>OX336388.2:935049581-936435485 GCA_946902985.2 Meconema thalassinum
ATATATGAAAATAGGCTGTATATATCTTCATGGAAATACTTGTTTCCTATTCCTACAGAGCTCTAAGTGGTAGCGGTCACATGCTTCTACACGTAGTTGTCATACACACGTCACTGTAGGTTAATGGAAATATTTGCTAGCGCAAATAAGGTGGTGGGAACCATGGACAGCCGGACGTGTAAACAGTTGCCTCATCTCAAAGTTGGCTGTTGTCCACGTCCGGTCGATCATGGCTCCGGTTCCATAAAATTCTTGAGGTATGTCTTCTCGTTTTTTCTTCAATGATTTTAGTAGTTTTTCCGAAGCTTTGGTGTTTGGTAGAGGGAAATAGCTTCTAAGGTCTTCTATAAGAAATGATTCTCGTGCCAGGAAGTAGACGAATTATGACCTGGTAGTTTTTGACACTCCGATTGCTTTTTTTTATGAATAATTCCTTCACTCTTTCTAGTGAAGAAAGGTTATTTTCTGTTTGGTGTTCCCAAATGACTTCAATGCCATATATTAGAATAGGCATGATTTTATATCTGAAAAGAGCCATTGCTGTCTCTAAGCTGAGGGTTCTCAAGTATCTAATTTCATGCATTGCCCGTATCGCTTGCGTTGATTTCTCTATCACATGATATGTGAAACATGTAGCACTTGTTTGGAGCGTCATACCCAAATATTTGAATTCATTTACGATGTTTATTTTCCTCCTCTTAATAAAACTTTCTGTCGCTGCAGGAACCTAAAAAAGTAGGTTTATAAGATCAATATGGGACGGTTGTTTGCATCCACATAACTTACTATAAGTTTGTATGCCTACTCCCCCTCCCATATTACTTTTAGAACGACTCAATTAATTCTGATTAAACTTTGCACGGATAAAGTCTCTGACTTGAACTTTCGACCTATACGAGATTTGTTGATGCCAGAGCTGTGAATTTCTCTATATAACATTAATGTTACAAGTTTGCTTGTCTGCCCCGTATGCGTTCATATACCATTTATTTGATAGCGATGAATCTTTGGTGAGTTGTTGTGCGATGGTTTCTGAATTATTAAATCCATTTGACAATAGGTGGCGCTAGTCGTAAATAAAACCCAATAACAATAGTTTTACGGCCCCCTTGAACAGGTCCGTAGCTCCGCACCCATTCAGCGTAACGGTACCAAAATTAACACATGCAAGGAAAAGTTGTGTTGAAGGTTCTTAGTGACATCAGTGCTGCCAACAATGTGTATAAACATTCTAAACTTAGTTATTTATAAGTCCCAAACCTTTCGATGGAACAACATGAAATTTGAAACCACATATTAGCGTTACGGCTGCGCGGTTGCTTCATCACCTCGTCACGTGATTCACAGACCGCCCCGGGCTACCCCCTGCCTTGTGTTAACCTGCGGTTTGCGCAACAGAGGTCAGCGGTGACAAAGAAACTGTCTCGAACATTCGCGGCCCACCCGGCAATGGAACTCTTGATTACCGTGAACCCTGGTCTGCTCTGGAAACATCCATTGAGTCACCAGCCTCGCTATATAAAGCGACCTGGCCAGCGAGGGACGGACTGAGTTTTGAGGAGTGTGTTTATACCTGTGCGATAGTGGTATTACGGGGACGTGTGAATCATACATGAACTGTGTTTGACAAGCACTTAGTGGTGAGTGACATATATTGTGAGAGACTGTGGCTTGTATACTCGAAGAAGAGTGTGGTTATTTCTAGCGAGGTCACGGGTATAATTATTGAAGGATTAGCTGCTCGAGAAAGTGAAAGGGTGAGTGTTCTCCGCGAGGAGGAAACTTAAGTAAGACTGCTAATGGTTTCTAAGTGTTTAGTGTGTGGTGTATATTTCTGACATGCAAAAAAACTACTATTAAATTAAGGGGCAATTTGTGTTGTGCTTTACCCACTGTAATCCAATTAACGAACGTGCTACAGGGGGGTAGCACGTAACAACTGGTGTCAGAAGTGGGATTACGAACCCAAGCACAAACACAACACCTGAAGGTCCTATTTTAAAACTCGAGCAGGTCATTTTACCACAGGTCTCTAATTCTCCTGTGAGTGCATGCCTATCACAAGACATACAACTAAAATGGACGCGCAAATACAACTACTACTAGAAAAGTTAAGTGGCATGGAAACCAAGATGGAGGCCGGCCAGAAGAATTTAGCCGAAGACTTAACTGCCAAATTAGAAGACCGCCAGATGAATTTTGCCAAAGACCTAACTTCCAAATTAGAGCACAACCAGAATAAGTTAGCAGAGGACCTGAAGAAGATGGAAGACGGTCAGAAGAATTTAGCCGAGGACTTAATTTCCAAATTAGAGGACAGCCAGAAGAATTTAGCCAAGGACCTAACTTCGAAATTATAGGACGGCCAGAAGAAGATGGAAGACGGTCAGAATAAGTTAGCAGAGGTCCTGAATAAATTGGAACAGGGTCTGCGGAAGGAAGTCATCACCGTCTGCCAGGGCCTACGTGAGGAATTCACGACAGTGGAAAAGAAGTTCGACGCCTTACAGGAGGAATTCGCCGAGCTGCGCCGATGCCCGCCGCTGGGGGAGGGGAGAGATTCAACGCTCTATAAGAAGAAGTTGCAGCTGCGTCGACGCCCGCCGACGGGGGTGGAAGAGAGATTCAATGCTCTAACAGAGGAAGTTACCGAGCTGCGCCGTCGCCCACCCACAGCTACACCGGGAACATCAGGAACGGGACAGAGCAGAGTGACGCCCCCAACCTTCGACGGAAAGGTTCCATGGAGCACTTACTTACGTCAGTTCGAGGCGGCCAGTTCCATAAACAACTGGAACAACACGGAAAGGGCTACAGCTCTCATTATAGCGCTGAGATGGGACGCCCTTAATGTCCTTCGGGCCAACCCGACTGAATATCAGGACTACGCTGCAATAATCATATGGAGTACCGATATGGAGATAGCCATCTTCAGCAGTCCTACCGGATGCAGCTCCGGACCCGAGTGCAAATGGACGCGGAAACCCTGCAGGAGTTCGAGACGAACATCGCACGCCTCGTAAGGCTCTCCTACCCAACAGCGCCGGCCGACTTTCTGGAACAGATTGCGACACAGACCTTCATTGACGGACTACAGGACTAGGATACTCAACTGGCACTGCGACTTGCGCGCGATAAGACACTTGCAGATGCGCTGAGCCACGCACTTTTGTTCGAGACTGCAAAGCAGGTATCTAGAAAGCACGCGCGGGTACGTCAAGTGGACGTCGACGAACCAGCCAAAGCCAACGAGATCAAGCCCATGGCCGATGAATTGATGAAGACGCTAGGCCGGTTCTTCAATAGTCGCAGCACCACCAACAACGACGTAGCCGAAAGTCACCCGGAGAGGCGGCCCGGAAGAGGAATACCGACCTGCTTGACCTGCAGTAAGAAAGGCCACCTCAGCAAGGACTGCGGTGACAGCCGCCGCGGAGGGTTTCCGTCGGGAAAATCAGTCATCCAGAAACCGCGAGGCCCAGCCTATGCTGATCGACACGGGAGCGACGACGACCATCGTCAATCCCACCGTGTTTCCCGAAGTGGAGAGTGCGACCCACACAAAGGAGCCTCCAACTAATAACCGCGACTGGAGCGTACATGGCAAAGCATCACTGGAGTTCGTCATTGGTCGACGGGCGGTGAAGCATCCAGTGCTCGTGGCGGATGTAGCAAACGAAGTGATCATCGGACAGGACTTTTTGGACCAGAACAACATCATCTTGGACCTGAGAACCAATTCTCTCTTCTACGGAGGTGAAGAACTTGCTTTGCAACCAGCACACGAGGCCATCACCGCACGACGAGTAAGGCTGAGAGAGGACGTCACAGTTCCCGCCAGGACGGAGGTCAGTGCTGCCCTAATTGTCGATGGAACTGCTGACGGAGTGGCGGCTGTCATCGGGCCAAAATATGAGGACGTCCAGACAAAATGATTGCTAATTGCCAAGACCCTCATCAATACGACGTCCCGTCCGTACGTCCGCCTGTCCAACCTGAACGACTATGGTATTACGGTTCACCACCTTAGATGTCTGCGAGCCAGTTACCTGGACTGCCCGCATCACAGACACGACGGACGGACCCCTGCAGACAGACATCCGAAGAAGACGCACCCTGCCAGAAGAACTACGGAAGCTGTAACAAGGATCCCAGGACCATCTGGACGCGGATCAATCACGTCAACTTCGGGACCTGCTACGCGAATTCCAGGACGTCTTCTCCGTGGGGAGCAAAGAATTTGGCAGGACAAGCTAGGTCCAGCACAGAATCGACGTTGGGGACAGCTCACTGATAAGGGCCCCATTCCGACGTGTCCCGCTCGCCAAGCAAGCCGAAGTCGACCGGATGGTAGAAGAGATGAAGGAGCAGGGGGGGGGGGGGGGGATCGAGCCATCACAATGTCCTTGGAGCTCTCCGGTCGTGGTAGTGAAGAAGAAGGACGGCTACACCCGGTTCTGCGTGGACTACAGGCGGGTGAATGACGTCACGAAGTAGGACAGCTACCCTCTACCACGGATCGACGACACCCTGGACACCATATCAGGGTCGAGATGGTTCTGCACCTTAGATTTGAAGAGTGGCTTCTGGCAGGTGGAGGTCAACACCAAAGGCTGAGAGAAGACGGCGTTCTCTGTGGGCAGCGGACTCTGGCAGTTCACCGTCATGCCATTCGGTTTGTGCAACACCCCTGCGACCTTCGAAAGGCTAATAGAGTCCATTCTGAGGGGACTAAACTGGAAGACCTGCCTGGTCTACCTAGACGACGTTATCGATCTGGGGAGGAGCTTCGAGGAGCACTACAGCAACCTGAAGGAAATCTTGAAGAAGCTATGGGCTGTCCATCTGAAGTTGAGCCCCAAGATGTATCAGCTTTTCCATTAGCAGGTCCAGTACCTTGGGCATATCGTCTCCGAGGAAGGGGTGCGCACCGACCCAGAGAAGACCGCAGCTGTGAGGGAGTGGCCAGTTCCGAAGGACAAGTCCCAACTACGAAGCTTCCTGGGACTCTGCATATATTACCGTCGCTTCGTGAGAGGATTCACCGACATCGCCAAACCACTGCATCGACTGACCGAGAAGGACCAACTCTTCACGTGGACAGCAGTAGGCCACAATGCCTTCGAACAACTCAAGCAGGCTCTGTGCACCGCACCTATTCTGGCCTACCCCAGACCTGGAACAAGGTTCATTGTCGAAACCGATGCCAGTTACTTTGATATAGGGGGAGTCCTGTCCCAAGTAGTGGACGGCGAGGAGAGAGTAGTGGCATATTTCAGCAAGGCCTTGTCAAAGCCAGAGAAGAACTACTGCGTCACCAGGAAGGAACTGCTCGCCATCGTGAAGACCATTGAATACTTCCACAAGTACCTGTACGGGCAGGAATTTCTCATCAGGACCGACCATGTATCCCTGCGGTGGCTCCTGAACTTCAAGCAGCCCGAAGGTCAACTCGCGCAGTGGTTAGAGAGGCTCCAACAGTACAACTTTGAGATCCACCACAGGAAAGGTCAACTGCATGTTAACGCCGACGCCCTGTCACGAAGACCCGGCCCCGAAGACTGCTCCTTCTGTGAAGGGAGGAGAACACCGGGATACAGTGCCGAAGGACTGCCGTGGAACTTCAAGGGAGCTGGAGCCGCGAATCTTTCACGTGGGCACAAGCGGAAGATGATGACCTGGGACTGATAGCCGAATGGAAGAGGGCCTGTGTTCCCAGACCCGGGTGGAACATTGCGAGCGACTGCAGTCCAATGATTAAGTCGTACTGGGCGCAGTGGGACTAGCTGGTTATAGGGGATGGCCTCATCTGCCGTACCTGGGAGAGCACCGACGGGAAGACATCTCAGGGACAAGTCGTCGTTCCAAAGGCTATGACGGAGGAAGTCCAGAAGGAGGTCCATGGAGGATCATCTGGTGGACACCTAGGGATAAAGAAGACCCCGGAGAAGCTGAGAGAGTGGTTCTACTGGATTGGATGCCGAGCAGAAGTGGAGAACCACTGCACGAGGTGCCTCGATTGCGGAGCCAGCAAGGGCCCAGGACGAAGACGAAGGGGCCCACTGAAGACCTACAACGTGGGCGGCCCTATGGAGAGGGTGGCCATCGATGTTGCTGGGCCATTCCCGTTGAGCGAGACAGAGATAAGCTACATATTGGTTGTCAGTGACTACTTCACCAAATGGCCAGAGGTGTATGCATTTCCTAACCAAGAAGCCAAGACGTGACGATAGCAGAGACCCTGGTGAAGGAATTCATCAGCCGGTACGGAATACCCTTGAGCTGCACTCCGACGAAGGGAGGAATTTCGAGCCACAGGTGTTCCTGAACCTATGCCAGCTGCTGGGAATCCCGAAGACAAGGACGACGCTGTTACACCCTCAGTCCAACCGTATGGTAGAGCGATTCAATCGCACCATCGAGAACCATCTCCGGATAGTTGTCAGCGAGCACCAGAGGGATTGGGACAAACATCTTCCACTATTTCTCCTGGCCTACCGCGGAAGCCACCAGGTGCACACCAGCCCGGGCCATGTTTGGGAGGGAACTTCGTCTATCTGTCGACCTTGCCTTCGGCCGACCTGGGGACGATCCGGTCCCAGTAAGCCAGTATTGTCAAGAACTGGTCGACCGACTGGAGGACGTGCATGCGTTCGCAAGGAGGAGACTGCGGATCGAGACCGACCGAATGAAGACCCGATACGACCAGCAGACGGATGCCGGCGGATTCCACGAAGACGACCTGGTCTGGCTCTTCAACCCATTACGGAAGAAAGGCTTGTCACCGAAACTGCAGAAGTCCTGGGAGGGCCCGTACCGAGTCGTCTACAGGATCCAGCGGAGCCCGAGTGCGAAGATGAAGATCGTGCTTCGAGATCGCCTAGCAGCCTACGGAAGGACACAGACGGACCAATGACTGACCGAGGCGATCAGCTTTTTAGGAAGGGGGTGGTGTTGCGGCTGCGCGCTTGCTTCATCACCTTGTCGCGTGATTCACAGCCCGCCCCGGGCTACCCCCTTCCTCTGTGTTAACCAGCGGTTTGCGCAACAGAGGACAGCGGTGACAAAGAAACGGTCTCGAACCTTCGTGGCCCACCCGGTAATGGAACTCTCGAGTACCGTGAACCCTGGTCTGATCTGGAAACATCCATTGAGTCACCAGCCCCGCTATATAAAGCGACCTGGCCAGCGAGGGACGGACTGAGTTTTGAGGAGTGTGTTTATACCTGTGCGATAGTGGTATTACTGAGACGTGTGAATCATACAGGAACTGTGTTTGACAAGCACTTAGTGGTGAGCGACACATATTGTGAGACACTGTGGCTTGTGTACTCGAAGAAGAGTGTGATTATTTCTAGCGAGGTAACGGATCTAATTATTGAAGGATTAGCTGCTCGAGAAAGTGAAAGGGTGAGTGTTCTCCGCGAGGAGGAAACTTAAGTAAGACTGCTAATGGTTTCTAAGTGCTTAATGTGTGGTGTATATTTCTGACCTGCAATAAAACTAGTATTAAATTAAAGGACCATTTGTGTTGTGCTTTACCCACTGTAATCCAATTAACGAACGTGCTACACGGGGGTAGTACGTAACATTATTTTAAGTAATGTAGCTTAATTGTAGATGCATCAGACTGAAGCATTCTGCATTAACTGACACAATTTCTTGACCATTTTGGGGCTAACATGTTTATAAATATTGTGTTAATTTTCTTCTTCTTCTTCTTCTTAATAACTGTGGATACATAATCTAGGACGCGGGGTTGTATTGGCAAACTGCGCACTAAAGAACGAATTATAGTACTGAATTTATTTCATTATTTCATAAAGTAAATTAACGTTACCGAGGCTGTTGAAAAGACAATAGAAGCTACCGGGTGTTTGAAACGTTCAATAATAATAAGAGAGAAGGGCATGATGAACAATGATATGCAACAAACAAATATATCGGAAATGTCCCGGGTTTTCATTAAAACTTCCCTTTAATCTATAAGAGCTATGTTAAATCTTGCAGAACTTAGTATGAGCAGTAGCTCCGTACGCGTACTGTCTTTTATGGTACAGATGCAGCCTACTATAGGGAAGCTCTGAGTATTTATAGCATTGACGTGATAACTCATAAAACTCAAGGCGCGTGCAAGGTTTATTGTTTCAAACAGACCACTTTAGCTTTATGTTTCGCCCGTGGCAACAGTGCGGCCAACATGAACCACATACCATCCTCCCGTGTTCGTATCTGACAGAAATAGTGTGCACTAGCTATACTGTATATACTGAACTCGTCTCTGAGTGGTTAATACTGTACGGTTTAGGCGGAATTACAAATTGATGACGTCATTGTGCAACGCTGAAAGCTTGTGCTTATGGACACGTCATGTTCTCTGAAAATTGTTCAACTCACAGCTCAATGGAAATGGGAGGAAACCTCTTGAACACACATAGGCTACCATTTGTAAGTTATCAGAAAATGGAGAAGCTAAGTCTCTCCGAAAATATAGCTATTTACTTTAACATGACAATATATTTTAGCAAATTGATAAACGGGATAGGTAACTTACGTGAAGTTTTTGCACTTATTGGTCTAGTATGGTGTAGAATATTGCTGCAGTGCCAAAACATTCGTCTATTCCTATTATAAGTCTCGCGAAAGCTTCGAAGAATAGGAACAAAATAACTACATGTCGGAAATTTGTCGCTGAACACGCTTCTAGGAGTGCGCTGCACTTTTTGCCATGGTAACTACATGTCGGAAATTTGTCGCTAAACACGCTTCTAGGAGTGCACTGCACATGTTGCCATGGTTACTGCATGTCGGAAATTTGTTGCTGAACACGCTTCTAGGAGTGCGCTTGCACTTGTTGCCATGGTAACTACATGTCGGAAATTTGTCGCTGAACACGCTTCTAGGAGTGCGCTGCACTTTTTGCCATGGTAACTACATGTCGGAAATTTGTCGCTAAACACGCTTCTAGGAGTGCACTGCACATGTTGCCATGGTTACTGCATGTCGGAAATTTGTCGCTGAACACGCTTCTAGGAGTGCGCTTGCACTTGTTGCCATGGTTACTACATGTTGGAAATTTGTCGCTGAACACGCTTCTAGGAGTGCGCTGCACTTGTTGCCATGGTAACTACATGTCGGAAATTTGTCGCTAAACACGCTTCTATGAGTGAACTTGCACTTGTTGCCATGGTTACTACATGTTGGAAATTTGTCGCTGAACACGCTTCTAGGAGTGCGCTGCACTTGTTGCCATGGTAACTACATGTCGGAAATTTGTCGCTAAACACGCTTCTAGGAGTGAACTTGCACTTGTTGCCATGGTTACTACATGTCAGAAATTTGTCGCTAAGCATGCTTGTAGGAGTGCGCTGTACTTGTTGCCATGGTTACTACATGTCGGAAATTTGTCGCTAAGCATGCTTGTAGGAGTGCGCTGCACTTGTTGCCATGGTTACTACATGTCAGAAATTTGTCGCTGAACACGCTTCTAGGAGTGCGCTGCACTTGTTGCCATGGTTACTACATGTCAGAAATTTGTCGCTGAACACGCTTCTAGGAGTGCGCTTGCACTTGTTGCCATGGTAACTACATGTCGGAAATTTGTCGCTAAACACGCTTCTATGAGTGAACTTGCACTTGTTGCCATGGTTACTACATGTTGGAAATTTGTCGCTGAACACGCTTCTAGGAGTGCGCTGCACTTGTTGCCATGGTAACTACATGTCGGAAATTTGTCGCTAAACACGCTTCTAGGAGTGAACTTGCACTTGTTGCCATGGTTACTACATGTCAGAAATTTGTCGCTAAGCATGCTTGTAGGAGTGCGCTGTACTTGTTGCCATGGTTACTACATGTCGGAAATTTGTCGCTAAGCATGCTTGTAGGAGTGCGCTGCACTTGTTGCCATGGTTACTACATGTCAGAAATTTGTCGCTGAACACGCTTCTAGGAGTGCGCTGCACTTGTTGCCATGGTTACTACATGTCGGAAATTTGTCGCTGAACACGCTTCTAGGAGTGCGCTGTACTTGTTGCCATGGTTACTACATGTCGGAAATTTGTCGCTAAGCATGCTTATAGGAGTGCGCTGTACTTGTTGCCATGGTTACTACATGTCGGAAATTTGTCGCTGAACACGCTTCTAGGAGTGCGCTGTACTTGTTGCCATGGTTACTACATGTCGGAAATTTGTCGCTGAACACGCTTCTAGGAGTGCGCTGCACTTGTTGCCATGGTTACTACATGTCGGAAATTTGTCGCTGAACACGCTTCTAGGAGTGCGCTGTACTTGTTGCCATGGTTACTACATGTCGGAAATTTGTCGCTAAGCATGCTTATAGGAGTGCGCTGCACTTGTTGCCATGGTTACTACATGTCGGAAATTTGTCGCTAAACACGCTTCTAGGAGTGCGCTGCACTTGTTGCCATGGTTACTACATGTCGGAAATTTGTCGCTGAACACGCTTCTAGGAGTGCACTGCACTTGTTGACATGGTTACTACATGTCGGAAATTGGTCCACGCTAATCTATACTAATATAATAAAGCTGAAGAGTTTGTGTGTTTGTGTGTTTATGTGTTTAAACGCGCTAATCTCTGGAACTACCAGTCCGATTCGAAAAATTCTTTTATCATTTCAAATGATCTTGTCGACTTCGTCGTTATGGTTGGGGTCCATCGTTATGCATTACGGACACGGACACGGACACGGTGACGGACGTGACGTCATGCAGCCGCGCGGGAAGTGACGTCATGCTCACGCGGGGAGCGAGAACCAGACGCTGATGATTATTGGAGTCTGTTGAAAGAGGCCTGGCGTCGAGCGACCTTTTAAAAATCAGAAACTCACTCCACAAATCTGTAAATCAGTATTCTTCCCTTATTTCAGATACACTATTCATTAAACAAACATATATGGCATAGTCATGACCCCTTCATGGAGTAGGATATTGTCTAAATCTGGACACTCATACTACATCCTTACAATAATAATAATAATAATAATAATTCAAATTTACGGCAACATGATCCTTCTGACAGGGAGGCAAAGGTTTCCGCCGGCTTGCCTGGGATGATGGGCCACAAAACGGCTATCAAAAAGTACACAATTTACGCTTTATTCAACCAATCACATCTCTTATACAAGTACAAGAAACACATTTCTTCCCGTGACCCTTAAAGAAGTGCCCGCGCGGGAAGCCTAAGTTAATGGGTAATGCAGTCTGTTGAAAGAGTCCTGGGGCTTCGAGCAAAGCGAGAAGCCTTCCTGAGCCTTTCTAATATGTGTAGCATTTGTAGCATGCGTCATTTGAAATGATACAACGTCTAGTCTTTCAGACTGACTGTGATTTTTTTGTATATGTTAGCCTGATTCAAGAGGAATAGTTTAAGCTATGTTAAATTTCGGACAGACCACTCTATTTCCCGCATTTAGGCTCTTTTACACAAGTCTACACCGTTTCACCGATCTAATAACTTGACGGACATATTGTCGCTAGGTGACAACGACTAACACTATATCATGATAGTCAACGCCGCACCATTCATTCATTCATTCATTTCCGTGTCCGATCATTTCCAGAATGTAGCAACTCCGATGGCCTTGTTGTTTGCCTCTATCAGGTACTGGGTAGTGCAGAGTTGTTCTAGTAGTGGACAAATGAGCAGGTGGGCTGGGTCTTGTGTTGCTCTACATTCGCAGGACGTGTCTCCATCAGCTGGAAGGATACCCCATTTCTGCATGTTGGTCTTGCAACGAGGGACGCCTACCCTGAGACGATTAAGTGATTTCCAAACAGGGTAAGGCAGGTCATTTCCTGGGGCTAGCTCTTCCTTAACAGGGATATCCGGCGGCAGCTTGCTCTTCCACCTGGAGATGCGGTTAGATTCCGATGTTCCCTCCAGTGGTTGAGTCCTGGCGATGAAACTCTTTCTTGATTTCAGTCGATGGACAACAGCATGATGATTATGCAGTGGATGACGGGGATCATTAATCTGCTTCGCCCTCTCTGCATCAGCAGCAACAGCCCTTCTGATAGTTGGGGGAGCTATCCCAACAATCGGGTAGAGTTTGTCGACTGGAGTAGGCTTCATACATCCCGACAAGATTCGTATGGTCTCGTTGATGGCAATGTCAATCTGCTTGGTGTGACTGGATGCACTCCACACAGGTGAAGCGTACTCTGTAGCAGACATGCACAAAGCAAGAGCAGAAGTTCTTAGGACGTGAGGACTTGCCCCCCAGGTGGTGGCTGTGAGCTTCCTCAAAATATTGTTCCGTGAACTAACTTTCAGCCTGGTCTTATGGCAATGTTTCTTGAAGGACAGTGTTCGGTCAAGAGTAACACCTAGATACACGGGTGTTGGACAATGTTGGAGTTGTTTGCCTTGCCATGTAACATCCAGTTCCCGCCGAGCTTCTCTATTCCTTAAGTGAAATGCACATACTTGAGTCTTGTTGGGATTTGGCTTAAGATGATTGGCTTCATAGTAAGATCCAAGGGTATCTAGTGCAGAAGTCAACTTTCCCTCCACCTCTTCAAATGTTTTCCCTTGGGCAGCCACTGCAGTATCATCAGCATAGATGAAAAGCGTAGAATGTTCTGGTATGGGCTGATCGTTAGTGTAAATATTAAATAGCACAGGAGCGAGTACACTGCCTTGAGGTAAGCCGTTCTTTTGTATGCGCCATCTGCTCTTTTTACCATGGAGAAAGACTTGGAACCTTCTATTCTGCAGGAGAGTGCCAATAAGGGATGTTAGTTGGTAGTCGTTGGAGGTCTGGTACACTTTCCTCAGCAACTTTCTGTGGTTGATAGTGTCGTAAGCAGCTGTTAGATCGACAAAGGCAACTCCAGTTATCTCACCTTGTTCATACCCATCCTCGATGTATTGAGTGAGGTTCAGTATCTGACTGCAACATGACTTTCCAGATCGAAACCCAGCTTGTTGGGGAATGAACTTATCTTCAAGGATGCCGCTAATTCGGTTCAGGATAAGGCGCTCGAAGATCTTGAAACAGTGACATAATAAGGATATTGGGCGAAAGTTTTTAGGATCGTTTTGCTCCTTACCAGGCTTAAGCAGTGCAACCACTCGGGCTTTCCTCCAGAGCCTGGGGATATAAAGCTTAGATACACACTCATTAATCATCGTAAGCAGCCATTGTAGGGTGGTCTGGCCGAACTTTTGATCTGTTCTACTCTGATGTCATCGATGCCAGCAGCTTTATTCAATTTCAACGTGGAGATGGCAGATTCTAGTTCATTCAAGGTGAAAGGTTCTCGTAGGTTATGGTTCTCATGTCCTGAGGTTCGTTCCAGTTGCTCCCGTGAGCTCCGACCTTTAGTCTTCCCGTTCATGAGTAATTGGGTTGCAATCTGGTCTGCTGTTATTGTGGTGAAGTTTCTAGATGTCGTTGGGTCACCGCTGAGGTTTTTCAGGAGATTCCAGGCCCACCTACTATTTAACTTCATGTCGAGATTCTCCACCAGTGAGGTCCACTTAGCTTTGCAATGTGCTGAGATAGTTTGCAACAATTCCTCGCCAACATGGATAGTATCATCAGAAAATGGGTCTGTCTCAAAGAGATCTTTGTAGTGGTTCATCAGCTGTTTGCTGTTATCAGTCAGTCCTGGTATGTAGCTTGTTCTACAACCTCTTGGGATAGTCCTTCTAGTCCGCACCATTGATGGACAGGTTGTCACTAGGCAACAGCGATTTACTCTGTATCATGATAGTCCGGTAAAATTTGCTAAAGGACACATGGGATCTCTATGCTATCGTATGCACAGTTAATATTTCATTTTTGGGCCTTAGACATCGTGGTCATGTTGCCCCCTGTACATGGGTGTGTGTGTAGAATTTATGTGATAACCTGCGTTATTGTGATTGTTGCACTAGCATGTGTAAATACGGTATAAACCTCAATGTTGGTTTGTCTGTTATTTATACAAATCTACACCGTTTCACCTATCTGAACCAACATTTGTATACCTACCCTTTGGAACCCTGCGAGTAACACTGTTTACATGAAATTTCGGACAGACCACTCCATTCCCTGCATTTAGGCCCTTTGACACAAATCTACACCGTTTCACCGATCTGAACCAAAATGAGTATTCTTACCCTTTGGAAACCGGCGATTAACACTGTCCACGTGAAATTTCGGACATACCACTCCATTTCCTCCATTTAGGCCCTTTGGCACAAGTCTACATCGTTTCACCGATCTTAACCACTTGATATTTTGAACAACTCTCTCCATTCCCTACATTTAGAACAACAGACAAAATAAACTTGAAAACTACGTTTTAAAGTCCTAGAACCATTCATGTCCGTATAGTGTAACTGTAAGAATATTTTAATAAGTCAATTGTTGGCTGGCAATGCGAGCTGCATCACGTCGTCCCTATCAGAATTGCGAAAATAGTTACAATTTGCGCTGCTTATAAATTGGAGTCACTGGGAGTAATTATTGCAAGAAGATTTCTTAGGCCCCGTAAAACAGTTATCATCATGAAAATAGTATGTCTCTGTATAAGTGCGATAGTGTTGGTGCAGTACATAGAGGTAATCAGCTGCAATAAGCGTTGGTGCTTTCAAATTTACTTTCATTTATTCAGATCCATATCCTTGAGCAGTATGTGGCGATAAATGACACTATTGTTACTTCAGGAGCTCGGGACAGCCTACGTTTTCCAAAGTGCTCTGATTATTTTCCTATGGCACTATATGACAAAATACGACACTATTGATCTCTACTTTTCTAACAGCCAATGAGATATAGGCCTTAGGCAGTGTCTTTTATGTCTCATATTCCTCTTTCTAATCATATTTTTCAATTCGTTTGTAAAATACATGTGTTAGTACTTTAGTTAGTAAATAGCCGTTTCCCTATTCATTATTGTCATTATCATTAGGGGAAAATGACCTGAATGTTACGTCCATTATACTGTACTACGTATCACCCCCATCACCACCACCACAAAAAGTTATATTTTTAAAATATTTTTTCTGTTAATTTAAGTATTATATGCCAGTTCTGTAGTAGTATTCATTATCATCCATAAAACAAACAAATCCACCGGGCGAAGCCGGGCACTACTGCTAATCCCAGATAAACCCCGAACCCAAAACCATATCCATGTTAAAAAAATTCATATTTATTCCCGATATTATAAGATATATCTTACAGCAATCCCACCAAAGTTGACAGGCATTTTTTTTTCCAAAATGCATAGAATGTTTTTGGGTGGTGTATATATATTTTCGTATCCAGGACAAATTTAAAACATATTTACAAAATACACACAGATTGTGTAGATATCAAATTGATTTGTAGGCCCTGATTTCAGCAGTCTTAATTTCAGGAGCATTTGCTGAAACCAGGTCATCCAGCGTGGAGGCTTCAGACAATTTCGGGCAGACATCTTCAATTTCTCCACATTCGCAGGTTGCATCTTCAGTTATGTAGTCCCACCGCTTCAAATTTCAAATTCAAATTTTGTTTGCACCGCGTCCCTCCAGTTCGAGGTCTGTTCAAAGTTTTCCACGTCTGGTAAGGTAGTTGAAAACCAGCAGCCGGCTCTTCCTTTCGGTTTTGGCCATTACTTCCATTTTGGGTGGTCATTACATTATTCTCCCTTAATTGTTTTAAAACGGCAGGAGTTTAATGTGAATCCTTTTTTTTTTTTTTGTAGAAACCATGACTTTCACTATAGGCCTACCAGTCCGTTCAATATGTCAATTCGTATGAAATAAACTATGCACATAAAAGGTTTAAAACATGGGACATAGCAATGGTTGATGAGGTCCTAAACAAGCATATTGATTAAAACGAGCATATTTTGTCACGCAGAGCAGCCAACCTAAATTCCATAATTAGATTTTCACGACCGGATTGATGACGCATGGGTCAGACATTCCATGCACCATTTGTGCATTATACGACCAATAGCTGAAAGCATTCATGTGTATCACTGCGGTAATGAAAATCCAATTCTTGTGATCCAAATGATGGCCCCGAAGTGCTCAACAGTGAAAGGCTGGCGCAGACCCGTGTCATAAATGTACCATTGCTAAAGGCAGAATCACTTTGTCCTCCATTAGCTCAGTCCTCCGAGCACCAGCGTACAAAACCGGAGGTCGCCGGTTGGGTCACATATTTCAATTCTCTAGCCCAGGGGTTCTCAACCAGTGGGACGCGATCCCCTGGGGGTTCGCAGGATGTGTCTTGGGGGTTCGTGAGATTCAGTGAAAAAGTAAAGGAAAGATGTATTGCTGTTGTTTCTTATTAAAAGAAGAATACATGATGAAAATTAATAAATGTAAAACAAAAATATTGGAATGCAGCCCAAATAAATCAGAATCCTCTATGGACATCAAATTGGCAGGTGATAAACTAAAGGAAGTAGGTGACTTCTGTTACGTAGGATGCAAAATAACCAGTGATGGACGAAGCAAAGAGGATATAGAAAGTAGGTTAGCTCAGGCAAGGAAAGCATTTCTACAGAAAATGAATCTGTCGACATCGAATATCCAATTAGGTGTTAGGAAGTCATTTTTGAAAGCCTTTGTCTGGAGCGTGGCGGGTTCAAACCGGGCCGAAGTCGTCGTTTTTTAAGAGAGTAAAAATCCCTCAGTATGCCTTCCTTCGGAGGGGAAGTCAAGCAGGTGGTCCCATGTAATAGATTTATGGCATAAAAGAGAACCTTTCACTAATTACACTTGTGTGAAACTAAATTATAGGTTAGATTTGACTAACGCTCTTAAGTTCCAACGTTCGTCGTCAGGAGCCGACTGCGGTTGCATCTAGTAGCCAAGTTCATAGCTCGGTGTCGTTGACGGTAGCATTTGGTAGCTAAAGTAGGAACTACTTAAAAGTGATCGTTTTAGTCCTTACCTGTATCACAGATAACACAAACAAATACAGCCACCACAATTAACACCGGTTATCAGACAGATTCTACACACACCCAGGGTACACGGGGCTACATGACCGCGTTGTCGTAGCCCGTAAACTGAGGAACCAACCAACCAACCTGTCTGTGTTCATCGTACACTTGGGTACAATCGTCTTGACCGACTGAAAAACAATTAACTTCATATAATAATAATAATAATATTGATAATACAGCAAACCCTTCATGTATCGCATTACCAACAGAGCGAGGATTACATTATTTGATCGCTGGTGATGGTGCTACCCGGTGCACTACGCAACCTCAGCACTCTCCTAGTGATGCCACTGCCACCAAGGAAGCCATATTACCGCTATAGCCACCATAATTAAACGTGTTATCAGGTTAAATCTCATACACACGAACACGGGTATGATGCGCATAACATCCCAAGCCAATAAATGAAACAACAACCGTATCTGCGTTCATTGTTCATACTCTCAGAATTGCCAACCTATTTTATTTGATGGCAACACAACCAATCAGCGAAATATTGAGTTTTCTAAGCATCCACGGCTAATATGTTTCGAATGCAATTCGTTTTTTCGTTATCGCTTTACCCTCCATCGTTTCACACGGACCAAGCGAGGGGTCCCACCTCTACCGCTACTGAGGGCAGTGTCCTGGAGCTTGAGACTATGGGTCGGGGATACAACTGGGGCGTGTGACCAGCACGACGCCCAGGTGGCCTCACCTGCAAAGAGAACAGGGGCCTGATGAAGGGATAGGAAGAGTGGGATAGTTTGGCAAGGAAGTGGGAATGAGGTGGCCGTGGCCTTTCGGTAGGTACCATCCCTTTGACGAAGTGGGAAACCACGGAAAACCACTTCGAGGATGGCTGAGGTGGGAATCGAACCCCTTCTACTCATTTGGGCCACCCGAGGCTGAGTAGACCCCGTTCCAGTCCTCGTACCACTTTTCAAATTTCGTGGCAGAGCCGGGAATCGAACCTAGGATCTCTGGGGCGGCTGCTAATCATGCTGAACGCTACGCTACGGAGCAACTGTTTCGAATGAAATATGGTGGTAATTTTAGGAATCTAAAATAATTTTCAGTGATTTTTTTTTCGTCTAGGTAGTGCAAGCATGGGCCATCTTTGCAATCCATATTACATGCCAACAAACAATCAAGTGAGGAAGTAATGAAATTTCAAGTTAATGCAGTATATTGGCAGCTTCTGCTACGAGGAGAGAATTGCACTTAGACTCAACAAGAAGGAGAGAAAATGAAATTTCTTCACGGCTGCTATCAACTCGAAGAAGAATACTGCACAGGAGTTAACAAGAATGTAATGGCGGAATATGAGACTGATGCTGTGGTTTAGTAGCTTCTCTCGATACACTTAGAATACGTTTTAGAACTATGAACCACAGGATAGCTATTTTCGTCCCTGATAGGAAATTTTCTTAGATAACGAACATTTCCTCTTCTGTAATAACAGGGGTTTTTAGAATAAGGGACACTACGCGCTAAAGCAGACAACGTCCTAGCGGCTACACTCTACTAGAGGCTGCAAAATAAGTTTGACAACTTTAGATAGCAGAGTCGAGGGTCCGAGTTTACAGTAACATCCTAGATGTGAACTGTACCAAAGAGAAATGATTCACAGCACACAAACCACATACGGTACGAGAAAAATTCCAAATGCAATAAGATAATGTAACATTCAATTAAATACCAATGGCATTGAAAGTAATCCCCCAAAAGCCAATAAAATAAATTACTAGCAGATGTTTATTGGATGACATTGCGGTCTTCATCAGCATAATCTACAACAGTAATCTTAAGAAACAATTGCGAGTATATCAGTGTATTAAGTGGTGGCATCGTCTTTCAGCGCAAATTAAATATATTTGGTTTATAAATAAAGCCTATTACTTTAAGCTAAAAATCTTATATAAATACTAATCTATATATTTAAAATTCTACGGAGATTTTTGTTACCCCAAGATTGAGAAATCGGCTTAACCAATTGACTTCGTAAAGCATTCTGACGAAAGCTCTTGGACTGTAGATTTGCTGAGTGTCTTTAAAATAAACAAGTATGTTACCATATATTTTTTTATTAATACACAAAAATTCAAAATTCTTGGCCCTAGCGCATGCGCAGAATCAGCTTATATCATGACAGACATGGCGGATGTCCACCACGTTCTAATGTAATACTTATTTATCTGTCATTCATTTAATCATTGCCCCAGAGGAGTGCGTCAGGCCTCGGCAGCCGGCACAGTTCATATCCTCGCCGCTAGATGGGGGCCTCATTCATTCCACTCCTGACCCGATCGGAGACTGGAAGCAGGCTGTGGATTTTCATTTCATATAGGAAACTTTTTCAGTAAATATATTGTCCATTGTCCGCCATGCTTTGACGGGTTTCAACTAGTTATCATTACGATTGTTAATTCAACATGGATTGCCATTGGAAAGTCCCTAAAGGCATATAAAATAAACTGGGTACAAAATGCTGTACAACAGCACCAAAACCCACGTGCGATGCCCTGCAGGACTGACTGACAGCTTCCCTGTGACAGTTGGGGTTCACCAAGGCTCAGCTCTGTCTCCCCTGTCATCGTCATGAATTCCATAACGCGAGACCTGCAGAAGTGTGTCCCATGGACATTGCTATACGCTGATCATGTGATGCTTGCGGCAGACTCCAGGAAGGATCTTCGTTTGAACATCCACAAGACTGAATACCTCGAAACGATTCCATCCCCTGGAACTATAGGTATTAATGGAGCTCCTCTTACCAAGGTAAATACATTCCGATACCTAGGCTCATGATTGAATGGCGACTGCTCTGTCAATGAAGATGTGCGAGCACGAATCAATGCTACTTGGATGCGATTCAGAGATGTCACCGGTGTTCTTTGTGTTAAGGAGATTCCTATCCGCCTAAAATCAAAGATATACCGCACAGTGGAGAGACCAGTTGCATTAAATGGTACCGAGTGTTGGCCAGCACCTAGAAGTGCTGAGCACTCACTTCATGTCACGGAAATGCGGATGCTGCGAAGATCTTTAGACATTTCTCTGCTCGACCATATCCCCAACACAACGATTCGACATACAGCTGGCGTGGCTCCAATCAATGAGAAAATGCAGGAATGGAGACTCCGTTGGTATGGGTACGTTGTCCGTGCACCACGAAGTTCAGTCATCGGCTCGGCCTACCATCTAACGGTCGACGGCCAGAGATAGCGTGGGAGACCAAAATTGCGGTGGCTGGACACTATTAACGCGGAATTACGATCAAGAAACTTGAAATTGCCCGAAGCATTAGATCGCAAGAAATGGCGTGCATTGATCCAAAAAAGCGGATCCTGTTCCTACGGGATGACGCTAAGAAGAAGAAGAAGATACAGCTTAGGGAGCCAAAGGGGCAGATGACTTCGTAGTTCCACCTCTTAATACAACAATAACTAACTAAGGAGCCAAAACAATAGCGATTTTAATAATATAACTGAGCCTGTTGTAAATCTTGTATAACAATTATACTATATAGCCTACATCTCCAAGTAAACACACACATCTTGCTGTTAGAAGCAAAGTTATACAATTTCAAAATTCAAATCTTAACCATTTTTATCCATTTTTCAAAATTTCAAAATTTGGCTCTTGTTTGTGCTTCATCGTTTCCCTCATATCTCCCATGTTTATGAGAATTTTAGGATCTGTCTCTTTTTTAACCTTTTCTGGGATAGTGGTCTCTTTATTAACCACCAGTGATAAGGACAGTTTATGCTTTGAAAGATGCTGATAGTTGAATGATTAAGCCAAATTTCGGAGAATTTTCATGCCGAAATCAAATATACCTACGTATCTACTTGACGTAAAGTGTTGGATAAAATAAAATAAAAATATTAAAACTAAAAACATTAACAATTAAAGTGTAAAAATAAAATATGCATATAGAAATAAAAATCATAACGATAAAATTACAGTAATAAAAGAAATATAAAAATTAAAATAGTGAACATAACTATAAAAATAATATGAAAATAATTGTAAAAGTCAATTCCAAATTAGTTAATTAATTAATTAATTCAATAAAAAGTATCAAAATTAAATCTACAAGAACATAAAGTAAAAAGTAAAAAAGTAAAAAAAGTAAAAAAAATAATTATAATAATTAAAATAAATTAAAATGTAAAAACACATTGAAATCAAAAATAGTTTTGCCCTATAAAGGGCTGAAGTGGGCGTTAAACCTTCAGCTACAGCATGAAACTCACTCAAACCTTTGTGGCTGTAATTAGTCCTTTTGTGAAACGTTAAAAATATTTTTTGAGTTTTGATCAGAATAAGAAAAACAAGATGTTCAGTAAAGAACATATAGCCTACTTTATCCTAAATGCTTGGGTATTGTGATAACTCTTTGTCCTTTTCAAGGAGTATACAGTAATTGAATGTTGCAGTAGCTTGATGAAATACAACGTGTTATAAGGATATTAAACATGAATATGGGATGCCCTTTGCTAGTGCTCACTCTGTACAAAATTTCATACAAATCGGCTTCACAGTGTTTGAATTGATATGGTGAATCGATTTGCACACATACAAGGGGCACTACCTGCAAACTATTGGGCAGATGACCTTGTAGGTCAAATCTACACCGTCAGTCAAAATATGCTTCTCACAAAAGGGTATGTTGTTGCAAAATTTGGTCGAGATCAAATGATTAGGTTGGTCGTAATATGATTTAAGCTTTTAACGTTTGGGTGGCCGCCATTATGTTTTCGTCAATATGGCGGCGATATAAAACATGACTCTGAGGTGCCCTTTGCTAGTGCTACCTCTGTACCAAATTTCATTCAATTCGGTTTCACCGTGTTGGAGTAAATAGGGGGAATCGATTTGCACACATACATGGCCACCATGCACAATTGATTGGGCTGATGACCTTGTAGTTTGGTCAAAAGATTCTTCAAACATAAAGGTATAATATTACAAAAATTAGTAGAGATCAGATGAATAGATTGGTCGTAATTTGATAAAGGCTTATAACATTTGGGTGGCCATCATTACTTTTTCGTCAATATGGCGGCGATATAAAACATGGCACTGAGGTGCCCTTTGCTGGTGCTACCTCTGTAACAAATTTTGTTCAATTCAGTTTCACCGTGCTTTAATTGACAAGGGAATCGATTTGCACACATTCATGGCCGCCATCTGCAAACTATTGGGCTGATGACCTTGTAGTTTAGTCAAAAGACGCTCTCTATATAGACATACTAGCAGTAGTACCCGGCTTCGCCCGATGGAAAGGTGATAATATTTCAGTCTCCTTAACACTCTACGTCATAAATTATATTTATTTATGTATTCATTTCTTACATTATCAAACCCAGTGACAATGTTTATACTTAAGTCACTATGGGAAGGCTCTGTAAAATAATGATCATTCTCGTGATATTTGTCTTCAGTCCGAGTCGAGATATGTCGTTAGCGGTCCCAGAATTCGTGACATCTCAGTCGTAGAAGACTTTATGTGGTGGTGATTAGAAATATAATGGACTTAAAATCTAGGTCATTTAACCCAAATGACGTTGAGGGCGTAACATCTAGGTAATTTGCCCTACTGATCAGGATGATATTGAAAATTACTACATAACTGACATATGAAACTTAGAAAATAATAGAAAAAGTTATTTTTAGGACTAACATTTCGGGAAAGACTTGATTATTTTTTGCCAAAGAGCTCCCACTTAGATCGCTATCTGGTTAAAAGTTTCGTCTTGTTAAGGTTTAAACTGTACGATAAATGTCTGAAGCAATTCCTCAAAGAGAAGCTTCCAGATTTGGCAGTCGATATATCGTTAACGTTCCTGAGCATCCAGTTGTCTTTTCTTCTGACGCAAAACATCTTCTACATAGTGATGATGAACATAGAAGCGACTACTGACACATGTAACTTATCAACGAATGGGAATAATTGATACTTTAAAGGAATGAGAGGTCATTTGCCCTTTTGATGAGGATCACAATGAAGACTACTACTACTACTACTGAACGGGTATATCAAACTTACAAACTAATGGAAATACGTATTTTTAAAATCACAGGCTAGGTAGACTCTGGTGTTGCTTAGTAGTATAATGGACGTAACATCTAGGTCATTTGCCCCTTTGATGAGGATGATAATGAAGACGACTACTACTGAACGGGTATATCAAACTTAGAAACTAATGGAAATACATATTTTTAAAATCACAGGCTAGGTAGACTCTGGTGTTGCTTAGTAGTATAATGGACGTAACATCTAGGTCATCTGGCCTTTTGATGAGGATGATAATGAAGACGATTACTACTGAACGGGTATATCAAACTTACAAACTAAAGGAAATACACATTTTAAAAATCACAGGCTAGGTAGACTCTGGTGTTGCTTAGTAGTATAATGGACGTAACATCTAGGTCATTTGCCCCTTTGATGAGGATGATAATGAAGACGACTACTACTGAACGGATATATCAAACTTACAAACTAATGGAAATACACATTTTAAAAATCACAGGCGACGAAGACTGTGGTGTTACTTAGTAGTATAATGGACGTAACATCTAGGTCATTTGCCCTTTTGATGAGGATGGTAATGAAAACTACTGTTGAATTGACACGACAAACTTACAAACTACCGTGATAGAAAGAAATATTTCAAAATTCACAGGCGATGAAGACTTATTGTGTGTGGTGATTAGTGGTATAAAGGGTGTAACATCTAGGTCATTTGCCCTTATGATAATAATAAGGTAATGAAAAATGACTACTAAACGAACATGGTGTAATTTTAAATCTGATATAGGTAATTCAGATTACTACCTTCGATGTCTTCCAAAGTCTGAACGTTATATCCTGGCTTAGGCCTATACTCGATGCGTGTAGTGAAAGAGCTTATCGAGTACTGCTCGGGTCCAAGCTGCACGTAGCTGAGAATATCGCAGATGATGACGATATATGATGACAGACGTTCGGGGGGGTTCCCGGTCCAATTCACATTGACCGGTGAATCACTCATTCTTTCGTAACACTACAGCGGTTTGAGCAAAGACCCTGTATGAACATCAGCATAGTCAGCAATAACAGGTAACACGGCGGGGTCTGGACATTTTTCTCATGTCACCTCGCGATGAATGAGCAAGCTATTCTCACCCCTGCCCCCTCTTCCCCCCTCCACCCACCAGGGTCACAACTTATGGGACGTGGGTTTGCGACCACGGGACCCCAGCTGAGTCCGGCATTGCTTCTACTTACTGGTGCCCGGCACCAGTTCTCTTTCCTGTCAGCCTCCCTTGGTCAAACTCTTGTTCTCTTCCGACCCCGATGGTATCAGGTTATCCGAGGCCTAGCGACTCTTTCACTTTCCCGCCTTAATTGGCCCTTGTCTAATCATTCCTGATAGCCTCATTCTTTTCTTAATATCTCATATCTTCTGCTCAAGACCCTCAAGGAGGCAGGGTGTGTGTAGCCCTGGTGCACCCTGGATAGTGCTACATCCTCAAGGGCTCATGGCTGGTGAGTTCAGGAGCTGGCAACCCTGAAGGTTTCCTGAGCGGGTCCGGTTTTACCCCTTTTTTCCATTGCCTTTGGGACGGACCCTGTCCACTTTCCGGGAATGGAGTGGTCTGTCCGCAATTTCAAGCAGACAGTGTTACTCGCAGGGTACCAAAGTGTAAGTATACAAATTTTGATTCTGATCGGTGAAACGGTGTAGATTTGGACCAAAGGGCCTAAATGCAGAGATTGGGTTGGACTGTCCGAAATTTCAAGTGGACAGGGCTACCCGCAGGGTTGCAAAGGGTAAGTATACACATTTTGGTTCTGATCGGTGAAACGGTGTAGATTTGGGACAAAAGGCCTAAATGCAGGGAATGGGGTGGTCTGTCGGAAATTTCAAGTGGACAGGGTTACCCGCAGGGATCCGAAGGGTAAGTATACAAATTTTGGTTCAGATCGGTGAAACGGTGTGGATTTGTATACATAACAGACAGACAGACAGACAGACAAACATTGAACTTTATATACAGTATATAGCTGTTGTTGCAAAATTTAGTAGAGATCGGATTAGGTTAGTCGTAATTTGATTTAAGCTTTGAACATTTGGGTGGCCGCCATTACGTTTCCGTCAAGATGGCGGCGATATAAAACATGACATTGAGGTGCCCTTTTCTAGTGCAACCTCTGTACCAAATTTCGTTCTATTCGGTTTCACCGTGTTCGAATTGATAGGGAGGGGGGCAGACATTCAGAGTACACACACTCACACACACACAGATAGACACACAATTTTTCACCCTGTTCTTGATCTCATGCAAAAATCGAAAGTAGGCTAATAATAACGTTTAATTAATGAATGATGTAGAAATGTTAGAGAATCCTTTTCTAGCTGATGGTTTAAAATACGCACGTTAGAAAACGAAAAGTCTAAAATATCCTATCAACTTGGGAGATTTGAGGGAAACGCTGAAGGTCAACGCAAACCAAGGAACAAATTTTGAAAAATTGATAAAAATGGTTAGGATTTGAATTTTGAACGTTTAGAACTTTGCTTCCAATAACAAGATGTGTGTGTTTCCTTGGAAGTATATATATAATTGTTGTACAAGGTTTATGACAGGCTCAGTTATAATATACAAATCGGTATTGTTTTGGCTCCTTAAGCTGTGTGTTCCTCCTTAAATGTATAATTTGAGTGACAGGAAGAACAAAAGTGGGTTGATCCTGCTCCCCACGGTGCGAATGGAAGTGGACATTGAACAAGCGGTACGAGTCAACGATCAGAAAGAGGCTATTTACCAATAGCGAAGCTGGAGGGGAATCTTTGAGCCGTGGAATACCATTTCATTCTCAAGAAATATGCACATTTAAATTTTCCTATTTTCATTGGCATACTACCTCAAAAGTGAAATTCATGGGAGAAATCTCTAACTCTTTTGCAATTCATACTGGAGTCCGACAAGGGGATGGTTTATTACCACTCTTGTTCAACATCATACTGGACAAAATCATCACAGAATGGGAAAAGCATGTGAAAGGTATCCAAATTGGAAAGGAGAAAGGGAAAAGAGTCACTGTGAAATGCTTCGCCTTTGCAGATGATCTGGCAATCTTAACAAACAACAAGGATGAAGCCATATTAGCGCTAGACAAACTACATACAATCTCCAGTAAAACGGGACTTGATTTTTCCTATGAAAGAAAAACACAGTATATGGACACCAACTCTGACATAAACTCTGACCACAATCTGGTTGTAATGAAATGCAGATTAAAGTTGAAGAAACTGAAGAAAAGTCAAAAGCCAAAAAGGTGGGCAATAGACAGACTGAATATAAAGGATGTAAACGAAAGATTCAAGAGGAGTATAAAAGAAGGACTAATGAAAAACCCTAAACAAACTTCAATTGCAGACGAATGGGCACTTTTGAAGAATGAAATAACAAAATCCGCAGAGGGAAACATTGGTAGGAAAGAAAGAATAGGTAGAAAACCGTAGATCACTCAGGATATACTAGAATTGATGGATGAAAGGCGGAAACACAAGAATGTAAGAGATGAAAAGGGGAAAGTAGAATACAGACGTCTGAGAAATGAGGTCAACAAGAAGTGCAAAGAAGCGAAAGAAGAATGGTTAAAAGAGAAATGTGCAGGTATAGAAAATTGTCTGAAATTAGGAAAAGTAGACACAGCTTATCGAAGGATTAAGAATACATTTGGGGAAAAGAAGACTAAGTGCTCTAATATTAAGAACACACACGGAAAGCCTCTAACAGATAGGGAAGAAAAGGTTGAGAGATGGAAAGCTTACATAGAGAGTTTGTATAAGGGAAAGGAGATTGAGAATCATGTAATGGAAAGGGAGGAGGAAATTGATGAGGATGCGAAAGGAGATTTAATATTGAGATCAGAATTTGATAGAGCTTTGGAAGACTTAAGCAGGAACAAAGCACCAGGCATAGATGATATACCGATTGAGTTGCTACGCTGCATAGAACATGAAGGTCTGATCAGGTTATTTCACTTGGTGTGTAGGATTTATGAGACAGGTGAGGTACCCCCTGATTTCAAGAAGAATGTAATCATCCCTATACTTAAGAAAGTGGGAGCTGACAGATGTGAAGATTACCGTACAAACAGCTTGATTACTCATGCTTCAAAGATCCTGTCTAGAATAATTTACAAGAGGATTGAAAGCCAGATAGAAACGGAGTTGGGTGAAGACCAGTTTGGTTTCAGGAGAAATGTTGGAACAAGGGAAGCTGTACTAAGTCTTAGGCTGGGTTTGGAAGGTAGAATAAGGAAAGATAAGAGAACGTTCATGGCATTTGTGGACTTAGAAAAGGCTTTTGATAACGTTGATTGGACTAAATTGTTTGACATTTTGAAATCTATTGGAATAAAGTACAGGGATAGGAGGGTGATCTACAATCTATACAGAAACCAGACAGCAGTCATTCGAGCTGAAGGACATGAGAGAGAAGCTGATATTCAGAGAGGTGTTAGGCAAGGCTGCAACTTATCACCCATACTTTTCAATCTTTACACTGAACAAGCAATGAAGTAAATTAGAGAAAAATTTAAAGTGGGAGTGAAGATTCAAGGAGAAATAATTTCAACTCTGAGATTTGCTGATGACATCGTCATCTTGGCCGAAAAGCTTGAGGATTTGAATGAGTTTTTGAATGGTATGGACTCCGTCTTACGGAAAGAATACACGATGAAAATTAATAATTGTAAAACAAAAATACTAGAATGCAGCCGAAATAAATCAGAAACCTCTATGGACATCAAATTGGCAGGTGAAAAGCTGAAGGAAGTAGGAGACTTATGTTACTTAGGAAGCAAAATAACCAGTGATGGACGAAGCAAAGACGATATAAAAAGTAGGTTGGCTCAGGCAAGGAAAGCATTTCTACAAAAAAGGAATCTGTTGACATCGAATATAGATTTAGGTATTAGGAAGTCATTTTTGAAAGCCTTTGTCTGGAGCGTGGCCCTCTATGGAAGTGAAACTTATTATTATTATTATTTATTTACCATAAATCGTACACGATGTATGGAAGGCCTAGTGAAAAAGGGCAAGCCCCACATACATATTTCATGCTTCACAGGCACAGCTTACATCTACATTTGTTTTAACAATATTTACAAGTTTTACAAAGAGTTGGTGCAGCAGAAAAGAGGAGAATTGAAGCATTTGAAATGTGGTGTTACAGGAGAATGATGAAGATCAGATGGGTAGATAGGGTTACAAACGAAGAGGTACTAAGACGAGTGGGAGAGGAGAGATGTTTCTGGCGACTGCTAATGAAGAGAAGAGATAGGTTAGTAGGACACATACTAAGACACCCAGGAATAGCAAGCTTAGTTATGGAAGGAAGGGTCGAGACAAGAACTGTAGGGGTAGACCAAGGTTAGAATATGTTAAACAGATTGCCTCGGATGTAGGGTGTGGTAGCTATGTAGAGATGAAACGATTAGCTCCGGACAGGGAGGCATGGAGCGCTGCATCAAACCAGTCAAAATACTGAAGACTCAACGAACGAACGGACACCAAATCAACAGGAAACATCACCTTGCGAACGCAATATGGAAAAATCTCGCAGGTGAAGCCATCCAACCCACATGATTGAACACAATTTCTAATGCAGAGAGAATAGTAAAATTGCAGAAGGCGTACAAGCTGACATGGAATCATTATAACAAAAGAGCTGTATCTCGTAACGCAAAACTGCGCCATTACAACGCAGCTGTTTTGCCTGAATCCTTGTACGCGGCAGAAACCACAGTCACAGAGGAATGACGAGAATTCATGGTATTGAGAAACAGGAACGAAAAGTTCTTAGGAAAATCCATGGCGCTGTTTTCCGTAATGGAATTTGGGTCAGGAGACCATCAAAGGAACTTTATGAAAATACAGACACCATTATAGATAAATTTAGGAAGAGACGTCTGCAGTTCTATGGACACATATATAGGATGGATGAGAACAGACTCACTAAGAAGATTTTCAATATCGTGAATGCAAGGAAATTAAAGACCAGTTGGATAAAAGAAGTACATGAAGACATGGACTTACTTAAAATCTCTGAAGACGACATTAAGGACAGAGAACAATTTAGAAACAAATTCAGAAACATGAAAATTGTACACGTTTCAAGGAAGGACACATCAGGGAAAAAATGGACAGAGGAAAGGAAGATAAAGCACAGTGAACTAATGAAGAGGTTTTAGGAAGAAAAGAAGAGAGTAAAAGGAAGTGAAGCTGTGATTGGCTCAAGTTCTCACGCTCTCCTGAAGGGGAATAATCGGAAATAATAATAATTGGCATAGGCAAATTAAATCTCTAGTTTTCGGTATAATTCTCTGTAACCACGGTGGTATTGACGCTAGTTTCTCAGTGCGGGACTGAGCAGTCAGTGAGTCCCTTTGAAGCAGGCTCATGTCTCTGTGGGTAGAGAAGGCAATGGCGCATGCACCAAGCGGAAGTTCGATATCTGAATGCATCAACAGAGAGCCTAGGCTCCAAGCAATGCATTCGTGAGGCGGGCGGTATTTCAGCGCGTGCATGTTCGTTTGTGAGTTTTAAAACATGGATCAGTGTAGTGATTTAATAGTTTATTTAAAATAAAGACCATTTTCTTCGTTGTCCTATGAAGAGAAATGTGCAGTGAAAGAGAGAAGACCAAAACCTCATCTAAATATTGTACAGAGTGATAAACATCAGTCTCGTAAATTGCAATCTCAGAGGTATGAGCAGTATGAATGGATAACAGCAAGTGTAATGACGGGCACGATGCATTGTTATGCTTCTATTCTGTTTGATGGCGATAGTAAAGAATGGAGTGAAACTTGGATTACGTGTATAAAAAAATTTCATCGTAGAGCACGGAAGCATCAAATTTCTAAGAAACACATTCTTAATTGGGAACGATATCACAACAAAGAATAGAGCTCTATGAGAGCGAAAAACACGACGACTGGAGTTTATCTACAAAAACTATAAGGTATGAACTTTAGATTACCCGGTTGCATGAATATAGCTTCGTCACTGCTATTTACCGACCATTTATACCTCACAAGAGTGAGAGAAAATGTCTAAAAATGCATGGAAAGTTCGTCGTGAACATTCTTTAAGTACTTGGCATAATTGAAAATGATCTTGAAAAAATTCTGCTTTAGCATAAGAGCCTCAATTTCTGTCTGTTAGGTAGTCAGCCCCGAGGTTGGTTGTATCCTCAAAAAATACCGCCATAGGTTAGGTCGGTAGATACCCACAAATCCTCAAAGCAGCATTATAATGAGGCGTACTAGGCAAGATGATGAGTGAGGTAGTTAGCCATTGGTTTCCTCACTGATTCACAACAATAGAATTGACTCTATGAGTAGAACCTTTCACAATACACACAGGCCATTTCTCAGCACCACCCATACCCCAATAAATTCCATATAATCACAGCCATGAGTGAGACTGAGATATCGGTGAAAAGCCACATTTTACTCAAGCCTGTGCCAACAGACAAATGCAAATGCATTCATCAAGAAATGGTAAACAGGCGCAATGTACAAATTTGCACATAAGTGTAAACATAACCGTCGTACCTTATCTAAGCCTAGGTATAAAGGATCAGATGATGATCGCGTAGGGATCGAAACATGCCATTAATTAATTACCTACCGCACTCCCCTTGTTTGTGTGTTAATTAAGAGATAAATAATTCATATAATATTTATTTTGGGTTAACGCGTGTAAATATTTGTACTTCCCGCGTAATATATAAGGTGCGTTTAAAAAGTAACGAGCCGGAGGCTGGAATGCGCAAACCGGTGACCACATCGGCTAATCGTGGCGTGTGTAACGAGGTGTGGTTCCGACCAGAGCGCGGAAGGTCACAGCCCGTCGCTAGAGGGCACGCGTGCACGTCACTTGACGATACAAAGCGAGCAGTAGCATGCATCAAAGTAGTGGAGTACTAGGAGTTCTGCCCCACTTCAAAACCCCCCTTGCTCTACTACTAAGCCTCAGCCATGTTAAATATCTCTTGAACGCATGGTCCGATTTTGACAAATGAGGTATTGTTGGACTCGGGCTGACGTCCTCTTTGCTATGGACCACTCATTATATTTTTCAAAATTTTTTTGAAAATTTTTGTTTTCGAAAATAGGCGATAGTTTGAAAACCAAACAGGATAGAACGTTGTGCCATGGCTCAAACGAACAGTCTTTATGACCTTTATTTTTTGTAATAAAAAATTTTTATTTTTTATATTTTTTTGAAAACACTCGAATTTTGAAAATCCTATATTTTGGAAACTAGGAACTCTACAAAAAAAATTGTTTAACGTAAATCAATGGTCCCTACCCCCTCTACCCCCAAAATAAATTTAAAGTCTCTAGAATGAAAACCTGCAGTAGTGTGGTAAGGACAGAGCTGCTTATAAAAGCAAGTGGTGAGCCCCTGCGACCTTGGAATGGAAGGAGCCATGCTAGGAGGGCGTGCTTGGATTCGTTTTTTTCGTCTCGTTGTGCTCTTTACGGGAATGTCGGTGTCGAAAAGGTGAAAATCTGGAAACACAGTCTTTTTGGGGTAAAAACGTGATTTTAGACTTTTTGCTATATCTCGCGAACCAATCATGCTAGAGGCATGTTCGACAGGTCCAAGGACTCGGGGTGACGTCCTCTCTGCTATGGACCACTCGTTATAATTTTTAATAAAATTGGAAACTCGATTTTGGGGTAAACACGTGTTTTTGTGATTTTGCCGATATCTCGTGAACCAATCATGCTAGAGGTGTGTTCGACGGGTCCAAGTACTCAGGGTGATGTCCTCTTTGCTATGGACTACTCATTGTAATTTTAAAAAAATTGGGAAACGCGATTTTGGGGGTAAACACGTGTTTTTTGTGATTTTTGCCGATATCTCACGAACCAATAACGCTAGAGGCATGTACGATGGGTCCAAGGATTCGGGAAGACGTCCTCTTTGCTATGGACCACTCGTTGTAATTTTAAAAAATTTGGGAAACGCGATTTTGGGGTAAACACGTGTTTTTTGTGATTTTGCCGATATTTCACGAAGCAATAACGCTAGAGGCATGTACGATGGGTCCAAGGATTCGGGAAGACGTCCTCTTTGCTATGGACCTCTCGTTGTAATTTTAAAAAATTTTGGAAACGCGATTTTGGGGGTAAACACGTGTTTTTTGTGATTTTTGCCGATATCTCACGAACCAATAACGCTAGAGACATGTACGAGGTGTCCTAGGACTCGGGCTAACGCCCCCTTTCAAATGTGGTAGATATTTTTTTTCCAAAAAGATAATTCACAAAGGGCCTAACGCCATACATGTTGAAAAAACGTTTTCTTTTTCTTTACCTGTTTATAATTTTCATGGAGCGTGGTGGTTGAGAGAGACGATACTGCTGGATGTGTGTGTTTCAACGAACTTGTCGCTGACCAAGGTGGCTGTGTTCAATAGATCAATTGATATTTCGACGAGTCGGTGTATGACAGAGCGAGCGTGCGTTTTCTGATATTTTACCTTTAACGTGTAAACGGTGATGAGAACTAGGTTCTATGTTGGTCGAAGCGAGTAGAGAAAACAAACTTACAGGAGGTGAATGTCATTTGAGCTTATTGGAAGGCTCCGATCTGACTTGACAATAGGTGACGCTTGAAGGTGAAATAATCTGACCATCGTGGTGGCAGGGGAGTGTGAAAGGCATGCACACACATTTGTGAAACCACATGTAGGCTAAACCAGTGACATCCTGTTTTGCTTCGTACGTGACAAAATGCAAGTTGACGTGAAATTTGATCTACCGCAGGTGTTCGCTTGGGACGTTATCTATCTACATGCGCGATAACTGTTAACAAGTTACATCCTGTCTTGCTTCGTACGTGACAAAATGCAAGTTCAGGTGAAATTTGATCCGGCACAGGTGTTCGCGTGGGTGTTATCTGTCCACGTGCACGATAAGAGAATGTTCAAAGCGTGGGAATCGCTGAATCAGTAAAAAGTATAATGCAACTTGTCGGAATAATGTCACAACCAATAGATAGGCAAGAGCTGCAAACAGCAGTGGTGGGAGGTGAAGGGAGGGAGAGGGGAGGGGGTGATGTATGAGAGAACACAGGAGGAAAGGGAAAGACAAACATGTATGAACATGCATGAAGCGCGGAGCGCTGTACACATAGAGCTATAGGTGGTGTACAACATGTGTGAATAAATAAAAAGTACACAGGTTCACACAACATGTAATTTATTGATCCAGGAATTAAACGTAGAGTTAAACCCTAACCATTTGACGTAGAGTTTATTTCCTTTTTGTTTCAACACTTTTTCCACAAGATAATGCTGAGGAAATGCTGTTTTCTGAAGTTCATGGAGATAAAATCTACCTTTTATGGGTTGATGGTTGAGGTCCTCGAGTAAATAGGTGACTGGAGTGTCCAAGTTGACTCGACGAATTCGAAATAGTTCAGTCCCCCACTGAGGCGTGTAGCCCTTATTGAAGACAGACTTAAATTTGCTCACACGAACAAAATCCCCAATGTTCAGTCGGTGACGTTTAGGATCAGCTGTTTTTATGGGGTTAAACAGTTTATCCAATCGCTGAATATTTTTAGTTACGAGACGTGGCTTGGTCCCAATCGTTCTATGTTTGGTGTCATTGTAACGTGATACTAGCTCAGGTAACATGTCCAACCAGCGATACGTGCCCTGAGCGGTAAACGCTTTCCACATATGGGTTTTCAATGTTCGGTTGAACCGCTCGACCACACTGGCTTTCAGATTGCTGTACGTGGTGTAATGGTGAATATCCTTAGATTTGAGAAAACTGGAGAAATCCTTGTTGAAAAATTCTTTCCCCTGGTCGGTTTGTAGCAGCTGAGGTTGACGTTTGGAGTGTTGAATAATATGTTGAAAGGCCTTGGTAACTAGTGGGCCAGACTTGCGACGCACAGGTTCAACAAAGGCCATTTTGGAATAGACATCAATGACGGTCAACATATAGCGTACACCGTCGTTAACGCCAGCATAGGGTATCATTTCAACCAAGTCAGCCTGCCAAAGTTCATCCACACCTCGTGAAATCACCTTGAGTCGCGGATAGTGACGCCTAGCTGGGCGATGCAACTCGTGAGCAATACCCATTTTAATGGGTGAGGGCTTAAACAATAATTTTGGCATTTCGAAGTTCTTGTTCAATTTCTTGAATTTCCCAATCGTGACCGGTATGGCCAGCTTGACGTGAGGCATGCAACAACTGTAGCCGCTGGACGAGCTTATTGGGATTGTGCCAGTAGGTAACATCCACAAGGGGTTTTAATGGTTTAAAAGTCACTCCCGAAGCGGACACTTTACGACGAGTACTTTGACTGGTGGGAAACATTTTTGCAATGATGGTTTTATATTTTTGAGATATATTGGCATTCACTTGTTGCGTGGGATCATACTGTCTTTTGTGAGCATGGGTATCCAATAAAATGGATTTATATTTGTCAAGGTCCTCTGACGTATAATCATGGGAAGAGGGGGTCCGAGAAAAGAGCAGCTTTAACAGTCCTGGCGTTAATTTATAGTTGATGTTTTTAATGACAGCTTTAGTACGAGCAAATTTAATGGATGAATCGCCAATTTTAAAACTATCATCCTCATAGCGAACACCATACGTGGTATCTGTGTTTCCAATAAATAGATCGGTGAAATAGGGTTCCAATGTTGATCCATAATATTTTATTAAAATGGTTTTCAGTTGAGCTTTATGTTGAGGGGTGGCCAAGAGTTGTGAAAACGGAGACGCTCTGGAAGGGCAAGGTGTTTCGACCATGGCCAAGGATTTCTTTTTTCTCAAAAACTCTGCAAGGGGTGCGGCCTTTTTTTGAGGCGTAAACACTTGTTCCTCCTCATCCTCAACTTCACTATCACTAGTCAAATCTTCCACTTCCTCTTCCTCAGGGTCCTCGTGCAGCGTCTGCGTGGCTTGTGAAACGGTGGGTAGCGTTTCAGATGGCTTGAAAGAGGGTTTCAACATGGCTTTTAGTGGAGGTGCTAAATGTTGCTGAATAAACAAAGCATGATTGGCACGTGATTGTTTCAATTGACGAAACTTTTGGCGAATAGTATTTTTTGCTCTAATAATATGCTTTTTCAATTGACTCTCTGCTAACGCCATGGTGTCTTGACAAATGACTTGATGGCGAATGAGACAGGGCCTTAAATAGCAATAAAATGATCAAACCCTAAGCGATACCGTCCTTGGTTGAGTTCACTTTGTTTGTCAATCACTAAACAGGCATGACGTTGAGTGTTCCAGCACTTGGCACACAATTCTGTAAACATTTGAAAGGTCATATCCGGATTCACATGTTCATTATAAATGTGACGACTGTTCCTCTCGTCCTGACGAAATAAAACAATGACATTGGCATTGTCACGAATCAACTGTTTGGACATTTTAGAATACGTTTGCCCAAGATAGAAGCAATCGATATGTTTGTGTCGACCCATGCTGAAATAGCTTTGAATGATGCCTTGACGTTCAGTGGATACATCATCGAAAATCATGAGTGAATCAGGCTTTACCTCATCCGGTGAAATCACATTTTCTTGCATGGAAAATGTAAAATAACCCATATTCTCTTTTTGTAATCCAGACATGACTTGATCCAGAAACACGTAGAGGGGTTGGTAGAGAGATTTTGCAAAAATATAAATATTTTGAAAACGCAGACCATTGGGCGCTGTAATGAGCGTTAGCAAAAGATTAGTCTTTCCACAGCCGGAAGGCCCCACAATGATGCAGCGAATGGAAGATGGAAACAGTGAACCATGGCGTTGTTCACGTGATGTGGGACAGAGATGGGAAACCATGTCCCCCACGGGGAATGACTCTTGCTGCTTAATAATCTTCATTTCAACTAAGGCTTAGAAAGGCTAGCAGGCTGTCTATATACAGGACACCGAGCCTTGTCATAGAAACAGTAGACTGGTACTACAGGTTGACGATGGATGTCTTTGGACGTGCGTTGATGGCCAAAGCTAGGCCTGTCCCCATACATGATCCTAAACAGGAAACAGATCCTGCTAATAAACACTATGTGGATAGGTCAGTAGTGCCACGCACAAAACAGGGAGATTATGACTTTAAGGGAAAGCGGTTAACCCATGTAAAACATCCTCAAGTGTCTACAGACGTTACTACGAAAAAGTATGTGGATAACAAAGTGTATGAGTTTTATGACAAAGTGCCCCAGCTTATGGTGAATGGCTATAGCGCTAATCACCATCGGATTATTCACGTGGAAGACCCACAAGACGAAGACGATGTTTGTACCAAGCGTTACGTGACCCATGAAATGAAAAGGCTTTATAAATTTATCCCATCTGTGTTTTTAGTGTATCTGACAAATGAAAAACCTGTGAATGACAGAAACCATTTACCGCTAGTCCATGATCAGCACTTGACCTATGCGCTTGCTTCAGGATTAAGCCACTATCGATTACACTATGATGGAACCATTCACATCAAATATGCCATACCTGATGAGAACCATTTACAAATAAAGATAAATGGTCATAGGATGTTGCTTCATAACCATGAAATGGTCAATGCAGGTGACGAATTATCCTTTTATCTCATGTTGACATGGGATGAAAAGCAAGCGGGAAAAACCATAAACGACTTCCCACTTTATGTGGAATTGGAATATACAGCCATGAAATAACCATCTGACGTTAGTTGTGATTTAAACTTTCTTGTGAAAGGTTGTGGGTCATTATCATCATGGTGAAACAAAGGTATGCAGTGAGAAAGACTAAAAAAAGGACTTTGTCCTTGGCAAAGCCAGGGCTTACAACATTCGAGGACAAGCCCTTGCGAAAGAAAAAAAGAAAAAATAATGTATTGACCATAAGGAAAGCCCTTCGAGCAGCACAGAGACAGGTTATTCCAAAACGTCGGCGACAGGTTTCAAACCAAGGGCGAGTGATTCCCGTTCCCAAACGAGCGGGATTTTTACCTGCATTATTTGCCGGTTTGGCTGCTCTGGGCTCACTTTTGGGCGGTGCCAGTGCAGTGGCGAAAACCATTAAAGCCGCGCAGCAGGGCAAGCAACAACTCAAAGAAAGTCAGCGACACAATGAAACGATGGAAGCGATTGCCATGGGGGCTAGAAATGCCAATTTAAAGCCAGCCTTTTATCAACAAGGATTTGGGATTTCACCATTTCGAAATATTAAAAAAAAAAAAATTTAACCTCAGCCATAGCGAGACATGCCCTGACGCATCAACAAGTGGAAAGCTATGCTAAACAACTAAAGCTTTCTCATTTTCGAGGTGTGTTTATGCGAAACCAATTACCCCCACGACCCTGGAAACAGGAATGTGCTGTTGTCAATTTGGATGATCACCGAGGACCAGGAACGCATTATGTAGCTTATGTCAAAGAGGGATCCACGGTATGGTACTTTGACAGTTTTGGGAATTTGCCCCCGCCCATGGAACTAGTGACCTATTTTGGAAACAGGATCAAGATATATTATAATGTGAAACGTGAGCAAACGTTTAACAGCCAACAGTGTGGACGTTTGTGTTTAATTTTTTTATATAAGACGCAGCATAAGCAAAAACGCCACCAGTATGTCGGTAGAAAGTAAAACGTTTACAGTGCATGGACGTGGACCTGAAGTCAGCCTAGACTTTTACCCGCCTATCGAATTGAGTGAAAAACCCTATGGTTTAGGACTTGTTTCTCTTGAAACGTACAATCGAATATACAACATACGTGAAAATGTGAACAACAAGTTTTACTATGATGATTCTGTGCTCACCCTGAACTCTGGTGGATACACGATCGATGATATTTATGAACACATTTATGTGGTGTTGATCAATCAGTATGGTTTAAAGTCATTTCTCGACGGAACGCACAAGTTTGAACTTGTAGGCAATACTAACACTCATCGCTGCAGTATTTTCTCTACCTTCAACATTGACTTTAAAACACACCCCGATTCCATTGGCCCATTACTCGGATTTAAACCACGTGTGTTGGAGCCCAACAAAAAACATGAATCGGACCATGAAGTGAAATTCATTGAGGACCATCATGTGTCGGTGACGTGTAATATTATTAGCCAAGTGTACACCAATCAAGAACCATCGCATTCGCTTTATGACTTTATTGTGACATCGCCCAATGGGTATATTATTCGTGAAAACCCTCCAGTGGTGCTTTTTCATGCTGTGGCTGTTGATAGTATTAGTAATATAACATTAAGACTGATCAATAGAGATCAACAACTCATTGATCTAGATTCCACTACACCAGTGACTTACAAGTTGGTGCTAAAGCTACTATGAAATTTGTGTATAAAGCAACAACACCGTCTAGGAATGGTGTTAGTTGTTTGCCGCGTGAATACACGTTAACATCTCAAGGCAAGCAGATTTTACAGCATTTGGGTTACCACGTCAACCCTTATAATGAATTCTATCCTAGAGATAGCGAACCACATCGAGGAGCAACCAGGAGTGGTAAGAATTGATCTCCATTCCTATCAAGCTCAAACACCTGGACTCAATAACAATGATGAAATTCAATTTGTTATCAACAACCAAGATATTTACACCCTACCGCATGAAAGTGTTATTCAGATTGAAGGTCGGCTCACCAAAGCCGATGGCTCTACACCCACTACATCCAAGTTGGCCAACCATGGTTTAGCCTTTCTGTTTTCTGAAGTACGTTATGTCATTAACGATATCGTGGTGGATAGCACTCGAAATGTGGGTATTTCCAGTGTCATGAAACTATACCCCTCTTATAGTGAGGAAGAAGGTAAAACACTTTGCATGGCAGCTTGGTGCCCTGACTCGACCAATGACTGGATGGTACACACCGATGGGACCTTTACTGGATATTTACCTCTTAAACTGGTTCTAGGCTTTGCCGAAGATCACCAACGCATTGTGGTTAACGCAAGGCAAGTGCTTTATCTAGTGAGAGACAGGAGTGATAACAATGCACTCAAGGGGGCCGACAATGCCCCCATCGATTCAAAAATTCAACTACAACGCTTGCTATGGAAAGTGCCTCATGTGACCCTTAACGATAGCAAAAAACTGGACATACTCAAAATGGTAAAGAGAGATATGCCTCTACCCATGGAATTTAGAAGCTGGGCACTCCATGAGTATCCGCTATTGCCCACCACCAACACACACAGTTGGTCTGTAAAAACAGCTCGCTATACAGAGAGACCTCTCTACCTGATCGTGGGTTTTCAAACGAATCGCAAGTATCAACAAACCAAAGATGCCACGCAATTTGATCACCTGCAATTGAGAAATGCACGTCTTTTCCTCAACGGAGCTGTGTTTCCCTATGAAGGACTGGATTTGGATTTTTCAAAAAATAAGTTTGGCCCCCTGTACGACTTGTTTTCTAAATTTCGATGGTCGTATTATCAAAAAGAGAACGGTCCCATGCTACTACCCCAAGCGTTTAAGGCAAGAGCACCACTGATTGTTTTTGACTGTTCTTACCTGGAAGAGTCTGTCAAGCCATCCAATATCGACATTCGACTAGATTTTGAAACGCATGACAATGTACCAGCCAATACGACAGCCTACTGTCTGATTATTCATCACAAACAAGTCAACTATTATCCACTGTCCAACCAAGTGACGAGTGTATAAATAACAGCTCAACCCACGTTAAGTCGCTCAGTCATGTCTTGCTTTAAAGCCTCAAGAGACGTTACATCCATGAATTTAAACTCTGAGGAACAACGTTTCAAGACTTTTGCCACATGGCCAGTGCCTTTCATAAACCCTCAAGCCTTGGCGGCTGCTGGATTCTACTATTTAAAAACAAGAGATGAAGTGAAATGTGCCTTTTGTCCCATCATCATAGACCAATGGCAGGAGGGCGATGAACCCATGCAGGAACATCAGCGCTGGTCACACACCTGCCCCTACCTGTGCAGAATGAAAGTGGGAAATATACCCTGTCATTCAAGCTATCCCTCACTTGTGTCTCTGGGTGATGAAAAAAATACAAGTTATGATACATGTGGGCCGTATGGTATCCATGGTGCTTCGGTGAGCAGATCACCATCAAAAACGCCTAGTTTAGAGACATTGGGACATCATCGGTGTTATGGACGTTACAAACACAAGAGACTATTTTGTTGTATCAGTTGCTATCGTCCTTATCCTAAAATGAGAAAAGCCTGTAAGACGTGTTATGATAATAAAATGATGTAATTCTTAAATTCTTATTTTTGCATGTCCCCCTGTCCTACCCTAACCTTCTTTTTTGAAACTAGCATGGCAGGTAAGTCCATGCCATGATCACACGTGATCGTCAGTCAGTCGTCAGTTGAACTTGGTCCAGGCAAGCGTCAACATGTTGCGCACACTCATTGTGGATTGCCAAGGGTTTAAAATTGGTGACAACAAATTTATATTTAAACAAGTGGCCATAATCGATTGTACCACGTTTTGGATATCGCAAGCTACGCATTTGCTATTTAAACCACCCCATGCTTTTGATTTGTTGTGTGAAAAAGACCGTAAACAAACCCAGTGGATTGAAAATCATAGGCAACTAGACTGGAATCAGGGAACCATTTCCTATAAATATTTGGACGTGGTCATGAAAGCACACTTGTCCTCGACCAATGTGGTATTTGTGAAAGGTAATGAAAAACGTCAATGGTTGCAACCATTTTTGGCGTCTTACTGTCAATGTATCGACCTCATGGAGTTGGGCTGCCCCTCCCTGCAAACGCTCATGGATACTTGTTCCTGTGGCAACATTACCCATACAGCCCTATCGCATGCGTGGCATCTCTTTCATTGGTTAACCACTCATGCCTGCTGGGAGTTGTTGAACAAAATTATAACTCAAGATTTACCTGTGAATGACGTCAGTGAGATTTCTACTAGCGACGTGTAAACATCTACAGCACATGATACCATGGAGAAAGGCAATGCTACGGACAAAGCCATCGGCAAGTTCTTTGTGTGCAAAAAGAAACTAGACAGTTTTACCAAAGAGGAACTCTTGGCACTGCCCAAGTCGTTCATTTATTATGTGGCCGCCAACGCGGTCAAAGAAATCTGGCAACATGTACCAAAATCATGGACTCAAGACCCTGTGTTGAGTGAATTGCAACCCTGTACGGATTACGATCACCATAAGCAAGTGGCCATGGCAAAAATACCGTCTATGCGTCAGTGTGCGACTTGCCAGCTAGTGAAACTGTATCACGGTCATAAAAGTCCGTGTAAAGACTTTGTTGAATCATTCCACGAGTGTCATGGCGAGAAAAAGCAACAACAACAACAACAAACACAAACATCGTCCACAGAGGAGGAGGAAGACCAAACCTTTTTACCATCGATGGAAAAGGATATGCCAGACCTGTACTGGCAATGGCGTCATTGACAAAGTGATTCAATACTTACCTTACGAAATCCATCTTCCAGGTTATCGTTTTTGCGGCCCTGGAACTCGTCTCGAAAAACGTTTACAACGTGGTGATGTACCCATTAATCTTTTGGATCAAGCATGCAAGGAACATGACCTTTCTTATCGCCATAGTCATTCTGGTTTAAGACATGTGGCAGATAAATTGTTATTGAAGAAAGCTAAACAACGTTTCACATCCAGTGATGCCTCAGTAGGTGAAAGGATGGCAGCCCTAATTGTCATGAGTGCTATGAAAGGAAAGTTGATGATGCATGGACATAAACATTGAGGAGTGAGGAATTGGGATTTGTTTGTATTCTATTTTTCTTTTGTCAATTCACTATGACTATGAAATAAAAACAAAAGTTTTCCAGAGCACGATGTTTTGTTATTTTTAATTTTAAGAAATCGTGATGTTGATGGCTGATTTTTTCATTTTACACATTTCACACATGATGAATTCCACACACTGTCATTTATCATTTTGCAATTTACAGTTTTTGAAAACGTTCGTTTCAAGTTTAACGTTTTTGATGATACGGATTTTTCCATTTTGCTGATGACACATTTTAAACAATGTCCGTTTGAAGTTTTTGAATTTTCAAATTTCACACATGGCCATTTCCAGTTTTTAAAAATGTCCGTTTTAAGTTTTGCTGTTTTGGTGATATGGAAACATGGAATTTCCATTTTGCTGTTTTCATATTTTTTCCATTTGGTGTATGTCGAAAGTTGAGATTTGACAATGATGTTGATGCGAGTGCTTGACCTTGATAATACTGCAATGTGTTGATGTGTGTTTGGAGAAACGTCGAGGTCTACGACTACTGCAGGTAAGACTGTTTTTACAAAAATAATGTCTTTTGACTGTCACATTTCAATGAAAAAACGAAACTATTTAAAACAAAATGAATATATAAGTGACCATTTACCCCCACCCCACCCACCCACTCTACCTCATCGTGTTTGCTCTGGTCAATCATACACACCAGTTTTCTCTCTCCACTCATACATTCACACCTGTCTTTGGGAACAAACACAACCACTTTATTTATTCCCAAAAGCACATTCTCGACATGCACACTCATTCCAAAAGAACTTTTTAGTTTATCATTTACATTACGAAAAATAATTAAATACTAGTTATTAAAGTTACTAAAAATCTTACTTATTTCATATTTACAAAAAAAACTCAACTTTGTACAGCGTTAAAAGAATCACACTATTTACCAATCAAAAAAATTTTAAAAAATAAGGTTGCACACAACTTTTTAAAGAGCAAAAGGTCCAAGTGAATTGTCACTATTTACAAAATCTACTATTTACAATGACAGAAACCAATATTTACAAAATTCTAAATCTACAAGTTACAAAAAGCCATGCCCCATAAACGATTAAACAGTGAAATCACACCTCCTCCTCGTTGCGATCATAACCCCAGGGCAGGCTAGTGAGCAGGTCATCAGCCCACACACGCTTGTTATCCATGGAGGCGAGGGTGCGTTTTCTCTGTTCCACAAGATACAAATGATGGTTGCTGGATTGTATCCTGCACTGTGTATGAGACATAGCTTTGCCAGTGCGTAAAACCGCTAAGTAATCGTCTACACGTAGCGATTTTACCACTGCCCTACCTACACCTTTTGCTCTCTTGGCTTCCTTACAGTCGAGTGTGCGGTAAGCATACATTTTTGAAGCCAAACCTACGAATTCCGTCATAATGGAATCACCGCATTCATCTTTTAAAACGCCCATTTCCTTCTTGTTCTTTATGGGCAGCTGAAACACGTTGTCAGCACTATAGCAAGAGGTGTCGAACCAGTCACTATGTTGCCTCATGACGTCATAGGGGTTGCAGTGGCGAATGTGGTAAATGAATGAGTCCGTGTCCATATACAAAAGAGAGACGTCCTCAAAATGGCGTTTCGCAAACTCATAGTGGAATCGATACATGACCGATTTAGAAAAGTCTAAAATGACTTGACCCAAGTAAATGGGCTTATCCATGGTCACGCTGGTCTTACTCATTTCAATAGTAGCCAAATCCTCATCGATAATTTTGATCGATTTGAAATTTGGCTTGGCAATGTACCGCCGGGCACCCCACCGCCCCTCCCAGACATTCATCAATTTAATGTCACGGTATTTGCGGACATTCTCCATAGACTTGCCATAGATGCAGTTGTTCATTAATTTAAAAAAATTAATTTCAAACTGCTGTGTTGCCATTTGTCGGTGCTCTGTGTTGAGTCGCATGTATGGCTCAAGCCATGCTTTTTGAGCAAAAGAAATACCCCTGTGGACTTTCTTCAACACCAAGCCTTGGGCGAGGCATTGCACCAACATTTGGATATGTAGCACATACCGATTTTTGTTGTAAAGTGTGCCCATGAGTTTTTCAGTTTTCACTTTACTGTCAGGGGGAACCATTTGCTCAAGACAGAATGGGAAATCGGCATGTTCATCATACAAGGATGATGGATATTCAATATCCACTTCTAGCACATATCCACGGCCTGTTTCTTGGCTAGCCATGTTCACATGAAATTCTGACACTTGTTTCTCTGTCAGCCAAGCAAACTTCCCATAGGGCAAAGGCTGACTCATGGCGTAACCGTACAAATTATTCACGTCATAGTACATTAAGTACGATTCTGGTTTGTCTGGTGAATAATCAGACATGTAGACATTGTTCGCTTCAGCATGGCGTTGGTTAAGTGACACAAAGCCGCCACGAATGCCCTTTTCAAAAAATAGAACCATGTCTACGTCAGTGAGTAAATCCAATTCCACTTGAGTGTATTTCAAAGCGGCATCGAACGAGAGTCCAGGACTCGTGTAATAGTGAGCCGGATCAAGACCGTAAATGTGTTGACACAAGTTACGGAATTTTTCAAACACATCAGTGAGCAGCAATACATCCAGTTTTAGGTAATGCAAAGCATATTCACTTAGCGTCTTCATGCCAAACACTCGCCAAACTTGACATGCATGTGCATAGTCTTCATCGGAAACGGTACTGCGTGTTAGTTTCGAGTAAAATTTCTCTTGTGGAGGGAGTTTTCTTTGCTTTAACACGTCCCAGCTGTTGCAGAAATCATACGGGAATATACCTTTCCGAATGCACAATTGAAATTGCTCAGGATCATTAAAATGCATTCTAGTATTTTTTAATTCCTCCTCATTCAAGCCATTCACAAGGCTGTCTAGCGAGGATGCCATAAACTTAAAGGAATCCAAAAATCGAATGCTAAAGTTGCTCAACCACCATGTCAGGGCTGTAAAACGCTCATGGTTTTGGGGAATAATGGTAAACGAGCCCTTGTTAACATGGCCCAATTCACGAATCAAAAACTGAATGTCATAATTCGCCAGATTGTGGAAAAAGACACCGATGAAACGAGGAGCTGGAAAGTTCAAGTTGCATTTACTATGCGCAGCTCCACGAAACTCCCCCGTAAAGTGCGAGTGATCACGAACGGTGTCTTCAGCATTGATCAGTGGCTTTTCGCAAATATGGCATGTCATGGCATGCTCATACTGCTGCTGTTGTTCTGGAGATAGGCTCATGGGTACTGGGTGGTCCAGTAATTCCTGTACATGGTCGGCCAACTTGACAAGTTCATCCAAGAACCATTTGGCACAATCTGGCCCCTCACGGTATTTGTAAACGGATTGTGTGGGGTCATGGGCACACACCACATTAAATCCTATGGCAAAGGGTTCATGTTTTTGAATGGGTGTGGTTGAGCTCATGGAGGGATCTGGTTCACATCCCGCCATGGGTGTGGTGAGAGCTTCGAAATCTGCATATACCACATAGGGAACAGTGTCACGCTTATGAATGTCCTTAAACTTTAACACAGCCTTGTCCCCTTGTGGCAATATCAATCTCACCGCTTCCTGAGTAACACAATCTACCCTATGACGTTCCAAAGAAGTAGGCGTCCAAAAGTATTGGAGACAACGGTCACAAATATGCTTTATACCATGTGCTTTGGACATTTGACTGCTTAGCAATCTACTCAGGCTTTTAATGAGGCAATAGTGATTCACTTCTCCTACAGATAAATATAAAAGATGAATGTGATGTCGTTTCGGTTCTTTTGTGGCATAAAGAGGACCCACAATCTCATCACCGTCAAGGCCATACACCATGAACGAAAAGTCCTGGTTGTCTCGTTCAAACCTATGGATCTCGGTTAAGTTCATAGGGAACGTCACTCGAGTTAAATTTAAAGTATGTTTCAATTCAACAAACTTGGCCTTGTACATTCCTGGTCTGTTAACATGACGATCTTGAGCTGGCTGCAAGTACGCAGCCACAGCCCACAGAAAGCAATCATTGTCATGGTTCTCAATATTCACCACAGCCTTTTTCGAAGCTATTGCTGGAGGTGTTTTAATATAGCTAGACCCAGCATTCAACGGGTTGAAATGACAAATGTTGATTTGTAAATGATGAATTTTGTCTAAGGCTAGACCACTCGGTCCTTGTTGCAGTTTATCAAATTTTGACAGCAAGGCATTCACCACGTGGGTTTCATACCACTGTTCCAAATTATGGGCTATGAATAGCTCTTGCATTTTACTGCAAATATAGAATGTCTCTTTATGCTCTACATCCTTCTTTTTATATACGAAATCGCACACTAGTTCTGTATTCACCTTTAAAGCCATATGCAACCTTTGCGCTGTACAAATTTCAATTTTAAAAATTTCAAAACAAGATTCTAAAAATTCTTTGGGAATCGAACTTTTTCTAACATTCACTATGCGGCCAGAGCACACACGCGATTTGAAACAACTGTTTAGGGTTTCCCAAGTTAACGTATCCGCAGCAGTAAAAGACATTATTTTGAAAGAACACACTCACCTGAGTTTAGAAATGTAGACTGTCTGACAATAATCCAAAAAACACACACGTTCCTGGTTATTCACAGAGGTCAAGCGTTTTCCAACACTCTAAAAAGAAATAAAATAAACCACCATAAGTATATCCATTCCATATAGTTTATGCATTTCATAAACAAAACAAAATCAAACAGGTTATATATTTAAAAAAACAAATCTCACCTTGACGTGTAATGCTTTTCTATATTCCCGTCTCGTGGGCTAGTATGGAAATGGTTTTCTTTTCTAGTTGTCTGTCTTTCTCTTTCTTTAATATATTTCCCACAGACACACGACAGGTAGGCTATACACGTTATCTGCAAACAAATAAATAAATAAAATCATTAATTATCTAATCAATAAATAATTGCATGTATTTATATAAAATCAATAAATATATAAATGAATAAATATATACCTACCCCACAACAAGGTTAAGTATTTTCCACCAACACCAAAACTGATAAACGCAGTGTGTTCAAAGGTAGTCACCTAAGTGAGCGTGGAAATGATAACGACATGTCTTTATATATGCTACATTGCATGTATAATCTTTTTTTTTTTCCACGCTTTGACCATTCTGTTATCAGGCACGTGGACAGATAACGTCCCAGGTGAACACCTGAGGTAGATCAAATGTCACCTGAACTTGCATTTTGTCACGTACGAAGCAAGACAGGATGTCACTGGTTTAGCCTACATGTGGTTTCACAAATGTGTGTGCATGCCTTTCACACTCCCCTGCCACCACGATGGTCAGATTATTTCACCTTCAAGCGTCTTGGTCATTTTTTCCATTGCACCTATTGTCAAGTCAGATCGGAGCCTTCCAATAAGCTCAAATGACATTCACCTCCTGCTCGTCGGCAAGTTTATTTTCTCTACTCGCTTCGACCAACATAGAACCTAGTTCTCATCCCCGTTTACACGTTAAAGGTAAAATATCAGGAAAAACGCACCCTCGCTCTGTCATACACCGACCCGCCGAAATATCAATTAATCTATTGAACACAGCCACCGTGGTCAGCGACAAGTTCGTTGAAACACACACACCCAGCCGTATCGTCTCTCTCAACCACCACGCTTCATGAACATTATAAACAGGTAAAGAAAAAGAAAACGTTTTTTCAACATGTATGGCGTTAGACCCATGTGAATTATTTTTTGAAAAAAAATATCTACCACATTTGAAATGGAGTGTTAGCCCGAGTCCTAGGACACCTCGTACATGTCTCTAGCGTTATTGGTTCGTGAGATATCGGCAAAAATCACAAAAAACACGTGTTTACCCCCAAAATCGCGTTTCCAAAATTTTTTAAAATTACAACGAGAGGTCCATAGCAAAGAGGACGTCTTCCCGAATCCTTGGACCCATCGTACATGCCTCTAGCGTTATTGCTTCGTGAAATATCGGCAAAATCACAAAAAACACGTGTTTACCCCAAAATCGCGTTTCCCAAATTTTTTAAAATTACAACGAGTGGTCCATAGCAAAGAGGACGTCTTCCCGAATCCTTGGACCCATCGTACATGCCTCTAGCGTTATTGGTTCGTGAGATATCGGCAAAAATCACAAAAAACACGTGTTTACCCCCAAAATCGCGTTTCCCAATTTTTTTAAAATTACAATGAGTAGTCCATAGCAAAGAGGACATCACCCTGAGTACTTGGACCCGTCGAACACACCTCTAGCATGATTGGTTCACGAGATATCGGCAAAATCACAAAAACACGTGTTTACCCCAAAATCGAGTTTCCAATTTTATTAAAAATTATAACGAGTGGTCCATAGCAGAGAGGACGTCACCCCGAGTCCTTGGACCTGTCGAACATGCCTCTAGCATGATTGGTTCGCGAGATATAGCAAAAAGTCTAAAATCACGTTTTTACCCCAAAAAGACTGTGTTTCCAGATTTTCACCTTTTCGACACCGACATTCCCGTAAAGAGCACAACGAGACGAAAAAAACGAATCCAAGCACGCCCTCCTAGCATGGCTCCTTCCATTCCAAGGTCGCAGGGGCTCACCACTTGCTTTTATAAGCAGCTCTGTCCTTACCACACTACTGCAGGTTTTCATTCTAGAGACTTTAAATTTATTTTGGGGGTAGAGGGGGTAGGGACCATTGATTTACGTTAAACAATTTTTTTTGTAGAGTTCCTAGTTTCCAAAATATAGGATTTTCAAAATTCGAGTGTTTTCAAAAAAATATAAAAAATAAAAATTTTTTATTACAAAAAATAAAGGTCATAAAGACTGTTCGTTTGAGCCATGGCACAACGTTCTATCCTGTTTGGTTTTCAAACTATCGCCTATTTTCGAAAACAAAAATTTTCAAAAAAATTTTGAAAAATATAATGAGTGGTCCATAGCAAAGAGGACGTCAGCCCGAGTCCAACAATACCTCATTTGTCAAAATCGGACCATGCGTTCAAGAGATATTTAACATGGCTGAGGCTTAGTAGTAGAGCAAGGGGGGTTTTGAAGTGGGGCAGAACTCCTAGTACTCCACTACTCATCAATCGTCCAACCCTGCCAGTCGCATTGTAAACAGTGACATGGAGGCGTCAACCGAAGAACAAAGAGGTGTTGTTCGGTTTCTGACAGCGGAAGGAGTAGGGGGAACGGACATTCATCGCCGAATGTCACAAGTGTACGACGAACACTGCATGTCCCTTGCAAGGGTCAAGGCGTGGCACAAGCGCTTCAGGGAAGGACGGGTGTCGTTAGCCGATGATGCCCGGTCTGGGGCACCCCCCTGCATTACCGATGACAACGTCCAGCTCGTTGATGCACTCAATACCCAGGACCGCCGAGTGACAGTGAACGCCATAGCCGCCGTGGTCGCTCCACGACAATGCACGACCTCATACGGCCAACACAGTCGCGGCACTCCTGCAGAAATTCAAATGGGAGGTTCTCGGCCACCCTCCATACAGTTCAGACCTCTCTTCCTGTGATTGCACCATGATTGGCCCCCTGAAAAGGGCTCTGCGGGGCCAACGATTCACCTCGGACGCCAACGTCCAGCTGTACGTGCGGAACTGGTTCACATCGTAGCCCAGGGAATTTTATGAGACAGCCATTCACCGCCTCGTGTCACAGTGGGACAAGTGCCTCAACAGCCAGGCCCAATACTTCTAACATACAGGTACTGGTTTCTGTAATTATGCCTCCAGCTCGTTACTTTTTGAATGCACCTTGTAGTCTAATCGTTTTGACCGACTGAAAAACATTCTACACTCACCAGCAAAGAAGACCGATCACTTGAAAAATTCAAAATTACTTTAATTTAAACGCTCTAGGTCTAGTACATAACTTACTGTTTATAGCATGGAAGTAAGGTTAGTTGTTTCCCTGGATGTATTATCATTCTACATGTGATTGTTTCACCTAACAAAGGCGATTCATTGATGCTGTTTCCCGTGGAAATATGTGCGCGTCACCATTTTCAACCAGATCCACTGCCCTGGCAACATCTTCAGGCCTCAAGCGCATATTCGTTTCTGAATTGCACAAGAACAACTGACGATATGGCTGTATTGATCTTTCCTATGCCAACAAGTGGCAAAAGAAAAAAGAATAAATCATTGCATTGTTGACGATAGCGATGGCACGCACATCTTTCCGCGGGAAACAGCATCATGTCAATGATTCGCTATTGTTAAGTGAAACAATCACATGGAGAATGGTAATACATCTAGGAAAACAATTAACCTTACTTCCATGCTATAAGCAGTATGTACTAGGCCACGGTCGACTCTAGAAAGGTCGGAAGGTTCAACCTGACAACACTGTAGCTACAGCTATTGTCAGTCATACTTCGTCACGAGCGCCTGGACTGAAACAGCTGTTTGCTAACCAGGGAGGCGACAAAAACTACGAAATTAATATTGGGGAAACATAATGTACATGTTTAGCAAAACATCTGTTGATGTTTATTTACACATGATCAGTGTTACCATCGGAAATAAATGAATAACGTGCATATGATCGTGAAAAGTTGTTATAAGAGCCAAGCAGCTGATATTAGGCATGAGTGATAGGGAAATAATTTACCAACATAAAAGTGTTTAGCAAAATAAAGACAATTATTTTGGTTTCTTTTCGTATTTTACTACTCTGAAGTATGGCAATAAAACAAAAGGAAAAGGAAGGAAGCTTGTAGTTTAACGTGACCGTTAATCTCGCGATCATAAGCCACGGGACCTCCGTTTAACGTGGAATCCGAACCACAGGACATGGCATTTCACATCGAAAATCTCACATGCATTGACCGGGAATCGAACCCGGTTCGCCTTGGTGAGAGGCATACAGCTTGACCGCTGCGCCACCACGCAATAAAACAATTGGCGGTGTTATAATAATAATAATAATAATAATAATATGGATTAAGTAGATGCAATTGAGGGTTATGTGATGCAAAAATTTAGGCTATCTCCCATAACATCTTCACACCGTAGGCCTATAATAAACCCTCGATTCCACCGCACATGTATGTAGATAATTTACTACCATTATAGCGGCTTCGGTGGCGTAGTCAGTAGCATGCTGAACTGCTATGCCCAAGATAGCGAGTTCAAACCCGGCCGAAGTCGTCGGATTTTTTAAGAGCGTTAAAAATCCTTCAGTATGCCTTCCTTCGGAGGGGAAGTAAAGCCGGCGGTCCCATGTCATAGATTTATGGCATGTAAAATATCCTTTCACAGACTAAACTTGTGTAAAGCAAAATTGTTAGGTTAGATTTCGTCAGAACGCTCTATCAAAGTTCCAACGTTCACCACTAGATATCATTGATATCTGGTGGCGAAAGTTCTGTGGTTGGAACCAGTTGGAACTACTTGAAATTGAACAGAACTTGTAGCTCACCCTTTAGGGTGTCCGCTGGAAGCAGCTACAGACTCAGGCAAGCCGGACATGTCCTCGGACACTCCCGGCACTAAAAGCCATACGATAAATAAATAAAGAAATAAATAAATGAATAAATAAATAACTACCATTATAGATATAGTCTGTTGCTGCTGGTATTCCATAACTGTGTCAGATTACTTCTGTTTCCTTCCTAAAGTGCTGCAACTTTCTCTTCCCATAACCAAGTTTGCTGACATCAACAGCATCATTCCTTGCCTGTGAATAATTGTTTAGCAATACAGTGGCAATAACTGAAAGTATTTATTCACTTAATTGACTAATTTATGCAATCTACGAACCATTTAGAAGGTTCCCTAATCCAGGCCTGGGGCAGATTTTCGTCACTTGGGAACCTAAACACTGGTGTGTAGCCTCACTTACTTGGTTAATTTGCATTTCAGTTGGGGATACAACATGTATCTGGCATTGTTACGGTGCCGAAACATTCCAGGAAAATCAAAGTTTAAAACATGAAGTACGATATGTGATAATTCCATGTACCGTAGGCATTTAAAAATACCATATTTTCCAGATACAAAGCACACTCGCCTGTAAGAATAAAGAACAAAAGATAAGGTAATTTGTATTCAACATTAGGGATTACAGTAAAAAAAAACTCATCTGGAAGGGTAGTATAAACGCTACTATAAAGCGTATGAACGTAAGAAACAAAATATAGAAGGGAAAATACCCATGAGATAAACAAGAACATCTGTCAGACTGAACCAAGACTGAACGTTCCCTCGTGTTCCCGCATGACAAGGGTATGACTGATGAACATGTTGCCAAGTCTCAGCCTTCCGACCTGTCTAGAGTCGACCGTGACTAGGCCTATACCGTTCATATTCATGATTTGAATGAAAACAAGAAGTTCCGTGACGAACTAAAGAGCCTCCTTTTCTTAAAATTTAAGATTCATGCCAATGATTAATCTGCATGGATCTATCTAAGATAATGACGAAATTAAGTTGGTAATATCGAAAATTCTAATTAGTTCGAAATACTGTATACCTGGCTTAATGCAGTCTAATAGAGAACTACAGTTGGCAGCCCTGATGACTGAATATATTCTAAGTTCCATCTCTTAAGGTAGAGAATACAAAGTTTGGTTGAAGTCCAATGGATGGCATGGACGTTACTTGCAGTTAAACATTGGATCTAAAAGCGCGCGTAAAATCATGTTGGCAACAATGACATACATGTATTGGTCAGAAATAATCTGAAATAATATGATCTATTGTTGTGTCAGTTTTGATTGAAATCCATTAGTTAGTATAGAAGTTACATGCATTTTAAAATTGGACTTATCAGCAGGCTTAGAATCATGTTGGCAGCACTGACGTTTATAAGTTACTCCAAATTAATATAGAATGTCGGGTACTATACGTGTGCATAGTTTAAAACTGTCGACTTGCATACTTTCTGATATATGGGTATTTGGATTTTTTAAAATTAGAGCATTTATTAACAGTTGGCAGCCTTGGTGGCTCATAAGAATACGCTCAGTCATATCTGCTTATGTACACATAGCACATACAAAATATGGTTGAAATCCAATTGATAGTGTAGAAGTTATATGCATTTAAAATTTGGACCTATCAGCAGGCTTATAATCATTTTGGCAACACTGCCATGTATGGCCTCCAGGAAATTAAACTTCAATATTATTATCTATACGTGTGACAATTTTGAAATAGCTCCCATTCATGCCTTCCGAGATATCCAACATGGAGCTCAAATTTCAATTGCGATTTTTCAGCAGTTGGTAGCACTGACATCATTTCCAAATATGGCCGTGAGATATTCAGGTATAGATCTTTACTCCTACCAAATTTTGTTTCGATTGCTGCAGCCGTTTAGGAGTTGATAGGGGGACACACACACACACATTTGCCCGATCTCATAAGTCTACTTTTTCCTCATTTTTGCATAATGTGAAAAGTAGGCTAATAACGTTAAATTTTTCAAGTGATCGGTCTTCTTTGCCGGTCAGTGTATTATTGTAATACTAGCTAACACTGAAAAATGGCTTCTGATAACTTACTTGAGTGACTCACCATTTAATTTATTGCTTCAGCCTTCCAGATTTAATTAATTTACAACCTATGTAAATCTGTCAGAATCTGTCTGAACTCCGTAAGAGGTTCAAAATGAATTCTCTTTGTATTTGTTTAGAATAAGTGTTCGATAATTTGAAAGAGAAATGAGATTCCTTCTTTCTCGCAGGGACGAGAGCGAGAATGTAGTCGTACCTCTTATAAAGTTAACAAGGTTTTAACGACATTGCTGTACTCCAACTCAGGAAAGCGAGGGAGTCGACTTTGTTTTTATATAACATATGTGTCAAGGACCATCATAAAGTGACTTTAAAGCCATTCAGGGCTCTCCTCTGTCAAGCCCTCATGTGCTGACATCTATCGGTCATGCGCGCAACGTCTGCGGATACAAGTGTTCGAGCGGTTCGAGCGTATAAAATGAGTGGCTCCTGTACAGCACTGACGTAAATGGTCTGACTCATGATTTCGAACCCACTTGTATTTCACTCAGCCTCGGGAGGAAGAAGAGATGGGTTCCACGCCCACCTTAGCCTAAGAGTGCAGCATCGAATCCTGGCAAAGCCAGTTGCCATTTTGAGGGTGCGCTAATGCAAGGAAGCCGTGTCAGTAGATTTACTCGCATGTTAATGATCCCCTTCGGAGCAAAATTCCGGGATCTCTAAATGCCGTAGAAGTTAGATGGGACGTACAACCAATAAAATTATATACGATCCTAGAAGTGGTATTCCGTGGTTTCCCACTTCTGCTCCAGGCGAATGCCGGGGTGGTAGGCTACTTAAATTGAAGTCACGGCAACCTCCTACTTAGATAGTTAGTCTATTGTTGTTTTAAAGGGCGGAACGACGAGGTCATCTGCCCGTCTCAACACAGATTAAATTATACAAATTTTTAATATATCATACGATATATTAAAATTTTGAGGTAGAAACGGAAATATTAAACAAGTAGCCTAGTTCCATGAAAAACTATACAGCCTATTTTCATATATCCTACTTATGTTAACTGCCTCTATCAACATACAAAATTTCAGTTTGATTGCTGTAATAGATTCGTAGATATTCAGAACCGTCTAAATATTTCGGACGGTCGCCATGCTGGATTGTTAGATGCATAGGCCATAGAGTCATGTACCTTTAAAGGAAAATTAATGCGTAGGTTCATTATTCAAACATTCACTTTGATCGTAATATTACGAAACAAGAAATAAAAACTTAATTTTAAAATTCGCACAGACGCCATCTTGAGGTTATGTAAACAATTGAACGAAATTAGATGCCAGCGCATTACAATATGTATAAACATTTGATGTACCAAGTTTCATTGCGTTTGGATCATTAAATCACTAGAAAAGTCTATTTAATACTTTCAAATTCACTTGGCCGCCATGTTCGTGTTGTAGTTAACCGGTTTTTGAAAGTCTCATAGATAAACTTCCAGTAGTGCCCTTTATCTCCGTACAAAGTTTCAGGATGATACCGGTAAAAGTTTCAGAGATATAGAATTTCGGTGAAATATTTCGCACATCCGCCATCTTAAAGTTATATAGACAATTAAACGAAGTTAGATGTCGATGTATTACAAAATGTATAAACATATACTGTACCAAGTTTCATTGCGTTTGGTTAGTTAAATCGCGAGAAACGTCTATTTAAAAGTCGCAAATTCGCTTGGCCGCCATGTTGGTTTTGTAGTTACCAGGTTTTCAAAGGTCACATAAGTGAACTTCTAGTAGTTTTCTTTTTCACCGTACAACACTATAGGGTGATATCGGTAACAGTTATGGTGATATTGCATGCTGGTGAAATATTTGACATAGCCGCCATGTTGGATTGGTGAGACGTAACAAAATTTGAAGGGCACGGTCGGGGTCATCCGGAATAGTGCTATGAACGTACCGAGTTTCATTGAAATCGCTCCAGCCGTTTAGATTTTATTAGGGGGACACACACACACGAATCACACACGCACACACAGACACACGGACAAAAGGTGATCTCATAAGCCTATTTTTTCATAAATGAAAATAGGCAAAAACAACTAGAAATATTAAAGAAACTAATTTTATATATTATATATATATATATATTTATTTTTTATTTTATGGGAAACATTGGACAACTTTAATCAATAGCCTTAGCCATTGAAGTTCTTCTATTGTGCCAATAGGTTTTCATCGTCTCGGATGTTAACTTCCTGTCTTCAGCAGAGAACACCCTTCCTTTTGCTCTTTATCAATTTTGGTTGACAGTCTAATATGCGAGTCTTGTAAAATTTTGATTCTGTTAGTTTTATCCTTCAGGTCGTCATTTGGAGTTCCTTATCCCTTTATAGGGCAATAGACTGTGGGTATAAAATATTGTTTTTTTTGGCACATTTATAATTGGGGGTGATAGATGAGTAGGAATATGAAACAATTTTATGGGTGTTGATTCTATTTTATGAAATATGGGGTGGGAAATTATTATCCCACTGCCCATACCCGACTGTACGTTTTCTTAAATAAACACTGGGGTAATAATTTACCACCTCGAAATTATGATGATACTGTTTTTATCACTCAATAATGAAGTTTATTTAACAGGATATAATACACACATCAAAAAAAGTTTTGCATCACCTCGGTTCCAAGAGTTCCGGAACCGTTAAATACAAAGGGAATAGAGATCAACACAAACAACATTTCAGCTCGTTTTATTGCTCATGAGACCCACACATTGCATGTTGTACCATCATACAGCTAGACTTTCAGCATTTGTGGTCCAGATTGCAGTACACACCACTACCTCTAATACCCAGTAGCACGTCCTCTTGCATTGATGCATGCCTGTATTCGCCGTGGCATACTATCCACAAGTTCATCAAGACACTGTTGGTCCAAATTGTCCCACTCCTCAACGACAATTCGGCGTAAATCTCTCAGAGTGGTTGGTGGGTCAAGACGTACATAAACAGCCCTTTTCAACATATCCCAGGCATGTTCGATAGGGTTCATGTCTGGCGAACATGCTGGCCACTGTAGTCGAGCGATGTCGTTATCTTGAAGGAACGCATTCACAAGATGTGCACGATGAGGTCGAGAATTGTCGTCCATGAAGACAAATGCCTCTCCAATATTCTGCCGATATGGTTGCACTATGGGTCGGAGGATGTCATTCAGGTATCGTAAAGCCGTTTCGGAGCCTTCCATGACCACCAGTGGCGTACGTCGGCCCCACATAATGCCACCCCAAAACATCAGGGAACCACCACCTTGCTGCACTCGCTGGACAGTGTGTCTAAGACGTTCAGCCTGACCAGGGTGCCTCCAAACACGTCTCCGACGATTGTCTGGTTGAAGGCATATGCGACACTCATCGGTGAAGAGAACGTGATGCCAATTCCGTGGGGTCCATTCAGCATGTTGTTGGGCCCATCTGTACCGCGCTGCATGATGTCGGGGTTGGAAAGCTGGACCTCGCCATGGACGTCGGGAGTGAAGTTGCGCATCATGCAGCCTATTGCGCACAGTTTGAGTTGAAACACGACGTCCTGTGGCTGAACGAAACGCATTATTCAACATGGTGGCATTGCTGTCAGGGTTCCTCCGAGCGGCAATCCGTAAGTAGCGGTCATCCACTACAGTAGTAGCCCTTGGGCGGCCTGAGCGAGGCCTGTCATCGACAGTTCCTGTATCTCTGTACCTCCTCCATGTCCGAACAACATCGCTTTGGTTCACTCTGAGACGCCTGGAAACTTCCCTTGTTGAGAGCCCTTCTTGACACAAAGTAACAATGCGGACGCGATCGAACTGCGGTATTGACCTTCTAGGCATGGTAGAACTACAGACAACATGAGCAGCGTACCTTCGTCATGGTGGAATGACTGGAACTGATCGGCTGTCGTACCCCCTCCGTCTAATAGGCCCTGCTCATGCATGGTTGTTTACATCTTTGAGCAGTTTTAGTGACATCTATGAACAGTCAAAGGGACTGTATCTTGGATACAATATACACAGTCAACGTCTATATGCCGGAGATCTGGGAACCGAGGTGATGCAAAACTTTTTTTGATGTGTGTATATAAAAACACCCATCACGCTCTATAACTTTTTAAAAAACGTAACTCCCACGCAACATAGGGTCAGTGATATTATCTTTGCCGAAAACTGCACAAAAAATATAAAAGTGATATTGGAATGTTAAAAGTTAATATATTCGAATATAATTCAATAATTTCAAAATAGTATTTACTAAAAGCACAGAAAATTAATTTTAAAAATCTTCTATTCTATGACAAACACCCTGAGCAGGATTATTATTTCCAATCTAGCTGTTATATATTTACTCAAGTGACCAAAACCATTATTAACATTATATTCAGTTATATACCAACGTTTACAAATCTCTTATCTTCAATAAAAACACATTCTTCTGTAAAACAATGCATTTCTATCACTCAACACAACCGAACTGGTGAGCATGTGCACTGTGGAGACCACTGGGATATATGCTTCCCACCTTTGGTTTCTGATGACAGTATACATCAAATTAATGGGTTTTCAATATTTCTCTTCATCTAGCTTGTGGATGCATGTGAAACTGCTTGAAATGAAAGGGGTGGGAAGATTTTCTCCCTAACACCGTTCTAAAAAGATAGTATCCCAAGGACCTATAAAGAGTATCAACTTCAATTTCTGTGATACATTTAATCCTGGTATTGCTTTCCATAATGTTCCTACTATTTTCCTACAAATTCTAGTTTCCGGTGTTCTAAGAAGATTTACACACAAGTAGTTCCGTGAAGAACTACACAGCCTGTTTTCATATATCTTATTTATGTTAATTGCCTATATCAATATAAAAAACTTCTGTTTGATTGCTGTAATAGGTTCGTAGATATTGAGAACCGTCTAAATATTTCGGATGGTCGCCGTGTTGGACTTTTATATAGAGTCCTTCGAGTTATGCACTATTACATTAATGTGTAGGCGTTTTCTTCAAACTTCAATCACATGATTAGGAAACAAGAAATAAAAACGGGTTTTTAAAATTTCGCTCAGCCACCATGTTGTGGTTATGTAAATAATTGAAATGAATTAGATGCCAGTGAATTAAAATGTATATAAGCATATACCGTACCAAGTTTCACTGCACTCGGATGGTTAAATCGCGACAAACGTCCATTTGAATATTGAAATTTCGCGTCACCGCCATGTTGGATTTGTGCTCACCAGGTTATTGCACGTCCCATAGGTGACCGTATGTTTATGGCCTCTATCAACATACAAAATTTCAGTTTGATTGCTGTCATAGATTAATAGATGCTGAGAACCGTCTATATATTTCGGACGGTTGCCATGTTGGATTTTGATATATGTAGGCCATAGATTTATGTACTATTAGATGAGGATTATTGTGTACGTTCATTATTCAAACGTTGATTTCGATCGCATGATTAGAACACACGAATTTAAAACTTAATTAAAAATTTCGCTCAGCCACAACCTTGAGGTTTTGTAAACAATTGAACTAAATTAGATTTCAGTGCATTGCAATTTGTATAAACATTTGCGGTACCAAGTTATACTGCGTTCGGGTGGTTAAATCTCGAGAAAAGTCTATGTAAATGTTTCAAATTCGCTTGGCCACCATGTTCGTTTTTTAATTAGTTAACAGATTTTTTGAGAGCTACATAGGTGCACGTCTAGTAGTGCTCTTTATCCAGCCTTTTAGAAGTAATTAGGGGAGAGGGAGGGGGTGTCACACACACACACACAAACACACACGCACACGGACAAAAGGTGATCTCATTAACCTACGTATTTTTTCATAAATGAAAATAGACTAAAAATGAGATCCATTTGTAATTTTACTTACTACTAGTTCAATTTCCTAATAGAATGTATTATTTGGTGCTACTCTCCAATGACCATTAACTTGATATTGCTTATTTATGCATGTCCCAATTATTCTTCGTTCAGTTTTAAGTTTGTTATCTATTTCAGCTGTATTAGTAGTTTTGAAAATAGTTTCACTAGCATAAGTCACCTCTGGCTGTGTAACCGTTTCATAATGTCTTAATTTTGCTGCAATCGATAAGTTTTCTTGTTGTATGCATCTTTTGTTATTCAATTTATTTACTCTATTCGGCCAGGTTGGTTTTTCTGTTAGATTATAGGTGATTACTTCACCTAAATATTTAAATTTATCATCAATTTTGACTTCATGTTCATCAATATTATTTATATTTTCGAGTGGTGGATCAGTCAACATGATTTCAGGTTTTTCAATGGAAATTGTGAGACCTATCTTTTGTGCAATATTTTGCAAACATCGGATTTGATGCTCCGTTTCCTGAAGGTTGTTGGCTAATAATGCAAAGTCATCTGCAAATCCCAAACAGTTTAAACTAATAATTATAATAATTAAGAAAAATGTATGAAAAACAAAATAATACAATTTTCAAAAAAAGAACAAGTTCTTTGAGTGATCGTACACTGGGAAATTTAGATTGCTGGCCCTAACCCACTCTCACTTATAAAGCAGATGACGAGCTCAGCAGCCACCATGTCATCGGCTAATATAATTTTGAGTGTCATCTGCAAACGAAGGTTTCTTCGTAAGTCAGCAAGATCCACAACTCGGTTAAATTGTGGGTCACAGTGAATACGGTCCTACAGATCCATTTGGTACGAGTGGGAGGATCTTGTATGACCTATCCTTGGCCTACACCAAATGACGGACTCAGTCCGTGACCGGAATGAGCTCCGCCACATGCGAGTAGTTTCCTTGATCGCTCTCAGTTTACTGGGCATTGGGTCAGCTGGCCACTGACTCTTCCAAAATGTCGTTACTTGTTGGCGTAACTGAATCCTAGCTTTACATGCAAAAACAAACCTAACCTAGGGCTTAGGCTCCAAACCCCCTTGCTTGTGGTACAAGCGGTTCTTTTTGTTCAGACAGTGGTCTAACATAGTAGCGGCAGTTGGTATCGTCCAGACAGTCTTCTAACCTAATGGTACCAATGGCTTTTCCCAGACAGTCGTCTAACCTAGTAGCGACTAATGACTTTGTCTCTCGATGGTTTTAGAAGAGTACAGTGCAACCTTTCAAGTAAATTGAACACCTAACGTAATTAACACAAAAAGTGATAAAAATGTCCAGCATAACTCAACACATTGCTACCGTTTCGCCCCAGTGTACCGATTGGGCTCTTCAGTTGGTAAAGGTACACCTACCAAGACGCGTCGCTGGCACACACTGAAGAGCCCAATTGATACACTGGGGCGAAACGCTAGCAATGTGTTGAGTTATGGTGGACATTTTTATCACTTTTTGTGAATGGCTCAACGGACAATACTCATTTTGTTTTTCTTTCGAGAACATTTCGATTACACCTAAAGTAATTTATAAATACAGGGTCATCGTAAAAGGCTGCATAAATTTAAAAAAAACCTATATCTCCCTTTGTAAGTGATATAAATCAATAATTCGACCTGAAAACTAATCAGGAAATCATCGAGTTTTAGTTTCAGATATGAGTGTAGACCTATACCGCCCGTGACCTACAGCTTGTGCACAGAATAAGTGCATGACAGGAAGTTGCCACGCCACTGTTTCAGTAGCGAGTGTGATTGCAATGGCGACAGTTCAGCAGAAAGCACACTGTGTGTTGTGATTAGCGGAGTTTTGATCTGTTATAACTGTTGAGCGCACTTTCTGACGTGTTTATGGTAGGGTCAGGGGCGTATATAGATTTTTATTTCGGGGGGTGCCCAACCGGGGGTTACGGGGCATGGTATAGGTCCCAAAAAATCGGGGGTCCGGGGTTCTCCCCGGGGAACTTTTGTATAATTTGGTGCAAAATGTTGAGTTATAAGGCTATCGGGCATCACTTTTTCAACCAATTTGTTGTGATGTTTTATGTTTGGTTAATGTCAAACACAACTAAGAACATTTTATGTTACTTTTTATTAATACAATCATCTTGCTCACTTGGAAAGAATTAATGTTACTGTTTTTATTTACAACTCACACTATAATATAAAGTCAAGGTTTCTTGAAGCATTACCAACTCGGTTTATAACTTCATCGTCAGTGAGATGAATGTCTCTGTGAATAGATTACCCGATACTAGACCGTTGAGTCTGTTTTCAGAAGTAGAATTTCTTAAGTTATGTTTTCAACCAACTCAAACTCCGTTCGGCAGTACCGGTAGCTACAAAGGGAGGCAACATTGCCAAAGGTTTGATAAGGGTATAACAGTTAGGGAAAAAACTTTTGTTACACGCTTCAAGGGCACATGTTGCTGTTCTTGGTACGCTCATAAGAGCGAAGGCACTGGGGAGTAATGAGAGGTTATGTTGTTACACATAAGATCAGAGCAAACTGATTGTCACACTGTTCACATTGCTCTATCGTCGCCTTGCTTTGCAACGTTGCCATACCTCGCTTAGTAACAATAGTACATGATAAGTACGAGTATATTACATGTAGTTTTTAATGTCTTAATTCATAAACAAATAATACATGTGACACACATTTCGGCCCCCCCCCTCCCTTATATACACCCCTGGGTAGGGATCCCCATCAAGCATTAGACGGTGGTATGAACATGTACAGGAAACTGGCAGCGTTGACGTGAAGTAGTCTCCCGGACGCCCTAGAACGAGTGACGAAACAGTCGATCGCACATAGAAACATTATATAGCCTAAAATGAAAGAAAAACACGTAGTTCCGTGAAGAACTATACAGCCTATTTTCATATATCCTACTCATGTTAATTACCACTATCAACATACAAAATTTCAGTTTGATTGCTGCAATAGATTCGAAGATATTGAGAACCGACAAATTTTTCGGATAATCGCCATGTTGGGTTTTATATATGTAGGTCCTAGAGCTATGTACAGTTACATGAAGATTATTGTGTACATGTAGCATTCAAACTTCAATCGCATGATTAGGACAAAAGAAGTAACAAGGAGATTTTAAAATTTCGCACAGCTGCCATCTTGTCGTTATAGAAACAATTGAAATAAATAAGATGCCAGTGGATTAACATTCGTATAAGGATTTACTGTACCAAGTTTCACTGCACTCGGTTGGTTAAATTGCGAGAAACATCCATGTGAACATTTATATTTCACGTCGCCGCCATGTTGGATTTGTGATCACCAGGTTATTTAAAGTCCTATAGGTGAACTTACGTTCATAGCCCCTATGAACATTAAAAAATTCAGTTTGATTGCTATAATAGATTCGTAGATATTCAGAGCCGTCTAAATATTTCGGACGGTCGCCATGTTGGATTGCTAAATGTATAGGCCATAGAGTCATGTACCATTAAAGGAAAATTATTACGGAGGTTCATTATTCAAACTTTCACTTCGATTGCATGATTACGACACAAGAAATAAAAACTTAATTTTAAAATTCGCACTGCCGCCACCTTGAGGTTATGTAAACAATTGAACTAAATTAGATACCAGTGCATTACAATGTGTATAAACATTTCCTGTACCAGATTTCATTGCGTTTGGAATATTAAATTGCGAGAAAGGTCTATTTAAAATTTTCAAATTCGCTTGGCCGCCATATTCGTTTTGTAGTTAACCGGTTTTTGAAAGTCTCATTGATGAACGTCCAGTAGTGCCCTGTATCTCCGTACAAAATTTCAGGATGATATCGCTAATAGTTTCAGAGATATAGAATACCGGTGAAATATTTCGCACATCCGCCATCTTGTGGTTATGTAAACAATTGAACGAAGTTAGATGTCGGTGCATTACAATGTGTATAAACATATACTGTACCAATTTTCATCGCGTTTGGTTGGTTAAATCGCGAGAAACGTCTATTTAAAAGTCGAAAATTCGCGTGGCCACCATGTTGGTTTTGTAGTTACCAGCTTTTCAAAAGTCACATAGGTGAACTTCTAGTAGTTTTCTTTATGACCGTATTAAAGTCCAGGGTGATATCGGGAATAGTTTCGGAGATATTGAATGCTGGTGAAATATTTCGCACAGCCGCCATGTTGGATTGGTGTGACGTAACAAAATTTGAAGGGCACGGTCGGGGTCACCCGGAATAGTGCTATGAACTTACCGAGTTTCATTGAAATCGCACGAGCCGTTTACAAGTTATTAGGACACACACACACACACACACACACACACGCGCGCGCGCGCGGACAAAAGGTGATCTCATAAGCCTATTTTTTTCAAAATTGAAAATAGGCTAAAAGCCTCTTTGAGTTGGTGAATTTAACAAAAAAAAAGAATACTCGTTCTGATATCTCAAATAGTTCATGAGCTCCTAGGGGCCGTTAACCTGGATGTTAGGCCCCTTAAAACAACAATTATCATCATCATCACAGTTCATGAGCTTTGATATTTTGAAATTGCTGCAATCTTTTTCGATGACTCTGTATTTGTAACGCACGAGCAAACTTCGCAAGCCGTCGGACTTGAACACATGGGACTGAATCCAGATTTCACGTCGCACTATTTGATACCTCGTACAGCAAAGTTAAATACGACAATAGGACAATTTGAAGCATTACATCAAATGTCATCGGCAGCGCAAACAAAAAAATCCTAGTCACGTTGGATTCACAATGTATACTTGAGCCGAGGCATTTGTTGGAGGTGTGGTGTTGGGCAGCCTGTTAGGCCAATAGGACGCACCCCATGAACTGACGAAGGTCTGGTATGGAGTGTTCCATGGCGTTCGTTAGTGCGATAGGTGTATTTCTGAGGCAATACTCCTGAAGAAAAAAATCTGTCTTCCGCTTTTCTCAAATAATTGGGGTCGCCGGAGCCAACCAGGCTCATTTTGGGTTTGGCCGAGGATTTAAGGCCGGATACCCTTCCTGACGTCACGTGATTTTTCAGGTGAAAATTCCACCCCACTGTCACCGGGATTCGAGCTCCGGCCGTCCGGGTGAAAGACGAGCAGCTAAGCCAGTGCGCCATCACGTCCCCGCGATATTCCAGAAGAACAAGAAACAAATGTCTTTCGAGAGAAATTAGATTTCACATTCCAAGTGATGAGAAGTGATGGGCAAGGGACTGACAGCTCTCTCCACGAGGTTGCTTTGTCCATCCTATGAAGGCTAGAGCTTGCCATGCATGACATAAAGTCATGTTATCGCTCAGTCCACAGCGCGCGTCCTATACTACGTTAGCGCACAGAACAATAAGCTATTAGCAGTGAAACCCAAGCTGGTCACGTGAGATCCTGCCAGTAAAAGTAAATCGATTATACATCATCTGTGTAACCCGAAGGTTCAAATGTTGAAGTACCTTTGGACTGTCTACGCTAAATGATATTCATTGGCGGAGCAGCATTGAACAATTAGATTTTATGGACTTCAGGGGCGTATCCCTCCGATATATGTCGCCTCCGTAGCGTAGCGGTCAGCATGGTTAGCTGCCGCCCCGGAGGTCGTGCGTTCGATTCCCAGCTCTGCCACGAAATTTGAAAAGTGTTATGAGGACTGGAACGGGGTCTACTCAGCCTCGGGTGTTCCAAGTGAGTAGAGGGGGTTCGATTCCCACCTCAGCCATCCTCGAAGTAGTTTTCCGTGGTTTCCCACTTCGTCTTCGGGCAAATGCCGGGATGGTACTGAGCCAGTATTTAGCTGAATACTTGAACCCTGATACGACAGCGAGACGTATTTTGAAATTATTGTTTAGCATTAATTTGGCTGCAGGCTGGAGGAGCTATACACTCATCTTTCACTTAGGAGATAGATAGGCAATCCCGCCATGCTCTTGATCACGTGGACAGGACATGCTCACTAACTTATTCCTGCAACTGTCTGATGCATATATAAAATGATAATCGACAGAGTACGATTGTCAACCTCGATACAGGAGAGATGCATCATGGGTAGACTGCCAGCTGGGGCATCTACGAGCAGTTCTGATATGACACACACTTGAGTTTTGTGACACACGCAGTGAACATGCAATCGCCTCAGTAAGAAAGTTTCGTTAATCTCGCAGTCATACGAGTGCACTCTACTCGCGGCGCGGAGCGAACGGGCGGATTGCTACATAGCAATATGCGGTTGTTCGTACTTCTGGCGTGTTTGGCATAACCCAGAGAGTAGATATACGCGAGTGAGCTTAGTTATTGCATGGACTTGTCAGTACAAACTTCACGATGAGGAAATCTACTACATATATGGTTGAAATGCAGGAAAGCATTAGTATTATCAAGAACAATACGACTGGACTTTATTGTGAGAATATAGCTGCTGCAGCAATGTTGGGCTAAGCAGATCGTACAGGAATGTAATGCAGAAGCAGGATTGATCATTTGGAGTGACAACCTTATAAATACTACAATGAAGAAAAAGAAACGATGGGGAGCGTTCGTTCTGATCCAGTGGTTTTGAAGTACAGGAGAATGAAGAAACGACTCCAAATGAACGAAACTACTTTACTGATAACGTCGAGGGAGCCTTGTACAAGTAATATGTAGGAACTCCGTTTCGTAGACAGTGGTTTTCGAGTTAGGAGGAAGTTGGTTCGACGACTTACAGCTCCAGCCATGGACTACTCAGGGATGAGGGTTCAGTTCCTGAAAGGAATGTATTGTACAGGCCCGGGGGGCTGTACCCCCTGAAAGCCACCCCCCATCTTTCACTAAAACACCCTAACTGGCAACATCATAAGACCAGAACATTACCTTTACACAGAAAGAGGCAGCCACCCAGCTTGGGAGGTTAGCCAACTACTTGCGACACATACATAAACATCTACACAACAACTAACTGGGGCAGCTACGTCGGCGGAATGCTGACCACGCAACGCCGAGAACTAGAAGAAGTGGAGTCCTAATTGGAGCCATTATCTGTTATACAGTGTGCGTCGCCGAAGGCCCTAGCCGACATCTGCTCCAGTTGCATCATCAGGTGAGACTCAGCAAGTGCTCAGAATCCTTTACTTTGTGAACACCCACTCATAATTTTGTACACTCTACTTGTATAATTACCTACATTCCCCCAAGAGGGACTTACAAATTCACACTCACTGACCAATAAACACATGGTCAGTAAACCACACTTGTATCGTCAATTACACGCCTCTTTACATCCTCATACCCTTCCTGACCTTCGTCACGATTGACCGTGACCATAGTAGCCAGTAACTGCTTTGTCAGACTGCATTGTGTTTCCCGCACGCGACCCGACTACGTAACGTCGAGCCGCTGACATCAGCACGCCTATTGTATTACCCACACCGTCCAGCTGGCAGGCCGGTATAGTAGCCTGCATTTAGAGGTCCATCCCCTAATCAACACTTGCATCTTTGCAGGAACACCCCCTAGCGTTTAAACACTCAACAACACACTACACTGGTAAGTTCTCCCAGCTACGGGAAGCTACTATCTCCCAGGAACCATCTTCCAAATCATCACAGTAACACAAGTGTTTTATCCCTAACCACCCCCCCCCCCCAACTAAGGGATCTAAAACAGTATATTCCTTTATTTTCTTCAATCTCAACCAGAACATCGTCCAAGGTAGCTGGAAAACTTTTCTTTCTTGTAGACAGTAGACTTTGTCACTTTTAGTTCGATACTTTTCACCAATATTTTATTAAATAGTATGAAATTCATTCGAAGACTAGATTTGGTTCCTTTTATCATTTCTGTCGGAGAGTGTAATTTATTGTGTGGTTAACAGTAAACGTAATGCTATTTAGAGCATTACTTGTTTTTTTGTTGCTGAAAATTTTGGAAATAAAACCAAGCATTGAATTTTGTTGGGAAGATATCTGCAGCATAATTAGGACCAATGCGACGATATCTTTGTATAAGAATAGCAATTAGGAAGAAGATGGCCACACACACGTGTACTTGAACTATTCCAAAAATATTTCAGTGATACTCTTCGTTTGGACTTATGACATTCTAGTAGAAATTCTTTCTTTTAGAAATGATAGTTCATTTTCATCGTTATTTTCCAAGGGTATGGAATTATAGAAATCGTCCAGCGAGAACAATTGTGAATTGATTATCAAGGCATTTGTAGCCTACTTTCTTATTTCTTTTGAATAGAGATTTTTTTTAACTGAAACTTTAGTTCGTTCAGCCTTCAGCTTGTGATATTTTAACTCGTTTTTGGTAGGCTCTTGGCTAGATCATCGTTTGATTTAATGGTTTGCGTGTATCTATTGATATGATAATAGACTCCTTTCCATGGTGTAAGGCTCACGTGTTTTCTTCTGAGTAGTTGAGCCATTTTTCGAGTTTGGATAGGCGAAACTGAACCGACTATTTTACTAGTGTCTATCTACGATTTTTTTATATATACATTATTATGGAAATAATTATATATATATATATTGGAATAGTGAACTAAATTAACAGTTCAGACAAGTATAACAGAATTTGTCATAGACTTAAATGACGATAATTTATGGAAGTAGAAAATACATTTATCTAATAAATTGTTGCATCTTGTTTAGTGAAGTTGGAAAAGAGGTACTCTGTGACACTTCTATATTCGTCTACGATAAGGCATGATATTTTCAGAGTAATTGTTGAAAGGTTTTAAGTTTAATTACGTTTGGGAAAAATGCTTGACGGCTTTGGAAAGCTGAATTGTTGTATTGCAATTTAATGAATACGAATTTATTGTGTTAATGAAGCGAATATTTGACATCATTGGATGGTCAACATTAATATTGTATAATGTACTCGAAGTCTTATGTGAAGACATTAACGTGGTCATTTCGTTTTGTCAGAGTGAAATTAGCTTTTGAGCTATTACCAATTTGGATAGGATGTTGTAGTAAACGTGAATTGGAATCACGAATGTTTCTCTTAAATGATAGTTTTAATTCAAGTAACCCTACGTTTTTATTCTTGCCTATTAAGATTTGCCGGATATGAATTGCTTATATCATGACACACATATTTAAGTGACACAGCCACTTCTCGAATAACTTTAATTAATTCATGCAATATAATACATTTGATATTTCAGTGATTTTATCAAAAATATACTGCATTCATTGAAGCATCTAGATAGTTAATAAACTATTTCTATAACTTGTAACACTATTCGATTATCTTAATTGATTGTTGAATGCAAAAAATTAAGAGAATTATAACCTTGAGATATACTTGTAAAATTAAATGGAAATGGGCAGCGATAATAACAAAATCCCAACTAAGGATATAACCTGTATATAAAATGTAAGATATGTATAAATTTTTAATAAGGGTATAGCATCAGTGCATTATTTAATATTGTATTTTTCTTGTAATTTGTTCAATGGATGAGATATTTAAACACTGCGATTTAGAGCAGTAAGATGGGGCCTTATTTTAGGCGTTTATTAAAACTATTTTCGTCATTTGATCTAAAGAAGCTTTTCTTTATTTTTGTCTAGTTGACAGACATACACCGTTTGCCAGTTAATAAACTGAATTTAATTTTTAAAAAAATCTTTGAACGACTGGTGTTTTCTATTAGAAAAGGGAGTGCGTTAGGAGGACCAGTGGGTGGTTTTTCCTTGAGTTTGCTTAAACTTAACGTCCGAGATACTTTCCTTTTATATTAGAGTCTCTTGTTCGAGTTCTTTCAAGAGCTTCGTTTCATTGTAATATATATATACACCACTGATATCTTCGTACCGCATTCTTTAATATCGACGTATCCTGATCCCTGGTTGATCCTAGTTGGTAGGCTTTTAGGGGTTATTTCAGCCGGGAACTTCTAGAATCTACGATCCAGCTTTTCCATCGGATTTCAACAGGTAAGACCACGTGGATTACGGGTACAGTACTGAGACCGTATTTTGTATTGAGTTGGATCTATGTTGGACAGGTGTGTACTTAGGTGCATTCCTGAGGCGCTATTTGCACGGCACACAGCGCATGGATATTCCGTGGCGAGGTTAGGAGCAGATAGGCAGCACGCCATACAGCCTGGAGCACGTGCTTTGTTTTAGTACAAGGGAGCTCTACAAAATGGAGACAGCAGTAACGTCAATCAGATGCAACATGATATACTTTGATATAGTAGCCATGAAACAGAATAGTAATGGACAAATGCAAGAAGAGGAAACTTGAGTGTATTTCACACATATATAAATGCAGATAACAAAATATCAGAATATTATCGAACATAATCCAGTGTCGATATCGATAGTCAATATCGTTCCTGAACGAACAGCACTATGGGTTTCGCAGAGCAGTAAGCAAAGATCTGTCCAGGCAGAGACAAGAGATTGCAATATACTTCGCTGAGAGTTCGACACTCATATCGTGCGCGAGCAACGCGGACGTGTATTTACTTAAAGTCAGACAGTTTGTACCGCAAATTTTTATGTCTTAGCTTATTATAGCTGAAGACTGTGTTAAACTTCATCATCAGGAGCAGTGAACTTTGTATTCACCAGGACTTGTGTGATATTTTATATGGCAGTACAAGACTTTATTCTACAACAGTACAGTTTACAGTATACAAGAATATTATCATTATGACTTCAGAACAGAAGTTGATTGAACGGAGACTTCACCAACACATGACTATGTCACGTATGGGCTAAAATGGAAATCAGGAATGCGATGCAATAGTGGAATTGACTACTTAGGATGATCACCAGCACCAAACATGGATTATTATAACAGCGGAAAACTCTTTAAGAAGAGGTGGAAGACGTCTTGGAGATGTTTATTATATATTCATACTGTAACTGCATGAAATACAATGACATACTACGAATAAGCTCCATCTATATCTTGGGAACGTGTGAGAGCGATGAACTTGTTTCGCGAACAGCTGTTTTTCCTTTTCAAACGTTCGGACTCGGGTTCGGTTCTCTACAAGATCCAGTCGTATCGAGGACTACGCGACCTGATGAACGAGGGTTCAGTTCCAAAACGAGGACAGTGTGTTTCTCGCATACTCATATTTCAACCAGATGGCAACGTACAAGGTAGCTGACCTCCCATTTTCATAGTAGACAGTATGAATTAGACATAATCTAGAGTGTTCCTTTTCACCAATTTTTCTTAGTAGTTAGAAAATGCATTCCAAGGCTAGACCCGATTCTCTATCGCTTCTGTTTTGTAGTGTATTTTATTTTTGTAGTTAACATTAATATTTTATAATGCTATTTTTTATGCATTAATTCACGTCTTTTTCTTTCTAAATCTGAGCATTTAATGGAATTATATAACTTGTTGAGAAGATTGATATGAAGAGTAGAGAGAAGACTACGATAACTTTAGTAGTTAGCAAGCAGATGACCAATACGCTACGTATACTTGAAGATTATATGTATAGACATTTCTACGAATTTCGAATTTGAACTTGAACACTTATGCATTTCATGCGAGTTTCTCTAATAGACGTGCGGGTCTATTTTTCATCAAGTGCAGTATAAATATGGAAACGTAATGATTTATAGAGCAGATATTTGCGATTTTTGGATTAACTTTGGTAATCTACAGCTCTTGAGATGTTTCTTTTTGAAGTGGTCTTAGACACTATTAGATCGTTCAGTTTCCTTTTGTTCATGATTCGTTTGTTGAACTCCATCCTGGTTAAGCGTTGGATTCTAATAGTTTTCGTGTAACTTCTTAAGACAGGCTCATTTCTATGGTGAAGAATCTTTCGTGTTTCTTTGGGTGAGGATCTCCAGTCGAGTTTTTGTCTAGTGGAGCTGGATCGTTCTTTTTACAGTGATCTATCCACAATTTCTTGAAAGATATAGTTATGAACATGAGATTATAATGAGAAATAAATTACTATTGTAAAATGATTGTATAAAATATTTTCATTACAAAGCGAAATGATAATGTCAAAAATTCTCAAGCACTGTTATTTAAACAGCTGATTATATTATATTTGCCTTAGTTCTGATAAAAATTGTCCATGATACTTTAACTTACGTTAATTTGATGCACGATATTTCATGACTATTATGATAAAGCTTATTTGAACTTAATGATGTTTGGAAAAAGGTTTACAAGCTATGGAGAGCTTATCTATGAAGGAAGCAACGTGTATTTGCGAATTTGATTGCTATAATGAGATATTAGACATCAATGGATGATCTATGTCATTTTTCTGTCCAGTATAAATTACCTATTGAGCTATGTCTGAATACAATTATGTGTATATTTTGAACGTGCAGTATAGTCACGAATATTAATACTAGAAGGCTAGTATGAGGTTAATACATCCAACATTTAAGTGAAACAGCATTGTTATAATTGTTCTAGAATGGATGGTTCAAATTGATAACATTTGTTTTTGGAGAAAGGTTAATTGGAAAGACGAGTAATAATATTGATATAATCCTGTAATAATAACCAGTAAAAGCTTTAGAGATAATAGTTGACACGCAGGAGTTACCCCCTTAATTGGAATGACCAGGCCCAAAAAAAAACATACCCAGGATAATATTCCGAGACCACAGTACTAAGCTTAGACATAGAAATGATACACTTGCGTTCCTTAAATGAACAACTTCTATTGACATTTTAAACATTACATTTACAATAACATTAACAACAAGATTAGATTTAACAAACTAGAAGATGTGGAAATAGTTCACGTTCCCAGTACTTGCCTTCGCACGGAGAAAGACTTATGTAATCCAGCATACATTTCACGACAGTTACCCAACAGATCCTTCTGTGTTCACATACCAGTTGACTGTCGTGCATCGTTTCAGAAACCCAACTATCAATCATATAGGTCTCATTATCATCGAAAGAATGGCCATTAATAGTACATTATGCAACGAGCCTATAATGGCTATAATTAAGACACGAGTATTTTTTATAAAACGAGCGTATGCGAGTTTTATAATTTCCATACGAGTGTCTTAATTACCATTATAGGCGAGTTGCATACGACTGTTTATGTTCGACGATAATTATAACTTTATTATATGTTTTAACATAAATATTCATAAATATCTGTTGAGAGTCAGCTACTGGAATTTTGTGATTGCAGAGCGAGCGTTGGGTGTTATATCTTTGTCTTTCAAGAGCTTTGAACGACCGACGCATGCGCTCTGTGGGCTTGCAATTCCATATGCAGCCATATGTTTACATCAGCCGTCCCTCAGTAATATTGTCACCGCAGTCATTTGAAGACAATGCGCTGTGTAGAAATTAGTGTTGGTGATTTTAAGGTACAGTGCTATTTCTTGTCTCATATTCGCCAGTTTATTTACGCGAACATATGGACGGTGGGTATTCCATGTCGGTAATTTATTATAGTTCGATGTTGTGTTTATGTCCGACATGATGGATTTTGAGCGCATGCGCGAAGTTATCGTTACCTAATTGGTCAATGAACGAGCTCTGATTGGCTGGAGAAACTGTATCATAATGGAAAACAGTGTTATAATGACCATCATTATGATACAGCTATCTGACACATAATAGTGAGGGTCGAACATAAAATCTTTTAATTACTAGAATAACTTCGTAAGAAGCCAGAACTTACCAATGGCTCCGTCGATCCTTTTCTGTTCACACACCAGCTGACTGTCGTGCATAGTTAAGAAACCCAACTATCAATCATATAGATCTCATTATCATCGAAAGAAATAGCCATTAAAATCTTTTAATTACTAGAATAACTTCATAAGAAGACAGAACTTAGCAATGGCTCCGTCGATCCTTTTCTGTTCACATACCAGCTGACTGTCGTGCATAGTTAAGAAACCCAACAGATCATCAAAGAAAAACAAACAGCAATTGACTTCCAAAATATCAGGAAGACTCGTCATGCGCCAAAGATACATATAGCAGACCCACGGCTACTATGAACTTCTTACCGTGGTGCAGCTCTCTAGCGGCAAAACAGAGAACTGATATCTCCACTGCAGGCAGAGTCCTAGAGACCATCGACTAACCAGAGCAGTAAGGGTAAAAGGTGACGTAATAACGGCACAATAATAATACCATGAATAACTATGTGATTTAAAATGTTGTTAACATTTTTATGCTATGATAATGCGTTCGATAAACTTAACCATTCGTCGAACATGCCCTAATTTGACTTTAACTAATACTATAGAATGCTTATTGATGGAATCGAATTTATTACTGATGAAGAATTTGAACGTGTACAATAATGTATAAATGTAAATAATATCATAAACTTTGAGGATCATTTAAATATGTAACGAGTGTATATAATAATGTTTAAATATTTTTGAAACTGTTTTTACATGCGATTAGGATGCTGTATTTTGATAGCATTTTTGATTATGTTTCGATGCTAATGTTATTATGAGATTTCTACGCTTCAGTAGAGGTGAATTATTTTGTTTAGTGGAGAGATAGTCCACCATGCAACAGTCTTTAGATTAATAAACTGTTGGTCAATTTTAAATACTTCGGATGTCTTGGTCATTTATACTAGAAATGGGATGCGCTACGAGGACCAGTGGATCAGTTTTTAGGATGCCTAGCGCCACGCTCGAGATTAATTTAGTCATTTTTAGAGTCTCGTTAGCTCACTTTGAGTTATTTTTCGTTTTTATTTTATCGACCACTGGCATCTTCCTATCGCATTCTTTGTAAGAGAGGTATCCTTATCCCTGGTTGATCCTAGTTGGTAGAATTTTAGGGTCATTTCAGCCGGGCGCTTCCAGATTCTACGATCCAGCAGTTCCATAGGATTTCAACAGGTAAGACCACGTGGATACGGGTGCAGTACCTTCTTCAAGGTCACGGCCGCCTCCTTCCCTCTTCCTTGCCTATCCATCCTGACCATCCATTACCTTCCCTCATGAGGCCCATGTTCGCTTTGCAGTTGCGGCCGCCTGGGCGAGGTGCCAATCACACCTCACCAGTTGCATCCACTCCGATTCAATGTTCCCAGCTCTAGGACACTGCCCATAGAGGCGGTAGTGGTGAGTTCCCCCGCTGAGTCCGTGGGTTCCACCAACCTGGAGGGTAAACGACTAAGAAAGAAGAAGAAGAAAATCCCTCCGATATGCTCCCGAAAAGACTAGAATAAAATGGGACTTTTATGGCGTTATTTAGAATAACAATAATTTTGTACCGAACATTGTTTGTTTCATAACAAATATTTAGAGCCAGGTTTTCACGGCCTCGAATACTGCACTATTCATATTACCCATTTTGGGGTGAAAATGATGAAAATAGACCAAACGTTCGCAAAGGACCGTACCTGCGTTTTTGACTGAACAATGTCATGGAAATGACAATGTGACCAAAATGTGTGGCAATGAGCTTGGGAACAAGATGTTCAGGAAAGGACATATAGCCTACTTTCTCCTAAATATATAAGTATAGTTATAACAACTCTTTGTCTTTATTACCTCCTATTTTCTTCCTATTCGAAGTGCAAAACGGCACACAACAATATGACATACTGGATTTGAGCAGCGGCGTTCAACCCATGGTTTATAATTTACGCCAGCATTTTACAATTTCATCAGCAAATACTTCAAAAACCACCTAGGAATTCAGCATATTAACACCGACTACTTACAATAATTGAAAATTCGATCGTCTAAACGTATCACTGTAAGAAACACATTTAATATACCTACTGCACAGGTAATTTTTAATCGCGCCTATCCTTGGAGGCGAGTGCGCACTATCGGCAACAAAAGGACATTTTTCAATTACACCGTAGGCATGGGTTCACTAACTGGCCGGTATAGAGCACAGCTCGCATTTAGTAGGCCGTGGTTAGCTCACGCATAGTTCAACTGGTTGCTAGTAGATGTCACTCGTGCAGATCTGGTGGAGAATGTTGTTTTAATTAAATACGTTTTTTCCATTGCAAAATGCACAATATAACGTCCACTTTTATAACGTCTCAAATCATTACTCAAAAACAATATATATATAAAATATCAAGCAAAAATATACAACTCTGATAGGATTTGAACCCCGGTCGGCCGGTTGAAATACCAAAGCTCTGACCACAGAACCAAACATGTCCTCCCAAGTTAAATGTTATCAAATGATTTACATACAACGTCTTAGCAAATACTGACTTTGAACAAACGACTTCTTCACTGGAGTATATATCCATTATAACCCATTTCATACAAAGTTCTTATTATTTCTATTAGAGGGCTATATTGCATGCAACATAGCCTACTCAAATTAGTGAAATATAGGTCATAACGAGAGATCAGCTGCCATCTTGTCTTGTAACCGAGACGGCTCAGCTTTTAAAAGTCACTTTTGCACTATAATATTACAATATAAACTTTTAATTTCCAACGGGCCACGTTCTTCAGAACAATTTAAACGATTCTCAGTTCGATAATCGGAACTGGTGGGTCCCATGTTATGGATTATCAAGTTTTCATAATTCACATGGCCGCCATCCTGGAATGGTACGGCTGATGAACTTGTAGTTTAGCCACAAGACGCGCCCCATATGAAGGTTTGTTTTTACCAAATTTGGTAAAGATCCGATGATTAGTTTGGTCTTAATTTAATTTTAAGTTTTGACCATTTGTGTGGCCGCCATTAAGTTTTGGTAAAAACGGTGACAATATAAAACATGTCACGAGGGTGCCCTGTGCAAGTGCTACCTCTGTACCAAATTTTGTTCAATTCGGTTTCGTCATATTTCAAATGATAAGGAGGGACAGACATACAGAGTACACACACACACACTCACACACAGACAGACACATAACGTTTTGGCCCTGTGTAGATCTCAAAAGTCACTTAAAAAATAAAATAGAAAGTAGGCTAAGAACCAGGAAAGTTCCTCTGTTTTTCGCCAGATGGCTGACTGAAGCAGAGGTAGGCAGACTACGACCGTTTTTAAATAGAAAGGCGGAAAGTGTAAGCTCTAAAAATCTGAAGTGGGGGAGGAAGTGAGATTCCTCGCAGATGTGAGAAATTGAACTCTTTGCTCCATGAAACTATTTGCTCCTTGAAACTATTTGCTTCTCCAGCAGAGTTGCATATCTGTAATACTTTCTTTGGTGTCCAACAGAGAAAGGAAACAATAAATGGTTCACATATTTGTATTTGCTGTTCACCGCAAAACTAACCCCTCACATTCCCCTGAAACGATGATGTCAAAATGAGGGAGGGGTGAAGAGAGTATAAAGAACAAAGATATAAAGCATTCAGAACTATTGACAAAAATAAATGTAAGTGCATTTGAACTTTGCGTCATTCAAGCTTTGGTGAATTAACAGATCAAACCTCCAGTGGCCGCATTGTTCTATTGATGATGATGATGATGGTGATGACAATTGTTGTTTTAAGGGGTGGAACAGTGAGGTCATCTGCCCCTCTTAACACAAATAAATTCATACAAATTTTGATAAAATAAAAACGTGAGGTAGACGCCTACATATGACAAAAGCCTACAAATAAACAAATGAAATTCTATGGCTGATGTGTTTTACGGCCTGATCCCCTTCCTGACGCCAATCTAATGAAAGTAGTTAATGAGATGGAATGAATGAAGATGAATGAAACTGGGCAAGGATAAGGAAGGAAGCGGCGTGGCCTGTCAGAAGGTACCATCCCAGCATTTGCCTGGAGTTGAAAGTGTGAAAACCACGGAAAACCATTTCAAGTCTACCGAGTCCGCAGAGAGCTTGGCCCCCTGGCCTAGTGCTGTGCTTTAGCGAGAGTAGCTACCGTTATCGGTAAACTAATAATTATAATAATAAACAAAAATATATGGAAAACAAGAAACGAAGAACTAGTTTTTTGAATGAATACTCACATGGGAATTTAGATTGTTGGCCCTAAACCACATTGTCTCATTGAAACCGCCCGAATGGTCTCTTGCGAAACGCTATTTTAATCATTTTCAGAAGGGAAGAGCCCAAAACCGACGATATGAATAACTATTGTTATTATGAGCACCAGCAACGTAGGCAAGCTCCACGGATGGAGCCATACCGGCCATACTGGGTTTCCTCAAGTTCTTTATACATTAAACTGTTCCGGAGCGGCTTCGGTGGCGTAGTTAGTAGCATGCTGACCTTCTATGCCCATGGTCGCGGGTTCAAATCCGGCCGAAATCGTCGGACTTTTAAGAGCGTTAAGAATCCTTCGGAGGGGAAGTAAAGCCGGCGGTCCCATGTAATAGATTTATGGCATGATAAAGAACCTTCCACTAATTACACTTGTGTGAAGCTTAATTATAGGTTAGATTTGACTAACGCTCTTAAGTTCCAACTTTCGTCGCCAGGAGCCAACTGCGGTGGCATCTAGTAACAAAGTTCAGAACTAGTTGACGGTGGCGTCTGGTAGCAAAAGTTGGAACTACTTGAAAATCGAATGTCTGCAGTCCTTATTTGATTTTTTTTAAGATAACACACACTAATACAGCCATCACAATGAACACCGGTTATCAGCCAGATTCTACACACAGCCAAAGTACACGGGGCTACATGACTGCGTTGTTGCAGCCCCTAAACTGAGGAACCAACCATCCAACCAACCAACCAACTAAACTGTTCCGGGGCACCTAATCCAAATACAACTACATCCACATCTAAAATAACAGATGTTACCAGACAAATTCCATACTCTTACAAGTATTTACTGTATTTACAGGGTGTTTCAGAGATAAGTAGACGTACTTTTTCTGCTGGTTTCACCTGTTTACCACCTCTTGATGAATGCAGTACACTTGCATTTTTCTGTTGGCACAGGCTAGAGTAAAATGTGATTTTCCACCGATGTCTCAGCCACATTCAAGGCTGTGATTATATGGAAGCTACTGAGGTATGGGTGGTGCTGAGTAATGGCCTCAAGGCACAACCATTGTCTGTGTGTACTATGATAGATTCTACTCATAGAATCAGTGCTATTGTTCTGACTCAGTGAGGAAAGCAATGACAAACTACCTCACTCCTCATCTTGCCTAGTACACATCATTATAATGCTGCCTATGGCGGTACTTTTCGAGGATCCTACCAGCCTTTGGGCTGACTACCTCACGGACAGCTCAGATAGTATTTGATGACACAATATTACATAAAGCTTTGCTGACATATATTAGTGCAGTATATGTTCCTGTGTGAACCGTTTGCTGCTTGAACGTAGAACGTTTCCATACTACCAGGAGCTGTAATGAAGTAATGTTTTTACCACACGATGTCCCTCCCTCGGACAAATCATTCACTATTTGAAAAAGAAATCTAAGTTTACTTAATGTGGACATTTATTTCGACTTCCAGTAAGATTATTTGTACACATCTCCAAACACATCAGTTCACAGATATCACGATGTATAAATGTCCAATATGAATAAAATATTTCGTAAGAACTTCATTTGATTATAGCTGAAATAAATGGTATAGAAACGTTCTACGTACAAGCAGCAAATGGTTTCACACGGAGACATTACGCAATGTATGTCAAAAAGCCCTACGTCATTCATCATTATACTGTACTATCTAAGATACAAACATAATTTTCTACATAATTATGTATTTTTAATTGCTGCGATTTTCAAAATAGGACATTATTTTTATATTACGCCAACAACCAGCAGAATTTTTTTTATACTTATCCCCGAAACACTCCGTATACAATGGTGGCCAATGGCTTGACCATGATGAAATCATCCCGTTAGATCTCCGAAGATAAGCAAAATTGAGCGCGATCAAAACTTGGATGGGTGACTGATTCTGGGGGACCACGTGCTGCTGATGGGGTGAGGTAAGGAACTGGCCACCCTACAGCAAATATACTCAGGCTCAGGACTGCCTGAAGCCTCCGTGGGTTAGGCGGCAGCACGCCGGCCTCTTACCGCTGGGCTCGTGGTTCAAATCCCGGTCACTCCATGTGAGATCTGTGCTGGACAAAACGGAGGCAGACAGGTTTTCTCCGGGTACTCCGGTTTTCCCTGTTGTCGTGACTGTGAGCCTCCATGGTTCAGAACCCAGGACTGCGGTTCGGAGGAACATTATATAAGGGCAATAAAGTTATTATTATTATTACTAAGTTGGATGTGAGCTTTTGTAAGCCAGAGTATATTTCTCAAGGAAATAAGACTGTTGGAGCCAGGATGTGTACAGAGGTCTGTAAATATTGATGGTACAGAAGAACACTTGGTCGAGTACTCTGTACTGTAGAGAGAGTGATTCATGGTCACAAGCTAGTCCAGAAATTGAACCCTGGAAGTCACGTAGACGCTAGTATGGGCAGTCGCCGCTAGCTTAGGGAGCAGCACTTGCTGGGCGCTGAGGGTGGAATGGACCACAGGCCTCAGTGGAAGGGAGAGATGGACTCCGGTCATCTCGAGTTGGATATAATGGTATCCAAAATGGCGAGCGGGGTTCTCACGCCTCTTCTCTTGCCAGAGTAACGTCGTAACGCACGCGAGCAGAATTCAGTCTCGCGAGGACATGTTAGATGTCAAGTAACAGTAAAGACTTAGTAGCGCCAATTCAGACCTGCGTGCACTTCCAGCAGTAACTTCACATACATTGTATATAGTGTATATACTTCGACTACCAAGGCATAATAAATCGGCAGTAGTTCAAGAGAAGTTCATCTTTTATTCCGGAAGTTCCGGGACTAGTCTACAAATCCTCAAGTTCCCTTATCTAGTGAACCGCTCGGCTAGGAGAGAAAATCGTCGGAGGACCTGTCAACCTGCCAGAACGTCACACAGGCCAGGTAGGTCACGATACTGTCAACATTTCATTCCAGCAACACTCTCCACTATCATTTCATTTCATCTGACATGCATTTAATCATTGCCCCAGAGGAGTGCGCCAGGCCTCGGCAGCCGGCACAGTCCATATCCTCGCCGCTAGATGGGGGCTTCATTCATTCCATTCCTGACCCGGTCGGAGACTGGAAGCAGGCTGTGGATTTTTTCAGGACTGCCACTTCGGACATGAAACCCTTCCTTATTCTTCTTCATGTACACCAGGTTATCAAACAGATTACACATCCCCAAGAACACGGAGCTATGTCGCAAAGCCCCTAAAATAATCAACAATATGATGTAAGCACAACTTGAGATTCTGAACCGCCTGACGTCTTCGCTCAGATAAATGAACAAGAAAAGAGGGAAGATGGTGCAGGGAGCAAATGGCCACGTCAGATACATTTCGCTAACTAGATGTTAATGTAGGAGAGTAATCACCATTAATGCGAGAGAAACTCTCGCGATCTCAATTTGAGATTGTCCCAACTTCCTGACTTCTCGCCAGAGCGCGGGATATCAGGAACACACATGAGAACAGGAATCTGAGGAACTCGGTGTTTCATAACCTGTGCTACTGTGGTGAGTGTAGCAGACTGACTTGCTGTTTTTCATTCGAGTCAAAGATTGAGAGCGATGTTCCGGAATTAGCCTGGGGAATAGCATAGCTTTTACAAGTACAGTGTTGAGAACTAAGAAAATGATGTAAACAATAATTAAGTAACAAGTAAATTACGTACATGATTGTGCCACCAAAATAGGACTCAAGATATCTTACACTAAAACCCAATTCATCTCTAATATAAAAGAAGCTCCAGCTCATCTTCAAACCACCCACGGCCAGATCATAAAATTTCAAAAGTTTAAATATCTTGGTGAGTGGATCGAACCAAATAATTCTGAAAAGTTCTCCATGTCAACACGAGTCAATAAATTCGAAACAATCTTCCGCCTCAGTCACCAACTGTACAATAAAAAGTCCATCTCTAGGAATGCAAAGTTAAGACACTATCAAACTGTGATTAGACCGAAAGCACTGTATACAGAGAATGCCTAAGAAACCGCGCAGCTGGCCCGATCGAGAGACTTGAAGTTAGGGAAATAAATATCATTAGGAAAATTCTTGGTCCTAAGTTCAAAGATGGAGGTTACAAGCTCTGGAGTCATTCAGAAATATACTCCCACACTGAAAAGATCTCACGTGTAATCCGGAAACGGAGAATAACATTCTATGCCCACCTCCTCAGAATGCCAGTCAGTAGATTCTCCAACCGTCTATTATCATACTTCCGAGGTTTAAAGGTGCCTCCTTGGCTGGTGGAAGTGGATAAGGACTAGTTAATGTTTGAAATTTCTGAATCAGATATCTTGCTCAGAACCCCATTGAAACAAAAACTCCATCAGGTTCACCAGAGGAAGTAAAACCCAGCAAGAGATATTCACTCGGATCAATGGAAGAAATCCCATTCCGAAAGGATGAAGGCGTAGTGGGCTAACAAGAAGAAAAAGAGTTGAGATCTCGCGATCCCTAGTGGCCAAAACGATAAAAGTAAAAAGTAAGTAAAATAATAACAATAATAAATACGGCACATGACAAACATCAGCAATGGACCAGAATGAATGATCACAAACCAAGAGAAGACTAAACGTGTGAAGAATGAAAATCTCTCTCTATATAAAAATAAAAGTTTGTCTGTATTTTCTGAATTTCCAAGGAAATTTGAGTTATTAACGCGTTTCAGACTGGTTTATGACGGTTGCGCGCAAAAACAAAATTTTTGTCTGTCTGCCTGTCTGTCTGTTTGTTTGTTTGTTTGTCTGTGTACAACTTTGCACGCGCATCACTCGAGAACGGCCGAGTGGATCAACGTAAGATTTGGTACAGATGTCCATCAGAGGCACGAAAGTAATCATTGATGTAACTCTTCTCCATACCTCTCATAAAAGACGGCCTACCCCCTTAAAATGCATGCTGAAATTGGCGTAGAAAGACGAGACAAAGCTCATTTTCAGCGTCTCAATGTGAGAAACAGAACTCGGAGGCCCTACCGGCCCCGAAAAACCACATTTTAAGGTCCTAAAACCAACAGTTTTTGAAAAAAGAAAATCCACAGCCTGCTTCCAGTCTCCGACCGGGTCAGGAATGGATATTCCCAAAAAACTAATTTCATTTAATAAGCTATTGAAAGAATGCAAGCCGATAACCATGGCAACACAATCTCAGAAGTCCATCTATTTCTGTAAGACGCAATGCCATTCCATTTATTACATTACTGTGATCGTTCGCAAACGGCTATAAGGTTATCACGGAACCAACTTAAGCTGTAAAATTCATCAATACGTATATAATGCGCTTAAGGGAGTCAGGGGGTACTCTTGAATTTCTTCACGCGATTTACACGTGCGGGTGTGGTACTAAAGGACTATTATATCCCTATCCCTATATTATTAAATTATTATTATGATTATTATTATATTATGGCGTACAAGGACGAGACCAAACTCATTTTCAACCCCTCGGTGGCTACTACGTTTTAAGGCTCTAAAACCACATTTCTGAGATATTCCCAGAAAACTAATTTCAGTTAATAAACTAATACAAATAGATGACGAGTACAGAAGATGACCAAATCAGGAGCTATATGGATATACTGAGAAAATCACAGATATGGCCAGGAAGAGACGTCTGGCATTCTACGGACATGTCTCAAGGACGAACCAAACAAGACTAACCAACCAGCTTCTCAACTACTGGGAGAATAGAAAGAGCGTGACACCTTGGTTAACAGACGTTAACAAGGACATCCAAGAACTGAAAGTAATGGAAAGTGATATTAGAAGCCGATCCAATCTCAGAAAGATACTTACACAGAAGAGTTTTCAGAACAGACCACCCTGTAATAAAACCGGCATCATCTGGACAAAAGAGACAAAGGAGAAACATAACCAGAGAATGCGCGAATATTGGGTAAACATCAAGTCCCTCGCCAATCTGAAAAGTTGAACGTCGTGGTCCTTAGCTGACCCATCCGAAAGAAGACGAACAAGAAGAAACTAATGAAGTAATGCAAGACGGTAACCATGACAACAGTATCACAAGAGGTGACATGCAACTTTCCATCTATTTCTGTAAGAAGCAATGGCACTCAATTTATAAAATTTCTGTAAAAGTTTGCAAATGGCTATAAAGTTATCATGGAAACAAACATAGACTGTAAAATTCATCAATGCACTTACGGGGGTCATGGGGTACCCTAGAATTTTTAAACGCAACTTACACGTGCGATATGTTGTACAGAAGATCTAATATAACACCAAACAGCAAAATTATTTTTGAAAGTTCCTGAATTGAAATAATGTTTTTTTGCAACTTTTGGAAATTTGGGCCATTGGAGGCTAAATATCCTGAATTTTCATGCACCACAAGCCTTTATAATTTAGTAAAGAAGTCTTCCCGGGGATGGGGACTTTCCACAACGGTGAGGGTCAGTTTTCATTTGACATATATTGCGTTTCGTCAACAAGGTTGTCAATAATATTTTCACGTCAGGAAGTACACGGTAGGTGAATTTAGTTTGAGAGCACATTTAACTAATCATATTTTTGTCGACAAACGGGTTCATCGTAAAGGTGATTTTGTTTGACACTGAGTGGTTGATTGATCTTCATGTTTATGTACGCCTATAACTCGTGTTCGGGTGCTTGGAGCATCGTAAACTTAGGTATTGTAACCATGAGTCAATACACCAATCATTTATAAAACTCTTCACCGTACTTCTCATAGAGGGGTTGTTATAGGGAAAAACTTTTCAAAATACATGTTAAAATAGGCGAAAAATAAAAAAATCCTAGAAAGACGACCAAAGCATATGTTGCGCTTCTCAACGTGTGACACAAAACTAGGGAGTCTACAATGGGTCTCCGAAAACCTCATTTTAAGGCTCTTAAATTAACAGTGTCTGTGATATACCCAGAAAACTAACTTCGTTCTGATAAACTTATAAAGGAATGACAAGCCCCTAACCATTGCAACAGTAGCTAAATTGATAGCGTCTGGTTATTAATACCGAAGACCGTTCGAAGGGCGGGTACTTCTGCTAGTACTTGAATATAACCATGTCTGCCCAATTTCTTATTGACAAAGCTTGGTTGCTTAGCTCCTCAGTTAAGGGGCTGCGACAACGCGGTCATGTAGCCCCGTGTACTTTGGGTGTGTGTAGAATCTGTCTGATAACTGGTTTTAATTGCGATTGCTGTATTAGTGTGTGCTATCTGTAACTAACCACCCGGCCCGGCTTCGCCCGGGAACAAAGCTTACAAAGCTTACAAAGCGCTCGGACGCCAGTTTTTTTTACTTTTCCACTGAAATCGTTACTGCTCGACTTCCTTTGATCATAAATAAATTATTTTCCACAGAAATCATCCTCGAGATATCCTTTACAGAATGGCGAAAGCCGCATCAAAATCCATCCAGTGGTTCTCGAGTTTACCCGTAACATCCAAGAATCGGGGACTTTGTTTTATACTAAGTAGAGATTCAGGTAATGTACCCTTGCGTCATCATATGGAACATGTGTTCGTATCCTAGCTAGTTCACGGTCTTTCGAGGCATGGGGCGTTCAACCCACTATACGACCACATGTTCAGGATTTGAGTCTGTCAGGTGACTACTCTACTTGAAAGAAACAACAAATTCCTAAATATATCATTTAATGGTATTAATTCATGGCAAAACACAACACAAAACCACAAAAATATTACAATTACTTCCCAGAACAAAAATCAAAATATATGTGGGTCTCTTCTCATAAAGTTTGGTGCTCCACCGCACCCATATCTATCCTAGATATCCTAACGTTGATGCTCTTTGACATTTGCGAGTGTCCATAGTGTTCTTCACGTGGCACAAATTAACACAAATTTGCATATCACAACACAACAAACACAAATTACATTTAAATGACATTTATGTGCAATTATTAAATATTTATCCGTTTTGAAACGGAACATTTACCTTTGAATAACATTGATTTCATTAGCTTATGCTTTGCTTAACATGTGTTGCTTGTCCGCGCAGATCGTCTTCTTTTCCCATAAGTTTCAAACGCTTGAAACCTTCCCCTCCAAAATACACATAGTTATTGAATTTTATAGCTTCACGATAGAACAATCTTCTGGGTCTGGTCGTATCATTATTACCATTACAAACGTGTCATATCGTTAAATTACGCTACCCGTCTCAATAAATTTGCATAAACTGGGTAATTACTCTTTACAAAAAATGCATCTATTTATTTGGTGCAGTTAATTTGTCCTCAGACAATAACTTGGCCAAATCTTATCCAATTACTTCATTCCAACATTCTATATGCATGGAAACAGTGCATATAATTCATTAGATACCATAATATCAAGCATATTTCAATTACTTTTCGAAATATCGAGATTCTTCAGTGTCCCACTACAATCTTAAAAGAAAAGAGAAAGGGCTTTACTTCCCCTCCGAAGGATTTTTAACGCTCTTAAAAATCCGACGATTTCGGCCGGGTTTGAACCCGCGACCATGGGCATAGAAGGTCAGCATGCTACCAACTACGCCACCGAAGCCGCTCCGGAACAGTTTAATGTATAAAGAACTTGAGGAAACCCAGTATGGCCGGTATGGCTCCATCCGTGGAGCTTGCCTACGTTGCTGGTGCTCATAATAACAATAGTTATTCATATCGTCGTTTTGGGCTCATCCCTTCTGGAAATGATTAAAATAGCGTTTCGCAAGGGACCATTCGGGCGGTTTCAATAAGACAATGTGGTTTAGGGCCAACAATCTAAATCCCCATGTGAGTATTCATTCAAAAAACTAGTTCTTCGTTTCTTGTTTTCCATATATTTTTGTTTATTATTATAATTATTAGTTTACCGATAACGGTAGCTACTCTCGCTAAAGCACAGCACTAGGCCAGGGGGCCAAGCTCTCTGCGGACTCGGTAGACTTGAAATGGTTTTCCGTGGTTTTCACACTTTCAACTCCAGGCAAATGCTGGGATGGTACCTTCTGACAGGCCACCGCCGCTTCCTTCCTTATCCTTGCCCAGTTTCATTCATCTTCATTCATTCCATCTCATTAACTCCTTTCATTAGATTGGCGTCAGGAAGGGGATCCGGCCGTAAAACCCATCATCGCATCTCATCCCCGACCTTGTTGGAAACGGGAATAATAAAGCCTAGACATTATAATTATTAATTTTCTTAAATTTTTGTTTATTTGTAGGCTTTTTTCATATGTAGGCGTCCACCTCATGTTTTTACTTTATCAAAATTTGTATGAATTTATTTGTGTTAAGAGGGGCAGATGACCTCACTGTTCCACCCCTTAAAACAACAATTATCATCACCATCATCATCATCAATAGAACAATGCGGCCACTGGAGGTTTGAACTGTTAATTCACCAAAGCTTGAATGACGCAAAGTACAGATGCACTTACATTTATTTTTGTCAATAGTTCTGAATGCTTTATATCTTTGTTCTTTATACTCTCTTCACCTCTCCCTCATTTTGACATCATCGTTTCAGGGGAATGTGAGGGGTTAGTTTTGCGGTGAACAGCAAATACAAATATGTGAACCATTTATTGTTTTCTTTCTCTGTTGGACACCAAAGAAAGTATTACAGATATGCAACTCTGGTGGAGAAGCAAATAGTTTCAAGGAGCAAATAGTTTCATGGAGCAAAGAGTTCAATTCCTCACTTCTACAAGGAATCTCACTTCCTCCCCCACTTCAGATGTTTAGAACTTACTCTTTCCGCCCTTCTATTTAAAAACGGTCGTAGTCTGCCTACCTCTGCTTCATTCAGCCATCTGGCGAAAAACAGAGGAACTTTCCTGGTTCTTAGCCTACTTTCTATTTTATTTTTTAAGTGACTTTTGAGATCTACACAGGGCCAAAACGTTATGTGTCTGTCTGTGTGTGAGTGTGTGTGTGTACTCTGTATGTCTGTCCCTCCTTATCATTTGAAATATGACGAAACCGAATTGAACAAAATTTGGTACAGAGGTAGCACTTGCACAGGGCTCCCTCGTGTCATGTTTTATATTGTCACCATTTTTACCAAAACTTAATGGCGGCCACACAAATGGTCAAAACTTAAAATAAAATTAAGACTAAACTAATCATCGGATCTTTACCAAATTTGGGAAAACCAAACCTTCATATGGGACGCGTCTTGTGGCTAAACTACAAGTTCATCTTGTATCTTTGTTTGTATCTTAGATAGTACAGTATAATGATGAATGACGTAGGGCTTTTTTTTGTCATACATTGCGTAATGTCTCTGTGTGAAACCATTTGCTGCTTGTACGTAGAACGTTTCTATACCATTTATTTCAGCTATAATCAAATGATGTTCTTACGAAATATTTTATTCATATTGGACATTTATACATCGTGATATCTGTGAACTGATGTGTTTGGAGATGTGTACAAATAATCTTTCTGAAAGTCGAAATAAATGTCCACATTAAGTAAACTTAGATTTCTTTTTCAAATAGTGAATGGTTTGTCCAAGGGAGGGACATTGTGTGGTAAAAACATTACTTCATTACAGCTCCTGGTAGTATGGAAACGATCTTTACTGAGCTGAGCTCGTACACAAATGACTGTTAATTCTTAATATTTGAGGAAATGATTTGTTGTATGGTGAGCTATTAAATCATATCAACATATTGGAATGGTACTCACTTTCATTCTTGCTGGGTTAGTCCAACATGACAGCAATTTGCCCAGCATCTTGCTTGCTTTTAAGCCATCATGAGACTTTTCATACGACACATTGCATATGGTTTGCACATGGTAATTATATCTTGCAATACCGGAATTTTACACTTTTGAAACAACACACATTCTTTTAACATATAAACATAAACATTTTTAATGATCACTGTAAAATGACTTGATACATATTTTACACACGGATCCTTGCTTGGATTTCCACTAATTGCCTGACTTCAGAGATGCGACGCAGCTAAATCCTGACAACCGCCCGTCTCCTCCGAAAGTCTATCTCGCGTATGTGTGCTCATCTCCCGTCTCCTACAACTTCTATCTTCTATCTTGCAAAGTTGCTCAATCATAAATCACAAATACTTGTGATACCTTCCAGGTTCCCGTAAACTGTAGTGATCATTTCAATTATATGTGTTATTTTAAATATTATAACACTCCCTGTGGATAAGTTCATTGTCTATAAAAAATCATCCTTAAATATCTCTACGCTGTACTGATTACTTAGTCGCGTCTACTGTCTGCTTATACGTCTGCTGTAGACTAGTTATAATATTAATGCAGAAATACTTTTATTATGCTGCATGATGCGCCTTTCATTGTTTAACACAGAGATACTGAACGTCACTACTTATAAATTTCGCGCACTTTCCCCGCGTGGTCGAGCCGCATGTCGTTTCACGAGTTGAGTCAAGAAGAACTGACTGTCTCCTCCTTCATCTCCCATATAAAGCTTTCTGGCGAAAAGTGGTCCACTTGAATTTCAGGAGCGACTCCCTTCTTAAATAATGCGTTTTCTGACAAAGTGAAGTGTGATTCTTACTCGTCTATTCATGGAGGTTCCAAATTCACCTGCGTGCTGGCCATTCGTTCGTCCAATTAATTAAAATTGATTGTTTTCTTCCATCGCGTTAGGACGCTACCCCGGGGAAATCCCCTTCGGCTACGAGACTTATCCGTGCCCCCGCGCAGTACGTGTGTAAATAAACTCAAAAACACATACAGGCTTTAATTTAGGTGTGCAGAGACTCCTAAATTACCGCTCTTAGAATAGAAGTCTCTTGGTGTACGTTTTATTCCGTTTGAATACTTCATTTGGCAGGAATTAATTAATTTGTCTTGATGACTCTCCCCTCTCTACAGTTCTGTGTTGTCTAGTGGGGATTTTCTTCTTCGTTAATCACGGCCTTCTCCCCTACTGTCGCCGAGAAATAGTGCACTGGCGTCACATCTACCACGCCTACTCTCAACTTCACTTTGTCAAAATATCAAGCTGGCTCTTTTCTGTAGCTCTCGCTAACATACGCATATACTGCCTTGCATTTTTATACAATATTCCAACTTATATTGCTTAAAATTCCCGTTCTGGACGTGGAATTAAGCTATTATTATTATACACTGTCATTATCTCATTGTTCCTCGGGTTCACTGTGGCTGTTCCCCCTCAGAGATCAATGGTTCGATTCTTAGAAGATTCATGGGCTTTGTCTTTCTTTTATAAAGATCCCGGTTCGATGCCAGTCAGCCGTGTCCACTTGGGCACAGTAAGGACTGCAGACGATCAATTTCAAGTAGGCTAGATCCTACTTTTCTACCAAATGCTACCGTCAACGACACCTAGCTGTGAACTTGCACCTGGCAGCGAACGTTGGAACTAATAGAGGTTGGTAGCCAACTAAATTTTCTCTGAAGATCTTGTAACAATTTCGGGTGTTGTTTTTGGTCAAGTCGTGTTCTATTTCGTTCAGCCTGTTATTCTCATATTTGCGTTTTTCTCGCCGAATTATTTTAAACATGCACCTCTACACCTCTACAAATTTTTGCCACTTTTCTGTCGTTTATGACTATTGAAATTATTCCATGCTTGAATCCTATATTCGATAACTAGACCGCATGTGATGTTCCACCACCTATGTCTTCTCTTGACCCAATTTTATTATTTGTTTCAGTTTCTCGGCGAGTTCAGACCAGTCCGTGGTATGTACCCTAAGGATATCTTCAACGATTTCCTTCTTGTTCATTATTACAGTATTATTGTTTTATACAGTACATATAACACATTGCTGGCACATTATAACATAACTATACGGGCTTCAGGGAACGAAAGTTTAGTTACTAAAACAGCCACCCTACCTATGAACTTCCGAACGATTATGGTTGTTGATAGAACTACAGCCTTCTGCATTAGTTTGTAATGCCGAGTATCCAGATCCAGTTCTTTAAGGCCTTGGAGCAAGGTACTTGGGATCACGCCCGTACCTGAGACAATGGTAGGTATGGTCTTCACCCGTTCTACATGCCATTGTCTTTTGATAGGGTCGACCAACTCGCTATATTTGCTGATCTTTTCTATGTGTTTTGACTGGATATTCACGTTGTTAGGAATCGCAACATCAATAAAGGTAGTTTGCTTAATTGTCTTGCTGACAATCACCAGGTCTGGCCTGTTGTGCGATACCGATTGATCAGTCAGAATAGTTCGGTCCCCATACAACTTGCATTCATTGTTTTCAAGAACTCACTCTGGCTGATATTGCTGATACGGAACTTTCTTTCCTTTTATTATTATTATTATTATTATTATTATAATTATAATTATTATAGTTTATTGTTTGACAATATTATCACGGCAAATACCGGCTACATTTTCTGTTACAGCCTGGTTCGGCCTTAGCAAGGAACCATCTGTACTGAGATAATTACGATTACACTGTTCAGAGACTTCACATCCATGTCGGCCCGCTGTCTTCACGAGTCTCCTTCATTTGTAGGATGAGCTAAATTCCCATCTGGATCATCGAGCTTTGTTGAGTATTCGGCCAGGGCATTGTCACCAAGGAACTTCCTAACAATATGGCATGTGTTTAACAGAACTGCCTTCTGAAGTTCAATATATGTCTGCGGGTGCAGATTCAATATTGATAGACTACTGTGGAGAGTTTTTGGTATAACACCAGTACACGATACAATTATTGGGATGGTAGTCACCGAATCAAGTTTCCACATCTGCTTTATCTCAATTGCCAGCTCTGTGTACTTAGATATTTTAGTAGCAGCTGTTGTTTGGATGTTTTGAGTGTTGGGACATGCGATATCTATCAGTTATCTATCAGTAATTATTATTATTATTTCTACATTCATTTCACCACATAAGTGGGACATATCAACATATCGTCGGCTTGCTTGCAAGACGGTATGGCTAATTCTCTTAAGGTGGCACATTGAGAATCGAGCGAACAATGGAACAGGTCTCCAAGATGACGGCCTTCTGCATGGTGATATGTAGACCAGGATGTATTCCCAATATTTGTAGATTGCGAGCCAATAATTTGGGGATGATGCCGGTAGAAGAAATTACTATGGGCAGAAACACTACACTTTCCTGTCTCCACATTTGCCGTATTTCCTCAGCCAAAGGCAAATATTTGGTGATCTTATCACAGCAGGTTTGTTGCAGATTATGTGAATTGGGCACTGCAATATCAATTAGGAAGGTTCTCTTCTGCACCTTGTCCACAAGAACGATATCTGGCCGGTTTGCTGGTATGGTTTTATCAGTAATAACTGATTGGTCCCATAACAACTTGTGACTGGGATTTTCCAAAACGGCGTCAGGAACATACTGATAGTAAGGCAAAATATTATCAGATAATAAATGCTTTTGAGCAAGGTGTTGGTGCATTATTTTGGCCACTTGGTTGTGCCTTTTCATGAAATTAGTACAGGAGATTGCATAGCAGCCTCCTGTGATATGTTGAATTGTTTCCGGTTCTAGTTGGCATCTTCTGCATTTATCATCCTGAATATTTGCCTTAACTATATATTTAAGGTAGTTTTTGATAGCCACAACTTGATCCTGGATTGCAACCATGAATCCTTCAGTCTCAGTGAATAGGTCCGCATGAGTCAACCAGCTGTTCGACGCATCAATGTCAACATGTTTCTGGTTGAGATCATACGGATGACGACCGTGCAGAGCTTTCTGCGTCCACTGCTGAAGCTTGATGGCTGAACATTCCTCATCAGTGGCTAACTGTATATCCCTTACGTGAGAAGATCCAGCGGTGTGTACTTGTCATCTGCCTACACAGCGGCTTGATGTATGGGGAGTCATGTCTTCCCAGAAAATATCTCTGAAGGTTCCTCACTTGCCTTGCATGCAATTGGATAATGTCCGTGAGCCCTCGTCCACCTCTTTGACGCGGGACTGTCAATCGCTCAACAGCTGACTTAGGGTGGAGAGATCTGTGTTTTGTTAAAATGGTACGTGTCCTAATTAGGATGCTCTCCAAGTCAGTCTGCGTCCATTTGATAATACCGAAAGTATATGTCAGAGCAGGAATAGCATAGGTATTAATAGCCTTAAAGGTGTTCTTTCCATTCAACTTTGATTTTAAAATCTTGTTAAGGCGTTGATTGTAGATAGCTACGGTTCTATCTTTAATACCTTTATGATCAATTCGATTAGATTGCAGGAGACCAAGATATTTGTAGGTCTCATTATCTTCCATGGGCTTTATGAAACAACCGTCATCAAGTTGAAATGCTCGGGCCTCTAATTTTCCACGCCGAATGGTGAGGGTGCGACACTTATCTAATCCGAAGCACATTCCAATATCAGAAGAAAATGAAGCAGTAATTGCAATTAGATTGTCGATGTGTTTCTCCGAGGATGCATATAGTTTAATGTCATCCATATAGATCAAATGAGAAAATTTGTATTTGACTATACCATGGTGCTTAATTGGAAAACCACACTTTGCATTGTTCAGCAATGATGATAGTGGATTGAGTGCCAAACAGAACCATAGAGGGCTCAAGCTGTCACCCTGAATGATACCGCTTTTGATTTGAATAAATCCCGATTCCATACATGTGTCTCCATTAGACATTAATAAATTGGTCCCCCAATGGGACATCATATGCTGCAGACTTATAATGATGGCAGGATCAACTTTATATATCTTCAGGGTTTGGATTAACCAGGAATGTGGCACTGAATCAAAAGCTTTCTTGTAATCAATAAAGGTCATGTAGAGGTTACGCATCATCTTTCCTGCTTGTTCCATAGTAACTGCATCGATTAAAAGTTGCTCTTTGCAACCTTGAGACTTCTTCATGCACCCCTTCTGCTCTTCAGCCAGGATGTTATTAAGATTTATGTGTTCACAAATCATACGTGCAATGCAAGATGTAAATATCTTATACAGGGTGCACAGACAGGTGATAGGTCGATATTTGGATGGATCATTGGTTCTATCACCTTTTGGCAGAAGGTATGTTTTACCTCGCATCAAGTAAGAGGGGATAAGCTGTGGATTTTGGATGAAATCTGTGTAGCAGTGGCCAAGATACTCATGAGTACAAGTGAAACGTTTGATCCAAAAGTTGTGGAGGTTGTCTGGTCCTACCGCTTTCCAATTTTGGGTCTCCTTAACCACACGGGTCACATCTTCAGTTGATACCGAAGAGTCAATTTCTGACATTCTCTCCTCCTCCTCCGTAATCCATTTAGCGCTGCTGTTATAATCTCCAGCATTCGACCATAGGGATGACCAGAAATTCTCTACCTCTTCTTTTTGCGGTGAACTGCCCATTTGAGTTCCAGGATCGTCAAGATTCCTATAGAACCGTTTCTCATTGGTAACAGATAGCTTGTTCTGTTGCTTTCGTTCGTTCGATTGTTTATATCGACGTAATCTCTGTGTCTTTGCCTCAAGTTGTTGCTTTAATGTGTCTAGGATCTCAAGGGGGCTACAGTTCGGAGGATTATACTTTGCATGTTTACTCTTCGTATGGCTCAACATTTTAACACATTGAACAACCTTCTTACTTCTATTGCCTGCAACATACTGATGCATTCTTCCGATATTTACTCTCAGTTCATCAACAGACTTTCGTAAACGCATCTCCGAAGCTGGCATCTTCTTCTGTCGACCTGACGTATATTTAGGTCGCCATAATCTACCTCCTGTCCGTCGTATCACAGCTATCGCTCCAGCGTAAATTGCAGTCTGAACATGGTTCAAACAATATGATTTCTGGGACAGATACTGAGAGAGAATGTCGTTCATTGTTACAACAGCGGTAGCAAGTTTCTTAGAGCAATTTTGGTTCGTGATCATGGGCCGCTCTATTGGATCAGTCCCTTCAAATTCTATGAGAGTCTTCCCAAATTCATCTTCGAGTTGTTTCCGCACTGGATCTCCGAGTGCTTCCGGCGATATTCTTACATCTTTGTCATCTGAACGATGATCGGTGTGCCTTTGTTCATTGACCAAACGTGTACTCTCCTGATCTATGGATTCCTCGACAGAGGTATGAGTATTGTCGGCAGCTACGTCAACCATTAGCAGCTTGAGGTGATGTTCTGGGATAAGTTTCTTCAAAACTATAGCACGGCGCTGATCTGCTATTCTCTGTTCCGTAACATTAATGTCAGGGAATTTCTGGAAGAATGCAGCGTGCAACTTCTGTCTATATGCAGTAGTGTCAGTTTCCATATTCGTTATCTGATAATATGAACGCATGATGTACATATTCATTTCATTTGTCCATTTCATGCGCTTTCTCGGTTTGCCTGCTCTTGTGGTCTCCTGAGTATCAGAAGAAACACTAGGAGCAGGTGTAGCGTTGAATGCTGTTAGGATGCTACTATCAACATCGGCTGTAACATGTTCGGGGTGTTCCCCTATCAGGGCCCGCCTGTTCAGCTCCTGATCACCACCGGCTTGTATGCTGTCCCCCCCAGCGATGGCTCCAAGGGTGCCCCGACGCTCCTCGGGTAGCGGCCTTTTATTTCCACTTTTCTTATTTGATCTCATCATGATAATAATAATAATATCGTATGGCCTCGGGTGCCTGGTGCAAGCTTTGTTAATTGACACCCAGAGGGTAGCTTGCATGTCGAATTTCGTCGTTCCTTTGAACGCTATGAAAGTCAAGGAGGTTAGATATCTAAACTCCTTGACACTACAGCGCTTTCAAGTAGAGAATGGAGGAACTTTGTGTTGGCGGAAAATCCCGAGATTAATTTTGCAATTGAACAGGGCCTACTGAATTCAAATGGGTTCTTTAACATGCCAACAACGTATGACATGAGTATCGTGATTTTTGTCGCCTTCAAAAATCACTTACCATGGCCAGGGGCGAACCTGCAATCTTGGGATTGGTAGTCCGACACTATAACCACTCACTCACCGTGGCAAGCTGATGATGATGATGGTGTGCCTTTTATACCTACGGCCAGGATATGATTTCGACCGCCCCTAACATGGGGAACAGACGTCGTTAGCAGCCGCCCGCTGCGGGACAGACGCTGCTGCAATGAGTTTGATTTCGGGGTTTTCATCCCCTAGGCAGGTTGCCTTCACTACGGCTGAAGAGACCTACCTACCCTAAATGATTAATAGTCTAGTAATCGTTTCTTGTAAATTTTGCCGACGCTTTTGAAGCTGATATCGAAAGAGTATGAGACGAGTTATCCTTGACCTGCATTGGAACTATCAGATCTTAATCGACCTCTTCGTGTTAAATATTTACGCAATTTACCAAAGTTGAGCACATGCAAGCAGTATAGACATGCATAAATACTCACTGTGACACGAGGGGCGAAAGCAACTAGCTGTGCTAGTAAACTAAGGTTACAATTATTATTATTATTATTATTATTATTATTATTATCTTTATATATATAATTCTTCGACACGTGTGTATGTGACTGAACTCCTCCTAAACGACTGAACCGATTTTGATGGAATTTGGTATGTATATTAGTGTGGGTCCATGTATGGTTTAGATTCACAATCCGACCCGGTAGGTGGAATGAACACAATTTTAGAACCACAATTTACACACAATTTTAGAATCACAATATACAGTCAAAAACAGTCGTCATGGAAACCACTAGCCTTGGCCTTGGTGAAAGCTGATGTCTTTGGACGGTTTGTCTCTGCACGTTAGAGCCACCTGGTCGCAATCTGTGCAACTACCGCCATTACTTACACTCCGCCCGTGGCGGAAAGTTGTGTTTTATACCAAAGGTGGCAGTGATGTCGAATTCTACTGTTTGTCTCTGCACGTTAGAGCGTTTCAAAGTCCCGTATGCGTTCATATACCATTCATCCGATTGCCATGAAACTTGGGTGATATGTTGAGTGAGCTCCAGGGAAGGTGTTTGGCTTAATAAATCCATTTTACAATAGATAGCGCACGAATAGATTCAACAAATGAGCGACGACGCGCGAAGCGTTTCAAAAAGGTCCCGTAGGCGTTCAAATAAAATTCGTCCGTTAGCGATGAAACTTGGGTGAGATGTTGTGTACACCCCAGGGAAGGCTTCTGGCTTAGTAAATCAATTTCACATTAGGTAGCGCACTACTAGATTCAACAAATGAGTGACGACGCGCGAAGCGTTTCAACAAAATCCCGTATAAGTTTATATTCCATTCATAGATTGAGATGAAATTTTGATGAGTTGTTGTGTACACTTAAGTGAAGGTTTCTAACTTAGTAATCCATTTCACACGAGGTTGCGCACGAGTAGATTCAACAAATGAGCGGCGACGTGCGAAGCGTGTCAACAAAGTCCCGTATGCGTTCAAATACAATTCGTCCGATAGCGATGAAACTTGGGTGAGATGTTGTGTACACTTACGTGAGGGTTTCTAACTTAGTAAATCCATTTTACAATAGGCAGCTCACGAGTAGATTCAACAAATGAGCAACGACGCGCGAACTTTTAATCAAAGTCCCGTATGCGTTCATATACCATTCATCCGATTGCAATGAAACTTGGGTGAGATGTTGTGTACACTTACGTGAGGGTTTCTAACTTAGTAATACCATTTCACAGGAGGTTTCGCACGAGTAGATTCAACAAATAAGCGACGACGCGCGAAGCGTTTCAATAAGGTCCCGTATGCGTTCAAATACCATTCGTCCGATTACGATTAAACTTGGGTGAGATGTTGTGTACACCCTACGGAAGGTTTCTGGCTTAATAAATCCCTTTTACAATAGGTAGCCCACGAGTAGATTCAACAAATGTGTGACGGCACGCGAATCATTTCAACAAAGTACCGTATGCGTCCATATACCATTTATCCGATTGCGATGAAACTTTGGTGAATTGTTAAGTACACTCCAGGAAATGTTTCTTTCTTAGTAAATCCAGTTTTTAATAAGTGGCGCACGAGTAGATTCAACAAATGAGCGACGGCGCGTGTATCGTTTCCACAATGTCCCGTATGCGGTCATATATCATTCATCCGATTGCGATCAAACCTTGGTGAATCATTGAGTACACGCCTGAGAAGGTTTCAGGCTTAGTAAATCTATTTTACAATAGGTAGCGCATGAGGAGATCCAACAAATGAGTGACGGCACGCGAATCATTTAAAGAAAATCACTTATGCGTTCATATGTCATTCATCCGATTCCGATGAAACTTTGATGTGTTGTTGTGTACACGCCAGGGAAGGTGTTCAACTTGGTAAATCCATTTTACAATATTGGTAGCGCATGAGTAGATGTAACAAATGAGTGACGACGCGCGAAGCGTTCCAACAAAATCCTGTATGCGTTCATATACTATTCATCGATTGCGATGAAACATTGATGAGTTGTGTACACTTACGTGAAACTTTCTAACTTAGTAAATCCATTTCGCAGTTGGAAGAGCGCGAGTAGATTCAACAAATGAGTGACAGCGCACGAATCATTTAAACCAAATCGAGTATGCGTCAAATGCCATTTATCCGTTTGCGATGAAACTTTGGAGAGTTGTTGTGCACGCTCCAACGAATGTTTCTAAATTAGTTAATTCAATTCACGATAGTTTAGAGACAGTTAACAGAAATTGAAAAAAATAATAATTGTGTATCCAAAAGCACTTCAAGGAACAAAGTTAGAACACTTTCTTTGATTGGCAGGACAACGTCTGCCGGGTCAGCTTGTTTATATATATAATTCTTCGACACGTGTGTATGTCACTGAACTCCCCCTAAACGACTGGACCGATTTTGATGAAATTTGGTATGTACATTAGGGTGGGTCCATGTATGGTTTAGATTCACAATCTGACCCGGTAGGTGGAATGAACACAATTTTAGAGCCACAATTTACACACAATTTTAGAACCACAATATACAGTCAAAAACAGTCGTCATGGAAACCACTAGCCTTGGCCTTGGTGAAAGCTGATGTCTTTGGACGGTTTGTCTCTGAACGTTAGAGCCACCTGGTCGCAACCTGTGCAACTACCACCATAACATACACTCCGCCCGTGGCGGAAAGTTGTGTTTTATACCAAAGGTGGCAGTGATGTCGAATTCTCCTGTTTGTCTCTGCACGTTGGAGCGTTTCAAAGTCACGTATGCGTTCATATACCGTTCATCCCATTGCGATGAAACTTTGGTGAGATGTTGAGTGAACTCCAGGGAAGGTGCCTGGCTTAGTAAATTATTTTACAATAGAGAGCGCACGACTTGATTCAACAAATGAGCGACGACGCACGAAGCGTTTCAAGAAGGTCCCATATGCATTCAAATACCATTTGTCCGATAGCGATGAAACTTGGGTGAGATGTTGTGTACACTCCAGAGAAGGCTTCTGGCTTAGTAAATTAATTTTACAATAGGTAGCGCACGAGTTGATTCAACAAATGAGCGACGCGCGCGAAGCGTTTCAACAAAATCCCGTATAAGTTTATATACCATTCATCGATGGCTTAGACCATAAATTCAATAGATGGCTGATGACGTCACATTGTTGAAACCAACATCTCGATCAGCTGACTGAAGGGAACTGCGGATAGTGATAATAGAATTATCCAATATGGAGCTCCTTTTGTATTCCTTGACGTTGCTTAGCATTCGCCATTAGCCAATTGTAGTCGGTCTTGAGCCATTACCCTTCAGTCAGCTGATCGAGATGTTGGTTTCACGTCACAGTACAGGCGCAGTGTGGCAATGCGCCCTCTATTGTATTTATGCTCTAAGATCGATGAGATGAAACTTTGATGAGTTGTTGTGTACACTTACCTGAAGGTTTCTAACTTAGTAAATCCATTTCACAGGAGGTTGCGCACGAGTAGATTCAACAAATGAGCGACGACGTGCGAATCGTTTCAACAAGGTCCCGTTTGCGTTCAAATACCATTCGTCCGATCGCGATGAAACTTGGGTGAGATGTCGTGTACACTCCAGGGGGAGGCTTCTGGATTAGTAAATCCATTTTACCACAGGTAGCGCACGAGTAGATTCAACAAATGAGTGACGGCACGCAAATCATTTCAAAAAAGTACCGTATGCGTCCATATACCATTCTTCCAATTGCGATGAAACTTTGGTGAATTGTTGTGTACACTTCAGTAAAGGTTTCTGGCTTAGTAAATTAATTTTACAATAGGTCGCGCACGCGTAGATTCAACAAATGTGCGATGGTGCGAGAATCGTTTGAACAAAGTCCTGCAAGTGTTCATATACCATTTATCCGATTGCGATGAAACTTTGGTGAATTGTTGTGTACACTCCAGGAAAGGTTTCTAGCTTAGTAAATCCAGTTTTTAATAAGTAGCGCATGAGTAGATTCAACAAATGAGTGATGGCAAGCGAATCGTTTAAAGAAAATCCCGTATGCGTTCATATGTCATTCATCCGATTCCGATGAAACATTGACCAGTTGTTGTGTACACGCCAGGGAAGGTGTTCAACTTGGTAAATCCATTTTGCAATATTGGTAGCGCACGAGTAGATGTAACAAATGAGTGACAACGCGCGAAGAGTTCCAACAAAATCCCGTATGCGTTCTTACACTATTCATCGATTGCGATGAAACTTTGATGAGTTGCTGTGTACACTTACGTGAAGCTTTCTAACTTAGTAAATCCATGTCACAGTTGGTAGAGCACGAGTAGATTAACAAATGAGTGACTGCGCACGAATCATTTAAACAAAATCCCGATGCGTAATATGCCATTTACCCGATTGCGATGAAACTTTGGAGAGTGTTGTGCACGCTCTCACGAATGTTTCTTGATTAGTTAATTCATTTCACGATAGTTTTGGGGCAGTTAACAGAAATTGAAAAAAAATATTGTGTATCCAAAAGCACTTCAAGAAACAAAGTTACAACACTTTCTTTGATTGGCAGGACAACGTCTGCCGGGTCAGCTAGTATATATATATAATTCGTTGAGGCCATCTAGGACCACGTTAAGTCTTGCTACACTTGGCAATTTGTTTCGCCTTCCTCTGAGCCCAGAATTCCCTCATTCTCTGTGAGTGGGCCATCTTGCGCTCCGCTGTCCAAGTGGTACCTTGTCTTCTTTTCGGGTTCGATGTCTCGTCTCGGGTTAGCCCATTAGTCAGTATCTTTTTGCGGAAGAGATCTCTATTGAAGGCGTCGTCGGGTTTTAGATGCAGCATTTTGAGGTCGTCTTTGGTATTCATAAACCAGGGCATTGTGGTTTTGGGTTTGGAGTCAAAGAAATGAAAAATCTGTTTAGTCAGCCTGTTTCCGTCCATTCGTTTGAGATGACCGTAATACCGTGCCCGCCTTTTACGGATCGATTCTGAAATTTTCTCTATTTCACTGTAGACTTCTTTGTTGGATTTTTTATAGTGGATACCATTCTTGTAATTTGATCCCATTATACCTCTGACGATTTTGCGCTCTTTTTTCTCCAGTTCTTCAAGGAGTCCTTTATTAGCATTTAGGGATAGGGTTTCGGCTGCATACATAACTACTGGTTTCAGAACAGTTTCATAATGACGTAGTTTAGTATTTTTGGACAGGCATTTTTTGTTGTATATTGAGCGCGATGTTTGATAGGCTATTTCGAGTTTGCGTACTCGTTCCTTGAGTGCTTCTTTGTCCAGTCCACTTTTCATGATGATCTCTCCCAAGTACTTAAATTTTTCCACTCTGTTGATCTTCCCGTATTTTGTCTGCAGTTTTGCTGGGGCGTCTTTGATGTTGGTCATTACTTCTGTTTTTTCGAATGATATCTGCAAGCCAGTTTGTTCAGCGATTTCTTTTAAAAGGTCGATTTGCATCTTAGCAGTTTCTACGTCGTTCGACAGAATGGCGATGTCATCAGCGAATGCTAGACAGTCGACTATGATTATTATTATTATTATTATTATTTATTTTATTTTACACGTTACAGGCCTATTAGACCACGCGAAGCAATCATGACTTTTTGTTCTTCCTGTCTTTCCAGTACTCTTTCATTCGTGCACTAAAGGCCCTCTTCCTTTCTTCGGTCCACTTTGGTCTTTGGGCTGTAGGTGCAGCTCCCTCTGACAACACTTCCCACTTGTATACTTTGTGTCTAAATACGCTTTTGTCTATGACGTCTTCTGGGTCGACCTGTGCTTTTACTAGATCAATTTTGACTTGCATCATCCAGGGTGTAGTAATCTTGAGCCGCTGTATGTATCTAAGAATTTTGTTGGTGAGTCTGGTTTGTGGGAGTCTGCTGATGTGGCCGTAAAATTTTAGTCGCCTCTTTCTGATGTCTGCTGCGAGGTTGGAACATTTCTCTGTGGTGTGTCTGGAGTGAAGCCTGTATCCTCCACAGTGTGCTTTGGTCCAATTATTTTCCTTATTATTTTTCTTTCCTCTGTGAGGATTTTTTCCAAGTCGCCCTTAGTGTGTAACGCCAACGTCTCACTAGCATAAAGCACATCAGGTTTAATAACCGTGTTGTAATGACGAAGTTTAGTGAATGTGGACAGACATTTTTTGTTGAAGACACTCTGTGTCTTGTATAAGGCTCTCTTCATTTTCATTAACCTAGTGTTCTGCGCGATTTTCTCTTTTCCCGTCGGTTCAAGCACTTCACCTAGGTATTTAAAGTGGGCAACTCTATTGATCTTGCCATATTTCGTGTTTAAATTCTGTATGTCGAATTTCTTACAGAAAAACTCTGTCTTTTGGAACGAGATCTGTAGTCCTACTTTTTCGGCGCACTCTTGGAGTACTTCTATCTGTCTGATTGATGTCGTTTCGTTATCTGAGAGTAGAGCCAGATCATTATTATTATTATTATTATTATTATAGCATGCCACGGTGGGTGAGTGGAAAGCGTGTCGGTCTACTAACCCCAAGTTTGCAGGTTTGCTCCTGGCCGTGGTAAGTGATTTTTGAAAGGCGGCAAAAAATACGACACGCATGTCATACGATGTTGGCATGTTCAAGAACCCATTTGAATTCAGTAGGCCGAGTTTATAATAGCAAAATTAATCTCTGGAGTTTCCGCCAACACAAAGTTCCTCATTTCTCTACTAGAAAGCGCTATAGTGTTCAAGGAGCTTAGATATCTAACCTCCTTGACTTTCATAGTGATTCAAGAAACAACGAAATTCGACATGCAAGCTACCCTCTGGGTGTCAAATTACAAAGCTTGCACCCAGCACCCGAGGCCATACGATATTATTTTATTTTACACGTTACAGGCCTATTAGACCACGCGAAGCAATCATGACTTTTTGTTCTTCCTGTCTTTCCAGTACTCTTTCATTCGTGCACTAAAGGCCCTCTTCCTTTCTTCGGTCCACTTTGGTCTTTGGGCTGTAGGTGCAGCTCTCTCTGACAACACTTCCCACTTGTATACTTTGTGTCTAAATACGCTTTTGTCTATGACGTCTTCTCGGTCGACTTGTGCTTTTACTAGATCAATTTTGACTTGCATCATCCAGGGTGTAGTAATCTTGAGCCGCTGTATGTATCTAAGAATTTTGTTGGTGAGTCTAGTTTGTGGGAGTCTGCTGATGTGGCCATAAAATTTTAGTCGCCTCTTTCTGAAGTCTGCTGCGAGGTTGGACAATTTCTCTGTGGTGTCTCTGGAGTGAAGCCTGTATCCTTCATCTGTGTGCTTTGGTCCAATTATTTTCCTTATTATTTTTCTTTCCTCTGTGAGGATTTTTTCCAAGTCGCCCTTAGTGTGTAACGTCAACGTCTCACTAGCATAAAGCACCTCAGGTTTAATAACCGTGTTATAATGACGAAGTTTAGAGAATGTGGACAGACATTTTTTGTTGTAGACACTCTGTGTCTTGTATAAGGCTCTCTTCATTTTCATTAACCTAGTGTTCTGCGCGATTTTCTCTTTTCCCGTCGGTTCAAGCACTTCACCTAGGTATTTAAAGTGGGCGACTCTATTGATCTTGCCATATTTCGTGTTTAAATTCTGTATGTCGAATTTCGTACAGAAAAACTCTGTCTTTTGGAACGAGATCTGTAGTCCTACTTTTTCGGCGCACTCTTGGAGTACTTCTATCTGTCTGATTGATGTGGTTTCGTTATCTGAGAGTAGAGCCAGATCATCCGCGAAGGCTAGACATCCAACCTCCAGTTCGTCCTTTGGTCGTCCTAGTCGCACTGGCCTCCAGTAACCTTGAAGTCTCAGCTCTTTCTCCCATTCCTTGATAACTTTGTTCAGCACTAGGTTGAAGAGAAGCGGAGAGAGCCCGTCACCTTGGCGAACACCTGTATTGATCTGAAATGGTTCTGAGATTTCCCCCATGAATTTCACTTTTGATGTCGTGTCTGTCAGTGTCTGTTTGATCAATCGCAAGGTCTTGCTATCCAAACCTTGCTCGTGCAAGATGTTGAACAATGACTGACGGTCAATGGAGTCATATGCCTTCTTGAAGTCAACGAAGGTACATATAACTGGAGTATTCCTGAGGGCTTTGATTTTCAATATACTTTTTAGGTTGAAGATTTGTTCCGCGCAGGAGCGACCAGGACGAAATCCCGCCTGGTACTCGCCAATCTTGTGTTCTAGCTGGTCCCGAGCCCTTTGGAGTAGGCACGCTGAGAGGATCTTGTACGTAACTTGTAATAGTGAAATGCCCCTGTAATTGTTTACGTCAGAGCGGTCGCCTTTTTTGTGTAACGGGTGGATCAATGCACATTTCCACTCATCTGGTAGCTTTTCTGATGTCCAGATGTCAGTGATAATCTGTGTGAGTTCCCTGAGTGAGTGTGGCCCTAGGTTTTTCAGTAGTTCGGCCACTATGCCGTCTTCACCAGATGCCCTGTTGTTCTTAAGTTTGATGATGTGCCTGTGAACTTCCTCTTGTGTCGGAGGTAATGAGTCTGCGTTCTTGACTGTAGGTTCTTCCTCTGAGAATCTCTCTATTGGTTCTGGACAGTTGAGAAGATCAGAGAAGTATTGTGCCATCACCTTGCAATTCTCCTTATTCGTTAGTGCTAATTTTCCATCACATTTTCTGAAGCAAAGGTTTGGTGGTGTGTACCCTCTGATGTGTCCTGCAAACGTTCTGTAGAAGTCCCTTACGTTGTAGTTACGGAAGTTGTCCTCAATGGAGTCCAACTGTTCCTTCAGGTATCTCCTCTTGGATTGTCTGATAATTTTTGCGGTTGCTTTATTATTATTATTATTATTATTATTATTATTATCATCATCATTAGTATTATTATTTGTTTGTTTGTTTGTTTGTTTGTTTGTTTGTCTGTCTGTTTGTTTCTTCGTTATACCGATTCATAGAGCATGTCGGAACCTGTTATTTGGCTTGATGACTTTATCCTTCCTGTTGCCTCCCCAATTCTTCTGTCCATCTTGTACCAGTCCTAGATTTCATCTTAAATGCGTGCTTATTTACTGAGGATCTGAAGGTTTCTGTGTTTTTCATTGTGTTATCTCCGATGTTCAACTCATCCAGGTCTTGTTTCCTCCAGACAATTTATTATCAAATTTTAGATATTAATTAAATTCAAGAATCTTTTTGTAAGTATTTTGTTGTCCATCCTAAATATAGCCTTTGACGATTAAATTCAAACGTCTCTTGTGAACAGTGTTTGTGCAACTGTCTGTGAGACTATAGAGGTCTTTGTAGGCTAATAATAATAATATTGTATGGCCTCGGTGCCGGGTGCAAGATTTGTTATTTGACACCCAGAGGGCAGCTTGCACGTCGAATTTAGCCGTTCCTTGGTACGCTATGAAAGTCAAGGAGGTTAGGTATCTAAGCTTATTGACACTATAGCGCTTTCTAGTAGAGAAAGGAGGAACTTTGTGTTGGCGGAAAATCCCGAGATTAATTTTGCCATTATGAACAAGGCCTACTGAATTCAAATGGGTTCTCTAACATGCCAACACCGTATGACATGCATGCCGTGACTTTTTCCGCCTTTCAAAAATCACTTACCATGGCCAGGAGCGAACCTGCAAGCTTGGGGTTGGCAGTCCGACAGGATAACCACTCACCCACCGGGCAAGCTTTTATAGGCTATATAGCGGGAACATATAATTATAATATCGTATGGCTTCGAGTGCCGGGTACAAGCTTTGTAATTTGGCACCCAGAGGGTAGTTTGCATGTCGAATTTCGTTGTTCCTTGAATCACTATGAAAGTCAAGGAGGTTAGATATCTAAGCTCCTTGAACACTATAGCGCTTCCAGTAGCGAAATTAGGAACTTTGTGTTGGCGGAAACTCCCGAGATTAATTTTGCCATTATGAACTCGGCCTACTGAATTCAAATGGATTCTTTGATATGTCAACATCGTATGACATGCATGTCGTATTTTGCCGCCTTTCAAAAATTACTTACCACGGCCAGGGGCGAACCTGCAATCTTGGGGTTAGTAGACCGACACGCTATCCACTCACCCACCGTGGCAAGCTTAGCGGGAACATAATTGGGTTTGACGCGAGATTGAATGTGGCTACCGGGGAGTGAGATGAAGTCAAGTTGGCAGCTCTGAGTCATCTTTGTATTTTCCTAAATGGCGACTGATATTTTCGTCAATGTATTGCTCCAAAGCTAAAACTTCGATACTGTCTCTTAAATGTAATTAGCGTCTATAACCATGGTACAGTAAGTAGAAACAACTTTCAGACTGATTCATGCATGCACGAGTACCTCTAGTTGGGCACAATTGCGTTGACAGACTGAAGAGATTATCCGGCAACACTGTATCTCACTGTCTTTCAGAAAGAGTAACATGGACAAAGTGTCTGCTGTTGTTAACGGGTGTAATCACGGGAGTAGAATTTGAAAATGAATTACACAATAAGACTGGCGTATTCTGCGTGACGCCACAAATATATAAGCCAGCCTTTGTTGTCATTTTTCCCGCCCGTCATATTGCGAGATTTCTTTCAGAAGAAGAATATATCGCTGCTGCTTTTATTATATTTACCCAGCACTGGGAATTCACTGCCAGCTGTGTATTCTGTTCAGAGTCGACAAGTGCGCCTCCACTCCAAATTAATTCAAGTTCGCGAGATGGAGATTCAAGCTGAGTGGATGCATGCTATTGTGTAACGTTCAGCATTGCACTGCGCACGGACAAGGGAGCATCACGAGCGTGAATATCTTCATCTCGTTGAAACTGTCAGCAGATCACTAGAAAAATGGTATTTTGTCCCCCAATTCACTAGAACGATCCCTACAGAAGGTAAAATTCTGAGAAATTAAATGCGCGAGTGATACGTGAAGTAAACCAAAAATGATGGGCTTACCGAGTTTTCATATCTTCTCCAACATACCGCACTGTTAGAGATGCGACAGCCAACGGAGTCTCGGGTGGTTTCAAACGAATTGATACGCAATAATCCTAAGCCTCATACAAGTGATTCTCGACCAACAGTGGGTGGTTTTATGAGGGTTATGGGCTTTGATCGGAGTTGGCTCTCAAGTTGCTCTCCCCAAGACGATCGTTATATACATCCACAGTACCTTTAAATACCTTTAAATTACGAGGGACGTTTGTTGTCGAAGGAAAGGAAGCAAATATCGAACCCTCATTATTACACAAATAACAAGTAGTTCCATGAAGAACTAAATAGCCTATTTTCATATAACCTACTAATATCAATTGCCTCTATCAACATACAAATTGTCAGTTTGATTGCTATAATAGATTCGTAGATATTGAGAACCGTCTAAATATTTTGGATGGTCACCATGTTGGAATTTTATATTATAGGCCATACATTTATGTACTATTACTTGAAGATTATTGTGTAGGTGTTTTATTCAAACTTCAATCGCATGATTAGGACACAAGAAATAAAAGCGGGATATTAAAATTTCGCTCAGCCACCATCTTGGGGTTATGAAAATAATTTAAATGAATTAGATGCCAGTCGATTAAAATTTGTATAAGCATACTGTGCCCGCTGGCCGAAGGTTTCGGGGAGCCACCGATTTCAAATGACCCTTCCGAGACCCTCTTCCATTTAACACACAAGTATGGGGGACGATGCATTCATAGGCTGGTGTAGCACAAAGTCTGCACTCGGGGGTGTCGGGAATTAGTGAGGTTCGATCTTTAACCAGCTCAGAGGAATGCATCGATAACATAACTAAAGAAGAAAGAGAGGTCAGTCTTTGGTTAAAATCACAAATAAATTTTATTCAGAATAGATCCCTAGCCTAGCATGAGAGTTGCAAACGGCTAGTCCGATACTATTCTGCCCTGAAAGAAATATAAAAAAGTCCTAAACAAGATCTAAATTACTCTCATGGTCCTAATACAAAATTTGACAAAATGAACAGGCTAAGAGAATGGCACGTAAGATCGGCCCTAAGCAATTACATCGAAATAACTTACGGGTGGATCAAACATCAAAAGAATCTACAGCAAAGCAAGACATTTACTTGTTTACAAATACTAGAACATTTACATTTAGTAGCAAGGGGAAAATTTGTCCTATGCTATGATGGTGCCATCTCTAACATTTATCTTTAAAGTTAAGTGTTTAGCTAGTCCTAAATATCATTAATTAATAAACGAGATGCGTTTATTACTAAGAAAATCAAGCTATGTGCACAATGTTGCTGAATAAAAAAATTATGCTAATACAACACAAATGCATACAATAATTCAGCACTCCTATGGTTGTGCAATTGGCACTGCCTACGTACTCGATTTGTTACTGTTAACAAACGGTCATAGTGTCAAAGTGTTAAGAAAATAGAAAATATAGGAAAGCCTGCAAATGCGATAGTAATTAAGCAATTATATCGACTCATATTGCTACTAATCGGATGTGCTTAACAATATCTAAGTGTTAACATTTGGTCAAGAAAAATAGTTTATTTTTAATGTTTATAAATTTTATTTAGATTCAGGGGGAATTTATAAGATTTGTTTGTTTTCAAAACCCTATTTTTGATTATTATTAGAGTTTCACACAATTATTTATTCCTGACAGTATTGTTGTTCAGTTTATGGACCTATAAAAGCGTTCAGTGTATTCAGGTAACGTGTGTATCCAACTTAAGCAAATACCTCAATAGTTCAATAGCTTACGAGACACCCTGTGTCTTCACCAATATTTCATCACACTTATTAGACATCCTATGTCTTCACCAATTACTTTACTCTTATTTCGTATCCATTGATCCAGGCGCCTTCGGTTTTTGGTACGACTTTAGTTAGTTCATTACCACCGATATAACCACAATAACAATGTCGGAGGTATTCATCCACCGTCACGACTCATATAATATTCTTAATTTACAAAAGTGTGGAATCCTAATTGATACACGTTTGAATTGCTGGTAATAAAGATTATGTGTACAAAAACACATCCTGACAACGCTTTAAATAAACATGAAGGTTTCTGATACAAGCTAACTGTGTGTGTGCGTTTATAAAATTGTCTCTTCCCTGAATAAATCGAACCTGCGTTCATTTGGTTACAAAATACAATTGCATTCATTGCCTGTGTGGCTTCTTTTAAATAAATAAACCTGTTTTCAAGTATTGATCTGGCCAATAAATGTGAATAACGGAACTCTGCATTCCACTTGTAATAATGTCAAGAATCTCACAGCCTTCTAAAACAAAATATTAATCCACTGTCTAGAATCGAGTGTGCTGTGTAGTAACCTTGACCTTGATTTAACATTGTCAAACTAGTTTATTTGTCATCAGCCTGACAAAAATAAAAGTTGACAATACCTGTTTTTAATTGATACGAATGAGCATTGAAAATCCAGCCTTCCTGGTGTCTATAAATGTTTAATAAACTATTAATTTTCCATACGCGTCTTATAATTAGCTACCTGCAATGTGCACTAAATAAATGAAACCAAAATAAACTATGTATACTGTTTTCCACTCTTACAATACGCTATAAATATTTGATCTGACTTACAGATTCAGCGTCACTTGGTTCGAGTCCCGCCATGAGATGTTGTATGCGGTCTCGTGTATAGCTTTAGGTTACCATTTCATTGTGTCAGGACATCCTCCGTCGCCAATTCCCCACGCATGATTTAGCAATCACATGCCATCGCGCGGTTGGAGTTGTATCTGAAGATCTGCTGGTTTATCATTATTGCGATGTTAGCGTTGGTAAAAATGTAGCACATAATTAAATAAAACTGTCGCGCACTGCAGCTAATATGCGGTAAAAAAATTGCCCACTTTCACTCCGCCACTGGCTCTAGCCTCTGTCGCTTGTGCGACACTCACTCGTGACTTGCACTGATATTTACACAAGAAAATACTAACAAAATTAAATCAAAATCACTGCCCATCCGGCAAATAAAGATTGTACTTGTAGATTTTGTACAGTTATAAAGTTAGTTAAATACACAGTTTATAGAACGCTGAAATGTGTGTGTGTGCGTGAGAATGAGACCATGCGGTCGCAGAGTTTTCTTCACACAAGTCCTTCATTTCACCTCGGATAATAATAAAAATATTTTACAGTTTTCGTAGTGGAGAATGTCTTCAATCCTTCAATTATTTCACAATGCCATGATGGCTATCCGTAAGTTATTCGTAGATTTTTCCTGCCACATGGTTTCCTTTCACTTGCGCTCCATCATGCACATGTTGTCTCTTCCACAGACAAATAGGAACTGGTGTTACCAAATATGGCGTGCTCTCAGTACATGAGCTGGCCGCGTAAATTGATAGTTTCTTCGATTTACGAAGTATGCTGTAATTCAAATATGCAGAATTACTTGGTTATAATTATTGTTGATTTTTGGAATATGAAAAATAAGTAAAAATATAATCATAAGCGATATTGCTTCAGCTTCTTCCCGCCGCTCGCAGGGTATGTTCAGTTACATTTCAGCATAAGTTTTAGTCTCTGTTGCCTGAGCAAACATGCGTCAACGGGCGCAATACACCGTATCAAGTTTCACTGCGCTCGGATGTTTAAAACGCAAGAAACGTCCATTTGAATATTTAAATTTCGCGTTGCCGCCATGTTGGATTTGTGCTCGCCAGGTTATTGAACGTCCCATAGTTGAACTTATGCTTATAGCCTCTATACACTTATAAAATTTCAGTTTGATCGCTGTAGTAGATTATTCGATACCGTATTGAGAACCATCTAAATATTTCGGATGGTCGCCATGTTGGATTTTAATATATGTAGACCATAGAGTTATGTACTATTAGATGATGATTATTGTGTTCGTTCATTATGCAAGTGTTGATTTCTATCGCATGATTAGTGCCCAGGGGGGTGGGGGGTTGACACTCGCCTTTTGTTAAAAATCCCTCAGTATGCCTTCCTTCGGAGAGGAAGTAAAGCCGGCGGTCCCATGTCATAGATTTATGGCATGTTAATGAACCATCCACTAATTACACCTTTGTGAAGCTAAATTGTGTAGGTTAAGAATGTAAACAACGCTCTTAGGTTCCTACGTTCGTTGGCAAGAGCCGACTGCGGTGGCGTCTGGTAGCTAAGTTCTGAACTAGTAGTCGTTGACGGTGGCGTTTGGCGGCAAAAGTAGGATCTATTTGAAAAATGCAAAGTCTGCAGTCCATACTTGAATTAAAAAACAGATAACACACACTAATACAGTCATCACAATTAACACCGGTTATCAGACAGATTTTACACACACCCAAAGTACACGGGGCTACATGACCGCGTTGTCGTAGCCCCTAAACTGAGGAACCGATCAACCACCAACACTCGCCTGAGTCAATGAGGATAGATCTGTGCGAGTGTGGAGATGACCCGGTGAATGTTGCACGACCAATACATCCGAGACCAATACTAACAGGGAGGAGGCGGTACAATGTTTTTGGGTGGCATCATGTATGGTCGCCGAACCCCTCTTTTGGACAACCCAGGGTTTATTTATTTAGCGTATGGCTTTTAGTGCCTGGAGTGTCCGAGGACATGTTCGGTTCACCAGAGGCTGTAGCTGCTTCATTGCGGACACCACTGGAGTGAGCTACAAGGTCCGTTCAATTTCAAGTAGTTCCAACTTTCGCTACCAGATGTCACTGACACCTAGTTGTGAACCTTGGATCTTTGATAGAGCGTTTCAACGAAATCTAATCTAGAAATTTAGCTTCACACAAGTTTAGTTAGTGGAATGTTCTTCTACATGCCATAAATCTATAACATGGGACCGCCGACTTTACTTCCCCTCCGAAGGAAGGCATACTGAAGGATTTAAATGCTCCTAAGAAATCCGACGACTTGGGCCGGGATTGAACCCACGATCTTGGGCATATAGCTCAGCATGCTACCGACTACGCCACCGAAGCCACTAACCCAGGATGTATGACAGGCATACGATACAGGGATACTAACCTTGCACCTGGAATGAAAGGCTATGCTGACAGTTTTGGCCCGAATTTCACTTTCGTGGACAATAACGCTCGTCCGCACAGTCAATGCCTTTCTTCTGGAGAATGGTATTCACAGAATGGAATGGCCTGCCTGTGTTCCCGATCTCATTGTGTAGAGCAGGCGTGGACATTGCTTAATAAATAAGTCCGTACCCACTGTGCCCCATGGCAATATGCAAAACAGTTTTATGTCCGACGATGTCGAAATGTTAATATTATATGTCAGAAAACTGTATCAAAATGAGTGTCATTATAGTACTATTCTTCATTATGAAACAGTTTCTCCAACCAATCAGAGCTCATTCATTGACCAATTAGGTAAGGATAGCTTCGCGCATGTGCTCAAAATCCAACATGTCGGACATAAATTACATGATTTGAAAGTTCAAATTGGATATCGGATCAACCATTGTAGTTACAATCCCAAACACAAAGACAAAATCAGCACGAACCTTTACGGTAACAAGAACATACTGTGACATATGCAATAAATTTATGAATCTACGTCCAGAAGGTAGCAACACAGCATCCTCCTATATAAATTACCGACACGGAAAGTGCACCGTCCCATACGTTCGCGTAAATAAACTGGCGAATATGAGACAAGAAATAGCACTGTACCTTAATATCCCCAACTTCAATTTCTACATAGCGCTTTGCTTTCAAACGACATCGGTGAAAATTTTTGTGAACGCTAGTTCTGATCGGCACTAGACATCATGCAGGCTGTAAACAATAGCATTGCCAAGCAAAGTAAATTGTCTCTGCTTTCGAAATTCTTTGACCCACGCATGCGCTCTGTTCAGTCAGCAAACCACCCAGCGCGCTCTGTTCACTAACTGAAGTAACTGACTCCCACAGATATTTATGAATATTTATGTTAAAACATATAATAAAGTTATAATTATCGTCGAACATAAACAGTCGTATGCAACTCGCCTATAATGGTAATTAAGACACTCGTATGGAAATTATAAACGTACTCGTGTCTTAATTATTGCCATTATAGGCTCGTTGCGTAATGTACTATTTGATGTGCGTAGTTGGGCGGGACTAAGAGGTAGGATTATGGAAATGAAAGAACACCGTCTAGGTGCGCGTTGTCCTCCGCGACTATACAAGCACTTACCTCGTAAGCCCTCTAACCGCACATCCAGTAGACTCTCGAGGAATGCATCAAGTAGTGCGACTGGCTGTTGAGGACTGCATATTATTTTATCAAGACACAATTTCTATAGTTGTTAAAGTCTGTTCGATGTGCGTTTTAGAACTTTCCATTTCCTCTCTTAAAAATTTGGTTAACGTGACCCAGTACTTTTCATTTATTTTGGGATGATAATTATTGTTTTAAGAGGTCTAAAATCGAGGTTATCGGCCCTAAATGGTTTGGGTGATAGTGGAAATAATAGATGAAGACATGGAGCCTACAACCAACACTAACTACTGTCTTAACAACTAACTTACCAGAAAATAATGGAAGAAGAAGAAAGGAAATATAAAAAGACTGGGAAGGAAACAGAGCCATGAAAGGCAGATAGGAAAGGGAAAGACGAGAGGGTCCACCCCAAAGGCACTGGAAAAAGGGGAAAAACCGGACTCAGCTCAAAAAACCCTCGGGGTTGCCAACTCCCGAGCTCACCAGATGCGAGCCCTTGAGGGTGTAGCATCATCCTTTGTGCACTATAAGTGGTGGGCAAAAGGTAGGAGATACCATGTAAAGAAAAAGAAGAGATCTGACCCTTCGGAAAATTACGGAACCGGAAAGGTGAGACAAGGGCCAATTAAGGCGGGAAATTGAAAGACTCACTAGGCCTTGAATACCCTAATACCGTTGGGTTGGAAGAGAACAAGAGTTGACCGGGAGAAGTCGATAGGTAGAGATGATAGAGAGGAGCCTGGCATATGTAAGAGTAAGCAATGCCGGACTCAGCTGGGATCCCGTGGACGCCAACCAATGTATTATTAGTTGTGAGAACCTAGGGACAATTATTTTGGGGACAGAGTCAAGAATCAAGTTTTGAATCAAAACTTTTGATTTAATGAAGACCTGGCGACAATTTAAAGGATCACTTCGTGGTGTAGTGGCTAGCATTCTTGTCTGTCTCCCCGAAGGTCCGGGTTCGATACCCAAGTCTGCCAAGAAATTTAATTCTGGTCTGAGGGCTGGAATGGGGTACTCTCAACCTCGTGAAGCAAAACTGAGAAGAGGTGGGTTTGATTCCCACTTCAGTCATCTTGGAAGTGGCTTTCCGTGGTTTCACACATGTACTCCAGCCTAATGCCGGGATGGTTGCTAATTTTAGGCCACAGCCTCCTTCTTCCAAATCCTCACCTTTATTACAAATGCACTTACTAAAACAGCCATCACAATAACACGGCTTTTCAGACAAAATTCCAGACACACCCAAGTACACAGGGATGAATGACCAAGAAGCCATAAGCGCCTGAAATGAAACAACAACACCAACAACAACACAACTTTTTAATGACCCTTTAATGACTTTAATTTTTTATTCTTGGTTGGTTGGTTCCTCAGTTTTGGGGCTGCAACAACGCGGTCGTGTAGCCCCGTGTCCTTTGGGTGTGTGTAGATTCTTTCTGATAACCGGTGTTAATTGTGATGGCTGTATTAGTGTGTGTTATCTGTTTTAATTCAAGTAAGGACTGCAGACATTCGATTTTCAAGTAGTTCCAACTTTTTCTATCAAACGCCACCGTCAACGACCAACGTGTTCTGAACTTTGTTACTAGACGCCACCGCAGTCGGCTCCTGGAGACGAACGTTGGAACTTAAGAGCGTTAGTCAAAACCTATAATTTAGCTTCACACAAGTGTAATTAGTGGAAGGTTCTTTATCATGCCATAAATCTATGACATGGGACCGCTGGCTGTACTTCCTCTCCGAAGGAAGGCATACTGAGGGATTTTAACGCTCTTAAAACATTCCAACGACTTCGGCCGGGTTTGAACCCGCGACCTTGGGCATAGAAGCTCAGCATGCTACCAACTACGCCACCGAAGCCACCAATGTTTTATTCTATTGATGACAGATGGATCTAGTGACTTTTGCAGTTGCCTAGTGATTTACAGCGAGTTCAAGATGCTCAGTGCTCACATGAGGAAGTGTTTGGATTGAGAGGCACTCTTTCGGCCTGTCGGTCTGTGGCATGTGTCTGGTCTGGTGTTGTTTGTCTACGCCAACCAGAGAGAGTGTATAGTAACAATAGAAAAACTAAAATAAAGGGGGTTGTGTAAAAGAAGTGTTGTAATTCACATAACATTTGTTGACTGAATGTTTTCTCACTTGGCTCAGTATTCAATGGGTCAAAGCTGCAGGATTTATGGGGTCCTACTGGCACAGTGTTTGGCCTGGCGGTGCCAAGAGGAGTTGATCGAGATTAATGTTAAACGTGGTAATGGGACGTGTTGGATAAAGCCTCTAAAGGCAAGAAGCCAAACACCAGATTAAGGTTATCATTAGCATGCTCGTGGTTTTAACCCGTGTCTCGAGAACGGATTGACAGCCTTAGTTTAGCTCGTGATCTCGGGCAATGTATCTACCTCGTAGTGGCATTGCTGTGGTTACTCGCCTGCTCCTACCAACTTAGACAGATATAAAACTCAGCAATTTATGTAGGTTTGTGCTGTGTCTTGTTTGGGATTTTGCCTAGGACACCAAGCTGGCTCATAAGCGTGCTCTAGGTGTCCCCGCCCGGACCCCACAGGAGTAGCGAACTGCGCGCTACCGGTACCGCTCCTTTTATGAAGCGCACCTGCGCCTCTTTACTGCGAGAACTAAAAGCTCAAGCAGCCATATGAAGGCTTCCAAAAAGATGGTATATTGGCTTTCACGGCCAGTGAATTAAAACTCAGCAATTTTTCTAGGTTTGAGCCGTGTCTTGTGTGGGGTTTCGTCTAGGACACCAAGCTGGCTCATCAACGGGCTCTTGGTGTCGCCGCCTGGACGACCACAGGAGTAGCGAACTGTGCGCTACCTCCCATTTTATGAAGCGCACCTGCGCCTCTTTACTGCGAGAACTAAATACTCAAGCAGACATAACCAGCCTATGAGGGATACCACCTTTTTAGAAATATATGTTTCAGTGAAAGGAATATATAAGGGGTGATCACAAAGTTTCCGTTTGACGGCCGTACAGTCAAGAACCGGTGTCAGGCAAAATCGCCGTGAACATTGAGGCGCATTAAAACACCGTGTCCTTCTGCGTGAAGAAGTGCGTAACCGCCTGCTGCACATCCTCGTCATACAGGAATCGTTGACCCTTCAAGGCCTTTTATAAGGGGCGGAAAGCGTGATAATCGTATGGGGAGAGACCAGGAATATAGGGCGGTTACTCAAGTGTCTCATTTATGAGTTGGCATACCTCCTGCGTTACGACCTTTGCGGTATGGGGACGTGCGTTATCATGAAGCAGTGGCACCCTCTGTCGCAGTTCTTCCGGACCTTTCGCCTTAATTGCACGCCGTAATATCTCCAGTGTTGCACAGTACCGTTCCCCAGTGATGGAGACACTAGGTTCATTGAATCCAGGCATTTGCATGGCTGGAGGTGGTAAACCACAGAAAACAACTTCCAGGATGGCTGATTGATTGATTGATTTCATTTTCACGGCTACACTTAGAGCTTAAGAGCTCATTTACAGTAGCGCCCTACATAAAATAATATTAGGGCGTATAAAAATGAAACATTTCACTTACATTCACAATATAAATAATAATAGTCTAACAATTATAGTAACACAAAGACAGTAATAATACAATAATAATAATAATAATAATAATAATAATAATAATAATAATAATAATAATAATAATAATAATAATATAATGGACAAATTATACACAAAAGAGTGCATACAGACTATCAGATGGCGTGATAATCGCATGGGGAGAGATCAGGAATGTAGGGTGGATGCTCGAGGGTCTCCTACCTGAGTTGGAATCAAAACCGCCCCTTCTCAGTTTTGCGTCACATGGCTGAGTGTACGTCGTTCCAGCCCTCAGACCTGAATTAAGTTTCTTGGCAGAGCCGGGATTCAAACCCGGGCCTCCGCGGTGACAGCCGTAGGCTTATATGAAACTACATGTAAATGTAGCCAAGTTATAAGTGTGTTAGAGAAGTTAGGGTCATGATTAGGGAATGAATGTTAAGTCGTTAATTCATTGATGGCGACAGCACAAGTTGCGTTGAGTCGAGCGCCTACCGCTTCTTCGCTAACCCAGTTACCGTCCCGCCGCAACCACGGTGGCTTCGTTTACGTCTCCTCGGCTTTTAATGTCATTTCTTCGGCAATTGTTCACTCTGCAAACACGACTTCTACTAACGTTATTTGTACAACTTCTCGAATTAACGCGACCTTTATTGCAATGTCTTACGCAATATTCAATGGGAGTTCAATCTACAGCAGATATTTTCACCTCAAGGGTTTTTATAGCTTCCTTATGCCAGTGGCGGCTGTCAGATAATTGTTTTGGGTGTTGTACTATTTTCATTAAGGAGGGGGGGGGGGGGGGGGATTGTATTTATGTTCGACGATGTCGAAATGTAAGTAATATATGTCAGAAAACTGTATCATAATGAGGGTTATTATAGTACTGTTTTTCATTACGAAACAGGTTCTCCCACTAACCAGAGCCCAAGAAACATCTGTGTGACCAATTAGGTAAGGATAGCATCGCACCTGCGCTGACTTACACGGCCTCCTATTTTAAATTTCATTGGGTGGCTAATGTCATAGTGGGGTATTCCAGCAGGCCATGTTCAAATACAAGGTTTTCTCTACGTCCCATGCGCTCTGTTCAGTACATAAAACTGGTGAAATCTCGACTGATATATATATATATCTTATATATAAAAGTGAAAGTCTGTATGTATGTATGTGGGTGGGTTGGTTCCGTATACAAATCTACACCGTTCCACCAATCTCAACCAAATTTTGCATACACATAGTTTAGGACCCAGAAGGAACCGCTGGCTACATGAATTTTCGATAGTCTTTCTCATTCTTCTGATTTCGGCCCTTTTGCACTCCAGCACAGGCTAATCAAATCATAAAATATACTCATGAAGGAATGGCAAGATAGATAGTTTCCATGGCAACATAGCTCAAGTCGAGACACGGCCGTCTGGATGCCAGTTGCGCTCTGCACTACCGGTATAGAAAATGAGCATCTTTACTTGAAATCCCGTTAGTTACTCACCTACTCACACAGCACTGTCAACCGAGTTTAGCATAACAAAGACTTGACACTATCTTCTACTATATATTTCTCGAATACCACTCACTCACTCACTCACTCATTCATTCATCACGAAACCTCAGAAACCACCGAACGGATTGGAATGAAATTTGGTATGCTGCTTCTACAAGGGCCACAAATGCCCACTAAGAGAGGATTTTTGTATATTCAGGTTTTAAAGGGGTGTTAAGGGGGTAGACCTGCATTTCATTGAATAGCAATATCTCCCGATTGGTTTCATTGGGGGATGTGATACTCGGCAGATAAACTCATCATAAGAAGACACGAGTCTGAGGGTTTTTCGATGTGGTGTATATTATGAGGTGAAAGGGGGTGAAAAGTGGGGATTGAAAGATTCCTAACGGAGCGTGTATCTCTTAAACGACATAGGCGAGGAGTTTGAAACTCAGCGGAGGAAATCAGCATGAAAGTAAGTAAATATGTGTTTGACCGTTTTTTTTTTCATAAATCCAATTTAAGGGGCCCATGGGGAGGGGTGAAATTCTGAAGAAAAAAAAACAGGAAAGAAAGTGTCCTAACTGATTGACTGACTGATTCACTCATTAAACTCAGGGGGAAAAAACTGCTTTAAGGTAAGTAAATAGCTGTTCGACAGTTTTTTTTTCGTAAATCAAATTTAAGGGGTTCATGGGGAGGGGTGAAATTCTGAAAAAAGAAAATTGAAAGAAAATGTCCTGACTAACTCACTCACTCACTCACTCACTCATCATCGCCCAGCCAAAAGTATTGAAGTTAGAAACATGACAGTTTGGGGATATGTTCATTGTATGTCAAAACCGTCTACTAAGGGAGGATCTTCGGATATTCAGGTTCTAAAGGGGTCTTAAGGGGGTTAAACCTGCATTTCATTGAATAACAATATCTCCCGATTTGTTTCATTGGCGGATGTAATACACGGCATATAAACTCATCATTAAAAAGTAAGAAGACACGTTTCTGAGGGTTTTTCGATGTGGTGTATATTATGAGGTGAAAGGGGTGAAAAGTAGGGATTGAAAGATTCCTAATGGAGCGTGTATCTCTTAAACAACATAGGCGAGGAATTTGAAACTCAGCGGAAAAAAATCAGCATAGAAAATAAGTAAATATATGTTTGACCGTTTTTTCATAAATCCAATTTAAGGGGCCCATGGGGAGGGGTGAAATTCTGGGGGGGGGGGGAGAGAACAGGAAAGAAAGTGTCCTAACTGATTGACTGACTGACTCACTCATCAAACTCAGGGGGAAAAACTGCTTTAAAGTAAGTAAATAGCTATTCGACAGTTTTATTGATCAATCAAATTGAAGGGGTTCATCGGGAGGGGTGAAATTCTGAAGAAAAACAAATGGAAGAAAATGTCCCGACTCATTCACTCACTCATCATCGCCCAGCCAAAAATATTGAAGTTGGAAACATGGCATTTTGGGGATATGTTCGTTGTATGTCAAAACCGTGCACTTAGGGAGGATTTTTGGATATTCAGGCTCTAAAGGGTTCTTAAGGGGGTTAAACCTGCATTTCATTGAATAACAATATCTCACGAGTGGTTTTATTTGTGGATGTGATACTCGGCATATAAAATAATCATTAAAAATAAGCAGACATGTGTCTAAGTTTTTTTCGATGTGGTGTATTATTATGAGGTGAAAGGGGGTGAATAGTGGGGGTTGAAGGATTCCTAACGGAGCGTGTAGGCCTACCTCTTAAACGACATAAGCGAGAAATTTGAAACTCAGCCAAAAATATCAGCTAAATAAATAAGTAAATCGGTGTTCGACGTTTTTTTTTTTCATAAATTAATTTAAGGGGCCAATGGTGTGGGGTGAAATTCTGGGGGGAAAAAGGAGAGAAAGTGTCCTAACTGACTGACCAACTCACTCATCAAACTCGGAGGAAAAAGACAGCTTAAAAATAAGGTAATAGGTGTTCAAGAGTTTTTTCATCAATCCAATTTATGGGGCCCTTGGGGAAGGGGTGAAATTCTGGTAAAAATAAATGAAAGAAAATGTCCTGTCTGACTCACTCACTCATCACGCCCAGCGAAAACTATTAAAGTTGGAAAAATTAAATTTTTGGAATATGTTCTCTGTATGTCGATAACGTCAACTAAGGAATGATTTTTGTTTATTCGGGTTTTAAAGAGATGTTAAGGGGGTAAACGTGCATTTCATTGAATAACGATATCTCATGAGTTGTTTCTTTGGGGATGTGATATTCGGTTTATAAACTAATCATTAAAAATAATCAGACATATATCTAAGGGTTTATCGATGTGGTGTAAATTATGAGGTGAAATGGGTGAAAATTGGAGGTTGAGGGATTCTTAACGGAGCGTGTATCTCTTAAACGACATAGGCGAGAAGTTTGAAATTCGGCGGAAAAAAACAGCTTAAAATACAAGTAAATAGTTGTTCGACCGTTTTTTTTCATAAATCCAATTCAAGGGGCCCTTAGATAGGGGTGAAATTGTGGCGGAAAAAAACAGGAAAGGAAGTGTCCTAACTGACTCACTTACTCACTCATCAAACTCAGGGCGAAAACAGCTTTAAATAAGTAAATAGGTGTTCGACCGTTTGTTTCATAAATCCAATTTAAGGGGTTCATGGGGAGGGGTGAAATTATCAAAAATAAATGAAAAGAAATGTCCTGACTCACTCACTCACTCATCATTGCCAAGCCAAAGTTATTGAAGTTAGAAACATGAAATTTTGGGGATATGTTCGTTGTATGTCGAAAACGTCCACTAAGGAAAGAGTTTTGAATATTCAGGTTCTAAATAGGTGTTAAGGGGGGGGGGGGGGGTAAACGTGCATTTCATTGAATAACAATATCTCACGAGTGGTTACTTTTGGGGATGTGATACTTGGCATATATACTAATCATTAAAAATAAGCTGACACATGTCTAATGGTTTTTCGATGTAGTGTATATTATGAGGTGAAAGGGATGAAAAGTGGGGGTTGAAAGATTCTTAACGGAGCGTGTATCTCTTAAACGACATAGGCGAGGAGTTTGAAACTCGGAGGAAATCAATCAGCTTAAAAATAAATAAATAAATAAATAAAATAAATAGGTGTTCGACCGTTTTTTCATAAATCCAATTTAAGGGGCCTATGGGGAGGGGTGAAATTCTGGAAGAAAACGTCCACTAAGGAAGGATTTTTGGATGTTCACTCTCATCGACCAACCCAAACTATTACATGTTAGCAGAATGATATTTTGGGGATATGTTTGTTGTGTGTCGAAAACGTCTACTAAGGAGGGATTTTTGGATATTCAGGTTCTAAAGGGGTGTTAACGGGGTTAAACCTGCATTTCATTGAATAATAATATGACACGACTATGACGCGAGCGAAGAGAGGCTAAAATTGAGATGGTGTGTGTCTGTGTATTACTCAATCACGCAAGTACCACTGGTCCGATTTACATGAATTTTACATGGAAGTAGCTGATTTACCTGGTTAACATATTGGTTACTTTTATTTCAATACTTTGCATTATTTAAAGATGGCAACCATTTTAGTGACGTCACTACACCCTTTGGTTTAAAACTTTCATATTTCCATTTCAAATAAAAAGAGAACGCTAAGAAATAGCAAACCTTTGATGGCATATACGAGGTTTAAAATTACATTTTCTATCCGAAAGGTATCTCCAACCGTTAGCGAGTAAAACCTAAATTTGTGCTATTAACACGGTCAACGCCGAGCGGCGTAGTTGGACAAAATGTTCCATCCTTAATCTCCCTCTGCGCAGCACCTCGCCTATCCCCTGTTTTAACTGTCACCTTCACATTTTAATTTATTTATGACGCGTGGCGAAGCACGGGTGCTTCAGCTAGTATATATATATGAGTTGCTGTTCGTTAGTCTCGCTAAAACTCGAGAAGGGCTGGACCGATTTGGCTAATTTTGGTCTTGAATTATTTGTGGAAGTCCAGAGAAGGTTTAAAAGGTGAATAAATATGAAAGTTGTAGCGCACGAGTAGATTCAACAAATGAGTCACGCGAATCGCTTAAACAAAGTCCCATATGCGTTCATATACCATTCATCCGATTGCTATGAAACTTTGGTTGTATCGTTGTGCACACTGCAGGAAAGGCTTCTGACATAGTACATCCTTTTTACAATAGGCAGCGCACGAGTAGATTCAACAAATGAGCGACGTCGGCCGAAGCGTTTCAACAAAGTCCTGTATGCGTTCACATACCATTCGTCCGATAGCGATGAAACTTGGGTGAGAGGTTGTGTACACTACAGGCAAGGTTTCTGGCTTAGTAAATCTATGTTATAATAGGTAGCGCACGAGTAGATTCAACAAATGAGCGACGACGAGCGAAGTGTTTCAACTAAGTCCCGTATACGTTCATATACTATTCGTCTGATAGTGATGAAACTTGCGTGAGATGTTGTGTACACTTAATGGAAGGTTTCTGGCTTAGTAAATCCACTTAACAATAGGTAGGCACGAGTAGATTCAACCAATGTGCGACGACGGGCGAAGTGCTTCAACAAAGTCCTGTATGCGTTCACATACCATTCGTCCGATAGCGATGAAACATGGGTGAGAGGTTGTGTACACTACAGGTAAGGTGTCTGGCTTAGTAAATCCATGTTATAATAGGTAGTGCACGAGCAGATTCTAGAAATGAGCGACGACGAGCGAAGCGTTTCAACAAAGTCCCGTATGCCTTCATATATTATTCGTCAGATAGTGATGAAACTGGGCTGAGATGTTGTGTACACCTCAGGGAAGGTTTCTGGTTATTAAATCGACTTAACAATAGGTAGCGCACGATTAGATTCAACAAATCAGCGACGACGGGCGAAGCGTTTCAAAAAGGTCCTGTATGCGTTCTCATACCATTCGTCCGATAGTGATGAAACTTGGGTGAGAGGTTGGGTACACTGCAGGCAAGGTTTCTGTCTTAGTAAATCCATGTCATGATAGGTAGCGCACGAGTAGATTCAACAAATGAGCGACGACGAGCGAAGCGTTTTAACAAAGTCCCGTATGCGTTCATATACTATTCGTCTGATAATGATGAAATTTGGGTGAGATGTTGTGTACACTTTAGGGAAGGTGTCTGGCTTAGTACATCCACTTAACAATTGGTAGGCACGAGTAGATTCAACAAATGTGCGACGACGGGCGAAGTGCTTCAACAAAGTCCTGTATGCGTTCACATACCATTCGTCCGATAGCGATGAAACATGGGTGAGAGGTTGTGTACACTACAGGTAAGGTGTCTGGCTTAGTAAATCCATGTTATAATAGGTAGTGCACGAGCAGATTCTACAAATGAGCGACGACGAGCGAAGCGTTTCAACAAAGTCCCGTATGCCTTCATATACTATTCGTCAGATAGTGATGAAACTGGGCTGAGATGTTGTGTACACCTCAGGGAAGGTTTCTGGTTAGTAAATCGACTTAACAATAGGTAGCGCACGATTAGATTCAACAAATCAACGACGATGGGCGAAGCGTTTCAAAACAGTCCTGTATGCGTTCACATACCATTCGTCCGATAGTGATGAAACTTGGGTGAGAGGTTGGGTACACTGCAGGCAAGGTTTCTGTCTTAGAAAATCCATGTCATGATAGGTAGCGCACGAGTAGATTCAACAAATGAGCGACGACGAGCGAAGCGTTTTAACAAAGTCCCGCATGCGTTCATATACTATTCGTCTGATAGTGATGAAACTTGGGTGAGATGTTGTGTACACTTTAGGGAAGGTGTCTGGCTTAGTACATCCACTTAACAATAGGTAGCGCACGAGTAGATTCAACAAATGAGCGACGAAGGGAGAAGCGTTTCAACAATGTCCTGTATGCGTTCACATACCATTCGTCCGATAGCGATGAAACTTAGGTGAGAGGTTGTGTACACTACTGGCAAGGTTTCTGTCTGAGTAAATCCATGTCATGATAGGTAGCACACGAGTAGATTCAACAAATGAGCGACGATGCGCGAAGCGTTTCAACAAAGTCCCGTTTGCGTTCATATACTATTCGTCTGATAGCGATGAAACTTGGGTGAGATGTTGTGTACACTCCAGGGAAGGTTTCTGGGTTAGAAAATTCACTTTACAATAGGTAACGCACAAGTAGATTAAACAAACGAGCGACGACGCGAGAAATGTTTCAACATAGTCCCGTATACGTTCATATACCATTCGTCTGATAGCGACTAAACTTGGGTGAGTTGTTGTGTACACTCCAGGGAATGTTTCAGGCTTAGTTAATCCATTTTACAATAGGTAGCACTCAAGTAGATTCAACATATGAGCGAAGGCGCGCAAAGCGTTTCAAAAACGTACCGTATGCGTTCATATACCATTTGTCCGAAAGCGATGAAACTTGAGTGAGATGTTGTGTACACTTCAGGGAAGGTTTCTGGCTTAGTACATCCACTTTACAATAGGTATCGAACAAGTAGATTCAATAAATGAGTGTCGTCGCGCGAATCGTTAAAGCAAAAGCCCGTATGCGTTCATATGCCATTCATCCGATTGCGATGAAATTTTCATGAGTTGTTGTGTACACGTCAGGGAAGGTTTTCACTTAGTAAATCCATCTTACAATAGGTAGCGTACGAGTATATTCAACGAATCGTTTCAACACAGTCCCATATGCTTTCATATACCATTCATTTCATTGCGATAATAATTTGGTGAGTTGTTGAGCACGCTCCCATGATTTTTTTGGAGATAGTAAATCAATTTTACATTAGTTTAGAGTTGGTTAACGGAAAAAGAAAAACAATATTGGGATTCCAAAAGCACTTCAACATACAAAGTTACAATGCTAAAACTTTCATTGATTGGCATTGCAATGCATGCCGGGTACAGCTAGTTTATGAATATTTATGTTCGAACATAAAATAGTTATAATTATCGTGGAACATAAACCTATAATGGTACTTAAGACACTCGTATGGAAATTATAAAACTCGCTTCGCTCGTCTTATAAACATACTCGTGTCTTAATTATTGCCATTAAAGGCTCGTTGCATAATGTGCCGTTAATTATGCGATAAAGCAGATTCATCACGAATGCCGCAGTTCATATTGTCATAGATTAAATGGAGTATAAGTTAGTCTACATGAAAACCTTCGCGAGAACAAAACAACGTAAGATATATAATATCGTATGGCCTCGGTGCCGGGTGCAAGCTTTATTTGCACCCAGAGGGTAGCTTGCATGTCGAATTTCGTTGTTCCTTGAAGCACTATGAAAGTCAAGGAGGTTAGATATCTAAGCTCCTTGAATACTATAGCGCTTTCTAGTAGAGGATGAGGAACTTTGTGTTGGCGGAAACTCCCGAGATTAATTTTGCTATTATGAACACAGACTACTGAATTCAAATGGGTTCTTTGACATGCCAACATCGTATGACATCCGTGTCGTCATTTTTGACGCCTTTCCAAAATCACTTACCACGGCCAGGAGCGAACCTGCTAGCTTGGGTTTAGTAGACCGACCCGTTAATCACTCACCCACCGTGGCAAGCCCAACGTGAGTTATACACGAGGCCGAGAAGGAACCGCGAGTGTCACAAGTACGCGCAAATTACAATGCAAGACATGGCAATGGCATTTGACGGAGCATCTCGGAAGTCTCCGTCCGCGCCTCGGCTCCCTTGTTGCAATCAGCGGGCAACGACCATCCAAGTTTACTCTTAGGATAGGACTTACTCGGTCCAGCATCTCTGCCATACCCTTCACTATTGAGATCTGGTCGGTGCTCGGGCGTGTCAACGACCAAACGGACGAGCGCTCCTAGATAGTTGGCACGCTTCGCTTTCTCAGTAACTTACTATAAGATTTCATGTATTATTAAAGAACAAAATTATAAATTGCTATACATGTATAAGGTGCGTTCAAAAAGTAACTAGCCGGAGGCTGGAATGCGCAAACCGGCGACTACATCGGCTAATCGTGGCGTGTGTAACGAGGTGTGGTTCCGACCCGAGCCTGGAAGGACAGAGCCCGTCGCTAGAGGGCACGCGTGTACGTCACTTGACAATACAAAGCGAGCAGCAGCACGCATCAATCGTCCAACGCTGCCAGTCGTATTGCAAACAGTGCCATGGAGGCGTCAACCGAAGAGCAAAGATGTGTTGTTCGGTTTCTGACAGCGGAAGGAGTAGGGGGAACGGACATTCATCGCTGAAAGTGTATGGCGAACACTGCATGTCCCTTGCAAGGGTCAAGGCGTGGCACATGCGCTTCAGGGAAGGACGGGTGTCGTTAGCCGATGATGCCCGGTCTGAGGCACCCCCCTGCATTACCGATAACAACGTCCAGCTGGTTTATGCACTCATTATCCAGGACCGCCGAGTGACAGTGAACGCCATAGCCACCGTGGTCGCTCCACGACAATGCACGACCTCATATGGCCAACACAGTCGCGGCACTCCTGCAGAAATTCAAATGGGAGGTTCTCGGCCAACCTCCATACAGTCCAGACCTCTCCCCTGTGATTACGCCATGTTTGGTCCCCTGAAAAGGGCTCTGCGGGGCCAATGTTTCACCTCGGACGCCGATGTCCAGCTGTATGTGCGGAACTGGTTGAATCTTGTAGAGACGTATTCTCCGGACATTGTCATTGCAACTGAATCTTGGTTATATGAGGACATAAATAGTAGCGAAATAATTCAAGGGACCTACGAAATGTACAGAAGGGATCGGGGGAAGCGAGGTGGTGGGCTATTTATTTGTGTGCGCAAAAATATAGCTAGTTTCTTAAAGTGGGCTGATATGGATCATGAAATGTTATGTGTACAAATTTCGGATAAAGGAAATAAATTCCCTCTTCAGGTGATAGGGGCGTATAGAGCACCGAAAGATAACTTTTCTCTCCTCGAAACACTGTATGATAAAACTTGTACGGGTAATGCTATGAAAAAGTGCATAATAATTGCTGGAGATTTAAACCTCCCCAAAGTAGACTGGTCTGGTGAGTCAACTAGCTGTGGTCAAGCTCAGAGCGCTGAAAATAAATTCTTAAGGGAGGGGGGATTTTCCCAAGTAGTTGACTTCCCAACTAGAGACAATAATACCTTATATGTTTATCTCGTAAGGCCTGTAGAGCTGTATATTAACTGTCTGAAAGTACCAGGAATTAGTGACCATTCTGGGGTTGAATTAAATATTAGATATGGTGACGTTACAAAATTAGACTCTGATGTAGCGAAAAAGATCATATTCCAGTATCGCAGAGCGGATCAGGGCAAGTTTCAGGGGTATTTGCATGAGCTATTTGTAGGATGGGCATCGGAAGGAAATCACATTAATATCCTGTGGACTAACTTTTTGAAAATTTTAAATAGCGCTGTTGATAAATTTGTCCCATTTAAATTGCTGAAACAAAACCCAGACACTGAGTATTACACACGAGAAATTAGGAGACTAAAACGGAAAATTAGGAAATTATACAATAAAAGACATGATAGTGACAAGTATATGTTGAAATTTAAGTCCTTATCAAGAGAGCTCGTCTTAAAAAAGAGGGCTGCTCATGACAGTTATATGCAAGGTTTACTTGGTTCGGGAGGGGGTGGGTGGAAAAAATTTTACAGTTATGTTAGGAGAAGAAAGGGAAATTCAAATAATTTGTCGATGATAATGTCCGGTGACGGTAAATTAATTACTGAGAAACAGGCCATTGCTAATGAATTAAATGTCTTTTACGGTAGTGTGTTCAATAAATCCAATAGCTGTGTGTTGGACCTTAACGACGAATCAGGGGCTCCCCTGTTCCAAATAAACCAGTCAGCAATTGTAAAGCTAATACAAAAACTGCGTTTCAATGTATCAAAGGGTCCTGATAATATTGTTAGTGAAGTACTTAAATTAGGAGGTAGGGCCGTGGCACGATACTTGGAGGTGATATTTAATGTGTCCATAAACAATGCGCAAATCCCAGATGACTGGAAAAGAGCTACGGTAGTCCCAATATTTAAGGGAGGGAGCAGACTTGAATTGGGCAACTACAGGCCGGTTAGCCTTACGTCCATCGTTTGTAAGCAGATGGAGCATCTCATTTGCGACTACTTGAGGGAACAGTGGGAAACATTATCATGGTTTAATGATAGGCAGCATGGATTTCGGAAAGGTTACTCATGCGAGAGTCAGATGCTATCACTTTTTCAAGACATTAGCGAATCGTTAGACCATGGAGTTTCAGTCGACGCCGTGGTGATAGATTTTGCGAAGGCATTTGATGTCGTGCCGCATGACATGCTACTCCATAAATTAGCTTCGACGAAGATTGATAGAAGAGTAATTTTATGGATCCAAGAATTTTTGACGGGTCGTTCCCAGAAAGTGAAAGTTGAAGGCGTATTCTCGGATGAAATTACCGTAACGTCGGGTATCCCTCAGGGCAGCGTAATCGGAACTTTGTTGTTTTTGGCGTTTATAAATGACTTACCAAATGGAATTCGCAGTGACTGTCGATTGTTTGCGGATGATTGTGTAATATATCGAAAGATACACGACTCACAAGACAATGCAGTGCTGCAAGAGGACCTGAACCTGGTCTATAAGTGGGCGATTGTAAATAAAATGAAAATAAACACAAGAAAATGTAGTCTCTTAAAAATAGGGAAAGTGCGAAGGCAGGACTTTCAATATAACATTGGCTCGGAAATACTTGTAGAAGAAGATTCTTGCAAATATTTGGGCGTTCACGTAAGGAATGGTATGAAATGGAGTAGTCATGTAGGATGTGTAGTTTCAAAAGCTTACAAATCCCTGCACTTTGTAATGAGGGTATTAAAAGGAAGTAGTACCTCTGCCAAAGAATTAGGCTATTTGTCACTTGTAAGACCTATTCTGGAATATGCCTCGGCGGTTTGGGATCCATATCAAGTAGGGCTCATCAATGAGTTGGAAATGGTACAAAGAAAGGCCGCTAGATTTGTGCTCAGTGACTTTAATCCAAGGAGCAGTGTGAGCCGTATGTTAAAGAAACTTGGGTGGGAATCACTGGAGGCTAGGAGGATGAAATCTAGACTCTACGCTATGTACAACACGTATACAAATCAACCAGCATGGGGTGAGCTTAGCAAACGATTGGGAAAGCCCACTTACATGGGTAGGAGCGATCATCCTTTCAAAGTTAAGGGCCGACCACAGCGAACAAATTATGGTAAATATTCTTTTGTAAACCGTGCCATTGATAACTGGAACTCTCTACCTGCCGCAGTCTTAGAGCTTTTTCCCAAACATATAGGTGTGTTTAAGAAAAGACTGACTATTTGTGTAAATACTCCAGTTTAATTGGTGTATAATTGTTATTGAATTGTTATGTATAATTATGTATTGTTATGTATAATTATGTATTTGTTATGTATATCCAATTTGCCACCGGGGGACACACCCCCCATTGCAAATAAATGAATGAATGAATGAATGAATGAATGAACATCGCAGCCCAGGGAATTTTATGAGACAGCCATACACCGCCTCGTGTCACAGTGGGACAAGTGCCTCTACAGCCAGGGCCAATACTTCTAACATACAAGTACTGGTTTCAGTAATTATGCCTCCGACTCGTTACTTTTTGAACGCACCTTATAGAAGGAAACATACAACTTTTATTACTATACATATTATTACGGTAAAATTATTTTTCTTAAAGAAATCTGGTTGTTTCCATACGGTCTGGCTGCGTGGCTCAGGGGTAACGTTCTCGCTTGCTGAGCCCAAGGTTGCAGGTTCGAAACCTGGCGCAGTCGGCTGGCATTTGAGGGTGCGCAAATGCGAGGGAGCTGTGTCAGTACATTTACTGGCACGTTAAAGATCCCCTTCGGGGCAAAATTCTGGCACCCCCGGCGTCTCTAAAAGCCAGGGTAGTTAAAAGGGACGTAAAACCAATAACATTATTATTTCCTCAATTTCTTGGGCATATTTAACGCGTAAACAAACCATTTTGAAAAGTCATAGATTCATTCTGATTTTAATAAACCAAGGCAAATTTAACTCTTCGACACTGAAAGAGCAAACACTAACTCATCTGATGTAAAATATATATATACTCTTATCCTCTTAGCTCGACTTAACGTTTTTTGTCTCTTTTAACAACTGCGGCATTTAGAGACGCCGAGGTGCCGGAATTTTGCACCGAAGGGGATCTTTAACGTGCTAGTAATTCTATTGATACGGCTCCCTCATCTTGAGGCATGAAAGTCTTCTGCACACAATACTGGAGGGCAATGTGGAAGGAAAGAACTGTATAGGTAGACCACGGCTGGGATACATAAAACAAATCATTCACGACAAAGATTGTGATAATTACTTGGACATGAAGAGACTAGCCACAGACCAGAGATCATGGAAAGCTGCTACGAACCAATCTTCGGGTTGAACACCACAGTAGAAGGCTCCCTCGAATTTGCACACCCTGGTGGCTGGTTGGTTCCTTGGCTTAGGGGCTGCCTCAACGCGGTCATGTAGCCCCGTGTACTTTGGGTGTGTGTAGAATCTGATAACCAGTGTTAATTGTGATGGCTGTAAGTAGGGGAGTGATGATGGTTCTAACTCCCCCCACCACTACTCCCAATGCGAGCCGATAACTCCCGAACCCGTGGTCGGAGATTCACGAATGAGGTGTCGTTGGACTCAGGCGGACGGGGGCATTGCTATGGACCATGTATTATATTTTTCAAAATTTTTTTGAAAATTTTTGTTTTCGAAAGTTGGTGATAGTTTGAAAACCAAAGATGATAGAACGTTATGTCATGGCCCAGACGAATGGTCTTTATGACCTTTATTTTCTATAGTAAAACTTTTTTTATTTTTTTTCATTTTTTGAAAAAAGTGTAATTTTAAAATTCCTATATTTTGGAAACTAGGAAGTTTACAGAAAAGTTTGTTTGACGTAAATTTATGGTCCCTATGCCCCCTACCGCCAAAATAAATTTCAAGTCTCTAGAGGAAAAATTTGTGTTTTGTAAGTAGTGTGGTAAGGAGAGAGCTGCACCACTTCTTATTGAGCCACCCTCGTATTTGCCCCGAACTTGATATCTCGCTAACCAAACATGGGATTAGAACATACAGGGTGTCCTAGCACTGCTAGTAATGCCCCCTACTTTCCTATAGCCTCTTTATTTGATTAAAAGACCAAAACTAAAAGGTCATTCGCGAGTAGTGGGGTAGTGTTGGTTTCCTGAAGTCGCGCTCGTGCTTGAATATGTATGCCTATGTTGGGAAAGGGTTAGGTGGTGGGGGAGGAGTAGGGTCGAGTGAGGGGTCGTTTAGATGGTATTTTTTCCGCTCTAGATGATGGTGAGGTTATTTTTTAAAAATGGATGGAATTGGGAAACTCGATTTTGGGGTAAACACGTGTTTTTTGTGATTTTTGCCTATATATTACGAACCAATAACGCTAGAGACGTGTACGAGGTGTCCTAGGACTCGGGGTAACGCCCCCTTTCAAATGTGGTAGATATTTTTTTTCAAAAAATAATTCACATGGGTCTAACGCCATACATGTTGAAAAAACGTTTTCTTTTTCTTTACCTGTTTATAATGTCCATGAAGCGTGGTGGTTGAGAGAGACAATACGGCTGGGTGTGTGTGTGTTTCAACGAACCTGTCGCTGACCATGGTGGCTGTGTTCAATAGATCAATCGCTATTTCGGCGGGTCGGTGTATGACAGAGCGAGCGTGCGTTTTTCTGATATTTTACCTTTAACGTGTAAACGGTGATGAGAACTTGGTTCTATGTTGGTCAAAGCGAGTACAGAAAACAAACTTACAGGAGGTGAATGTCATTTGAGCTTATTGGAATGCGCTGATCTGACTTGACAATAGGTGCAATGGAAAAAATGACCAAGACGCTTGAAGGTGAAATAATCTGACCATCGTGGTGGCAGGGGAGTGTGAAAGGCATGTGAACACATGTGTGAAACCACAGGCACGCTAAACCAGTGACATCCTGTCTTGCTTCGTACGTGACAAAATGCAAGTTCAGGTGAAATTTGATCTACCGCAGGTGTTCACCTGGGACGTTAGCTGTCCACGTGCGCGATAACTGTTAACAAGTCACATCCTGTTTTGCTTCGTACGTGACAAAATGCAAGTTCATGTGAAATTTGATCTGCCTCAGGTGTTCGCCTGGGACGTTAGCTGTCCACGTGCCTGATAACAGAATGTTCAAAGCGTGGGAAAAAAAGATTATACATGCAACGTAGCATATATAAAGACATGGCGTTATCATTTCCACGCTCACTTAGGTGACTACCTTTGAACACACTGCGTTGCATGAAACCCCTGGTCTTGTTTATCAGTTTTGGTGTTGGTGGAAAATACTTAACTTTGTTGTGGGGTAGGTATATATTTATTCATTTATATATTTATTGATTTTATATAAATACATGCAATTATTTATGGATTAGGTAATTAATGATTTTATTTATTTATTTGTTTGCAGATAATCGGTATAGCCTACCTGTCGTGTGTCTGTGAGAACGATATTAAAGAAAGAGAGAAAAACGGACAACTAGAAAGGAAACCATTTCCACACTAGCCCACGAGACGGGAATATAGCAAAGCATTACACTTGAAGGTGAGATTTGTTTTTTTTATATATAACCTGTTTGATTTTGTTTTGTTTATGAAATGCATAAACTATATGGAATGGATATACTTATGGTGGTTTATTTTATTTCTTTTTCGAGTGTTGGAAAACGCTTGACCTCTGTTAATAACCAGGAACGTGTGTGTTTGGGACCATTGTCAAGCAGTCTACAGCTGAAAACTCAGGTGAGAGTGTTCTTTATAAAATAATGTCTTTTACTGCTGCGGATACGTTAACTTGGGAACCTCTAAACAGTTGTTTCAAATCGCGTGTGTGCTCTGGTCGTGTGGTTAATATTAGAAAAAGTTTGATTCCCAAAGAATTTTTAGAATCTTGTTTTGAAAATTTTAAAATTGAAATTTGCACAGCGCAAAGGTTGCATACGGCTTTAAAGGTGAATACAGATCTGGTGTGCGATTTCATATATAAAAAGAAGGACGTAGAGCATAAAGAGACATTTTATATTTGCAGTAAAATGCAAGAGCTTTTGATAGCCGATAATCTGAACGAGTGGTATCAAAGCCATGTGGTGAATGCCTTGCTATCAAAATTTGATAAACTGCAACAAGGACCGAGTGGCCTTGCCTTAGACAAAATTCATTATTTACAAATCAACATTTGTCATTTCAACCCGTTGAATGCTGGGTCTAGCTTTATTAAAACACCGCCAGCAATAGCTTCGAAAAAGGCTGTGGTGAATATTGAAAATTTTGATGATGAATGTTTTCTGTGGGCTGTGGCTGCGTATTTGCAGCCAGCTCAACATAATGGTTGTCGACCAGGAATGTACAAGGCCAGGTTTGTCGAATTGAAACATACTTTAAATTTAACTCGAGTATCGTTCCCTATAGACTTAACCAAGATCCATAGGTTTGAACAAGATAACCAGGACTTTTCGTTCATGGTGTATGGCCTTAATGGTGATGAGATTGTTGGTCCTCTTTATGCCACAAAAGAACCGAAACGACACCACATTCATCTTTTATATCTGTCTTACGGAGAAGTGAATCACTATTGCCTCATTAAAAGCCTAAGTAGATTGCTAAGCAGACAAATGTCCAAACATGTGCGTGCAAAACATATTTGTGATCGTTGTCTGCAATATTTTACCACTCTTACGCTTTTGGAACGTCATAGGGTAGATTGTGTTACTCAGGAAGCGGTGAGATTGATATTGCCACAAGGGGACAAGGCTGTGTTAAAGTTTAAGGACATTCATAACGTGACACTGTTCCCTACGTGGTGTATGCAGATTTCGAAGCTCTCACCACACCCATGGCGAGATGTGAACCAGATCCCACCATCAGCTCAACCACACCCATTCAAAAACATGAACCCTTTGCCATAGGATTTAATGTGATGTGTGCCTATGACCCCACACAATCCGTTTACAAATACCGCGAGGGGCCAGATTGTGCCAAATGGTTCTTGGATGAACTTATCAAGTTGGCTCATGATGTACAGGAAAAACTGGACCACCCAGTACCCATGAGCCTATCTCCAGAACAACAGCAGCAGTATGAGCATGCCACGACATGCCATATTTGCGAAAAGCCTATTTTAAGTGGAGAGGAAAAAGTCAGAGACCACTCGCATTTTACAGGGGAGTTTCGTGGAGCTGCGCACAGCAAATGCAACTTGAACTTTCCAGCTCCTCGTTTCATCAGTGTCTTTTTCCACAATCTGGCGAATTATGACATTCAGTTTTTGATTCGTGAATTGGGCCATGTCAACAAGGGCTCGTTTACCATTATTCCTCAAAACCATGAGCGTTTTACAGCCCTGACATGGAGGTTGGGCGACTTTAGCATTCGATTTTTGGATTCCTTTAAGTTTATGGCATCCTCGCTAGACAGCCTTGTGAATGGCTTGAATGAGGAGGAATTAAAAATACTAGAATACATTTTAATGATCCAGAGCAATTTCAACTGTGCATTCGGAAAGGTATATTCCCGTATGATTTCTGCAACAGCTGGGATGTTTTAAAGCAAAGAAAACTCCCACCACAAGAGAAATTTTACTCGAAACTAACACGCAGTACCGTTTCCGATGAAGACTATGCACATGCATGTCAAGTTTGGCGAGTGTTTGGCATGAACACGCTAAGTGAATATGCATTGCATTACCTAAAACTGGATGTATTGCTGCTCACTGATGTGTTTGAAAAATTCCGTAACTTGTGTCAACACATTTACGGTCTTGACCCGGCTCACTATTATACGAGTCCTGGGCTCTCGTTTGATGCCGCTTTAAAATACACTCAAGTGGAATTGGATTTACTCACTGACGTAGACATGGTTCTATTTTTTGAAAAGGGCATTCGTGGCGGCTTTGTGTCACTTAACCAGCGCCATGCCGAAGCGAACAATGTCTACATGCCTGATTATTCACCGGAAAAACAAGAATCGTACTTAATGTACTATGACGTGAATAATTTGTACGGTTACGCCATGAGTCAGCCTTTGCCCTATGGGAAGTTTGCTTGGCTGACAGACAAACAAGTGTCAGAATTTGATGTGAACATGGCTAGCCAAGAAACAGGCCGTGGATATGTGCTAGAAGTGGATATTGAATATCCATCATCCTTGTATGATGAACATGCCGATTTCCCATTCTGCCTTGAGCAAATGGTTCCCCCTGACAGTAAAGTGAAAATTGAAAAACTCATGGGCACACTTTACAACAAAAATCGGTATGTGCTACATATCCAAATGTTGGTGCAATGCCTCGCCCAAGGCTTGGTGTTGAAGAAAATCCACAGGGGTATTTCTTTTGCTCAAAAAGCATGGCTTGAGCCATACATGAGACTCAACACAGAGCACCGACAAATGGCAACACAGCAGTTTGAAATTAATTTTTTTAAATTAATGAACAACTGCATCTATGGCAAGTCTATGGAGAATGTCCGCAAATACCGTAACATTAAATTGGTCAATGTCTGGGAGGGGCAGTGGGGTGCCCGGCGGTACATTGCCAAGCCAAATTTCAAATCGATCAAAATTATCGATGAGGATTTGGCTACTATTGAAATGAGTAAGACCAGCGTGACCATGGATAAACCCATTTACTTGGGTCAAGTCATTTTAGACTTTTCTAAATCGGTCATGTATCGATTCCACTATGAGTTTGCCAAACGCCATTTTGAGGACGTCTCTCTTTTGTATATGGACACGGACTCATTCATTTACCACATTCGCCACTGCAACCCCTATGACGTCATGAGGCAACATAGTGACTGGTTCGACACCTCTTGCTCTAGTGCTGACAACGCGTTTCAGCTGCCCATAAAAAACAAGAAGAAAATTGGCGTTTTAAAAGATGAATGCGGTGATTCCATTATGACGGAATTCGTAGGTTTGGCTTCGAAAATGTATGCTTATCGCACACTCGACTGTAAGGAAGCCAAAAGAGCAAAAGGTGTAGGTAGGGCAGTGGTAAAATCGCTACGTGTTGATGACTATCTAGCGGTTTTACGTACTGGCAAAGCTATGTCTCATACACAGTGCAGGATACAATCCAGCAACCATCATTTGTATCTTGTGGAACAGAGAAAACGCACCCTCGCCTCCATGGATAACAAACGTGTGTGGGCTCATGACCTGCTCACCAGCCTGCCCTGGGGTTATGATCGCAAGGAGGAGGAGGTGTGATTTCACTGTTTAATCGTTTATGGGACATAGCTTTATGTAACTTGTAGATTTAGTATTTTGTAAATATTGTTTTTTTGTCATTGTAAATAGTAGATTTTGTAAATAGTGGCAATCCACTTGGACCTTTTGCTCTTTAAAAAAAAGTTCTATGCAAACTTATTTTTTTAAATTTTTTTGATTGGTAAATAGTATGATTCTTTTAACGCTGTACAAAGTTGAGTTTTTTTTTGTAATTATGAAATAAGTAAGATTTTTAGTAACTTTAATAACTAGTATTTAATTATTTTTCGTAATGTAAATGATCAAATAAAAAAGTTCTTTTGGGATGAGTGTGCATGTCGAGAATGTGCTTTTGGGAATAAATAAAGTGGTTGTGTTTGTTCCCAAAGACAGGTGTGAATGTATGAGTGGAAAGAGAAAGCTGATGTGTATGGTTGACCAGAGCAAACACGGTGAGGTAGGGTGGGTGGGTGGGGAGGGGGGTAATTGGTCACTTATATACTCATTTTGTTTTAAATAGTTTTGTTTTTTCATTGAAATGTGGCAGTCAAAAGACATTATTTTTGTAAAAACAGTCTTACCTGCAGTAGTCGTAGACCTCGACGTTTCTCCAAACACCCATAAACTCACTGCAGTATCGCCATGGTCAAGCACTTGCATCAACATCATTGTCAAATCTCAACTTTCGACATACACCAAATGGAAAAATGTGAAAACAGCAAAATGGAAAATCCATGTTTCCATATCACCAAAAACGCAAAACTTAAAACGGACATTTAAAAAAAACTGGAAATGGCCATATGTGAAATATGAAAATTCAAAAACTTCAAACGGTCATTCTTTAAAAAGTGTCATCAGCAAAATGGAAAAATCCATATCATCAAAACGAACGTTTTCAAAAACTGTAAATTGCAAATTAGCAAAATGGCAATGTGTGAAATGTGAAAATGAGAAATCAGCCATCAACATCATGGTTTTTTATAAATAATAAAAACACAAAACATCGTGCTCTGGCAAACCTTTGTTTTTATTTCATAGTCATAGGGATTTGACAAAAGAAAAATAGAATACAAACAAATCCCAATTCCTCACTCCTCAATGTTTATGTCCATGCATCATCAACTTTCCTTTCATAGCACTCATGACAATTAGGGCTGCCATCCTTTCACCCACTGAGGCATCACTGGATGTGAAACGTTGTTTAGCTTTCTTTAATAACAATTTATCTGCCACATGTCTTAAACCAGGATGACTATGGCGATAAGAAAGGTCATGTTCCTTGCATGCTTGATCCAAAAGATTAATGGGTACATCACCACGTTGTAAACGTTTTTCGAGACGAGTTCCAGGGCCGCAAAAACGATAACCTGGAAGATGGATTTCGAAAGGTAGGTATTGAATCACTTTGTCAATGACGCCATTGCCAGTACAGGTCTGGCATATCCTTTTCCATCGATGGTAAAAAGGTTTGGTCTTCCTCCTCCTCTGTGGACGATGTTTGTGTTTGTTGTTGTTGTTGTTGCTTTTTCTCGCCATGACACTCGTGGAATGATTCAACAAAGTCTTTACATGGACTTTTATGACCGTGATACAGTTTCACTAGCTGGCAAGTCGCACACTGACGCATAGACGGTATTTTTGCCATGGCCACTTGCTTATGGTGATCGTAATCCGTACAGGGTTGCAATTCACTCAACACAGGGTCTTGAGTCCATGATTTTGGTACATGTTGCCAGATTTCTTTCACTGCATTGGCGGCCACATAATAAATGAACGACTTGGGCAGCGCCAAGAGTTCCTCTTTGGTAAAACTGTCTAGTTTCTTTTTGCACACAAAGAACTTGCCGATGGCTTTGTCCGTAGCATTGCCTTTCTCCATGGTATCACGTGCTGTAGATGTTTACACGTCGCTTGTAGAAATCTCACTGACGTCATTCACAGGTAAATCTTGAGTTATAATTTTGTTCAACAACTCCCAGCAGGCATGAGTGGTTAACCAATGAAAGAGATGCCACGCATGCGATAGGGCTGTATGGGTAATGTTGCCACAGGAACAAGTATCCATGAGCGTTTGCAGGGAGGGGCAGCCCAACTCCATGAGGTCGATACATTGGCAGTAAGACGCCAAAAATGGTTGCAACCATTGACGTTTTTCATTACCTTTCACAAATACCACATTGGCCGAGGACAAGTGTGCTTTCATGACCACGTCCAAATATTTATAGGAAATGGTTCCCTGATTCCAGTCTAGTTGCCTATGATTTTCAATCCACTGGGTTTGTTTACGGTCTTTTTCACACAACAAATCAAAAGCATGGGGTGGTTTAAATAGCAAATGCGTAGCTTGCGATATCCAAAACGTGGTACAATCGATCATGGCCACTTGTTTAAATATAAATTTGTTGTCACCAATTTTAAACCCTTGGCAATCCACAATGAGTGTGCGCAACATGTTGACGCTTGCCTGGACCAAGTTCAACTGACGACTGACTGACGATCACGTGTGATCATGGCATGGGCTTACCTTCCATGCTAGTTTCAAAAAAGAAGGTTAGGGTAGGACAGAGGGACATGCAAAAATAAGAATTTAAGAATTACATCATTTTATTATCATAACACGTCTTACAGGCTTTTCTCATTTTGGGATAAGGACGATAGCAACTGATACAACAATATAGTCTCTTGTGTTTGTAACGTCCATAACACCGATGATGTCCCAATGTCTCTAAACTAGACGTTTTTGATGGTGAGCTGCTCACCGAAGCACCATGGATACCATACGGCCCACATGTATCGTAACTTGTATTTTTTTCATCACCCAGAGACACAAGTGAGGGATAGCTTGAATGACAGGGTATATTTCCCACTTTCATTCTACACAGGTAGGGGCAGGTGGGTGACCAGCGCTGATGTTCCTGCATGGGTTCATCGCCCTCCTGCCATTGGTCTATAATGATGGGACAAAAGGCACATTTCACTTCATCTCTTGTTTTTAAATAGTAGAATCCAGCGGCCGCCAAGGCTTGAGGGTTTATGAAAGGCACTGGCCATGTGGCAAAAGTCTTGAAACGTTGTTCCTCAGAGTTTAAATTCATGGATGTAACGTCTCTTGAGGCTTTAAAGCAAGACATGACTGAGCGGCTTCACGTGGGATGACCTGTTATTTATACACTCGTCACTTGGTTGGATAGTGGATAATAGTTGACTTGTTTGTGATGAATAATCAAACAGTAGGCCGTGGTATTGGCTGGTACATTGTCATGCGTTTCAAAATCTAGTCGAATGTCGATATTGGATGGCTTGACAGACTCTTCCAGGTAAGAACAGTCAAAGACAATCAGTGGTGCTCTTGCCTTAAACGCTTGGGGTAGTAGCATGGGGCCGTTCTCTTTTTGATAATAAGACCATCGAAATTTAGAAAACAAGTCGTACAGGGGGCCAAACTTATTTTTTGAAAAATCCAAATCCAGTCCTTCATAGGGAAACACAGCTCCGTTGAGGAAAAGACGTGCATTTCTCAATTGCAGGTGATCAAATTGCGTGGCATCTTTGGTTTGTTGATACTTGCGATTCGTTATGAAATCCCACGATCAGGTAGAGAGGTCTCTCTGTATAGCGAGCTGTTTTTACAGACCAACTGTGTGTGTTGGTGGTGGGCAATAGCGGATACTCATGGAGTGCCCAGCTTCTAAATTCCATGGGTAGAGGCATATCTCTCTTTACCATTTTGAGTATGTCCAGTTTTTTGCTATCTTCGAGGGTCACATGGGGGACTTTCCATAGCAAGCGTTGTAGTTGAATTTTTGAATCGATGGGGGCATTGTCGGCTCCCTTGAGTGCATTATTATCACTCCTGTCTCTCACTAGGTAAAGCACTTGCCTTGCGTTAACCACAATGCGTTGGTGATCTTCGGCAAAGCCTAGAACCAGTTTAAGAGGTAAATATCCAGTAAAGGTCCCATCGGTGTGTACCATCCAGTCATTGGTCGAGTCAGGACACCAACCTGCCATGCAAAGTGTTTTACCTTCTTCCTCACTATAAGAGGGGTATAGTTTCATGACACTGGAAATGCCCACATTTCGAGTGCTATCCACCACGATATCGTTAATGACATACCGCACTTCAGAAAACAGAAAGGCCAAACCATGGTTGGCCAACTTGGATGTGGTGGGTGTAGAGCCATCGGCTTTGGTGAGCCGACCTTCGATTTGAATGACACTTTCATGCGGTAGGGTGTAAATATCTTGGTTGTTGATAACAAATTGAATTTCATCATTGTTATTGAGTCCAGGTGTTTGAGCTTGATAGGAATGGAGATCAATTCTTACCACTCCTGGTTGCTCCTCGATGTGGTTCGCTATCTCTAGGATAGAATTCATTATGAGGGTTGACGTGGTAACCCAAATGCTGTAAAATCTGCTTGTCTAGAGATGTTAACGTGTATTCACGTGGCAAACAACTAACACCATTCCTAGACGGTGTTGTTGCTTTATACACAAACTTCATAGTGGTTTTAACACCAACTTGTAAGTCACTGGTGTGGTAGAATCTAGATCAATGAGTTGTTGATCTCTATTGATCAGTCTTAATGTTATATTACTAATACTATCGACAGCCACAGCATGAAAAAGCACCACTGGAGGGTTTTCACGAATAATATACCCATTGGGTGATGTCACAATAAAGTCATAAAGCGAATGCGATGGTTCTTGATTGGTGTACACTTGGCTAATAATATTACACGTCACCGACACATGATGGTCCTCAATGAATTTCACTTCATGGTCCGAAACATGTTTTTTGTTGGGCTCCAACACACGTGGTTTAAATCCTAGTAATGGGCCAATGGAATCGGGGTGTGTTTTAAAGTCAATGTTAAAGGTAGAGAAAATACTGCAGCGATGAGTGTTGGTATTGCCTACAAGTTCAAACTTGTGCGTTCCGTCGAGAAATGACTTTAAACCATATTGATTGATCAACACCACATAAATGTGTTCATAAATGTCATCGATCGTGTATCCACCAGAGTTCAAGGTGAGCACAGAATCATCATAGTAAAACTTGTTGTTCACATTTTCACGTATGTTGTATATTCGATTGTACGTTTCAAGAGAAACAAGTCCTAAACCATAGGGTTTTTCACTCAATTCGATAGGCGGGTAAAAGTCTAGGCTGACTTCAGGTCCACGTCCATGCACTGTAAACGTTTTACTTTCTGCCGACATACTGGTGGCGTTTTAGCTTATGCTGCGTCTTATATAAAAAAATTAAACACAAACGTCCACACTGTTGGCTGTTAAACGTTTGCTCACGTTTCACATTAAAATATATCTTGATCCTGTTTCCAAAATAGGTCACTAGTTCCATGGGCGGAGGCAAATTCCCAAAACTGTCAAAGTACCATACCATGGATCCCTCTTTGACATAAGCTACATAATGCGTTCCTGGTCCTCGGTGATCATCCAAATTGACAACAGCACATTCCTGTTTCCAGGGTCGTGGGGGTAATTGGTTTCGCATAAACACACCTCGAAAATGAGAAAGCTTTAGTTGTTTAGCATAGCTTTCCACTTGTTGATGCGTCAGGGCATGTCTTGCTATGGCTGAGGTTAATTTTTTTTTTTTAATATTTCGAAATGGTGAAATCCCAAATCCTTGTTGATAAAAGGCTGGCTTTAGATTGGCATTTCTAGCCCCCATGGCAATCGCTTCCATCGTTTCATTGTGTCGCTGACTTTCTTTGAGTTGTTGCTTGCCCTGCTGCGCGGCTTTAATGGTTTTCGCCACTGCACTGGCACCGCCCAAAAGTGAACCCAGAGCAGCCAAACCGGCAAATAATGCAGGTAAAAATCCCGCTCGTTTGGGGACGGGAATCACTCGCCCTTGGTTTGAAACCTGTCGCCGACGTTTTGGAATAACATGTCTCTGTGCTGCTCGAAGGGCTTTCCTTATGGTCAATACATTATTTTTTCTTTTTTTCTTTCGCAAGGGCTTGTCCTCGAATGTTGTAAGCCCAGGCTTTGCCAAGGACAAAGTCCTTTTTTTAGTCTTTCTCACTGCATACCTTTGTTTCACCATGATGATAATGACCCACAACCTTTCACAAGAAAGTTTAAATCACAACTAACGTCAGATGGTTATTTCATGGCTGTATATTCCAATTCCACATAAAGTGGGAAATCGTTTATGGTTTTTCCCGCTTGCTTTTCATCCCATGTCAACATGAGATGAAGGGATAATTCGTCCCCTGCATTGACCATTTCATGGTTATGGATCAACATCCTATGACCATTTATCTTTATTTGTAAATGGTTCTCATCAGGTATGGCATATTTGATGTGAATGGTTCCATCATAGTGTAATCGATAGTGGCTTAAACCCGAAGCAAGCACATAGGTCAAGTGCTGATCATGGACTAGCGGTAAATGGTTTCTGTCATTCACAGGTTTTTCATTTGTCAGATACACTAAAAATACAGATGGGATAAATTTATAAAGCCTTTTCATTTCATAGGTCACGTAACGCTTGGTACAGACATCGTCTTCGTCTTGTGGGTCTTCCACGTGAAAAATCCGATGGTGATTAGCGCTATAGCCATTCACCATAAGCTGTGGCACTTTGTCATAAAACTCATACACTTTGTTATCCACATACTTTTTCGTAGTAACGTCTGTAGACACTTGAGTATGTTTTACATGGGTTAACCGCTTTCCCTTAAAGTCATAATCTCCCTGTTTTGTGCGTGGCACTACTGACGTATCCACATAGTGTTTATTAGCAGGATCTGTTTCTTGTTTAGGATCATGTATGGGAAGAGGCCTAGCTTTGGCCATCAACGCACGTCCAAAGACATCCATCGTCAACCTGTAGTACCAGTCTACTGTTTCTATGACAAGGCTCGGTGTCCTGTATATAGACAGCCTGCTAGCCTGTCTAAGCCTTAGTTGACATGAAGATTATTAAGCAGCAAGAGTCATTCCCCGTGGGGGACATGGTTTCCCATCTCTGTCCCACATCACGTGAACAACGCCATGGTTCACTGTTTCCATCTTCCATTCGCTGCATCATTGTGGGGCCTTCCGGCTGTGGAAAGACTAATCTTTTGCTAACGCTCATTACAGCGCCCAATGGTCTGCGTTTTCAAAATATTTATATTTTTGCAAAATCTCTCTACCAACCCCTCTACGTGTTTCTGGATCAAGTCATGTCTGGATTACAAAAAGAGAATATGGGTTATTTTACATATTCCATGCAAGAAAATGTGATTTCACCGGATGAGGTAAAGCCTGATTCACTCATGATTTTCGATGATGTATCCACTGAACGTCAAGGCATCATTCAAAGCTATTTCAGCATGGGTCGTCACAAACATATCGATTGCTTCTATCTTGGACAAACGTATTCAAAAATGTCCAAACAGTTGATTCGTGACAATGCCAATGTCATTGTTTTATTTCGCCAGGACGAGAGGAACAGTCGTCACATTTATAATGAACATGTGAATCCGGATATGACCTTTCAAATGTTTACAGAATTGTGTGCCAAGTGCTGGAACACTCAACGTCATGCCTGTTTAGTGATTGACAAACAAAGTGAACTCAACCAAGGACGGTATCGCTTAGGGTTTGATCATTTTATTGCTATTTAAGGCCCTGTCTCATTCCCCATCAAGTCATTTGTCAAGACACCATGGCGTTAGCAGAGAGTCAATTGAAAAAGCATATTATTAGAGCAAAAAATACTATTCGCCAAAAGTTTCGTCAATTGAAACAATCACGTGCCAATCATGCTTTGTTTATTCAACAACATTTAGCACCTCCGCTAAAAGCCATGTTGAAACCCTCTTTCAAGCCATCTGAAACGCTACCCACCGTTTCACAAGCCACGCAGACGCTGCACGAGGACCCTGAGGAAGAGGAAGAGGAAGATTTGACTAGTGTTAGCGAGGTTGAGGATGAGGAGGAACAAGTGTTTACGCCTCAAAAAAAGGCCGCACCCCTTGCAGAGTTTTTGAGAAAAAAGAAATCCTTGGCCAGGGTCGAAACACCTTGCCCTTCCAGAGCGTCTCCGTTTTCACAACTCTTGGCCACCCCTCAACATAAAGCTCAACTGAAAACCATTTTAATAAAATATTATGGATCAACATTGGAACCCTATTTCACCGATCTATTTATTGGAAACACAGATACCACGTATGGTGTTCGCTATGAGGATGATAGTTTTAAAATTGGCGATTCATCCATTAAATTTGCTCGTACTAAAGCTGTCATTAAAAACATCAACTATAAATTAACGCCAGGACTGTTAAAGCTGCTCTTTTCTCGGACCCCCTCTTCCCATGATTATACGTCAGAGGACCTTGACAAATATAAATCCATTTTATTGGATACCCATGCTCACAAAAGACAGTATGATCCCACGCAACAAGTGAATGCCAATATATCTCAAAAATATAAAACCATCATTGCAAAAATGTTTCCCACCAGTCAAAGTACTCGTCGTAAAGCGTCCGCTTCGGGAGTGACTTTTAAACCATTAAAACCCCTTGTGGATGTTACCTACTGGCACAATCCCAATAAGCTCGTCCAGCGGCTACAGTTGTTGCATGCTTCACGTCAAGCTGGCCATACCGGTCACGATTGGGAAATTCAAGAAATTGAACAAGAACTTCGAAATGCCAAAATTATTGTTTAAGCCCTCACCCATTAAAATGGGTATTGCTCACGAGTTGCATCGCCCAGCTAGACGTCACTATCCACGACTCAAGGTGATTTCACGAGGTGTGGATGAACTTTGGAAGGCTGACTTGGTTGAAATGATACCCTATGCTGGCGTTAACGACGGTGTACGCTATATGTTGACCGTCATTGATGTCTATTCCAAAATGGCCTTTGTTGAACCTGTGCGTCGCAAGTCTGGTCCACTAGTTACCAAGGCCTTTCAACATATTATTCAACACTCCCAACGTCAACCTCAGCTGCTACAAACTGACCAGGGGAAAGAATTTTTCAACAAGGATTTCTCCCGTTTTCTCAAATCTAAGGATATTCACCATTACACCACGTACAGCAATCTCAAAGCCAGTGTGGTCGAGCGGTTCAACCGAACATTGAAAACCCATATGTGGAAAGCGTTTACCGCTCAGGGCAGTTATCGCTGGTTGGACATGTTACCTGAGCTAGTGTCACGTTACAATGACACCAAACATAGAACGATTGGGACCAAGCCACGCCTCGTGACTAAAAATATTCAGCGATTGGATAAACTGTTTAACCCCATAAAAGCAGCCGATCCTAAACGTCACCGACTGAACATTGGGGATTTTGTTCGTGTGAGCAAATTTAAGTCTGCCTTCAATAAGGGCTACACGCCTCAGTGGGGGACTGAACTATTTCGAATTCGTCGAGTCAACATGGACAGTCCAGTCACCTATTTACTCGAGGACCTCAATCATCAACCCATAAAAGGTAGATTTTATCTCCATGAACTTCAGAAAACAGCATTTCCTCAGCATTATCTTGTGGAAAAAGTGTTGAAACAAAAAGGAAATAAACTCTACGTCAAATGGTTAGGGTTTAACTCTACGTTTAATTCTTGGATCAATAAACTACATGTTGTGTGAACCTGTGTACTTTTTATTTATTCACACATGTTGTACACCACCTATAGCTCTATGTATACAGCGCTCCGCGCTTCATGCATGTTCATACATATTTGTCTTTCCCTTTCCTCCTGTGTTCTCTCATACATTACCCCCTCCCCTCTCCCTCCCTTCACCTCCCACCACTGCTGTTTTCAGCTCTTGCCTGTCTATTGGTTGTGACATCATTCCCACAAGTTGCATCATACTTTTACTGATTCAGCGATTCCCACGCTTTGAACATTCTCTTATCGTGCACGTGGACAGCTAACGTCCCAGGCGAACACCTGCGGTAGATCAAATTTCACATGAACTTGCATTTTGTCACGTACGAAGCAAAACAGGATGTGACTTGTTAACAGTTATCGCGCACGTGGACAGCTAACGTCCCAGGTGAACACCTGCGGTAGATCAAATTTCACCTGAACTTGCATTTTGTCACGTACGAAGCAAGACAGGATGTCACTGGTTTAGCGTGCCTGTGGTTTCACACATGTGTTCACATGCCTTTCACACTCCCCTGCCACCACGATGGTCAGATTATTTCACCTTCAAGCGTCTTGGTCATTTTTTCCATTGCACCTATTGTCAAGTCAGATCAGCGCATTCCAATAAGCTCAAATGACATTCACCTCCTGTAAGTTTGTTTTCTGTACTCGCTTTGACCAACATAGAACCAAGTTCTCATCACCGTTTACACGTTAAAGGTAAAATATCAGAAAAACGCACGCTCGCTCTGTCATACACCGACCCGCCGAAATAGCGATTGATCTATTGAACACAGCCACCATGGTCAGCGACAGGTTCGTTGAAACACACACACACCCAGCCGTATTGTCTCTCTCAACCACCACGCTTCATGGACATTATAAACAGGTAAAGAAAAAGAAAACGTTTTTTCAACATGTATGGCGTTAGACCCATGTGAATTATTTTTTGAAAAAAAATATCTACCACATTTGAAAGGGGGCGTTACCCCGAGTCCTAGGACACCTCGTACACGTCTCTAGCGTTATTGGTTCGTAATATATCGGCAAAAATCACAAAAAACACGTGTTTACCCCAAAATCGAGTTTCCCAATTCCATCCATTTTTAAAAAATAACCTCACCATCATCTAGAGCGGAAAAAATACCATCTAAACGACCCCTCACTCGACCCTACTCCTCCCCCACCACCTAACCCTTTCCCAACATAGGCATACATATTCAAGCACGAGCGCGACTTCAGGAAACCAACACTACCCCACTACTCGCGAATGACCTTTTAGTTTTGGTCTTTTAATCAAATAAAGAGGCTATAGGAAAGTAGGGGGCATTACTAGCAGTGCTAGGACACCCTGTATGTTCTAATCCCATGTTTGGTTAGCGAGATATCAAGTTCGGGGCAAATACGAGGGTGGCTCAATAAGAAGTAGTGCAGCTCTCTCCTTACCACACTACTTACAAAACACAAATTTTTCCTCTAGAGACTTGAAATTTATTTGGCGGTAGGGGGCATAGGGACCATAAATTTACGTCAAACAAACTTTTTTGTAAACTTCCTAGTTTTCAAAATATAGGAATTTCAAAATTACACTTTTTTCAAAAAATGTAAAAAAATAAGAAAGTTTTACTATAGAAAATAAAGGTCATAAAGACCATTCGTTTGGGCCATGACATAACGTTCTATCATCTTTGGTTTTCAAACTATCACCAACTTTCGAAAACAAAAATTTTCAAAAATTTTTTGAAAAATATAATACATGGTCAATAGCAATGCCCCCGTCCGTCTGAGTCCAACGACACCTCATTCGTGAATCTCCGACCACGGGTTCGGGAGTTATCGGCTCGCATTGGGAGTAGTGGTGGGGGGAGTTAGAACCATCATCACTCCCCTACTGCTGTATTAGTATGTGTTAACTGTAATTCAGGTGAGGACTGCAGACGATCAATTACAAGTAGTTCCTACTTTTACCACCAAATGTTACCATCAACGACACCTTGTTTCGAGCTTGGCTACTAGATGCCACCACGACCAGCACCTGGTGACGGACGTTGGTACTAATAGACTGTTAATCAAATATAACCTACAAATTTAGCTTCACACAGTTGTATTCAGTGGAAGGTTCTTTTACATGCCATAAATCTATGACATGGGCCCGCTGGCTTTACTTCCCCTCCGAAGGTAGGCATACAGAGGGATTTTTAACGCTTTTAAAAAATCCGACGACTTTGGCGGGCTTTGAACCCGTGACCTTGGACATAGAAGCTCAGCATGCTACCAACTACGCCACCAAAGCCACCTATTTCGTAAAGAAAATGCTAACGCACGTTTATACCTTGGTTACAAACTTTTTTTTTGTCGTGTGGCCTCCTGAGAGGCCGAGTGCAGGTCTTTCTATTCGACGCCCGTGGGCGACCTGCGCGTCGGGTTGAGAGATGGAATGGATGAGGATGAATGAAACAGGGCAAGGATGTGGAAGGAATCGGCCGTGGCCTATCCGAAGGTACCATCCCAGCATTTGCCTGGGGTTACAAACTGAAAGGAAATGACTTGCGAATTATAAGGTTCCATGTCTAGGGGTTCAGGGATTCGGTGTTGAGTGAGTGAGGGAGGCCTAGAAAGATCAGAAGGTAAATTATCAGGAGATATGCAAACATCTAAACAAATCGAACACGTCTGCGTGATATTTCGCCAAATGAGTTTTATTTTCGCCAATAATAATAAAAGCTTAACAGCACAGTTCAGCTGTTCAAAGCTTTCACCATATCCTTCATGTTCTTTCTTTCGAAATGCAATGTATAGTACAGCCATCACAATGGCACAGGTTCTCAGACACACACCACACAACCTCACACCACGATGCCGCAAAATTCCTTAATAAATCGACAAATAACAACATTAAAGAATATTTTTCAACTTCCTTTTTTTACTGCTTGAATGCGACAATATGCTAGTAATAATCATAATATCCGTGAAAAAATGCTACAAGAATGCTCTCACCCTCTTCTCCTAAACTGCGAGGAGGTTGGGGCTCTTCTGTATGAGAAGAAAACATTGCTCGGAGCAGAAAATAAACTAATGAACTGAAAAGTAGCAAGACCATCGCTGCTGTCCGGGCACATGGCCTGCGTTATGTTCCCATTGCACGCACACAAAGGGAATTTCAGTGGAGGCTAACTTCTGATTTGGAGCTAATCCTTCACTTCCCCGACTAATTTCTCCGAGAGCTCGATACCAAGCTCATGACTCACAAAGTTGTGCTCGCGGTCTTACTCCAGTGCGATTAATAAGTCTATGTGCGAGCTTCTACAGATTGTATAAAGGTTCAATAGCGGAGTAATGAATTCAGGCTGTAAACCTGCTCCAAAACCCAGACTCAACTCACAGAATATTCACTTCGGATACCTCGGTTGGTTCGTTCTTAAGTTTAGGGGCTGCGACAACGCGGTCATGTAGCCCCGTGTACTTTGGGTGTGTGTAGAATCTGCCTGTTATTTGTGATGACTGTATTAGTGTGTGTTATCTGTTTTTTAATTCAATTAAGGACTCCAGACTTTTGAATTTTTCAAATAGTTCCTACTTCTGCCCCAAAACGCCACCGTCAACGACTACTAGTTCAGAACTTAGCTACCAGACGCCACCGCAGTCGGCTCTTGGCAACGAACGTAGGAACCTAAGAGCGTTGTTTAAATTCTTAACCTATAGCCTACAAGTTAGCTTCACACAGGTGTAATTAGTGGAAGGTTCTTTAACATGCCATAAATCTATGACATGGGACCGCCGACTTTACTTCCCCTCCGATGGAAGGCATACTGAGGTATTTTTAACGCTCTAATAAAAGCCGACGACTTCGGCCGGATTTGAACCCACGATCTTGGGCATAGAAGCTCAGTATGCTACCAACTACGCCACCGAAGCCACCTTCGGATAGGTCCCCATAATAAAGCGGATTTAATCACTTTCCACCAATAAACTCAATATAATTTGCCACCCTACCAATGCTGGTGCGAACAACGTTGCATTACAACCACGTTAAATCCCTGCCATAGTTGACTGAGTCACTGAGTTCTTAATAACATTTATGAATCAAGCAATCAAACAATTGAACAGATCAACTATTTAGTGAACAAGTAAGAAAACAAAACAAACACTCAAAAGAGGAAATAAATTAACCTACAATGTAACAAACATGAAAACGAAACAAAGAAAAAACTAACAACGAAACAAACATACCAGATAACAAACAAGAATACCAACCAAGTAAAGAATTTAAAAGAGATAAATTAAACAAGCGAGAAATGAAAACGAACCAATAAGATAACAACCAAACAAACTAAGGAACATATAACAAAATAAACAAAAACCAATCACCCAACCAACCAGCCAACCAACCCACTAAACAACCAACGAACCAACCAACCAACCAACCAACCAACCATCGATTCTCATAAATTTAGTCCTTTTTGGGATTAAGTTTTAAACCAACAATTACATTGGTGGAGTATCAATATATGCCGGCCCCGTGGTGTTGGGGTAGCGCGCCTGCCTCTCACCCGGAGGCCCCGGGTTCGATCCCTGGCTCCGTCAGGGATTTTAAAACTGACGTGAGGGTTGGAACGGGGTGCACTCAGCCTCGGGAGGACAATTGAGTAGCTGTCTGACAGTGACACAGCGCCCCGATCACGAATACCAAGATTAACGGCCGAGGGGACCCGACGCGCTGATCACGCGTCACCCCAATATCTGCAGGCCAAATGGCTGGGCAGCGGTCGCTTGGTCAGCCTTAGGCCGTCATGGGCTGGATAGGTCAGGGGTTGTTGTTGTTTTGAGTATCAATATAATATTACTGAATTAGATATTTACGTTACTCATACATTTAGGTAGATTTCATTAGAAAGCAAACTATTGGAATGGGTCCCATGTTTCGACTTCCGGAAAATTTCGACATATCTTCGCGTTTCACATCCCCCAGACCCCAAAACCACCGTCAGTTCAAAAGTTTATATATAATTTATGTATGTATATATATATGTATATCAGTTTCTTGTGGACACGATAACTGCCGTAATTTTGCACCAATCACTTTGAATTTTTTACCGAATATGTATACCTATAAAATCTCAGTTGGGTTCGTTGCTGGGCTAAATCGGTCGAAGGGAGTGAAAATGGGGGGCTTTTTTTCGAAAAAGAGAAATATTGCTATAACTCTCTTAATATGTGAAATATCGAATCCATTCAACGTTCATACTATGTGTCGGATAATGCCCAAAAGTTTATGTTTGAAGAGTTTTTTTATAGCACCAACCATTGACCAAAGGGGTGGGAAAAAGTGGGTTTTTCGGGAAACCATAATCATATCTCACTTAATAGGCACTATATCAAAACCGTACAAAATGGACAATATTCCTCTAATTACCTAAAACTTTTGTCTGAAATAATTTTTGATATGACCCACCAATACGCCAAGGGATGAGAAAAATGATTTCGGAATTATAAGAAAATGCCAAGCGCTATCAGAGGTTGCCATGGCAACACTACTAAATTGATGAGGGATGAGCCATCAGACGTTGCCATGACAACGCACTTGCACGAGATCAGATTCAGTATTTCCATCTGACTAAGTGTGAAGCGGCTTCGGTGACGTAACTAGTAGCATGCTGAACTTCTGTGCCCAAGGTCGCGGGTTCAAAGCCGGCCGAAGTCGTCGGATTTTCTAAGAGCGCTAAAATCCCTCAGTATGCTTTCCTTTGGAGGGTAAGTTCCAATGTTCGTTGCGAGTTGCTGGTTGGGGGTGGCATCTGGTAGCCAAGTTCACAGCTAGCTGTCGTTGACGGTAGTACCTGGTAGCAACATTAGGAACTAATGCTTGAAATTGACCGTCTGCAGTCCTTACCTGAATTACAGACTAATACAGCCATCCCAAAGTACACGGGGTTACATGACCGCGTTGTCGCAGTCCCTCAATGAGGAACCAACCAAAATCTCTGCGGGAGATATAATTTTGTGTGAAGAAGTAACAGACCGTTACATAGTTACACATCTGTGTCGAAACCTTGCATAAGGACAGTGTGACCACAAGTATAACAAGAAGTTCCGTGACGAACTAAAGAGCCTACTTTTCTTAAAATTTAAGATTCATGCCAATGGTTATTCTATGTGGATCTATCTAGAATAATGACGAAATTAAGTTGGTAATATCGACATTTCTAATTAGTTCGAAATACTGTATACCTGGCATAATGTAGCCCAATAGAGAACTACAGTTGGCGGCCCTGGTGACTGAATATATTCTTAGTTCCATCTCTTAAGGTACAGAATACAAAATTTGGTTGAAGTCCAATCGATAGCATGGACGTTACATGCAGTTAAACAATGGTTCTAACAGCGCTTGTAAAATCATATTGGCAACAATGACATACATGTATTGGTCAGAAATAATCTGAAATAACATGATCTATTGTTGGGTCAATTTTGAATGAAATACATTAGTTAGTACAGAAGTTACATCCATTTTAAAATTGGACCTATCAGCAGGCTTAGATTCATGTTGGCAGCACTGGCGTAGGCCTATATTAGTTACTCCAAATTAATCTAGATTGCCAGGTACTATACGTGTGAAAAGTTTAGAGCTATTGGCTTGCAAAATTTCTGATATATTGATATTCGGGTAACAAAAATAGAGACAGTATTTATTAGCAGTTGGCAGCCCTGGTTATTCTTAAGAATTGGTATAGTCATATATGTTATGGTACACATAGCATACACGAAATTTGGTTGAAATCCAAATGATAGTATAGAAGTTACATGTATTTAAATTTGGACTTCTCAGCAGGCTTAGAATCATGTTGGTAGCACTGACGTACATAAGTTACTCAAAATTGATATAGAATGTCAGGTACTATACGTGTGCATAGTTTAAAGCTGTCGGCTTGCATACTTTCTGATATATGTGTATTTGGATAAAAAAAAGTTGAGAGCATTTATTAACAGTTGGCAGCCCTGATGGCTCTTAAGAATACACTCAGTCATATCTGCTTATGTACACATAGCACAAACAAAATTTAGTTGAAATCCAATTGATAGTGTAGAAGTTATATGCATTTAAAATTTGGACCTATCAGCAGGCTTATAATCATTTTGGCAACACTGCCATGTATGGCCTCCAGGAAATTAAACCGCAATATTATTATCTATACGTGTGCCAATTTTGAAATAGCTCCCACTCATACCTTCCATGATATCCAACATGGAGTTCAAATTTCAATTGCGATTTTTCAGCAGTTGGTAGCAATGACATCATTTTCAAATATGGCCGTGAGATATCCAGGTATAGATCTCTACTCCTACCAAATTTTGTTTCGATTGCTGCAGCCGTTTAAGAGTTGATAGGGGGACACACACACACAGCCAGCCAGACAGACCGAAGGACAGACAGACAGACAGACAGACAGACAGACGGATAGACAGACAGACAGACACACATTTGTCCGATCTCATAAGTCTACTTTTTCCTAATTTTTGCAAAATGTGAAAAGTAGGCTAAAAATGGACCCCAAATGACAAGAAGGTTACCGTTCCCATAAGACAATAAAATGTTTAAAATAAGCATAAAATGACGAAAAACAAAGTTAATTAAGCTCCAATTATAAAATACCTTCTCGCAATAAATGAGGTCTGATCCTTCTACGAAAACCTGCATATTCTGCCTATTTTCGCCTATCCCCAAGTTTGTCCGGTGAAATCTACCTCCGCCTTCCGGCGTGCCGAGAGGACTTTTTTCATTTGAGTCTGATTTTCCTTTCAGCGTCCAGTCTAGTCAGCAAGCCTCTCTTTGCTAACAAGCCCCTATTGGCAGTTAGCACTGATGCTTCTTCTACTTCTACACCTTTAACTTTTAAATCTCTCAACACTGAATCCAACCTTGCCTTCTATCAACTCTACCAACTCTTACGTCTCTTACCATCTACTTCCGAACTCATTAACCTCTTAGATAATCTCTACTCCCCATTCTCTTCACATGACCCCATCGGCAGACACGACCAGCTTCATCAAGTGTGTTAATTTCTAACTTAGCCTTTATCTCTTCATTACGGGTACCTTCCTACCATTCCTCCCATCTATTTGTCCCAGCAAACATTCGTGCCACCCTGTTATCAGTTACCTCTAGCTTATGTATCAGATACTCTTAATGTACCAAGCCTTTACTCAGCGATGCAGGGAAAGTATCGTCGCTATACTAACTTCCTTTTTTCTTGCAGAATACTGTAGATCATAACTGAGAACTCACTGCATTGGCTTTTCTATACCTCGACTCTATTCCATTCCCCATACTAGGTATTTTCTTGTGTTTCTTCTGTACCAACATAACCTTCCTTTTTGAAATGCTGATTTCACTATCGTTTTACACTCCAGGGTTGGCTTTTCCCACGGACTATGCGAGGGATCCTACCTCTACCGCCACTGAGGGCAGCGTCCTAGAGCTTGAGACTCTGAGTCAGGGATACAACTGGGGTGTGTGACCAACACTGCGCCCAAGCGGCCTCACCTACAAAGCGAACAGGGGGCCTGACGAAGGGATGGGAAGAGTGGGACGGTTAGGCAAGGAAGTGAGAAGGAGGCGGCCGTGGCCTTACCGTAGGAAACATCCCGGCATTTGCTCGAAGACGAAGTGGGAAACCACGGAAAACCACTTCGAGGATGGCTGAGGTGGGAATCGAACCCCCTCTACTCATTTGGGCCACCCGAGGCTGATTAGTCCCCGTTCCAGTCCTCATACCACTTTTCAAAATTCGTGGTAGAGCCGCGAATCGAACCCAGGACCTCCGGGACGGCAGCGAACCATGCTAACCGCTACGCAACGGAGAAATGCTGATTTTGATACCATATTCCCCACATTTATGTTCAAGTTCTAACATCATGGCTTGTAAGCTTTCGACGGAGTCTGTCATGACGACCAGGTCATCAGCATAGGCGAGATTGCTTCCCTGGTTTCCAGATTTAGATTTAGTAAATAATGGCCCTCCGGTATTCATTTTATAAAAAAAGTTATTAGGCTTTGTGATGCACAAATAATACATGCCTGTGGTTAAAAGTTAGAGATTTTCTAGGTGAAATTATTCACTTGCATTATGTCGTGAAAATGCGATTCGTAAAATACAAAACCTAATTTGTTCCTAAGAACGAATTCAGAAATGAAATACGTTTACACCCGCTCCTCCTAGATCCTACTCTATCATTTCATTTCAACTGGACATCAGGCTACCAACACAATGTAACAACATCATATTACACTACACGATGCTTCGCACTCTACACACCGTTTTGAGAACTAGTCTACTATTCATAGAGGAAATTTACTCTTGAACCTTCACATATTTTAATTAATAACAGCTTTGCCTGTCGCACAGCATTATTCACATTATGAAAAAATTATACTTAAATGATTTTGTAACTGAACTGATTTCCTAGTTTACCGTTCATTTTATATACTTTTAAGGACTTTCCAATAACAATCCAAGTTGAATTAACAATTTTAATGATAATTAGTAGATATAAGATTGTTCAGTTTTATAGTAATGAGTTTGCTTTAAAAACAAAATATATTTGGATGGCTTTCTCCTCAGTTTAAGGAATGCGACAACGCGGTCATGGTGTAACCTAAATTTGGGGACCCCCATGACATTTTAATTTACGTCATCTTTATTCACATGTATTTCATTTCTAAAAGTTATTGTGTTGGCAACGTGACCAATTGCATTAGTCCGTCTGCAGAAGACGCAGTGTCACTATATTATTATTATTGGATTCTCAAACTTTTCTTTTATTTCTTCATTTGATGTAAATGCATATGTTAGCGCCGTGGTGAGTGAAGTGGGAACATGGGGTTACAAAATGGCCGCCTTATTACCAGACGCACGGTCGACTCTAGAAAGGTCGGAAGGTTCAACCTGAAAACACTGTAGCTACGGCTATTGTCAGTCATACTTCGTCACGAGCGCCTGAACTGGACAGCTGTTTGCTAGCAAGGTAGGCGACAAAAACTACGGAATTATTATTGGACAAACATAACGTACTGTACATGTTTAGCAAAACATCTGTTGATTTTTATTTACACATGACCAGTGTTACAATCGGAAATAAATTAATAACGAGCATATGATCGTGTAAAGTTGTTATAAGAGCCAAGCAGCTGATATTAGGCAAGAGTGACCGGAAATAATTTACCAACATAAAAGTGTTTAGCAAAATAAAGAAAATTATTTTGGTTTCTTTTCGTATTTTAATACTCTGATATGTAGATAATTTACTACCATTATAGAAATAGTCTGTTGCTGCTGGTATTCCATAACTGTATCAGATTACTTCTGTTTCCTTCCTAAAGTGCTGCAACTTTCTCTTCCCGTAACCAAGTTTGCTGACATCAACAGCATCATTTCTTGCCTGTGAATAATTGTTTAGCAATACAGTGGCAATAACTGAAAGTATTTTTTCACTTAATTGACTAATTTCCACTCCACAAAGGCACACATCATTTGGGAAACCAGTATCACCAAACAGAATTGTTTTAGACATAACTACTAACACCCTCTTTTGATCTTGACAGTTTAAGAACATGTTATTAGTACAGCTAGCAGTGTCAGCAATGTGGTACACTTGGTGTGATAGAACCTCTGTTAAGGGTCAAGTATCATTGGTAGAGGCTTCATTTCCTACTAAACAATCAACACAAAGTGAACATTCTAGCTTTAAGGAGACCTGGAATGGAGCATAACCTGATATATGCTGAAGACAGGAAGAGTTAACTTGAAAGTCAAAAATATTTGTTTTCTGAACAATGCTTAAACATGGGGCTACATTTGCAGAACCTGTCCCTTCCGTATTTACATTTTGTAAGTCTTTGTAAGTGTCAAAGGACCATTTCAGAACACCATACTTGGCAGATTTTGTGCCCAAGAGAAATTTCAATCTCAGTTTATTTTCTGCCTCTAAAACTTGAAGAAATGAAACATTGTTATCTGTGGAATCTCTTGAAAGTTGCACTGATACATTACTACACTATCACAACTGGTATAAAAATTCACCAGTCCTTGAACATCTGTGGTTTATTGTGAATGCTAGCAGCAAAATGAAGGAAACTCTCTAATAGTGTGCTTCACCAAAAATGCTTGTGCTTTCAATTCAAGAACTTCACCCAGCTTGACTCTTCTGTCCTCGGGATCACTTCACTTCCTAGTTTCAGGAATGGACAAGTCAGACGGCAAATATAGAAAAAAGTAGACAGGGCTCCTGACGCCAATTTCAATCTATCCATCGGGCGTTCCTTCCATTCTCCAGATGAGTCCTTATATTTATCTGCTTTAATAATGATCTTTTTAAAAAAATTGCAATCTACGAACCATTCGAAGGTTCCCTAATCCAGGCCTGGCGCAGATTTTCGTCACTTGGGAACCTAATCACTGGTGTGTAGCCTCCCTTACTTGGTTAATTTGCGTTACAGTTGGGGATACAACATGTATCTGGCATTGTTACGGTGCCGAAACATTCCAAGAATCAAAGTTTAAAACATAAAGTACGATATGTGATAATTCCATGTACCGTAGGCATTTAAAATACCATATTAGCCAGATACAAAACACACTCGTCAGTGTGTTCTTGATTAGGGATTACAGTAAAAAAACTCACCTGGAAAGGTAGTATAAACGCTACTATAAAGCGTATAAACGTACAAAGCGAAAGAAACAAAATATGGAAGGAAATATCCCTAGGAGATAAACAAGAACACCTGCCAGACTGAACGTTCCCTCGTGTTCCCGCCTGACAAGGGTATGACTGATGAACATGTTGCCAAGTCTCAGCCTTCCGACCAGTCTAGAGTCGACCGTGCCAGACACATCACATTTTACATTGTGGCCTAATTTGACTTGCTTTTTACACTATCCAACTATGAATATCGAACAGGATTTTCCATAAAGAAATTGGAGATTTTGAGATTCTGTCGTCTTTACTATGTCGCATTGGTTTTGTATTCCTGTATTATTATGTTTCTTCACGATAAAAGTCAAACGTGATTGAATGTTATGCAACGACAGTCTACTGTATGCACATTGTTCTTTAGTAGTGGTGAAACGCAGAACTGAACAGACTTAATATAGGTAATGCGCAAGATGGCTGATACGACTTTGGAACTTTGTAGTTGTGATGTGCAAGATGGCTGCTGCGGCTTTAGAATTTATAGTAGTGGTGATATTATGAACTATTGAACTAGATCGTCATAAAAAGCAAAGAGACCTACTCTAATTGTTATACCCCTTTTAGACGTCTCGGTCGCGATCCCGATTATCTCTGATCTGGATAATGTCCAATCGCGATCAACGGCATTTGCCATTGATACGTGTTTAGACGTCCCATCATGAAGCAACAGGATAATCGAGTAAAACAGCATGACATCGCTAAGGTTTGCAACTTTTGAATTCCAAGTGTTATAGCAGAAATTTACAGTTGTTTGTTTCCTCCCATTTTGAAGTATTTCAGTTATTCTTTATACATAATTCAACCTGCTAATGCATATTCTTAAATATATACAAATCCTGAGGAGACGTGTAGGCAAGGCCTACCCTTGGAGTGGAAATAAAAATATTTTGAAATATTTATAAACAGGTCTAGGCTATTTATTGCATAAATACTTCTTGTTCGTCCAGAGTTATTTGGCCCTATCGGAATCCCTTCTATGTCTATGACAATAAATTTATGTCTTTAATAATCGTCTTCATCGACTTTCCCCAACGCTAATATTTTTTTCAGCGTTTAAACACTGGTATGTTTGTCTCCATCCATCATTTCGTTTCCCTCAGACTTCATATATCTTTATCAATCAACTTAAATACAACCATCATGGCCAACATTACGTACATCTCGCTTTCAAAACACAAGATAATACAAAATGGCCATCATTTCCACTGCCTACTTCACTCGCACAACAGGAGGATAGAACACACCGACGATCGCAATGGCCGCGAACGCGATTATCTCGTTTTGGGAACGGGATCGGGAGGATCTTGTTGGAGGGAAAGTTGATCGCGATAATGTTATCCTGTAGCGTTTAGATGTCCCAACTTAATCTGGATCGGTGCCTGATCGCGATCGCAACCGGGACGTCTAAACGGGGTATTACTCAGGGAGAAGATAGAGTTGACAATGAAATATGAAATGAGATAAGAAGATGTCGTCGTGGTGGATTTCAGATTTGGGAGATTGTGAGGACATTCAAAGAAAATTAATGTGAATGACGAGATAGGAATTGAGTTGCCAGAAGTTCGATAAGAAGAGAGAAGGATCAAGTAAGTTATGTTCATTTTGAAGTTACATCTATAAAAAGAGTATTCCCATACTCCCAGGGAGTGGCTATATGCTGCTTTATTGAGAACGATTTCTCTTTTTGTGATCTCTTTTAATTCCGAATCCCACTACCACCACGTGTGTAAGTTGTCAATAAATTAAATCCGACGACTTCGACCGAGTTTGAACCCGCGATCTTGGGCATAAAAGCTCTGCATGTTAGCAACTACGCCACAGAAGCCACCCAAATATATTTGATCCACGCTGAAAGACGACTCCACTTAATACACTAATATACACGCATTTTGATCACCAATTGTTTCTTGAGATTAATTTTAGTTATTGTTGATGAAGACCAAAATGTGGCCGAAACTAGCCCAGTAAACATCTGCTAGTAATTTATTGTATTGACTTTTTGTGGATTATATTTAATGCCAATGGTATTTGTCAACAAAGACCCAATTTAAATATGAGTAATCTCGTATCAATAGTATACCATAATTGTTGACCTTTCATTAATTTATATGATAAATAGGCCTACAATTTTTAATTCGTTATTATGAAAACTCCGTTCCTCGCAAAAGTCCCGCGTTTACTCTCTTATCGTCATGGGACTGAGCTTTGAGTCTCTGGGAAACATGTTGTCATTTAGGAATTCATGAAAACCTCTCCAACAAAATAGTACTCAGTAATTTATGCGATGAGGGTTGATCCACTGTTTAAGTATTGACATTTAACTTTTGTTATGAGTACTGTAACTAGTTTATAATTAAAAAGTTAGTTTCAAACGACATTTTGCTGAATAGCAAATGTAGGCTACTTCCATATTAATTATTCCAAACTGAAAGTTTCACTTTTAATAAGCAACGCAGTGGTTCAAGGTATTAATTCGTTTTGAATCGCCTCCAAGGTGTAGTGGTCATCGTGCTTAACTGCCATCCCGGAGGTCCGAGGTTCGATTCCCGGCTCTGCCACAGTGGTATGAGGACTCGAACGGGGTCTACTCAGCCTCGGATGGTCAAATGAGTAGAGGGGCTTCGATTCCCACCTCAGCCATCCTGGAAGTGGTTTTCCGTGGTTTATCACTTCGTCTCCGGGCATATGCTGGGATGGTACTGCCCCCGTAATTGAATTATATAGAGACCACGGTGGCTATATTTGAAATTATAAGGAGAGTTATGGTTGTCATAGTTATGACGTGGGTAGTCATGACGTAAGCACGGATGACGCAAATGCTATGCCAGCAGGTTACTTGAGCTGAGATTCTCAGTGACGTCAGCATTTAGTCGAGAATGTTCCAAGATTTACGACGCAGTCGCAGGAAACGAGGAATTCTGCTGAGGAAGAAACTATGCTATTGGAGGAGAGGCTTGAACCAATCAACGATAGTTTAAAGGAAGACGGAGATTGCTGAAACTATGGTATTTTTATTACTTTTGGAATGCAGAATTGTGGAAATCCATTTGCAGTAGAAGCATTGATTTGGAATTTTGGTGAAATTTATTTTCAGTTTTTGAATTTTGAAAATCCGTCATGTATTAACGAAGTTGGAACTTTTAAGCGATGACGCAGTATCTCGCTTTGGAAGGGATGGAAACGCCCCTCGTGAAGTTAATAAAAGGGCTTGCGCAGAAGAGAGGAGCCTCTTTCGTTCTCCGATTATTCTCAGATCTCATTCTCAGATCATCGAAGTATATTTGTGAAAGTTCTTTTCTTATACATTCATTATAGTGAGACGTCGAAGTGAACAGCAGTGAAAAGAATCGTCTTTATAACGCGTGGCGAGGCCACTATATTAACGAGATCCAAGTCAAACTAGGTGAAGTTGAAACGGACCTTAGAAAGCTTCTACAAGTTTAGCGTTGAACAGTTAGCGGTCATCGATAAGCTAATTGTATTGTGCAGTGCTACATGCAGTTATAGAGAAAAGCTGAACAATTTCGACCGATTAATTTGAAAGATATTAGCAGTTTTATACGACTGACAAAAGTGATTATCTCGCCACAAGAGAAGCACTTTTGTATAGCCAGAATCAACGCAACGGCTGACGCTGCGAGTGGAATAGAAAGACTTCAGATTGCTTGGTTACAGAACGATACAGTATAATGGAGCAATTTAATACGGCAGTTTGTTCTTCTAACTCTACAACCGAAGAACAGATGGAAGGCTAAAGGGCTTATTGCAATTGGGACATATTTCAACGGAGTAAGATAGCGACATGGAACTTCGCTAATTGCTATTCCACACAAGCGAACATGCGGTGAATACCATCTACACCCATGTTTCGTAATTAAAGGCTGAATACCATCGAACAGCCATGAAAATGATTTCATACTCTGAATATGAATAATTTCTTCGGAAATTTCTACAAAACTTCATGGCGATTGTCTACTGGAACTTCAGGGAATTTTTCAAGAGAGGTCAGGGGTGTCCCGACTCACAAAGAAGATTATTGCCGGAAGGATGTCTATTCGTCTTCAAGGAGCAGAGCGATTTCCGGAGAAGGAAGCAGTTCGATTCTCCGAGGGTGCTATTTCCTATTTCGAGGATGGAGCTCAGCTTTAACGTGGTGAAATGGATCCATCAGCAGTCTTCTTTGGGGAATTTTCCTCTGGAACGTCAATCGGCAGATAAGGTAGTCGTGAACGTTTATTGTATTTGAGTTTATTAATGATGTTTGAGCAACCATTTTTCCCATATTTTTATCCTCATGTTTTTTGCCCTATTTTCTTGTTGAGATTCTTATTCTCAGTACACCTTGATGAGTTTTGCATTTTTCGACGATTTATTAAGACATTGTTATGTCATGGGCATAGTTAACGATTTTGAATCAGTTGAGACTGATATTTGGATTTTTCAGTAATTAATATTTTTTTTGTAGTCACGATTTGACTGTATGTTAATGATTTTTAATGGCAGATTTAAATTCAGACAGCGTGTCATTTTATTAAAGTAATTCTACCCCAGTTTAATTACTTTGACCAATTTTCTGTCATCATCAAGAAGGAAGAACATTTAAATGATTTTAGAGCGTTAAAATCTCTTACGTTGTCGACGATCTTGGAAATACTAGTCGTTATTTGTATTGATTGCAACACAAACATTTATCGTCAGTTATGAATGAACATTGCATCATAGACACTTTTGTGAAAGAGTAACTTTAATAATGAATTATTGAATGCATTAAAGTCAAGTACTTTTGTTAGGAGTTTTTCTCAATTAGAGATTTATAGAATCATGTTTGCATTCCCCAGTCTAATTGGATTCTATTCGACTACTTTGCATTTTAGTCGCACTTTATTTGATGATAGTATTTTCATACTACAATTTTTTTTTAGGATGTTAATCTTAAATTTTGATAGACCAGACAGGCGTATATAAGCGTATTCTCTATTAAATTTGTTTGTGATTGGCAAGTTTTGACTTCATTTCGGTTCATGAATGAAATCCACGAAGGTTAAATAAAAAAACAGTTTTGAAACAATTAATGATTATAAAAATTTTTAAGTGGAACTATGAATGTATAATCGCTAGTGCAGCGCGTGTTGAAAGTCGCTGAGGTATAATGCCCTTGAATATGAAGGAAGTTCCCACAGGAATTAATGTTAAAGAATTTTTTTGTGGAAGTTTTGTAAGTTATGTGGAAGTTTTTAATGCCATATAGATTAATATATGATGAATTTTGGGCATATTTTTAATGCAGTTTATGCATTAACTTGTTAGCGAAGGATTTTCCGCTGGAGTAAGATTGTCATAGGTCGTTGAAAATTAATCAAGTGAATTTACTGTTAGAATTAACACGAGTTTTGAAAGAATTTGAGATAAGATTTTGAATGAAGGTTGCCGTCACAAATCATTATTAAAACATTTATTAAACCAGATTGTGACATTAACATGTATAACTAACCTTCATTGGTCGATTATATTAAACACGATTATGAAAATTACCAACCGAATGAACATGTGGTTAATGTATTTATTAAATTAATAATTTAAACAATTTAAATGTTAATATTGTAAATAATTGCTGTAAATATTTTTGAAAATAATGTGAAACGAGAGTGATGTTAAAGGCGTGCTTATAATATTTTTATTGTCTTTGACAAATATTATAAACAATTTCTAATTGTTATAAATAATTTATGTGATTTTGTTATAAACATTTAAGAGCTAATTAAACATTTGGATTGAAGTTAACAAGTTTAAGAAATTAACATAATGATCCAATAGGATGTGAGCAAAGTACTTGAAAGATTTGCGTAAATATAATGTGAGTTGTCTTGTAGACATTTAAAAGCTTGAGAGAACAAGCTGTATTCTTACGTAACATAGCATGTGAGAAGGGAGTGCATTTGACCAGTATGCAACAGGCTGGAGGGTAGCCCGCAGCTGTGCCAACATCTGGTTCTCAGAGAGTGAGGTCGTACACACTCTGGCCTTGCGACTATAAATACCATTCTCATGTTTATTAAAAGGAAACCAAATGCTCTATATATGTCACACCCTGACGTCCTTTTCCAATCCAATAGTGTTATGAATATTACGTTATTTGGAGCCCTTGGGAGCTAAAATGTTCTATATCATGTTGTATGATAATTTGCAAGTCCTACTGGAGGACGTAGTCAGATTGACTTGGGCTACTGATAGCCACGTTTATTTTGTTGTGTTAGTAAAATCATACCCTTTATTAGAAATAAAGCTTTTGTACAGTTCAAAGTTCTCGTCTTCGTATTGGTTCATTTTTAAATGTCATGGTGGAGGTTATTGTGTGAACAGACTTTTAGTGATCCTGTTGTCAACTCAAACCCCAAGATAATTAAGAGGTAAGTAACGGTAAGTATGAACCCCCGTCTATTTTGGTGTGTTCCACAATGATTTCCTGTGAACTTCTGTGCTCTTATCTCGATAGTATCTGTCAGTGCCATTTTCATTGATGTAGCTGAGCCGGTGCGATTGATAATTGGCAATCCGATTGAGGGGGCGGATATCTGACAGCCTACTATCCAGGTAAACGGGGACAGAAAGATTGGCGACCCTAATACGTGGGGATCGAATTCGACAAAACTGGATTACCAGGTTGAACGCCAGTAAGAGTGGCAAACCTAAAACGTGAGGTTCGATTAGACTCAAATAAAGAGGTTGATTCTTTGTTAGATGTCTAGGCCAATTGTAGTATTTGAGAGTGTGATTATATAGGAATTAAATGTTGTATTGTATTAGGAAAATTACACTCAGAAAAGATCAGATCTTATACAACTTGAGAAAGGTTAAATAGGCTGGAAACTTAGAAAAATCGCCTATAATCTGGAATCTTATTTTATTTGACCGGCTTATGACATTTTAGTCATATTAAAGATAAAATTAATTATTTGGATTGTAAATGTAAATTATTTGTGTTAGGATATTTTAAAATGAGCCAGAGAAATTTGAACATGTGCTTGAGTTTGTTTCAACATGAAGTATCTTCGAAGATTAATTATAAGGTAGTTATAAGTTAGATTTAAGACAGAAAATTGATCAAAAATTATATATGGTGAAAAGTGTTGCTCAAATGTTGTTATTTTGCTCTTTTGATATATGTCCCTACAGCAGTCCATTTTTGAATAATATTGTAATGGCAGATGAAAGTTTGAAGAAGATGTTAGAGGAGATGTCTGCTAACATGAATAGAAGTATGAAGCAGATGTTGAATGAAAGCATGAAGGAGAATAATAGTAATTTGTCTGCTAATTTGAATGCAAGAATGGAGGAGAATGTTAGTAATTTGTCTGCTAATTTGAATGCAAGAATGGAGGAGAATGTTAGTAATTTGTCTGCTAATTTGAATGCAAGGATGGAGGAGAATGCTAGTAATATGTCTGCTAATTTGAATAGTAGTATGAAGGAGATGGAAGCTAGGAATACTAGTCGAATGGAGGAGAATGCTAGTAATTTGAAAGCTAGTATGGGTGAAAGTTTGAAGGGTATCCAAACTAGTGCTGCTAATTTAGAGGATAATATGTCGCGTTTACAGATTAATACCCAAGGAATTGAGAATACTGTAACTGACATCCGCACAGATGTATCTAATGTGCATAAAAATGTTGATGATGTTAAATTTGATGTGTCTAAGGTACAGAAAAACCTTACAATGTTAAATTTAGATGTAGCTAATGTCCGAGGGGATATTTCTTGTGCTAGAGCCGAAGTTGTTGTTGTCAAAAATGATGTAGCGACTGTCCAAGACAAGGTCGAGGAAGTCCAAAAAGAAATTCAAAAAGCTAGAACTGATGTATCGAATGTTCAGGTAGATATTAATAACATTCGTGCGGATATAACTGAGGTGCAAAGTGACATAACTAAGATTCAGGTAGAGGTCAACACAGTTTTCATAGATATGACTAAAGTCCAAACTGATGTAAATAAAGTCAGGGAAGAAATCGAAAACTCAAAAACTCTTTGTACGCGTAATATAACTGCATTAGCGACTAGACTAGTTGATGAATCAGTTAGAACAACAACGTCTTTAGCAGAGTTGAAGTATGATGTAGAGGTCATGAGAACCCAGGTATTAGACCACAATAGAGTATTAAAAGAGGATATCGAAGTAGACATAGCCGAAATGTTAACAGCAAACGTAGCGGTATGGAAAGACGAGTGGAATAAGTCAAGTGGGGAACATGTAACCCAAATTCAGGAAAGGATTGAAAGAAAACTTGCCAGTACGCAGATAGAAATTAACAATGAAGTAGTACAGATTAGGAAAGATTTAAGCGTCAGGATAAATTCGCTATCCGAAAAACAAGTTGACGATAGAATACAACTAGATCAGGATATGCAAACTTTAAAATCTACATTAGAGGATCAAATTCATAAAGTTGTCTCGGATGTAAATGAAACGACGAGTAAACTGAAAAATTTGAAGTTAGGAGAGGCTAGTTTAATGCAGGACTACAAAGAAGAGATAATCAAGAAAGTCTTAACAGAAATCACCGACAAGGATACAGAAGGCTTAGCTTGCGAATTGAATAGGAATTATGCTAGAAGACATAACCTAGAGCCAGAAGAAAGAGACGTGACTCCTGAAGAACGTGTATCCAGATTCAGAGAGGAGGATGACGAGAGGAATATGGAACCTGAGTGGAACTATCGATATAGTGGGAAAAACTATCCGGATTCATATCCGAGGAACGTGACGGTCATCAGGAATTTCGAAGACAAACCGCAAAAATTCAGTAACACTGATAGTTTGACACCTATAGAGTATGTAAGGAATCTCAAAGATTATTTCATCGAAGCTCACATTCCCAGAGAGAGAGAGATGAAGATAGTAGAGAGATATCTGATTGGAGGACCCCTCGAATGGTTTCTCGCATTTAGATACACATTCAGTAACTTTGACGAGTTTGCAGAGGCATTAATCAAGCGATTTTGGTCTATAGAAGCGCAGAATTCGTTAAGAGCGGAGGTGTATTCAAGAAAATACTCAGGTACTCTTCCAACGAGGTACGCTGATTTCTTTACGAGTCAGTTGTCCCGCTTGAGATTTTTGCAACCCCCATTGTCCACGGAGCAACTAATAGATGCGATTTCTCGTATGCTGCCAGTTGAGGTGAGAAGACTTATAATTTCGTCCAACATCAGGGATTTATCCAGCATGGATGAATTACTGAGAAGGTTAGACTACACAAGTCCAATGCCTAACGTAGTCCAGAAAGGTCAAAGGCAGGAGTTTAAAGAAATCAATACGGTATACATGGACCAAGTCCAACAAACTGACAAGCCAGAGCAGGAGAAAACTGACAATGTAGGTCCTCACAGGAATAATCAGTTTAGAAATTACAGATCACAAGGTTACCGACCGTATCAACAGAGAAGAGGTTGGAACTACAACCGAGGAAACTATAATGGAAGAGGCAGATATTATAACAATAATGGTTATAACCGAAATTATAACAGGAATAACCAGAGCCAAAACAGAAACCAGAATACTCAAGGTCAGGTTATGACACCCGATCAGTATCAGCAAAGAGAGAAGGAAAGCCAGCAATACTTAAAAGAATTAAGGGATAAAGAAGCTGACAATCAAAAGAAAAGGCAGGATGTTGTAATCGATCCTGGGCCTTCTACGAGCCAGCAGAATTTTGAGGTCGGTAACACAAAAAAAAAAAACGCCGATTTCTCAACGTCAGTGAGAACCTGTAAATACATTGCCACACCACACCTGATTACGATTAATGAGATATACGAAGTTACCGATGAAGATTTACTAGAAGAGAGGGGTATTGTTAAAGAGGAAAGACCATGTGCATTACCTATTATTGCTGTACGGATAGATGGACAGCAGTACAAAGCCCTGATGGACACTGGTGCTATTATTTCCATCATTTCAGAGGAATGTTATCAAAGTCTGTTAAGAGGAGAGAACATGACAGTTCTACCTGTTTCTACCGTCAAAGTGAGAGGGATATTCCAAGATAAGGCAGTGAAATGCAAGATTCAAGTGTTATTGAACTTTGAGATCAATGGAAGGAATTATGAACAGATCTTCATTGTGGTGAGCAAGATCAATTTTGATATGGTGCTTGGAATCGATTTTATATCGAAGGTCGGAGCTATTATTGACATGAAGAACAGAAGTATTAGCTTTAATGATGGGTACATAATCACAGAAGAGATAGAAGAACAGGACGTGAAAAACAGTCTGGAAATAGACCTTAGGGAAGAAATTTTGAATACAATAATTAATGAAGTGGAAAACTTAGAAGAAATACCCAGTAGAAAAACTGAAGGATTTGAAGAAATTCAGGGGGAATTTGAGGATCTGATAAAGGAATTCCAAGATATTTTCGATGAAAAGCCTGGATTGATTAAGGATTATAAGTACAAGATAAGGCTGACAGATGAAACCCCTTACCAGAAGAGAATATACCCCATTCCTGAGAAATACTATCAAGAAGTACGAGGGTTAATCAGAAAAATGGAGGTAGACGGGATTATTAGAAAACAGGCGTCGTCTTATATAAACCCCATCACAGTAGTGAAGAAAAGTAATGGTCAGATACGTCTTTGTCTCGATGCCAGGACCATCAACTTAAAGATTCTTCCAGAAAATGACAGACCACCCAAGATTAGAGATCTGCTTCGGAAATTCAAAGGAAGAGCTTGTTTCAGCGTTCTTGACTTGACGTCTTCATTTTATCAAGTTCAATTAGAAGAGGATAGTATGCAGTACACTGGATTCCTATTTGACCAGACGTCATGGGTCTTTGCCAGAATGCCTTTTGGAATGGTTAACAGTGGACCAGCACTTATTCGAGCACTTGATAGTAAGCTCACTGACGAAGTGAAAGAAAATGTAATCTGCTACATTGACGATTTAATCGTATCTTCACCCAGCGCTGCAGAACATTTAGTGCACTTGAGAAAGTTGTTCAAGAATTTAAGGGAGGCCAACATCAAGGTGAACTTTGGAAAATGTCAATTCTTGAAGAAGGAGATAAATTATTTGGGGCATACTATTGATAAAGATGGATATCATCCAAACATGAAAAAAGTAGATGCGATCACGAGATTTCCAAAGCCAACTAAGGTAAAACAAGTCAGAGAATTTGTAGGTGCATGCCAATTTATTAGCAGCCACTGTCCAAGATACTCGGAAATTATGGCTCCTCTGTATGACTTACTCAAGAAGAACAACAGATGGAAATGGAGTACCGCTGCAGACGAGGCTTTTGAGAAAGCAAAAGAGATGCTCAGAAATAATGTGAAACTGGAGTACCCAGACTTTGAGAAGGTGTTCTATATTGAGTCTGATGCATCGAGAATAGGCATTAGTGCAGTCTTATACCAGAAAGACGAGGCAGGCAACAAGCACTACATTGCGTTCACTAGTCGGAAGTTGAAAAAGCACGAGGAAAACTACTTCACGACAGAGCTTGAAGCGTTAGCTTTTGTGACAGCTTTACAAGCCTGGAAGAAAATCCTGCTGGGACATAAGGTCATCATTATTACTGACCATAAAGCACTACAGTTTATGTTGCAAACTGACATGTCAAGTGATAGATTGACACGTTGGGCTTTGTTCACCCAACAGTTTAACGCTACTATCGTCCACCAGCCTGGGAAAGATAACTTACTGGCTGATGCTCTATTACGTAACCCTATTAAAAATGTGCAGATACACCATGTACAATTGGAGCAAGAAGATGAAGAAACCGTTAGGAGGTTAGCCCGAATCGGTGTGTCACAGAAGAGACACGCTCCAATAAGGAAAATGTACAGGTTCCTCAAGGGTTACATGGACAATACGGATGTTGACTATGAAGCTACACAGAGAAATTCACGACACTTTGTCTTGAGTGGAGACATTGTATGCAAGTATGCTGACCCTGCGCATACAAAACTTCGAATAGTCGTGCCACCTAAACTTGTTGTCAATTTAGTGTGGGTAGCTCATCATGCAACTGGACATGCCGGTTTAGATAAAACTCTTAATACACTTAAAGAGAGATTTATCTGGACTAACATGCGTTCCAGTATTGCCAAGGTCATTCGATCCTGTGACAAATGTCAAAGAGCAAAGTATGCTTCTGCTTTACTAAAGGGAAAACCGAAGGCGATGATTCCTTCTAAGCCAAACGAACTTATGGCGACGGATATATTTGGCCCCTGTCCGAAGGGATACCAGGGTAACCAATACTTGTTGGTGACCGTGGATGTTTTCTCAAAATTTGTTACAATGAGTCCCATGCAGAAAGCTAACACGAGGAACGTTGTAAGCAGACTGGAAAATGCTGTATTTCCTAAAGCTGGTATACCGGAATATCTACTGTCAGATCATGGAACGCAGTTTACGTCCGTGGAATTTGCAGCGGATATGGAAAGGCTTGGCATTAAGCACTTATTTTCAAGCGTGCGTTACCCTGAATCGAATTCCTCAGAAAGATATATGGCTGAATTTTCGAAATTCTGTCGAATTTTCTGTCCAAATGATCATTCTGGTTGGGTGAGATTTGTACCCCTTATTGAGGAATGTCTGAACTCTACAGTGCAGGAGAGCACAGGAGAAGTGCCAATGCGACTTCATCTAGGAAGAAACCCAGAAAGGCCGTGGGATAATCTTTTCAACCACATACCTAGAGATCCCGACCTAGGAAGACAGCAGAGGATTGACAAGGCAAAGGAACAACTCCAGAAAGCAGCAGAGAAACGATTGAATAGAGTAGCTGGAAAACGTTTTGGTACACCCTTTCAAGTTGGAAATCTTGTATTATTACGCAGACCTGTCAAGGCTGATATGACCAAGAAAATATACCCCAAATTTGGATTAGTGTTCCTGGGGCCGTTTAGGATTACGAACGCTTATGGAAACAACTGTTACGAACTCTACGATGATGAGAATAATGTCGTTTACGGCAAGTTCAATGCTGGAAATTTAAAAAGATACTATCCTAGAGTAAGCCAGTAATAATTCAATTTCGTGTTCAAGAGAGTTGAGATACTTGTAACATTGAGTTTAAAAACAATTTGCAACTGTTTTTAAAACGTGGTGAGAGGAGAATGCCCCCGTAATTGAATTATATAGAGACCACGGTGGCTATGTTTGAAATTATAAGGAGAGTTATGGTTGTCATAGTTATGACGTGGGTAGTCATGACGTAAGCACGGATGACGCAAATGCTATGCCAGCAGGTTACTTGAGCTGAGATTCTCAGTGACGTCAGCATTTAGTCGAGAATGTTCCAAGATTTACGACGCAGTCGCAGGAAACGAGGAATTCTGCTGAGGAAGAAACTATGCTATTGGAGGAGAGGCTTGAACCAATCAACGATAGTTTAAAGGAAGACGGAGATTGCTGAAACTATGGTATTTTTATTACTTTTGGAATGCAGAATTGTGGAAATCCATTTGCAGTAGAAGCATTGATTTGGAATTTTGGTGAAATTTATTTTCAGTTTTTGAATTTTGAAAATCCGTCATGTATTAACGAAGTTGGAACTTTTAAGCGATGACGCAGTATCTCGCTTTGGAAGGGATGGAAACGCCCCTCGTGAAGTTAATAAAAGGGCTTGCGCAGAAGAGAGGAGCCTCTTTCGTTCTCCGATTATTCTCAGATCTCATTCTCAGATCATCGAAGTATATTTGTGAAAGTTCTTTTCTTATACATTCATTATAGTGAGACGTCGAAGTGAACAGCAGTGAAAAGAATCGTCTTTATAACGCGTGGCGAGGCCACTATATTAACGAGATCCAAGTCAAACTAGGTGAAGTTGAAACGGACCTTAGAAAGCTTCTACAAGTTTAGCGTTGAACAGTTAGCGGTCACCGATAAGCTAATTGTATTGTGCAGTGCTACATGCAGTTATAGAGAAAAGCTGAACAATTTCGACCGATTAATTTGAAAGATATTAGCAGTTTTATACGACTGACAAAAGTGATTATCTCGCCACAAGAGAAGCACTTTTGTATAGCCAGAATCAACGCAACGGCTGACGCTGCGAGTGGAATAGAAAGACTTCAGATTGCTTGGTTACAGAACGATACAGTATAATGGAGCAATTTAATACGGCAGTTTGTTCTTCTAACTCTACAACCGAAGAACAGATGGAAGGCTAAAGGGCTTATTGCAATTGGGACATATTTCAACGGAGTAAGATAGCGACATGGAACTTCGCTAATTGCTATTCCACACAAGCGAACATGCGGTGAATACCATCTACACCCATGTTTCGTAATTAAAGGCTGAATACCATCGAACAGCCATGAAAATGATTTCATACTCTGAATATGAATAATTTCTTCGGAAATTTCTACAAAACTTCATGGCGATTGTCTACTGGAACTTCAGGGAATTTTTCAAGAGAGGTCAGGGGTGTCCCGACTCACAAAGAAGATTATTGCCGGAAGGATGTCTATTCGTCTTCAAGGAGCAGAGCGATTTCCGGAGAAGGAAGCAGTTCGATTCTCCGAGGGTGCTATTTCCTATTTCGAGGATGGAGCTCAGCTTTAACGTGGTGAAATGGATCCATCAGCAGTCTTCTTTGGGGAATTTTCCTCTGGAACGTCAATCGGCAGATAAGGTAGTCGTGAACGTTTATTGTATTTGAGTTTATTAATGATGTTTGAGCAACCATTTTTCCCATATTTTTATCCTCATGTTTTTTGCCCTATTTTCTTGTTGAGATTCTTATTCTCAGTACACCTTGATGAGTTTTGCATTTTTCGACGATTTATTAAGACATTGTTATGTCATGGGCATAGTTAACGATTTTGAATCAGTTGAGACTGATATTTGGATTTTTCAGTAATTAATATTTTTTTTGTAGTCACGATTTGACTGTATGTTAATGATTTTTAATGGCAGATTTAAATTCAGACAGCGTGTCATTTTATTAAAGTAATTCTACCCCAGTTTAATTACTTTGACCAATTTTCTGTCATCATCAAGAAGGAAGAACATTTAAATGATTTTAGAGCGTTAAAATCTCTTACGTTGTCGACGATCTTGGAAATACTAGTCGTTATTTGTATTGATTGCAACACAAACATTTATCGTCAGTTATGAATGAACATTGCATCATAGACACTTTTGTGAAAGAGTAACTTTAATAATGAATTATTGAATGCATTAAAGTCAAGTACTTTTGTTAGGAGTTTTTCTCAATTAGAGATTTATAGAATCATGTTTGCATTCCCCAGTCTAATTGGATTCTATTCGACTACTTTGCATTTTAGTCGCACTTTATTTGATGATAGTATTTTCATACTACAATTTTTTTTAGGATGTTAATCTTAAATTTTGATAGACCAGACAGGCGTATATAAGCGTATTCTCTATTAAATTTGTTTGTGATTGGCAAGTTTTGACTTCATTTCGGTTCATGAATGAAATCCACGAAGGTTAAATAAAAAAACAGTTTTGAAACAATTAATGATTATAAAAATTTTTAAGTGGAACTATGAATGTATAATCGCTAGTGCAGCGCGTGTTGAAAGTCGCTGAGGTATAATGCCCTTGAATATGAAGGAAGTTCCCACAGGAATTAATGTTAAAGAATTTTTTTGTGGAAGTTTTGTAAGTTATGTGGAAGTTTTTAATGCCATATAGATTAATATATGATGAATTTTGGGCATATTTTTAATGCAGTTTATGCATTAACTTGTTAGCGAAGGATTTTCCGCTGGAGTAAGATTGTCATAGTTCGTTGAAAATTAATCAAGTGAATTTACTGTTAGAATTAACACGAGTTTTGAAAGAATTTGAGATAAGATTTTGAATGAAGGTTGCCGTCACAAATCATTATTAAAACATTTATTAAACCAGATTGTGACATTAACATGTATAACTAACCTTCATTGGTCGATTATATTAAACACGATTATGAAAATTACCAACCGAATGAACATGTGGTTAATGTATTTATTAAATTAATAATTTAAACAATTTAAATGTTAATATTGTAAATAATTGCTGTAAATATTTTTGAAAATAATGTGAAACGAGAGTGATGTTAAAGGCGTGCTTATAATATTTTTATTGTCTTTGACAAATATTATAAACAATTTCTAATTGTTATAAATAATTTATGTGATTTTGTTATAAACATTTAAGAGCTAATTAAACATTTGGATTGAAGTTAACAAGTTTAAGAAATTAACATAATGATCCAATAGGATGTGAGCAAAGTACTTGAAAGATTTGCGTAAATATAATGTGAGTTGTCTTGTAGACATTTAAAAGCTTGAGAGAACAAGCTGTATTCTTACGTAACATAGCATGTGAGAAGGGAGTGCATTTGACCAGTATGCAACAGGCTGGAGGGTAGCCCGCAGCTGTGCCAACATCTGGTTCTCAGAGAGTGAGGTCGTACACACTCTGGCCTTGCGACTATAAATACCATTCTCATGTTTATTAAAAGGAAACCAAATGCTCTATATATGTCACACCCTGACGTCCTTTTCCAATCCAATAGTGTTATGAATATTACGTTATTTGGAGCCCTTGGGAGCTAAAATGTTCTATATCATGTTGTATGATAATTTGCAAGTCCTACTGGAGGACGTAGTCAGATTGACTTGGGCTACTGATAGCCACGTTTATTTTGTTGTGTTAGTAAAATCATACCCTTTATTAGAAATAAAGCTTTTGTACAGTTCAAAGTTCTCGTCTTCGTATTGGTTCATTTTTAAATGTCATGGTGGAGGTTATTGTGTGAACAGACTTTTAGTGATCCTGTTGTCAACTCAAACCCCAAGATAATTAAGAGGTAAGTAACGGTAAGTATGAACCCCCGTCTATTTTGGTGTGTTCCACAATGATTTCCTGTGAACTTCTGTGCTCTTATCTCGATAGTATCTGTCAGTGCCATTTTCATTGATGTAGCTGAGCCGGTGCGATTGATAATTGGCAATCCGATTGAGGGGGCGGATATCTGACAGCCTACTATCCAGGTAAACGGGGACAGTACGTACCGTCAAGCCACGGCCGCCTCCTTCCCCCTTCCTTGTATATCCCTTCCATTCTTCCCATCCCGTCCCATCCCTCATGAGACCCCCTATTCGCTTTGCAGATGAGGCCGCCTGGGCGAGGCGCTAGTCCTGCCTCCCCAGTTCTATCCCCGACCCGATGTTAAGCTCCAGGACACTACCCTGGAGGCGATAAAGGTGGGATCCCTCGCTGAGTTCGTGGGAAAAGCCAACCCTGAAGGGTAAACTGACTACGGAAAGAGAAATCGTTTGAGGGTCAATGGAGATCCTAACACACACTCAAAGACCCGTGTCTTTGAGTGTGTGTTAGGATTTGGAATGTGCTACATACCCCGGGGCTTGAAATAAGGTAGGCTATTATTTCTCTGGAAAGAGCTTGGGATAAACCACACACAGTATAGCCGCTGTACCCACCGGGATTCAAACCTCCGATCACTGGATTTACTGAAGCTCCCCACTGCAGTCGTGGGGATAGTTTAACGACCACGTTTACGCCGCGGGGTACCTAGGTGTCGCTAAGCCCCTAAATAAACCAGCATCAGCAACATCAAGAGCCGGCCCCGTGGTGTTGGGGTAGCGCACCTGCCTGTCACGCGGAGGCCCAGGATTCGATTCCCGGCTCCGTCACGGATTTTAGAAACTAGTTAGTTAGTTAATTATTGTTGTTTAAAGGGAGGGAACTACGAGGTCATCTGCCCCTCTTAACACAGATTAAATATGATGATGATGATAATTGTTGTTTTAAGGGGCCTAACATCGAGGTTATCGGCCCCTAACACAGATTAAAATATACAAATTTGGAATAGAATTAAAAAATTAGAGGTGGACTCCTACATTTGAAAAGGCCGAAAATTAATAAAACAAAAATTAAACAGAACTAATAATTATAAAGATAAACAAACATTACTGAAAAACAAAAATTCACCACTCATAGAAGAACAAGTCTTTGAGTCAATGTACTCTGGAAAATGTCGATTGCTGGCCCTAACCCACTCTCACTTATAAAGCGGATAACGCGATCAGCAGCCACCACGTCGTCGGCTAATATAAATTTGAGTGTCATCTCTAAACCAAGGTTTCTTCTTAAGTCAGCAAGATCCACGGTGAAAACGGCTCCACAGGTAAAAAGTGGGGGGTCTTCCCTTATCATGAGGTACGAATGGGTGGATCTTGCATGACCTATACTCAGTCTACACAAAAGATTAAAAAACTGACGTGAGGGCTGGAACGGGATGCACTCAGCCTAGTGCGGACAATTGAGTAGTTGTCTGACAATAAAGCAGCGCCCCGGTCACGAAAACCAAGATTAACGTCCGAGGGGACCCGATGCGCTGACCATGAGTCACCTCAATACGTGCAGCGGTCACTTAGTAGGCCTAGGCCCTTCATGGACTGTAGTGTCAGTGGTTTTTATAGCATCAACAACAACAAAAACGATCCACTTAAAGAAATATTTTTGAGTCACTCTCTGCAGCATGTTTGACGTCAACCCATTATACACAGTGTGAAAAACAGAGACAAAATCAAACTGAAGGTATAATTTTTCACATTACATACACCATTCTAAATAAATATTTAATTTTTGCAGTAAATGTACGGAAGGAAGGTCAATTCTATTTCTTGAACTGTGTTTATTAACCAAATTTAAGGGGGAGTCGGAAAGCAAGAAAATTGAGAATATTACTTTTCCCAAATTTTCTGTTAAAATTATGTGAGTTCTGTTTATATTAATAAAATGATGTATAATTTATAATCATGTGCAACCTGTCTTTTGTTAGGTGCTCAATGTGTGAGTGTCGTATTTGAGACAGATTTTCTGAATATTGCTTTTTATCTCATGTTTAACCCAATTTCTCAGAAACTATTCCAGTTCATGTTTTGCACCTTGTGGTTAGCTACTGAACTAGAAAATAGTATTTCCCTTAATTAGATTCTAATTTAGGGATCATTTTAAAAAGTTTTGTGCTAAAATATGATAAAAATCAATTAGTCAAGTCGTCTCATTCTAGTTCAGTACTTTTGGGAAGATTGCAATATAAATGAATACCAATTATTGTTATTTAATAAATGTATTACACCTTAGAAAGTCGTCTCCGTAGCGTAGTGGTCAGCATGGTTAGCTGCCGCCCCGGAGGTCCTGGGTTCGATTCCCGGCTCTGCCACGAAATTTGAAAAGTTGCATGAGGATTGAAACGGGGTCTACTCAGCCTCAGGTGGTCAAAAAGAGTAGAGGCGGTTCGATCCCCACCTCAGCCGTTCCCGAAGTGGTTTTCCGTGGTTTCCCACTTCGTCTTCGGGCAAACGCCGGGATGGTAACTCCTGTAAGGCCACGGCCGCCTCGTTCCCTCTTCCTTGCCTCTCCACCCCAATATTCCCCTACCTTCCCATCCCTCATGAGGCCCCTGTTCGCTTTGCAGGTGAGGCCGCCTGGGCGACGTGCTGATCACAGCTCCCCAGTTGTATCCATCCCGACCAGATGTTCAAGCTCCAGGACACTGCCCGTAGAGGCGGTAGTAGTGAGTGCCTTCGCTGAGTCCGTGGGAAACACCAACCTAGAAGCTAAATTGACTAAATAAAAAAAAATACAAAATTACACCTTAGTCAACAATAATTAAGTAAATTTATTAAGAAGCGCTCGAAAGAGCATTAATTACAAGCTAAATGAGTAGCCTAAACATTACACTGAAATATCTTTTACCCGAATGGGTATTAGTTTTCACTATAATCAGATAAAGATTTCGTCCTCTTCCGGCACACTGTGATGTGATACAGCGTACACCTCCGTCCACATAATTCACACACACACATCTTTCATTCGGCGAGTGGAAAAGCTTGTTCTCACAAATCTTGTGGTGGAAACCATGTATGGCCAGTCTCGTGATGATATGTCTTCGCACCTGGTTCGTGTTGGTCCAGGTGCGATCGATCATCGCTGATAAACCGTAGAAGCCTCTGTCTATCTCTGCTCTTTTCTTCCTCCTACGTTCCAGTAGTTTGACGGAAGCCTCAGTAGAAGGCAGGCTTAGTCGGAGATCCTCCATGTAAAACGTTTTCTTGGCAAGTTCATAGACAAGACGAGATTGCGCATATTTTCCAATCCTGAGGGCACATTTTATGAATCTTGCTTTCACCTTTTCTATTCGTTCTAAGTCTGTGATGGTCAGTTTTTCCCATACTAGTTCCAGTCCGTAAGTAACTACGGGATATATCGTCGTGTCAAAGAGCCTCATGGCTGTCTTCAGTGATATTGCTGCAATGTTCTTTGTCCTGCATATTGCTTTCGTGGCCTTTGCTGTCCTGTCCTGTATGTGGCATCGGAACGAGCTCGCTGTCGTTTGTAGGGTTACGCCTAAGTATTTGAACCTATTTACTATCCTTAGTGTTGAGCGTCATTATTAAGTTTTGTGATATTCTCCCCTCCTTCCTAAAAATCATCTGATAGGTTTTTCTGCATATTGATGGAAAGTTTTTTTTCTGCCCATATTTCCAGTTCATCAAGGATTCCTGCAGCTCTTCTTGATTGGGCGAGCCTAAGACCATGTCGTCTGCATAAATGATTAACGTGGCTGTCTTCTTTCCCTTGAGTATCTCAATGATATCTGCTGTCATTATGTTGAACAATAACCGGCTTATGGGGTCGCCCTGGAGGACTCCATTTTTCTGTGTGATAGTCATTAATCTGCTGACACCATCGTCAATTTCGACGTAGAACAATAATTAAAGTAATATTAATTAATGAAATGTGCCAGTTTTGACCATATTGTGGCCTTTTTCAGCGATGGTGTTTTAACGAAACTAAAAAGTAATTACGATAAAAGATTTTTAGCCTACTTTTCACATTTTGCAAAAATCAGGAAAAAGTAGACTTATGAGATCGATCCGGGTAAATTTCTGTCTGTCTGTCTGTCCTTCGGTCTGTCTGGCTGTGTGTCTGACCCCCCTATCAACCCCTAAAAGGCTACAGCAATCGAATCCAAATTTGGTATGATTAAAGATCTATACCTGAATATCTCAAGCTCATATTTGAAAATAATGTCAGTGCTACCAACTGCGGAAAAACCACAATTGAAATTTGAGCTCCATGTTGGATCTTGGAAGGTATGCATGGGAGCTATTCCAAAATTGGCACACATACAGTATATGTAATAATATTTCAATTTAATTTCCAGGAGGCCACGCATGCAGTGTTGCCAATATGATTCTAAGCCTGCTGAAAGGTCCAATTTTTAAATGCATATAGCATCTACACTATCGATTGGATTTCAACTAAATTTCGTATGTACTATGTGTACATAAACCGATATGACTGAGCGTATTCTTAAAAGCCACCAGGGCTGCCAACTGTCAATAAATGCTCTCTCTCTATTTTCTTATCCAAATACCAATATATCAGAAAGAATGCAAGCCAACAGCTATAAAATATGCACACGTATAGTACCTGACATTCTAGATAAATTTGGAGTAACTTATGTACGTCAGTGCTACCAACATGATTCTAAGCTTGCTGATAGGACCAAGTAACTTCTATACTATCAATTGGATTTCAACAAAATTTCGTATGTGCTATGTGTACCATAACAGATATGACTATGCTTATTCTTAAAAGCAACCAGGGCTGCCAACTGTTAATAAATGCTGTCTCTATTTTTACCCTAATATTAATATATCAGAAAGTATGTAAGCCAACAGCTTTAAAATTTGCACACGTATAGTACCTGGCATTCTAGATTAATTTGGAGAAAATAATGCACGTCAGTGCTGCCAACATGACTTTAAGCCTGCTGATAGGTCCAATTTTAAAATACATGTAGCTTCTATACTAACAAATGGATTTCATCCAAAATTGGCACAATAAGATCATAATATTTAAGATTATTTCTGACCGACACATGCATAACATTGTTGCAAAACATGATTTTACGGGCGCTGGTAGGTCCAATGTCTAACTGCATGTAACGTCTATGCTATCCATTGGACTTCAACCAAATTTTGTATTCTGTACCTTAAGAGATGGAACTAACAATATATTCAGTCGCCAAGGTGCCGATTCCAGTGCTCTATTAGGCTACATTATTGCAGGTATGTTTCGAACTAATTAGAAATTCCGATGTTACCAACTTAATTTCGTCATTATTCTAGATAGGTCTATAAAGATTTGCATGAATCTTAAATTTTAAGAATAGTAGGCTTTTTAGTTCATCACGGAACTTCTTGTTTGTTAATATTTCACTTGAGTTTTTATGAAACATCGTATACAATTGTTTTAAGAAGGAACATACAGGTTAAGGAATCAAAACAAAATTGATTTCATTATTATAAGTGTGCCTGTTATAGATTTTGTACAACAATTATATACATTTCCTAGGAAACACGCACATCTTGCTATTAGAAGCAAAGTTTAAAATTTTCAAAACTCAAATCATAAGTATTTTTATCTATTTTTCAGAATTTGGTTGTTGCTTTGGGCTGATCTTCATAGTTCCCCTCAAATCTCCTATTATTATAGGAATGTTTGGACTTTTCTTTTTTTTAAGTTGGTGTATAAACCTTCAGCTAAAAATGAATCTCAAACATTTCCTAATTATTAGTTCATTAAGGGTTATTCTTTCATTTTTATTCTGTGGAAACGCAAAAAATAATGTTAAGGTTTCATAGGAAAACTAATTAAATTCACAAAGGTTTGAGTGAGATTCATTTTGTAACCGACGGTCTGACACCCAATTTAAAAAACGAAAAGTCCAAATGTTCCTATAAACATGGGAGATATGAGGGAAACGATGAATATCAGCACAAAGCAAGAACCAAATTTTGAAAAATGGTTATACATAGTGTACCCATGTGAGTAATCTCGATGGAAAATATGCTTCCGCCTCCAGCTAGCGTCAGGACTCAGGCGTGTACCGTTCCCCCATTGAGCAGTTGAGGCTAAAAGGTATCAACTCTACAATGATAAGGCACAACTCTATTCTAAAACTTTAATTCAGTAATAAAATCATGGCTTCAAACAAACAAAACAATCCCCACAACCATAAAACAAAATCAAACAAAAATTACTTCCACAATCCACTAATATGAACATAATATTATCATAATAAAATCATATCATAACACAAACCTTTACCCTTATATCAACTTCACAATATACTCTAGTGCGCTGATGCACATACAATTTCAGAAACAAACTGTACTTTGATTCTACTGTCATCCAATGTGACATCTTTAATTTCACAAAATTACTTATTCCTTAAACCTCGTCTTAATTTGACAATTATGTGTACCGTGTGTGTTTGATCTTTCTCTTCCCACCAAATGCTTTACATGCATTAGCCTATTCAGGTGTTGCACAGCAGTCTACGTGCAACTCCATAATTATGTAAGCTACCCCTACACTTCCTCTATTTATATAGCTCCACCGCATGCCGTTGTGATTTCATCTTAAAAACGTTAAGTTATTGCTGTGTCGGATGGTACTATTAAACTACCCTTGCGAGCGTAGCCTGTGGCGTCGAGTAACCAACTTCTTAAAAAGTTGTCAGTGACAGTACCAATGCAACGTCTAACCATTCGTTAGATTGCTAAAATCATGAACCATCAGGGTGATCTATAATTATCAATGTGTTCTTAAACCACATGACTTCATTACTCAATATAACAATGTTTCATCTCATGTCATTAACAGGGTCTAAAATCTGCCCTTTATAAACCTTCTTTCACGGTTCGCTGGACGGCCCAACTCTCTTCCGAGCGGCCTGTATACAATTGGAGTGGAGTGAGGTTCCAACATTACCTCGACCCTCGCTTCCTGTCTCATGGCTTTCTCCCCAAGCAGTATAAGATTCTTCAAGACAAATACCGTGGTCCCAGTGACACACATATCCCAATGGACTTAAACTGAATATTATGCAAATAGGTACTGGATGAGCTTTAACATTTATTCCTACCCTGAGGATATAATAACTGGCACCAAATAGGCCCATTTCAACATGAAGGTACGAGGTTCATAAAACATTGGTCTAGTAGGTAACCGGTATCTTAATAAATGCTGCGGTCAGCCCACATGCTGCCGTCATGAGATTCGCTTCAACGAGCCGAATCACTCAATAATATGTTCTCGGGGAATCAGATAGAGTGCAGAGATGTCCAACGTTTTCCTCTCACCTATCACGGGATTCGAACCCGGAACATTCCATATCCATCATCAGAGTTAGGGTCCAATCACTAATTACACTCTGGCACAAAGCATATCTCCCAGTATGCCCACGGCATACGAGATTTCATACGTCGAATAGACCACCTGGTTCCTGACCTAATGTTATGACCTTCGTCCTATAATTATTAAGAGAAATCTATCAATTACTCTATGAGCTTTTTCATAAGCTGCAAATTCAATTCACTGGAAAGCTCTTCCATTTCCTGGCATAATTATATTCCCATTAATACAATATATTCTGCTATTAAATTCTTTCCTTAATCCCTTAACGTAATCTTACTGTATAATCTTACTGCTTAGATCGATATGTCTTCCCATAGCGTAAATATTTCTTGCTTACAACATTTTGCCTGATGCATTCATTCATACCTTTATTATTTCATTATTATTATTATTATTATTCTCACTGACATAGATTACCAAAATCCGACACAACTTAACCATCTTAAAACCCGAACAACCGTGTTCGTTACATTTACATAACTGATTTGCCATTTTTAATTAATAGTGGTAACGATTAATCCACTCTCTGATGCAAAATAACATCTCAACTCTATTAAAATCAACACAATAATGATTAAACCTGGAGGGTCTATCTCCTAATACTGATTCTTACTGGCATCTTTATAACTCTGAAATCACATTACATGCAGTGGCCTATACTTCTACATAAACATAATTTGTGGGGTACTCACATATATAAGCTCATCATGGTGGCTCCAACCACTTATATCCTTCCGGGTCGCCTGCCATATGCAGATTTAGTGCGACATTTGCATCTTTAATACACACATTTTATGATACATTTCTTCCGCTAACCATACGACACTTTGCATTTCTATAAAGAAGCTATTGCTTCCAAAACACATGACACTTTATAACACTTATTAAACCATTAATTTAAAAGATATTTCACATATGATTTATACATAACACACGTCACTTTTTACACTTTTCATTGGTTGAAATTTCCTAGCAAAGATATCAAAATTGCAGGTGTCGACGGCATCTTCCTTGCTCCTACCAACTCCTAATTGAAAGTCTGGTTCAACTGCCCCCGGAATTCACCAACAGTCTATCAATAATCCTACGGTAAGCTTCCTGCTTTGCGTAAATATGCTAATTTCCGTCCTGAGCGTTACTATTTGGTATTCTTAAGACATTACCAAATGCTTCGTAAAGTTTCTCCCAGCGCATTCCAGCGTAATAAGACATGTATCACCAGTCAATACATTATACACTGCGCTTAACATTGTACACAATTTTTACACAAATTATTATTTTCAATAGTTCTGCAACTTATCTCACACGGTGCTTCCTAAGTGAACACAAACCATTGTTCGTACTGCTGACTACACCTGCAGCACGACTGTCATTAATAAAAGCTTTCTAAAAGTTTTACTGCACGGCTTCCCCAATCGAAGTCCGGGCCTACTTCCTTGCCTTCGGTAATACACATTTCACACAAAAAAGTTCGTTGATTACCTTACTTCTTATTAATTTCTGGCTATACATTATTATCTTCTCACTTGATGCATTACGATGTGCGGTGAATATAATGGTTAGCACTCAAATGTTCAAGTCTTTGTTTGAGCGTCCTTTCATGAGCTGGACCGACATACGTTCCGCCTCAACAACTGTCTCCGACTGTGTGACAAAAATTGTGCTCTGCCAAGGGTCGACTCCCTTATATTGGTTTCACACAAAAAGTAGAGCTAAAATTTCCCGCGCTATCTCGACTCTTCTCCTAGCATGATTCTGGTCTCGAAACCATGCTCATCGGGTTCCTTTTTCTTCACTGATCCCAGAACTATCTGCGTGCTGAAGGATCGCTCGGCCAATTAATTAATATTAATTGCTTTCTCCATAGCGTGGGGACGCTATTTCTGTGGGAATCCCTGGCGACATCGTCAAACCCAGCCGCGAACATCCATAGTCCTATGTCCTTCCGCACTCCATTAAATATGCGTCAATTTCGCAGATTAAAGGCTCTAAAATTAGCCTCCTGGCTAAAGATTCACCTGTCATGTCATTGCGTTACTCCAATCACGAGTAATCAATGATTTTCCTTGGGATCTCTCCCCACTCTTCTTCGTCCTATTCTCAGTCGGGGAAAAACTGGGTCATTATTCAACCCCCCAACCTCTTCCAGACGACATAACTAGGTCAGCAAGATTGACACGGCTCCAAGAGTCTCCTCCTACTATTATGGGCCTATTAGTAAAACGTCAAACTCTGCACTACTGTGCTCCAAGTCCAGCATAGCCTACTCCAAGTAGTCCAATAATGCTGTATTCCGCTCTTTTTTCCCTGCATTATTTTAACAAATGATGTCATTATCAACTGAAATCACACCAGTGATTAAATATATACTTTTCTCTAGGGGTTTTTACCATGAAACTCCCTCAACAGATCTCGGGTTCGTTCCCTGGTGGAACCTTTACACTGAGATCACAGTCTCTGAGATCCACGTTCGATATCAGTCAGCATGACCCCCACGGGTTCATATTTCCCTTGCAAAACTTATAGAAGTCAATTGCAAGTGACTCTCTGTAAGTAACCAGCTGACTGTCTACCACTGTCTGTGTTTACATCTGGGGTCCTTCACCTCGTCTGGCTGCGAGTAGGTTTGTTCAGCTCCCCCTTCCACACTGCGCTCGGTTCTAAGCTGTTCATTCTCTTGACGGAGGGCTTCATTTATGGCCTCAACTTGCCTCGCCGCTTCGACCATTTCTTTGTAAAGTTCTCGCAGGCACTGGCATTCTGGCTGTTTGTCCCTCACACTGGTCAAGCTGTCGGCTTCTCGTTCCGTCTCGCCGCGCGAACTTTCAGGTCTGACTGCCTGGCTGACTTCGCCGTCCACGTTCAGTTGGGTGTGTGCTGCTAATACTTCTTCTTGTTCGTCAAATTCTTCTGGCGGATGGTAAATCTTTAAGTTGACTGCATTCATAACGACCTCGTTTCCTGTTTCTACATGCCTTATCCTGTATGCATTGTTTTGTAGGTCTCTTATCACCTCGAACGGGCCGTGATATGCAAAAATGAACTTCTTATACTTCCGTGCTTCTGGATCTGAACTGGCGGGTTTCCGCACTAACACTTTTTCGCCGACGAGAAGCGGTCTATGATACCTCTTCGCACGATTTCTTCTCTGGCGTCTCTCCGCCTGTGCTTTGAGATATTCGAAGGTTCGTTGGATCCTCAATTCTGGCTGTGCGTCTACTTGTAATGGAATGACACCAGTCCACGGTCTCTCCGGTCTCTGATCCAAATGTAGAGTCACGGGAACCTGACCTGTCGCCTCATGTATAGTATTATTTATACAGTATTCAATTACTTCTAGGAACTCAATCCAATGCCAATTCTCTTCAGAGCAGTAGATCTTCATGTACTTCTGGATCTCTCTCATTACTCTTTCAACTGGACTTGCCTCAGGATGGCGAATGGTAGATAAAATCTGCCTAATTCCTAGATTCTCCAGTTCTCGACGAAATTCTGCGCTTGTGAAGCAGCTCCCATGGTCCGAGAGGATGTTCTCCGGCTTCCCAAGAATCGGAATAACTCTCTCTTTCAGGCGTTTCAATACCTGCTTTGAACTTGTCTTCTGTATGGGGCATAATACCACCATTTTTAGCCTATTTTCAATTTTGAAAAAATAGGCTTATGAGATCACCTTTTGTCCGTGTGTGTGTGCGTGTGTGTGTGTGTGTGTGATTCGTGTGTGTGTCCCCCCCTAATAAAATCTAAACGGCTAGAGCGATTTCAATGAAACTCGGTATGTTCATAGCACTATTCCCGGCGACCTCGACCGTACCCTTCAAATTTTGTTACGTCTCACCAATGAAAAATGGCGGCTGTGCGAAATATTTCACTAGCATTCAATATCTCCTAAATTATTACCGATATCGCCCTGAAATTGTGTACGGTGATAAAGGGTACTACTAGAAGTTCACCTATGAGCCTTTCAAAAACCTGGTGACTACAAAACCAACATGGCGGTCAAGCGAAGTTGAGACTTTTAAATAGACTTTTCTCACGATTTAACTATCCACACGTAATGAAACTTGGTACAGCAAATGTTTATACACATTGTAATGCACTGGAGTCTAATTTAGTTCAATTGTTTACATAACTTCAAAATGGCGGCTGTGCGAAATATTTCACTGACATTCTATATCTCCGAAACTATTATAGATATCACCCTGCAATTTAGTACGGTGATAAAGGGTACTGATACAAGTTTACCTATGTATATTTCATAAACTTGTAAAGTAGAAAACGAACATGGCGACCAAGCGAAGTGGAGACGTTTAAATAGACTTTTCTCACGATTTAACCATCCAAACGTAATGAAACTAGGTACAGCGAGTGTTTATACACATAGTAATGCACTGGAGTCTAATTTAGTTCATTTGTTTACATAACCTCAAAATGGCGGCTGTGCGAAATATTTCACTGACATTCTATATCTCCGAAACTATTACAGATATTACCCTGCAATTTTGTACGGTGTTAAAGGATACTGGTACAAGTTTATCTATGTATACTTCATAAACTTGTAAAGTAAAAATCGAACATGGCGACCAAGCGAATTTGAAATATTTTAATAGACTTTTCTCGTGATTTAACTCTCTGAGCGCAGTGAAATGTGGTACAGTAAATGATTTTGCAGATTGTAATGCACTGTCATCTAATTTAAATCAATTGTTTACATAACGTCAATATGGCGGCTGTGCGAAATTTTAAAATTAAGTTTTTATTTCTTGTGTCGTAATCATGCGATCGAAGTGAAAGTTTGAATAATGAACCTAGGCAATAATTGTCCTTGAATGTTACATAATTCTATGGCCTATACAAATAACAATCCTAAATGGCGAGCTTCCGAAATAATTAGACGGTTCTCAATATCTATGAATCTTTTACAGCAACCAAACTGAATTTTTTTATGTTCATAGAGACTATGAACATATGTTCACCTATAGGACATTCATTAACCTGGTGAGTACAAATCCAACATGGCGGCGACGCGAAGTATAAATATTTAAATGGACGATTCTCGCGAATTAACTATCCGAGTGCTGTGAAACGTTGCACGTTAAATGCTTATACAAATGTTGATCCACTGGCATCTAATTTATTTCAATTGTTTGCATAATCACAAGATGGCTGCTGTGCGTAATTTTAAAATCTCGTTTTTACTTCTTGTGTTCTAATCATGCGATTGAAGTTTGAATACCACACGTACACAATAATCTTAATGTAATAGTACAAAAATAAAAATCCTACCTGGCGACAATCTGAAATATTTAGACGATTCTCAATATCTACGAATCTGTTACAGCAATTAAACTGAAATTTTGTATGTTGTTAGAAGAAATTAACATGAGCAGGATATATGAAAATAGGCTGTATAGTTCTTTACGGAACTACTTGTTGAAAATACATCCATGCCTACAAAAATGTGTCTATTGCCTCTACGTGCTCTAGGCAGTGGTCCAAAGTTATCTATGCTCAATAGCTGCCTTGGCTTCTCCGGTAACAACGGGATAGGTCGTTGCCTCTTTAAAAAGGGATTTGGCTTTACCCTTTGGCACAAATCACATGTCCTAATAGCATTTCTCACCGTTTCTCTCAACTTTGGCCACGTAAATGCTTCTTTCAACAGAGCACAAATCTTGTCTATTCCGGGATGTCCAAATGCTCTGTGTGCTAGCCACACCAATCTCCTCTGCAAAGATGCAGGAATCACAATCCTTTGACGTGTATGATCTACATCATCCCACTTGTGTAGTATCTGATTATACCATACATAATCTGTTGCCAATGCCTCTGCCTCTCTGTATATTGCAGTTCCCCTTGCTAAGCGTCCCTCGAAGTAATCGATCATAATCTTCAACCACGGGTCTTCGCGTTGTAGGTTGGTAAGATTCCTCAAGTCATCCAACGTCTTCTGATCTCGATTCTCAATCTGGACAGCTAGCGCTTCCTCTTCTCTAGGGTAGCGGCTTAATATGTCCGGTATTACATTCTCTTTCCCTGGACAGTTTTCTATTTCCACATTGAATTGCTGAATATACAGGGACCATCTTGTCAATCTCTGGCTAGACAAGTCCGTCTTTAACAAAAATGTTAAAGCTTTATGGTCTGTTCTGAGGACTATTTGAAAGCCATACACGAGTTTATGCCATGATTGCAACGCGTACAAAATTGCGAGCAACTCTATCTCTGTAATCGTGTAGTTTTTCTCATATGCTTTCAACCTCCTACTTACAAAGGCAATAAAAACTTTCTTTTCAGGCTGGTCAACATTTTCCTGGAATGGCATCGCTCCTATACCAATAAGTGATGCATCCGTCTGTATGATGAACTTCTAGGTATAATCCGGGTATTCCAGTTTCACATATTCCAAAAGCATTTGTTTTGACCTCACGAATGTTTCCTGACATTGCTCCGTCCAATTCCATCTGCCGTCTTTCTTCAATAGGTCCTGCAGGGGTGCTACTGTCGTAGTATAATTTGGGCAGTGGTTCGAAAAGAATCCAATTACTCCCAAATACTGTCGGACGCGCTTTACTTTCGTGGGTCGAGGGAAATTTCGAATTACCTCCAATTTATCTGGATTAGGCTTAACTCCATTTGCATCAATAACATGCCCTAGGAATTTAACGTCCCTCTGACAGAAGTGCAATTTCTTGATATTAACCTTAAAGTTAGCTTCTCGAAGGTCATCTAGCAACTTCTTCAGGTCTCTCTTGTGCTCCTCCAGAGATTCTGATGTGAGTAGAATGTTGTCTACATATCTGCTGGTACTCTCTTTCACATCATCTGATAGATTGCGATCTAACGCTCTTATCAGTGCTGAACCAGCTGTTTTCAAACCAAAAGGTAGCCTTAAAAATGTGTATGTGTGTTGATCAAACATGAATCCTGTCAACAGACTAGTTTTCTTCTCTAATTCAAGATGGTGGAAACTGGATGTGATATCCAAGTTTGTGAATACGGTCTTCCCTTTGAACTTCCTGAGGATCTCTTTAATAGGTGGCACTTGGTCAAACTCCGGAATAACCTTCAAATTTAAATGTCTCAGGTCCAGACATACTCTGACAGTCCCGTCTGTCTTAGGTACAATTACCAATGGGTTTACATAAGGCGTAGGTGTCTTCTCAATAACACCGGCATCCAACATCTCCTGAATTGCCTCTTTCACCTTGGCATAATGTTTTTCGGCTAAAGGGTAGGGTTTCTGCCTAAATGGTGTCCAATCACTGACTTGAAAAGCATAAGTGAAGTTCTTTATACGACCAGGTCTCGAATCAAAGACTTCCTTCTGTTCCAGTAATAGTTGCTTTAAATTTTCCTTCTCTTTTAGCCCAATTTTCGCTTCTTCTAGTTTTTCCGAAATATATTCTTCCAGTTCGGGTTCCAGATCTTTCTCCATGTCTGTGGCTAGTGTTTTCAGTTCTTCTTCTAACTGCTCCATAGCTAACACTTCTTCCTCCGCCACGTCTCTGTATGTATGCCATACTTGTTCACTTGACCCTGGTTCAATCTGAGTGAGTGCGACGTCCAAGCCTTCGGCTTCCTCATTCACATGGAACATAACCCTGTCCTGTGCTAGGTCTATTATCACTCTGTATTCCCTTATAAATTCTGCCCCAATAAGTAGGTTATAAGGCAGTTTGTTTACTAATAGAAAACTCTGTGGGAAAATAGAGCCTCCTATCTGTAAATCTAGGAATACCTGATATTTACATATCATCGATCTGTCTGGAATTACCCCTTTTATTTTGACACTAGAGATCGGTATTTTCAAAATATTCCCTCTCTGGGCTATTTCATTATATAAAGCTTGTGTCATAAGGCACACTGTTGAACCCGTGTCTAACAGACTTCTTATTTTCAATCCTGCCACTCTTACTATTATAATAGGCAATTCTCTCTTGACCATGACCTGTGATCCTCCTGTATCCTCGATTAGCTCTTCTGGTTTGGCTATCCAATTGATCCAATGTTAACTGACTTCCATCCATCATTCTCGAACTCTTCTAATTTTGGCGTTTTTTTTTCTTCAGCGCCCGTCCCCTTGGAGTTTCTTCTCTCCTGTTCGCTGCGCTGTAGCTCCAAACTCTTAGCTCCATCTCCATATCTGTCTGGCGATGTCCTGTTCTGCATAACTTCTTGCCAGCGAACTTGTTGCTTCCGGGGCTCATCTCCCTTTTCCTCGAGGTATCGCAATGAAGCGTGATATCGTTCCTCTACCTCGTCATCGAAGTTACTTCTTCTTTCCTGGGGTCTCCAATTTCTATTGTTGCCTTCTTGGCCATTGTTACCTCCATTGTTTTGGTACGGTCTACCCCTGGTATTCTGCTTATTCCACGAATTTCGGCCTCTTCCACCTCTACTAGCATTCCCTTTGTACTTCGGCTGCCATCTTCTGGATTCCTGTTCCCATTGACGTCCGTTGGAATCTAATGTTTCAGTGCTCGTAGCTTTGTTATTCCTTGGAGCTTGATGTTGGTCAGTCTGCGTGTTGGTCACGTGTACCTGTTCCACAGTTCGACTCTGACGCATCTTATTGGCTGTTGTGAGGTCCAGTTGTCTAAGAACTGTCTCCATTTCTATAGCAGTTTTCGCATTTGCCGAGATTAGCAGTCTTTGGATCTCGTATGGAAGCTGCTTGGCGATAGCAATACATAATTCCAGCTCGCTCGGTTTTTGATCCAGTTCCTTGAACCGACACATCTGCGATATAAAAAACTCTGCGTACTTCGTTGTGTTGATGGTGCTGTATCTTTTTGAATACAAATCCAATCTCAGATTTTGCTGTGTGGCTGGATCCCAGTACCGTTTCAAAAATGCCTCTCGAAACTCCTCAACAGTATCGAAAGTATACCGGAAACTGCGAAACCATAATGCACATTCTCCCTCTGTTAGTTTCTCAATGGCTCGTAGCCTGCGCTCTTGTGGTATCCGCGCATCATTCAGATATTCAGACACTTCCTTCAACCAATATTTTGGTGTCATATTACAGTGGCTACCTAAGAATTTCCTTGGTTTCTCTTCGCTTGCCCTGATTACGTTTATCACCTGGGTGTGCATAGCATTTTCATGTGGCGTTGATGCTGCAACTGGTACACATGGCGTCATATAAGGTCTTTCGCCTGGGCCTGTAGCATTCCTGATTATAGGTTGGGTTTCTAAGTCTGCCCACCTTGTTTTCCTCATATCTTCCATGCTGCCTTCACTTGACTTAGGATCTTTCATAAGGGTTTCCTCCTGTGCGATTATCCTAGTCTCCATTTGATTGTGGCGCATCTCCGCTCTTTCCAGTCGAGTAATTACCTCCTTCTCGATTCTGGTAAGACTATCTCGATTTTCCTCGGCCACTTGAAATATTTTCTTCTTGCCTTCTTTCAGGCTTTGTTTGATATGGGAGATTTCATCCTCTACATCTTCCTTAATTTGAGCAAGGGTCTTGTCGCTTGCCTCTGTCTTCTGGCCTTCTCTTATTTCGAGTTCTTCTCTCAGCCCTTTAATTTCCTCTTGAATGTGTCCATTGACTTTGACAATTCATTCCGGACCTTGATGATCTCACCTCTATTCTCCTCTTGCCTTTTGTTAACTACAACAATGTCACTTTGAACTTGGTCCAGTTCTTGATGAACTTTGCCCATCTGACCTTTCACGTTGCTTACCAGCTCTTTACTTTCATTAGCGATAGCCTTAATCTCGCTTATTTCCTGACATTGATCTAATATGTTCTGATCCTGTTTCTTGAGATCACCGTTAATTGCTCGAGCATAGCTTTTCAATTTCTGGTCCCATTTAGAGTCGTTCTCTTCTAACCTCTGATCTACCGTTCTCGTAAATTCTGAAAACTGTTTCGCTTGGCGTTCGAGATTCACCTCATTTTGGATTTGAATATCCTTAATGTCATTAGACAGCGCATCTAACCTACTGTTGGTTTCATCCTGCGCATGCTTACACGCTTGTAAATTACTTTCGAGCTTGGCTTCTATTAACTCGAAACGTTTATCTGTCTTAACCTGCATTTCTGATACAATGCTTACAACAGTTTCTGTTACTTCGGTCTTAATTACCTCTTGCATTTGACCTAACTTATTATTTAATTCAACCTTATTTGCATCCAATCGGTTGTTTATTTCAACCTGATTGGCATTCATTGCCAGCTGATTGGCATCTAACCGATTACTCAATTCGACCTGGTTGTCATTCATTGCAACCTGATTTGTATTAATTGCCTCCTGATTGGCATCTAAACGAGTGTTTATTTCATTCTGGAAAGCCTTGGCTTCCAGCTTATTTTGCTCGTTAACAGCGTCAAAATGCAGTCTCAACCCTGCAATAACCTGCAAAATCTCCTCTGTGCCAGCCATTCTTACAATAATACACTTTGAGATGCAGGCAGGCTTCCCGGAAACATGTGTGGATATGTTTTGAAGAGAGACACCAAACACTGTACTCATATTGTAAAATCGTACAAAACCTGTTAATTTTATGATAAATTGTGGATCTGGTATGTAGCGTCGTACCCTTGGGTAATTCTCTTCTCAATAGAGAGATTCTGCGTTACATCAAAAGCCTACTGAACTCAAAAATCACTCAAACACAGTTTGAGGCTAAAAAACAATTACTATGGTTTTCCCCATGAAATACCATAAAATCTATGGGGTTTCCCTAAATCCCATAAGCTCCACGAACGTTGGGCGCCATGATAAATGAAAAGTGATAGTCATCATGCTTTGCCCCACACACGGGCGACATGATAAATATATATACACCTCTGCGCCTAGTGACCTGTATTTAAAACCGGCCCACATACCAGCGCCATGATAATTAAATACCATCGTACGAGTGTCCTCGCCATGATAAATGAATAAGGTGTTTATCAAAATTTATATTGTTCGTATCGGAACTTAGCTAGGGTTAGGTGCGGTCATCCCCTACTTCATGTTAATTGTTACTTTCATAGAGTTGTGTGCACTAAACCTAGACCGACTGCAGTTGTACCTATAGCTCAAATCACTGCACAGGACATCAATTTCCATGTACCCATGTGAGTAATCTCGATGGAAAATATGCTTCCGCCTCCAGCTAGCGTCAGGACTCGGGCGTGTACCGTTCCCCCATTGAGCAGTTGCATATTTTGGATTTGAGGCTAAAAGGTATCAACTCTACAATGATAAGGCACAACTCTATTCTAGAACTTTAATTCAGTAATAAAATCATGGCTTCAAACAAACAAAACAATCCCCACATCCATAAAACAAAATCAAACAAAAATTACTTCCACAATCCACTAATATGAACATAATATTATCATAATAAAATCATATCATAACACAAACCTTTACCCTTATATCAACTTCACAATATACTCTAGTGCGCTGATGCACATACAATTTCAGAAACAAACTGTACTTTGATCTACTGTCATCCAATGTGACATCTTTAATTTCACAAAATTACTTATTCCTTAAACCTCGTCTTAATTTGACAATTATGTGTACCGTGTGTGTTTGATCTTTCTCTTCCCACCAAATGCTTTACATGCATTAGCCTATTCAGGTGTTGCACAGCAGTCTACGTGCAACTCCATAATTATGTAAGCTACTCCTACACTTCCTCTATTTATATAGCTCCACCGCATGCCGTTGTGATTTCATCTTAAAAACGTTAAGTTATTGCTGTGTCGCATGGTACTATTAACTACCCTTGCGAGCGTAGCCTGTGGCGTCGAGTAACCAACTTCTGAAAAAGTTGTCAGTGACAGTACCAATGCAACGTCTAACCATTCGTTAGATTGCTAAAATCATGAACCATCAGGGTGATCTATAATTATCAATGTGTTCTTAAACCACATGACTTCATTACTCAATATAACAATGTTTCATCTCATGTCATTAACAGGGTCTAAAATCTGCCCTTTATAAACCTTCTTTCACGGTTCGCTGGACGGCCCAACCCTCTTCCGAGCGGCCTGTATACAATAGGAGTGGAGTGAGGTTCCAACATTACCTCGACCCTCGCTTCCTGTCTCATGGCTTTCTCCCCAAGCAGTATAAGATTCTTCAAGACAATTACCGTGGTCCCAGTGACACACATATCCCAATGGACTTAAACTGAATATTATGCAAATAGGTACTGGATGAGCTTTAACATTTATTCCTACCCTGAGGATATAATAACTGGCACCAAATAGGCCCATTTCAACATGAAGGTACGAGGTTCATAAAACATTGGTGCTCTGCCAAGGGTCGACTCTCTTATATTGGTTTCACACAAAAAGTAGAGCTAAAATTTCCCGCGCTATCTCGACTCTTCTCCCAGCATGATTCTGGTCTCGAAACCATGCTCATCGGGTTCCTTTTTCTTCACTGATCCCAGAACTATCTGCGTGCTGAAGGATCGCTCGGCCAATTAATTAATATTAATTGCTTTCTCCATAGCGTGGGGACGCTATTTCTGTGGGAATCCCTGGCGACATCGTCAAACCCAGCCGCGAACATCCATAGTCCTATGTCCTTCCGCACTCCATTAAATATGCGTCAATTTCGCAGATTAAAGGCTCTAAAATTAGCCTCCTGGCTAAAGATTCACCTGTGCGAAACTCTCATGTCATTGCGTTACTCCAATCACGAGTAATCAAAGATTTTCCTTGGGATCTCTCCCCACTCTTCTTCGTCCTATTCTCAGTCGGGGAAAACCTGGGTCATTATTCAACCCCCCAACCTCTTCCAGACGACATAACTAGGTCAGCAAGATTGACGTGGCTCCAAGAGTCTCCTCCTACTATTCTGGGCCTATTAGTAAAACGTCAAACTCTGCACTACTGTGCTCGAAGTCCAGCAAAGCCTACTCCAAGTAGTCCAATAATGCTATATTCCGCTCCTTTTTCCCTGCATTATTTTAACAAATAATGTCTTTATCAACTGAAATCACACCAGTGATTAAATATATACTTTTCTCTAGGGATTTTTACCATGAAACTCCCTCAACAGACCTCGGGTTCGTTCCCTGGTGGAACCTTTATACTGAGATCACAGTCTCTGAGATCCACGTTCGATATCAGTCAGCATGACCCCCTCGGGTTCAATAGTTATGAAATGAATTTTCAAAATTTTAAACTTCTCTTCTAATAGCAAGATTTGTGTGTTTCCTTGGAAAAGTGTATAATTGCTGTACGAGATTGACAACAGGCACAGTTATAATTAAAAAAGCTTCCCCCCCCCCCTCCATAAAAAGTTGTTCCTTGGAGATAATAACACCGCTGAAGAAGGCCATAATATGGCCGAAACTGGTACATTTTATTAATTAATTTATATTATTATTGTTTATTTAAGTGAAAATTCCCCTACAGGAAAGCGATTAAACTTGTTAACATGATGTCATTTCGAGGTGTGTCTCCTCCGCTCCTCCCAAAATCTCTTCATTCGCGCGGAAGGCTCCCTCTTCCTCTCATCCGTCCAATATTTCCCAGGTTGTCGAAATGATCTTGGTTCAAACTTAACATTCGCGATTTTCGTCTGGCACTCAGTTCGGTCTCCGAAATGTTCAATGCTGATTAATTGTAAGTCTCTCTGTACCTCGTTAAGCTATTCTGTGCCGCATTTACTCTAGGCTATGATACCAAGTAGTTTTTTTTTGCAATCTGGAGGTTGCCATCCTGTGGATGCGAGTGTAAAATTGAGCTCTGCGTTTTCTTATTTCGTCTGTCATCGTATTGGTCTTTTGATATAGTTCTGTACTAGGTCTCTTCATCCAAATGCTGTTTCTGTTGATTGCTCCGTAGATCTTCCGGAGAATTTTTCGCTCCTGCTTTTCCAGTTCCCTAATCTTGGAATGACCATCGATTACTATTGTTTCAGCGAATTAATTTATATTAATTCAATTATTATTAATACATTTATTAATTGGTGTTCAATTAGATTAAATCGTCAAAAAAAAGCTGTTAGTTTGATTAAGATCATATACGTAATTAACAGTGTTAAAATTTTCAGAACTCTAACCTTCATACGGTAGTTCCCAAAGGAATAGGTCTATCCGACTCCCCTTAAGCTAGTTTAGTGCATACAGTTCCACCATTTCTTAAGTTCTTGGCCTGCCAAGATCCAATAGACTGTACGTTCCTTTTTGTGTCTTATAAAATGGCCGACACTGCTCTGGTAAGAATTCTGAATTTCAAGAAATTGTACTTACTCGGAGCACAAAAGCCTAGAATGTTCGTCAGGAAGAAAGTTGTAAACGTTATCGCTTACTTGTGTAATATAAAACAAAGCGCAGAGCAGGAAATATATTTCATTATGAATGCAAATGTGAACAAGGAAAGAGAAGAGAGTTTTATAACGTTTGTTGGAGAGACTTTAGGAGTGGCCATAAAGGAGTAGCATGGCTGAACACAGAGGCACAGAGGGGCTGTGAGCCGATATCCGGCAACAATGAGAGCCAAGACCGGTGGGAGACTAAGATACACTCGGGCTTAGCGTGGGGTGAAATGATTAGACGTCGTATCCTTCCACCGGAACGCGTTATCTTAAAAATATTAATAATAAGTAAGTCCACAGGGGAGAAAACATTACCAACTTGGGTAATAAAAATGATTTTGGCAGAACAAAATTGTGACTGATTTACATTCGTTATTTCAGTGCAATAATTTGCACACCTCTGTTCAATGTCATCAGTGGCACTAACTTTAAAACTTTTTCCAATACTCAGGCCAAAACATGTATTATCTTATTATATAATAGCCGGCAGTCCCATGTCATAGATTTATGGCATGTTAAAGAACCTTCCACTAATTACACCTGTGTGAAGCTAAATTGTATAGGTAAGGAATGTAAACAACGCTCGAAAGGTTTCTACGTTCGTTGCCAAGTGCCGACTGAGGTGGCGTCTAGTAGCTAAGTTCTGAACTAGGCCTAGTAGTCGTTGACGGTGGCGTTTGGCGGCAAAAGTAGGAACTATTTGAAAAATTCAAAGTTGCAGTCCTTACTTGAATTAAAAAACAGATACACACACTAATACAGCCATCACAATTAACACCGGTTATCAGACAGATTCTACACACACTCAAAGTACACAGGGCTACATGACCTCGTTGTCGCAGCCCCTAAACTGAGGAACCAACCAACCTTATTATATAATACGCTAAGGTGTATGTTTCACAAAACTCAAGCTCCTAAACCAGAAGGAGTTAGAAGGTGTGGATGTACAAAAAACTTCCAAATCTTCTCAATAGTACAGGAAAAATCTTGCGTTTCTTGAAAAGTCAACGGAAATATATTTATTTGTTTATAAAGTGCGTTTAATCAAATAAACAATACGATAGCCCCTGCGAGAACTCTGTCGCCTACAGCCCGCACAGCACTAGGGCCGAGCGGGTAGTCTGTACACTTGGGACGCACACAACCCATTAGACTATGCGAGAGTTCTCGCACGGGTCCGCCAGTGAACTACTAATATGATTAAAGAACCGGGTAAATATTTATTTGGCGTTTCTTGATTGAACTCAGAACATCCGACCAATCGGACGTTGGCGGTTAGGCCTATAGGGCTAAATCTTTTTCTTGAGTGTTCTCGTATGATGCTAATTGTCTGAGGACGCTCGAGTAACCTCTCTTCAACAGAAACCGAGCTCATGTCTGACCTTTGAACTCACCGATTGACAACTGAGTGAAGACAGTTCCCGCCAACAATACACCAACAAAGGAGAAACTAGGAAGGTATAGCGTTATACGGACTTCATGGACGCTCTGTAATTAAATCCAGTCCCATATGGATTTCTCAGTGAAAATGTGTCCTCGAGAAAACCCTGCCACACTTGAAAATCCATCCTCATATTTCCAATTATTGTTTCCCATTGACAGAACATGATGAGCATCTGTATTCATCAAAAGATTTTTTCATGAACGTGCGTTACAAAAGGCTTAGATTCAATTGTTGAGGGATGAAAAGTGTTATCTCTATAACACAGTCATTTGATGTCTGCTGGAGCGTTGATCTGCCGGGCTGTTATCACAGATAACGGAGTGAGCCTTCTATGATCCTGTATCACGGACTGTCGCTGTCGCACACGGTGAATTATCTCTAAAACACACTTACAGAGCGATACCAAGCAATCAACTAAAGTTGGGGTAAAACCCAGAATTAATGCTCTTTCGCTGTTTCTGTCACGGTATCCAATTTTACTTCTTCGTCGTCTTCACGTGAATTATAGCGATCTACGTGACATTCTGAAGATATCTACCTAAAAGTAACGTACTTTTTATTTTTATTAACCTGCTATTAAAATACTATTTGATCAATCATTACTTGATATGCATCACATTATTGGAGATCAGTAAATCATAGAGACCCTAGAAGGTAAGACAAATAAGCACAAGAAGAATTGACAATACGACGTAACATATAAATAAATAAATAAATAAACAAATAAATAAATAAATAACTGAGTAGGCTGACTGAATTGCATTTTAGCCTTAGCATCTCTACAGAAAGAGTAGGCAGTGTACACTGATGAGCCACAACATTATGACCACTGCCCATCGCAACCTGGTGACGTTACGGGCACGTTAAACAGATCAGAGGTGATGAGGTTGGTTGGTTGGTTCCTCAGTTTAGGGACTGCGACAACATGGTCATATAGCCCCGTGTACTTTGGGTGTATGTAGATTCTGTCTGATAACCGGTGTTATAATCTGGGACAAACTAAAAGTAAATGACCTCATAATACTAGAAAGAGTAAAAGCCCGCTACATTCCACGAATACTGGGTATCGAGAAGACGGTGCTGTCAAGACTGACTTATACCTTAACGAGAGAAATTTTCTTCTTGCAAGACATTAGAATGCAGATTCTACTGCAAAAAACCTTGGCCTGCGACAGTGCACACCAAATACTCCAAGCTATCTGGAACGAATTCTACCTAACTGACGCCATGGTGACGAAAGAATGGAAACTGGCGAACTATGACCTCTGACATGTAACAACACGATACTTTTGTTACGAAACGCCACCGTCAACGATCAACTAGTTCTGAACTTGATTACTAGATGCCACTGCAGTCGTCTCCTGGCGACAAACGTTGGAACCTAAGAGCGTTAGTCAAGTCTAACCTATAATTTCACCATAAGTTATGTCAAAATAAGAGATTCCAGCAGCCGAATGAGAGCTGTCTATGTGAACTTTGCAGTAAATACTGTGTCAGGTATCAAGCAAAGTATTGCAGAGAAAGACAAATGTCACTAACGCAACTTGCATTAGAAAAATGTAGGCTACTCAGTCTTCTGTATTTGCACATTGTGCGCATTTTCATTAGTAATATGAATGAAAATCCACAGCCTAATTCCAGTCTCCGACCGGGTCAGAATGGAATGAATGAAGCCCCCATCTATCAGCGAGGATATGAACTGTGCCGGCTGCCGAGGCCTGACGCACTCCTCTGGGGCAATGATTAAATGAATGACAGATGAAATGAAATGATAGTGAAGAGTGTTGCTGGAATGAAATTTTGACAGGGAAAACCGAAGTACCCGGAGAAAAACCTGTCTGCCTCCGTTTTGTCCAGCACAGATCTCACATGGAGTGACCGAGATTTGAACAATGGACCCAGCGGTGAGAGGCCGGCGTGCTGCCGCCTAAGCCACGGAGCCTTACTTTCATTAGTAATAACCGGTGTTAATTGTGATGGCTGTATTAGTGTGTGTATCTGTTTTTAATTCAATTAAGGACAGCAGACATTCAATTTTCAAGTAGTTCCAACATTTGTTACGAAACGCCACGGTCAACGATCAACTAGTTCTGAACTTGGTTACTAGATGCCACCGCAGTCGTCTCCTGGCGACGAACGTTGGAACCTAAGAGCGTTTGTCAAGTCTAACCTATAATTTAGCTTCACACAAGCCTAATTGGTGGAAGTTTCTTTATCATGCCATAAATTTATGACATGGGATCGCCGGCTTTACTTCCCCTCTGAAGGAAGGCATACTGAGGGATTGTTAACGCTCTTAAAAAATCCTACGTCTTCGGCCGGGTTTGAACCCGCGCTCTTGGGCATAAAAGCTTCAGCATGCTACCAACTAGCCTACGACACCGAAGCCGCCAAATGAGGTTGCAATATTGTCCATAACGCAACACTGAAAATTGGCATCAAAGCCCTCTACTGTATACAGCAGAACGGATTATCATAGGCTATATATTTTCAAAAATGATTTACTTATTTTGTTGTGGATGTTAGTCAACCCCTCCTCACGGATATTACTATTGAAATAGTTCCAAGCTATTTAGGGACAGATGATCTCGTAGCTCCGCCCCTTGAAACCTCAATAACTAACTCCACGCTATTTATAACGATTAGGCGTTACTCGTTACTGAATTTTAAAGAAAACTATCTTTACAGAATATTGTAACGATTACTGCAATAATTGTTGCTTCATGCACTTTTAAATCATTGTTGTTCTTTTAAATTATTATTATTGTCTTGTGTGACCTACAGTTGGTAATTAGGACTAAGATTGATTGCACGGATTATAAGAAGCAGCTTTCTTACGGTGACAGAGACTGCTCATTAAGGTCCATCATAAGACGGAACAATGCGCTCCAAGTTTCGCTGAGAAAGAAAAACTTCACAAGGAGAAGCCGGCAAGCTAAACCGTGTGCTTGATAACAAGAGCGGAGTTTTTGTGACAGTATGTTTCATAGAACAATAGACAGAATGAAGGTTGTTAGGAGTGTGTTGAAAGCTAATTATTGGTGAAGCTAAATAGTTTACCATTTTACGTAGGTAGATTTCATTAGAATGCTAACTATTGCAATGGGTACCATGTTTCGACTTCCGGAAAATTTCGACATATCTTCGCGTTTCACATCCCCCAGACCCCAAAACCACCGTCAGTTCAAAAGTTTATAGTATATATATGTATATATATCAGTTTCTTGTGGACACGATAACTGCCGTAATTTTGCCCCAATCACTTTGAATTTTTTACATAATAAGTAGCCCATTAAAATCTCGGTCGAGTTCGTTAATGGGCAAAATCGGTCGAAGGGGGTGAAAATGGGGGGGGGCTTTTTTTGAAAAAGTGAAATTTCGCTATAACTCTCTTAATACGTGAAATATTGAATCCATTCAAAGTTCATAATATGTGTCGGATAAGTGCCAAAAATTTATGTCAAATAAGTTTTTTGATAGCACCAACCAATGACCAAATGGGTGGAAAAAAGTGGGTTTTTCGGGAAACATTAATCATATCTCTTTTAATAGACACAATATAAAAACCGTACAAAATGGAAAATATTCCCCTAATACTTACCTAACACTTTTGACTGAAAGCATTTTTGATATGACCCACCATTACGCCAAGGGATGAGAAAAATGATTTCTGAATTAAAGAAAATGCCAAATACCATCAGAGGTTACCATGACAACGCCCCCTATGAACTCCATTGACGAGATCACATTCATTTTTAGCCTACTTTTCACACCTTGTTAAAATGAGGAAAAAGTAGACTTATGAGATCGATCCGGGAAAATGTGTCTGTCTGTACGTCTGTCTGTCTGTCTGTCTGTCCTTCTGTCTGTCTGGCTGTGTGTGTGTATCGCCCCCTATGAACTCCTAAACGGCTGCAGCAATCGAAACCTAATTTAGTATGAGTAATATCTCAGGCCCATATTTGAAAAAGATGTCAGTGCTACCCATTGCTAAAGAAACGAACTAGAAATTTGAGCTCTATGTTGGATATCTTGGAAGGTATACATGGGAGCTATTCCAAAATTGGCACACATGTAGATAATACTATTTTAGTTTAATTTCCAGGAGGTCATACATGACAGTGTTCCCAAAATAATTTTAAGCCTTCTGATAAGTCCAATTTTTAAATGCATATAACATCTACACTATAAATTGGATTTCAAACAAATTTTGTATGTATTATGTGTACATAAGCTGGTATGACTCAGCGTATTCTTAAGAGCCACCAGGGCTGCCAACTGTTAATAATTGCTCTCTCTATTTTTTATCCAAATACCAATATATCAGAAAGTATACAAGCCGACAGCTTTAAACTATGCACACGTATATTACCTGACATTTTACATTAATTTGGAGTAACTTATATACGTCAGTTCTACCAACATCATTCTATGCCTGCTGATAGGACCAATTTTTAAATACATGTAACTTCTATACCGTCAGTTGGATTTCAACCAAATTTCGTATGCGCTATGTGTAACATAACAGATATGACTATAAGTATTCTTAAGAGCAATCAGGGCTGCCAACTGTTAATAAATGGTGTCTATATTTTTTACCCTTATATCAATATATCATAAAGTATGCAAGCCAACAACTCTATACTTTGCACACGTATAGCACCTGACATTCTAGATTAATTTGGAGTAATCAATTTAAGTCAGTGCTGCCAGCATGATTCTATGCCTGATGATGGCTCCAATTTTAAAATACTAACAAATGGATTTCATCCAAAATTGGCACAAAAATATATCATAATATTTCAGATTATTTATGACCAGCACACGCATGACATTGTTGCCAACATGCTTTTACGTATACTGATAGATCCAATGTCTAACTCCATGTAACGTCCTTTGAACTTCAACCACATTTTGTATTCTGTACCTTAAGAGATGGAATTAAGAATATATTCAGTCACCAGGGCTGCCAACTGTATTGCTCTATTAGGCTATATTATGCCTAGTATACAGTATTTCGAACTAATTAAGACATTTCGATATTACCGACTTAATTTCGTCATTATTCTAGATAGGTTCATATACTGTAGATTAATCATTAGCATGAATCTTAATTTTAAGAAAAGTGGGTTCTTTAGTTCGTCACGGAACTTCTTGTTCCATCTGACTATGTGGGAAGCGGCTAACTGGTAGCATGCTGAACTTCTATACCCAAGGTCGATGGTTCAAAGCCGGCCAAAGTCGCCGAATTTTCTAAGAGAGCTAAAAATCCCTCAGCATGCTTTCCTTCGGAGGGAAAGTGACAACGTTCGTTGCAAGTTGCTGGTTGCGATGGCATCTAGCAACGAAGCTCACAGCTAGGTGTCGTTGACGGTAGTATTTGGTACAAAATTAGGTACTACTACTACTTAGAATTGACCGTTTGCAGAACTTACCTGAATTACAGACTAATACAGTCATCACAATTAACACGGTTTATCAGACAGATTCTACACACACCTAATGTACACGGGGTTACATGACCACGTTGTCTCAGCCCCTAAACTGAGGAACCAACCAACATCACTGCGGGAGATAAAATTTTTCGTGAAGAAGTAACAGACTGTTAGATAGTTACACATCAGTTCCAAACCTTGCTTAAGGACAGTGTGATCACAAGTATAACAAATAGTTCCGTGAAGAACTATACAGCCTATTTTCATATATCCTACGTATGTCAATTGCCACGATCAACATACAAAATTTCAGTTTGATTGCTGTAATAGATTCGTAGATATGGTAGATTTGGATGGTCGCCATGTTGGATGTTATATATGTAGGTCCCAGAGTTATGTACAGTTTCATGAAGATTATTGTGTACGTGTAGCATTCAAACTTCAATCGCATAATTAGGACACAAGAAGTAACAAGGAGTTTTTTAAAATTTCCCACAGCTGCCATCTTGTGGTTATGGAAACAATTGAAATAATTTAGATGCCAGTGGATTAACATTCGTATAAGTATTTACTGTACCAAGTTTCACTGCACTCGGATGGTTAAATTGCGAGAAACGTCCATGTGAATATTTATACTTCGCGTCGCCGCCATGTTGGATTCGTGATCACCAGGTTATTTAAAGTCTCATAAGTGAACTTAAGTTCATAGCCCCTATGAACGTAAAAAATCAGTTTGATTGCTATAATAGATTTGTAGATATTCAGAGCCGTCTTAATATTTCGGATGGTAGCCATGTTGGATTGTTAAATGTATAGGCCATAGAGGCATGTATCATTAAAGGAAAATTGTTGCGTAGGTTCATTATTCAAACGTTCACTTCGATCGCATGATTACGACACAAGAAATAAAAACTTAATTTTAAAATTCACACAGCCGTCATTTTGAGGCTATGTAAACAATTGAACTAAATTAGATACCAGTGCATTACAATATGTATAAACATTTCCTGTACCAGATTTCATTGCGTTTGGAACATTAAATCGCGGGAAAGGTCTATTTAAAATTTTCAAATTCGCTTGGCCACCATGTTCGTTTTGTAGTTAATCGGTTTTTGAAAGTCTTATAGATCAACTTCCAGCAGTGCCCTTTATCTCCGTACAAAATTTCTGGGTGATACCGCTAACAATTTTAGAGATATAGAATGCCGGTGAAATATTTCGCACATCCGCCATCTTGTGGTTATGTAAACAATTGATCGAAGTTGAATGTCGGTGTATTACAATGTGTATAAACATATACTGCACCAAGTTTTACTGCGTTTGGTTTGTTAAATCGCGAGAAACGTCCATTTAAAAGTCGCAAATTTGCGTGGCCGCCATGTTGGTTTAGTAGTTACCAGTTTTTCAAAAGTCTCATAGGTGAACTTCTAGTAGTTCCCTTTATCACCGTAAAAAAATCCAGGGTGATATCGGGAATAGTTTCGGAGATATTGAATGCTGGTGAAACATTTCGCACAGCCGCCATGTTGGATTGGTGAGACGTAACAAAATTTGAAGGGCACGGTATGGGTTGTCCGGAATAGTGCTATGAACTTACCGAGTTTCATTGAAATCGCTCCAGCCGTTTAGAATTTATTAGGGACACACACACACACACCTCACACACATACACACTCACACGCGCACACACACACGGACAAAAGGTGATCTCATAAGCCTATGTTTTTCCAAAATTGAAAATAGGCTAAAAATGAACCCCAAATGACAATAAGGTACCATCCCCATAAGACAATAAAATGTTAAAAATATGCATAGAAAGACGAAAAAAAAGTTAATTAACTTCCAATTGTAAACTACTTTCTCGCAATAAATGAGGTCTGATCCTCCTACGAAAACCTGCATATTTTGCCTATTATATTCTATCCCCTAGTTTGCCCGGTGAAATCTACCTCCGCCTTCCGGCGTGCCGAGAGGATGTTTTTTTTTTGTGTTGTCATTGGAACGGCTTTTAGGTTAATAGAGAGTTGAAGATATTTCAGCCAATTCAGTGATTACAACGTCTTCATCTTGTTGCCGACTCATTCCAGGTGTCACGGAATCTTACTTTTTATTATTTTATGTTATTTTTTTAACCGTCGACTTGAGCCTCTATGGACTGCGTGTTAACAACCACTCTCATATCAGTGTCTGCACCTTGTTCGTTTGTCGGCTTTGACATCTTGCCTGTATCTCTTGAGCCCACCTGTCAGCTTGTTCTTCCGCTCCTCTGTTAAAAGGCCTCTCCGTCTTCTGGGTTCTGCCTCCTCCATAAAGCCCTGATAGCTTTTTACCATCCTTCTGAAACTATTCCTGTCTTTGATTTTTTTTTCTTCCGTAATGCCCACCTGTCTCAAATCTTTCTCACACTCTTGGAACCATTTCAACTTGGGGATCTTCGGTTTTCCAGATTCCATTATTCATACGGAAGATGTGCCCATAAAACAGCAATCTTCGTTTTCTATTTGTTGTTATCGGTTCCATCTTGCTGTATACTTCCTTATTTGATATAAGTCGAACCTGTACGTCAACCCATCTGTTGCCAAAGATCTTCCGTAGTAGTCTGCGTTCTCTTTTATGTAGCTAATTGACTTGTCCTGTTCGATTCATGCACGGGGTCTCCGAAGCATATACACCTTCTGGTCTGACAACAGAGCTGCAATGCCTTAGTTTGGCTCCTATACTCAGCATCTTCTCATTGTAGATGTTTTTAGTCAGTGGGAACGTTCGCTCCAGTTTTAGGATGCGGATATTGGTCGCTTCTTGTTCTAGCCAATTCTCTTGGATTACTTCACCCAGGTATTCTTGACTCTTCGAATCTTTCCATGGTCTGTGAACAACCATTTTAATTTTATTATTCCACTTTTGAATATTTTGTGTATTAACCAAACGCCTCTTACGTGTTGGCGTCATGGTGACACACACTAAACCGACAAGTGATGGACACCAAGCGTTAGACCTTATTATATTTTGTCGTATGCACTATAGTTCACTAAACCTATCACTACAAGCGCTAGTGTTGACCCATACATGGTCAAATCAAAATCGAAATACCTACTTTCGTTTCGAGAAATTCAACAGTCTTTTCCCCACAAATTTGAGATAAAGAATCAAAGAATACATTAAAATAATCAAACTTTAGTTTCATTTAAATCTGTAGAACAAGTTCCAATTTAAAAACAAGCGTTCTAACATGTATTTTCAAAATATCATTTAAGCCTGAAGTAATTTTCTAAATTTTCATTTTGAAAATTAACCCTACAATACTAACATAGGTAAAATTTACGTATATAAACCATTTGACTGCTTAGAATTCTCTCTATATCTGTCCCCACCCCACTATCTTCCAAGAGTGCTTCAACTGGTCTATGGTGGTGATATCAATGCTTTTGTTATTAATGACAATCACCTCTAGAGGCATGATAATGCGGCAAAGAATTGCCTGGAAAGTATCCTTCAATTTAACAACATGTTGGTTTCCCTATGTCAATAACAAAGAGGTGGAGAATTTGATGTAGATATGTCACATCACTTCAGAGGGATTATAAAAACAACCTCATAAAACCAGGGACAGTTTAAGAGGATGGAGAGATTACGTACTGCTATTTATGTCAAAGTAAACGACTTCTGTATTTGTTGTATTTAAGATGATACTTAACTTGTTAAACTTCTAAGACCACAGAGGATTCAGTGTATATAAATGAAGTGTTACGTTCGAAATATATATTAATTTAACCATTTAACAAATTTGTGCCTTAGCACAAAGTTCGTAACGTGCGTAAATTTAACGTATTATTAGTACTAGGCATCTATTGAATAATGTTAGTATTCTACAGATAAAGGAGGTTTTTAAGAAACGCATTTTGACACTTTTCCTGGTCTTTCAGCTTTTCAACGTTGGCACAATTGTCAAAATACCTTAACTGGACCCTGACTGCTCTTAGGCCCGTTCTTACAATCTCCAGTAAAGTGATAGTAAACTCTAACTGACAGTTGGCCTTACGGTCGGAGTAAAGTCCCGGTAAACATTCGATCCTTCTTACCATGTTCCAGTTAATGTTTACGGTAGGTTAGCAGATCTGTGCATAATTTTCAACAGTTGGTACATATTTCTGGTTCGATTTGCAGATTTCGTGATACCTCTCAATAGTTGGCATGAGTGGATCTGCGTCAGGGAGTAAATAATAAATATATATTTTATATTCCTCGATCCTGATCTGTGTTCTTGGCGCAATCCGTTTGTTACGTTACGATTATAAAGAGAAATATTAGATATGGAAGGACAATTATCTCCAAATAAAGGCCTCAAGAGGAAAAGCTTCGTCAAACGGAATCGTCTAAAAATGTCTTGATCATCTTACTCCTCGTGATAGTCACTTCGATTCTTATATATATTCGTCTCTTTCTTTGACCAGCATCAGCATTTACGAAACCAGTGAAATTACGGATAATTCTTGGCATATTGACTATGTATGTAATCAGCTGGCGTTGAGATTATAACAGAAAATCTGGCAGTAAAGCAGTTTACGGAAGGAGAAACCTCCGGTAAAGTTCACTGCCGGTTAAGGCTTATTTTACTGTCAGTTTGTCGCTAACCGGGTATTGTAAGAATCAAGTTGCAGTAAACTTGCCGTAAAAGTGCCAGTAAAGATTTAACCGGGGATTGTAAGAACGGGCCTTAGTGTCATTTAAAATACGGTATGCTTTCAACATTAAAACAAAACAAAACATGCCTACTAAAACTATTCGCTCCTGCATCGTCGCTGAACCTGCCATTCTTTCCCATTATATTCCTTACGTGTGTGGATGTGCCGTCCAACAAAACAATTCATGTTAGGTTAATTTTCGTGTGTATAAACCTAAAGGAACATGAACTTTAAATATAGTGTACTAGCAGTGGTGCCCGGCTTCGCCCATGGATTTATTTGTTTTATGGATGATAATGAATACTACTACAGAACTGGAGCGCTCAAGGATAAGGATAGGAAAGCACCAACGCTTATTGCGGCTGATAACCTCAGGCTGTGTCCCAATAGTACAATTTCAGCCGTAGTGAACTAGATAGTCGACTACTTTACCGGATGTGACGTCAGAAGTCGTGATCCAATACTGCTTAGCACATAGAAATCAAGTCTGTAGTAGCTAGTGAACGAAAGTGCTTGCTAGATTGACCGACTACGTCAAGGAAGTTATAAAAATTGTAGCTTATCGGTATTGTAGGTTATGCAAATTGTAGGTTGTCTTTGACTTAAGCCAAACACAAACCATAATTATGGCTCGGCTAAAAGTGATTATCTTGGCGCATCCATGATCGTATCGTTCAGGTATTGTTTATTTAAAACAGCTGATGAAAGCGCAAACAGCTTACAAGGAGCAGCAGATCACCGCCATCTTGAGTGTTGGTTTGGTACCAGCATGTAAGTCCAGTGCGTTTCAGAACACAGGTCTATGAAGGAGGCTGTGATCAAGCAGACTTGTCCCAAATCTCCCTAGTGCATAGCACATAGCACATAGTAGCTAGCAGCTAGTCAATAGCAGACAACTTGAGTATTGGGACACAGCCTCAGTATACTGCACCAACACCATCGCCCTTATACAGAGGCATACTATTGTCATGATGATAGTTGTTTTAAAGGGCCTAAGACATTTTTTGGCCGAATTACTTCCCGTGACTGCAATTTATAAGCAGCTCGCAATTCTGCACCAGAACACTGGTAGGGGCGACGTGATGCGGCCCGCATTACCAGGCATCAATAGACTTAGGTACGGTATTATTGGAGCTATCCGGGAGCGCTTGTTCTTCCGACTCACTGAACAAAAATCAATCTTTATGGTTACCTGAGAGGTGTAGCATAATACTACATAGCCTAAACTATTCCCCTCGAATCTAGCTATCATATACAAAAAGAGTTTTTCGAATCCGACTGGTAGTTCCAGAGGTTAGCGCGTTTAAACACATATACACACAAACAAACACTTCAGCTTTATTATATTAGTATAGATTGTAGGAGTGTATAACCAAACGGAAATAATAATGAACACATGAGGGGTCTAGATGCAAAACTCACGTTCTCGACTTTTTCTAATTTTACAGGAACAAAAAAAGTCTTCTTAAATGTATGTAACTAATGGAATCTCCAAGAGACTTTGCTTTTGTTGAAGGCTATACTTAATTACACCTTCTTGTATAAACTATGTTTCATAATTTATATTAATTTATTCTGAAAAATAGGTTTTAATTTTGGAGAATTTGGCTTTTGTATCCAAACATTGAAGACTGTGAGTTTTGTGTCTGAGCAAGTTGGAGAATGTTACTTTTGATACTAAGCAAAATTAATTAGGCCTACTTCAGACAAAACAATTGACAAGTTGGCCAATGTTGTGAAAAATTGTTGGAATACACTTATATCATTTATTTATTACTAGCTGTGCCCGGCATGCGTTGCAATGCCAATCAAAGAAAGTGTTGGCGTTGTAATTTTGTTAGTTGAAGTGATTTTGGATTCCCGATATTTTCTTCTTTTTCCATTAACCACCTCTAAACTATTTTAAATTGATTTACTATCTCAGAAACATTCAAGAGAGGGTGCTCAACTACTCACCAAGTTTCATCGCAATGAAATGACTGGTATATGAACGCATGCGGGACTGTTGAAACGATTCGAGCGCCGTCACTCATTTGTTGTATCTACTCGTGCGCTACAACTTTCATATTTATTCACCTTTTAAACCTTCTCTGGACTTCCACAAATAATTCAAGACCAAAATTAGCCAAATCGGTCCAGCCGTTCTCGAGTTTTAGCGAGACTAACGAACAGCAATTCATTTATATATATATATATAGATAGATGTAGAGGTTACGAGTTGAACAGACAATAATAAGGCCTTCAGCTGTAGAAAGTCACATGACCAGAAGCTGTCTTGTGATTGGCCAACAAGGAGAATGTGCTCTTTGCAACTAAACAGTGTGGAGAATGTTAGTTTTGCATCTAAATTGAGTTCTTGTCATTTGAAAACCACTGGATATTGTGAGTTTGGCTTTTCAGCACTAAGATAGTCGTGTGTAGTTTGGAACGAAGAATAAGAATGCCTTGCTAACTCAATTTCGAACAAAACTGGAGAATGTGAGTTTTGCATCTAGACCCCTCACATGTAAAATAATGGAGACTTAAGGATTATTATTATTACTAGCGGACCCGTGCAAGAACTCTCGCATGTGTATAAACCACCCACCTGGCTGTACTGTTATGCGGGCTTTGTGTATAAACCACCCGTATGGCTTTACTGTTATGCGGGCTTTGTGTATAGACCACCCGTCTGGCTTTACTGTTATGCGGGCTTTGTGTATAGACCACCCGTCTGGCTTTACTGTTATGCGAGCTTTGTGTATAAACCACCCGTATGGCTTTACTGTTATGCGAGCTTTGTGTATAAACCACCCACCTGGCTTTACTGTTATGCGAGCTTTGTGTATAAACCACCCACCTGGCTTTACTGTTATGCGGGTTTTGTGTATAAACCACCCACCTGGCTTTACTGTTATGCGGGCTTTGTGTATAGACCACCCGTCTGGCTTTACTGTTATGCTGGCTTTGTGTATAAACCACCCACCTGGCTTTACTGTTATGGGGGCTTTGTGTATAGACCACCCGCCTGGCTTTACTGGTATGCGGGCTTCGTGTATAAACCACCCGCCTGGCTTTACTGGTATGCGGGCTTCGTGTATAAACCACCCGCCTGGCTTTACTGTTATGCGGGCTTTGTGTATAGACCACCCGTCTGGCTTTACTGTTATGCGGGCTTCGTGTATAAACCACCCGCCTGGCTTTACTGGTATGCGGGCTTCCTGTATAAACCACCCACCTGGCTTTACTGTTATGCGGGCTTTGTGTATAAACCACCCACCTGGCTTTACTGTTATGCGGGCTTTGTGTATAGACCACCCGTCTGGCTTTACTGTTATGCGGGCTTTGTGTATAGACCACCCGTCTGGCTTTACTGTTATGCTGGCTTTGTGTATAAACCACCCACCTGGCTTTACTGTTATGGGGGCTTTGTGTATAGACCACCCGCCTGGCTTTACTGGTATGCGGGCTTCGTGTATAAACCACCCACCTGGCTTTACTGGTATGCGGGCTTCGTGTATAAACCACCCGCCTGGCTTTACTGGTATGCGGGATTCGTGTATAAACCACCCGCCTGGCTTTACTGGTATGCGGGCTTCGTGTATAAACCACCCGCCTGGCTTTACTGTTATGCGGGTTTCTTTAAATATGTTTATTTGTTTAAACGAACTTTTTAAACAAACTGTCGATATTTATGTAATCAGAGAGCAATTGATCACTGTTGCACAATGGGTTGTGTCCGCCCCATGTGTACAGACTACCCGCCCGACTCTTGTGTTATGCGGCTGTACGCGACACAGTTCCGCCAGGGGCTATCGTCTTGTTTATTTGTTTAAAAGCACTTTATAAACAAATACATATATTTCCGTTCTGTTTTCAAGAAATGCAAGATTCTTCCTGTACTATTGAGACGATTTGGAAGATTTTGGTACAAACCACACCTTCAAACTCCGTCTCGTTTGTGAAACTAACACCTTAGCGTGTTATATATATATACAGTGTGGTCCGCCAGCCCCTTATTTTTTTTTGGAGGAAGGCAACCCAACTAACGCGTATATCACCGTCATCCTAAAAACATTAGTACCTGTTCCTTTACGTCCATTGTACAACTTTACCGTTGAGTACATCCTCGCGAATATAGTAGAAATTAATAGTAGCAGTTTTCTTTCAATGACCTCAAATATAATGTATGATTGAAACGATTAGAGCTCCGAATAACACATGCTTACGTTTTGACAGGAAGTGTCTACGAATAGATTCAATGCGTGCCAGCAACATACCATGGTTCTCGGTAGCTATGGTGGCTAAATCAAGAATAGCGTCAATGAAGTCGCATTGTAGTAGGTTCGAACCTTGAACTAGTACTTTTTTTTTTGCTTAATGTCGTTTATTGTGGATGTATTATGGACGCATATCTATCTGTTCCAACGAGTGATTTTTTATTTGGTCCTCAAAAGGACCGTACTTATCCGATGGTACGCAGCCAGATTGGACGACGACATAATGATCTGTAGAACGAAAGCAAGGTATCCTGTATATTCAAGGTAACAAGTGTTCGAAATTTTGACCACCTTTGTTTAAAGGAAAACTCCGACTCACTCAGACGACCCACATAACAAATAAATAAATACATCAGACTGAAACTATAATTTCTTTCAACGGCTTCTGTGCGAAAAGCGCTTGCTATACACTTACAGTAATAGTTAGTTAGTTAGTTAGTGAGGTTTTAAGGGGCGGAACTACGAGGTCATCTGCCCCAAACCTACAGTAAATACAGATAATTATGACATTATTGGTTTTACGTCCCTTTTAACTGCTCTGGCTTTTAGATACGCCGGGGTGCTGGAATTTTGCTCGGAAGGGGATCTTCAACGTGCCAGTAAATCTACTGACACGGCTCCCTCGCATTTGCGTACCCTCAAATGCCAGCTGACTGCGCCAGGATACGAACCTGCAACCTTAGACACAGCAAGCGAGAACGTTACCGCTGAGCCTCGCAGCAAGCCAGTAATTACAGAACGTGTCATATTATTATAAATATTGAACTATTAAAATTCTAATTATCACGAATAGAGTCGCCTCCGTTGCGTAGTAGTCAGCGTGATTAGCTGCCACCCCGGACGTCCTGGGTTCGATTCCCGGCTTTGCCATGAAATTTGAAAAGTGGTATGAGGACTGGGTCGGGGTCTACTCAGTCTGGGGTGGTCTAAATAAATAGAGGGGGTTCGATTCCCACCTCAGCCATCCTCAAAGTGGTTTTCCGTGGTTTCCCACTTCGCTTTCGGGCAAATGCCGGGATGTTACCTACCGTACGGCCACGGCCGCCTCATTACCTCTTCCTTGCCTATCCTCCCCACCTTTCCCATCCCTCAAGATGTCCCTGTTCGGTTTGCAGGTGAGGCCACCTGGGCGAGGTGCTGATCCCACCTCCCCAGTTGTATCCCCAGACGAGATGTTTCAAGCTCCAGGTCACTGCCCGTAGAGGCGGTAATGATGGGATCCCTCGCTGAGTCCGTGGGAAAACCTAACCTGGAGGGTAAAATCGACTAAAAAAATATTAATTATAACGAATAGTATCCATCCATGGTTTAGAACAGTTTTTTTTAAATTTTATTTAGTCGATTTACCCTCTAGGTTGGTGGTTCCCACGGACTCAGCGAGGGAACTCACCACTACCGCCTCGATGGGCAGTGTCCTGGAGCTTGGAAAATCTGGTCGGGAGGGATACAACTGGGGAGGTGTGATCAGCACTTCCCCCAGGCGGCCTCACCTGCAAAGCGAACAGGGGCCTCATGAGGGATGGGAAGGGATGGAAGATTGGGATGGATAGGCTAGGAAGAGGGAAGGAGGTGGCCGTCACTTTACAGTAGGTACCATCCCGGCAATTGCCCGAAGACGAAGTGGGAAACCACGGAAAACCACTTCGAGGATGGCTGAGGTGGGAATCGAACCCCCTCTACTCATTTGGGCCACCAGAGGCTGAGTAGACCCCGTTCCAGTCCTCATACCACTTTTCAAATTTCGTGGCAGAGCCGAGAATCGAACCCAGGACTTCCGGGGCGGCAGCTAACCATGCTGACCGCTACGCTACGGAGGCGACATGGTTTAGAACAGTATTTAGGGAAAATAATCATTTAAATGAGACAAGAAAATAACTTTCCCTATCGTCTTCGTAGATAATGTGAACAAAACCAAGTTGAAATCTTGCTGTACGAGGTAGGGAGGGTATAATAAAATAGTTAAAAAGAATTTAAAAAATCTGCCGTTGGTTGGTCTTGAACCCGGGATCTTCGAAAGAGCGAGCGGGCGCAATAACACTTGCACACATTTCCAACACACTCTGGAGGTTTTTGTTGCGCTTCTTATTAACGCGTATGGTAAAATATTCAATTATTACAGTTAGATCTTAAATATTGATTGGAATGCATTCGTTCAGTACCTGGCGTGTTTTCTAATTTACTTAAAGCATTTTTCGCGACCGCTTTGCGTTAATAAGGCGAAAGAACAGCAACTAATGCCCTCAAACGACAGCCCTTCGGTTTTATTTCAGACAACTTAGCGTCCAAAATGCTAGCATGTGATACACTTCGGTCATACAAGCAGGTGTACTGACGAAGAGAACAGAATTGTACAGGATTTTGTACCAGCGATCACACCAGCTTCCTTGCCAGCGAGTGTCGTGTGATATGGGCCTAAAGATATGCTAAGACTTTTTGTTAAAATTTAATAACAAAACAAGATGTTCGGTAAAGAACTTATAGCCTACTTTCTCCTAAATACATGGGTATGGTTATAACCCTTGGTCCTTTTCAAGGAGTATAATTGAATGTTGGTTGTAGTAGCTTCTTGAAATACAACGTGCTTAACGGATATTATACATGAATATGATGTGCCCTTTGCTAGTGCTACCTCTGTAAAAAAATCATACAATTCGGTTTCACCGTGTTTGAATTGATAGGGGGAATCGATTTGCACACAAACATGGCCGCTATCTGCACATTATTGGTCTGATGACCTTGTAGTGTGGTCAACAGATTCTCTATACATAAAGGTATGTCGTTGCAAAATTTGGTAGGGATCAGATTATTAGATTGGTCATAATTTGATTCAAGCTCTTAACATTAGGATGGCCGCCATTACGTTTTCGTCAAAATGGCGGCGATATAAAACATGACACTGGAGTGCCCTTTGCTAGTGCTACCTCTGTACCAAATTTCGTTCAATTCGGTTACACCGTGTTTAATTGATAGGGGGAATCAATTTGCACACATACATGACCGCCATCTGCAAACTAATGGGCTGATGACCTTGTAGTTCAGTCAAACGATGCTCGCCATACAAGTATACGTTGTTGCAAAATTTGGTAGAGATAGGATGATTAAGTTAGTCGTAATTTGATTTAAGCTTTGAACATTTGGGTGGCCACCATTACGTTTCCGTCAAGATGGTGGCGATATAAAACATGACACTGAGGTGTTCTGCGCTAGTGCTACCTCTGTACCAAATTTCGTTCAATTCGGTTTCACCGTGTTTGAATTGATAGGGGGAATCGATTTGCATACATACTTGGCCGCCATATGCAAACTGTTGGGCTGATGATCTTGTAGTTTGGTCAAAATATGCTTCCCACATAAAGGTATGTTGTTGCAAGATTTGGTAGAGATCAGATTATTAGGTTGGTCGTAATTTGATTCAAACTCTTAACAATAAAATGGCCGCCATTACGTTTTCGTCAAGATGGCGGCGATACAAAACATGCCACTGAGGTGCCCTTTGCTAGTTCTACCTCTGTACCAAATTTCGTTCAATTCGGTTTCACCGTGTTCGAATTGATAGGGGGGGGGGAGGGGCAGACATTCAGAGTTCACACACTCACACACACACAACGTCATACACACACAGACAGATACACGATTTTTTGCTAATAATACAATGGGAATTTCTACGGAATACGTATACTTCGATGCAAGCACTGGCGATCAGAATATCCTTCGATATGTTGTTGTTTTGTTTCATTTGAGGGCCTAGAACATTTAGCCATGTTTACTTGGGTGTGTGTGTGTAGAATTTGTCTGATAACCTGAGTTATTGCGGGCTTGTAATGATGTGTGTATTTGCAATTAAGGATTGGGAAGCAGGCGGCCGTGGCCTTAAGATAGAATCCGTCGCGGAATTTGGAAACCACGGAAAACCATTTCCAGGGTGGCTGAGGTGTGAATCGAACCCACTTCTTCTCATATTTGCTCCACGAGGCTATGTGTACCCAATTTCAGACCTCAGACAAGTATTACATTTCTTGGCAGAGCTGGGAATCGAACCCGGACTTCCGGAGCAACACTTCGAGATGTTATGTTAATATTCATGCCAGTTTTTAAATTTTCTGCCATAACAGGTCACGTGGCATAACGTACCAATTCGATCGTGTTCTCTTTATAAATCATCAAAATTCAACGAACTCTTCACAAAAATTCGTCGTAAGGCAATAAATGTGGCAATGTAGTTACATCCCGACTAAAATGGAATGTGGGCTTTCGTTCAAAAAAAAAGTATGCCAAATACTGGATTCGAAGCAGCATTCTACTCACTCGCGCCCACCACGTACGGTCAGGCATTAAACCACGCAGCCACCAAGACATGGTAAACACCGCACGCTAAACGTGCTTTAGTTACTGTAGCCGTCCCACCTCAAACGTGTAAGTCCATCTCAAAGTCTTCAATCACGCTTTGTGGTGTTGATTTAACTTTCTACTATTACAGATCACGTGGCGTAAGCTATTAATTCGATCGTATTACGTGTATGTGTGTTATTTCAAGGAGCAGAAAGTCATATGTTAGTAGAATGGGCCGTAGTATTTGGCGGGGAAAAGTTTAAGGTCGGTTTTTCTTTGCTAGACCCATAACCCATGACCCAATTACATTGGTGTCTCACAGTCAGAGCGCAGAGCAATATCGACCATCGGGAGAAATGCTATGTTAGTTGGGTTTCATAAAACTAAATAATAAGGGGCGGGTGGACCACACTGTATATAGATACCGACAGCAGTGGCTACGCACGTTAAAGCGCAGCGTTAGGTCATGGGACCAAGCTCTCTGCTGACTCGGTAGACGCGTGGGTTCGAGCCCCACCGTCAGCCGTCCTTGAAATGGTTTTCCGTGGTTACCCCATTTTCAACACCAGGCAAATGCTGGGATGGTACCTTCTGAAAGGCCACGGCCGCTTCCTTCCACATTCTTGCCCAGTGTCATTCATCTTCATCCATTCCATCTCTCATCCAGACGCGCAGGTCGCCCACGGGCGTCGACTAGAAAGACCTGCACTCGGACTCTATGGAGGCCACACGTAAAAAAATAAAAAATAAATAAATATATATAGATTATTTGAATAAAAATTAATACATATACAAATTTTCATATAAAAATATTGTTCCCCTACCCAATCACATTGGACAAATTTGCGTTGTCTGAATGAAGAGTTACAACTGATAGTTTGTACACGCAACACTGGAAAAACTGGCCTCAAACCTTCACGTTAAGAAACAGGAGGTCGCGACAGTGTGTCATCGTGGGACTGAAGTGATTCCCCCTGTCTTTCTAAATGATATGCTGGTAGCTGATGCCGTTCCGCGAACTGAAAACTCCGCTCTTGAGCAGAAACGTTCTCCTTGTGTCTTTAATATCATTTCCATATCTTAAGTTTCCATGTTTACGTAATCTGCTGCACAGCATCCTGTGAATTCAATAGAAGCACAAATTCAGTTGTGAACTCATCGTTTAATAATTTTCGTGCAAAATAGGGAGAAAAGAACAAATTGTGTCGAGGACAGCTTTATTTTGATAATATCGTTATTGGAGACGCAGATTTATAGTCATTTCTTATACACTCTCTCGACAGTCTCATGCGCCTGGCCAAACACCTAGCAAGGCCGGAATGAAATTGCCCTGGGTTTTAACATTGCTATGCTAGTTAGGTCTCTACTTTTGGTGAGATTCGATGATAAACATCCTACTGTGCATTGCATTCTTCGTTCAAAAATCTAGTTATAAGTTTATTCGTCTTCTATGCGTTATAATGCCATTCATCAGATTACGATGAAATTTTGGTGAGTTGTTGGCGCGCGAAGGTTTCTGAATTATTAAATGCATTTTACAATAGGTGGAATGCGAGTCGTTTCAACAAATGAACTTTGGAGACTTTTTCCTGCGCAAGTCAGTGAATTCTTCTGAATTAGTAAATCCATTTTAAAATATATGGTGCGCGAGTCGTTTCAATGAATAAATAATGGCTCGCGAATCATGTCAACGAGTGCACACACTTGACAATATCGAACATTTTCACTTCGACCGCGCGATGCAAAAAGTAACAAGTAGTTCCATGAAGAATTAAGTCGATGGACATCAGATTGAGCGAGTCAAGAGTTTGGTTTATTTAGGACAGAATATTAATGAGAATTGGGATCCTTCGGTTGAAATAAGATGCCGTATAGAGAAGGCTAGATCCTTCTTTATGACAATGAAACAACTACTATGCTGTCGAGATCTCAGTATGACGCTTAAGAAAGGAATCGTGAAGTGTTATGTTATTTCCACCCTTCTTTATGGTGTTGAAGCTTGGAACTTGTCCGTAGCTACAGAAAAGAAGATTCGAGCTTTTGAAATGTGGATATACCGGCGGATTCTTAAAATCTCGTGGACAGAACATGTGAGTAATGCTGAGGTTCTTCAGCGTGTGAGCAGCCAACCTGAGCTGTTAAACACAATTAAGAAGAGGAAATTGGAATACTTGGGACACATGATGAGGAATCCAAAATATCGTCTGCTCCAAGTTACACTTCAGGGTAAAATTGAAGGTCAGCGTGCACCGGGAAGGAGACGAATAACTTGGATGGATAATTTAAGAACATGGTTTGGGCTGTCTTCCACGGAACTCTTCAGGATTGCACAGGATAAGAAGGTGTTAGCCATGGTGGTAGCCAACGTCCGTATCGGATAAGGTAGAAGAAGAAGATCCATATATCATACTTGAATTATTATTATTATTATTATTATTATTACTAGCGGGCCCATGTGCATGTGTTTAAACCATTATTGGTATGTGGGCTCGACGCGACATAGTTCTGTCAGGGGCTATCTTGTTTGTTTAACCGCAATTTATAAACAAATATATTTCCCGTTGACTTTTCACGAAATGCAAGCTTTTTCCGATACTATTGACACGATTTGGAAGATTTTGGCATAAACCGCACCTTCTAACTCCCTTTGGTGTACGAGCTTGACTTTTGTGAAACATACACCTTAGCGTTTTATATATGATTATTATTATTATTATCGTCATTGTTATTTCCTAAAGGTAGGCAGCCCACTCATTTTCATTCGCTCGTGGCCCGTTCAATGCATCCAAATTATAAAGTCGTTCTCTCTCTCCGCCAATGTTACAATCAAGCCACCTCTTATAGCTGAGAAGGAATGGAACTTATCGGAAGAATGCAGGCACTGCTCAGAGGGACGACAAATAACTGGTGACATTTATTTTATGAATTCAACATCTGGAAGTGTATAATTGAATACTTTCTAAAGCCAACGAGCGCCTTGAATATTCAATAGGCTAAGTCTTGGGATATTTGTCTGGTTAAAGTGAAGGTGGAATTGAATTAGAGTTCTTATGAAGCTTGGAGATGACACATATTAAGAAGAGGTTCATTCTGCATTCCATAACATACTTCTCGCTCACAGTTTCACTGGAACCATGAACTAAACTGTCGTCAATAATGGCGTCCGGTTCATCTCGTGGTGTAGTGACTAGTTTCCTTGTACTGGTTAGATTCCCACATCATGATTTCTAGAAGTGTTTAACCGTGGTTTTCCATTTCTATTTCAAGCAAATGCCAGGATGGTACCTTAATCAGGTCCAGCCCCTATCCAAATCCTAATCTCATTTCAAATACACATACGATTTTGGGATCAGGAGGTGAAAATAAAGCAGGTCGATGGATTCATATCTTCTTATTAATAAGAAATAACATTTACTATGACAGGTAATGCAAGATGTTTATCTGTGTTGACTTATAGATTCATCCTAAACATAATACACATATCAATGCAATTCATGAAACATCCATTGAATTAAAGTAAATGTTTAGACTCTTCGATGGAGTCTTCTTCAGCTTCTATCTAAGGTAAAATCTGTTATAATTAAAAGTTAGAGTACAATAGTCTTAAAGCTATATTTAGGTTCAAATAAACTGTAAATAAACCTCAAAACGTATTTTGTAATTTTTGTATTTCAAAAATTGTCTCTTTTTCACTGGTAGAATATTGCGTGGTTGAGTAAGAGAGCACAAACTTCGCCACTACTGAAGACATAAAATAACAAGTAGTTCCGTGAAGAACTATACAGCCTATCGACATACAAAATTTCAGTTTGATTGTTGTGATAGATTCGTAGATATTGAGAACCGTCTATATATTTCAGATGGTCGCCAGGTTGGATTTTTATTTATGTACTATTACATGACGATTATTGTGTACGATTCGTATTCAAACTTCAATCGCATGATTAGAACACAAGAAGTAAAAACGAGATTTAAAAAGTCAAACAGCTGCCATCTTGTGGTTATGGAAACAATTGAAATAAATTAGATGCCAGTGGATTAACATTTGTATAAGCATTTAACGTGCAAAGTTTCACTGCACTCGCATGGTTAAATCGCGAGAAACGTCCATTTAATGATTTATACTTCGCGTCGCTGCCATGTTGGATTTGTGCTCACCAGGTTACTGAGAGTCCTATAGGTGAACTTATGTTCATAGCTTCTATGAACATAAAAAAAATCAGCTTGATTGCTGTAAAAGATTCGTAGATATTGAGAAGCGTCTAAATATTTCCGATGCTCGCCATTTTGGATTGTTATATGTATAGCCCATAGAGTTAAGTACCAATAAAGGAAAATTATTGCGTAGGTTCATTACTGAAACTTTCACTTCGATCGCATGATTACGACTCAAGAAATAAAAACTAAATTTTAAAATTTCGCACAGCCGCCATCTTAAGGTTATGTAAACTATTGAACTAAATTAGATGCCAGTGCATTACAATATGCATAATTATTTACTGTGCAACATTTCACTGCGCTCAGAGAGTTAAATCACGAGAAAAGTCTATTAAAATATTTCAAATTCGCTTGGCCGCCATGTTCGTTTTTTACTTTACAGGTTTATGAATGTTACATAGATAAACTTGTACCGGTGCCGTTTATTAACGTACACAATTTCAGGGTAATATCTATAATAGTTTCGGAGATATGGAATGCCAGTAAAATATTTCGCACAGCCGCCAATTTGAGGTTATGTAAACAATTGAACTAAATTAGACGCCAATGCATTACAATGTGTGTAAACATTTGCTGTACCAAGTTTCATTTCGTTTGAATGGTTAAATCACTAGAAAAGTCTATTTAAAAGTCTCAAGTTCGCTTGGCCGCCATGTTGGTTTTGTAGTTACCATGTTTCTGAAAGTCACATAGGCGAACTTCTAGTAGTGCCCTTTATCAACGTACACAATTTCAGGGTGATATCGGTAATAGTTTCGGAGATACTGAATGCTGGTGAGAAATTTCGCACGGCCGCCATGTTGGATTGGTGAGACACAATACAATTTTAAGGACACGGTCGAGGTCGCACAGAATGGTGCTTTAATCTGTCCGAGTTTCATTGAAATCGCTCCAGCCGTTTAGAAGTTATTATGGGGACACACACACACACCATCACACACACGCACGCACGCACACACAGACACACGGACAAAAGGTGATCTCATAAGCCTATTTTTTTTTCAAAAATGAAAATAGGCTAAAATGATAAATAAATAAAACGTATACAGAATAATATTAACAAATGCCAAAAGGGATATGAAACATTACTACGGTAATTAAGATTATACATATTTTATTACAACCAATGTATTTAATGGTCTTCTTTCCGGTAAGTTCACACATCAAATTGAGACCAATGGCCTATTATCATCTTCATAGTGAATGGTGGACAACCGAGTGTGTCACAAGGTCTAACCAATATTATCAATTTACAATAACCGGGTGAGTTAGTCGTGGTCGTTACGGCGTGGCTGCAGACAGTCGCTCACATCCGGGAGGCGAGGAGGTTCAAATCTTTCTCACCGACATCCTTGAAGATGGTCTTCTGTGGTTTCCCATCTTCCTTCCAGTCAAATGCCGGGGCTGGTCCCTAACTATAGGCCACAGCCACTACCTTCCAATTCCTCGTCCTTACACTCACACTTCCATCCTCACACGTGACGGTACTTGTAGCTCACCCCATGGGTGTCCGCATAGAAGCAGCTACAAACTTTGGCAAGCCGAACATATCCTCAGACACTCCCGGCTCTAATAAGCCATACGTTGACCTGCCGCTCTCATCCACTGCCTCCCGATCGTCGACTGGAACTCATCTGACCATCTGGTCTTCGGACGGCCGGGGTTTCTTCTTCCATCTCTGGGCTCCCACATTGTAGTGGAGAAGGCCCACCCCGCGTGATCCATTCTCAGTACATGGCCTGCCCATGTCCATATAAGTTTCCTGGCCCTTATGATGACATCCTCTAGCCCCGTCCTCTTCCTGCTTTCCTCGTTTCTAATTCAGTTCCTTAAAATTATGTTTAGAAGTTTTCTCTCCATTTTCCTCTGGCACACTTCTAACTTCGAAGCTTGCTTCTTAGGTATCGACCAAGTTAATGCTCCATGGAGAAGAACGGGAAGTATACATGAGTCCATCACTCAATTGATAAAATGTAATATTTTGGATGGACATCCATTTACTTATTTGTTTATTTGTTTATTTAATTGTTCATTTGCTTATTTGTTTATTTTTTATTGTTTATTTGTTTATTTATTTATTTCTTCATTTGTTTATTTATTTATTGTTTATTTGTTTATTTATTTGTTTATTTGTTTATTTTTATTTGTTTACTTGTTTATTTACTTATTGTTTATTTATTTGATTATTTGTTTATATTTATTTGTTTACTTGTTTATTTACTTATTGTTTATTTATTTGATTATTTGTTTATTTTTATTTGTTTACTTGTTTATTTACTTATTGTTTATTTATTTGATTATTTGTTTATTTGTTTACTAGCGGACCCGTGTGAGAAATCTCGCATGTTCATAAGTCATACTTTCCCCAATAGGTTGTTAATGAGTGACTTAAGGAGAAAGGTTGTTATGTTATTACACACATAAAAAAAAGGTTTGCATCACCTCGGTTCCAAGAGTTCCGGAACCGTTAAATACAAAGGGAATAGAGATCAACACAAACAACATTTCAGCTCGTTTTATTGCTCATGAGACCCACACATTGCATGTTGTACCATCATACAGCTAGACTTTCAGCATTTGTGGTCCAGATTGCAGTACACACCACTACCTCTAATACCCAGTAGCACGTCCTCTTGCATTGATGCATGCCTGTATTCGTCGTGGCATACTATCCACAAGTTCATCAAGACACTGTTGGTCCAAATTGTCCCACTCCTCAACGACAATTCGGCGTAAATCTCTCAGAGTGGTTGGTGGGTCAAGACGTCCATAAACAGCCCTTTTCAACATATCCCAGGCATGTTCGATAGGGTTCATGTCTGGCGAACATGCTGGCCACTGTAGTCGAGCGATGTCGTTATCTTGAAGGAACGCATTCACAAGATGTGCACGATGAGGTCGAGAATTGTCGTCCATGAAGACAAATGCCTCTCCAATATTCTGCCGATATGGTTGCACTATGGGTCGGAGGATGTCATTCAGGTATCGTAAAGCCGTTTCGGAGCCTTCCATGACCACCAGTGGCGTACGTCGGCCCCACATAATGCCACCCCAAAACATCAGGGAACCACCACCTTGCTGCACTCGCTGGACAGTGTGTCTAAGACGTTCAGCCTGACCAGGGTGCCTCCAAACACGTCTCCGACGATTGTCTGGTTGAAGGCATATGCGACACTCATCGGTGAAGAGAACGTGATGCCAATTCCGTGGGGTCCATTCAGCATGTTGTTGGGCCCATCTGTACCGCGCTGCATGGTGTCGGGGTTGCAAAGCTGGACCTCGCCATGGACGTCGGGAGTGAAGTTGCGCATCATGCAGCCTATTGCGCACAGTTTGAGTTGAAACACGCCGTCCTGTGGCTGAACGAAACGCATTATTCAACATGGTGGCATTGCTGTCAGGGTTCCTCCGAGCGGCAATCCGTAAGTAGCGGTCATCCACTACAGTAGTAGCCCTTGGGCGGCCTGAGCGAGGCCTGTCATCGACAGTTCCTGTATCTCTGTACCTCCTCCATGTCCGAACAACATCGCTTTGGTTCACTCTGAGACGCCTGGAAACTTCCCTTGTTGAGAGCCCTTCTTGACACAAAGTAACAATGCGGACGCGATCGAACTGCGGTATTGACCTTCTAGGCATGGTAGAACTACAGACAACATGAGCAGCGTACCTTCGTCCTGGTGGAATGACTGGAACTGATCGGCTGTCGTACCCCCTCCGTCTAATAGGCCCTGCTCATGCATGGTTGTTTACATCTTTGAGCAGTTTTAGTGACATCTATGAACAGTCAAAGGGACTGTATCTTGGATACAATATACACAGTCAACGTCTATATGCCGGAGATCTGGGAACCGAGGTGATGCAAAACTTTTTTTGATGTGTGTATTTCAACCAAATGATTATAGAACACCATTTACATTGCAGTTAGAATTCCAAGCTGTACGTTCTCTAACTTAAGAAGGCAATTACTGAAAATTCTATCATCATAACACTCACTAGTTATTCGATATTTATGAAAGCATCTTGGTCAAGATTTCCTGCTTTATCTTGTTGGCTGAGAAGCGTCCTTCTCCCTTATCAGGACAGCCCTCGTTGGAAACTTCTTCACGCCCCGCTTACAGTGAGGCTTCCTTGTTCCTAAGTGCAACGATCAGCGCTAAACTCCTTTGCACGTTACCTACAGGGGTGCTTTCCTTGTTCTGTGTGTAGCGCTCAACGCTAAACTCCTTTGCACGTTACCTACAGGGTGCTTTCGCTTTCCCGAGTGGAGCATCAGCATGAGAGCGTGCTGAGGCTGATTTCTTTCTTTGATATTTATGAAATTAAGATGCAATTCGTCACTGTTGATTCCATTTCCATTGATTGAGAGCTTAGCCGTAAAACTCGTCGGTTATTCGATACATTTTAGTTAGAATTGCAAGTTGTACGTTCCGTAACTTAAGAAGGCAATCACTGAAAATTGAATCATCATAACACTCATCGGTTATTCGATATTTATGAAATTATACGATTTGAGTACCCAATCCATTGATTTAGTAATTCTGAAAACCATGGGAAATGATAGTAGAAAAACCTGTAAAAGAATAAGAATTAATGTTCAATAGTTCTAAGGTTTTAGACGCCGTAACACACGCCGGTTATACGATTTAGATTACTCCATCCATTGATTTACTGTTTCTGAAAACCATGCGAAATGATCGATATTTATGAAATTAGAATGCAGAAGAAAAACCTGTATAATAAATTAACGTTTAATAGTTTTAAGGGTTTAGACAATTCATAATTGCAGCATGTTAGAGCATCAGTATCTGCAAATCACACACTTCTTACAAAAATTGTTATTTATGCAATTCGAATGCAATTCGTCACCGCTAATTTATGAAATTATACGATTTGAGTACACATTCCTTTGATTTACTGTTTCTGAAATCCATGCAGAATGATAAAGGAAAGATCTCAGAATGTTAAAATTACAGTAAACAGGCGTCACAGCAGCTAAGATGTGAAGTGGACAGCAATGATGGAGCGTATTTTCCTACAGCAACAGTATCTGAAAATCGCACACTACGTATAAATTATAGACATTTATGAAATTAGAAAATCTCGCTTGTTCATAAACCACACATTTCCCAATAGGTTTATAATGAGAGACTTAAGGAGAAAGGTTGTTATGTTTTCATTTCATCAAAATGATTATAGAACACTGATTACATTGCAGTTAGAATTCCAAGCTGTACGTTCACTAACTTAAAGGCAATCACTGAAAATTGGATCATCATAACACACACCGGTTATTCGATATTTATGAAAGCATCTTGGTCAAGATTTCCTGCTTTATCTTCTTGGCTGAGGAGCGTCCTTCTCCCTTATCAGGACAGCCCTCGTTGGAAAACTTCTTCACGCCCCGCTTACAGTGAGGTTTCCTTGTTCCTAAGTGCAACGATTAGCGCTAAACTCCTTTGCACGTTACCTACAGGGGTGCTTTCCTTGTTCTGTGTGTAGCGCTCAACGCTAAACTCCTTTGCACGTTACCTACAGGGATGCTTTCGCTTACCCGAGTGGAGCGTCAGCATGAGGGCGTGCTGTGGCTGGTTTCTTTCTTTGATATTTATGAAATTAAAATGCAATTCGTCACTGTTGATTCCATTTCTGTGCTAAGTCCATTGATTGAGAGCTTAGCCATAACACTCACCGGTTATTCGATACATTTCAGTCAGAATTGCAAGTTGTACGTTCTGTAACTTAAGAAGGCAATCACTGAAAATTGGATCATCATAACACTCATCGGTTATTCGATATTTATGAAATTATACGATTTGAGTACAGAATCCATTGATTTAGTAATTCTGAAAACCATGGGAAACGATAGAAGAAAACCCTGTAAAATAATTAACGTTTAATAGTTTTAAGGGTTTAGTCGACTATTCATAATTGCAGCATGTTAGAGCATCAATATTTGCAAATCGCACACTTATTACAACAATTGATATTTATGAAATTAGAATGCAATTCTTCATTGCTAATTTTTGAGGCCTATATGATGATGATGATGATGATGATGATGATGATGATGATAGTTTTAACGTTGTAGACGACAACTCTAGCATGATACCGCAACAGTATTTGCAAAAAGCACACTTCTTACAAAAATCGATATTTATGGATTTAGATTGCAGGAGAAAAACCTGTACCCAATCCATTGATTAATTGATTCTGAAAATCAGATAGTAGAAAAACTGTTAGAGAATAAAATGTTCAATGTTTTAAGGTTTAGACGACAACTCAGAATTGCAGCATATTAGAGCAACAGTATTTGCAAAAAGCACAATTCATACAAAAATCGATATTATGGAATATGAATGCAGAAGAAAATCCTGTATCGCGGCATATTAACAAACCTGGAATATAATAAATCCATTGTTTTGGCGGATGAGCTTAAATCATGTTTGTGCTGAGTCCATTGATTGAAAGCTTAGCAGTAACACTCGCCGGTTATACGATATGAGTACCCAATCAATTGATTTAGCCTATTGATTCTGAAAACGTACACATTCCTTTCATTTACTGTTTCTGAAATCGATGCAAAATGATAAAGGAAAGATCTCAGAATGTTAAAATGACATAAAAATGCGTCACAGCGTCCAAAATGTGAAGTGGACACCAATTATGGAGCGTATCTTCCTGCAGCAATAGTAAGTGCAAATCGCACACTTTGTACAGTTTTTTAAAAGTAATTTTTTAAAGAAATGATAGATATTTATGAAATTAGAGTGCAATGAGTCACTGGTAATGTCTATTCTCTTTCATTTGAATGCTCATTTTTCACGATCGGTCTCTTGTGAGCGCCGCAGGAGGGATGCATACTACTGAATATCTGTTTTTTATATTTTATTTGTATTTGTTTATTTGTTTATTTATTTGTTTATTGGTTTATTTACTTATTATTTAATTATTTGTTTATTTGTTTATATATTTGTTTATTTGTTTATTTATTGACAGTTCATTTGGACCTAAATATCGCTTTATGAATATTTTTATCCTAAGTTCAAATTAGAATAGATTTTACATGAGATATACAAACAAAAAAATCCATAGAAATGTCGAAACATGTACTTTAATTCAATGTATTAATATACGTAATATTATTAAGAGGAATTCGTCACTCCTTCCGGGTCAATTTTTAGCCTATTTTCATTTTATGAAAAAAAATAGCATTATGAGATCACCTTTTGTCCGTGTGTGTGTGTATGTATGTGCGTATGTATGTATGTGTGTGTGTGTCCCTAATAAATTCTAAACGGCTGGGGAGATTTCAATGAAACTCGGTAACGTCATAGCAACATTTCGGCCGACCCCGACCGTGCCCTTCATCCCCTTCTTGTACGCAACTTAATTAGTTTGCTGTCCTTTTTAACTACTGTGGCTTCTAGAGACGCCGGGGTGCCGGAATTTCATCCCGAAAAGATCTTTAATATGCCAGTAAATCTACCTCGCATTTAAGCAGCTTCAAATGACAACTGAGTGCGCCAGGATTCAACCCAGTAATCTTGGGCACAGCAGACACCTAACTCCTTAAGTTGTATATTATATTGTCGGTAGGTACATGAATTGCTTCATTGCCTAACATTGGTCAACCAATCGTCTTACTAGATCATGGAATACATGGGTTTGCTAAAACCGTCAATGGAAGAAACGACCAAAACACATTCTACACATCTTCAAAGTCCTTACCCAGCACGCCAGTCTCGACAGAAAGAGGTATAATTTCTCAAAAACCTCTCTATATGAAAGTACATAACTGGTGTGGCAAATGTGCTGTTTGGAGACCCTGCCCTCCGTGATCGTTTTATTCGGTTACCTCAAATTCAATCGCTGCTTAGTCATTAACCAACTGCTAATACTTGTAACGTCTGAAATTACTGCACACCCGCCACGCAGGTATGACAGTGAAGTTGCCGAGAAATCTATTGTAGGGTATGGAAGTTTCAAAACGTTAACACACAAGGTTTCTCACAAGCAAGAATAAATATAGCCTACTGTAATTTGGATGAATCGCGCAAGCACTCTGTTCGCTTGAGAATGATATCTGGCCATCTTGTATCCAAGATACGGTCTTAACGTGACCAACACTAACTGCCATATCTCAAGTAATTACGGCAAAATTTCGATTATTCCTACGCTGTAACAAATCAAATAATATGTAGATTAAGGCTTTCATGGCCCGGATTACTATATAAATAATTCATGTTTATTGGGCTAATGCCGTGTGAAATTAAATTAGAACCATACGTTTCGGAGAAATCTTGCCTCCTTTTTCAATGGAATCAAACAATGTGGCCAAAGAAAGTATATTAATGAGATTAAAATAATAATAATAATAATAATAATAATAATAATAATAATAATATATATATATATAGATAGATAGATAGATACATTCCTCTGTTCGTCACCAGAGAGCAGCTGCCAGAAATTACTGTACGGACCATGGTAGAACGGCGGACAGAGTAGTAAGTAAGGAGAAGGTAAATGGGGCGGGGTGAAAATATAGAGACTCCTCGAAGAATGAGGATGTCCAAAAAGAAAGGGGGGGGGGGGGAGGTGGGAGGGTTAGATGGATATAAGGAAAAAACAAAAGGGACGTGTATCTGAACGATACCTAACGTCATAGAAACTCCTCCAGTGGCGAACAAAGGAGATCAAATCCAGGCTCTGTTGCCATAGAGGAAAAAAGTACAATTTGAAATAGATGAAGGAACAGAGAGCAACTACCTTCCTAGATCCTTAATAACTGGTAGCCAAGTGTCACTTAACTGATATCCAGTGTCTCTGTTAAAATTATTGGGATTTTTACGAATTTCAACTAGACCAGTTGTGCTAATTAAATTTCACAGGGCATTAGTCCAAAAAACATGAATTATTTATATAGTAAATCAAATAATGTCCATGTACACTAAATGTTTGAGTTACTTCCACTTCCTGGTTCGTTACCACGTGGCAGCTTCGTCAGGCGGACTGTCCGCTGTGAGAAGAAGCGACCGCATCGCGGAGCGCAGTCGTTCACAGTTTGAGTTATTGAATGTTCCGGGTGGAGCGGTAGTGGTAGGAATGTTTCTAGGAATCATAGTAGAAGCAAGTGTACATTTTTCCCGTATCACGCACTGTGCGGCACATCAATAATTTTTGGTACATCCGCAGGGGGGGGGCTGGCAACTTCGATAACGCAACTGTACTGCGGGTAGAGCAACATCAGGCGTTTGACAATAGAACAAACATTGAGCATGTACTTTTGAACATCCGAACTGTGTACTTTATCAGGGATCATACTTTTTGTGGTAAGACCATGGCTACGATTCTTGTAAAGTGCAAAATGTAACTTATTCTGTTGTTGTTTGAGTCTTCAGTCTTTTGACTGGTTTGATTCAGCTCTCCATGGCTTCCTGTCCTGAGCTAATCGTTTCATCTCTACACAGCTACCACACCCTACATCCGAGGCAATCTATTTAACAATTTCCAACCTTGGTCTACCCCTACAGTTCTTGTCCTCAACCCTTCCTTCCATAACTAAGATTGCTATTCCTGGGTGTCTTAGTACATGTCCTACCAACCTATCTCTTCTCTTCATTAGCAGTCGCCAGAAACATCTCTCCTCTCCCACTAGTCTCAATACCTCTTCGTTTGTAACTCTATCTACCCATCTGATCTTCATCATTCTCCTGTAACTACCACATTTCAAACGCTTCAATTCTCCTCTTTTCTGCTGCACCAATAGTCCAAGTTTCACTTCCATAGAGCGCCACGCTCCAGACAAAGGCCTTCAAAAATGACTTCCTAATTCCTAAATCTGTATTCTGAACTGGATGATAATCATACTATCATATTTTGAGGTTAAAAAATCCAGAACATTAATACAAATTTCAACAAAGGAAATTTCAGAAAAATTGAAACATTGGTTTATTCAGGATCACTTATCTCACCTGTTTTTCTACCAAATGTTTTCTAAGTTTTGTTTAGTAATACACTACTCACTTCAGAATATTGACCTATTTAGTTCATTAATATTAGAATAGAATTAAAGAAAAAATATCTCAACCAACTTATTTATTATTTAATATTTTTTTAATGGATTATAATTCTTTTATCTGATTGCTTATACTGCTGAAGATTATTACAGGTAAACATTGTGAAGTTAGCTATTCTCAGTTTGTGAAAAAACGTAGAGAGTATTTAGTTGATAAACAACTGAGATACAAGTGTTCCTCAATGAACTAAAGTTACTTTTCTTCTGAATTTGCCTTTGTTATGCTGTAATTAATTTGTGTTGATTGTTAAGATTTTCTAACCTTCACAATAGCAGTGTTTATATGCAAGAATCTTGATCAAGGGGTCGCGCTCAGTTCTTAGTGTGATGTTTACGTTCGCCAAACAACATGCTCTACTGAGGTAAGGGTCATAGGATTAAAACTATAAATAAGAAAGAAAGGTGACAAGACGTAAAATAATAACATGATTTAATGACTAATAGTGCATAAAAAAATAAACAACAATAATAAAAAAATCCTCCCTGAATTTTCCCATGACAGGAATATCTACCAATGTTGAGGATTCAGACGGATCTCCCCTTTTATAAAACTGTGGATCCTAGTTCCACTTACTTGCATTTGGATTTTATGTACGCGTAATGACTAACTACGAGGAATGAGTACTTGGATGACTGCTCGTTTACAGCGGATTAACAGCCACGATGCTTACGAACAATCATCTCGTAAATCAACGTTTACGGATATGGGACATGACACTAATAAAAACCCTTAAAAATTTAATGCTGACACACAAACTAAAAGTCTACTATTTACAGGAATCTCCCTCGAGACCCTCCATTAGCGCGATGACGCACTTGATAAAATGAGCTGCCAACTCCGGCCAATTGCTCAATACACAAACAAGGAAAAGACAGCATCGCACGTGACTTCACGGGTCACTGATATGGAATATAAACATGGACTAAACCAACAACAACAAAAGCCTGACCAGCTGAGATTACTTTATATGAACAAAACTGCATGTTAAGCTAACGCTTCGGAGATTATCGTGATTCGTAGGCAACTCCCATTTATTTAAACAATTTTTACCATTGATCAGTTCTTAATTTTGTATTTCAAGTAATTACGGAGCCAAACAAGCACTCCCCACTAATGACCTCGCTTGCAACCTTCAGTCCGCCTTGTGAAACAGCTCCCCCTTCCTCAATACTTGTCATTGCCCCAACACCAGTGTGTAAAAATAACTGACCAGCTGTGCCATTATCTCAAAGAATCAACAGCAACAAATCTCAACCACCTAAACATATGGTCAGACATTAATCAAAATAGCCACAATTGCCCTCGCAAGGTAACAATATGGACTTGGCACCAAGCTGACAGAAATCAGTCTACGCTGAAATTCCCGCTTGTAATGATCACAAAATACACACACTCACACTTCTGGGAATGACATGACGTTTTTCACACAGGTCGGTTGAATAGATGCTCACAAACTATTTAAAAAATATTAAAACCTACGAAAGAGCTGACTGCTCTTCGTCACAAAATCACATTGCTCCAAAGGCAATAATCTCACTGAATCTGATCAATAATAAACCTTAAAAAGATTAATTACCCTCCAACTATTGTATAATTATATTAATTCAGTCCTACTTCTGAAACACAACATATCTCCGAGAGACGTTTTTAACCGCATTGCGTAACTTATGCAAACACGGTCGTCCACATAGCTACGTTAGTTAAAACAACAAACAAACAAGAACCTTCTACTAATAACATTTATGCGAGCTGTTTCCATGCAAAAGGTGTGTCAGACCAAAACTAAAAATACTACGTTAATCACACAAGCAAAATATTTACAAAAATATGTCCCATATACCTAAGTTAATTTATCAGAAAATAAAAATATTATTTTCTACTCATCCTCGGCCAGTCACCCGTCAAAGGACGTCAGCTGCCATCTCCCAACTGAATGCTTCTTAGCTCATCTCAGCCATCTGGACGGAGTGTTGATAGTTCCAAACTTCTTCCAGGATAAGCGATGTCATCTCTCGTGCTGATTCAAAAAGTTAGATTATTATACACTTGATATCTGACTACTAAATTCGCCGTTTCAGGTACTACTTTCCCCGGAACAGTCTGTTGGCGAATTGTCGATGCTACTGTCCCTACAAAATATAGTACTGTGACTCTCTATCACTGAATTTAACACATTTATTAATAATTTCTGTGTCCACATGACACGCAAAAGTATAAGTGTCTACGTCCTTAGACGCTCAAAATGTAAAGTAACCTGTGTCCTCGACACACAAAATGTAATGAACTTGTGTCTTCGACACACCAAATATAATAAGCCTGTGTCCTCGACACACCAAAGTATAATCATCATGTCTTGGCTCTTCACGCCACTTATAAATGAACCGGCCCTAGGTATTGATAGAGGGGGAAATTATATAAAAATTTCTCAAAATAATAGTGGTACAGGAATGAAATAAATATCACTGAACTTGTAAAATTGCGCAGGTCAAGAATATGCCCATTAATCCTAGAATCGATCGTAGAGATGTTGTCTAGCCGATCTCCCGCGTTAATGCTAGCCATCGCGTGCCCAAGCTAGACTTGCCGCGCTGGTAAGCATTCATCTCCCATTGGTTCCACATTTTCAATAACTTGGCGGTTTTTATCAGACCTTGGCCTCGTAGGAGTGTCTAGTATTTTCATCAGCCACTCACGTTACTGCATCATATTTTTTCTAGGCGCGAATATTACAATGAACATACCATAAGCGTGTCTCACTGCGCGTCCCTTCTATTTTGAGGTAGCCACCACCTGTCCTTCTGAAACATTGCTATGGTCTTTCTTTTCACAATCCTAAGTATTTAGCCTTTTGTCAAACTGCTGCAGGTATGTCCCCATTGTCTCCAACCAATGCTTGAAATTTCCTCATCTCCGTCTGGCTATTTTCATGACGCTGGTAGAAATATTTATTAATTGAAGAAATACAACATCGAATCATTTATCCATCAGAGGGTAAAGGGTTCACAACTCCTCCACTCACAAAATTTCGAACTTAGGAGAAAGTCGATAATTAAAAAAAAAGACTTCCGTAGGCCAATTTGTTTTATTTCAGAATCACCCCCTTTTCTATTACTTGGTCTAGCCGCTCCTGTCTTGAATGGCATTTACTCGTTTCATTTCCTGCTTGTAATGACCCTCTCAACTGCTTGCATGACGCGCTGGTGCCTTAGGCAACACTCTGCTCGTCTCGTTAATGTTTGTCAACACCAATTCCACTTCCTTCTTCACGTGCCGTACTCAACTGCTCCCCGTCCACTTGGTTGATATAGGACGTCCATATATTTAAACTGCATCATTATTTTGGCGCTCCCATGGTTCGCTTCTACGATACTTTTTTAAGTTGGCTGCATTGTAGACCGACATTGTTCCTGTGCTTAACTCTTTCACTCTGTTCCATTATTTCCAAGGTTTCTTACAATAGAATAGGGTCCTATGAACTTTTCGCAGAATTTGCTGAAGATCTTCTTCTCTGGATCCGTTGTAGCGGGTCGTTTCACCAAAACGAGCTGGTTGATTTCTAGATCACTGTGAAACCTCTTATTTCTTACTCGCCGCAATCTGCGATCTGCTTGTTTTCTCATGTAGGCTCTCGTTCTCTCAATTCGCAGGTCAGGTGCTATCATGGGATCTTGTGGGCAGTTAATGATGCTTTTCCACGTTCTCACTGGATACTCGTTTTTGTGTAAGACCATAGGGATCTGTCCTGTTGACTCGTGCCGGGTAGAATTCATGCATGTCTCTACATCCTTAATTTTATCCACCCATTTATGATGTTCTTTGGGAATGAAGATTCTCAAGTATGATGTCACACATTTTATTGCTCTCTCACTTGGATTAGCTTGGGCATGTCGGATACTGCTTAAAACGTGTTTTATACCCATGTCCTCCATACCTTTCTTGAATTCGGCGCTTGTAAAATAACTGCCATGGTCTGACAATATAAATTCTGGTTTTCCAAGGATTGGAATAACTCTATTTCGAATACGACTGAGTACTTGTTTCGATGTAGTTTTCTGAATGGGGCATAATACGACAAACTTAGAAAATACATCAATGCACACTAGCAAGTGCCGGCAACCTCGCCTTCCTTTCGGAATTGGACCGAAAGAGTCTAGGGCCAGTAGCTCGCAGGGTTTCTGAGGTAGCAATGGTCTAGAATACTGCCTCATTAAATAGTTATTGGGCTTTGTCCTCTGACACAGATCACAAGTCGTAATGACGTCACATATAGTTGTTCTCATACGTGGCCTTGTAAATGTCTCTCCTATTGTCGCTTCACACTTGTCCAATCCGACGTGTCAGTAACTTTCGTGAGTATGCCATGTCAGTCCTCGCTGTAATGATGCAGGTACTAATATGCGTAACTTGGTGTGGTCATTATCTACCCATTTGTGCAGCAAATTGTTGACATAAACATATCTTCCTTCTTTGGCTTTCGCTTCTCGAAATGCAGGTGTTCCTGTAGGTAGCTGCTTTCTGAAGTAATGAATTAATAGCATCATCCATGGTTCCGCTTCCTGTTCTCGCTGTATCTCACGTAACTCCTCCAAGAATTCCCGGTCCTTCGGTGTTAACTCCAAGTGTTGTACCATCGCTGTTTCTTCACTATCAGGCTCTGGGTTCCTGCTGAGTGCATCCGGAATCACGTTCATCTTCCCTGGACAATGTTCAATCTCAATGCTAAACTGCTGAATATATATAGACCAACGTGTCACACGTTCGCTTGCCATCGACGTCTTAAACAAGAATGTTAGTGCCTTGTGATCAGTCCTGACAACAATGGGGTATCCATAAAATATTCTTTTCCATTGTTGGAGCGCATGAAGTATGGCCAACAACTCTAGTTCCGTTACAGTATAATTGCGCTCGTGCTTACGCAATTTTTGGCTGACAAATGCCAAATATGTTTTATGTTGCAGGTTAACTGGATCTTCTTGGTAGAGCATAGCACCTATACCAATTAGTGAGGCATCCGCTTGGATTATACATTTGTGCTTGAAATCTGGATATCCTAACTTAATGCAGTTTTCCAGTAGCTGTTTTGTTGCTTGGAACGCCTTCTCACACTCCGCATTCCATAACCATTTATTATTCTTTTTTAGCATTTCCTGCATTGGAGCTACAGTTTCCGTGTAACCTGGACAGTTTTCCTTAAAGAATCCCGTTACGCCTAAGAAAGCCCGAATGTGCTTGACTCTCGTTGGTGTAGGGAAATTCTTTATCGCTTCGATCTTAGCAGGATTTGGCTTCACTCCCTCCTTGTCAATGATGTGACCCAAATATAAGATCTCGCTCTTGAAGAAATGCGATTTCTTCAGGTTTACTTTGAAATTTGATGCATTCAGGTTGCCTAATACTTTATCTAAATTTTTCATGTGAGTTTCAATGTTGTCGGATGCCAGCAGAATCTCATCAATGTAGCGTACCGTCATCTCCTTAACTTCCTCGGTTAGATTCCGGTCCAGGGTTCGGATTAAAGCACAGCCCGCTGTTTTGACTCCAAAGGGCATTCGGACGAAGCAAAACGTTTGGTTATCGAATAAGAAGCCAGTTAGAAGCTGTGACTTCTCATCCAATTCAATATGGTGGAAACTGGACGTCAAGTCAACTGATGAATAAATGCTTTTGTTTTTAAAGCCATTTAGTACGTCTCTGATAATTGGCGCTCTGTCATACTCAGGAAAAATGAGTCTCATGTTGAGATTTCTGGCATCTAAACAAAGTCTAATAGATCCATTTGGTTTTGTGACTGCCAAAATCGCATTTAGATAGGGTGTAGGTGTCTTCCTTATCACTCCAGCTTGTAACATCTCATCTATAATGACCTTAACTTGACCACGATATTCTTCCGGAATTGGGTACAATCTACTTTTGAAAGGTGACCAATCCTCGACTTTCATTGAATATTTGAAATTTAATATTTTACCAGGTACTGTATCAAATACTGCTTTGTGCTTCCTTAAAATCTCTTCCAATTGTTTTCTATGTTCACCCCCAAGTTGAATGTCATTGAGCCCCTCCTGTAGTAACTCTTCAAATTGTGCCTCACTGTCATCTCCTTCCGTTAATAAAGACCATATCTCCTGGGATTCACTCTCCTCATCTAGTTCCGCAACAGCTCCTTCTATGATGTTATCTTCTGCCTTTCGTATCTCCTCTTCCGTCTCTTCCGATATTGCTTCCAATGCCCAAGAATTTACATCTCTTCCGGTAGTGATTTCATCCATATGCAATCCCACGTTCTTCAGCTGATCATACTCTCTAAAACTGACTGTATTCTTGTGCAAATCTATCACTGCTTGATAGTCACAAATACAATTTGCACCAAGAATTATATTGAAATTCATCTTTGCCATGATAATGAATGTTTGCCCAAAAGTGTGTTCCAATATGTTCAGCTCTAAGTATGCCTGACGTTTACAAGTGACGGTGTGTTCAGGAATAACACCCCTCACTTTGAGTTGTGTTACGGGAATCACAGGAATATTCTGACTCCGTCCCAACTCTCGAACCAAGGCCTCCGATACCAGACTGATCTGCGACCCCGTATCCAATAAACATCATATATTAATTCCACCAATCCTCGCGTAAATAATGGGTAACTGCCTAATTTCATCGTTCCGTGGTTTCACCGTCTCCTCCAGGCAGTCTTCTGGCAAAGCAATCCATTCTTGTATGTTCGCTACTATCAATCCATCTTCAACTTCCGACAGTTGCGTTTGTAGACTGTCTTCTTTATCCAAATTTAGCATTTTTTTAGCTCCATTTCGACTCCCATCATCCTTTTGTCGCCCATGCCCTTGATATTCCTCTTGTCTCAGTAGACTTCCAGCTTCCTCAGTATGTGTGTCTGGATTCTTCATGTTTCCAATGTCTTTTTCCCATCTTCCTAGCTCTCCACCTTGGCTAGCGTGTAATTCCTCTAGGTAATTTTGTGATTGAGCGTGCCTATCATCCCAGTCATTTCGATAATTACGTGGCTCTCCTTGATTTTGATCTCTCCTTCCTTTCCATCTTTGATTAGCATTGTAATCACCGTATCTTCCATAAGGCCTCTCATTTCTTCGATTTTCACGCCATTGCTGATACCCTCTATGTTGATATCTATTGTTACCTTGATATGACCTATTGTTATAGTTATTCTCGTTACGCTGGTATGGTCTGTTTTCTCCTTCTTCCTGGTTTCGCCTAGGTGTGGAGGTGCTTGTATTAGTACCGTGCGTTTTAGGGTTTGCCTGTTTTGGTTTCATGACCTCTGTCGTATTGACTAACTCCAGCTGTCTTCCTCCTCTATAATGATTCTGAGATGTAGTCTCATCTATCTGGCGTAATATCTGCTCTGCATGTAAGGCCGTACTAACGTTCGCTGCGACTAGTACTTGCTGCACGTTGACTGGTAATTGCCGCGCTATAGTCATCACCAGATCCGCTTCATTTAAAGGGTAATCAAGGTCGCGAAATTTTAGCATTTGCATGTTAAAGAAATCTGAGTATTTCGTTTGCTGGGTAGTTTGGTATTTTCTAGAGTAAAGCTCCATCCTTAGACTCTGTTGTAATGCTGGCGACCAGTACTTGCGCAGAAACGCTAATTTGAAATCTGCCATAGTTCCAAATGTATATTTGAAGCTTAAAAACCATGTAAGGACATTTCCTGATAAAAATCTCTCCATCATCCTCAATCTACGTGCTTCAGGTACCCCAGTGTCATTGTAATGATCTTCAATTTCTTTAATAAAGGCTTTAGGTGTCACCCCTGAATTCTCCGTGTATTTCTGCGGTTTATAATCGTTCGAGCGAATTACTTGGATAAGTTGTGTGGGCTGATGACCGTCTTGTGGCGTGGAACTCCTTTCGATATTCTTGCGAAACCCCTCTGTGTTTGTTGTTAATGGGCTCTCCGCCGAGTCTGACTCCCTGCTGTGCTAGTACCCTCCGGGCTATTTGAGTCGTCCTGCTTGTCTTTCAATGTTCCCGTTTTAAATATCGAGGATTGTTCTAACGACCTCAGTTCAGCTTTTATGATCCTGTCTGTTTGTTCTTTTAGTTTACTCTTAATTTCTTGTTCTAATGCTTGAATACGAGTATGATTTTCGCCTACTGTCTTAAGGATGGTTGATCTTTCCTCTTTAGAATCGATATTCATTTTCCGCCAATCTTTCCTTATTTGCTCCTTAATCGTGCTTACTTTCTCCTCAATCTGGCTTTTAGTGTCATCCTGATTGCTTTCTATCTGGCTTTTCCATTCTTCCAATCTCGCGCTATTTTCGTCGATGGTATTCTTTAATTGATTCTGATCCTCTTCCAGGCTTTTCCATAGCTCCGCTGATTTTATTTCGAGACGATCCATATCTTTAATTATGCCGGATATATTTTCATCTACCGCTGATAATTGTTGTTGAATGACCATGCCGCTCTTTTCCATTTCCTTAAATCGTCCTTCTAACTTATCCTGAGCTATCTTGACCTCGCTTGTATTCATAGTGCATGCTAGTTCAATTTGCTCTAATTTAGCTAACACCGTTTCATCCAGAATGCTAAGTTTTTGATCAAAAATACTTTCCATTTCCTTAATCTGATCTAATTGTTTTTCATTGTTTTTACTAACATCTAGGGCCAGCAATACCATCTGTTGATTAGTGTGATCCTTCATCTCTGCGGTTAACGAAGCTAATTGGTTCGTGTATTTTACATTCTGCGCCTCTAACTGCAAATTGATAGTGTCATTAATTTCACTTTTTAATAATCTAGCTTGTTCCGCCTGATATTCATTTTGTTCAATCCTACTGTTATTTAATTGTGTCCGCAATGATTCACTTTGTTCGGATAATTTGTTTATAGACTTACTTTGTTCTAACATACTGTTGTTTATTTGTTCAGATAATTTCGCGTTTAATGATTCACTTTATTCTAACAAACTATTGTTTATTTGTTCAGATAATTTCGCGTTTAATGCTTCACCTTGTTCTAACAAACTATTGTTTATTTGTTCAGATAATTTCGCGTTTAATGCTTCACTTTGTTCTGATAGTTTAGTGTTTAATGATTTACTTTGTTCTAACATACTATCGTTTAATGATTGACTCTGTTCCGCCAATTTAGTGTCCAACAATTCCTGTGTTCTCCTAGCCGCACTCTCAATGATTTCTTGAATCTGTTCCACCGTTGCCATCTTAGACACTTTATATGAGACATTAGGGAAATGGCATAAAGCAATGCCCCTCGACACACACATACAATTCAATGCACATTTAATTTCTTTACCCAACTCAGTTCATTTATTTTTACATTTAATCCCACTAGTCGATTGCATCTCTGAGTGGTTCTAATTTTACTCAATTTAATTTAAACCCAAACACATATTTAGTCATTAAATTGTTATCCTGATCTGATATTAACACTGACTAATTAACAAAGTATTAATTGTCATTTAAGGCTACCAGCCTCCTAACATTTTCATGAGTTTGACTTTCTAAACAAATCTAGTTTTAACTTTAATCATTGGGCGCCCGGTATCACGTATATTAATTTATTTTAATTCAATAGACAAAAACGTGAACCGTATTTTACATTGCAAACTCCTGATTTTAATTTATATTTCACACATTTGGCGGTATCCTCTTCGCCTCAATTACTTTTAATAAAATATCACTTTCCGGTGATTAAAATACTGTCATATCTGCCTCCACTTGTGGCCTGTCAGTTTTACTCAAATACGCCAACTAAATGTGTTCCAGCAGCGAACCAGCAACAAAATTACACCTTCATTGTTGCGTCAGTTTGAAAACCCAACTACGCTTACATTGGCATGTGCAATTTCTCCGCCGTTACACCACAGTGAACCGCCCCACGCTTGGCCGCGCCGGTTTACATCCTATGAACCCTTCAGAATAGCAGTGTTTATATGCAAGAATCTTGATCAAGGGGTCGCGCTCAGTTCTTAGTGTGATGTTTACGTTCGCCAAACAACATGCTCTACTGAGGTAAGGGTCATAGGATTAAAACTATAAATAAGAAAGAAAGGTGACAAGACGTAAAATAATAACATGATTTAATGACTAATAGTGCATAAAAAATTTAAATAACAATAATAAAAAATCCTCCCTGAATTTTCCCATGACAGGAACATCTACCAATGTTGAGGAGTCAGACGGATCTCCCCTTTTATTAAAATGTGGATCCTAGTTCCACTTACTTGCATTTGGATTTTATGTACGCGTAATGACTAACTACGAGGAATGAGTACTTGGATGACTGCTCGTTTACAGCGGGTTAACAGCCACGATGCTTACCAACAATCATCTCGTAAATCAACGTTTACGGATATGGGACATGACACTAATAAAAACCCTTAAGAATTTAATGCTGCCACACAAACTAAAAGTCTACTATTTACAGGAATCTCCCTCGAGACCCTCCATTAGCGCGATGACGCACTTGACAAAATGAGCTGCCAACTCCGGCCAATTGCACAATACACAAACAAGGAAAAGACAGCATCGCACGTGACTTCACGGGTCACTGATATGGAATATAAACATGGACTAAACCAAAAACAACAAAAGCCTGACCGGCTGAGATTACTTTATATGAACAAAACTGCATGTTAAGCTAACGCTTCGGAGATTATCGTGATTCGTAGGCAACTCCCATTTATTTTAACAATTTTTACCATTGATCAGTTCTTAATTTTGTATTTCAAGTAATTACGGAGCCAAACAAGCACTCCCCACTAATGACTTCGCTTGCAACCTTCAGTCCGCCTTGTGAAACAGCTCCCCCTTCCTCAATACTTGTCATTGCCCCAACACCAGTGTGTAAAAATAACTGGCCAGCTGTGCCATTATCTCAAAGAATCAACAGCAACAAATCTCAACCACCTAAACATATGGTCAGACATTAATCAAAATAGCCACAATTGCCCCCGCAAGGTAACAATATGGACTTGGCACCAAGCTGACAGAAATCAGTCTACGCTGAAATTCCCGCTTCTAATGACCACAAAATACACACACTCACACTTCTGGGAATGACATGACGTTTTTCACACAGGTCGGTTGAATAGATGCTCACAAACTATTTAAAAAATATTAAAACCTACGATAGAGCTGACTGCTCTTCGTCACAAAATCACATTGCTCCAAAGACAATAATCTCACTGAATCTGATCAATAATAAACCTTAAAAAGATTAATTACCCTCCAATCTATTGTATAATTATATTAATTCAGTCCTACTTCTGAAACACAACATATCTCCGAGAGACGTTTTTAACCGCATTGCGTAACTTATGCAAACACGGTCGTCCACATAGCTACGTTAGTTAAAACAACAAACAAACAAGAACCTTCTACTAATAACATTTATGCGAGCTGTTTCCATGCAAAAGGTGTGTCAGACCAAAACTAAAAATACTACGTTAATCACACAAGCAAAATATTTACAAAAATATGTCCCATATACCTAAGTTAATTTATCAGAAAATAAAAATATTATTTTGTACTCATCCTCGGCCAGTCACCCGTCAAAGGACGTCAGCTGCCATCTCCCAACTGAATGCTTCTTAGCTCATCTCAGCCATCTGGACGGAGTGTTGATAGTTCCAAACTTCTTCCAGGATAAGCGATGTCATCTCTCGTGCTGATTCAAAAAGTTAGATTATTATACACTTGATATCTGACTACTAAATTCGCCGTTTCAGGTACTACTTTCCCCGGAACAGTCTGTTGGCGAATTGTCGATGCTACTGTCCCTACAAAATATAGTACTGTGACTCTCTATCACTGAATTTAACACATTTATTAATAATTTCTGTGTCCACATGACACGCAAAAGTATAAGTGTCTACGTCCTTAGACGCGCAAAATGTAAAGTAACCTGTGTCCTCGACACACAAAATGTAATGAACTTGTGTCTTCGACACACCAAATATAATAAGCCTGTGTCCTCGACACACCAAAGTATAATCATCATGTCTTGGCTCTTCACGCCACTTATAAATGAACCGGCCCTAGGTATTGATAGAGGGGGAAATTATATAAAAATTTCTCAAAATAATAGTGGTACAGGAATGAAATAAATATCACTGAACTCGTAAAATTGCGCAGGTCAAGAATATGCCCATTAATCCTAGAATCGATCGTAGAGATGTTGTCTAGCCGATCTCCCGCGGTAATGCTAGCCATCGCGTGCCCAAGCTAGACTTGCCGCGCTGGTAAGAATTCATCTCCCATTGGTTCCACATTTTCAATAACTTGGCGGTTTTTATCAGACCTTGGCCTCGTAGGAGTGTCTAGTATTTTCATCAGCCACTCACGTTACTGCATCATATTTTTTCTAGGCGCGAATATTACAATGAACATACCATAAGCGTGTCTCACTGCGCGTCCCTTCTATTTTGAGGTAGCCACCACCTGTCCTTCTGAAACATTGCTATGGTCTTTCTTTGACAATCCTAAGTATTTAACCTTTTGTCAAACTGCTGCAGGTATGTCCCCATTGTCTCCAACCAATGCTTGAAATTTCCTCATCTCTGTCTGGCTATTTTCATGATGCTGGTAGAAATATTTATTAATTGAAGAAATAAAACATCGAATCATTTATCCATCAGAGGGTAAAGGGTTCAATATCATCCAGTACAGCTTAAAGAGCCCAAACAATACCGATTTTAATATTATAACTGTGCCTGCCATAAATCATGTACAACATAAAATTGTACTCTATACATTTCCAAGGAAACACACACATCTTGCTATTAGAAGCAAAGTTTAGAATTTTGAAAATTCAAATCGTAACTAGTGTTATCCTTTTTTCGAAATTTACGAATCAAAGGGGATATAGAAAGTAGGTTAGCACAGGTAAGGAAAGCATTTCTACAGAAAAGGAATCTGTTGACATCGAATATAGATATTCAAAATGTTGGTGCTTTTCAGTCGGTCAACACGAATGTACCCAAAAGAGTTTATTTATTCATTTCATGTATTTTCAGCCTATTTTCAATTTTGAAAAAATAGGCTTATGAGATCACCTTTTGTCCGTGTGTGTGTGTGTGTGTGAGAGAGAGAGAGAGGTGTGAGTGTGTGTGTGTGTCCCTAATAACTTTTAAACGGCTGGAGCGATTTCAATGAAACTCGGTAAGTTCATAGCACTATGTCCGGCAACCCCGAACGTGCCCTTCAAATTTTGTTACGTCTCATCAATCCAACATGGTGGCTGTGCGAAATATTTCACCAGCATTCAATATCTCCGAAACTATTCCATATATCACCCAGGAAATTTTCACGGTGATAAAGGACACTACTAAAAGTTCACCTATGTGACTTTTGAAAAACTGGTAACTACAAATCCAACAAGGCGGCCACGCGAATTTACGACTTTTAAATAGACGTTTCTCGCGATCTAATCAACCAAACGCAATAAAGCTTGGTACAGTGTATGTTTATACAAATTGTAATGCACAGACATCAAACTTCGTTCAATTGTTTACATAACCACAAGATGGAGGATGTGTGAAATATTACACCGGCATTCTATATCTCTGAAACTATTAGCGGTATCAGCCTGAAATTTTACACGGAGATAAAGGGCACTACTGGAAGTTCATCTATAAGACTTTCAAAAACCGGTTAACTACAAAACCAACATGGCGGCCAAGCGAATTTGAAAATTTTAATAGACCTTTCTCGCGATTTAATGAAATATGGTACAGGAAATGTTTATACACATTGTAATACACTGGTATCTAATTTAGTTCAATTGTTTCCATAACCTCAAGATGGCGGCTGTGCGAATTTTAAAATTAAGTTTTTATTTCTTGTGTCGTAATCATGCGATCGAAGTAAAAGTTTGAATAATGAACCTACGCAATAAATTTCCTTTAATGGTACATGACTCTATGGCCTACACATTTAACAATCCAACATGGCGACCATCCGAAATATTTAGACGGCTCTGAATATCTACGAATCTATTATATCAATCAAACTGATTTTTTTTATGTTCATAGGGGCTATGAACATAAGTTCACCTATAGGACTTTAAATAACCTGGTGATCACAAATCCAACATGGCGGCGACGCAAAGTATAAATATTCACACGGACGTTTCTCGCAATTTAACCAAACTAGTGCAGTGAAACTTGGTAGAGTAAATCCTTATACGAATATTAATCCACTGCCATCTAATTTATTTCAATTGTTTCCATAACCACAAGATGGCAGCTGTGTGAAATTTTAAAATATCCTTGTTATTTCTTGTGTCCTAATCATGCGATTGAAGTTTGAATGCTACACGTACACAATAATCTTCACGTAACAGTACATAACTCGAGGACATACATATATAAAATCCAACATGGCGACCATCCGAAATATTTAGTCGGTTCTCAATATCTACGAATCTATTACAGCAATCAAACTGAAATTTTGGATGTTGATATTGGCAGTTAACATAAGTAGGATATGAAAATAGGCTGTATAGTTCTTCACGGTACTACTTGTTTTCATTTTATTAATTAATTTATTAATTTCATGTAATTATTTTCAGGATTAGGATATTACCCAACTCTTTCGGGAACATTCGTGTTGACCGACTGAAAAGCACCAAACTTTTGTTTACTATGGCAACACTGAAAAATGACTTCACACCCCATAATGATTTAGGTATTAGGAAGTCATTTTTGAAAGACTTTGTCTGGAGGTTGGCGATCTATGGAAGTGAAACTGGGTCTCTTGGTGCAGTAGAAAAGAAGAGAATTGAAGCGTTTGAAATGTGGTGTTACAGGAGAATGATAAAGATCAGATGGGTAGATAGGGTTACGAATGAAGAGGTATTAAGACGAGTGGGAGAGGAGAGAGTTTCTGGCAACTGCTAATGAAGAGAAGAGATAGGTTGGGAGGACACATATGAAGACACCCAGGAATAGCAAACTTAGTTGTAGAAGGAAGGGTCGAGGATGAGAACAATAGGAGTAGACCAAGGTTAGAATATGTTAGACAGATTGCCTCGGATGTAGGGTGTAGTAGCTATGTAAAGATGAAACGATTAGCTCAGGACAGGGAAGCATGGAGAGCTGCTTCAAACCAGTCAAAGGACTGAAGACTCAACCAACAACAACAACAGTCCTTGCCTTGTGCTGATCTTCATCGTTTACCTCATATCTCCCATCTTTATAGGAATTGTTGGACTTTTCTTATTTTAAAGTGGTTGTTAAACCATTAGCTACAAAATGTATTTCCCCCATTTCCATATTATTAATAAATTAAGGGTTATATTTTCATTCCTATTTTGAGCAAACTCAAAATAGTACATTATGCAACGAGCCTATAATGGCAATAATTAAGACACGAGTAGAATTTTGTGATCGGAGTGCAGCGTTGGGTAGGATATCTCTGTTTTCCAAGCTCTCTGACTGACCGACGCATGCGCTCTGTGTGATTGGCAATGGATTTTGAGCGCATACGCGAAGGTGTCCTTACCTATTTGGTCACACAACTGTTTCTTGAGCTCTGATTGGTGGGAGAAACTGTTTCATAATGAAAAATAGTGTTATAATGACCCTCATTATGATACAGTTTTCTGACATATAATGTTTACATTTCGACATCGTCGAACATAAAATAGTTTTAAAGGACCTACAGGAAATTCGGGAAATAATAAAATCCATGAAGAACAACAAAGCTCCTGGAAAGGACCAGTTAGTTGCAGAACTATGGGAAAATGTAGGTGAAAACCTCGTCATCAAACTCAAAGAAATTATTGATGAAATATGGCAAACTAAGAACATTCCTCCAGATTAAAAGATCGCGATCATCCATCCAGTAGGTACAACAGAATGGTAGCAAATCGAATCCAAACAACTACCGAGGGATCTCGTTACTCTCGGTAACTTTTTTTTTGTCCAAAGCCCTTTTTAACTGTGCCTATCTTCAACTGGATCCGCAGATTGGTGAATACCAAGGTGGGTTCCTGAAAGGCCGATCGTGTGCAGAGCAAATTATCAGTTTGAAAAACTTAATGTCTCACTTCCGCAAAATGTCAAAGAAAATTTATGTCGTTACTTTGGTGACTTAACAAATGCTTATTGACCGTGAATCCCTTGTTGCTGTACTCTCAGAACTTGGATTAGATCGCAATACGACATCAATCGTCAAAGATACTCTCTTGAATAGAAGTTCAAAGGTTAAATTTATGGGAGGGCTGAGCACTGAATTTTCAATTGATACAGGAGTGCTTCAAGGAGATGGAATATCTCCATTGTTGTTTAATTATGCGCTCGAAAAATTCGTCCGAGAATGGAGACGGGATTATTGACTAGGACATAAACTCAAAGGGATAACACTCGACTGTTTGGCATATGTGGATGACATGGCGTTAATTTCTCGAAACATTTCTGATGCCCAGAAACAACTTGAATTACTTCTAGAACAAGCAGAAAAAATCGGCTTACAGATTTCTTTTGACAAAACGACATTTATGACGGATATTAAATCTGCTCCGAATACCCTTCGCATTGGTAATTGTAAGGTCTCCTGAGTGAAAGACTTCAAGTATTTAGGTGAATGGATCAATGAAACTGGCAATGAAAAAAAATCTATAGAAGCAAGACTACAGGATATGGAAACTGCTTTCCATTTGATAAAACAAGTTTATAACAACAACAAAATCTCTCCTGGAATTGTAAAATTTAACATTATAAAATACTAGCGGACCCGTGCGAGAAATCTCGCATGTTCATAAGGCACACTTTCCCAATTAGGTTTATAATAAGAGACTTAAGGAGAAAGGTCGTTAAGTTTTTATTTGAACCTATTGAGTTTAGAACACTATTTACGTTTCAGGCGTCCCTACGGCCAAAATGCGAACTGAACAGCAATGATGTCGCGTATTTTCAGAGAGCAACAGTATTTGCAAATCTTAAAAAAATTGATATTCATGACATTAGAATGCAATTCGTCAGTGCTAATGTCATTTGTGAGCTGAGTCTATTGATTGACAGCTTAGCCGTAACACTCGCCAGTTATTCGATATTATTATGAAATTATACGATTTGAGTAGGCCTACTCATTCCTTTAAATTACTGCTTCTGAAATCCATGCAAAATGACAAAGGAAAGACTTCAGAATGTGAAAATGACATGAAACAGGCGTCACAGCGGCCAAAATGTGAAGTGGACAGCAATTATGGAGCGTTTTTTCCTGCAGCAACATTATCTGCAAATCGCACACTTCGTACAGTTTTTAAAAGTCAATTTTTAAAGAAATTATAGATATTTATGAAAATAAAGTGCAATGCGTCACTGGTAATGTATATTCTCTTTCATTTAAAAGCTCATTTGTCACGATCGGTCGCTTGTGAGCGCCGCAGGAGGAATCTATACTACTGAAATAATAGATATGATTAGTCTTACCTGCAGCCCTTTATGCAGCAGAGTTCTCGGAAAGTACGCAACAAGACACATAATATTAATCCTACAATGGGGTACTCAGGGCCCCAAAACTGATCTAGAGCAAAGATGTGATGTGTTACAACTGTGACTAACACGGAAACTGAAAGATTGTCAAGGACAAAGAAAAGTCACGGCGGCTGCAGGCTGTAAGGTTTGCCAACACAAACCTAGAGCAAATCGAAAATTCTCTGGGGCACCTAGTGCCCCATTGTAGGGTTCCAGGGTTAAAAATGAAAGAACTTATAAAACAACGAATTGTTTCGTTTTTTGTCAATTTATTATATTGATCATGTTTTCTGTGTGAGAGGCACCAAGGTGGGCTATTAAAATATCTCTCCGAATGAAATACGTTCAAGGAGTCACCTAATAAGATGGTGTATTATAGAGAAACTACCGAATCCGTGCGAGAACTCTCGCATAATGGGCTGTGTGCGCCCCATGTGTGCAGACTACCCGCCCGGCTCTAGTTCTATGCGGGATGTACGCGACACTGTTCTGCCAGGTGCTATCTGGGGTGTGTGCGCCCCATGTGTACAGACTACCCACCCGGTACTAGTGCTAAGCGGCCTGTACGCGACACAGTTATGCCAGGGGCTATCTGGGATGTGTGCGCCCCATGTGTATGGACTACCCACCCGGCCTTAGTGGTATGTGGGCTGTACGCAAAACAGTTCTGCCAGGGGCTATCGTCTTGTTTATTTGTTTAAAAGCACTTTATAAACAGATAATTATATTTCCGTAGACTTTTCAAGAAATGCAAGATTTTTGCTCTACTATTGAGACGATTTGGAAGATTTTGGTACTAACCACACCTTCTAACTCCCTCTGGTTTAGGAGCTTGAGTTTCGTGAATCATACACCTTAGCGTATTATATAATAAGATATTTTGGTCTCCCCTGTTCATGGTTATAAAAAAAGACCAGAGCAGTTTATAATGAATATACCGCCGATATCACTGAGGCAGAACCGGATATGTCTGAGTAGTTTAAAGTTGGAGGCGAAGCGTACATGAAGGAAATAAGAATACATCTACAGGAACAAATAGAATATCATTGAAAGAAATGCATGGCAGATTTTTATTTCCACTCACTTCAATGTCACGCTCCGTTGGATTACTTTTATGCTCTCATCGACCGCAGTTTTCAATTCAGCATTCCGTCGTCTCCAATAATGAGATGGATCCTTACCGTTGTTCTCAAGAGTACGCACACTTTTGCAACTAACTACCACACGTCTCTCATTCACAGGATAAAGAGTTCTGGCTTGCCAGAAACAAAGAACAAGGCACACTAGTGTCTGTGTAATTTAGAGCACAACGTAGAATTATGCAATACAGTAAGGCAGACATTGGCAAACTTTTTAGGGGCAGGCCAGATGCAATACATAATAATCTAGGCGGGCCGAAAAAAAAAAAAAAAAGAAAAATACATGTTTACAAATAGATTATAAACTTTTTATTTCTGAATTTTGAATCAAGCAAAACTTATAGGCTACAAATGGCAGAAAACTTAGGAAAAAAGAACACACCTTCATCATTTGTTAGAAACTGTGACTGTGCTTCTAAAAGTTCTTCATAATGTGGTTGAAACTGTGAAGAGCTGATTCTTAGTAGCGCAGAAATATGGTGGTCTGTCAATCTATTTCTGTCGGTATTTTTGAGAAGCTTCATTGTAGAAAACACCTATTCACAGCTATGTCGATACAGGGGAACCGTAAATGCTCCCCGTATGTGCAGAGTGGGGACTGTCCTAACCTCAAAGGGACGTGGACCCTAACCTATGTTGAGTATATTCGCATTTAGAATTAGATGGAGAATTAACTATGGAATGAAAACACGTTTCAAGTAAAGGTTGTAAAATATCAAATAAAAATTAAATGAAAAGGCATATCAAAGGGGCAATGTGTGGGGCTCATGAAAATGGAGAATGAGGAATAAAATATACATATTAACAAAAGGTAGACACAAGTATAAAAATAAATAAGGTTAAAAATAAAAGAAGATCGTGACGCCGAGAAGCCTAATACGCTGGAAGATTGGAGATAGTTCGAAATAACTCAACATAAAGGCGAGGGGAAAATAAGTTAATTAAATAATTAAAATAATACTTTTGCTCCACCACTGGCCAACTACACGGAACGTAGTCAGAATAAATATTCTAAGTAGCTTTTGAAGTCATGTATCCCATGAACTCTCTATCCGGCCACCCTTAAATAAATGTGTGTCAGAACAAAACCAGAAACCCATAATAATACAACAAAAAAGGAAACGAACGACCACACAAAACATAACCAACACGAACGCGTACTACATTAAATGAACATGAGGTGACATAAAAAAACCTTTAAGAAATATAGATCAGTTCAGTATAAATCGCGAAAGGAACAGAAGTCAAACCGAACTAATTAAACGACGAACAAATGATTTCATCAACTTCAGAATAAACCTTCTTTCCGAACGAAAGTACAAGACTCGGTTATCTAACGGGAAGCAAGATGAGCATCAATTGCAGCCTCCGAACAGATGCAAGAAACACACATGTCACCACTCGAAAGAATAGCCAATACATCTCATATCTCTATCTATCTATCGTATGGCTTTTAGTGCCGGGAGTGTCCGAGGACATGTTCGGCTCGCCTGAGTCTGTAGCTGCTTCCAGCGGATACCCTAAAGGGTGAGCTACAAGTTCCGTTCAATTTCAAGTAGTTCCAACTTTCGCCACCAGATATCAATGATTCATAGAATAAACGTGATAAGTTCACGTGTTGTTTCTTGACTAAAAGCAACACAAACAAGACCAGAACTAAAATGACCCTCAGCTTTCAGTCAAGACCCACTTTAACAAATAACATTAACCCACCCTTAAAATGACGTCCAGAACCGTAATTATAAAATGAAACGTATTTCCGACACAAATATAAGTGATGTCTGCCGAGTTCCTACGAAAGGAGAAAAACCTAAGCGGCATTCCTAGGGTGCACAGATGACAGACATCAAGAAACAAACAACCCTTAAAACATAAAATAAAATTGGTGTGCGTTCCAACCATACAGAAATATCATCTAAAGCAATGAATGCACATCCTTCCCCGTCAGGACACAAAATACGCGAACTAAAATACTAAGATTACCAGCCCCTCATAACCCTTAAAAGATCCCATACTCTCACAAGGAATTACGAGCCAGTAAGAAACACTTCTCATAATTATAACTACGTTCCATGACAAACACACGCAAATAAGACACGAACAGAATGTCAAAGCAAAAGAAACTAAACAACAACGACAGGAAACCCTTAAGACATTAAACCCCAAAAAACAACACGATTCCTCACCACGTACGTCTACATGAAAAGGGGAGGAACATGCACAATAGACAAGACAACCTCAAATAAATAAGCGATCTCCAATCTAGTTTTAATATTCGAAAGATACTCAGGACACATTAACACTAAAAAAGATTGGAGGGTATAGCGTTATTAACGAATTTGCTTGTTATACTGTACTTCCATCCATGAAGATACTTTTCAAATAAATATAAATAAGATCACACTTATCCGTTCCAGAAATGTTCCGAAGTTCACAGTCGACAGCTTCAAAATACATACCATACTGAAAACTGGTTACCTTCCAAGATAACGATTTCGGTGATACAATCGGGAACGGTAAGCCGCAACAAGACAAATTTGAACATCGATTCAAAACACATTAGATAAATTAAATTTTGGTTCTTTCATCATGGCTCGTATCTCTTCAAATCTCTTCTCATAATAATCAAAACCTACATTCTTGACCAACCCAGCGTTCCTTAATTCATCATCTAAGATTACGGAGCGGGTGCGTTTTGATAGCCTAACATACGATGTCAGTTTAAACATTCGTCGGTAGATGGCAGTCTTTCCAATATTGCTAAATCTTCGTGACCAGTTTGTAATAGAAAGGGTCAGTTTCGATTTTTTGAGTCTCGATAATTCAATATTCCAATAATTCCGAGTTGAAAATGAAAATGTTGAATGAACAAAAATAGGAAATGGTCAGATTCCAGGGTTTTTCCTGGAGTAGATAAGTGGTAAACCACTTCAGGAATGGCTGAGGAGGGAATCGAACCAACATCTTCTCAGTTTAGTCTCGCGAAACTAAGTGAACCCCGTTTCAGCCTTCAGAACTAAATTACTTCGCAGAGCCGGGAATTGACCCGAGATATCTCTGGGGACAGCCAAGTATACTAGCGACCACACAACGAGATGATCAAAAATGGTCAATAGAATGCTGTTAAAATTATGGAAAAACACTCTAAAACGAATATAAAATGATCTTCCTGAGCTTCCGTGAATGCACAATAGTGGCTTTGTATATTTTTATATTAAAATTTGTATATTAAATATATACTAGTTGAAACCCGTCAAAAATGACGGTCAATAGAAAAATATTTACTGAAGAATTTTCTTATGTAGGCCTACTGTATATTCTTTGTACGATGATTTTTTGGCTCTATTGAAACTATAAGGGCGTCAAAAGATTGCACTCTCAACATTGCAAAATACTGCTGGCCATGACTGAAAAATTGATGAGGCATATTGAGACCTATACGTTCCAGAGTTTTCCCTTGAGCTTCATTGATTGTGACAGAGTATGCCAAATAAATTGGAAAATATTGCCTCTTAAAACAAAATGATAGTGTTTTATCGGATGCTGTTAAATCAAGTAGAAGGATTAGACCTCTCTGCCTAATTTTAACTGCACTTATTATTTCCAAATCCAAGCAATATGGTTGCATTTAGGAGCCCTTGGGAAACGTTCAGATTTCTAAGCAGCATAACGGTTCAAGCGTTTGGAATATGTGGAGGCAAGTCATTTAGTTCCAAGGAATTCAAGAACTCTGAGGAGTCTAATAAAACTGGCCGCAAACCGTCACATATAATTTTGGAATATAACGAAGAAATGCGGTGATGTGCACCTCCATACATCTTAAAACAATGTGGACCGTATGGGTGTGGCACAGTAACATTGGCACCAAATGAAACGAAGGACATAGCATTGTACTGCCGATTAGTCTCTCTGAAATTCCTTGAGATATCATCTCCAGTGAAAAATAATTGTTGCAGCATGTCAAATGTTTTATATTTAGTCAGATTAATTTTACATTACAACTGCAAAGGTCAAAGTAACCAAGTGAAGATTTCTCTCAAGAGAAATACAGTGCAGAACAATGTTTAAATTTGTTCGTCAAGGACCCTACACTGTAACGGTATAGTATCTGGAATTGTATCTGAAATGCCGTATTCATATTGGAGTTTAAAAGTGGCTTCGTATTTTTCTCCGATTTCCCACTTGTTTGCGGCTAATGTTCTATTTCGTAAAATGGGTTTATTTATAGCAGCATTTCTCCCCAAATTAACGTCATAGCTTATTAAATAACACTATAGTGGCCTGCATCAACGCAGCTGCCAAATATTAAATAGCAAATAATAACTTACTTCCATTGCCAAAATCAACTGCGTGGTTAGACTCATTGTTATGTACTCTAAAAAAATAATCAATAAACAACAATATTCACTTATACAACTAAGTTCAGAGACTTCCATTCTCAAGTTGGTTGCTGATGAGAATGCGATGAGACTGATCGCCAATAATAAAATCCTTGCAATTTTTGCAATTTGCTTGCAAACGCAACTCAGGATGACGAACTTCATTTTGAAATAAACAGAATGAAACTGCTCTAAATAATCAATTTCCATCACCTGTTGAAGGTACAATACTTTGCATTTCCATGACAGTAAATTATGCAAGGGAGCATAGAATCACTTCGCCACTACTGGAATGAGCATGGACTCACTTCGCCAGCCACCGTAATGGAGGGAGTTTTAGAATTATATGTTCAGTGTTTTTCAAAGATCGTATTAACACAGGGAAGCCCAGTCTTAAGGCTACATTCTGAGCTATCGCCCCAGATTCCAGGTTCGATCCCTGCTCTGCCAATAAATTTAATTCTGGTCTGAGGGCTGGAAAGGGGCGCACTCTGGAGGCAAACCTAAGAAGAGCAAAATTTGATTCCCATCTCAACAACCTTGGATGTGGTTTTCCGTGGTTTCCCACTTCCACTCCAGGCAAATACCGGGATAGTTCCTAACTTAAAGCCTCAGTCGTCAACTCTCCATTCCCCATACTAATTACAAATGCACACATCAATACAGCCATCACATTAACACAGGTTATCAGAGAAAGGTTTACACTCACACACCAAAGTAGACGGGGCTGAGTGACCACGATGTCTGAGTCCATCAAATGAATTATGTTCGACAATTTTCTCTCAAGGCGAAGCGATTGTGCCGATATTTATTTAATAATTTAAAAGTATCTGGGAACGTAAATAATGGAGAATTCCTTACCTTACGGGAATAATAAACGTAGCCTAACATATGTTTAGACAATGTAATACCAATTGCAAGAAAGAATAATTGGGAAATAGAATTACATGTCTGAGGTGGGAATCAAACTCCTTCGACGATGCATAATCAATTTCGTTGTCCACAATGTTAGCCGCTGAGCCACCCAGACAACGAAATTAGAGTGCAATATTAAGAGACGTAAACAACAAACGCACTTAACTGCCAGTTACAGTTCATCAATATTTCCCTTATTTCATGATTCTCAACTCCCTATTCCCCATACTAATTACAAATGCACACATCAATACAGCCATCACATTAACACAGGTTATCAGAGAAAGGTTTACACTCACACATGAAAGTAGACAGGGCTGAGTGACCACGATGTCTGAGTCCATCAAATGAATTATGTTCGACAATTTTCTCTCAAGGCGAAGCGATTGTGCCGATTTTCATTTTCAATTTAAAAGTATCTGGCAACGTAAATCATGGAGAATTTCTTACCTTACGGGAATAATAAACGTAACATATGTTTAGACAATGTAATACCAAATGCAAGATAGAATAATTGGGAAATAAAATTACATGTCTGAGGTGGGAATCAAACTCCTTCGACGATGCATAATCAATTTCGTTGTCCACAATGTTAGCCGCTGAGCCACCCAGACAACGAAATTAGAGTGCAATATTAAGTGACGTAAACAACAAACGCACTCAACTGCCAGTTACAGTTCATCAATATTTCCCTTATTTCATGATTCTATTCAAGTATATATCGGGATACAACATAAGCGATATTTCCCTTTTCAATTCTCATAAACAAAGATCACACTACGATACGCCATTTCTCTCATGAAGAAACGCAATTGTGGCAACACGCAATTGCCACATATATTACCTTTTTCTTTAAACATATAAAAATATACCGTAACATATATTTTCCTTTTAAAGACACACTGCAAATCTGCATGCCAAGAGCTTTCGTTAGAATGCCATACGAAGCCAATCGGTTAAGTCGTTTTCAAAATCTCGTGTGTACAAAAAATACCTTAGTGTTTTAAATATATATGGCAACAGAGAATTCTTTACTTTACAGGAATGATAAAAGTGAAATATGTTTCTACACTGTAATACCAATCGTAGGAAGGAAGAAAACAAAAAAAAACATATCCGAGGTGGGAATCGAACCCTCTCGACCATGCAAAGGATGGCAACAGAGAATTCGTTACTTTACGGGAATGAAAAAGTGAAATATATCTCTACAATGTAATACCAATCGTAGGAAGGAAGAAAATGAAAATTAAAAAAACGTATCCGAGGTGGGAATCGAACCCTCTCGACCATGCAAAGGATGGCAACAGAGAATTCGTTACTTTACGGGAATGATAAAAGTGAAATATGTTTCTACAATGTAATACCAATCGTAGGAAGGAAGAAAACGAAAATAAAATAAAACATAACCGAGGTGGGAATCGAACCCTCTCGATGGGAACAGAGAATTCGTTACTTGACGGGAATGATAAAAGTGAAATATGTTTCTACAATGCAATACCAATCGTAGGAAGGAAGAAAACGAAAATAAAAAACTTATCCGAAGTGGGATCGAACCCTCTCGATCATGCATAATACAAATTTCTGGCCAGTAACCTTATCCCCTTGGCCAACCAGACAACTATGTGACACTGCAGTATTAAGCTATCTAACCAGTATACACACTCAACCTGCACTTTATGTCCTTCAATTCGTGGTTTATTTAATATAATTCTATTTCAATGCATATTGTAAAAACATAACTAACATTATTGGAGACCCTTTTTAATTCTCATAAACAAAGATCTCAGTTAGACGCGACCGGAATCGCCATTTTCCTTGTTGAGAAAAGCCATTGTGCGCATGCGCGGCAAATATTACATATTTCTTTAACCATTTAAAAATATACCGTAACATATATTTTCCTTTTAAAGAAACTCTGCAAATCTGCATGCCAAGAGCTTTCTACAATGCAATACCAATCGTAGGAAGGAAGAAAATGAAAATAAAAAAACATATCCGAGGTGGGAATCGAACCCTCTCGATTATGCATAATACAAATTTCAGGCCAGTAACCTTATCCCCTTGGCCAACCAGACAACTATGTGACACTGCAGTATTAAGCTATATAACCAGTATACACACTCAACCTGCAGTTTATGTCTTTCAATTCGTGGTTTATTTAATATAATTCTATTTCAATGCACATTGTAAAAACATAACTAACATTATTGGAGATCCTTTTTAGTTCTCATGAACAAAGATCTCAGTTAGACGCGACCGGAATCGCCATTTTGCTTGTTGAGAAAGGCCATTGTGCGCATGCGCGGGAGTGACAACTATTACATATTTCTTTAATCATTTAAAAATATACCGTAACATATATTTTCCTTTTAAAGAAACTCTGCAAATCTGCATGCCAAGAGCTTTCGTTAGAATGTCTTACGAAGCCAATCGGTTAAGTCGTTTTCACAATCTCGTGTGTACAAAAAACAGCTTAGTGTTTTAAATATATAGATAAATTGATAATGAACTCTCATGTTTAAATTGGAAATAATCGTTTAGATAAAAATACAAATCAGCAATTTTTCTTGGTTTGTGCCATGTCTTCTGTCGGGTTTCGCCTAGGATCATCAAACTGGCTCATCAGCGGGCTCTTGGTGACCGTGCCTGGACCGCCACAGGAGTAGAGAACTGTGCACTACCTCCCTTCTTATGAAGCGCTTCGACGCTTCTTTACTGCGAGAGCTAAACGCTCAAGCAGCCTTCCACCTCCATATAAAGGCTTCCAAAAATATGATATATTGGCTTTATAGGAAGGTGAAAGGCTTTTAGCTGTCACAGTAAAGAAGCGTAAGTGCGCTTCATAAGAAGGGAGGCAGTGCACAGTTTGCTACTCCTGTGGTGGTCCTGGCACGGACACCAAGAGCCCGCTGATGAGCCAGCTTGGTGATTCTAGGTGAAACCCCACAGATGACACGGCTCAAACCTAGAAAAATTGCTGAGTTTTAATTCATTGGCCGAGATATTCAATAAAACATCGTTTAGATATTATTTCAAAACACACACATCATTCAGAACTGAAGAGTGAAAATACACACATCAAAAAAAGTTTTGCATCACCTCGGTTCCCAGATCTCCGGCATATAGACGTTGACTGTGTATATTGTATCAAAGATACAGTCCCTTTGACTGTTCATAGATGTCACTAAAACTGCTCAAAGATGTAAACAACCATGCATGAGCAGGGCCTATTAGACGGAGGGGGTACGACAGCCGATCAGTTCCAGTCATTCCACCAGGACGAAGGTACGCTGCTCATGTTGTCTGTAGTTCTACCATGCCTAGAAGGTCAATACCGCAGTTCGATCGCGTCCGCATTGTTACTTTGTGTCAAGAAGGGCTCTCAACAAGGGAAGTTTCCAGGCGTCTCAGAGTGAACCAAAGCGATGTTGTTCGGACATGGAGGAGGTACAGAGATACAGGAACTGTCGATGACAGGCCTCGCTCAGGCCGCCCAAGGGCTACTACTGTAGTGGATGACCGCTACTTACGGATTGCCGCTCGGAGGAACCCTGACAGCAATGCCACCATGTTGAATAATGCGTTTCGTTCAGCCACAGGACGTCGTGTTTCAACTCAAACTGTGCGCAATAGGCTGCATGATGCGCAACTTCACTCCCGACGTCCATGGCGAGGTCCAGCTTTGCAACCCCGACACCATGCAGCGCGGTACAGATGGGCCCAACAACATGCTGAATGGACCCCACAGAATTGGCATCACGTTCTCTTCACCGATGAGTGTCGCATATGCCTTCAACCAGACAATCGTCGGAGACGTGTTTGGAGGCACCCTGGTCAGGCTGAACGTCTTAGACACACTGTCCAGCGAGTGCAGCAAGGTGGTGGTTCCCTGATGTTTTGGGGTGGCATTATGTGGGGCCGACGTACGCCACTGGTGGTCATGGAAGGCTCCGAAACGGCTTTACGATACCTGAATGACATCCTCCGACCCATAGTGCACCCATATCGGCAGAATATTGGAGAGGCATTTGTCTTCATGGACGACAATTCTCGACCTCATCGTGCACATCTTGTGAATGCGTTCCTTCAAGATAACGACATCGCTCGACTACAGTGGCCAGCATGTTCGCCAGACATGAACCCTATCGAACATGCCTGGGATATGTTGAAAAGGGCTGTTTATGGACGTCTTGACCCACCAACCACTCTGAGAGATTTACGCCGAATTGTCGTTGAGGAGTGGGACAATTTGGACCAACAGTGTCTTGATGAACTTGTGGATAGTATGCCACGACGAATACAGGCATGCATCAATGCAAGAGGACGTGCTACTGGGTATTAGAGGTAGTGGTGTGTACTGCAATCTGGACCACAAATGCTGAAAGTCTAGCTGTATGATGGTACAACATGCAATGTGTGGGTCTCATGAGCAATAAAACGAGCTGAAATGTTGTTTGTGTTGATCTCTATTCCCTTTGTATTTAAAGGTTCCGGAACTCTTGGAACCGAGGTGATGCAAAACTTTTTTTGATGTGTGTATATAATGGGCCAAGCGACATTTGTGTTGTGTTGTGTTTGGCCAAGACTGCGTAAGTCTTTGTCCCCACGATCCGGTAGTCTTCCTCTTGGTCTCTTTCAGTCTCCAAGACTCCATTCCCAGATGAGTTTTGTCAATGTACCGTCGTCCTTTCTAGCCCACTACCATTCCAACATTGACACTCTTCATTTAACGATAGCATTGATATAATTAATTGAATGTCATCTGTCTCTTCCTCAACTCTCCATGCTTCTTTGAGCTGTTTGAAGTTCTTGCTTGGTGAATGCATTGAATTTCCAAGAGTCACAACATTGACCCGTTGATTGGTATGTCCGTCTGTAGACAGTGTACGAGAACTTTTTATTTCATATTCCCCGCATGGTCAAGTATCGAGTCGATCCCTGGCATGTTCTGCCATCTGTTGAGCATTGAATATATTTATATTTTTAAAATATATTTTATAAAATTTATTAGAAGTATAGGTACTTTAAATTTTTTTATAATTAATATTTCTTAGAATTTTTTTTTCATTTATGAAAAGAATAGGCTTAAGAGATTACCTTTTGACCGTGTGTGTATATGTGTGTGAGTGCATGTGTGTCCCTAATAAAATCTAAACGGTTAATGTGATTTCAAACTTTGATACGTTTCACCAATTCATCATGGTGGCCACCCGAAATATTTCACTGGCATTCTATATCTCCGCAACGGTAACATATATCAACCTGAACTCTTGTACAGCGATAAGGGGTACTACTATAAGTTCACCTATGATACTTTCAAAAACCTGTTAAGTACAAAACTAACATGGCGGCTAAGCGATATTGAAACATGTTAATAGATTTTTCACACAATGTAACCAGCAGAGAGCAGTGAAACTTGCCACAGTAAATGTACATACACATTGTAATGCACTGGCATCTAATTTGATTCAATTGTTTTCATAACTTTAAGATGACGGCTGTGCGAAATTTTAAAATTATGTTTTTATTTTTTGTGTCCTAATCATGCGATCGAAGTGAAAGTTTGAATAATGAACCTATGCAATAATCTTCATCTAATGGTACTGCCCCCGTAAATTGAATTATATTGAGACCACGATGGCTGTATTGGCAAATATGAATAAAGTGGCAGCAGCTATATCATTATTGTTGATACAAGATCGATCTGTCGACCTTGCATCAGCAAACAGCTGCATCATATCATGGCATCCTTGGATGTTGGAATGTGATGTGGTTACTGCGCATTGAGGAAGGCAACGGGAAACCACCTCAATTATTTTTCCCCAGGATAATCTTCATGGCTGAAAACCCAATTACATTGGCCCTTAGTCCCGGGCAGACCTTAAGTGGTCAGAGGGTGCGAAGAATCTCCCGGTCAGCCCTGAAGATAGGAACGTGGAATGTACGGAGTATGTTTGAAGCAGGAAAGATTCACAATACAATTCATGAGATGAAGAGGATGAATGTGTCCATAATGGGTATAAGTGAGATGAGATGGCCGGGGACAGGAGATTGTAATGTGGAGGATTGCATGATATACTACAGTGGTAATAATGATGCCAGGCATTTGCATGGAGTGGGTTTTATAGTGGACAAAAGTTTGCAGTCTGCTGTTATCAGTTGTATACCATTCTCCAGTAGAATAATGATGTTAAAGTTACGTGGTAAACCTTTCCACATTAATCTCATTCAAGTGTATGCCCCTACTAGTGACAAAAGCGATGAAGATGTTGAGGAATTCTATGCCCAAATTCAGACCGTCCTCAAAGACACCAAAGAACATGATGTAACCCTAGTTATGGGAGATTTTAATGCAAAGGTTGGGAAAGGTCCTGAAGAACACATTGTGGGCCAGTGGGGTCTCGGACAAAGAAACAACAGAGGGGATCGTTTAGTGCAGTTTTGTAGAGAGGAGAACTTTGTCATTGCTAATACTTGGTTTAAGCTTCCTGCCAGGAGACTTTATACGTGGAAAGCACCTGCTGATAGTCCAGACAACATAATAAGAAATCAAATTGATTTCATTCTAATTAAAAACAGATTTAGAAACAGCGTGATTTTTGCAAAAACCTATCCAGGAGCAGATGTTCCTTCTGACCACAATCCTCTCATTAGCAAAATTTGTGTCCGGCTTAACAAGATTCCGATAAAAACAACACAAAATAAATATGATACTGATGCCCTTCGGGAAATAAATACAAGGTCACAGGTGGCTGCTGCTCTTGCCACTGATCTTAAGACGTTGAATTCAAATGACATGCAGCCCTTGGAACTTTGGGACACTTTTAAAACCTCATTGAAGAGGGTTGGAGATCATTTTCTTAAGAACAAGAGACAACATAAAAAAAGGAAGGCATGGATGACGGACGAAATATTGAATCTAATGGGTAAACGAAGAGAAGTCAAAGGAAGAGATAATGAAGAATATTGGTTTATTCATAGATTGATAAAGAATAAGATCAGACAAGCCAAGGAAGTTTGGATGTCAGATAGGTGCAAAGAAATTGAAGAACTTAATAGTAAATATGATACTTTCCAGGTCCATAAGAAAATCAAAGAAGTTTCAGGTAGACACAGGAAAAGAAACACAGTCAACTTGGTTGATAGTCAAGGTAACACGGTATTTGAAGTTGAAGAAAAATTACAGGTTTGGGAGAAATATATACAAGAGCTTTTTAATGATGATCATCGTCCTTCCCGACCCGAAATTCCTTCAGTTGTTGGACCCATGATCACCATGGATGAAGTGAAATATGCGATTAGGATAGCGAAAAATGGTAAGGCTCCTGGTCAAGATGACATTCCAGTGGAATTATTGAAGATCTTGGATGATGATAGCATTGTGACGCTCACTAATTTATATAACAAGATATACGGCACGGGCATATTACCAGAAGACTGGCTCTTGTCTACATTTATTGCTCTTCCGAAGAAACCGATGGCTAAGTCATGTAGTGACTTCAGGACAATCAGTCTTATGAGTCATGTGCTCAAGATATTTCTCAAAGTTATCCATAATCGCATATACAGGAAATGCGAGATGAATATCAGTGACACGCAGTTTGGGTTCCGCAACGGTCTAGGAACTCGTGAGGCATTATTTGCGCTTCAAGTTCTTTTCCAGAGATGCCGTGAGGTGAATCAGGATGTATATGCATGTTTTCTGGACTATGCAAAAGCCTTTGACCGTTGTCAGCATGATAAGTTGTATAATGCACTCAAGAACTCAGGAATAGATGAGAAAGACATTCGGATCATCATTAATTTATACTGGGGTCAAAAGGCTAGTATCAGAATTGATGGACATATATCGAGATCAGTGGAAATAATGCGTGGTGTGAGACAAGGATGCATTCTTTCACCACTTCTTTATAATATCTATGCAGAACAGATTTTCTCCGAGGCACTTGATGGCATTCAACAAGGTATTAAGGTCAATGGTAATTATATTAATAATATACGGTACGCAGATGATACTGTATTGATTGCAAATAGTTTCGAAGGACTTAAAGAGATTGTTACTATGGTGTATCAAAAGAGTAAACAATATGGCCTTGACCTCAACATTAAGAAAACAAAATATATGATAATATCGCGAAAACCAGCATTGTCACAAGTCCTTTTAGTCGATGGACATCAGATTGAGCGAGTCAAGAGTTTGGTTTATTTAGGACAGAATATTAATGAGAATTGGGATCCTTCGGTTGAAATAAGATGCCGTATAGAGAAGGCTAGATCCATCTTTATGACAATGAAACAACTACTATGCTGTCGAGATCTCAGTATGACGCTTAAGAAAAGAATTGTGAAGTGTTATGTTGTCTCCACCCTTCTTTATGGTGTTGAAGCTTGGACCTTGTCCGTAGCTACAGAAAAGAAGATTCGAGCTTTTGAAATGTGGATATACCGGCGGATTCTTAAAATTTCGTGGACAGAACATGTGAGTAATGCCGAGGTTCTTCAGCGTGTGAGCAGCCAACCTGAGCTGTTAAACACAATTAAGAAGAGGAAATTGGAATACTTGGGACACATGATGAGGAATCCAAAATACCGTCTGCTCCAAGTTATACTTCAGGGTAAAATTGAAGGACGGCGTGGACCAGGAAGGAGACGAATAACTTGGATGGATAATTTAAAAACGTGGTTTGGGCTGTCTTCCACGGAACTCTTCAGGATTGCACAGGATAAGAAGGTGTTAGCCATGGTGGTAGCCAACGTCCGTATCGGATAAGGTAGAAGAAGAAGAAGAAGAATAAAGTTAAGGCTGTCATAGTTGTGACGTGTATATTCATGACGTAGGCACGGATGACTTCATGCAAGTAGGCTGGTTGAGCTGAGATTCTTGGTGACGTCATGATTTTGTTCGAGAAAGATCTGAGATTTACGACGCAGTCGCAGGAAACAAGGTATTGTGCTAAGGAAGAAGTTACGCTATTGGAGGAGAGACTCGAACCAATGAACGATAGTTTGGAAGGAAGACGGAGATTGCTGAAACTACGATATTTGATTGCTTTTGGCATGCAGATTTGTGGAAATCTATTTTCAGTTATGGCATTGATTTGGAATTTTGAAGAAATTAATTTTAAGTTTTTGAAATTTGAAAATCCGTCAAGTATAGCCAAAGTTAAAACTTCTAGCAATGACGGAGCAACAGGCTATGGAAGGGATGGATACGCCCCTTAAGAAGTTGATAAAAGGTCGTGCACAGGATAGAGGAGCTCTCATATCTCATATCTCTCATACCGCTGATACCGCATATATATTTCAGATGTCATAGAGTCATTGTCGAGTGAATAAGTGAAGCAAGTTGTCTTTAGCGTGTGGTTAAAGCCCGGCGCATCGAACGAACACGGAGCAGTTCCATTTTACGCTGTTCGAAACTAGGTGAAGTTGTAACGCTCACATTAACGTTTCTACCAGATAAGATATCAAGAGTTAACTTCTGCCTTTATTATAATTCAATTGGGCAGTACAACATTGAGGTGTGTAGAACATTTGAACAATTTCACGAGTTTATTTTGAAAGATATTGGCATTTTAAGGCTGCAGACAAAAGTGATTTTCTCGCCACCTGAGAAGCACTTTTAAAATTCCACATTATACACTACGGCTGACACGTATATCGCAACCGTGATATTGGAGAATACGTTTGGTAATACAACGATACATTCTATTATGGAACATTATAGTCTGGCAGTGCTTTCAATGATTATAACAGAAGTTGAGATGGAAGGCTAAGGCTTTAATGCAATTGGGACATATATCAATGGTGTGAAATAGCAGCATGGAACTTCGTTAATCGTCTTTCTACAAAAGCGAGCATGTAGTGAACATCCAACTACACTCATGCATCGTTAATCCATCGCTGAATTATATCAGATGGCAGTGGAAATATTTTCATACTCCACGATTATGAATATTTCTGCGGAAATAACTGCAATAAACTTCATGGCGAATTGCGACCAGAACTTCAGGGAATTTTCAAGAGAGGCCAGGGAGGACCCGGCTCACAAAGAAGAATTTTGCCAGAAGGATGTCTTTCGTATACATGGAGCAGTGCAATTTCCGGAGGAGGAAGCAGTTCGATTCTCCGAGGACGCTGATTCCAGGTTCGAGGTCGGAGCACATCTTCACGCTGGTGAAATGGAACCAACAGCAGTTTTCTTTGAAAACTTTCCTCTAGAACTTCAATCAACTGATAAGGTAGTCGTGAACGTTTCTTGTATTATTTGAGTCATGTAGCGATATCTGAGCAACCATTTTCCCATATTTTTGTCCTATCTTTTGCCCCATTTTCTTGAATTACATTTCTGTACTCAGTACACTTCGATGATTTATGCCTTTTTCTACGATTTGTTGAGACATTGTTATGTCAGTGGCATAGTTAAATAATTTTGGATCAGTTGAGACTGATAATTAATATTCACTCATTAATTTGCATATTTTTGTAGTCACGATTTGACTGTAAAGTTAACGATTTCTATGGCAGATTTGAATTCAGACAGCGTGTCATTTTATTAAAGTAATTCTATTCAGTAAATTACCTTGACCAATTTTCTGTCATCCTCAAGAAAGAAGAATGATTAAATGATTTTAGAGCGTTAAAATCTATTACGATATCGACGATCTTTGAAATACTAGTCGTCTTATGAACATGATTGCAACATAGCCATTTATCATTGCATTATAGACAATTTTATGAAATATGAACTTTGATTACGATTTATTGAATACACTATAGTAATGAACATTTGATAGGAGTTTTTCTCAATTATAGATTGGAACAATAATGTTTGCATTCCACAATCTAATTGTATTCTATTCGACTATTTATGCAGTTTAGATGAACTTTGATTGAAGATAGTATTTTTATACTGCGTTACTTTGAAGATATTAATCTCAATTTTGATAGACCAGGGAGGAGTGTCTAATCGTATTTGCTATTAAATTTATTTGTGATTGGCAAATTTTTACTTCATATCGATTCATGAATAGAACCCACGAAGGTTAAATAATAACAGTCATTAATACAATTGATGAATATAAGAATTTTTAAAGAGGAACAATGGATGTATAATCGTTAGTTCAGTGGACGTGTAAAAGTCGCTGACGAATAATGCCCTTGAATAATGAAGGAGGTTCCCACAGTAATAAATGAAGTTGTTGAATTTATGAGTGGAGGTTTTTGTATGTAATTTGGGAGATTTTGATGCCATATACACTAAGATATATGATGAATTCTGGGCCAATTGTTGAGCAATTTTGTGCGTTTTGAGCGAAGTATTTTTCCGCTGAATGTATTGTCTTGGTTCTTTGAAAGTTATTCATGTGAAAATACTGTTAAAGTTAACAAGAGTGTTAAATAATTTGAGATGAAGATTTTGAATGGAGGTTACCGTCACAAATATTATAATAATTATTAAACCTTATTAAACCTGAATTTGACATTTAAATATAACTAACCTTCATTGGTCGATTATATCACCACGATTTGAGTAATTATCAACCGGATAAACGTGTGGTTTAATGTATTTCTTGTATAAATAATATAAACAATATAATATTGTAAATAATTTTGTAAATATCTTTGATAATAATTTGAAATGAAAGGGATTAATAGAGGCGAGTATAAAATTTTCAATTGTCGTTTGACATTGTTATAAACAATTTATTATTGTTATAAATAATTAATGAACTTTTGTTATTAACATTAAGAGTTTTGTTATTATACTCTAAACAACGCTAATTAAACATGTGGATTGAACAATTAATCATGATTTGGGATTATTGGAGTATTCCACTGGTGTTTGAATGGAGCATTTAAAAGATTTGCGTGATAATATTTAAGTTGAGATGTGGACATTTAACGTGTTTTGAAAGGAGAGCTAAGCTCTGATGTAACTCGCATATGCTAGGGTTGACCGGACAGGTGAGTCCACTTTGACGATGCAGGTGCATTGCAGCTGGCCCGGACAACTGTATGATAGAGGTCAAGGACGTTTACATAATAGCCTTGTGGCTATAAATAAAATGTGATGTGTATAAACACACAAAACAATTGCTATATGTGTCTCGTCCCAAATCCCGTTTCCATTCCAAGTGCATTATTATAATTACGTTATTTTGAGCTTGAGAAAGCTGAAACATTGTATGTAGAGTATACTGTTTTAGATCCCTTATTTGGGGGTGGATCTAAAAGGAAGAGTTGCTGTACTAATTTATGAGGTTGTGCCTAAAGGAGGGTAGCTTCCCTTGACAGGGCAAGCTGACCTGTGTAGTGTGTTGTGGTGTGCTAGGAACTAGGGGGCGTTCCTATAAATAATGTGGTAGTGTTTGAGGGGATGGGGCCCACTGCAAAGGGTCGCTGTACTAGTCGCTCAGCTGATTGCTTGTTATGTAATCGACTCTGCTCGTATCAGCCGGGTGGCACGCGCTGCTTGCTGGCAGCCGGCTCGAGAAACACAAAGATACCTGAGTTAGCGCTAATGGCTTACCGGCTGTCACGTCTTTACGTGACGGGAATAAGGAAGGGCGTTGGGATGTAAAGAGGCGTATAACAGTAATGCTAGTGTAGAGTGTGGACCAAGTGTTTTATTGGTCTGTGATATTCTTTGTGTGAGTCCCTTGTAGGGAATGAAATTATGTTTATAATGTGATACAAGTTGTGGGTTGCAGGTTACATAAATAGGAACTCTGAACACGATTGACTGACTCACCTCGGTTGACACCAGCGTAGCTTCGGCCGTCTTGATGGAGCACTGACAATGGAGAGAGAGTTTGACCTCATTAGGACGTCTTCTTATACCTTCAGACGCCCTCCTGTCAGCAATGTATTGGCCCAGTTAGTACTATGTCGCTGAGTGTAATGATTACGTAAGGCTTGAGCTGCTTTATGGAGTAGCAAGCTGTCCTTACAGTATTAATGGATGTTGCCCCGGCTTTCCAAGGGTTGCCATTTTAGGGGATTTAGCCAGATGTTGGGGGGATGGTCTCCAAGGGGTGCATACCCCTGGGATGCTGTACAAGAGTCTTCCTTCATTTGTTCGCGTCCTCGCGAACGGGAACGGAACTGGAAGTTGGGATGTTGACGTAGTGGTCCTGGAAAACCCTCTCGTATCTCCTGGTGGCGTCGTATCGAAGTGTGGGTGTGAGGTGAGCCCGTGTTCAGAGGGGAGGGTTATGGGATTTACATATATATGTATACATTGACATTGTGAAAGAAACAAACAAAAAAAATTGACATTTGCGAAAGATTTGATTAACATTGGGAAAAAATTGACATTTTGAGAAAAATTGAACATTAAAATAAATTCGATATGTAAAAAAAAAATTGCCCTTGCATTTGCTGGCATATTGCTAGTTTTAAAAAAAAAACATGGTTTCTGATGGTGACGTGTCACATATTTGTGCAGGGAGGAAAAACCCAGGGCCGAACGGATGATTGCTTCGCCCGCCCCATCTTAGGGAAAAAATGCTCCCTGCAATAAGAAAGGTAGAAGAAAATAGAAAAATGGGTGTTCCAGGGTATAATTTAAGGGAAATATTCAAAAGTATTTATTTGTGTGGGAAAAACGGAACACCCTGACAAATGGGGAAGTTAGAAGAAGGAAAAATGAAAGAAAACAAATCATACACATGATGGACATTGGCATTTTGGTGAACAAACAAAAATATATATAGTGTATAGTTGTATAAAGCTTATCCTGAAAAACTTATAAATTACAATGACCTTATGTCTAGTGGAATAATGGTATACAGTTTATCCTGAAAAATTATAATTTACAATGACCTTATGTCTACTTAATCGCGCTAATCCCTTATAATTATAGTTTTCATGAGGTACCTCGCGTGCACGCTACCCGTCTGTACGTACTCTTGCCGTCTCACGGCTGATTCTGTACGGCCACTTCTTGGTACGGTATAGTGGTCGTACCGCTTGCCTGTATGCTTAATACCTAACCTGTGAAGCATCCTCTGTGGGTGAATGCTTTCACACTTGACAATGAGAGTCACTGCCACAAACCGGTTGCGCCCTCATTGTCGTAATCTGCGTCACATTTTGACGCTTTATGTGTTTTAATTGAGTTGATCTGCCAGTAAGCCTGGTACCCCACAGGCACCAGTCCTGCTGTGCAGATTCATTTTAGAGTGTGTAGCTGAAAAAGAAAAATGTGGTGAGTGTTTGCGAGTGTGTCGGGATTAGTGCAAGTTGAAAAAAATAAAAAAAAAATAGTACACATCATGGCATGCTGTAAATAATATGCCACTGCTATATGGCAGTGAAATTCCTGTCACCAGTTTTCTGTATCTGGTGACGATGCCTGTGAAAAAAAAATGGCGAGGTTTAGAAAAAAAACATATTAGTACTGGTTGAAGCTGGTCTTTTACTGAAAAAAAAAACATGATTAATGTTACTTAGCTGCAAGGCCGGGCTTACCCTATACGGTGCCGTAATGCCGTAAATAATATGTAGTTGGTCTTACCCCGGTAGCGGAATTGTGGTTACCGGGTGCCGATATATTCCACTTTGATTATGCCTATCTTAATCTAGTTTATCCTAATTATTGTCGGGCTTACCTCGGTAACGGATTTATAGTCACCGAGTGCCGATATATTCCACTTTGATTATTCCTATCTTAATCTAGTATTGTCGGGCTTACCTCGGTAACGGATTTAAAGTCACCGAGTGCCGACCGCCGTTACTTAATACTATCTAACTTAATTATGGTCTAATAATAAAAAAAACTATTACTAAGCCGAGAGGGTTGCCTTAATCTATTGCCGAAATGTGCTGCGCCATACCTGGCACCAGCGGTGAATAAATTTGCTTAATCCTAGGTTGCGTGTCAAATGCAACCGTCTTACAACTAAATTTGGCCTAGGACGATCGCCTGGGGCAATTAAATCCCCAGATCACCACCCGCACGAGCCCCAGAAACACCGGTTGTCTCTAGGGTCGCTAGATTCCGTCCCCTTAACTCTAGGTGTCGACGTCTATTACTAGGACTAACCTATGCGCAGGCGCTTACGGTGCCACTAAGCTAACCGTTTCGCCCGCTGTAACTTTCGTGTTCATAACCGGGTGCTGTTCCTATTTGACGTAGGTGAGCCGCCCACTTGGCTCCTGTGAGGGGCGCGCAATGCCCCTCTCTTAATGCCCTCTGGTTGCCCGTTGCGTCGCCATTTATGTGGGCATTGGACAGTGTGGTCCAATGGCATAATATTGTCTTCGCCTTAATCGGCCGTCGCAATCTGCTTTCGCAGTGATATTTGCCTCTATGGGCCGCCGTAGTATGCATTTTCGCATTGATATATAAAGTTGCCTCTATGGGCCGCCGTAGTATGCATTTTCGCATTGATATATAAAGTTGCCTCTATGGGCCGCCGTAGTATGCTTTTTCGCATTGATATATAAAGTTGCCTCTATGGGCCGCCGTAGTATGCTTTGCTCCAACGCATAGGAGTTTTGCTTCCCGCTATGGAAGCCGTGCCTTACTTAAATTTAAACTTAACTAGCAGTCTAGTCATAATGGGATCGTCTCTAGGGATAGTTCCCGAGGCCGGCGCTGAGTGAGCTATTTCTCCCGCCATCCTCAGAAAGTCACCCTGCAGATCTCGGCTTCGATGACCGTGACACATAGTGGGTGTAACGTTCTCCGACAAGGGGGATGGGCTAATATGCACCCCTAGATCTCGATGTTTGCCCGTGTCAGGTCCCGAATGCTTTGACCTTACGTAGTTCGTCTGTTTGGTCTAGTCGTCAGTAATTTGATGAGCCAACTGGGGAAGGGTCCACATCGCCTTCCCCAGCTCTCAAAGTGTGGTTCTCCCGACCTTCGGCTTACACCGTTGTCAACCATCAGTTCGTATCAGATTCCTTTGTAAGAGAGAGAGAAAAAAAAATGTGCCGTAACCTGTGTGAAAGGTTCAACCTCTGTGTAAAATGTGAAATATTTCCAGTGTAGCGGGGTTGTAGATCTTCTAAGTACATAGGCTACTTCTGGCCTACCATCGCTATGTCAGCTTTCCAGCAATAATGCTTTCTTTACCTTAATGGAGGTGTTAGTAGGGTCTGTAATGTCAGGTACCCTGTTATTAGGATTTGGGGGTAGTTATTTGTTGAGTGGGCTTAAAGCATGGTAGGAAGGGTTTGCGCACCTTTGGGTTCCACGTTAGTGGTGGCCTAGAACCGGTGGTGGCACTGGGATGCTTCTATAGTGAGTGGAGTGGGGAGGTAATTCCCGGGATTGCAAAAATACGAAAATTCATGCAGGTTTGATATTAAAATCCCTGGTAATTGGATGGGATACTCATGCATGTGTCTGGATATGAAGTTTTTGCCTTCATGTACGGATAGGTGTAGGATGGGGCATAATACCATATGTTCCTTTCATGCGGGAGAGCTTAAGTACTAAAGCATGGTTAATATGTATCTATGGCCTCCTCTCTCATTTGGAGAGGCGCATTATGCTTTTTTTTAATGTTTGCTGAGCCACCCCTAATACTCAGGTGGTGCAACGGGGCTCAAGGCGTAGCTTGCCTGCTCTTTAGACGCATGAAGTCCATCAACCCCTGTGTGTGTTTTGTAATGTAGTATATCTGTTTTTGGTCGTGTAGATGTGGTTGCGTTGTTTATGTTGGGCGTGAGAAGGTTATGGGAGGGGAGTAAGGTGGTACGCTGGTAGCCTGTTCTCCTGTCGTCCTCCCTTGGTCCATGTTGGCTTTCTATCCGCGCCTTGGGATAGTAGGGCTGCATGACCTAATCTGGTCGGCCATTTGCAGTGTAGATGTGGCCAGTGGTCGTAACGCGACTGGTCATGTGCTAGTCATCTGTAATGATTTATTTGGGGAATAGAATCGCGAAAAGAAGTTATTAAGGGGAGGTCCTGTTTCCTCAAAGTCCCTATGTTCGCTCCTAATTGGTGAGTGCGTGTGTGTGTGTGTGTGACTACGTTCCGCTACACCACGCGGACGGTTGGTCTGTTATGAGGCTAAGTCCTAATATGTATCGCCTTTGTGGGCAGAAGGCGCCCGTGGCTTGCCAACGTGCCCTTGCGACCGTGCCCTATAGGCCCAAGATAAGTTTCGCTGTGTCACGTCTTGTCCATTGCCAAATGATTTTGCAGTGTGGAGAAAAAAAATGTATGGCGTTATAATTGTTATGTGTGTGTAATTTCACGGTCACGGGCTATACGCAATAGTGTCTCGTCACCGCAGTATTGCAGTGTGAATAGTCTGCAGTCAGCAATTGGTATGTGCAATAACAGGCTGGGAAGTTACTGTTTGTCATCCGCTGGTATGTGCCTTTTTGCACGAATGCAAGTGTGGTCATTGTTTTGGATTCCTAGCCTAATGTAGCAATTCGCCCTAGTTAGGTAATGACGTCGTGTGGCCATTGTTCTCTAAGACCTGTGTCTTGCGAAATTTTCCTACCTGTGTTCGTGAAATGTATTCCTCTATGCCTGGTGTAATTCGAAATATTATGTCTGGCTTTTAGTGGGAGGAAATGTAGTATTCCCTGTTCATGCACTTGTATGGGCCAATTTCAGTATGATTGGACGCCTGAATAGCTGTTCTCCTTTGCGTCTAAATTTTCACTGGAACTCAGACCCGTGACCTTATGTCATTCTCTGTGTCTTATGTTTGCGTTGTGTGACAGGGCTTGGGGCTTTCCCAGTGTGGTCGTTGCTTGTGTTCCGTGTACCAAAAATACCATTGGCTAGTTAGTTTTTGGTACGCGTGTGGTGTGTGGTCATGGGTTCGAATCCGGTTGTCTGTAAAGACTTGGTGTAATCATTTCCGTGCCGCTTATAATATGGCACGTTTCCGTGGCTGTGCAATGCGCATATGAAAGCATGCATACCTGTGTAGAGTTTGTACGTTTTTGATTTCCCCTTGTAGTGTAATTTTGGAAGATATGGGGTCTCTAAATCGGGCGTGAATGATGTGTTGATTTCTGTCCAGTAGGCTTTGGCTCGCTTGTCTGCGTCGAGCAGTCTTGCTCATTGAGGAGTATGTTACAGCTGATACGACGGTGTTGAATTACGATGTTGTGTGCTTTCATTTGTTTCATGCTCTGCCCACGTCCTAGTTTTCTGCACGTGTGTGTGTGTGAACCTGATTGCTGCCTATAATGATTGCTAGCAGTGCCTCTCTCATTGTAGAGAAAAAACTTTGTGGTTTAATATGACCGTTGATTTGTAGCTCATGCGCCAGGGGATTTCCGTTTTACTTGGAATCCAAACCACAGGCCATGGCATTTCATTTCGGAAATCCCATATGCGTTGTACGCGAGTGTGTCTGGTCCGCTAGTCGCGTATTTGGTGACCAGATGCCAGAGGCGATTGTATTGTTTTTCGTTTATGACCCGCTGTTAGTGGGACTGTCCCAATTAGTCTTAGCTTTCCCATTATCCTTATTCTAGGACTGGATATCTACTCAACCTTATATTCCTGGTATTCAGAAGGTTGCGGGTTTGGAGACCGCCTTTTACCCAGAGTAATTGTTTCCGGCACCATGAAGGTTGTGTCTCCGGGACAGTTCTGGTGAGTGTTAGGATCGTATCCCGGCGCGGTCAGTGGGCTATTTCTTGGCTTTCTTCCCACGTGTTCCAACGGGACCGTTTCCTTTTCTTTTAGCAGTGTGCCCGCCTTTACGTGTAGGTGTGTGAGCTTTACGTGTGTGATATGCCTTCATCCGGCGGGCGTGAATAGTGTCCTTTATGAGTTTCCTCCCATGGCGCACGTTCACTATATAATTTAGGTCAGATACCTTCCTGCAGACTTTGAAGGGACCTGCCCATCGTGGTAGGAGGAATTCGGACACGTTTTTCTTACGGGCATGATTGGAGACCATGACCAATTGCCCGGGTGTGTATTCCACGGTCTTTCTATTCTGATCGTACCGCTCTTTTTGTTTTTTCTGGGCCTCGGCTATGTTTTTTCTAGCGTCCATGCGGGCTATCTGCAAATGCTCTAGCCGAGCCGCATTGTCTGTGTGGGCGTCCTGTGGGATACATATATTGTCTATGGGACTTCTGGGTGTGTATCCGTGCAGTAGGAAGTGTGGAGAGTGTTTCGTAGCCGTAGATACAGAGGTATTATAACTAAAAGTAATGCTTTGCAGATATTCATCCCAGTCTGTTCCTGCGTCCTCTGTAAATTTAGCCAGCGCTATTCCAAGTATTTTGTTCATACTTTCCGTGAGTCCGTTGGTTTGCGGGGAAAAACTCGTGGTAGTGTATGCCTTAATCCTGAGTATCTCCAGAAACTGTTGGAGCACTCTCGAGGTGAAAATAGTACCTCTGTCGGATAATAAGGTTTGGAATAGGCCATATCGTGTAATTATGTCAAATAAAAATTCGGCTATGCTGTTCGTGTCTGCTTTGGGAACAGCCTTTGTAATCATGTATCGTGTGAGATACTCGGTGGCCACCAGGATATATTTATTGCCTTTCTGACTTGTTGTAATGGGGCCTTTCACGTCTATTCCGACTCTGTGAAATAACTCTCCCACGGGAATTGGGTTGAGTAGTCCATGCGGCTTGCCAGGTCTTGTTTTGAATCGTTGGCAGGTGTGAGATGTCTTGACAAAGGTATCTATGTCGGCCTTCATGTTTACCCAATAGTACTTGTCACGGATTCTAAGGTAAGTTTTATGCGTACCTAAGTGTGCCCCTGCTACTGGGCTATTATGGTGTCCGATCATGATATTTTCTCTCAATGATTCCGGAACCGCTATAGGTGCGCTATCGTGCATGGCTGTGGGCTTAAATTTCAGTACCCCGTCTTTGTCTAGGAAAAATCGCCTAGACAGCCGTGCTGTCTTGGAGTCCACTTTATCCAAGTCTTCTAGTGCCAATAGAATCTGTTTCAAGTGCGGATCACTTTCTTGCTCCTGTTTGATGTCAACCACCGTCAGGGCAAAGGTGGGCATATCGTCCCAGTCGTGGTCCTTACTGTCATCCGGGGGATCGGCTACTGGCAGCCTAGACAACCCATCTGCGTCTAGGTGTGTAGCGCCTTTCTTGTGTTTGACCACGAAATCATATTCATACAGGCGGAATATAAACCTGTTGAGGCGCGAATTTGGGTTTTTAAATTTGTCCCAAAAAAGCAAGCTCGCGTGGTCAGTCACTACCGTGAACTTGATACCATAGAGGTATACTCTAAAATAGTTCACTCCCCACGAAAATGCCAGCATTTCCCGCTCTGTGGCAGAGTATCTAGTCTCAACGGCCGTTAGCTTCCTGCTAGCGTAGGCGACGGGCCGTTTGCGCCCTTCGGCGTCTTCCTGCAATAGGGCTGCTCCCAACCCATACAGGCTGGCATCCACGTGTAAAAATGTGGGCCTATCACTATGGAAGTGTTGCAGCAATGGAGGTGAGGTCAATAGTTGCTTCAGTGTGTTGAAGGCATCTATGTGTTCCTGCGTGATGCTGAAGGGCGTTTTTTTCCGTGTGAGTTCAGTTAGGGGATGGGCGATGTGTGCAAACCTATAGATATACTTGCGATAGTACGAAGCCAAGCCAATAAAACTGCGCAATTGTTTCAAATTTGTGGGCATTGGGATGCCCGTTATTGCGTCAGTCTTGGCTGGGTCGGGAATAATGCCCTCCCGGTTGACAATATGGCCCAATATGTTAATTTGCTGTCTGGCAAATTGACATTTCGCAGGTTTAAGCCTTAGTTTAGCTTCTCTGATCCTTGCGAAAGCCTCCTCCAAATGTAGGATGTGTTCGTCAAAAGTGTTGGAGAAGACCGTTATGTCATCCACGTACACCAATACGGAACGCCATTTAAGCCCTGAAAATGTCTTATCCACTAGCTTTTGGAAGGTTTGGCTGGCGTTACGGAGACCCATCGGTAAACGGGTGTAGGTAAATAGTCCGTTCTCTGTAACGAACGCCAGCTTGTGCCTATCTGGTTCATAGACGGGGATTGAATAGAATCCGCTATAGCAATCCATCGAACTGAACCAGCTAGCTCCACCAAGGGCGTCCAAATAGGTGTCTGCCCTTGGTAGTGGATAACTATCATTTTCGACCAACTTATTGAGCCTCCTGTAGTCAGTACAAAATCGGTGCGATCCGTCCCTCTTTTTGGTCAGCAGAACTGGAGAGGAATAGTTAGAAATAACTGGAACAATGACCCCTGCCTCGAGCATCTCTGAGATTTGGGCATCGATGGCATGTCTCTCCTTCTGGCTCACTCTGAAGGGAGGCTGGTGTACTGGTCGGTCACTAGTGAGTGTGACGTGGTGTTCAATGAGGTCTGTCACAGCGAGATCCTTCATTGAGTGGGCAAAAATATCTCTGTTGGTCTCCAGGAGCTCCGTGAGCCTTTTATTTTGCTCCGGAGTCAGGTCCTGCGTGTGGTTCTGGTTGGCCGCCTTATCAGTGTGTGTGTTTGTGTATTGGCTGATAGTGTGCAGTGTAGGGGCCTGATGCTCGTGGTTTTCTCGCTCCGCTCGAATCCCATCTCTGTTCCTGGTGTATACCATGGGATGTGTGGTGAACCTCTGGTCGTGCTTTAAAAGCATCTGACCACTAGCGAAATTTATGCTAGCCTCATATCTAGCGAGAAAATCCATGCCTATTATGGCTGACGCAGAAAGGTGTTCGATAACGAACATGGGGTGCGTTGTGGCAAAATGGTCTATCCTAATATGTATGTTTGCCACTCCCCTGTTTTCTAACGTCTGAGCATTGGCCGCTACCAGTCGGATGTCCCCCGTGACACCTTGTATTTGCGCCTCGGCAATGTGTCGGCTATTAACACAACTTACGGCAGCCCCAGTATCGATTAGGGCCTGCACTCTGTGGCCATTTATGGTGGCGTGTATCGTGAGGGCCGATACCTGAAATCCACTGCCCTGCACCGATGTGTTGTGTAAGATGTACGTTGTTGTTGTTGTTGTTGCCGGAGTGACATTTGTGCTGGGAGGGCATGGATCTGTCCGTTTATCGTACCTAGCACGCTTCGCCTCTCGGCTTACTTCCTGTCCTGAGTACTTTGCCCAGGTCAGCAAAGTGCGTTTGCCAAGTACATTGCCAGCTCCTTTAACCGGTCTTGCTGTGAGACTAGGAGTCTGCTGGCGAACGTTTAGTGTATTAATTGTTCCCAGCCTTTGTGTAGTTGTGTTGTTGTTGGTTTCTTCCTCTCGGGAAGGTGTGTCTGCAAATGTGACCCTGAGTTTGCCTTTGTTAACCCGACTTTTGTTCCAGGCGGTCGCGAGTTCGACTCCTGTTGCTGGCTTCCCCATGCCGAGCGAGCTCGCGTCACGCGCCTGTGTATGGTCAATTCCCCCCCTGTGGTGTGGTGAAGGGGGTGGGGTTTTCTGTTTGGAGGGTGTGGGCGTGTTCTCGGGCTGTTGGCTTCTGATTGTGAGGGGTGTGTAATGTCCCGCCTTAGGGTTTCCTGTGAAAAGTATGTGTAGGTCCCTATTGAATCCCGCAGTTGAGAATAGCGGAGGCGAGTGCACATCCGTATATACATGGATATTGGCTTTGAGCACTTTGCCGAGAGCGGTTACCTCTACGGCACTGCCATAGGTGCCGTCCTTGCCCATGTATTTTCGGTAATCCGCCCCGGTCTGGAATGGGTTTTCCCGCTCGTCCGACACAAAGTCCCGGTACTCTTTCCAGTTGGCCAGGATATGTTTGACCGTCTTCTGTCTGTAGTCCCCATGATAATCCTCGGTATTCCGGATTAGAAAGCTCATGGCCCTAAACAGACAGTTGCCGTCTCCTTGCACGGGGTGTGTTTGGAAACGGTCCGGGGGCGGATCGTCAGCCTTAGTTTTAGCTGGCTGCTTCTTCCCCTTATTCTTACGAGTTTTCTTGGGGGAAGGGCCTTTCTTGTGTTGTGTTGGGGGAGGAACCTCAGCTGCTTCATCAGCTAGCCGAACCTCCCCGTCTAGGCGTTTTTTGAAAATGTGGGTGTACGCCTGCCTGTAATGTATGTGCGCCCCCCCTCGGGGTGGCTGCGCCAACTCCCTGCTTGCGGTGTGTGTCTAGGCGTAGGGAGTATTGCCCCCCTGTCTGTCCTGTGGGGTGTTTCATCCCTGAACTCCCTCGGGTATTCGTCTGGGAGGGGGTAGTGTTCTGGGCCCTTCGTGTGTTTGTCCATGTTGTCCCTTCCTCTAGTGGGTTTTCTTCCTTGTCGGTTATTGCCCTGTTGTCCGTTATTCTGTCTCCGCCAGGGTGGGGTGTATGTCTGCTGCTGCTGGGGCGGGTGTTCCCGTCGGTTCCCCTTTTCCCTATATTGGTCAGCTGCATACCCCTGTCTGGTCGAGGGTGGGTTTTCTCGCTGTTCCCAATTTCCCTTGTACTGCGGGGCCGCATATCCTTGGCTTCGTGGGGGCGGGTTCTCCCGATATTCCCCATTTCCCCCGTACTGCGGGGCTGCATAACCTTGGCTGCGTGGGGGCGGGTTCTCCCGATATTCCCCATTTCCCCTGTACTGCGGGGCAGCATAGCCTTGGCTGCGTGGGGGCGGGTTTTCCCGATATTCCCCATTTCCCCTGTACTGTGGGGCAGCGTAGGACTGTCTATGTGGTGACGGGCTGTTCCGTCGGGGGATATCGTGGTCGTACTCCTCAGGGTAGTACTCCCGTGTGTACGGAGATGGTGACCGCCTTGAGGGGTATGTCGGCTCTGTGTCCGTGTATGCTATCGGTGAGTACCGAGGAGGGTAGTGTGGCCTATCCTGTGGGGGAGGTGTTGTTGGCCGCTGTGGAGGGTAGTAACTTTCTTCCCTCCCGTAGCGTCTCCTCTCTGTGTACCCCCTGTCCCTCTCAGTATGATAGTGTTCTCGTGTGTCTGCTTGCTCATCCCTTGGCGGTCTCCCGCCCGCTTGGATGGCAGCTATGGTCAGTTTCTCCATCCTGTCCACTAATTCGTCTATTTTGTCATTAGTGTCGTCTTTCCGGGTTTTGAAGTGCAGATCCACGGCTTTTTCCGTAGCCTTTTCCGTGATCTTTCTCCCCTCCTCTATGGTCTTTATGTTATTCAACATATGTTGGACCGTGAGGTTGTTCATGATGCATAGCTTTTCTACTATGGCTGGTCTGAGGCCCTGCATCAACAGCTTGACTTTCTGTTTATTTGTCATTGCTGCATTGTACTTTTCGCACATTATCAATTTAACATTGATGTATGCCTGGGCGCTCTCTTTGGGTCCCTGTGACCTCTGTCTAATCTGGTCATAGAGATCGTCATCGTCTGGTATAAGCTGGAACTCATCCTTCAACATTACCGCGGTTTCCTCCCATGTGGCAGCCTCTAGTGCGTCCTCATGGAGCTCATACCACGTCATGGCCGCCTTTGTGAGGTAGGCAGGAAGGAGCCGTTTTCTAACTTCCTCGCTCCAACCATTGATCCGGGCCGTTCTATTGAAGGCCTTGAGGTATTCCTCGGGATCCTGGCCTTCCCCCGTGAACTTTGTGGGGTGGATCATGGGGGTACTCAGTGTGTCTATTCATGTCGTTCTCGGCTGTGTCCCGTTGACTGTGTGTCGAGGTGTTTGGGCTGTTTGGAGGGGAATTAGCCTCGCTTCCCGTGTAGGACACCTGTGTTACGTTACCAGGTGGCTCGTCACCTGATATGCTTGTGCTGATGGCCGGTGTGTTGTCGTACTGTGTGGATTCGACTATGTGTACGGTTCTGTCTAAATCCTGTTTTACTGTCTCCAAAATAGTGTGGATGTCCAGAACTGCTTCTGTCGTGTGACTATTGGCTTTAATAGTGTCTGTTTCTAATAGCTCTGAAATGCGCTCGAGCAGGTTACTGGCTTTCTGCTCTGTGATCTGCAGTTGCTGTAACAATAGGGGATGGAGTGTTGGCAGGCAATCTACCTCACTATCGCTGGATACCGGCGACTCGTGTGTGTATTCACTGGCCTGGGACCGTGTAAAATGTATAACCTGTGCTGCAGCGGCAGGGTGTTGAGCACGGATCTGTGCTGTGTGGAATTCAAGGTCCCTGAGAAGTTGTACTGCAGTCTGGTCAGTTATTAAGTCACTGTTCTTAATCTTTAGCTTCGGCAGGAGTGGAGTTGTACTAGCCGACAAATGGTGTGCAAAGTCTCTTAATGTAGTTCTAAATGTGGACATTTAATAACAAAAAAAAAATGTGTGACGCAATATGAGGTTAAAAATAAAAAAAAATTCTCTATTTGCTTGGCTTTTTGCGGTACGGAAGGGGTCGCTTTTCCTACGAGGGCTCGTTGATAGAGTCCCGTTCTACTGTGCGTAGGATGGCGCCTCCACCAGTGTTTTAGATCCCTTATTTGGGGGTGGATCTAAAAGGAAGAGTTGCTGTACTAATTTATGAGGTTGTGCCTAAAGGAGGGTAGCTTCCCTTGACAGGGCAAGCTGACCTGTGTAGTGTGTTGTGGTGTGCTAGGAACTAGGGGGCGTTCCTATAAATAATGTGGTAGTGTTTGAGGGGATGGGGCCCACTGCAAAGGGTCGCTGTACTAGTCGCTCAGCTGATTGCTTGTTATGTAATCGACTCTGCTCGTATCAGCCGGGTGGCACGCGCTGCTTGCTGGCAGCCGGCTCGAGAAACACAAAGATACCTGAGTTAGCGCTAATGGCTTACCGGCTGTCACGTCTTTACGTGACGGGAATAAGGAAGGGCGTTGGGATGTAAAGAGGCGTATAACAGTAATGCTAGTGTAGAGTGTGGACCAAGTGTTTTATTGGTCTGTGATATTCTTTGTGTGAGTCCCTTGTAGGGAATGAAATTATGTTTATAATGTGATACAAGTTGTGGGTTGCAGGTTACATAAATAGGAACTCTGAACACGATTGACTGACTCACCTCGGTTGACACCAGCGTAGCTTCGGCCGTCTTGATGGAGCACTGACAATGGAGAGAGAGTTTGACCTCATTAGGACGTCTTCTTATACCTTCAGACGCCCTCCTGTCAGCAATGTATTGGCCCAGTTAGTACTATGTCGCTGAGTGTAATGATTACGTAAGGCTTGAGCTGCTTTATGGAGTAGCAAGCTGTCCTTACAGTATTAATGGATGTAGCCCCGGCTTTCCAAGGGTTGCCATTTTAGGGGATTTAGCCAGATGTTGGGGGGATGGTCTCCAAGGGGTGCATACCCCTGGGATGCTGTACAATACCAGTCCTACAGGAGGACATGGTTATGTGGTCGATGGCTTCTGATTGCCACGTGGATTTTGTTGTTTTATTTTTGTTAAATTCATTCTTTATGTGAAATAACTTATTGTGCAGTTTAAAGTTTCTCGTCTTCGTCATGGTTCATTTTAAATATCATGGTGGAGGTTATTGTGTGGGCATACTTTAAGTGATCCAGTTGACAACCCAGTCCCCGAGATAAATTTAAGAGGTAAGTAAAGGTAAGTATGAACCCCCGTATATTTTGGTGTGTTCCACAATAATTTCTTGTTAACTATTGTGCTCTAATCTCGATAGTATATGTCAGTGCCATTTTCATTGATGTAGCTGTGCCGGTGCGTTTGATTATTGGCAATCCGATTGAGGGGGCGGATATCTGACAGCCTACTATCCTGATATCGGGGACAGTAGGATTGGCGCCGCAATTCGGTGGGGCTCGATTGACAACACTGGATTACCAGGTTGAACGCCAGTAGAATTGGCACAATCGAAGTTCGGAGTGCTTGAATAACATTGGATTACCAAGTTATTGCAGTAGAATTGACACCGCAAATTTTTGTGTTGAGTGTTCGAATAACATTGGATTACCAAGTTATCGATGTCAAAGGGATTGTGAAGACTCAAATAAAGAGGTTGATTCTTTGTTAGATGTCTAGGCCAATTGTAGAATTTGAGAGTGTGATTATATAGGAATAAAATGTTGTGTTGTATTAGGAAAATTACACTCAGAAAAGATCAGATCTTATACAACTTGAGAGAGGTTAAATAGGCTGGAAACTTAGAAAAATCGCCTATGATCTGGAATCTTATTTTATTTGACCGGCTTATGACATGTGTAGTCATATTAAAGATAAAATTAAACTATTTGGATTGTAAATGTAAATTATTTGTGTTAGGATATTTTAAAATGAACCAAAGAAACTTGAACATGTGCTTGAGTTTATTTCAACATGAAATGTCTACGAAGGTTAATTATAAGGTAATTATAAGTTAGATTTAAGACAGAAAATTGCTCAAATTTATATATGGTGAAAAATGTTGCTCAGATGTTGTTATTTTGCTCTGTTTGATGTATGTCCCTAAAGCAGTTTATTATTGAAATATTATTGAAATGGCAGATGAGAGTCTGAGAACGATGTTGGAGGAGATGAAAGCTAGCATGAATAGCAGTATGAAGCAGATGATGGAGGAGAATTCTAGTAATATGTCTATCAGGCTGGATGAAAGTGTGAGGGAGATGGAAGCTAGGAATACTAGTCGAATGGAGGAGAATGCTAGTAACTTGTCTGCTAATTTGTCTATTAGAATGCAGGAGATGATGAAGGAGAATGCTAGTAATTTGTCTACTAGGATGGATGAAAATTTGAAAGTTATTCAGACCAGTTCTGCAAACTTAGAAAATAATGTGTCGCGTTTACAGATCAATACCCAGGGAATCGAGAAGGCAGTAACTGACATGCGCACAGACGTGTCCAATGTCCATAAAGATTTATCCAATGTGCATAAAGATGTGTCTGATGTTAAAATTGATGTTTCTAAAGTACAGAAAGATCTTACTATGTTGAATCTTGATGTTGCCAATGTCCGGGGTGATATTTCATGTGCTTGAGCTGAAGTAATTGTTGTTAGGAATGATGTTGCTACTGTACAAGACAAAGTAGAGGAAGTTCAAAGAGAGGTTAGAAATGCTCGAACTGATGTGTCAAATGTTCAAGTAGACATCAATAATATTCATTCAGATGTTAATGATATGCAAAGCGATATCAATAAGATACAAGTAGAAGTGAATACTGTTTTTGTAGACATTGCTAAAGTTCAGACTGATGTTAACAAAGTCAGAGAGGAAATTGAAACTTCAAAATCGCTTTGTACTCGTAACATTAGTGCATTAACAACTCGATTAGTTGACGAGTCTGTTAGGACAACAGCTTCTTTAGCTGGTTTAAAATACGATGTAGAGGTCATGAGAACCCAAGTATTAGATCACAATCGTTTACTTAAGGAAGACATTGAAGTAGATATCGCGGAAATGTTAACTGCAAATGTAACGGTTTGGAAAGATGAATGGAACAGGTCAAGTGGGGAACATGTAAATCAGATTCAGGAGCGAATTGAAAGAAAACTTGCCAGTACACAAGTAGACATTAATAATGAAGTAGTTCAGATCAGGAAAGACTTGAATGTAAGGATGGATTCGCTATCCGAAAAGCAGGTAGAGGATAGAACTCAGATAGGTCAGGACGTGCAAGCATTAAAGACTGCGTTAGAGGAACAGATTCATAAGGTTGTCTCTGATGTTAATGAAACTACGAGCAAACTTCAGAATTTGAAACTAGGAGAAGCTAGCATGATGGAAACCTACAAGGAAGAGTTGATTAGGAAAGTCATCACGGAAATCACAGAAAAGGATACTGAAGGATTGACTGGTGAAGAGGATAGAAATTACGTGAGAAGATGTAACATTGCTACAGAAGAGAGAGATATTAGTCCTGAGGAACGTATATCCAGATTCAGGGAAGAAGAAGAGGATAGGAATATTGAACCTGAATGGAAGTATCGTGATAGTGGGAAACATTATATGGATTCATATCCGAGAAATGTGACAGTCATCCGTAATTTTGAAGACAAACCTCAAAAATTTAGCAACACTGATAGTCTCACACCGATTGAATATATCAGGAACCTGAAAGACTATTTCATTGAATCCCACATTCCTAGAGAGAGAGAGATGAGAATCGTAGAAAGATTTCTAGCTGGAGGACCCCTCGAATGGTTTAGAGCATTTCGGTACACTTTCAGCAATTTTGACGAATTTGCAGAGGCACTGATAAAACGATTCTGGTCAATAGAAGCTCAGAATTCACTAAGAGCTGAGGTATACTCGAGGAAGTATTCAGGTACTCTTCCAACACGGTACGCTGATTTCTTCACGAGTCAGTTATCACGCTTGAGATTTTTGCAACCCCCATTGTCAACAGAGCAGTTGATAGATGCGATTTCACGTATGCTGCCTGTGGAGGTAAGAAGACTGATCATATCGTCAAATATTAGAGATTTGACCAGTATGGACGAATTATTGAGAAGGCTTGACTACACGAGTCCAATGCCAAATTTGGTACAAAAAGGTCAGAGGCACGAATTCAAAGACGTTAATACGGTCTACATGGATCAAGTGCAGCAAACTGATAAGCCTGAGGAAGAAAAAACTGAAAATGTAGATCCTCACAGGAATAATTATTTCCGCAACAACAGATCACAAGGTTACCGTCCATATCAGCAAAGACGAGGCTGGAATAATAATAGAGGGAATTACAACAACGGAAGAGGTAGATACTACAACAATGGTTATAATAGAAACTACAATAGAAATAACCAGAACCAGAATCAGAATTCTCAAGGTCAGGTTATGACACCCGACAAGTATCAAGAAAGAGAGAAAGAAAGTCAGCAGTATCTGAAGGAATTACGAGAAAAGGAAGCTGAAAATCAAAAGAAAAGACAGGATGTAGTGATCGATCCTGATCCTTCTACAAGTCAGCAGGGGAACTTTGAGATTGGTAACACACAAAAAAAACGCCGATTTCTCAACGACAGTGAGAAACTATGAATACATTGCCACACCTCACCTAATTACCATTAATGAAATTTACGAAGTAACTGATGAGGATTTATTAGAAGAGAGGGGAGTCGTCAAAGAGGAAAGACCATGTGCCTTACCTATTATTTCTGTACTGATAGATGGCCAACAGTATAAAGCTCTTATGGATACTGGCGCAATTATTTCTATCATTTCTGATGAATGCTATCAAAGTCTGTTAAAAGGAGAAAACATGACAGTTTTACCAGTTTCTACCGTCAAAGTGAGAGGAATATTCCAAGACAAGGCAGTGAAATGCAAGATCCAAGTGCTGTTGAACTTTGAAATTAATGGAAGGAATTATGAACAGATCTTTATTGTGGTTAACAAGATCCATTTCGATATTGTGCTAGGAATCGATTTTATATCGAAGGTTGGAGCCATTATTGATATGAAGAATAGGAGTATTAGCTTTAATGATGGGTACATGATCACAGAAGAGATCGAAGAACAGGACGTGAAAACCAGTCTGGAGATAGACCTTAGGGAAGAAATTTTAAATACCATTATTAATGAAGTGGAGAATATAACAGAAATACCCAGTAGAAAAACTGAAGGATTTGAAGAAATTCAGGGGGAATTTGAGGATTTGATAAAGGAATTCCAAGATATTTTTGATGAAAAGCCTGGATTGATTAAAGACTATAAGTATAAGATAAGGCTGACCGATGAAACCCCTTACCAAAAGAGAATATACCCCATACCTGAGAAATACTATCAAGAAGTACGAGGGTTGATCAGAAAAATGGAGGTAGACGGGATTATTAAAAAACAGGCGTCGTCTTACATAAACCCCATCACTGTAGTGAAGAAAAGTAATGGTCAGATACGTCTTTGTCTCGATGCTCGGACCATCAACTTGAAGATTCTTCCAGAAAATGACCGATCACCTAAGATCAGAGATCTGCTTAGAAAGTTCAAAGGGAGAGCATGTTTCAGTGTTCTTGACTTGACATCTTCGTTTTACCAAGTTCAACTGGAAGAAGAAAGTATGCAGTACACTGGATTCCTATTTGACCAGACGTCAGGGGTCTTTGTGAGAATGCCTTTTGGAATGGTCAACAGTGGACCAGCACTTATTCGAGCACTTGATAGCAAGCTCACTGACGAGGTAAAGGAAAATGTAATCTGCTACATTGACGATTTAATTGTATCTTCACCCAACGCCACAGAACATTTAGTGCATTTGAGAAAGCTGTTTGAAAATTTAAGGGAGGCCAATATCAAGGTCAATTTTGGAAAATGTCAATTCTTGAAGAAGGAGATCAATTACTTGGGGCATACCATTGATAAGGATGGATATCATCCAAACATGCAGAAAGTAGATGCGATCACTAGGTTCCCAAAGCCAACCAAGGTGAAACAAGTCAGAGAATTTGTAGGCGCATGCCAATTCATTAGCAGCCACTGTCCGAGATACTCTGAAATTATGGCTCCTCTGTATGATTTACTCAAGAAGAATAATAGATGGAAATGGAGTACCGCAGCTGACGAGGCTTTTGAGAAAGCGAAGGAGATGCTCAGAAACAACGTTAAACTGGAGTACCCAGACTTTGAGAAGGTGTTTTATATAGAGTCTGATGCATCAAGAATAGGCATTAGTGCAGTCTTATACCAAAAAGACGAGGCAGGCAACAAGCACTACATTGCGTTCACTAGTCGAAAGTTAAAGAAACACGAGGAAAACTACTTTACGACAGAACTAGAAGCGTTAGCTTTTGTAACAGCTTTGCAAGCTTGGAAAAAAATGTTGCTGGGACATAAGGTTATCATTATTACAGATCACAAAGCAGTTCAGTTTATGCTGCAAACTGACATGTCTAGTGATAGATTGACACGTTGGGCTTTGTTCACCCAACAGTTTAACGCCACTATCGTCCATCAGCCTGGGAAAGATAACTTACTGGCTGATGCTTTATCACGTAACCCTATCAAAAATGTGCAGATACACCATGTACAATTGGAGCAGCAAGATCAAGAGACCGTTAGGAGGTTAGCCCGAATCGGTGTGTCACAGAAGAGACACGCTCCAATCAGGAAAATGTACAGGTTCCTTAAGGGTTACATGGACAATACTGATGTTGACTATGCAGCTACACAGAGAGATTCACGACACTTTGTCTTGAGTGGAGACATCGTATGTAAGTATGCTGACTCTGCGCATACAAAGCTTCGAATAGTCGTGCCACCTAAACGTGTTATCAATTTAGTGTGGGTAGCTCATCACGCAACTGGACATGCGGGTTTAGATAAAACTCTTGATACTCTTAAAGAGAGGTTTATTTGGACTAACATGCGTTCCAGCATTGCTAATGTCATTCGTTCATGTGATAAATGTCAAAGAGCAAAGTATGCTTCCGCTCTATTAAAAGGAAAACCTAAGGCTATGATTCCCTCTAAACCAAATGAACTCATGGCGACAGACATATTTGGTCCTTGTCCGAAGGGATACCAGGGTAATCAGTATATGTTGGTTACCGTGGATGTCTTCTCAAAATTTGTTACAATGAGTCCCATGCAAAAAGCTAACACGAGGAACGTTGTAAGCAGACTGGAACATGCTGTATTTCCAAAAGCTGGTAAACCAGAATATCTACTTTCGGATCATGGAGCTCAGTTTACATCCTTAGAATTTGCTGCAGATATGGAAAGGCTTGGTATTAAGCACATATTTTCAAGCGTGCGATATCCGGAATCGAATTCTTCAGAAAGATATATGGCTGAATTTTCGAAATTCCGTCGAATTTTCTGTCCGAATGATCATTCTGGTTGGGTGAGATTTGTACCCCTTATTGAGGAATGTCTAAATTCTACCGTGCAGGAGAGCACAGGAGAGGTGCCAATGAGACTTCATCTAGGAAGAAACCCAGAAAGGCCGTGGGACAATCTTTTTAAGCACGTTCCTAGAGATCCCGACTTAGGAAGGCAGCAGAGAGTAGACAGAGCGAAAGAACAACTCCAGAAAGCAGCTCAAAAACGACTGAAAAGAGTAGCTGGGAAACGTTTTGGTGCTCCCTTAGAAATTGGAAATCTGGTATTATTACGCAGACCTGTCAAGGCTGATGTGAGTAAGAAAATCTATCCCAAGTTTGGAATAGTATTCATGGGTCCGTTCAGAATTACGAATGCTTATGGAAACAACTGTTATGAACTCTACGATGATGAGAACAATGTCGTTTATGGCAAGTTCAATGCTGGGAACTTGAAGAAATATTATCCAAGAGTAAGCCAATTATAATTCAATTTCGTGTTCAAGTGAATTGAGATATTTATAACACAGAGTTTAAAAACAATTGGCAACTGTTTTTAAAACGTGGTGAAGGGAGAATGCCCCCGTAAATTGAATTATATTGAGACCACGATGGCTGTATTGGCAAATATGAATAAAGTTATGGCTGTCATAGTTGTGACGTGTATATTCATGACGTAGGCACGGATGACGTATACTTCATGCAAGTAGGCTGGTTGAGCTGAGATTCTTGGTGACGTCATGATTTTGTTCGAGAAAGATCTGAGTTTTACGACGCAGTCGCAGGAAACAAGGTATTGTGCTAAGGAAGAAGTTACGCTATTGGAGGAGAGACTCGAACCAATGAACGATAGTTTGGAAGGAAGACGGAGATTGCTGAAACTACGATATTTGATTGCTATTGGCATGCAGATTTGTGGAAATCTATTTTCAGTTATGGCATTGATTTGGAATTTTGAAGAAATTAATTTTGAGTTTTTGAAATTTGAAAATCCGTCAAGTATAGCCAAAGTTAAAACTTCTAGCAATGACGGAGCAACAGGCTATGGAAGGGATGGATACGCCCCTTAAGAAGTTGATAAAAGGTCGTGCACAGGATAGAGGAGCTCTCATATCTCATATCTCTCATACCGCTGATACCGCATATATATTTCAGATGTCATAGAGTCATTGTCGAGTGAATAAGTGAAGCAAGTTGTCTTTAGCGTGTGGTTAAAGCCCGGCGCATCGAACGAACACGGAGCAGTTCCATTTTACGCTGTTCGAAACTAGGTGAAGTTGTAACGCTCACATTAACGTTTCTACCAGATAAGATATCAAGAGTTAACTTCTGCCTTTATTATAATTCAATTGGGCAGTACAACATTGAGGTGTGTAGAACATTTGAACAATTTCACGAGTTTATTTTGAAAGATATTGGCATTTTAAGGCTGCAGACAAAAGTGATTTTCTCGCCACCTGAGAAGCACTTTTAAAATTCCACATTATACACTACGGCTGACACGTATATCGCAACCGTGATATTGGAGAATACGTTTGGTAATACAACGATACATTCTATTATGGAACATTATAGTCTGGCAGTGCTTTCAATGATTATAACAGAAGTTGAGATGGAAGGCTAAGGCTTTAATGCAATTGGGACATATATCGATGGAGTGAAATAGCAGCATGGAACTTCGTTAATCGTCTTTCTACAAAAGCGAGCATGTAGTGAACATCCAACTACACTCATGCATCGTGAATCCATCGCTGAATTATATCAGATGGCAGTGGAAATATTTTCATACTCCACGATTATGAATATTTCTGCGGAAATAACTGCAATAAACTTCATGGCGAATTGCGACCAGAACTTCAGGGAATTTTCAAGAGAGGCCAGGGAGGACCCGGCTCACAAAGAAGAATTTTGCCAGAAGGATGTCTTTCGTATTCATGGAGCAGTGCAATTTCCGGAGGAGGAAGCAGTTCGATTCTCCGAGGACGCTGATTCCAGGTTCGAGGTCGGAGCACATCTTCACGCTGGTGAAATGGAACCAACAGCAGTTTTCTTTGAAAACTTTCCTCTAGAACTTCAATCAACTGATAAGGTAGTCGTGAACGTTTCTTGTATTATTTGAGTCATGTAGCGATATCTGAGCAACCATTTTCCCATATTTTTGTCCTATCTTTTGCCCCATTTTCTTGATTAACATTTCTGTACTCAGTACACTTCGATGATTTATGCCTTTTTCTACGATTTGTTGAGACATTGTTATGTCAGTGGCATAGTTAAATAATTTTGGATCAGTTGAGACTGATAATTAATATTCTTTCATTAATTTGCATATTTTTGTAGTCACGATTTGACTGTAAAGTTAACGATTTCTATGGCAGATTTGAATTCAGACAGCGTGTCATTTTATTAAAGTAATTCTATTCAGTAAATTACTTTGACCAATTTTCTGTCATCCTCAAGAAAGAAGAATGATTAAATGATTTTAGAGCGTTAAAATCTATTACGATATCGACGATCTTTGAAATACTAGTCGTCTTATGAACATGATTGCAACATAGCCATTTATCATTGCATTATAGACAATTTTATGAAATATGAACTTTGATTACGATTTATTGAATACACTATAGTAATGAACATTTGATAGGAGTTTTTCTCAATTATAGATTGGAACAATAATGTTTGCATTCCACAATCTAATTGTATTCTATTCGACTATTTATGCAGTTTAGATGAACTTTGATTGAAGATAGTATTTTTATACTGCGTTACTTTGAAGATATTAATCTCAATTTTGATAGACCAGGGAGGAGTGTCTAATCGTATTTGCTATTAAATTTATTTGTGATTGGCAAATTTTTACTTCATATCGATTCATGAATAGAACCCACGAAGGTTAAATAATAACAGTCATTAATGCAATTGATGAATATAAGAATTTTTAAAGAGGAACAATGGATGTATAATCGTTAGTTCAGTGGACGTGTAAAAGTCGCTGACGAATAATGCCCTTGAATAATGAAGGAGGTTCCCACAGTAATAAATGAAGTTGTTGAATTTATGAGTGGAGGTTTTTGTATGTAATTTGGGAGATTTTGATGCCATATATATTAAGATATATGATGAATTCTGGGCCAATTGTTGAGCAATTTTGTGCGTTTTGAGCGAAGTATTTATCCGCTGAATGTATTGTCCTGGTTCTTTGAAAGTTATTCATGTGAAAATACTGTTAAAGTTAACAAGAGTGTTAAATCATTTGAGATGAAGATTTTGAATGGAGGTTACCGTCACAAATATTATAATAATTATTAAACCTTATTAAACCTGAATTTGACATTTAAATATAACTAACCTTCATTGGTCGATTATATCACCACGATTTGAGTAATTATCAACCGGATAAACGTGTGGTTTAATGTATTTCTTTTATAAATAATATAAACAATATAATATTGTAAATAATTTTGTAAATATCTTTGATAATAATTTGAAATGAAAGGGATTAATAGAGGCGAGTATAAAATTGTCAATTGTCGTTTGACATTGTTATAAACAATTTATTATTGTTATAAATAATTAATGAACTTTTGTTATTAACATTAAGAGTTTTGTTATTATACTCTAAACAACGCTAATTAAACATGTGGATTGAACAATTAATCATGATTTGGGATTATTGGAGTATTCCACTGGTGTTTGAATGGAGCATTTAAAAGATTTGCGTGATAATATTTAAGTTGAGATGTGGACATTTAACGTGTTTTGAAAGGAGAGCTAAGCTCTGATGTAACTCGCATATGCTAGGGTTGACCGGACAGGTGAGTCCACTTTGACGATGCAGGTGCATTGCAGCTGGCCCGGACAACTGTATGATAGAGGCCAAGGACGTTTACATAATAGCCTTGTGGCTATAAATAAAATGTGATGTGTATAAACACGCAAAACAATTGCTATATGTGTCTCGTCCCAAATCCCGTTTCCATTCCAAGTGCAAAAGCTGAAACATTGTATGTAGAGTATACCAGTCCTACAGGAGGACATGGTTATGTGGTCGATGGCTTCTGATTGCCACGTGGATTTTGTTGTTTTATTTTTGTTAAATTCATTCTTTATGTGAAATAAATTATTGTGCAGTTTAAAGTTTCTCGTCTTCGTCATGGTTCATTTTAAATATCATGGTGGAGGTCATTGTGTGGGCATACTTTAAGTGATCCAGTTGACAACCCAGTCCCCGAGATAAATTTAAGAGGTAAGTAAAGGTAAGTATGAACCCCCGTATATTTTGGTGTGTTCCACAATAATTTCTTGTTAACTATTGTGCTCTAATCTGGATAGTATCTGTCAGTGCCATTTTCATTGATGTAGCTGTGCCGGTGCGTTTGATTATTGACAATCCGATTGAGGGGGCGGATATCTGACAGCCTACTATCCTGATATCGGGGACAGTACATAACTCTATGGCCTGCATACAGAACATTCCAACATGGTGATTCTTTTCATAGGCGGGAGAATTTTTAATAGAGAAGACCAAGAGAATATATGAAAATAGGCTATATAGTTCTTTACGGAACTACTTGTGTTCTTCCAGAAGTTACCTGGTATGAAGATGTCGCAAGCATGTCCGCAAGAAAATTGATATCGCAAAATAAAATTGGTAATATTTAGAGTTTGCATTTTCGGTAATAAAGATCCAAAACCTAGAGAAAATATGATATGGTAAGGCCATTTCAAGCAAAATAATAGAACATTGGACAGTTTTATTTTCACGGTGTGTTAATGTCGTTCAGGAAAAAGGAAGAATAACACTCATGTTTCTGCCATGTCCCCCTCATGCTATGACGTAGCCATCCCCACTACATAAAAGGATAGATGCGAGGCAAAGAATATCTTGCATTCGACGTCGGCCTCCTCGAATACCCCACTATGACACTAGTCACGCAGTGACATTTAAAAGTAGGAGGCTAAAAAAGTTGGAGAAAGTCGCTTTAGCATGGCCGTAGCTCGCAAGTCACTCGTCTTCCCGCAGTACGTATTGAAGTTGCCAGCCCATCGACTACCAAAGCGCTCTAATAGCCCGCCGCGTTAAAAGCGACATAGTATGGACCTGTCCCACCCATGCGGTGACGTCGCGGGCCACTAGGCTCGAGACTTGTGTAGCCTAGTGCGGTCTAATGTCGGAAACCGCCCATGGGCCGGGCCGCTATGCAGGTCCCTGGTTTACTGGACTAGTTTCGACCACATTGTTGTCTTCATCAGCAATAACTACAATAATCCTAAGAAACAATTGGTAATCAAATTGCGAGTATATTAGTGTATTAAGGGGTGTCGTCGTCTTTCAGCGTGAATCAAATACATTTATTTTTATAAAGAAAGCTTTCTATAAAGCTAAATAATTCTATATTAATCAATTATCATTAACATTGCTAATTCGTCATAGATTGTTATTGGAAAGTCCTTAAAAGTATATATAAAAAGACACAGTCAGTCTGAGAGACTAGACTTTATATAATTTCAAATGACGCATGCTACAAATGCTATGCTGAAAGGCTCAGGAGGGCTCTTTCAACAGACTCCATTACAGCACGAGATTTAGCTTTAGTAGCACTATTACTGTCAACAGACTCCATTATTAACACACTTTACGTAAACTGTAAGTAAGGAAGTTTAACGAATGATCCACAGACTCCATTATTAACACACTTCAATGCCCTGCACAAATTGTAAACTGTAAGTAAGCAAGCTTAACGAACGAAACCGCAAGTACAGAGATAGCAAGAATCACGTGAACGCTTCATGATCAACAAGTTGCAAGTCATTCAGTATCACGCAGCTGGCGCGTAGGCTTCCCGCGTGGGGAACGGGGAGCGGGAGGTCCCCCCTGTTGCATGACGTAACGCACTCGCCGTCTCAGGCTAGGTGCATATGCACTGAACAACATGATGACGTCATACACGCCGTAACCGTAACGCATAACGTTAGAATCAAGCATAACAAGATTATTTGAAATGATAAAACGGTAATCTCAGGTGTTTCAAACATGTCAAGTTGATTCTCTTACATTAAGTTTTAATATTTGGTCAGAGTCCGTGAAAAAAGCATTTCCCAGAAGCATCCTACTATCTGAAGAGAGATGCATTGGTGGCAGTTGCTTCTATTCCCACGTCTCTAAGGGAGATTTCTACTTAATTCATATTGATCTCTGTCATCTCAGGGAAATGAATTGTCCGCATTGGACACGTGCTCTCTAGACACACTTAGTGGACGTTCTGATGGTCTCTACCAATAGTGTACCTAGGTACAGCCTGTTTCGATTCAACACGGAACTGTAAAATGGGTTGCATACCGACCGCAATCGGCTTGAAATCTGCCCGCAACGCGCTAGCGACGGGGCTGAGTTCTATATCACTGATTGCCGCCTTCTTATGCAGCATTGCAAAGTATTTTGAACTTTGAAAATATATTTACACAGGCTTCACAATATGTTTGAACGATTTCTGGTTCAGAACTTGTTATTTTACGCTTCTGTTAAGGGCTTTGGCAGAGCATTTCTATGAAATAATTATTATTTTACAACATAGTTTATTAAAACACAATTCATTTTAGTGTTGTATTTTATTTGCAACACAATTTATTGCTTTTTAATCCAATACCACAAAACGAGATACAATTTGGAAATGATTTGTTAGAAAATTGTAATCAGTCTTCGATGCGACTAAAAAAGTTAATTTATCACAAACGTTACATCTACTGCAAATGGACATTTATAAAAGGTGTTCGAAGTGGCGTCCATCATTATCCAAGCAGAGGGCCACTCGTCGCATGAAGTTCTCTCTTGCGTTCGACAACCTGAGGAGTAATTTCCGCAAAGGCTTCGGTAATGACGAGATCCATTTCTTCGGGTGTTATTGGTAATCTTAAAAATACTCTTGACCTGACGTAGCCCCAAATGAAGAAATCCAGGACTTTGCAATGCTGCATAAGAAGGCGGCAATCAGTGAAATCGAACTCAGCCCCGTCGCTAGCGCACTGCGAGCAGAAACCGATTGCGGGTGGGTAGGCAACCCATTTTTCAGTTCCGCGTTGAATCGGAACAGGCTGTACATTTGGCAGATGAGTGCCGTACCCTACTGCTCAGCTGTGCACGTTAAATCGCTCACCGCGACCGTAATGGGGAGGTGCCGTAAGTCGTAAGATAAGAGGATCACAGTGGCTATCCTGAGTGTGTGTTATCCACACTGCCTCAGACAAATTGCGGGATAGTACCGTATTGGAAGTCCCGGAGCACATATCCCATTACTGTTCTATCATACAGAATTAATATAGAAAACACCGCAGCAAAGCTGAGATCGCTAAATAATATCATACAGAAGTCGTGCGGAACCTCATGGGGTGCAACATCTACAACACTACGATGTTCTTTCTTAGGACTTGTCTACTCTGCAGCTGAATACTGTGCTCCAGTATGGCTAAACAGCTCACATGTGGGTAAAATCAATGTCCAGCTAAATGTGGCAATGAGAATAATAACAGGGTGCACAAAGTCTACACCTCTTCACTGGCTACCGGCTCTAAGTCACATAGCGCCACCAAATTTGCGGAGACAGAACGTCCTCCTAAATGAATATAAAAAAATATTATCAATCCTCAGCTTCCAAACAACTCTGATGTACCTGTACTTAGATAAAGCCGATTAAAATCCAGACGGCCATCCATTCTTCTGGCAGAATCGTTGCAAGCAATGAATTTCAACATGAACAGGAAATGGTCAGGAATGTGGACTAGTGCTGCACATGAGGATTACCAGGCTCTCGTTAGACCAGATACACAGCCAGTTGGCACGGAACTACCGCGACGTGTTTGGAAGACACTTAACAGGCTCCGTACAGGCCATGGCATTTGTGCAGAGAACCTCCACCGGTGGGGATTGGCGGCATCTTCCCAATGTGACTGTGGCAGTGAACATCAGATCATCAAACACATTGTAACATACTGCAGCAGACGAGCTTATTCTGGAAGTCCAGAAGATTTCTTTGAAGTGACGGCTTCAGCCCTTGTAGATTTTTAGTATTTCTAATTTTATAAAATTTGTAAACTATGAATATTAGTTGCTCTTCAGTTGCTATATGCTAAATAAATAAATACTGGTATAGTCACCACAGAAACACAGGTTATCAGGCAAATTTAACACACACCCAGTTACATGGGGCTGATGACTAAAATGTTCGAAGCCCGTAGAATGAATTAAGTACAAACAACGACTGTACGACAGTGGTTCCCGCCTGGAGGTATGAGAGGCACCATGCAAGCAGGAGTGATGGGGTAGATGGGGTAGTGACTGGCCCATTGAGCAGAAGGGCCATAAGTATCCAATAATCGATGGGCCCGGACCTAAAGCTCGAAACTATGGGGAAATTCGCACTGAGTTTTATACTTATATTTACTATTCCAGACCCATAACAACTATGAACATGAGGGAGGAGCCAGATTCACACGCTCACCCGCGTCAGCCAATGGCATAGCGCGGCGTTGCCTAGTTAACCGCACAATCTGGGCTCGCTGTGCCGTACGAAATCTTTATTTCTCTCCGCGCACGAAAATCATTAAATATCCAATTATTTAGATGAACCTATATTTCAGAGCTAAACATTTGGAAGCTGACTGTCCAAAGCCCGTGACGATTCGACCAGCCGTTCAGGAGATAACATCCGCCCTTGAACTGAAGGGATAATTAGAGTGAAGAATGGTTATAGGTGTTGAAATATTTAGTTTCGCTGGGGGAAGATAACGAAGAGTGACAGCAATGCTGTATCAATTCAGTAGTGGAGCTTAAAGAAGTTAGTGCTGTGAGCTGAAGTTTTGAACTCATAACAATGTTCCTTAGCAAGCCGAGTGGCAGTCGACCAGCCAGGCAGGAAATATAATTTTTAGGGTATATGGCCTTAAAGAATTTTTCGAATACAGATGTAAGTGAAAACACAAAATCTGATAACCTGTTTTGTTGTGGTGTTGGCAATTATGTTTTTCTTAATTGAGTCGAATAAAACTCACCTTTTCACAGTTTTTCCTCACGAGGCATAGTGTACCCGGTACTAACCCTGAGACCAGAACTAAATGTCTTCATTGAGCCGTGAATCGAATCTGGACATCATGGGTGACAGCAAGAGGAGTTGTTGTTGATGATGATTGTTTTAGGGTCTTTGCGACATCGTGGTCATGTAGCCCCGTGTATTTTGGTGTGTGTGGAATTTGTCTGATAACCTGTGACATCTATACTAGTGTGAATATTTGTAATTGAGGTAGGATTTGCGTAGGAGGCGGTCGTGGCCATCCCAGCATTTGCCTGGAGTAGAAGTTCGAATCCACAAAAAAAAAAAAAAAAACACTTCCAAGATGGTTGAGGTAGGAATCCAACCCACATATTCCCAGGTTTGCATCACCATGTTCCAGCCCTCAGACCAGAATTACATTTCTTGGGAATCGTACCCGGGCCTCCGCGGTGACAGGCAAGAATGGACAGCAATGTGCTAGCCAGTTCACCAAAAGGTGGTCTCCAATAAACAAAAATTGATCCCAATAAATTGTTTTCTGAATTTCTATTACCTTACAAAGGGCCCACAAGTAATGCTACTCAGAATGACTTGGGGTGTAGATTACGTCATGTGATATAATAACGTTGTAATTTTTTCATTTGAGGGGCTTGGACATATTGGTACCTTAGCTCCATGTACTTGTCTGAAAATCTGGGTTACTGTGGTGTCGTTATTAGAGTGTGTATTTGTATTCCGGTGAGGATTGGGAAGGAGGCGGCCGTGGCATTAAGTTATGAACCATCCCGGTTATTATTTATTTATCGTATGGCTTTTAGTGCCGGGAGTGTCCGAGGACATGTTCGGCTCGCCTGAGTCTGTAGCTGCTTCCAGCGGACACCCTAAAGGTAGAGCTACAAGTTCCGTTCAATTTCAAGTAGTTCCAACTTTCGCCACCAGATATCAATTAGGCCTATACCTAGTAGTGAACGTTGGAACTTTGATAGAGCGTTCTGACGAAATCTAACCTAACAAATTTTGCTTTACACAAGTTTAGTCTGTGAAAGGATCTTTAACATGCCATAAATCTATGACATGGGACCGCCGGCTTTACTTCCCCTCCGAAGGAAGGCATACTGAAGGATTTTAACGCTCTTAAAAAATCCGACGACTTCGGCCGGATTTGAACCCGCTATCTTGGGCATAGCAGTTCAGCATGCTACCGACTACGCCACCGAAGCCGCTTTACCTTACAAATACCATCCCGGTATTTGCCTGGTGTAGAAATGAGAAACCACTTTCAGGATGGATGAGGTAGGAATCTAACCCACATCTTTCCAGTTTTGCCTCACGAGGCTGAGCGAACCCTGTTCCAGCCCTCAGACTAGAATTAAATCGCTTGGCAGGGCCGAGAATCGAACCCGGACCTCCTGGGCGACAGCCAAGAATGCTGGTCGCTACACCAGGAGGTGGCCACTTGCACGAATAACGTTTGTGTGGTATCTTATATCTGCCTCATACCACATTGTGCGCACTCCGTTGTGAGCATAGATATTCGTAGGATTAGGCCCCCCAGCTCGTACAAGCACTTACATTCGGAGCGCCTGTGTTCAGGGGGAAAGGTCGTGTGTATACTGCGAGCGTAGAGCTGTGTCAAATCCCGCTAGTCTCGCTGTGGCAAGAGTGCTCAGCTGGACGCGCGCCACTGGGCGAGCCCATGTTCACAGTTGTTTTGGGTCTGGTATAGAAGGACTGTGCGAGAATGTGAATACACCACCCACCCGGCTTTACTGTTATGCGGGCACGGCGTGACACAGTTCTGACAGGGGCTAACGTCTTGTTTATTTGCTTAAACCCATCTTATAAACAAAATACATTTTATATCCTTGATTTTTTTAGAAATTCAACATTCTTCCTGTACTATCGAGATATTTTTGGAAGATATTGGCACAAGTCTCAGCTTGTAACTCCCTCTGGTTTAATCTCTTGAGTTTTGTGAAACATACTCCTTTGAAAAAATATGGTATATTGGCTTTTACGACCAGCGAATTAATACTCAGCAATTTTTCTAGGTTTATACCGTGTATTGTGTGGATTTTCGCCTAGGACACCAAGCTGGCTCATCAGCGTGCTCTTGGTGTCCGAGCCCGGACCCTTACAGGAGTAGTAAACTGTGCACTACGTCCCTTCTTATGAAGCGCACTTGCTGCTTTATTGTGAGAGCTAATACGAGGCACGTCCAGAAAGTAAGTTCCGTTTGGTAATAAAATTAAATTGTGTACAGATACAGGAAAATTATTTATTGCACAACATTCTACACCTCTTAAACTACTTTTCCACATAAATGCCGAACCTTTGCAGGCATTTGTCATAGCGTGACACAAGTTTTTGGATACCTTCTTCATAGAAGTTTGCCGCCTGTGTTTTCAACCAGTTGGAAACATCTTCTTTCAGCTCGTCGTCATTGTTGAAGTGTTGACCGCCAAGGAAAGACTTGAGATGTGTGAACAGATGAAAGTCGCTAGGAGCGAGGTCAGGGCTTTACGGAGGGTGGTCAAACACGTCCCAGCCAAATCCCAGTAGGAGATTTTTCGTCACATTTGCAGTGAGTGGTCGTGCGTTGTCGTGAAGAAAAACAACACCTTTTGACAGCATCCCTCGGCGCTTATTCTGTATTGCGCGGCGCAATTTCCCAAGTGTCTCGCAGTAAGCATCTGCGTTGATTGTTTGACCGCGCGGTAAGAAATCAATGAGTAAAATGCCTTTCCAGTCCCAGAACACTGTGCACATCATTTTCCGAGGTGTCAAGATTTGTTTCGGCTTAACCTTTGCTGTGGATGAAGTGTGCCTCCATTCCATTGATTGCCGCTTACTTTCAGGGGTGTCGTAAGAAACCCAAGTTTCATCTCCTGTGACTATCTGTGTCAGAAATTCTTCGCCGCCTTCATTGTAACGGGTCAAAAACTGAAGTGCACTACCCATCCGTTTTGTTTAGTGTTGCTCCGTAAGAATCTTTGGTACCCAACGTCGGCAAAGTTTACGAAAGGTCAGTTTTTCGGTAACAATTTCATGAATTAGTGATCGTGAGATTTGGGGAAATTCCATAGCGAGATCACTAATTATAAACCTGCGGTTTTCCCGGATCTTGTCATCAATCGCGTGAACCAGTTCTTCTGTAACCAAAGATGGACGCCCACTTCGTTCTTCATCGTGCACTTCACTACGTCCTTCATTGAACTGTCGGACCCAGCGTCTCACCATTGAATCACTCATCGCATTTTGTCCATACACTTCGCAACTTTGCCGATAAATTTCAATTGGTTTCACTTTCCTAGCATTCAGAAAACGAATCACAGATCTGATTTCACAAGTGGCGGGATTTTCAATCAACACCGACATTGTACGAGTAAACATGCACAACAACGCGTACGTGGCTGACAGCGCTCACCAAACGGCGTACGTTTCTTCTCCTTGATACAGAGCGTCTACCGCGCATATGCGGAACTGCGCTGCAGCGGAACGTACAACTAGTTGAAGACACAGGCGGCACACGTCTATGAAGAAGGTATACAAAAACTCGTGCCACGCTACGACAAATGCCTGCAACATTTCGGCAGTTATGTGGAAAAATAGTTTAAGGATTGTAGAATTTTGTGCAATAAATAATTTTTCTGTATCTGTACACAATTTAATGTTATTACCAAACGGATCTTACTTTCTGGACGTACTTCGTAGTTCAAGCAGCCTTCTTATAAGGCCAATATACCATATTTTTGGAAGCCTTTATAGGGAGGTATTGGACAGTTTGCTACTCCTGTGGCCGTCCGGCCACGAACACCAAGAGCCTGCTGATGAGCCAGCTTGGTGTCCTAGGTGAAACTCCACACTAGACACGGCCTAAACCTAGAAAAAAAAGTCCTCTCGGCACGCCGGAAGGCGGAGGTAGATTTCACCGGACAAACTTGGGGATAGGCGAAAATAGGCAGAATATGCAGGTTTTCGTAGAAGGATCAGACCTCATTTATTGCGAGAAGGTATTTTATAATTGGATCTTAATTAACTTTGTTTTTCGTCATTTTATGCTTATTTTAAACATTTTATTGTCTTATGGGAACGGTAACCTTCTTGTCATTTGGGGTCAATTTTTATACTTGTGGTCACACTATCCTTATGCAAGGTTTCGACACTGATGTGTAACTATGTAACGGTCTGTTACTTCTTCACGCAAAATTATATCTCCCGCAGAGATTTTGGTTGGTTCCTCAGTTTAGGGGCTGCGACAACGCGGTCATGTAACCCCGTGTACTTTGGGATGGCTGTATTAGTCTGTAATTCAGGTAAGGACTGCAGACGGTCAATTTCAAGCAGTAGTTCCTAATGTTGCTACCAGGTACTACCGTCAACGACACCTAGCTGTGAACTTGGCTACTAGATGCCACCCCAACCAGCAACTCGCAACGAACGTTGGAACTTCCCCTCCAAAGGAAAGCATACTGAGGGATTTTAGCGCTCTTAGAAAATCCGACGACTTCGGCCGGCTTTGAACTAGCGACCTTGGGCATAGACATTCAGCATGCTACCAGTTACGTCACCGAAGCCGCTTCACACTTAGATGGAAATCTGAATCTGATCTCGTGCAAGTGCGTTATCTTGGCAACGTCTGATGGCTCATCCCTCATCAATTTAGTAGTGTTGCCATGGCAACCACTGATAGGTCTTGGCATTTTCTTATAATTCCGAAATTATTTATCTTATCCCTTGGCATAATGGTGGGTTATATCAAAAATTCTTTCAGACAAAAGTTTTAGGTAATTATTAGGGGAATATTGTCCATTTTGTACGGTTTTGATATTGTGCCTATTTAGAGAGATATGATTAATGTTCCCGAAAAAACCACTTTTTCCCACCCCTTTGGTCAATGGTTGGTGCTATAAAAAAACTCTTCAAACATAAATTTTTGGGCTTTATCCAACACATAGTATGAACGTTGAACGGATTTGATATTTGACATATTAAGAGAGTTATAGCAATATTTCCCTTTTTCGAAAAAAGCCCCCCATTTTCACCCCCTTCGACCAATTTAGCCCAGTAACGAAACTCGACCGAGATTTTATGGGTATACATAGTCGGTAAAAAATTCAAAGTGATTGGTGCAAAATTACGGCAGTTATCGTCTCTACAAGAAACTGATATATATATATATATATATATACATATACATACATAAATTATATATAACTTTTGAACTGACGGTGGTTTTGGGGTCTGGGGGATGTGCAACGCGAAGATATGTCGAAATTTTCCGGAAGTCGAAACTTGGTACCCATTGCAATAGTTAGCTTTCTAATGAAATCTACCTCTGGTTGGTTCCTCAGTTTAGGGGCTGCGACAACTCGGTCATCTAACCCCGTGTACTTTGGGTGAGTGTAGAATCTGTCTGATACACGGTGTGAATTGTAATGGCTGTATTAGTCTTAATTCACGTAAGGACTGCAGACGGTCAATTTCAAGCAGTAGTTCCTAATGTTGCTACCAGGTACTACCGTCAACGACACCTAGCTGTGAACTTAGCTACTAGATGCCACCCCAACCAGCAACTCCCAACGAACGTTGGAACTTCCCCTCCAAAGGAAAGCATACTGAGGGATTCTAGCGCTCTTAGAAAATCCGACGACTTCGGCCGGCTTTGAAACCGCGACATTGGGCATAGACATTCAGCATGCTTGCTACCAGTTACGTCACCGAAGCCGCTTCTCACTTTGTCAGGCAGCTTCGGTGGCGTAGTCGGTAGCATGCTGAGCTTCTATGCCCAAGATAACGGGTTCAAACCCGGCCGAAGCCGACGGATTTTTTAAGAGCGTTAAAAATCCCTCAGTATGCCTTCCTTCGGAGGGGAAGTAAAGCCGGCGGTCCCATGTCATAGATTTATGGCATGTTAAAGATCCTTCCACTAATTGCACCTGTGTGAAGCTAAATTGGATAGGTTAAGAATGTATACAACGCTCTTTGGTTTCTATGTTCGTTGCCAAGAGCCGACTGCGGCGGCGTCTAGTAGCTCAGTTCTGAACTTGGCCTCGTAGTCGTTGACAGTGGCGCTTGGCGGCAAAAGTAGGAACTATCTGAAAAATTGTTAGTTGCAGTACTTAAATTAACAAACAGATAACACACACTAATACAGTCATCACAATTAACTCCGGTTATCAGACAGATTCTACACACACCCAAAGTACACGGGGCTACATGACCGCGTTGTCGCAGCCCCTAAACTTAAGAACCAACCAACCACTTAGTCAGATGGAAATACTGAATCTGATCTCGTGCAAGTGCGTTGTCATGGCAACGTCTGATGACCCATGCCTCATCAATTTAGTAGTGTTGCCATGGCAACCACTGATAGCTCTTGGCATTTTCTTATAATTCCGAAACCATTTTTCTCGTCTCTTGGCGTAATGGTGGGTCATATAAAAAATTCTTTCAGACAAAAGTTTTAGGTAATTATTAGGGGAATATTGTCCATTTTGTACGGTTTTGATATTGTGCCTATTAAGAGAGATATGATTAATGTTTCCCGAAAAACCCACTTTTTCCCACCCCTTTGGTCAATGGTTGGTGCTATAAAAAAACTCTTTAAACATAAATTTTTGGGCTTTATCCGACACATAGTATGAACGTTGAACGGATTCGATATTTCACATATTAAGAGAGTTATAGCAATATTTCACTTTTTCGAAAAAAGCCCCCCACTTTCACCCCCTTCGACCGATTTAGCCCAGTAACGAACTCGTCTGAGATTTTATAGGTATACATATTCGGTAAAAAATTCAAAGTGATTGGTGCAAAATTACGGCAGTTATCGTGTCCACAAGAAACTGATATACATATATATCTTTATATATATAATTCTTCGACACGTGTGTATGTGACTGAACTCCTCCTAAACGACTGAACTGATTTTGATGGAATTTGGTATGTATATTAGGGTAGGTCCATGTATGGTTTAGATTCACAATCTGACCCGGTAGGTGGAATTAATTCAATTTTAGAACCACAATTTACACACAATTTTAGAACCAAAATATACAGTCAAAAACAGTCGTCATGGAAACCACTAGCCTTGGCCTTCGTGAAAGCTGATGTCTTTGGACGGTTTGTCTCTGCACGTTAGAGCCACCTGGTCGCAACCTGTGCAACTACCGCCATTACATACACTCCGCCCGTGGCGAAAGGTTGTGTTTTATACCAAAGGTGGCAGTGATGCCGAATTCTACTGTTTGTCTCTGCACGTTAGTGCGTTTCAACGTCCCGTATGCGTTCATATACCATTCATCCGATTGCCATGAAACTTGGGTGATATGGAGTGAGCTCCAGGGTAGGTGTTTGGCTTAGTAAATCCATTTTACAATAGATAGCGCACGAATAGATTCAACATGTGAGCGACGACGTGCGAAGCGTTTCAAAAAGGTCCCGTATGCGTTCAAATACCATTCGTCCGATAGCGATGAAACTTGGGTGAGATGTTGTGTACACTCCAGGGAAGGCTTCTGGCTTAGTAAATCAATTTCACATTAGGTAGCGCACGACTAGATTCAACAAATGAGTGACGACGCAAGAAGCGTTTCAGCAAAATCCCGTATAAGTTTATATTCCATTCAAAGATTGAGATGAAACTTTGATGAGTTGTTGTGTACACTTAAGTGAAGGCTTCTAACTTAGTAATCAATTTCACAGGGGTTGCGCACGAGTAGATTCAACAAATGAGCGGCGACGTGCGAAGCGTTTCAACAAAGTCCCGTATGCGTTCAAATACCATTCGTCCGATAGCGATGAAACTTGGGTGAGATGTTGTGTACACTTACGTGAGGGTTTCTAACTTAGTAAATCCTTTTTACAATAGGTAGCTCACGAGTAGATTCAACAAATGAGCAACGACGCGCGAACGTTTAATCAAAATCCCGTATGCGTTCATATACCATTCATCCGATTGAAATGAAACTTGGGTGAGATGTTGTGTACACTTACATGAGGGTTTCTAACTTAGTAAATCCATTTCACAGGAGGTTTCGCACGAGTAGATTCAACAAATGAGCGACGACGCGCGAAGCGTTTCAATAAGGTCCCGTATGCGTTCAAATACCATTCGTCCGAATACGTTGAAACTTGGGTGAGATGTTGTGTTCACCCTACGGAAGGTTTCTGGCTTAATAAATCCATTTTACAATAGGTAGCGCACGAGTATATTCAACAATTGTGTGACGGGACGCAAATCATTTCAACAAAGTACTGTATGCGTCCATATACCATTTATCAGATTGCGATGAAACTTTGGTGAATTGATGTGTTCACTCCAGGAAATATTTCTGTCTTAGTAAATCCAGTTTTTAATAAGTAGCGCACGAGTAGATTCAAAAAATGAGCGACGGTGCGCGAATCGTTTCCACAATGTCCCGTATGCGGTCATATATCATTCATCCGATAGCGATCAAACCTTGGTGAATCATTGAGTACACGCCAGAGAAGGTTTCAGGCTTAGTAACTCTATTTTACAATAGGTAGCGCATGTGTAGATTCAACAAATGAGTGACGGCAAGCGAATCGTTTAAAGAAAATAACTTATGCGTTCATATGTCATTCATCCGATTCCGATGAAACTTTGATGAGCTGTTGTGTACACGCCAGGGAAGGTGTTCAACTTGGTAAATCCATTTTACAATATTGGTAGCGCACGAGTAGATGTAACAAATGAGTGACGACGCGCGAAGCGTTACAACAAAATCCTGTATGCGTTCATATACTATTCATCGATTGCGATGAAACATTCATGAGTCGTTGTGTACACTTATGTGAAGCTTTCTAACTTAGTAAATCCTTTTCACAGTTGGTAGAGCACGAGTAGATTCAACAAATGAGTGACAGCGCACAAATCATTTAAACCAAATCCCGTATGCGTTAAATGCCATTTATCCGTTTGCGATGAAACTTTGGAGAGTTGTTGTGCACGCTCCAACGAATGTTTCTAAATTAGTTAATTCAATTCACGATAGTAAGAAACAGTTAACAGAAATTGAAAAATATATTGTGTATCCAAAAGCACTTCAAGAAACAAAGTTACAACACTTTCTTTGATTGGCAGGACAACGTCTGCCGGGTCAGCTTGTATACATATATATATATATATATATACACATAAATTATATATAAACTTTTGAACTGACGGTGGTTTTGGGGTCTGGGGGATGTGAAACGCGAAGATATGTCGAAATTTTCCGGAAGTCGAAACATGGGACCCATTGCAATAGTTAGCTTTCTAATGAAATCTACCTAATTGCTGCGTTTAAATACGCCTTAGCGTTTTATATACTAAACTAGCAACCCGACCCGGCTTCGCCCGGCAACAGTTATGAATGCATTACGTGATAATGATTTTTTTCCAACGTCAATGAACGACGACCAATATCCGTTTTACGTCTCGGCATGATGGGTTAAAATCACTGATTGGACTATTAATTGTATTATCATGGAGATGCATGTGCAACAAATTCTTGTCAGATGTAATTTAAGAATGGCGAGGTGCATGAAACACAAATCCCCCTTCCGTCCAATCTTAATTTGACTGTGGATTTTGCGGAACGAAATGTTTACAGCCGAAATGAAGAAAAACCGAGTTGCACTTCCAGGGAAACTTCAAACACAACCACTCTTCTCTAAAGTTTTCAACTCAACACGACTCGACAGTTAGCTGGATCTGGGGCAATAAGCTCGTCCACTAGATAAATTGTAACTGGGGTGATAGACTCGGCCCTAGCTACCTCGTAAAATATCGCCTCAGTAACTGAATGGAGATTGTTGGATGAAATGAAAAGGTAAAAACAGTTTTAGTAGGCGATGTAGGCCTATTGAAGATAGAGATATTATCTCCCGGGCGTTTTGTAGAACTTTTCATGCTGAATAATTCTTACACTCATAGTATATAGATATTTTTAACGGTTTGCCCAACGTAAGCTTAAAAAGCGCACGGCAGGGCCCTGCGTAGCTAGTGCCTGTAGTATGTTCTATCCTGCTGCTCCCTTACGGGCAGTCTAAGAAGTAAGCCACAAGCGCGTGACGTCATGTCCTTGCCTCTCCCCACCTGCCGCTCGCTACATGTGCGAGCGAGCTGTGTATAGTATGGCGTAGTGCCCTGCAAGCCTGGCAAGTGCTTTTAGGGCCGTATGACCTTGCCTCACACTGCCAGCACTGTCTACGCTGAACCTCGTCAGTTCAGGCGCGCACGGCCAGCCCGTACCGACATGGTTTCGTAAAGCCGTTCTTATCTTCCCTTCATATTAATATTATTATTATAACACTATTAATATTAGCAATAAAATGATATTGGGTACCAATAGACTACGTCACACACTGTTCCCGAGTACATTGAAAATGAATTCTCTATTATTGAATGGATTCATTGATAGCAAAATTAGGTCATTTATACTTAGGCTTACCCAAACTTGATGAGTGATTTAAAAATGTTGATGTTGATCCTCTCGCTTAATCGAAACGTACCACAAGCTTTCTCTTCTCTTTGAAGCCTATCGTTATCTCTAAACGACCTGTTAGCCTACTTTCGATTTTTGCAAAAAATGAAAGTAGACTTATGAGATCAACACAGGGCGAAAAAAGTGTGTCTGTCTGTGTGTGTGTATGTGTGTGTGTGAGTCTGTGTGTGTGTATGTGTGTGTGTGAGTCTGTGTGTGTGTGTGTGAGTGTGTGTACTCTGAATGTCTGTCCCCCCCTATCAATTCGAACACGGTGAATGCGAATTGAACGAAATTTGGTACAAAGGTAGCACTAGCAAAGGACACCTCAGTGTCATGTTTTATATCGCCGCCATCTTTACTAAAACTGAATGGCGGCCACTCAAACGTTCAAAACGTAAAATCAAATAACGACTAACCAAATCATCCAATCTCTACCAAATTTGGTAACAACATACCTTCGTATAGGATGCGTCTTGTGACCAAACTACAAGGTCGTCCGCCATACCATTTCAGGATGGCGGCCGTGCGAATTATGCAAACTTTATAATCCATATCATGGGACCCACCAGTTCCGATTATCGAGCCGAGAATCGTTTTAACTGTTCTATAGGAAGAGGCACGTACGAAATTAAAAGTTTATTTTGTAATACTATAGTGCAGACGTGATTTTAAAAAGCTCAGCTGATTCATTAATAAGACAAGATGGCAGCGGATATCTTGTGCCTGACTTATATTTCACTAATTTGAGTATTGCATGCAATATAGCGTACTAAAACAAAATAAATAAACTTTGTATGAAATGCTTTATATATAAATAATATACTTCAGTGATGAAATCGTTTAGTATAAATCATTATTTGCTAACAAGTTCTATGTAAGTCATTTTATATGGATCAATGTTCGTTGGCACAAATGGCTCAGTGGTAAAGCGCTAGTCTGTCATTGATATGCCTATGGTTCAAACCCCATCAGAGATATGTTTTTTGCTTGACATTTTACATATTTGTTGCTTTGTAATGACTCAGACGTTTTAAAATTAAGCGTTATATTGTGCATATTACGGTGCAAAACATATACTTAATTAAAACATAATTCGCCAGCAGATTTAATCGAGACATCTTGCTGACAAAAAGGTAACAGATTTTATTGAAAAGTTTCTTCTTCTGGCCGCTAGAATGCACTCGCTCTGTTAGGATTATATTGTTCGATATTTCACAACTAGATATCACTAGTTTTTATATTTATTGTTTCTTGAGTACTGAGACGTTATAAAATAAAGCTTTATATGGTGCTTTTTGCAATGGAAATTATATATTAAAAAAACGACATTCTCCACTGGAGTGACATCTTCCATCCTTCAGTTGTACTATGCAGAAACTATAGATTCGAGCAGCGCTCTATACCGGCCAGTTAGTGAACCCAGTCTTAACGACTGCTAGGAGTAATAAGACAGTAACATTCGTTTATTCCTTGTGCACAGAGGCGTTGTTGATAATCTCAAAACTTGCAATATGGATGATTTGGAGATGGATTATTTTGTTATACCGTGTATTTAAGATTAGCCTATAAATTTACGGGTTGCGAAGTTACTTCACTTAGTTCTATATCATTCGTACACGACACAGAACAACAACGTGACGTCAGTTTCTGATCTGCTCTGATTGGCTATTACATTGCTGCAGTCGGGTAGTTGGCAGTCAAGGATAAAATTCTCGACTGCCAACTGCCAGCTACCAACTGCAACTTCATGTTGTGTATGGTGCCTATAGTATACACGGAGTCGATCGCGACTGCCGACCGAGGACTACCAACTACGGACTGCCGACTGCGCATTGTAGATGGGCCTTATTAGAGCAACGAAGTTTCAATTATTGTAAGTAGTCGGTGTTTGGAGTGTTTGCTGATGAAATTGCAAAATGCTGGGGTAAATTATAAACTATGGTTTGAACGCCACTGTTCAAATCCTGTGTGCCAATTTGCACTTCAAATAGGAAGAAATTAGGAGATGATAAGGACAGAGAGTTATAACTATACCCATACATTTCGGAGAAAGTAGGCTATATGTTCTTTCCCGAACATCTTGTTTTTTTGTTATGCCGAAGGTTACTTCACATCTGATGGTGGGGTCCAGCATAAATCTTGTATCCTTCTTATGGCCAATAACAATTATTATGCCCATTGTATTTTTGCTTCTAACACGAGAAAGACACGAAAACATGGATCGCGTAACATTTCTGAAATGTTACAGCTGCATCTTAGATCTATTTCGGTGATTCCTAACGTTTGTAGTAAATCCCCTTCTTAATTATGTTTTTTTGAACGTGAGCTAGGGTATCAGACACTCCACAGTGTTTGCAGTATACAGAGTCCTGGCTACGCCCATGGAGGTCTCACACAAGAGCATCCTTTGCTTCCACCTATTTGTACTAGGCTACTCACTTTCATGTCTACTTCTGGATTAGTCAATCTCCATAAAATATGGTGATTGGATAGTTTCTGTACTTTCGCAATCAACCTGCAATTTCATTTTGTGTTTACCATAGATCCGCTTCAGTCTTAAGTATCGGTTATTTATATTCCCTTGGTTCCTAAATAATTAATCACCGTCTTCATCGTTATCACCATTTTCATCATCAACACCGTCTTGACAACCTCCTTCGTTGTACGAGCACAAATTACGCACTATGTCATCATGTCTTCAAGCAATGCATGCTCTCTCTGGTACAGTCTCCCTACATGATGCTTACTATACTTTGGATGTTCATTCACTTAAAATTTCAAAATTAGCTTCGAGGTTTTCCTATGACCAGAACTTAGAATGCAATAAAAATCAAATGTCTTAAATACCATATCTGGATTAGCCTAGATATACATATGCAATTGGATTAACTCATGAGGGCTACTTATAGCATTGGCCTTTGAGAATATTTTACGGAAGCTATTCTAACAACTCTACGCAGTGATGTGCTCTCAATTCGAATTGCAGAGTAAGAATGTATAAAAAAGAAAACTCGTGCCCACTGGCCTGGCGCAAGTCCTCGAAATGAGCACCGCTTGGATGATTTACGTATCATCGATACAATTTCAGTACCCCAAACCGAAATTCAATTTCGTGGCAGGACAGGGAATCAAACCCGTACCACCGGGGCGACTGCCAAGAACGTTAGCCGCTACACTACAAGGTGGTCTCTTTCATTGTCAGCGCAATCAATTGCACGATACCATGTAATTTCTTCACTGGGCGAACTATAATAGTACACATTTCTTCGTATTTTTGGCATTGCATAGCCCCTGGTAAGTTAGGAAGACGGTTCGCGTACCATAACCCTAAAGTCGAATAGTTCCAAGAACTAACAAACAAAACAGTCTTAGGCACTCCACCGAAAGAAATACAGACAAGCTGGTAGAAAGACAGACAACATATTTTGTAATTTTTAGAGCAAAATAGGCTAATTGTTATATAATGAATAGCACTCTTGGTCTCCATAGTGTTGAAATAATGAATATTGTCCTAAAACTTGAAGGTTTGAAGGATTTCGTGTCTTCTTGCTTATTTTGCCGTATATCTTATGTGTAGGTAAATTCCACGAGGTATTTTTTCAGGCCATGTTGAATATAAGAATTCTTTTTTTTATCGTTTACCCTCCAGGGTTGGCTTTTCCCGCGGACTAAGCGAGGGATCTCACCTTTACCGCCACTGGTAGTGTCCTGGAGCTTGGGACTCTGAGTCGGGGATACAACTGGGGTGTGTGACTAGCACGTTGCCCAGGCGGCCTCACCTGCAAAGCGAACAGGGGCCTGATGAAGAGATGGGAAGAGTGGGAAGATTAGGCAAGGAAGAGGGAAGGAGGCGGCCGTGGCCTTACGTTAGATACCACCCCGGTATTTTCCCGAAGACGAAGTGGGAAACCACGGAAAACCACTTCGAGGATGGTTGAGGTGGGAGTCGAAACCCCTCTACTCATTTGGACCACCCGAGGCTGAGTAGACCCCAATCCAGTCCTCATACCACTTTTCAAATTTCGTGGCAGAGCCGGGAATCGAACCGCGGAAGTCCTGGGTGGCAGCTAATCATGCTGACCACTACACCACGGAGGCGACTTGAATATAAGAATAAAAGACATAAATGACCTTAGATTGCGACGGAATATCTTTCATTTTAAAATCCTGATGAATTTACTAACGCATAAAAAGATGGTATATTGGCTTTCACGGCCGGTGAATTAAAACTCAGCATTCTTCTAGGTTTGTGCCCTGTCTTGTGTGGGGTTTCGCCTAGGACACCAAGCTGGCTCATCGGCGGGCTCTTGGTGTCCCCGCCCGGACCCCCACAGGAGTGACGAACTGCGCGCCACCTCCCTTTATATTAGGTGCAACTGCACCACTTGACTGCGAGAACTAAAAGCTCAAGCAGCCTTAACCTCCCTATGAAGGCTTCCAAAAAGATGGTATATTGGCTTTCACAGCCGGTGAATTAAAACTCAGCTGAGTTTTACTAACGCATTTTTCTCGAACTCACATATCCATGAAGAGCATCAATCTAGTCATTTGGTGAATTCAGAATCTTGTTATTGAAATACAGTTTTATAGTCCTAATGTAGTTTCTTTGGTTCTACCCATAATTATTCCGGTTGCTATGAGGTAGGGGATGTGGTGAGACAGTTTCCTTGTGGGAATGATTTCATGACGCCAATCTCATGAGAGGAGTTAATGACAAATAAAATTAATGAGGTAATGTATGGAGTGGCTGTGTGTGGTCTTTCGAGTTTGGAGTAGTCTGACCATGCACGTTAACGTGTTTAGGTACCTCGGCTGGTTTGTGACATGTCAACAAATTAAAAAATGTATTTTAACTCTCCTGATTCCATACCGGCCCCTGATTCTATTTTAGGACTATTATATCTCACTGCACCTGCTACATCACCCAAAAAGTATGCAAATTTCTCTATCCTTGCTGCAGATCTGGTTCATGTGCGTCCAAATATCATGTCTTATATGTCTACGGTTTGATTCATTAATGTGTGACTCTCCCACTATGCTATTTTTGTCCTCCCCACGTTATGAGCACGGCAGACCACACGCATATGCCACAATGTTGGCTCTAGTGCGCCTAGTGTGCAGGCTCCGCGCTCAGTACTAAACGTACTTCAGTACCCGGTCAAATGGACAGTGCTTGTGCGACTAAGCGCTGCAGTGCTAGTGTGCTGTCGTGCTGCACTGCTCAGAACTGGACCGAGTAGGGCTGCGCTCGGCCGGCGCGAGTAAATTTCTCGCTAGCACTGCTTCACCTTGCCCATTGCACGGCCCTGGCGCACGGACGCCAGTTTCTTTCGACCTTTTCACTGAAATCGTTAGTGCTTGACTTCTTTTGGTCATAAATAAATTATTTTCTACAGAAACCTTCCTCGATATATCCTTTACAGAATGGTGAAAACCGCATCAAGATCCATTCAGTGGTTCTCGAGATTACCCGTGACATCCAAGAATCGGGGACTTAGTTTTATAATACTGTAAGTAAAGGTTATACGCCAATCAGTATAATTTAATATAATATAATCCCCCTTCCGTCCAATCATAAATTGACTGTGAATTTTGCAGAACGAAAAGTTCACAGGTGAAATGAGAGTTGCACTTCCAGGGAATGGCGAGGTGAATGAAACTCAAATCCCCCTTCCGTCCAATCTTAACTTTGTGTTTCACAGGCGAAATTAAGAAAACCCGAGTTGCACTTCCAGGGAAACTCCAAACACAACCACCCTTCTCAGAAGTCTTAACTCAACACGACTCAACGGTTTGCTGCTGACTGTATCTGGGGCAATAGGTTCGCCCGCTAGCTAGGCTGTAACAGGGATGATAGACTTGCCCTTAGCTAGTTCGTAAACTGTCGCCTCAGTAGTTGAATGGACATGGTCGGAAGAAATTAAAACGTAAAAGCACTTAAAGTGGGCGATGTACTGAAAATAGACATATGCTCTCGCGGACTTTTTTGTAGAACTTTTCATGCTGAACAATTCTAACACTCATAGTATTTAGATATTTTTAACGGTTTGCCCAGCGTAAGCTTACAAAGCGGTCGGACGCCATTTTATTTTCGACTTTTCCACTGAAATCATTAATGCTCGGCTTCCTTTGATCGTAAAAAGAAATATTTTCAACTTAAGTCATCCTCGAGATATCCTTCACAGAATGGTGAAAACCGCATCAAAATCCATCCAGTGGTTCCCGAGTTTACCCGTAACATCCAAGACTCGGGGACTTTGTTTTATACTAAGTAGAGATAGAGATATGAAATTGTTGTAGTCTTGAATTTTCCCAGTTTCTATCCCCCAAAATATCAGATTTACAAAGGACTCTCAGCTGTGTGGGAGTTCCTGTGCGAAATGATCACAGTACTTTTCTTTAAGTCTGTCATCCTAAACAAGACACGACTTCTATATTAAGCTGTTGAATTCTTTACAAACTCACCGACAACCGTTGGATTGACTTTATAACTCATTTGTTTTGCAACCAAAACTGTATGTCTTGAATTTCACTATCTCCTGTTAATCTATGAATTTGTATATAGATATTCTTATTACTTGTTTACTTACTGATTTAGTTATTAGATCTTTTCTCTTAAGGGGTTTGATCGCTAGAAAAACGGTCACGTAAAACAACAACATGTGTTCCTCTTTCAAAGTGTCGACACAATATACGAGGGCTGTTTTTTAAGTAAGGGCCGTTTTTTTAGCCCGTAGTTAGTGCGCACGCCGCAACAAGCGTGCGCGCTATCTCCCGGCATCCTTTGCGAACAAGCAGGCAGCTGTGTAGCTAACCTGTACGCTGACCTGTGCATCTTTACAATATTCAAGATTATTGATTCGCCCGCTGCGTGTGAGGTACGATCTGTGATAAGTTTTTTGAGTGCAAGAAACATGTCGGCTGCAGACATTCATCGAAAGCTTTGTGAGGTGTATGGTGATGATGCAATGACGGAAGGTAAAGTGCGAAAATGGGTACGCGAGTTCAAAAGTGGCCGTGGAAATGTTCATGACGATGAACGCTCAGGTCTGTGATCACCGATGACTTGGTGACTGCAATTGCCACGAACATTCACGAGGACCGAAGATTCATGGTAACCACACTATCAATGGATTTTCCTCAAGTGTGAATTCTTGGTTGTCAGAGCAGGCGGCAAACTTTTATGCAGAGGGATTTCAGAACTTAGTTTTAAGTTATAAAAAGTGCCTAAATAAGCAAGGTAACTATGTAGAAAAATAGAGGAAGGTACGTAAAATCTAAAAATAAATGTGGTTTCAAATTAAAATGTTCGGTTTATAAAAAAACGGCCCTTACTTAAAAAACAGCACTCGTACACTACTACTGAAATAGTTAGAAACAGTTTCATTGTTCATTGTATTTCAGTGGATTGCTTCCATTAGAAAGAAGCAGTGAATGGGATTCCTGCAGATGAAAATGCTGACTTGTTTGTGGAGCTACATTTTATTGCCCTCGCTTGCTGTTTGTTTTATGGGAGCATAAAGCGTCTAGCTCGCTGATTGCTTTCATATTATATGTCTTATGTCCGTTTGCTTACCTAGTGTGTCTCTGTGTTACCTGAGTTTATCTAGTTCTGTACCAGAGGTATTCATAAAGGTGTCAGGCAAGGCTGCAACTTATCACACATACTTTTCAATCTATACATTGAACAAACAATGAAGGAAATTGTAGAACAATTTTAAGTGGGAGTGAAGATTCAAGGAGAAATAATTTCAACTCTGAGATTTGCCGATGACATCATCATCTTGGCCGACACGCCAGAGGATTTGAATGAGTTTTTGAATGGTATGGATTCCGTCTTGAGGAAAGAATTCGTGATGAAAATTAATAAATGTAAAACAAAAATATTGGAATGCAGCGGAAATAAATCAGAATCCTCTATGGACATCAAATTGGCAGGTGAAAAACTACAGGAAGTAGGAGAGTTCTGTTACTTAGGAAGCAAAATAACCAGTGATGGACGAAGAAAAGAAGATATGAAAAGTAGGTTAGCTCAGGCAAAAAAGCATTTGTACATAGATTTAGGTGTTAGGAAGTCATTTTTGAAGGCATTTGTCTAGAGCGTGGCGCTCTATGGAAGTGAAACTTGGACTATTGGTGCAGCAGAAGAGATGAGGTATTAAGACTAGTGGGAGAGGAAAGATGTTTCTGGCGACTGCTAAGAAGAGAAGAGATAGGTTGATAGGACACATACTAAGACACCCAGGAATAGCAAGCTTAATTATGGAAGGAAGGGTCGAGAACAAGAACTGTAGGGGTAGACCAAGGCTGTGTTTCTATCTCCCAAAATTTTAATAATGGCACCCCGTCGTGTTCGTTAAGCCGCCATTTTGGACACGATGACGGCCTAGGGTGGGGGCTTAACGAAGCCCTGATAATCAAAACGATCTAAAAATTTTCCGAGCATGGTCTCCAATCAAAACGTTCCTGATTGGCTGAGCACTTATTGGGTCCTTCCCGCCACACAGCCGCAATCAAATCCGCCATTAACCTCAATTTAGCATAACCTAAGTTACTTAAATTACAAATATTAATAATGTTGGTGAAGGGTGGGTGACTTGTGGATTAGATAAGCCATTTTTAGTGTTGCCTTATATAGATTTGTGGTTTTTTGGCAATCTCGTTATCTTGTAGTCATTAAGATAAATAGTTATATTTCGGGGGCCTGTCACTCAGTAGCGGTTTATCACAACAGTAGCAACTATTACGAATAGCTGTACTATAGTAAGTTTTTTCTGCACCTTCGCGAAATAGTGGCGGTGGTTTGAGATTATTTTTGACTACCATTATGGGGTTTTAATAGTTTTTCATAGAGCATTTTTGTTGTCTTGTAGGCATGATTGATTTGACATGTTAGGTCTGCATGTAGCCTACAGTTTTTTTCTTCTGGTTTTTGGAATAATGCTCATTCTCATTACCATTAAGTGCAACCGTGTTGACCGACTGAAAGACATTGAATATTTCGTTTACTAAGGCAGCACTGAAATATGGGTTGCAACACGATATGGACTTGGAACTTATGTTCGCTTAACAAAATAACGATACATCAACAAGTCATCCTTGTAATCTCTGCAAATAATAAAAATATTTCCCATCCAATATAGGCCTATTCATGTTGAACGGTAGAATGTTATCAACCTTTATTAAGGCAACACTGAAAAATGTTCATTTTGATCTAGCCTACTTACTCGGAGTCATCTGCATCAATGTCCCTAGAGGTTCAGTTTTTTTAAATTCTCCCTTTCCTATGGTCAAATAACACATGGATGTTCCCTATTTTTCTTAAGGGGATTCAATGATCTTATGCTGAACTAATTAAGAATAGGGCATGTATCAGGATAAAAATAATGTCCATAACCATCAGAAACTTGAGAACACAGATCAGGAGAATGTTGATCGACCATGGATGCAAGACCAGAAAGTCTTATAGAGGAGTGTTTCATTTAGAGGCTTGGAACATCATGGTCAAGACCCCTGTACTTGGGTGTGTGCTCAATTTGTTTGAAAACCCGTTGACAGATCATAAGTTAATCTGTGGCTGGAATCCACTCAGTCCTATGCTAAGCTGTGAGTACTGGGCACCATTAGTGTTCTGTGACTACTGTATCAATTCCTGAAAATTGTGTCATAGGCCTATGCATAGACAAGTCGCTGAGAATGTTCTATGAATGGTGAATACCAGTAGGCTAGCCTACTTAGCTGCCTCCTTCACTAGCATTTCCAGGCACCTGGTTAGTTGGTAAAATGAAATAGAAAAATCACTTGAATGATTCAAGTTGTCCTTGATTGCCCTCGAGGGACAGTGTACCCCATTCCAGATCTTAGTTCAGAATTAGTTTCCTTGACGGAGTTGGAGAAACAGTCACAATACCTATGGTACTACTAGACCTAGTACGGTACATGTAGATGGAAGCAACCACTAGGTAACTTATGTCCCATTAGTTGGGAGTGTTAGGGAATGGGAGATTGGTTCAACATTTCAGCCTATGTTGTTGTATATTTCATTAATATATGAGATCTAAAAGTGTATCATAGGAATATTAAAGCAAACCATAATATATTACCAGTTGGTCAATTGGATACAACAATTCAATGAAACATTCTGTTAATAATTAGGAAGTGTCGTAGGCAACCAGAGAAGCGACACAAGAAAAAACACCTGAGTCTTCCAGGCAGTTGTTATCAACTGTATTTCACATAGAGAAGAATGACTAAAATGGTTCCTCATGAAAAAAAAACAACTGGTCAATGGCTTGAAAGACAGTAGTAAGGACTTACATGCTGTCAGTAAAAGTGGAGTTAAGAAAGATGTCTGGAATATTTAAATCAGCAGTTGATAGCCATGATTTTTAAAATTACCCTAGTTAATTGCACCTTAATATGATTAGTAGCCTACCGGTATGTGCAAGATTTTAAATGGTAGGTTTTCCTGTGAACCAAAAAACAGCTCTTAACATGGATTATGTTCAGGTTAGGCCTACAAGTTATTGGGAGGGAGGTTTATTTTACATACCTGTTGCACATAAAATGAGCTTCTGATTAGAGCTCTGTGGGAATGTTTAAATGGTTTGATGATACAGGATTTATCAAGCCACTTTCTATGCATCTTTTAAAAACATTTTAACAATTCATAAATTACTGTCATCATTGCTAATGCTGTAATCTGTCATGTTTATTTATGCAGCATGAGGAATTAGGAAACATTGGTAGGATTGGTATATTGAGTGGAGATATAGTAGGATAAAATGCAACTGTGTCATGGAAACCTAAGATGTATTTTTATTTCTCAACTTTATTTTCTGTAGACTCCAATACAGCCCACCACCAGGGGAAAAAAAGTGTTGGTGATGTTTAATGAGAGCAAATCTTGAAATACTGTGATTTAAGTAGTTGGTATCAAAAGCTGTATAGGAAAAATGAAAATGTGAAGTCACGCCCAAGTTTATGAAGCCTTGCCAGACTCAGCTGAAATTATCTTCGATGCAAATCAAGTCTCAATAGTTAAAACTTTAGGACGACCTTTGACATGAGCACTATAATAGGCCTACATTTAGGATCGACATAGCCTGCAGTAGGTCTTGTGCTACTCTATGCACCTGGGCATGTTAAAAAAAACTCAGCCTGCAGGTTAATAAGGTATTATATTACTATAAATCTATCTCAAGCAAATCCAAGAAGTTACCAGACTGAGAAACTACATATCAATATTTAAACAAAAAAGGGTGGCAGTGCAAACTGCACTTTTAATCCTTGCTTCATTAGTTAAACCATAATATTTGTACATAAATACAGTAAGGACTTCACATTACAAACGGCCACTTAAATTATATGCCTTATTAGGCATAACCTACAAATTACACGTCATGAAATTGGTAAATATAAGCAGACAGCAACATCAATATGCAATGGTCTATAATGTAGTGTTATAGTGCACAAAAGGTTATTGTACTGAATGTATTTCGAACTTAAGAATAAAACTGGTGGAAACGACAGCCAATTGATTTACATCCATTACATCCAAAGTAGTAGAAACTTTCAGTTGATTGGCAAGAGTGTTGATTTGTACTTTTATTTTCACAAATTTTGATGAACAGTGTCACGCTTCAATTTAAATATAAACGCACATAGCCTACAATTCCTCATCAATAAGTGATTTGCACTTCATACTGTCATGAACTGGAATAGATTTCTAGCAATTTAATTGATGTAGAAATCTATTCCTCTCGCCACCATATTGGTGATAATTGTAAACAAACCCGCGGGCAGCCAATGGCGGGTAATAATTGCCAGCCAATAACAAGCCAGGATGATGCGGATCATAATTCGCGTTTCACTCTCATTGCGTTTTAACTTGAGGTGAGGAATCAGCTGTTCGTTAACGCCACGGGGTGCCATTATTAAAATTTTGGGAGATAGAAACACACTCCAAGGTTAGTATATGTTAAACTGATTGCCTCGGGCGTAGAGTGCTGTAGCTATGTAGAGATGAAACGATTAGCTCAGGATAGGGAGGCATGGAGCGTTGGATCAAACCAGTGAAAAGACTGAAGACTCAAAGAACACAACAAACCAGAAGTTCCTAAACTTTTAGACTGGGGTCTAATATACTATAATTCACACTCTTTCCACACCACGAGGTAATGTTACTGGATTGTCAACGCGGCAATTTAATACAGTGGAATCCCTGAATACAAAATCCAGGAAAATCTGAACATCATTTTAATGGAAACGCATAAAAGAGTAAAGCACGAATTTATTATTCATTTATATTTTTACTAGCAAGCCGCCTCGGCTTCGCCCGGTGTCTTTAACGGTTTACCCAACCAAAGTTTAAAGGCGTATTTATTTACGATTTCAATGAACCACGACCTATATCTGTTTTCCGTCTCGAATAAAATCACTGACTGGACTATCTTATTATTTAATACGCTAAGGCAGGGCCATCCACACAGCGCTCCGGCCGCGCTCTAAGCCAGTGCTCCGAGCTCTTTGGTGGAAGGAAGTTTCAGTAGTGGCTGGTTAAGCTCGCGGTCTGCCCGCCGCACCGAAGTGAGCTATGTTTGGCTCAATGTACATTTGTAGGCGTTTCTTTTCGGTTCTTAAGCTTGCCAAAAGTCAACATCGTGCAGCGATGAGTGATATAAACTTGCGCAATTGTTTAAGAATAGTTGTGTCCTGAAATATTGTACCCAATTTGGAGATATTGTTTCCCCCAAAACTAAAAGCTTATAAAAACGATGGTGCAAAAGTCACTCAAGGTCTGTACTATCTGTTCATATTGGTAAAATGTTGTTGAATTTTTTTCTCTAATATGTTCACATTTCAGTTTGGAATAAATCATAATATTCATTACTTAATACTTGCGTTCGTTTCCTGCACATTCCATACATCGGAGTACAATTCGATTTGTATATGCGGTTCATTTTTTATGGCAAAACAACCCTATCAATATGATATTAACAATCCCACAAAAGCCGTCGGCCGCACGACTGTACATACGTATCTAGTCAGCGCGGTCCGAACATCCGCCGTCTGTCTCAGATCTCCTCGCTGCCACAGTGTATTGGTGAAGTGGTGAGGGGGGGGGGGGGGGGGGGGAGCGCTAGTCTGATTGCCCAGTGCTTCCCGAGCGCAACGACTGAATGGCCCTGCGCTAAGGTGTATGTTTCACAAAACTTAAGCTCCGAAACCAGAGGGAATTAGAAGGTGTGGTTTGTACCAAACTCTTCCAAATCGTCTCAATAGTACAGGAAAATTCTTGCATTAGTTGAAAAGTCAACAGAAATATATTTATCTGTTTATAAAGTGCTTTTAAACAAATAAACAAGACGATAGCCCCTGGCAGAACTGTGTCGCAGCCTGCCCGCATAGTACTAGAGATGGGCGGGTAGTCTGTACACATGCGGCACACACAATCTATTATTTTCGAGAATTCTCGCACGGGTCCGCTAGTAAATTATATTACAGTATCATGGAGATGCATGTGCAACGAATTTTTGTCAGACGTAATTTAAGAATGGCGACGTGCATGAAACACTAATCCCACTTCCCTCCAATCTAAACTTGACTGTGTATTCTGCGGAACGACGGCTGAAACTGGGGTGATAGGCTCACTCACTAGCTAGGAAGCTAGTAACTGAATGGAGATTGTTGGAAGAAATGGAAACCTGAAAACACTTATAGTGGGTGATGTATTGAAGATATAGATATGCTCTCCAGGACTTTTTAACGTCACAACGTCAAATAAATAGTTGGAATACAGTGACGTTCGTGAAAAGTGTTACAGTGAAAGGTGAAGATATCGTTTTATAACTCTTCTGCTGCAACGCTCTCTCTTCTGTTGCTGCGCTTGAGTGTCGCTACTGTCGTTTTTGGATGTCACGGGTGAACTACTTAACGGATTTTGATGCGGTTTTCACCATTCTGTAAATGATATCTCGAGGAAGAGTTCTGTAGAAAATAATTCATTTTTGATCAAAGGAAGCCGAGCAGTAACGATTTCAGTGATAAAGTCGAAAACAACACTTGGCATCCCTGTACTTATTAAGCTTACGCTGGGCAAACTGTTACAAATATCTATATACTATGAGTGTAAGAATTGTTCAGCATGAAATGCCCTACAATGAAGTCCGTGAGAGCATATTTTTATCTTCAATACATCGCCCACTAAAAGTGTTTTTACGTTTTCATTTCTTTCCAACAATCTCCATTCAATTACTGAGGCGACAGTTTACGAGCTGGCTAGGGATGACCTATCACCCCAGTTGCAGCCTAGCTAGCGGGCGAACATATTACCCCAGATACAGTCAGAAGCAAACTGTCGAGTCGTGTTGAGTTAAAACTTCAGAGAAGAGTGGTTGTGTTTGGAGTTTCCCTGCAAGTGCAACTCGGCTTTTCTTCATTTCACCTGTGAACTTTCCATTCCGTAAAATAATTAATTAAAAATATACGAAGCTGAAATTTCGCAAGAGCGACAGTTTAAACAAATCAGACCAAAAAGAAAAAACGTTGTCACGCTCAAATATCGTCACGCATCGTAGTTGCACACCCCCAACAATTTTTTGTACAACTTTTCATGCTGAACAATTCTGACACCCATAGTATGTAGATATTTATAATGGTTTACCCAGCGTAAGCTTAAACTGAGCGGACGGTAGGGGGTTCTTTTCGACTCGATTCACTGAAATCGATACTGCTCGGCTTCCATTGGTCATAAATAAATTATTATATACAGGAACCTTCCTCGAGAAATCCTTTACAGAATGTTGAAGACTGCATACAAATCCATCCAGTGGTTCTCGAGATTACCCGGAACATGCAAGAATCGGGGACTTTTTTTAATACTAAGTAGAGATTTCAATTGCAGAAAATCTTGAGAGATGGCTTTGTTTCAAAGTTTCTTCACTTGTTGCATTACAAAAATGTTCAATTTTCCCTCGATGCTTTTTCCAGTCACTGATTGTCGCTTTACTAACACCAAATTCGGCAGCCAACTAAGTGCGTTAACCGTTCGAGTTTTTCTTCCACGGACTGTGTGTCCGTTTGCTTGCCATGATTTTAGATAATTGGGAATCCATCTTTCACGGCTCACTTTCAATGCAAAAAACAAACTTTCAACTGAAACTTGGTGAAATTTTATCCAGCAACAGAATAGCCGAACGCACAACACAACAAGCACAAGGAAACTGACTGGACCAATAGGCCTGTTGTAGTACCGTAGTTATTTTTAGGGAAAATTTCCGCAACATTGAAAACGCCTTCAAATAGTTCCCGTTCAGCCTGTTTATGTAAATAAATAAATAAATAAATAAAACAGCCTTACAAATCCCATAAGGTCTATGGTAGGGGCAGTGCTCAGTTTTTGCTCATCAGGTGAGCAAGTCCTGAGGAGCATAATTTGGTTCAAGTGTTCCCTTTGTCCTAGCGTTGGCGCACTTAATAGCCTACTTCCCGGTGTGGTTGAAACGTTTATTGAAACCATGTAGGCCGTGATACGTTTATCTATGGAATGATTAGTCTTCTTTGGAGGTAGCGTTGGAGCGCTTGAGTGGAGGAAACATGAACTAGTGGAACGGGACTGTCAACTCTGTGGATAGCAGAGATGAGTTGGGACTATAGAGAAACAAGATGTTCAGTAAAGAACATATAGCCTACTTTCTCCTAAATGCATGGGTATTGTTATAACTCTTTGTCCTTTTCAAGGAGTATGATTGAATGTTGGTTGTAGTAGCTTGTTGAAATACAACGTGCTATAGGGATATTAAACATGAATATGAGGTGCCCTTTGCTAGTGCTACCTCTGTACCAAATTTCGTTCAATTCGGTTTCGCCGTGTTTGAATTGATAGGGGGAATCGATTTGCACACATACTTGGCCACCATCTGCAAACTATTGGGCTGATGTTCTTGCAGTTTGGTCAGAATATGTTTCCCACATAAAGATATGGTGTTGCAAAATTTGGTAGAGACTAGATTATTAGGTTGGTCGTAATTACATTTTAGCTTTTAACATTTGGGTGGCCGCGATTACGTTTCCGTCAAGATAGCGGTGATATAAAACATGACACTGAGGTGCCTCTTGCTAGTGCTACCTCTGTACCAAATTTCGTTCATTCGGTTCCACCGTGTTCGAATTAATAGGGGGAATCAATTTTGACATAAAGATGGCCGCCATCCGCAAACTATTAGGCTAATGACCTATTAGATTGGTCAAAGGATGCTCCCTCCATAAAGGTATGTTGTTGCAAAGTTTGGTAGAGATCGAATGGTTATGTTAGTCGTAATTTGATTTAAGCTTTAAACATTTGTGTGGCCGCTATTACGTTTCTGTCAATATGGCGGCGATATTAATCATGACACTGAGATGCCCTTTGCTAGTGCTATCTCTGTACCAAATTTCGTTCCATTCTGTTTCACCGTGTTTGAATTAATAGGGGGAATCGATTCTGACACAAAGATGGCCGCCATCCGCAAACTATTAGGCGAATGACCTATTAGATTGGTCAAAGGATGCTCCCTCCATAAAGGTATGTAGTTGCAAAATTTGGTTGAGATCGGATGATTAGGTTAATCGTAATTTGATTTAAGCTTTGAACATTCGTGTGGCCGCCATTACGTTTCAGTCAAGACGGCGGCGATATAAAACATGACACTGAGGTGCCCTTCGCTAGTGCTACCTCTGTACCAAATTTCGTTCCATTAGGTTCCTCCGTGTTCGAATTAATAGGGGGAATCAATTTTGACATAAAGATGGCCGCCATCCGCAAACTATTAGGCTAATAACTTATTAGATTGGTCAAAGGATGCTCCCTCCAAAAAGGTATGTTGTTGCAAAGTTTGGTAGAGATCGGATGGTTATGTTAGTCGTAATTTAACTTAAGCTTTGAACATTTGTGTGACCGCCATTACGTTTCTGTCAATATGGCGGCGATATAAAACATGACACTGAGATGCCCTTTGCTAGTGCTACCTCTGTACCAAATTTCGTTCCATTCGGTTTCACCGTGTTTGAATTAATAGGGGGAATTGATTTTCACACAAAGATGGCCGCCATTCGCAAACTATTAGGCTAATGACATATTCATTTGGTCAAAGGATGCTTCCTCTATAAGGGTATGTTGTTGCAAAATTTGGTAGAGATCGGATGATTAGGTTAATCGTGATTTGATTTAAGCTTTGAACATTTGTGTGGCCGCCATTACGTTTCCGTCAAGATGGCGGCGATATAAAACATGACACTGAGGTGCCTTTTGTTAGTACTACCTCTGTACCAAATTTCGTTCCATTCGGTTGCACCGTGTTCGAATTAATAGGGGGAATCGATTTTCACTCAAAGATGGCCGCCATCCGTAAACTATTACGCTGATGACCTATTGGTTTGGTCATAGGATGCTCCCTCCATAAGGGTATGTTGTTGCAAAATTTGGTAGAGATCGGATGATTAGGTTAGTCGTAATTTGATTTAAGCTTTGAACATTTGTGAGGCCGCCATTACGTTTCCGTCAAGATGGCGGCGATATAAAACATGACACTGAGGTGTCCTTTGCTAGTGCTACCTTTGTACCAAATTTCGTTCAATTCGCATTCCCCGTGTTCGAATTGATAGGGGGGGACAGACATTCAGAGTACACACACTCACACACACAGACACACACACAGACTCACACACACACATACACACACACAGACAGACACACTTTTTTCGCCCTGTGTTGATCTCATAAGTCTACTTTCATTTTTTGCAAAAATCGAAAGTAGGCTAAAAAGAGAAGAGAGTTGTTAGAGGTTATTGGCTATGATTAAAAAAAACTATTGTATGGAACATATTGTATGATACCTAATCGAGAAGGAAGATAAAATTTAAGTTATTCTGTCTTATTTAATACGTCATTTGATTGTATTACGACAGTTTCTAATACACGTCCTTTAAAAGAAGTAATACAAATATGAGAAAACGATTGGTGCTATAGAAGTTGGAAATTATAGGTTATTGTGACAGCATCACTGTTTTAACTTATATATGACATCCATTTATTCTTCTAATTCGTAAGTACCGTAGCATTCCAATGAATTATGGCTATGTTGCAGCGTATATTAATCTGCCTAGGTTACTGTAGTGTCCTGGTTGGTGTTATAAACACACCATTCCTGAGATGAATGAGTTCTCGTGTCTCTATTAAAATAATATTCATTCATAGTAGGCTATTCTATCTATGAATTGGCGCCCTCCCGGATATAAATATCACATGATAAGAACCCATTACATGGTTTCCGGTAGGAGACTTGTCACTTCTGTATCAGGTAGTCGCTTTCTCCCCATTCGAATGTTTGGGTACAGTTTAGAATGCCTCTTCACAATTATGACATTTGTACAATATTTTTCTGAAATGACTGTCTGAATGGCGAATGACTTGTCACTTCTATTACATGTGTACATCTTTTGCACCTGTAGGATGTGTGTGTGTGTGGTAATGTCACACCAAATGCCTTACTGTTGCTGTGACACATTTGGTTAATCCCCTCAGGATGAATAATCACGTTGTAGGGATGGTATAATACTGCAGTATGTAACTATTTTCTTTGTCTCATCTGTTTGCTTTAATCGATTCTTTCAAAATGAGCACTCTATCTAGATGTGTAGCTGATAGCGATTTAAATTGCTGTATAGGTAGTTGGTGTTAATTTGTGTATTATTTACAAAGCACAATGTGAACATGAATTTATAGGTCTTTGGCGTAATTGGCGAGTGTAATTGACCTTTTAGAGCAGTTCTTCAGGTGGTACTGCGTACATTTCAATCCACACAGTTGGCATTTGCAGTTGTCATCCGGTGTGGGGTGGCCGTCAGTCGTGCGGATCTTCCAGTGAAAGCCGTAGGCGGCAAATCTTGTGTATACATGTCTGAGCTACAGTAGAAGTTTGCACCTTTCCATTCGTTTGTATGTAGTGCTTTCGCGGAGTGGATATCCGCTGGAATCAGCCGTGCCTTTTCTCTTCTATTCTCTCTTCCAGGATGAAGATGGAGGCAGGTGTGTCCTGTATGTTGAAGGCGGATTTGAAAAACGCGTTCCGAGAGGCAGCCCCACTAGAAGTGCTAGAAGACCTTAACAACTTGCAGTTCTGGCCTAAAGGGGTACTGGTCAGGCAGTTAGTGTTAATAGAATTAGGATAAATAAATGGGTCCCCACCAGAACGTTGCAAGCACCAGAATCAAAATTTTACGGGAACTGAAAAACAAAATAGGCTATTTCTGAAATCTATTGACAATTATTACTTTTTAGGTGATATAACATAAATTGGGGCTTTTAACTATACTACTCCCCAATTAATTTCAAAATTAAAAGCTTATTATCTATCATGTAATAAGCAAAACATTCTTCTTTCAGAGTAAGAACGTTTCACGTGCAGTAATCCACTGCTCTTGTTTTAGTACTTAGTCGCGAAACTATCATGTGCTGCTTTGCCAAAATTAACGACGCAGGAGTACTTTAGCGTGACAGAAATTCTTCTGATGCAGGGAAGTCGTATTTCAGCAGCTATAAATACCGTCTGACGAAGCCGTGATAGAATCTAACACCACGGGTTCACAAATCCAGCACTCTACCGCCAGAGACACGCAGCTCGACTGTTAGGTATTTTCAAACTTATGCCTTGAGTTTCGGCTTCCCTTTCGTTTCTTGATCCTAATCGCCTGATTACGGTTCACCAGTTACATGGCAGTAAGAGGACCACAAGTAATGTATTTACTTAGAGTGTAAATGTAATTTAAAGGAAACTTTTCGTTTTCAATAATAAACCTTCCACATTGATTCATTTTAAATGGTCGTAAATTAATTCGTGCAAGTTCATTTTTTTAATATAGAAACTCGCTATTGTAAATTCAACGGACAAACAGAAGGGATGTGCAACGTTTTAATGATTACCATATTGGGAGACTTATATACACATGGATGAGACCAGGAGATACCGGGCGTTACCAAATCGACTTCATTATGGTCAAGCAGAGGTTTCGAAACCAGATTTTGGATTGTAAAACATATCCTGGTGCTGACATAAACTCTGACCATAATCTGGTTGTAATGAAATGCAGATTAAAGTTGAAGAAACTGAAGAAAAGTCAAAAGCCAAAAAGGGGGACAATAGACAGACTGAAAGTAAAAGATGTAAACGAAAGATTCAAGAAGAGTATAAAGGAAGGACTAATCAAAACCCCTAAACAAACTTCAATTGCAGACGAATGGGCACTTTTGAAGAATGAAATAACAAAATCCGCAGAAGAAAACATTGGTAGGAAAGTAAGAATAGGTAGAAAACCGTGGATCACTCAGGATATACTAGAATTGATGGATGAAAGGTGGAGACACAAGAATCTAAGAGATGAAGAGGGGAAAGCAGAATACAGACGTCTGAGAAATGAGGTTAACAAGAAGTGCAAGGAAGCGAAAGAAGAATGGTTGAAAGAGAAATGTGCAGGTATAGAAAAGTGTCTGAAATTAGGAAAAGTAGACACAGCTTATCGAAGGATTAAGAATACTTTTGGGGAAAAGAAGACTAAGTGCTGTAATATTAGGGACACAAATGGAAAGCCTCTAACAGATAGGGAAGAAAAGGTTGAGAGATGGAATGCTTACATAGAGTGCTTGTATAAGGGAAAGGAGATTGAGAATCATGTAATGGAAAGGGAGGAGGAAATTGATGAGGATGCAAAAGAAGATTTAATATTGAGATCAGAATTTGACAGAGCATTAGAGGACTTAGGCAGGAACAAAGCACCAGGCATAGATGATATACCGATTGAGTTGCTACGCTGCATAGGAGATGAAGGTCTGATCAGGTTATTTCACTTGGTGTGTAGGATTTATGAGACAGGTGAGGTACCCCCTGATTTCAAGAAGAACGCTATCATCCCTATACCAAAGAAAGTGGGAGCTGACAGATGTGAAGATTACCGTACAATCAGCTTGATTACTCATGCTTCAAAGATCCTGTATAGAATAATTTACAAGAAGATTGAAAGCCAGATAGAAACGGATTTGGGTGAAGACCAGTTTGGTTTCAGGAGAAATGTAGGAACAAGGGAAGCTGTACTAAGTCTTAGGCTGATTTTGGAAGGTAGAATAAGGAAAGATAAGAGAACGCTCATGGCATTTGTAGACTTAGAAAAGGCTTTTGATAACGTTGATTGGACTAAATTGTTTGACATTTTGAAATCTATTGGAATAAAGTACAGGGATAGGAGGGTGATATACAATCTATACAGAAACCAGACAGCAGTCATTCGAGCTGAAGGATATGAGAGAGAAGCTGGTATTATGAAAGGTGTAAGGCAAGGCTGCAACTTATCACCCATACTTTTCAATCTTTACATTGAACAAGCAATGAAGGAAATTGGAGAAAAATTTAAAGTGGGAGTGTAGATTCAAGGAGAAATAATTTCAACTCTGAGATTTGCTGATGACATCGTCATCTTGGCCGACAAGCCTGAGGATTTGAATGAGTTTTTGAATGGTATGGATTCCGTCTTACGGAAGGACTTCATGATGAAAATTAATAAATGTAAAACAAAAATACTGGAATGCAGCCGAAATAAATCAGAAACCTCTATGGAGATCAAATTGGCAGGTGAAAAGCTGAAGGGAGTAGGAGACTTCTGTTACTTAGGAAGCAGAATATCAAGTGATGGACGAAGCAAAGAGGATATAAAAAGTAGGTTGGCTCAGGCAAGGAAAGCCTTTCTACAAAAAAAGGAATCTGTTGACATCGAATATTGATTTAGGTATTAGGAAGTCATTTTTGAAAGCCTTTGTCTGGAGCGTGGCGCTCTATGGAAGTGAAACTTGGACTTTAGGTGCAGAAGAAAAGAGGAGAATTGAGGCATTTGAAATGTGGTGTTACAGGAGAATGATGAAGATCAGATGGGTAGATAGGTTCACAAACGAAGAGGTATTAAGGCGAGTGGGAGAGGAGAGATGTTTCTGGTGACTGCTAATGAAGAGAAGAGATAGGTTGGAAGGGCACATACAGTACTAAGACACCCAGGAATAGCAAGCTTAGTTATGGAAGGAAGGGTCGAGGACAAGAACTGTAGGGGTAGACCAAGGTTAGAATATGTTAAACATATTGTCTCGGATGTAGGGTGTGGTAGCTATGTAGAGATGAAACGATTAGCTCAGGACAGGGAGGCATGGAGAGCTGCATCAAACCAGTCAAAAGACTGTAGACTCAAACAACAACATTAGCACCGACTAGATATCCTCCCGTTGAGGAATAAGCACTCCCATCGTTCCTTAATCGCTTTCTCGTAACATACAGTGTTTCCAGTTTTGGTAGTTATTAGAACATTTTTGGTCTTTCATCGTAAGATTCAACACGGAGCTCACTGGTCACACGTGCGTTGGCGTGGCCATTTTTTTTTTTTGTTCAACTGCAACGTTCTGGAACTGAACGCCCATTTTGACACCTCAGAACTCCCTGGAAAGTTAACGTTTTCCCCAGAAGACGCCACTAAATGACGAGAGAAGAGGTTAAGAAACGTTCCGACACTGAAACTCAGTCTCAGTAAGTTAGCGCTTGCAAGGTTCTGGTTAGGATCCTTTAAAATAGAGTAACTATGAGAGTATACTAGAGTTTCTCTTTATTTGTTACAGATTCCAGTTCATGTGGTGAATCTCTATTTCGTGGTGTGGAGAGTGGGTGACGTCAATGATCTCACGAGTGAGTAGATAGCCACCTTAAATAAGTTTGTCCGCCATCACTACAAACAAGCTGATATATAGCATAAGTAGCTTCGAGCGCTAGAATGAAGCTCCATGGTCAGATAACACTCTAAGTGATGAATTACATTTATCATTCATTCATTCATTTATTTATTTATTTCAAGGCTGATAGTGAAAACTGTTACTGAACTGATGAAACTTACAAACTGATAGAAAAACAGAAATTTAAAATCACAGTCGAGGAGGAATTTTTGTGTTAGTAGTATAAAGGACGCAACATCCAGGTCATTTGCCCCTAATTATAATGAAGGTAATAATGAAAATGGAAGCGACTACTAACTACTGGCACATGTATTTTGCCAATTAATAGAAAAATTGATAAGAAAAATGAATAAGTGAACTAAAAGACGCTGCTCATATCTCATTGGCTGTTAGAAAAATGGAGAGCCTTTAACCACATAGCGCTGTAGGAAAATGATCGGAGTACATAACAATATTGAAAGCACCAACACGTGTTACAGCTGATAACCTCAATGTTCTGCCTCAACACAATCGTACTTATACGGAGGCCTACTATTTGGTTAACGGATGTGGTCTACAGTAAGTTATGCATAATGATAACTGTTAAAAGGGGCGCAAGAGATAGTATTTTACTAATTATTCCCCATGACTGCAATTTGTAAGCAGCGTAAAATGTAACTATTTTCGCAATTCCGCACCAGAACAAGGGTAGGGGCGGAGTGATCCATCCCGCATGGCTAGCCAACAATACAATAACTTAAATACCGGTATTCTTACAGTTACAGCTCATCTCTGAATCTCTACTACAACGCTGAAATACTACCGACTTGGTTCTAGGGCCTTAAAACTTGGGTTTGGGTCCCTTTGTCTAGCTGTTTGTTATTATACAAATCTACACCAATTCATCGAACTAAACCAAATGTTACGCCATATTTTCATTCTTGCAGTTCAATGCTTTAAATGAGCCATATTTATACAAATAAAGAGCCTAAATCTAGGAATTGCAAAGGATTGTCGTAATTTCTAGAGGGCAGTGTTACCTGCAGGGTTCCAAAAAGTTGAGTACATAAAATTTGGTTGATTCATTCATTCATTCATTCATTCATTCATTCATTTGCAATTAGTGCTGTATCTTCCTGTGGCAATCGAGTTTACTGTACATAACAAATAAACAATTATACATAACAATTCAATAACAATTAAACTGGAGTATTTGCACAAATCGTCTGTCTTTGCTTAAACACACTAATACGTCTGGAAGAAAGGCTCTAAGACTGCGGCAGGTAGAGAGTTCCAGTTATCAGTTATCCAGTTAACGAAAGAATATTTATCATAATTTGTACGCTGTGGTCGCTTTGAAAGAATTATCACTCCTACTCATGCTGGTTGATTTGTATACGTGTTGTACATAGCGCAGAGTCTAGATGCCATCCTTCTAGCCTCAAGTGATTCCCACCCAAGTATCTTTAACATACGGGTCATACTGGTCCTGGGATTAAAGCCACTGACCACGTATCTAGCAGCCTTTCTCTTTTGACCATTAACAACTCATTGATGAGCCCTACTTGATATGAATCCCAATCTGCCGAGCCGTATTCCAGAGTAGGTCTTACAAGTGACAAATATCCTAATTCTTTAGCAGAGGTACTACTTCCTTTTTACCCTCATTACAAAGTGGAGAGATTTGCAAGCCTTAGAAACTACAAAATCCTACACGACTACTCCATTTCATGTCATTCCTTACGTGAACGCCTAAATATTTGCATGAATCTTCTTCAACAAGTATTTCCGAAACAATATTATATTGATAATCTTGCCTTCGCCCTTTCCCTATTTTTATGAGACTACATTTTATTGTGCTTATTTTCATTTTATTTTCAATCACCCAGCTTGGTGAAACGGTGTAAGAACAAACTACGTTCAGTCAGTTAATACAACAGATTTTTTTTGAAGTATTTTCAAAGTAAAGTGCATCCAGTTATCAATAATTATGGAAAACATCTTTAATTTATTTTGTCTGTCTGTTAGGTAGTCAGCCCGAAGGCTGGTTGGATCCTCAAAAAGTACCGCCGTTAGATTATGTGGGTAGATACCCACAAAAACCCAAGGCAGCACTATACTGAGGCGTACTAGACAAGTAGAGGAGTGAGTTAGTTTGCCATTGCTTTCCTCACGGAGTCAGTACAGCAGTACTGACCCTATGAGTAGAACCTTTCACAGCATTCACAGGCACTGACTGTGCCCTGAATGTCATTACTAAGCACCACCCATACCTCAGTAGCTTCCATATAATCACAGCCATGAGTGAGACTGAGACATCGGTGAAAAGCCACATTTTACTCTAGCTTCTTTTAAAATTTGTATATTCTGTGACTTGTTGCAAACTGATAATATTGGTTAGACTTTGTGATACACAGGGTTGTCCACCGTTGACTATAAAGAAGAAAAGAAAATTAGTCTAGTATCAAATCTTTTTCTTTAAAGTCAATTTGCAACAAGTCACAGGATGTACGATTTCAAACCTTTGATTTTTTTTCCATATTGATAAAGGATGCATCTTATTTTGAAAATAGGCTACTTCATGAAATTTTCAGTTTTGATAACTGACTGCACGTTTTTCTTTTGAGAATATTTCATTAGCCTTTGACATCTTTTACAGGGTTCAGAATAATAATGAAATACCAATGGGTACTTAATACATTCATTACACTTTACTCAATAATTAATGAAATGTACCACTTTCGGCCAGATTATGGCCTTTTTCAGCGATGTTATTAAAAAGAAAAGAAACGAGAAAAGCTATGTTAATAATGTGTTACGTGGATTTTCTATGAAAATTTTTAAATTAACAAATGTGGGAAATTTGAAACTGAATAGCTGCAAAACCAAAGTGTTAGTTGACAACGAATCCAATGAAAATATCGAAAAAATACATCGAGAATAACGGTGAAACCATTCAACAGTGCAGTCAGTTCTGCTACCAAGGAAGCATTGTCACTTACGATAATAGGTGCACCACAGAAATCAAAAGGAGAATTGCCCTCGATAAACAGGCCTTCAACAATAACAGACAGCTTCTGACAAGTAGGCACATTAGCATTAAAACTAGAAAATCGTTTGTCAAAACATTTGTCTAAAGTGTTTGGTTATACGAATGCGAAACTTGGGTTCTGAGGAAACAGGACAAGAAGCAGCGGAAATGTGGATGTGGAGAAGGATGCTGAAATTAAGCTGGACGGAGAAAAATACTAACGAATGGGTCCTCAAGGAAGTAGACGAAACAAGAAAATTGATCACTACTACAGAAAAGAAGAAAGCAAAATTTGTTGGCCACACCCTACGTCACAATGAGTTGCTGACCACCATACTGGAAGGAAAAGTTCTGGGTAAGAAAGGAAGAGGAAGACCGTGGAAGGCTCATCTCTATTCTGTGATGCAGGACTTCAATTTAAACAGTATGATGACTTAAAACGTTCAGCAAGTGAGAGACAAATGTGGTTGCAGCGACAAGGCCAAGCCTGTAGATGATGATGATGATGATGATGATGATGGATTTAATTTGATGTTAATAAAAAATATTTTTCGAAGATGACTTTGGCCTGTTTGTATATTTCTATTAATCAGTAAATTGTTTTTCTTTAAAAATATGTTGAGATGATCAACAGGTTGTGAAGACTCTTTGTGGAGTGGAGCACAGGTTTGGAATATGTATTTATGTTCTTGCTTCAATGGAAATTTTTCTGTGATACGAAATGTTAAAAGTCCTCGATAAAAAAAAAACTGTTGTGTCGTAATCTACGGTATTCTTCATACAGAAAATGCATTGAAATTGTATTTTGTCATAGCATATGTTAGTTTTCAATTGCAGTTCTCTTTTATTAAACATAATGAGTTGTAAGGATATCCATTTTTTATTTACAGTTTATTTGAAACCTTAACATTATTTTTAGCCTATTTTCATTTATGAAAAAAATAGGCTTATGAGATCACCTTTTGTCCGTGTGTCTGTGTGTGCGTGTGAGATTCGTGTGTGTGTGTGTGTGTGTCCCCTAATAAAATCTAAACGGCTGGAGCGATTTCAATGCAACTTGCTAAGTTTATAGCACTGTTCCGGACGACCCCCACTGAAACCTTTAAATTTTGTTATGTCTCACCAATCCAACATGGCGGCTGTGCGAAGTATTTCACCGGCATTCTATATCTCTGAAACTATTAACGGTATCGCCCTGAGATTTTGTACGTCGATAAAGGGCACTACTGGAAGTTCATCCGTAAGACTTTCAAAAACCGGTTAACTACAAAACGAACATGGCGGCCAAGCGAAGTTGAAAGTTTTAAATAGACTTTTCTCGCGATGTAATGATCCAAACGCAATGAAATTTGGTACAGCGAATGTTTACACACATTGTAATGCACTGGTATCTAATTTTGTTCAATTGTTTACATAACCTCAACATGGCGACTGTGTGAATTTTAAAATTAAGTTTTTATTTCTCGTGTCGTAATCAGACGATCGAAGTGAAAGTTTGAATAATGAACTTACGCAATAATTTTCCTTTAGGCTAATGGTACATAACTCTATGACCTATACATATAACAATCCAACATGGCGACCACCCGGAATATTTAGATGGTTCTCAATATCTACGAATCCATTACAGCTATCAAACTGAAATTTTGTATGTTGATAGTGGCGATTAACATAAGTAGGATATATGAAAATAGGCTGTATAGTTCTTCACGGAACTACTTGTTACTCTATGTTTTAATTATAATAAATTTTGCCTGAGATAAAAGCTGAAGAAGACTCCATTGGAGGGCCGAAACATGTACTGTTTCTTGAATTGTATTGATAGGCGTAGCCTATTATTTTAACATACGTCAATACGGAAAATATCTTGTATTACCTATCATGGTAAATGTTATTGCTATTCTGTTGCGCTTGATAGAGTCCTGTGCGTATAAACCCAATAATAAACAAACATTCCCTGACTATGCTTCTACAGCGATCTCTGTTAATAATGAATCCTTTAATCTGTATTACGGCTAATTGAGAGCATATTTCCCCCCACCATTCAGTGGTATCTACTTGTTTGTGGGCAATTTAACAAGCTTTAATTGAAAGTATATCGGGTGTACAAGGAATTTGTAAGCCTAGGCAATTAAATGGAAGGCTGGCAATTATATTGAAATCACCGTTTGATTTCATGTGCTTTACTCGATGGGAGGGGGCTGCAATTCCGCCACTATAACAGATTTCAGAGTGCCCTTTCGGCGACCTGCTGCCAACCACACCAAGATACGCTTTCGGCCTAATAATAATCATAGACATTGACTTAAAGGAACCTTGTAGCTTACAGGTGTCAAAACTGTGGTTTTTAAAATAATTCTTTAGGCTCATTCCGCGCACATTTCTGAATAAAACTACATTCGTTTTATAAAAAACTGTCAATTTTTTAAATTAAATCATTTCTTCCAGTGTGTGCGTGTGTTCTAATTGTGACCGCTTCGGTGGCGTAGTCGGCAGAAAGCTGAGCTACTATGCCTAAGATCGCGGGTTCAAACCCGGCCGAAGTCGTAGGATATTTTAAGAGCGTTAAAATCCCTCAGTATACCTTCCTTCGGAAGGGGAAGAAAAGCCGGCGTGCCTATGTCATAGATTTATGGCATAAAAAGAACCTACCACTACAATTTCTAGTGTGTAGCTAAATTCGTAGGTTATATTTCGTTAAAAACGCCCTATGAAGTTCTAACGTTCGTCACTTGGTGTCAGTAGCATCCGGTAGTTAATGTTGAAACTACTTGAAAGTAAACTTGCTCATTCATCTTCATTCATTTCATCTCATCCACACGTGACGGTACTTGTAGCTCACCCCATGGGTGTCCGCATAAAAGCAGCTACAAACTCTGGCGAGCCGAACATGTCCTCGAACACTCCCAACACTAAAAGCCATACCCTAAATAATTAAAAATGACTAGCATTACCCGTCGCGGCTTCGCCCACGAATATTCTAGTTGTAAAGACTACACTTAGCAAAATCTCTATCATGAATGCTATGACTGATATACCCTTGGTATGAATAATCAGACTTTATCAATTCAGCTACTGGTGCAGTTGTTAGGGGTTTGTCATTCCTTCATAGGTATATCAGAGCGAAGTTAGTTTTCTGGGAATATCACAGACACTGTTAATTTAAGGGCCTTTAAATGTGGTTTTCGGAGACCCTTTATAGTCGGGTGAAAAAGACCTTTCGTACCACACTCACACGTGAAAATTACGTTAAAAAAATCTAGAGGGCCCCTTGACCCCCTTAAGCGCATTATACTGTATGTATTGATGAATTTGGTTCAGTGATAACCTTATAACCGTCTGGAAACTTTCACAGTAATGTAATAATTGGAATTGCATTGCGTCTTACAGAAATAGATGGACCTGTGAGATTCTGTTACCATGGTTACCGTGTTGCATTCTTTCATTATTTCATTGTAAATATACATGTTTTAAGGTATTTATTTAATTGTGAGGCATTTAAAGAGTAAGTGAGTGCGTTTCGCTTACGCATTGGGTTATGCTGAACTTGTAGGTACCCCATATGTGTAGGTTGGTGTTAATGGGACCTTATTTTCGGTACAAAACTGGAATGGGACCTTAGCAGAATAATATAGGGAGGGATAATTTGTTTGCATTTGAATTGAAGGTACCATAAAAGTGATTGTATTTAGTTTTAGGTACATGTTTCTTGGAAAATAAGAGGACTTAAGCGTAAAAGTTACACAGCTCACTCTTCATAAACAAATAATGCAAGAAGTGCAGATTTTTGACAATCTGTTGCGTAGAAGGAAGAATGTTTGAGCAACAAACACTGAACATTTGGCTTTTATCTTAAAGAAATGAATCGCATTGTAATTTAAGACCTCATCACTGCTAATCTGCATGGTATTGATCTAATATCCCATATCCATGTTTAGTTTGAAGATAATCTAGTGGTCATTTTGTCTACCAAGTGTACCAAAATAATTAGCGTTGGGCTAAATGGGATTGTCGTTACCTACAGGGTCTCCTTAAGACATAGCTCTCCTTGCAGAGTTGAGTAGGGCTAGAAAATGTCACCGCAGTTGGGGTACGAACCGGAAACTCCTGCTATCTGGGAAGTTGCGTTTAATCATACACCAATGTGGCCACACCTCGACTAGGACTTATTTTAGCCTATTTTCAGCATATGAAGTATAGCCATTTTTTTGGTTTATCAATGCATACGAGCTCAGTAGCGTCATCTGTACGTTGTTATAAGAACGCAAGCTCTTAGTTACGTGTTGTTTGTTTATGTATACATACTAGGCCAGTAGCATCACCTATACGTTGTTATAAGACATAAGCTCTTAATTACGTGTTGTTTGTTTATGTATGCATACTAGGCCAGTAGCATCACCTGTACGTTGTTATAAGAACGCAAGCTCTTAGTTACGTGTTGTTTGTTTATGTATGCATACTAGGTCAGTAGCATCACCTGTACGTTGTTATAAGAACGAAAGCTCTTAGTTACGTGTTGTTTGTTTATGTATGCATACTAGGCCAGTAGCATCACTTATACTTTGTTATAAGACATAAGCTCTTAATTACGTGTTGTTTGTTTATGTATGCATACTAGATCCGTTGAATCACCTATAGGTTGTTATTAGAACGCAAGCTCTTAGTTACGTCTTGTTTGTTTATGTAGTCTATGTATACTAGATCAGTAGATTCACCTATACGTTGTTATAAGAGCATAAGAACTTGGTTACGTGTTGTTTGTTTATGTATGCATACTAGGCCAGTAACATCACCTATACTTTGTTATAAGAACGCAAGCTCTTAGTTACGTCTTGTTTGTTTATGTAGTCTATGCATACTAGATCAGTAGAATCACCTATACGTTGTTATAAGAGCATAAGAACTTGGTTACGTGTTGTTTGTTTATGTATGCATACTAGGCCAGTAACATCACCTATACTTTGTTATAAGAACGCAAGCTCTTAGTTACGTCTTGTTTGTTTATGTAGTCTATGCATACTAGATCAGTAGATTCACCTATACTTTGTTATAAGAACGCAAGCTCTTAGTTACGTGTTGTTTGTTTATGTATGCATACTAGATCCGTTGAATCACCTATAGGTTGTTATAAGAACGCAAGCTCTTAGTTACGTCTTGTTTGTTTATGTTTGCATACTAGATCCGTTGAATCACCTATAGGTTGTTATAAGAACGCAAGCTCTTAGTTACGTCTTGTTTGTTTATGTAGTCTATGCATACTAGATCAGTAGATTCACCTATACTTTGTTATAAGAACGTAAGCTCTTAGTTACGTGTTGTTTGTTTATGTATGCATACTAGATCAGTTGAATCACCTATACGTTGTTATAAGAACGAAAGCTCTTAGTTACGTCTTGTTTGTTTATGTATGCATACTAGATCCGTTGAATCACCTATAGGTTGTTATAAGAACGCAAGCTCTTAGTTACGTCTTGTTTGTTTATGTAGTCTATGCATACTAGATCAGTAGATTCACCTATACGTTGTTATAAGAACGAAAGCTCTTAGTTACGTCTTGTTTGTTTATGTATGCATACTAGATCCGTTGAATCACCTATACGTTGTTATAAGAACGCAAGCTCTTAGTTACGTCTTGTTTGTTTATGTATGCATACTAGATCAGTTGCATCACCTATACGTTGTTATAAGAACGCAAGCTCTTAGTTACGTCTTGGTTGTTTATCTATGCATACTACTGTAGATCAGTAGCATTACCTATACGTTGTTATAAGAGCGTAAGATCTTGGTTACGTGTTGTTTGTTTGTGTATGCATACTAGGTCAGTAGCATCACCTATATGTTGGTATAAGAACGCAAGCTCTTAGTTACGTGTTGTTTGTTTATGAATGCATACTAGGTCAGTAGCATCACCTATACGTTGTTATAAGTAATGTCCTGCGCGGATGCGGATATCCGCGGATAAACCCGTGGATATCCGCAATTTTTTTCGCCACGCGGATATAGTTTGTATGGCTGTGCGGATAGCGGATAATCTGCGGATAATGTTTCAAGTAAATTTGCGGATAGTTTTTAGAATAAAATGTGGAACGATATTATTACATATTTGATAAGCCAATCTACAGCTTCATGCTTAAAAGAGGAATACTCTTATAGTGTATTGCGTACGAAATATTCAGGCACGTATTGAACCCATGTACCATTGGCTCAAAAGGGGTCGAATCCATGTATTTTGTGAAAGGAATGAAAGAAACATACAGTCTCAAATGGAACGTAGAGAGATTTCAAGCAAGGATTCTAGCATAACGTTGCGCAAGCAGCTGGACCCAGGTGTTCAGGAAATGAGATCATTCCTCTTGACTCATTGAGAGGGAGTCGGTCATGATTATTAATAGAACGAGTGGAAAGTTTGGACTGTAAGACAGAGAAGCGGGACTCGGAAATCAAGCTTAGCTTGCATTAAAACAGCAACAGCGCCGCAGTGCCAGAAGAAGAATAATTAAATTTAACCCATTTGCGAGAATAAAAATAAGCAAATAAATACAGCACTGTGAATCATTTCGGATTAGAGATTTTTGTGTAAAGAAAACCCTTTTAATAATTGCACAGGAAAGAAATGCAAACGCAGCATACGTCATCGGGGAATTACTGAGACCCAAGGAGTGGGGAAATTAAAAATTAACAGCACCACCCACGCAGCTGAAGACTAAAAATTAATTAATATCTCATAAATGCACGATCGATTCTTATGCGCAGTGAGATCATTTGACGTTTGGAAGATGAGCTTTCTGGAGATATAACTTTTATAATTGTACGACAATTAGTTCAAAAGTTGGTCACGAAAAGGACTAGGATTTTATCTTTTTTTGACTAAAGAGTATAAAAGTCCAGGCCAAGCCAGACCAATCATGCAGTTATTGTCAGCCTGCGGGCGTGACACTGTGTCAGATACATCGAATGCAGTTTTCGACGGCCCGAGGGGGGCGTAAGGCTGTATCAGTAAATGCAGTTTCCGATAGCCCGTGAGGGGGCGTCAGGCTACATCAAGCACCGAATGCAGTCTACCATTATTCCTTGATGGGAAAATGCTGTATCACATCGCATAGACAATATCCGATAGCCAAGGGCGTCGCGGTATCAATAACTTACGTGCATCCAGAAGGAGTTGCAAAGAAGTAATATTATAGTATCGCCGTGTTGAAAAAAAATTAGGAAAATCCTAGTTACAGGATTTAGGTCCGACAGTAGAAAGTTTACAGTGAAAAGTTCATAAAATACAGTCAAAGCAGGCTGCGAACTTAGAACTCAGGGCGATAGGTCTTTAAGTAATCGACCAAAAGTATCATAACGTACGGAAGTACCGTAACAGCGAGATAAACATTTTATCTAATAGAAAACCCGAGCTGGGACAGACAGAATAAGGTTCGCAAAGTATTCTAGAAGGTTAGAAGTTCGAGAACCGAATAAGCGAAGAAGAGAAGGAAACTATAGACATTGTTTCAAGAAAGCAGACGAACTATTCAAAAGCACTAAGACTCGAGAAGTATTAGTTGCTAAAATCCATAGGTCACCGATAGATTATCGAGGGGACCGTGAACAGAACAGACTTTCGTTAAGATCAATCAATAGGATCTAAAAGGGAGCCGTTCGAGGCAGAGAAATAGCAGATCGTCAGGAACGGGATTCGAAGGAGAATTATTCCAGGGAGGAAGTAGATGATTCGAGACTTTCATATTCTGCAGGATAGGAAGCCGACATTACTAAATTTCACCCTTGGAGACGGGAGGTCAAGAGGTCACGTGTGATAGGCGTAATAGCGGCCTAGTGATCAGAATTTGTGAAGTGTAAATATATCAAGATTTTGTGTTAAAAGTAATATATTTTAGTGTTTTATTGTGTATTCTAAACGGATACACCAGTGTATTTAAAATGTTATCAGTGTTAAATGTATACGTGTTAAATATGTGCCAAGATATGTCTGTACGTGCAATGAATTTGTACAAGATGGAGTAATTTTAAAAAGTGGGCAAAATGACGCATCGCCCGAGAAGGAAGGTCAAGGAACGACCTAAAACATGTGAGTAAAGAATTTCATTATGTTTTGGTGTCGGGGAAGTGTTTGTGTACAAATCCACCGGAGTTTTGAGTAAAGGGTTGTTTCTAAATAACTAATAACAGAATAAGAACGTGATCTGAACAAATAAAATTTGAGAAATTATAAATAATTATGTGAAAGAATAAATCCTATAGAGGAAATGTATGGAATAAAATGTCAGTGTATTTGACGAATGTTATGTAAGCAGGCTTACTAATAAATAATAATAATAATAATAATAATAATAATAATAATAATAATAATAATAATAATAATAAAGGAAATATAAATAAAGATCAAATTGAATGATATGAAGATGAGAGCGTTGGAGCCTTAATAAAAGTATAAGACATGATGTTAATGCATGTTCTTAAAATAGAGCGATTATTGTCAAGGGAAAAGATTAATATAAAAATTGAGATATGTATCAATTGTTAATATGGAATTTATCAGTTCTTTGGAAGACGCTAGGCTTTAAAATAATGTATAGCGCAATGGAGCGCAATTAAAATAAAATGTCACGCTAGGAATGCGTAGAATTTAAATGGACTTGGTAAATTACTTATGACGGGTAGTTGATTGCGGTAAATTGAGCTATGTTATAAGTCCTCAAATAGTGACGTAGATCACGAGGCCATGTGTGTGTTATTATGTTGTAATAGGGAGCAAATGTATGGTATTATTGAGCGTAGGTCATGTAGGCCACGGCCGATCCTAAATCGCATTTTGTATAAGTCCTCCAATGTGGGAATGGTTCCCGAGGCATGTGAAGAGAGTCGAACCTAGACTCCTCTTGTTGTTGAAGCCCCTAAGTATTCGTCGTAAAATGTGTATTACTCTTCCCAATCAATGAGGACCCTTCATAATTAATAAATGCCAAGGTTACGAAAGTGGTTTATGAACCTAATATTGTTGTTGAAAGTAAAGAAGAGGTGTAAAATGCCAGGTCTCCCCAGAGAACTGAAAAGAAAGAAAGATTTGTTTTAAAAGCATTGAGTATAGCTCCCACACGCAGACTAGACGAGAGGTTACCCTCACAGTCATAAATCTCATTCAAGTGTACGGTCAGACCCCATTAGGAGGAGGGTCGGTGAAGGTCGTCTGTAAGAAGTAATAAATACACCGTGAGTGTTTAAAAGTTGTTAATGACCCGGGCTTTGAACCGAGGTCCTTGTTGATGAAATTATCGCTTGCCAGTTCAGATCGTAGTTTTCTTATGTGATAATGGTCTTATAAGACAAATAAAATAAATAAAAATCCCTATTGTAATGTTGTATGGACGTAGGATTCTATGAGTTTAATGAAGATAACTAGATTCTGGGAGTAATCATAGTTTTTGACTTTGTCAATTAATCTTTATAACTCTGGAGTACACAGGTATTTTCCCAATCACTATGGGGAATTTGTAAAACTTGAGAGAGATGGTAAATGCTGAGAACATGTGAAGTGCCCAAACATTTTAAGTAGAGAATTAACATGTAATTTAAATGTAATCATATATTTGTTTTGATGATAAGAAACTATAAAAATAGTTATTGAGGTGTACAAAAGAATGACACCGTTATTATTAGAAAGTATCGAGCCAAAGGAGCTCGTGGTTATATGGAACTTTAAGATAGATACTTTATGGAAGTAAAAATAATTATGAGTTGTTGGTTTTAAGGAAACCATATGTGTTTTAATATAATATTTGTTTAATTCTTATGTTATTCCTTGTTCACTTTGAACAAGTAGAAAGATATTGGTCAGTAGTTTTTATTTGTTTTATTATTTGTAGCGCCATAATTTTTGTTAATTAAATGTGTTAAAATAGGAGTTGATTTTGTTGTTATTTTTGAAAGTGTATCCACTATTTAATCCAAAATGTGTAAGTCACAGAGTGGGAGAACATACTACAACCCCGAAAATCCCGAATTGAGCAATGCTGGCATACTGTGATTTGCATATTTCTTGCTGAAAGGGCACAGTATCTATGTACTACACGAGAAGATTATTTTACTCATATGCTTTCAACTACATTTTATTAAGTACCGTATGTTTCTAGTAGATGGTCTTGACATCTCATCAATTCCCACTGCCAATATTACTATACGTACGAGATATAATGCTGTCAATAAGACTGTTAGTTCATCGTGGTGACATCATTAACATTCCTCAAGTCAGCTACTTCACGGGCTAAGCTATCTGGTCCCATGTGTAGCCTATCTGTAGATTTATTTCCAACTAGGCAATGAAACACGCTGACTGTGATATTGCAACGGATCGAGTTATGACATCAACTATGCGGACATGGATGGGTCAAGAAGCAGACGGATGATGACTGACTTGAAATTTCCGGCCAAATATCAATCCCTTTCTCCAAGCGTAAAGAGAGGTCACTTATTATTAGTGAATGTTACCGCGACCGTAAGTATGAACATTTCAATAACATGGATAAACTATCTATTAAAATAAAACAAGGTGAATATTCAATAGTGCGTGAAACTAAGCTCAAGTCAACGATATGGCAGATATTTGGTTACGTTTTCAATGGAAAAGAAAAGGTGAACGATATTGTAGGATGTTTTACCTGTAAGAAAGTGTATTCATGCTCAGGACACAAATCAGGCACATAAAACTTACTAAGGCACAAGTGCAAAAGTAGCCAAAAAAGTATAGCCAGTTTTTATTCTAAAGCGGAGGTCAAGAAACCTGAAGTGTCATCCAACTTGAAGTTCCTTGCAATGAAGCAAATTGCCAGGAACGACTCACTTATCAAATGTCTAAATGTGTTGGTTTGATACTTTATGTTTTATCTAATAAATTAAAAATAATATTGAAATATCAGCGGATTTGGATAAACGTCATGCGGATGCGGGGCGGATGCGGATAACAGTCATGCGGATGCGGATAACAGTCGTGCGGATGCGGGGCGGATGCGGATAACAGTCGTGGGGATTCGGATAACGTTTTGTTTATCCGCGCAGGGCTCTATTTATAAGAACGCAAGTTCTTAGTTACGTGGTGTTTGTTTTGTTACGAATGTATTTTTCGTTTACTGTTGAACGCTAAAGTAAAACTATTACGAATGGAAACGTGCGGAGAAGGAAAAGAATGAGTTTCAAAAAATTATCAACGACACGCCGTTCTCCTCCACGGAGAAGTACAAAGTTATTCAGATTCCTAGAAGTCAGAACGTCGTAAACATATCCTGATAATACTATACTGTGTGGCGGAGAACCTCCATTCAGCGTGTCCTCTGGTCGCACTCTTGTCTCGTTAGGCATTTCTAAAACTTGCCTGTCACGAGGAATGTCACGTATTTAATTCCCTGTTCAGTTGATATTGATTTATCATTTACACGATCGTGAATTCCGAACGGAATGTAATTAAACTGTCGGCTATAATGAGTTATTGAGATGAAGAGGATCGCTCGTGATAACACAAAAGAGGATTAATAGAACCCTGTAAGGCCAGAAACTCCCTGCAACAAGTCATCGTAAAATCTTCGAATTTTGGGCACGTCTTCCTTATATTTAACTGTTTTCCTAAGTCTAATAATAATGTTATTGGTTTGACGTCCCTTTTAACTACACTGGCTTTTAGAGACGCCGGGGTGCCGGAATTTTGCCCCGAAGGGGATCTTTAACGTGCCAGTAAATGTACTGACACGGTTCCCTCGCATTTGCGCACCCTCAAATGCCAGCTGACTGCGCCAGGTTTCGAACCTGCAACCTTGGGCTCATTTTCTAAGTCTCTCGGTAAATACTTTGATGAAGGATTTCACAGCCAAAATTTCGAAACAAGATATGTCTTATAAGAACAAGGAAGTAGTGGAGTAATACCGATTCTAACCCACTCATTTTATTTGTACCAGACTGTACAAGTTAAAATAATTAATATCTCTCAAACGCATGGTCGGATGTTGAGAAATGAGGTGTCGTTGAACTCGAGCTGACGTCCTCTTTCCTATGGACCATGTATTATATTTTTCAAAAATTCTTTGTTTTTTTTTGTTTTCGAAAATAGGCGATAGTTTGAAAACCAAACAGGATAGAACGTTGTGCCATGGCTCAAACGAATGGTCTTTATGACCTTTATTTTTTGTAATAAAACTTTTTTACTTTTTATGTTTTTTTGAAAACACTCGAATTTTGAAAATCCTATATTTTGGAAACTAGAAACTTTACAAAAAAAAGTGTTTAACGTAAATCAATGGTCCCTACCCCCTCTACCCCCAAAATAAATTTCAAGTTTCTAGGATGAAAACCTGTGTGTAGTAGTGGGGTAGTGAGAGAGCTGCTTCCAAAAGCAAGTTGTGAGCCCCTGCGACCTTGGAATGGAAGGAGTCATGCTAGGAAGGCGTGCTTGGATTCGTTTTCTTTGTCTCGTTGCGTTCTTTACGGAAATGTAGGTGGCGAAAAGGTGAATATTTGGAAACACGGTTTTTTTTTGGGTAAAAACGTGATTTTAAACTTTTTGCTATATCTCGCAAACTAATCATGCTAGAGGCGTGTACGAAGGGTCCAAGGACTCGGGCTGACGTCCTCTTTGCTATGGACCACTTGTTATAATTTAAAAAAAATTGGGAAACGCGATTTTGGGGGTAAACACGTGTTTTTTGTGATTTTTGCCGATATCTCACGAACCAATAACGCTAGAGACATGTACGAGGTGTCCTAGGACTCGGGCTAACACTCCCTTTCAAATGTGGTAGATATTTTTTTTCAAAAAATAATTCACATGGGTCTAACGCCATACATGTTGAAAAAACGTTTTCTTTTTCTTTACCTGTTTATAATGTCCATGAAGCGTGGTGGTTGAGAGAGAGAATACGGCTGGGTGTGTGTTTCAACGAACCTGTCGCTGACCAAGGTGGCTGTGTTCAATAGATCAATCGATATTTCGACGGGTCGGTGTATGACAGAGCGAGGGTGCGTTTTCTGATATTTTACCTTTGACGTGTAAACGGTGATGAGAACTTGATTCTATGTTGGTCGAAGCGAGTAGAGAAAACAAACTTGCCGAGGAGGTGAAGGTCATTTGAGCTTATTGGAAGGCTTCGGTCTGACTTGACAACAGGTGCAATGGAAAAAATGACCATGACGCTTGAAGGTGAAATAATCTGACCATCGTGGTGGCAGGGGAGTGTGAAAGGCATGCACACACATTTGTGAAACCACATGTAGGCTAAACCAGTGACATCCTGTTTTGCTTCGTACGTGACAAAATGCAAGTTCATGTGAAATTTGATCCGGCACAGGTGTTCGCCTGAGACGTTAGCTGTCCACGTGCGCGATAACTGTTAACAAGTCACATCCTGTTTTGCTTCGTACGTGACAAAATGCAAGTTCAGGTGAAATTTGATCCGGCACAGGTGTTCGCCTGGGACGTTAGCTGTCCACGTGCACGATAAGAGAATGTTCAAAGCGTGGGAAAAAAAGATTATACATGCAATGTGATATATAAAGACACATCGCTGACATTTCCACTCGCACTTAGGTGACTACTTTTGAACACGCCACAGCGTTGTGTGAAACACTTGGTCTTGTTTAACAGTTTTGGTGTTAGTGGAAAATACTTAACCTTGTTGTGGGGTAGGTATATATTTATTCATTTATATATTTATTGATTTTATATAAATACATGCAATTATTTATTGATTAGGTAATTAATGATTTTATTTATTTATTTGTTTGCAGATAACCGGTATAGCCTACTTGTCGTGTGTGTGTGTGAACGATATTAAAGAAAGAGAGAAAAACGGACAACTAGAAAAGGAAATCATTTCCACACTAGCCCACGAGACGGGAATATAGCAAAGCATTACACGTCAAAGTGAGATTTGTTTTTTTTAATATATAACCTGTTTGGTTTTGTTTTGGTTATGAAATGCATAAACTATATGGAATGGATATACTTATGGTGGATTATTTTATTTCTTTTTAGAGTGTTGGAAAACGCTTGACCTCTGTTAATAACCAGGAACGTGTGTGTTTGGGACCATTGTCAAGCAGTCTACAGCTGAAAACTCAGGTGAGAGTGTTCTTTCTAAAATAATGTCTTTTACTGCTGCGGATACGTTAACTTGGGAACCCTTAAACAGTTGTTTCAAATCGCGTGTGTGCTCTGGTCGTGTGGTTAATATTAGAAAAAGTTTGATTCCCAAAGAATTTTTAGAATCTTGTTTTGAAATTTTTAAAATTGAAATTTGTACAGCGCAAAGGTTGCATACGGCTTTAAAGGTGAATACAGAACTAGTGTGCGATTTCATATATAAAAAAAAGGACGTAGAGCATAAAGAGACATTTTATATTTGCAGTAAAATGCAAGAGCTATTCATAGCCCATAATTTGGAACAGTGGTATGAAACCCACGTGGTGAATGCCTTGCTATCAAAATTTGATAAACTGCAACAAGGACCGAGTGGTCTAGCCTTAGACAAAATTCATCATTTGCAAATCAACATTTGTCAATTCAACCCGTTGAATGCTGGGTCTAGCTTTATTGAAACACCACCAGCAATAGCTTCGAAAAAGGCAGTGGTCAATATTGAGAACCATGACAATGATTGCTTTCTGTGGTCTGTGGCTGCCTATTTGCAGCCGGTACAACATCATGGTTGTCGACCGGGGAAGTACAAGGCCAAGTTTGAAGAATTGAAACAGACTTTAAATTTAACTCGAGTATCGTTCCCTATGGACTTAACCGAGATCCATAGGTTTGAACAAGATAACCAGGACTTTTCGTTCATGGTGTATGGCCTTGATGGTGATGAGATTGTGGGTCCTCTTTATGCTACAAAAGAACCGAAACGACACCACATTCATCTTTTATATTTATCTGTAGGAGAGGTGAATCACTATTGCCTAATTAAAAGCCTGAGTAGATTGCTAAGCAGTCAAATGTCCAAAGATCAACATAAGAAACATATTTGTGACCGTTGCTTGCAATATTTTACAACCCCTACGCTTTTGGAACGTCATAGGGTAGATTGTGTTACTCAGGAAGCGGTGAGACTGATATTGCCACAAGGGGACAAGGCTGTGTTAAAGTTTAAGGACATTCATAAGCGTGACACTGTCCCCTATGTGGTATATGCAGATTTTGAAGCTCTCACTACACCCATGGCGGGATGTGAACCAGATCCCTTCATGAGCTCAACCACACCCATTCAAAAACATGAACCTTTTGCCATAGGATTTAATGTGGTGTGTGCCTATGACCCCACACAATCCGTTTACAAATACCGTGAGGGGCCAGATTGTGCCAAATGGTTCTTAGATGAACTTGTCAAGTTGGCTCATGATGTACAGGAATTACTGGACCACCCAGTACCCATGAGCCTATCTCCAGAACAGCAGCAGCAGTATGAGCATGCCATGACATGCCATATTTGCGAAAAGCCACTGATCAGTGCTGAAGACACCGTTCGTGATCACTCACACTTTACGGGGCAGTTTCGTGGAGCTGCGCATAGTAAATGTAACTTGAACTTTCCAGCTCCTCGTTTCATCAGTGTCTTTTTCCACAATCTGGCAAATTATGACATTCAGTTTTTGATTCGTGAATTGGGTCATGTCAACAAAGGCTCGTTTACCATTATCCCCCAAAACCATGAGCGTTTTACAGCCCTGACATGGTGGTTGGGCGACTTTAGCATTCGATTTTTGGATTCCTTTAAGTTTATGGCATCCTCGCTAGACAGTCTTGTGAATGGCTTGAATGAGGAGGAATTAAAAAATACTAGAATGCATTTTAATGATCCTAAGCAATTTCAATTGTGCATTCGGAAAGGTATATTCCCGTATGATTTCTGCAACAGCTGGGACGTGTTAAAGCAAAGAAAACTCCCACAACAAGAGAAATTTTACTCGAAACTAACACGCAGTACCGTTTCCGATGAAGACTATGCACATGCATGTCAAGTTTGGCGAGTGTTTGGCATGAACACGCTAAGTGAATATGCTTTGCATTACCTAAAACTGGATGTATTGCTGCTCACTGATGTGTTTGAAAAATTCCGTAACTTGTGTCAACACATTTACGGTCTTGACCCGGCTCACTATTACACGAGTCCTGGACTCTCGTTTGATGCCGCTTTGAAATACACTCAAGTGGAATTGGATTTACTCACTGACGTAGACATGGTTCTATTTTTTGAAAAGGGTATTCGTGGCGGCTTTGTGTCACTTAACCAGCGCCATGCCAAAGCGAACAATGTCTACATGCCTGATTATTCACCAGACAAACCAGAATCGTACTTAATGTACTATGACGTGAATAATTTGTACGGTTACGCCATGAGTCAGCCTTTGCCCTATGGGAAGTTTGCTTGGCTGACAGAGAAACAAGTGTCAGAATTTGATGTGATCAAGGCTAGCCAAGAAACAGGCCGTGGATATGTGCTAGAAGTGGATATTGAATATCCCTCATCCTTGTATGATGAACATGCCGATTTCCCATTCTGTCTTGAGCAAATGGTTCCCCCTGACAGTAAAGTGAAAATTGAAAAACTCATGGGCACACTTTACAACAAAAATCGGTATGTGCTACATATCCAAATGTTGGTGCAATGCCTCGCCCAAGGCTTGGTGTTAAAGAAAATCCACAGGGGTATTTCTTTTGCTCAAAAAGCATGGCTTGAGCCATACATGCGACTCAACACGGAGCACCGACAAATGGCAACACAGCAGTTTGAAATTAATTTTTTTAAATTAATGAACAACTGCATCTATGGCAAGTCCATGGAGAATGTCCGCAAATACCGTGACATTAAATTGGTCAATGTCTGGGAGGGGCGGTGGGGTGCCCGGCGGTACATTGCCAAGCCAAATTTCAAATCGATCAAAATTATCGATGAGAATTTGGCTACTATTGAAATGAGTAAGACCAGTGTGACCATGGATAAACCCATTTACTTGGGTCAAGTCATTTTAGACTTTTCTAAATCGGTCATGTATCGATTCCACTATGAGTTTGCCAAACGCCATTTTGAGGACGTCTCTCTTTTGTATATGGACACGGACTCATTCATTTACCACATTCGCCACTGCAACCCCTATGACGTCATGAGGCAACATAGTGACTGGTTCGACACCTCTTGCTATAGCGCTGACAACGTGTTTCAGCTGCCCATAAAAAAACAAAAAGAAAATGGGCGTTTTAAAAGATGAATGCGGTGATTCCATTATGACGGAATTCGTAGGTTTGGCTTCGAAAATGTATGCTTACCGCACACTCAACTGTAAGGAAGCCAAAAGAGCAAAAGGTGTAGGTAGAGCAGTGGTAAAATCGCTACGTGTAGACGATTACTTAGCGGTTTTACACACTGGCAAAGCTATGTCTCATACACAGTGCAGGATACAATCCAGCAACCATCATTTGTATCTTGTGGAACAGAGAAAACGCACTCTAGCCTCCATGGATAACAAGCGTGTGTGGGCTAATGACCTGCTCACTAGCCTGCCCTGGGGTTATGATCTCAAGGAGGAGGAGGTGTGATTTCATTGTTTAATCGTTTATGGGACATGGCTTTTTGTAACTTGTAGATTTAGAATTTTGTAAATATTGGTTTCTGCAATTGTAAATAGTAGATTTTGTAAAATAGTGGCAACCCACTTGGACCTTTTGCTCTTAAAACGTTCTATGCAACCTTATTTTTTTTAAATTTTTTGATTGGTAAATAGTTTGATTCTTTTAACGCTGTACAAAGTTGAGTTTTTTGTAAATATGAAATAAGTAAGATTTTCAGTAACTTTAATAACTAGTATTTAATTATTTTTCGTAATGTAAATGATAAACTAAGAAGTTCTTTTGGGATGAGTGTGCATGTCGAGAATGTGCTTTTGGGAATAAATAAAGTGGTTGTGTTTGTTCCCAAAGACAGGTGTGAATGTATGAGTGGAGAGAGAAAACTGGTGTGTATGATTGACCAGAGCAAACACGGTGAGGTAGGGTGGGTGGGTGGGGAGGGGGGGTAAATGGTCACTTATATACTCATTTTTGTTTTCAATAGTTTCGTTTTTTCATTGAAATGTGGCAGTCAATAGACATTATTTTTGTAAAAACAGTCTTACCTGCAGTAGTCGTAGACCTCGACGTTTCTCCAAACACGCATGAGCACATTGCAGTATTATCAAGGTCAAGCACTCGCATCAACATCATTATCAAATCTCAACTTTCGACATACACCAAATGGAAAAATGTGAAAACAGCAAAATGGAAAATCCATGTTTCCATATCACCAAAAACGCAAAACTTAAAACGGACATTTTAAAAAAAACTGGAAATGGCCATGTGTAAAATATGAAAATTCAAAAACTTCAAACAGACATTGTTTAAAAAGTGTCATCAACAAACTGGAAAAATCCATATCATTAAACGAACGTTTTCAAAAACTGTAAATTGCAAATTAGCAAAATGGCAATGTGTGAAATGTGAAAATGAGAAATCAGCCATCAACATCATGGTTTTTTATAAATAATAAAAACACAAAACATCATGCTCTGGCAAACCTTTGTTTTTATTTCATAGTCATAGTGAATTGACAAAAGAAAAATAGAACACAAACAAATCCCAATTCCTCACTCCTCAATGTTTATGTCCATGCATTATCAACTTTCCTTTCATAGCACTCATGACAATTAGGGCTGCCATCCTTTCACCCACTGAGGCATCACTGGACGTGAAACGTTGTTTAGCTTTCTTTAATAACAATTTATCTGCCACATGTCTTAAACCAGGATGACTATGGCGATAAGAAAGGTCATGTTCCTTGCATGCTTGATCCAAAAGATTAATGGGTACATCACCACGTTGTAAACGTTTTTCGAGACGAGTTCCAGGGCCGCAAAAACGATAACCTGGAAGATGGATTTCGAAAGGTAAGTATTGAATCACTTTGTCAATGACGCCATTGCCAGTACAGGTCTGGCATATCCTTTTCCATCGATGGTAAAAAGGTTTGGTCTTCCTCCTCCTCTGTGGACGATGTTTGTGTTTGTTGTTGTTGTTGCTTTTTCTCGCCATGACACTCGTGGAATGATTCAACAAAGTCTTTACATGGACTTTTATGACCGTGATACAGTTTCACTAGCTGGCAAGTCGCACACTGACGCATAGACGGTATTTTTGCCATGGCCACTTGCTTATGGTGATCGTAATCCGTACAGGGTTGCAATTCACTCAACACAGGGTCTTGAGTCCATGATTTTGGTACATGTTGCCAGATTTCTTTGACCGCGTTGGCAGCCACATAATAAATGAACGACTTGGGCAGCGCCAAGAGTTCCTCTTTGGTAAAACTGTCTAGTTTCTTTTTGCACACAAAGAACTTGCCGATGGCTTTGTCCGTAGCATTGCCTTTCTCCATGGTATCACGTGCTGTAGATGTTTACACGTCGCTTGTAGAAATCTCACTGACGTCATTCACAGGTAAATCTTGAGTTATAATTTTGTTCAACAACTCCCAGCAGGCATGAGTGGTTAACCAATGAAAGAGATGCCACGCATGCGATAGGGCTGTATGGGTAATGTTGCCACAGGAACAAGTATCCATGAGCGTTTGCAGGGAGGGGCAGCCCAACTCCATGAGGTCGATACATTGGCAGTAAGACGCCAAAAATGGTTGCAACCATTGACGTTTTTCACTACCTTTCACAAATACCACATTGGCCGAGGACAAGTGTGCTTTCATGACCACGTCCAAATATTTATAGGAAATGGTTCCCTGATTCCAGTCTAGTTGCCTATGATTTTCAATCCACTGGGTTTGTTTACGGTCTTTTTCACACAACAAATCAAAAGCATGGGGTGGTTTAAATAGCAAATGCGTAGCTTGTGATATCCAAAACGTGGTACAATCGATTATGGCCACTTGTTTAAATATAAATTTGTTGTCACCAATTTTAAACCCTTGGCAATCCACAATGAGTGTGCGCAACATGTTGACGCTTGCCTGGACCAAGTTCAACTGACGACTGACTGACGATCACGTGTGATCATGGCATGGACTTACCTGCCATGCTAGTTTCAAATTAAGGTTAGGGTAGGACAGGGGGGGCATGTAAAAATAAGAATTTAAGAATTACATCATTTTATTATCATAACACGTCTTACAGGCCTTTGTCATTTTGGGATAAGGACGATAGCAACTGATACAACAATATAGTCTCTTGTGTTTGTAACGTCCATAACACCGATGATGTCCCAATGTCTCTAAACTAGGCGTTTTTGATGGTGAGCTGCTCACCGAAGCACCATGGATACCATACGGTCCACACGTATCGTAACTTGTTTTTTTTTTCATCACCCAGAGACACAAGCGAGGGATAGCTTGAATGACAGGATATATTTCCCACTTTCATTCTGCACAGGTAGGGGCAGGTGGGTGACCAGCGCTGATGTTCCTGCATGGGTTCATCGCCCTCCTGCCATTGGTCTATGATGATGGGACAAAAGGCACATTTCACTTCATCTCTTGTTTTTAAATAGTAGAATCCAGCGGCCGCCAAGGCTTGAGGGTTTATGAAAGGCACTGGCCATGTGGCAAAAGTCTTGAAACGTTGTTCCTCAGAGTTTAAATTCATGGATGTAACGTCTCTTGAGGCTTTAAAGCAAGACATGACTGAGCGGCTTGACGTGGGTTGAGCTGTTATTTATACACTCGTCACTTGGTTGGATAGTGGATAATAGTTGACTTGTTTGTGATGAATAATCAAACAGTAGGCCGTGGTATTGGCTGGTACATTGTCATGCGTTTCAAAATCTAGTCGAATGTCGATATTGGATGGCTTGACAGACTCTTCCAGGTAAGAACAGTCAAAGACAATCAGTGGTGCTCTTGCCTTAAACGCTTGGGGTAGTAGCATGGGGCCGTTCTCTTTTTGATAATACGACCATCGAAATTTAGAAAACAAGTCGTACAGGGGCCCAAACTTATTTTTTGAAAAATCCAAATTCAGTCCTTCATAGGGAAACACGGCTCCGTTGAGGAAAAGGCGTGCATTTCTCAATTGCAGATGATCAAATTGCGTGGCATCTTTGGTTTGTTGATACTTGCGATTCGTTTGAAAACCCACGATCAGGTAGAGAGGTCTCTCTGTATAGCGAGCTGTTTTTACAGACCAACTGTGTGTGTTGGTAGTGGGCAATAGCGGATACTCATGGAGTGCCCAGCTTCTAAATTCCATGGGTAGAGGCATATCTCTCTTTACCATTTTGAGTATGTCCAGTTTTTTGCTATCGTTAAGGGTCACATGAGGCACTTTCCATAGCAAGCGTTGTAGTTGAACTTTTGAATCGATGGGGGCATTGTCGGCTCCCTTGAGTGCATTATTATCACTCCTGTCTCTCACCAGATAAAGCACTTGCCTTGCGTTGACCACAATGCGTTGGTGATCTTCAGCAAAGCCTAGAATCAGTTTAAGAGGTAAATATCCAGTAAAGGTCCCATCGGTGTGTACCATCCAGTCATTGGTCGAGTCAGGACACCAACCTGCCATGCAAAGTGTTTTACCTTCTTCCTCACTATAAGAGGGGTATAGTTTCATGACACTGGAAATGCCCACATTTCGAGTGCTATCCACCACGATATCGTTAATGACATACCGCACTTCAGAAAACAGAAAGGCCAAACCATGGTTGGCCAACTTGGATGTGGTAGGTGTAGAGCCATCGGCTTTGGTGAGCCGACCTTCAATCTGAATGACACTTTCATGCGGTAGGGTGTAAATATCTTGGTTGTTGATAACAAATTGAATTTCATCATTGTTATTGAGTCCAGGTGTTTGAGCTTGATAGGAATGGAGATCAATTCTTACCACTCCTGGTTGCTCCTCGATGCGGTTCGCTATCTCTAGGATAGAATTCATCATGAGGGTTGACGTGGTAACCCAAATGCTGTAAAATCTGCTTGTTCTGAGTTGTTAACGTGTATTCACGTGGCAAACAACTAACACCATTCCTAGACGGTGTTGTTGCTTTATACACAAACTTCATAGTGGCTTTAGCACCAACTTGTAAGTCACTGGTGTGGTAGAATCTAGATCAATGAGTTGTTGATCTCTATTGATCAGTCTTAATGTTATATTACTAATACTATCAACAGCCACAGCATGAAAAAGCACCACTGGAGGGTTTTCACGAATAATATAGCCATTGGGCGATGTCACAATAAAGTCATAAAGTGAATGCGATGGTTCTTGATTGGTGTACACTTGGCTAATAATATTACACGTCACCGACACATGATGGTCCTCAACGAATTTCACTTCATGGTCTGATTCATGTTTTTTGTTGGGCTCCAACACACGTGGTTTAAATCCTAGTAATGGACCAATGGAATCGGGGTGTGTTTTAAAGTCAATGTTGAATGAGGAGAAAATACTGCAGCGATGAGTGTTAGTATTGCCTACAAGTTCAAACTTGTGCGTTCCGTCAAGAAATGACTTTAAACCATATTGATTGATCAACACCACATAAATGTGTTCATAAATATCATCGATCGTGTATCCACCAGAGTTCAAGGTGAGCACAGAATCATCATAGTAAAACTTGTTGTTCACATTTTCACGTATGTTGTATATTCGATTGTACGTTTCAAGAGAAACAAGTCCTAAACCATAGGGTTTTTCACTCAGTTCGATAGGCGGGTAGAAGTCTAGGCTGACTTCAGGTCCACGTCCATGCACTGTAAACGTTTTACTTTCTGCCGACATACTGGTGGCGTTTTTGCTTATGCTGCGTCTTATATAAAAAAATTAAACACAAACGTCCACACTGTTGGCTGTTAAACGTTTGCTCACGTTTCACATTATAATATATCTTGATCCTGTTTCCAAAATAGGTCACTAGTTCCATGGGCGGGGGCAAATTCCCAAAACTGTCAAAGTACCATACCGTGGATCCCTCTTTGACATAAGCTACATAATGCGTTCCTGGTCCTCGGTGATCATCCAAATTGACAACAGCACATTCCTGTTTCCAAGGTCGTGGGGGTAATTGGTTTCGCATAAACACACCTCGAAAATGAGAAAGCTTTAGTTGTTTAGCATAGCTTTCCACTTGTTGATGCGTCAGGGCATGTCTCGCTATGGCAGAGGTTAATTTTTTTTTTTTTTTTTTTTTTCGAAATGGTGAAATCCCAAATCCTTGTTGATAAAAGGCTGGCTTTAAATTGGCATTTCTAGCCCCCATGGCAATCGCTTCCATCGTTTCATTGTGTCGCTGACTTTCTTTGAGTTGTTGCTTGCCCTGCTGCGCGGCTTTAATGGTTTTCGCCACTGCACTGGCACCGCCCAAAAGTGAGCCCAGAGCAGCCAAACCGGCAAATAATGCAGGTAAAAATCCCGCTCGTTTGGGGACGGGAATCACTCGCCCTTGGTTTGAAACCTGTCGCCGACGTTTTGGAATAACCTGTCTCTGTCCTGCTCGAAGGGCTTTCCTTATGGTCAATACATTATTTTTTCTTTTTTTCTTTCGCAAGGGCTTGTCCTCGAATGTTGAAAACCCTGGCTTTGCCAAGGACAATGTCCTTTTTTTAGTCTTTCTCACCACATACCTTTGTTTCACCATGATGATAATGACCAACAACCTTTCACAAGAAAGTTTAAATCACAACTAACGTCAGATGGTTATTTCATGGCTGTATATTCCAATTCCACATAAAGTGGGAAGTCGTTTATGGTTTTTCCCGCTTGCTTTTCATCCCATGTCAACATGAGGTGAAAGGATAATTCGTCACCAGCATTGACCATTTCATGGTTATGGATCAACATCCTATGACCATTTATCTTTATTTGTAAATGGTTCTCATCAGGTATGGCATATTTGATGTGAATGGTTCCATCATAGTGTAATCGATAGTGGCTTAAACCCGAAGCAAGCACATAGGTCGAGTGCTGATCATGGACTAGCGGTAAATGGTTTCTGTCATTCACAGGTTTATCATTTGTCAGATACACTAAAAATACACATGGGATAAATTTATAAAGCCTTTTCATTTCATGGGTCACGTAACGCTTGGTACAAACATCGTCTTCGTCTTGTGGGTCTTCCACGTGAATAATCCGATGGTGATTAGCGCTATAGCCATTCACCATAAGCTGTGGCACTTTGTCATAAAACTCATACACTTTGTTATCCACATACTTTTTCGTAGTAACGTCTGTAGACACTTGAGGATGTTTTACATGGGTTAACCGCTTTCCCTTAAAGTCATAATCTCCCTGTTTTGTGCGTGGCACTACTGACCTATCCACATAGTGTTTATTAGCAGGATCTGTTTCCTGTTTAGGATCATGTATGGGGACAGGCCTAGCTTTGGCCATCAACGCACGTCCAAAGACATCCATCGTCAACCTGTAGTAGCAGTCTACTGTTTCTATGACAAGGTTCGGTGTCCTGTATATAGACAGCCGGCTAGCCTGTCTAAGCCTTAGTTGACATGAAGATTATTAAGCAGCAAGAGTCATTCCCCGTGGGGGACATGGTTTCCCATCTCTGTCCCACATCACGTGAACAACGCCATGGTTCACTGTTTCCATCTTCCATTCGCTGCATCATTGTGGGGCCTTCCGGCTGTGGAAAGACTAATCTTTTGCTAACGCTCATTACAGCGCCCAATGGTCTGCGTTTTCAAAATATTTATATTTTTGCAAAATCTCTCTACCAACCCCTCTACGTGTTTCTGGATCAAGTCATGTCTGGATTACAAAAAGAGAATATGGGTTATTTTACATTTTCCATGCAAGAAAATGTGATTTCACCGGATGAGGTAAAGCCTGATTCACTCATGATTTTCGATGATGTATCCACTGAACGTCAAGGCATCATTCAAAGCTATTTCAGCATGGGTCGTCACAAACATATCGATTGCTTCTATCTTGGACAAACGTATTCAAAAATGTCCAAACAGTTGATTCGTGACAATGCCAATGTCATTGTTTTATTTCGCCAGGACGAGAGGAACAGTCGTCACATTTATAATGAACATGTGAATCCGGATATGACCTTTCAAATGTTTACAGAATTGTGTGCCAAGTGCTGGAACACTCAACGTCATGCCTGTTTAGTGATTGACAAACAAAGTGAACTCAACCAAGGACGGTATCGCTTAGGGTTTGATCATTTTATTGCTATTTAAGGCCCTGTCTCATTCCCCATCAAGTCATTTGTCAAGACACCATGGCGTTAGCAGAGAGTCAATTGAAAAAGCATATTATTAAAGCAAAAAATACTATTCGCCAAAAGTTTCGTCAATTGAAACAATCACGTGCCAATCATGCTTTGTTTATTCAGCAACATTTAGCACCTCCACTAAAAGCCATGTTGAAACCCTCTTTCAAGCCATCTGAAACGCTACCCACCGTTTCACAAGCCACGCAGACGCTGCACGAGGACCCTGAGGAAGAGGAAGAGGAACAGGAAGATTTGACTAGTGTTAGTGAAGTTGAGGATGAGGAGGAACAAGTGTTTACGCCTCAAAAAAAGGCTGCACCCCTTGCAGAGTTTTTGAGAAAAAAGAAATCCTTGGCCATGGTCGAAACACCTTGCCCTTCCAGGGCGTCTCCGTTTTCACAACTCTTGGCCACCCCTCAACATAAAGCTCAACTGAAAACCATTTTAATAAAATATTATGGATCAACATTGGAACCCTATTTCACCGATCTATTTATTGGAAACACAGATACCACGTATGGTGTTCGCTATGAGGATGATAGTTTTAAAATTGGCGATTCATCCATTAAATTTGCTCGTACTAAAGCTGTCATTAAAAACATCAACTATAAATTAACGCCAGGACTGTTAAAGCTGCTCTTTTCTCGGACCCCATCTTCCCATGATTATACGTCAGAGGATCTTGACAAATATAAATCCATTTTATTGGATACCCATGCTCACAAAAGACAGTATGATCCCACGCAACAAGTGAATGCCAATATATCTCAAAAATATAAAACCATCATTGCAAAAATGTTTCCCACTAGTCAAAGTACTCGTCGTAAAGTGTCCGCTTCGGGAGTGACATTTAAACCGTTAAAACCCCTTGTGGATGTTACCTACTGGCACAATCCCAATAAGCTCGTCCAGCGGCTACAGTTGTTGCATGCCTCACGTCAAGCTGGCCATACCGGTCACGATTGGGAAATTCAAGAAATTGAACAAGAACTTCGAAATGCCAAAATTATTGTTTAAGCCCTCACCCATTAAAATGGGTATTGCTCACGAGTTGCATCGCCCAGCTAGGCGTCACTATCCGCGACTCAAGGTGATTTCACGAGGTGTGGATGAACTTTGGCAGGCTGACTTGGTTGAAATGATACCCTATGCTGGCGTTAACGACGGTGTACGCTATATGTTGACCGTCATTGATGTCTATTCCAAAATGGCCTTTGTTGAACCTGTGCGTCGCAAGTCTGGCCCACTAGTTACCAAGGCCTTTCAACATATTATTCAACACTCCAAACGTCAACCTCAGCTGCTACAAACCGACCAGGGGAAAGAATTTTTCAACAAGGACTTCTCCAGTTTTCTCAAATCTAAGGATATTCACCATTACACCACGTACAGCAATCTGAAAGCCAGTGTGGTCGAGCGGTTCAACCGAACATTGAAAACCCATATGTGGAAAGCGTTTACAGCTCAGGGCACGTATCGCTGGTTGGACATGTTACCTGAGCTAGTATCACGTTACATTGACACCAAACATAGAACGATTGGGACCAAGCCACGTCTCGTAACTAAAAATATTCAGCGATTGGATAAACTGTTTAACCCCATAAAAACAGCCGATCCTAAACGTCACCGACTGAACATTGGGGATTTTGTTCGTGTGAGCAAATTTAAGTCTGCCTTCAATAAGGGCTACACGCCTCAGTGGGGGACTGAACTATTTCGAATTCGTCGAGTCAACTTGGACACTCCAGTCACCTATTTACTCGAGGACCTCAACCATCAACCCATAAAAGGTAGATTTTATCTACATGAACTTCAGAAAACAGCATTTCCTCAGCATTATCTTGTGGAAAAAGTGTTGAAACAAAAAGGAAATAAACTCTACGTCAAATGGTTAGGGTTTAACTCTACGTTTAATTCCTGGATCAATAAATTACATGTTGTGTGAACCTGTGTACTTTTTATTTATTCACACATGTTGTACACCACCTATAGCTCTATGTATACAGCGCTCCGCGCTTCATGCATGTTCATACATGTTTGTCTTTCCCTTTCCTCCTGTGTTCTCTCATACATCACCCCCTCCCCTCTCCCTCCCTTCACCTCTAACCACTGCTGTTTGCAGCTCTTGCCTATCTATTGGTTGTGACATCATTCCCACAAGTTGCATCATACTTTTTACTGATTCAGCGATTCCCACGCTTTGAACATTCTCTTATCGTGCACGTGGACAGCTAACGTCCCAGGCGAACACCTGTGCCGGATCAAATTTCACCTGAACTTGCATTTTGTCACGTACGAAGCAAAACAGGATGTGACTTGTTAACAGTTATCGCGCACGTGGACAGCTAACGTCTCAGGCGAACACCTGTGCCGGATCAAATTTCACATGAACTTGCATTTTGTCACGTACGAAGCAAAACAGGATGTCACTGGTTTAGCCTACATGTGGTTTCACAAATGTGTGTGCATGCCTTTCACACTCCCCTGCCACCACGATGGTCAGATTATTTCACCTTCAAGCGTCATGGTCATTTTTTCCATTGCACCTGTTGTCAAGTCAGACCGAAGCCTTCCAATAAGCTCAAATGACCTTCACCTCCTCGGCAAGTTTGTTTTCTCTACTCGCTTCGACCAACATAGAATCAAGTTCTCATCACCGTTTACACGTCAAAGGTAAAATATCAGAAAACGCACCCTCGCTCTGTCATACACCGACCCGTCGAAATATCGATTGATCTATTGAACACAGCCACCTTGGTCAGCGACAGGTTCGTTGAAACACACACCCAGCCGTATTCTCTCTCTCAACCACCACGCTTCATGGACATTATAAACAGGTAAAGAAAAAGAAAACGTTTTTTCAACATGTATGGCGTTAGACCCATGTGAATTATTTTTTGAAAAAAAATATCTACCACATTTGAAAGGGAGTGTTAGCCCGAGTCCTAGGACACCTCGTACATGTCTCTAGCGTTATTGGTTCGTGAGATATCGGCAAAAATCACAAAAAACACGTGTTTACCCCCAAAATCGCGTTTCCCAATTTTTTTTAAATTATAACAAGTGGTCCATAGCAAAGAGGACGTCAGCCCGAGTCCTTGGACCCGTCGTACACGCCTCTAGCATGATTAGTTTGCGAGATATAGCAAAAAGTTTAAAATCACGTTTTTACCCAAAAAAAAACCGTGTTTCCAAATATTCACCTTTTCGCCACCTACATTTCCGTAAAGAACGCAACGAGACAAAGAAAACGAATCCAAGCACGCCTTCCTAGCATGACTCCTTCCATTCCAAGGTCGCAGGGGCTCACAACTTGCTTTTGGAAGCAGCTCTCTCACTACCCCACTACTACACACAGGTTTTCATCCTAGAAACTTGAAATTTATTTTGGGGGTAGAGGGGGTAGGGACCATTGATTTACGTTAAACACTTTTTTTTGTAAAGTTTCTAGTTTCCAAAATATAGGATTTTCAAAATTCGAGTGTTTTCAAAAAAACATAAAAAGTAAAAAAGTTTTATTACAAAAAATAAAGGTCATAAAGACCATTCGTTTGAGCCATGGCACAACGTTCTATCCTGTTTGGTTTTCAAACTATCGCCTATTTTCGAAAACAAAAAAAACAAAGAATTTTTGAAAAATATAATACATGGTCCATAGGAAAGAGGACGTCAGCTCGAGTTCAACGACACCTCATTTCTCAACATCCGACCATGCGTTTGAGAGATATTAATTATTTTAACTTGTACAGTCTGGTACAAATAAAATGAGTGGGTTAGAATCGGTATTACTCCACTACTCAAGGAGCGTCTTTCAAAGTAAGTACCGAATTTGTTTTTCAAAGAACGATAATACGGAATTTTCTATGGAAGCTACACACCTTAAGCTAATTCTCCACAAGGTCACCTTCTTTATTACGGAACTTGACTTAACAGGCACAAATATGTATATGCCTTCCTCATAGAACGACGCTGCATATGATGAAAGCCGTATCGGTTCCTCCTCAATGAGATCAGCATCGTTATCAAAACAACTACTACCTAGAAACTTTTTCATATGAAGGAAGATATAGAAATAAATCACTTGGTGCCAAATCAGAACTGTAAAGTTATATATATGCTGTCGACATTAATTAGGCATTCGAACCCATTTCCTAACCATTCTATCTGACGTTGCACATTAGTTAGTTATTGTTGCTATAAGAGGCAGAACAGTGAGGTAATTTGCACCTTTTAACAAGGATTCAATTATACACATTTGGATAAATTTAAAACAAATCGAGGTGGAAGCACAAATATGATTTTAAAAATGTATAAAATTAATTTAATAATAATAAAGTTTTTGGTTTTACGTTCTTTTTAACTACCCTGGCTTTTAGAGACGCCGGGGTGGCGGGATTTTGTCCAGAAGGGGATCTTTAACGTGCCAGTAAATCTTATTACACGGCTCCCTCGCATTTGCGCACCCTTAAATGCCAGCTGACTGCACCAGGATACGAACCTGCAACCTTGAGCTCAGCAAGTAAGAACGTACCGAAAATTAATTTAAAATAAAAACCTAGTAATTATAATAATAAAGAAAACATATGGAAAACATTCCCGAATCACTCAATCGTCAGTTGGCTTTTGTGGGTGCCCAAGTGCGAGGGAGCCGTGTCAGTAGATTTACTGGAACGTTAAAGATCCCATTTGGGATGAAATTCCGGCACCCCGGTGTCTCTATAACCCTTCTATTTAAAAGGGCCATAAAATCAATAACATTAACAACATCACTCACTAGGCGAAAAATGTCAACTGTCAACAAATCACAGACTGTATTTCGCAATTGACGGGCCGATCTGTTGTCTTGATCATTTTAAACACTCAATACAGATCATATTATGTGAATGTCTCCAACATTGCACTGTATGTGGCTTGTCAACAGATGAAGGAAGTCATTGCGCATGCATAATATCGCAATCTCAGCACTGCACCGGTAATACATGAAGACGGTGAAAATTCAAAAAGCAGGACAGGACATGGGGACCCTAGCAGCAGTGCAACGTAGACACTTCCACCCTTCGTGACATCGGCTTTCGTTGGGGGGAAGTTGTCAGCCCCATGCGCGGCAGCCTGTTGGTCCCTGGAATTATCTTCGTCATTGTAATAATAATATTGTTAATATCGTATGGCCTTGGTGCCGGGTGCAAGCTTTGTAATTTGACACCCAGAAGGTAGCTTGCATGTCGAATTTCGTTGTTCCTTGAAGCACTATGAAAGTCAAGGAGGTTATATATCTAAGCTACTTGAACACTATAGCGCTTTCTAGTAGAGAAATGAGGAACTTTGTGTTGGCGGAAATTCCCGAGTTTAATTTTGCCATCATGAACACGGCCTACTAAATTCAAATGGGTTCTTTGACGTGCCAACATCGTATGATATGGTGTCGTAATTTTTGTCGCCTTTCAAAAATCACTTACCACAGCAAGGAGCGAACCTGCAAGCTTGGGGTTAGTAGACCGACACGCTATCCACTCACCCACCGTGGCAAGCTATTGATAAAGTGAAACACCAGTTACTCACCAGAAACAAAAGAACAAAATTTTCAAAATTGTAATCACGACTATTTTAGCCTACTTTTCACATTTTGCAAAAATGAGGAAAAAGTAGACTAATGAGATCGGGCACATGTGTGTCTGTCTGTCAGTCCTTCTGTCTGTCTGTCTGTCTGTCTGTCTGTCTGTCTGTCCTTCTGCCTACCTGGCTGTGTGTGTGTCCCCCCCCTATCAACTCCTAAACGGCTGGAGCAATCGAAACAAAATTTGGTAGGAGTAAAGAACTATACCTGAAGATCTCACTGCCATATCTGAAAATTATGTCAGTGCTACCATCTGCTGAAAAATCGCAATTGAAATTTGAGCTCCATGTTGGATATCTTGGAAGGTATGAGTGGGAGATATTTCAAAATTGGCATACTGTGCCCATTCAACAATGAAATATGCAAATCACAGTTTGCCAGCAATGCTCAATCGGGAGTACCGGGGTTCATGGTTTGTTCTCCCACTCTGTGACTTACACACTTTGGATTACGCAAAGGATACACTTCCAAAAAATAAACAAAAATCAAATCCTACTATTAAAATATTTAATTATCCCAAAATATGGCGCTACAAAAATTAAACAAATAAAAATACTGACACTCCACTTCACACTTGCCCAAAATTGAACAAGGAAATCATATTAAACAATTGCAAACTCATAATGCCTGGTTTTCCAAAAACCAACAAAACTTCAACTAAGTTTCACTTCCGTATGGTGTCAATTCAAATTCTTTAAAATAAAGAGCTCCAAATGGCTCGGTAATATTTACATACATTGTGTTATTAATTTAATACACATCAATTACTATTTTACATGACTATATCCTTTTTTATCATAATTATAAAAGTATGGCTAATCATCAATTAATTTTGGGCTTTCACAATGCTCACAGGTTACCATCCCTCTCTCTCAAGCCAACAACTCACTACCGTGATTGGGAAGAATTTGCGTACTCCCGAGCTATAGAAGACTACTGAACAAGTCCAACTTAAGATTACTCCCGGATCTAATGTCTTCAATAGAACTCGTGAATCACTGAATCATTTAACAATAAAGTTAGGGATTTATCATTTTGTCTTCAAAGACCATTTATATCTTAAGAAAGCAACGATCTGAACTCTGCAAGTTATAATAATGGATATAAGGGGACCTCGGTTCAAAGACCGGGTCGTTCAAACAATCTTTAAACACTTCTGTGTATTATGACTCAGACAATCCGTCCTAACCTACCGCACTACCAGAGGGTAAGGGTCTAATCTTAACTACTTGGCGTGATTTATTGCAGGGAGAGAAGAGAGCCCACAGTCTCGCTTTCACAAGGGATTGGCTTTCTTCAGCTTTTACACACAGCTGTTTTAAATGCAATTCTCTGAATGACAAGGCTTCTGATACAAAATCATAAAACAACATATTTAGGTTCTACAGACCTTATTATCTTAGCTTCGGTATATAATAATTATGAAGTGTCCTCATTATCGGGTAAGAAAAATTCAATAATACAACCAATACGGACGACTCTGAGTTCGATCCTTTCAAATGCCTCGGGAGCAGTATCCCAATTTGGAGGACTTATAACATTAGCGACTTAGGGTAGGCCTCGCCTTTTACTAGCGCTCATAATACAACATAAATAGCACCCTTTTAACATACAACACACAATGCCTCGTGATCACTATCACAACTTTGAGGGCTTATACAGTTCATTCACCACGACTAACTGACCCTCATAATTACTTTTACCGAGCATTTCAACGCATTCCTAGCGTGACAAATTACTTCAATGCGCTACATGGCGCTTATACATTAATTAGCCAAGTTGCCTTCAAAGAACTAAACAAATTCAAAATCAACGTTTGATCTATATCTCAAAATATATATTTCTCTTCCTCCCTTAACAATAATCATTTTGACCATAAAGAACATGTATTCATAACATGTATTAATTCATTTAAAGGAGCTCGGAAGCTACCATTTTCAATATAAAATTCATCACAATATTCATTCATATAATTATTATTATTATTATTGCGCTTGCTTTCTGATATTTATATCATTTATCGTTTACACTGATATTTTACTGAATAGTTCCCCAAGGGATTCATTTATTTTTCACATATTTATTATATTTCTCTCAAATTAATCGTTCAGATCGCGCAATCACATTTTTCTTTTCTGTTATTAAATATCCCTACTTTATCTCATGAGGATTATACGCAAATTCTCCCAAACACATAATAATGAAATAGTTACTCACATGACGGTACGGTCAGCGACCGAATTCTCCAGCGATGGAACATTTTTGCCCACCAACTTTTTCTTAAGCCATTTTCATGGTTACATTTACACTCAATGACACTTTTTTAACACCACATAAAATATTTACCTTAATCACTTGGAACATAACGAATACCATTTTGTATCCGTTTTCACTTAACACAATACAATTAACTAAAATATTACACTCAAAAATTTCACTATATTTACATTACATAACAATTTTATCACTTGGGCGTTAATTATTCGCCTTACACACGTGATTTATTTTCCTTTCCCGTTTCCAAGGGTTGCACTATAGCACGTCGGCTTCCTAATCTGACGAGATGATGGAAAGTCTCGATCGAACTAAACCTCACTGGAACGGCTGATCTTCTAATCCTGGGTTTGACTATCGGCTTCTATAACTTTACTGCACGATGTCGTATCTTGCTAGACGCTGACTTGTTCGTCTACTAAAAGTCTGTCCTTGATGTATTACCTTTTCGATCGCTCGAACTGTTTATCGGTGACCTAGTAATTTCCTTGTACTAATTTCTGTTACTTTGATTCGTACCTTATTGGAGTACTCCCCAATGTTTACTGTTCATTTGTCTACCTAGACAAAGCCGGGAACTATAATTCCTAATTTTTATCGTCCTGCCCTCTAGTTACCTTGATTTCAGGAACACTAGGCGTTACTATTTCGTTCTACCCTGATTGGTTCCTTAACGTAGATAGAACTGTCTATTTCACTTTCCTTGGGTACTTCGAAACCTTATGATGCATCGGTTCTTTAACTGAACTATTATATTCGACTACCTATCGCCTGTTATTTCTCAAGTCCACAGCCTAAACTTTGACTATACCTGTGAACTTTAACGATAATTGTTCCTGCGTGCAGCGTCTAAGCGCTCACTAAAATAACTCGTTGTACTTTGCGACACAGTATCACGCTCTCTGGCGTTTTTTATAACTGAATATACTTTGATGCAGCACTCCTGCACTAGGAGTTTACTTGTAGCTTGTCTTGTAGTTGATGATCCATCGTGCAACGTCTCTGCGCTCATGGAACTGAGTGAGTGTGACACAGTGACGCCCCCTCAGGCTGTCTGAAACTGCATGTGCTGTGATGCAACACCTCCGTACGAGGTCTGTTGTAAACTGCATGCTCCTCCTGGCACCTCCACGGTTTACATCATAATCGGCGGCAAAAAGATAAAATCCGCGTCTTCTCCAGCACTAACTTTTGAAGTAATTGTCGTATAATTTTGAAAAATATATCTCTGGAAAGCTCTTGTTCTAAACGTAAACTGGTTTCTTTGATCATGAAAATCGATCACACAATTCCAAGATATTAAATAATTTGTCTCCTCAGATATGTGGGCGTTGAGGTTTATTTTTCCATCCCTACCAACTCTCGTCTCGGGGAATTACTAATTACGTCATGCTACGTCTGCAGTTCTATCCTGTGCAAATATTATAAACTTTTTCCCCACACAAAAATCTTTATTCCAAAATGATCAACAATGATGTGTCTCTTTCATTAATTAAATGCTCGCAAATGGCTTAATTCTAATTATTCCTCTTCTTGCACCATTGCGTGGTTGTCATTTTCTAGCTGAGTAAGGTCTATTCCCGAAACGTCTTCTCTCTTACTCGTCGTGGAAAGTTTTTCTCGTTCTATTAATAATCATTAGCCAGCTCCTATCGATGCGTCAAGCATGATCTCACGTCCGCATGACTCGTGGTCACCCATTCTTGCGCCACATTATAACAGCCCACTTCTTAAAATCTTTCCAATACATTCTCAAGACTGTATTATTTCCTCTCTTCTTTTGCTAATAAAATATGGATTCGACGCTTGAACCAATTGCAGATGGGTTCAATACGTATAGATAATAATATTGCAGTTTAATTTCCAGGAGGCCACACATAGCAGTGTTGCCAAAATGATTATAAGCCTGCTGATAAGTCCAATTTTTAAAAGCATGAAACTTCTACACTATCAATTGGAATTCAACCAAATTTCGTATGTAATATGTGTACATAACGATATATGACTGAGCGTTTTCTTAAGAGCCAAAAGGGCTGCCAACTGTTAATGAATGCTCTCGATTTTTTTAAATCCAAATACCCATATATCAGAAAGTATGCAAGCCGACAGCTTTAAACTATGCACACGTATAGTACCTGACATTCTATATTAATTTGGGGTAACGTATATACGTCAGTGCTACCAACATGATTCTAAACCTGCTGAGAGGTCCAAATTTAAATACATGTAACTTCTATACTATTATTTGGATTTCAACCATGAGCTATGTGTGTGCTATGTGTAGCATAAAGATATGACTATGCCGATTCAAGGGCTGCCAACTGTTAATAAAACCTGTCTCTATTTTTGTTACCCTAATATCAATATATCAGAAAGTATGCAAGCCAATATCTCTAAACATTGCATACGTATTGAGCCCGTCAGAGGAGCTGCCAAGACAGCCAACAACCGCAATGACTTCCCTAAAATCTCATCCGCCGGACCTAACTGCCGAGAGGATCAGGTGAACTTCCAAATAGGCCAAAGCCGCACGAGAAACTATCGTCCACGGGGATCGTGGTACATGGTGACGAAAGGTCATAGACTGCCTAAGGAAAGGTTCACCTTAAAAGCTAGACTGAGAAAAGAAACATCCAGACTTATGTAAAACATCGTGAAAATTTATTGTAAAATTGACAAACCCCTATCCTAGTTCGGAGGGTTTCTATCGGCTAATCCGCAAGCTAATAAATACTCAAAAATAAAGAGCAGGTCCCTACCTGAGAAGTTACAGTAAAACCTCACGAAAGATCTGTCTCACAATAATAAAGCAACAACAGCAACACTAGGAAATTGGTACGACGAAAATCCCTAGATCAAGTTACAAGATCAAGCTAATATCGGAATTTACATTTAACAGGGTAGCAAATCAAATCTAAGTTAGGATGATACCATCTCCACATTTACATTTAATATTAATTCATCTGCCTCCGTGGCTCAGGCGGCAGCACGCCGGCCTCTCACCGCTGGGTCCGTGGTTCAAATCCCGGTCACTCCATGTGAGATCTGTGCTGGACAAAACGGAGGCAGACAGGTTTTTCTCCGGGTACTCCGGTTTTCCCTGTCAAAATTTCATTCCAGCAACACTCTCCACTATCATTTCATTTCATCTGTCATTCATTTAATCATTGCCCCAGAGGAGTGGGTCAGGCCTCGGCAGCCGGCACAGTCCATATCCTCGCCGCTAGATGGGTGCTTCATTCATTCCATTCCTGACCCGGTCGGAGACTGGAAGCAGGCTGTGGATTTTCATTTCATTCATTAATTCATCTAGCTAAGTCCTATCAATTAATTACCAAATTTACGGCGGTGACGTCCGTAATATCAAACAATTACAATCAAAGCTATGTGACAAGCCATAAAAAAACATCTAAGACATCCTTACAAACTAGGTGCTAATCAGCACACAAAAGGGTAACATAGAGGATTCGTACACTTTTACATCAACAAATAAATAAATACAAGACCACAGTTTTATTCAAAGCCTGCCTACACCTTGGTTTACTGTTTGTAAGCCATAGTTATTTAACGTGTGTAATTACGGTGACGACTGCGTAGTGAAGACTACGTCTAACCTCGTATGGCCTGCGCTCCACAAGCTACGAACTAAAGGTTCGAGCATGCTTCAGTCGCTACAAAAAGTGTCAGCTGTCCTAAAGTAATTTCCTCCAGGAAATACCTTCATTAGCACGGCTATGTCAGCAGGTTCCAAATGCAAATGAACAAGGTTAAATAGAAAGGATTCGTTAGTTATATTTTGTTTATCAAAATTATGCGTTTTATTATTAAGATGTCGGTTTAGATTATCGTTGGTTTATGGCGAATAATAGCTGACAAGCCTTGGCACGGAGCGTCTCCCTGAGATCATCTCTGCCAGAAAGCCTCGACTCAAAAGTCGGAATACAATCAACGAGCAATAACAACTCGGACACACAATAACACAAGTTACCAGCGGCGCACAGCTCGCGTTCAATAACTCTTGGACGGGCCTGGACACATCAGTTACCCTCCTTAAATATCTGGTCCAAGGGAACAGTCCCGGACATGGTACACAAAATACCTTCATACATGAAAGACCTCCTCACGGGGCTAGCCTCCAACATACTATTAGAAACCTGACATAACTGTACTCGTCGAAACAACGGTACACGCAAAAGGTGTTTAACTAACAAATGACAATCTAAAGAATATATGCTCTGACACAGAAGTGGACACTGGGTTCCATGAGCTATCAATGCAATGAAAAAACAAATGAATGCTATAAGCATTCTGTCCTGTGTTAACATCAGTCTGTCTCACTTAGAAGCAAGCGCTCTCACTCGGGCGCTGGGAAGTATTCAACCACCTGTCTCTGTGTCACAGCGGGCTACAAGCTCCCTGTACTGTATGACACAACACGTTGACTGGGCCGGCAGTTTAAGCCAGAAAATAACTGTAAAACTGGCCTCATAATAATACTTTTACCACAGGTTATAAACCTCGAAGAATGTGTGCATTACAAGCACGCTATAAAGCTGAATATAAACATATAACTCTGTCTTTCATAGCAAAGACGTTTAAAAGATAGCAATGCCACTCATTGCTGGAGCTCTCTGCTCTCAAAGATAAAATACATCATTTGTTACTTGTATCAAACATCAAATAAAACACGTGTCATCACAATTGACACTAACAAAATAATAATATGGCGCAAACTCCACACTCCTGGATCTGCTTAATGATACGTTGGGAACTGGGTTCGATGCTAGGCTACAACGAAACGTCCCTTTTGCTTGTAAGGTCCACACTTGACCTGGATGGCTTCTGAGCACATCTCGAATGAAATATAAATGCAGTTACAAAACTGTTAATTACAGTCGATTACCCAAATGATACGACTACTCTAATGAAGTCAGGAGCGTAACATTGACTGGCTGCAAAAAGTGCAGTTAAAGAATCATGACCATGGCATCAGTTTGCCATAACAAGAGTCTGCTAAGACTTGAAAATCATCCCAGATAGGGTTAAACAAAGTAGCCTCAAAATGACTACAGTCACGTTTAGCAATAGACAGAAATTGGCGTCCTATGACGTCCATCAGGTTGCACCAGGTTTGAACAAAACATCAAACCCAAGGGTGACTCACAATCACTGTAAATAAATGACATCTAATTATACTAATTTCATTCCCTACCTATGAAATGGCTGTCACTAAGTTCGGCTGATTTACAATCTACACTAATCTACCTATACTACCAATGACTAGAACAAAGAAGGGTTGTACAAACTCACGATATGAAGGAGTCCACACTTAGCTCTCTGTCCAACGACAAGGGTTGAACAAAAGCACCTCTGGCTTTCAGGATTGGCATCGTCCTTATCAGAACTTCCATCTTGGCTCTCCCAAAGACCAGGGTTCGGTCTGTCCCTATAGTTGACATCGTGAATGGGTTGGACATGCCTAGGAAAGGCATCCACGATTCCTTCCTTCTCGTTCGACGTTCTTGAAGTCCCATGATCATGCTCGTTCCATCCGAGACATCTCCCTCATACCATAATGGTACTTAACCCATTATCTCCGACTCGAACATGGTGTTGTAAATGTCAAACACGTGGTCGGTAATATTAGGCATCATGTAGTGCATTATTATTTGAAAATTACGGTATGCTTCGTAGATATCACAGGCTTTAAACATATATCTGGTAACACAGCCTCTACACTTTGCAGATATCATTAATAAATGGCCATGCACTGATCTGCTGTTTCACACGTGCGCAGACGCTACTTTGGCAATCACGTGGCATCCGTGAAATGGGCGTCGATTTCTTATGGATAAATCCACCGTAGCAATTTATATACAATGCGTGTTTAGTATAACACCTGTCTAATGTAACAATATCACAATTACCTGTATATTTCGCACCAGGCTCTTAGCCCTCCACAAATCACGTGGGTATAAAAATGTAGTGCTAAAGAATTGTAGAAATTCACAATACTTGCCAAATAAGTTCACTTTACTATTCGTGCTGATCACTACACATCAACAACTGTGATTCGCAATACAATGAAAAATATTACATGAACCTTAGCTCAGCGGGTTCATCTGCCTCTCCGTCGTTTCAAATAAAATGTAGGGACGACATTTTTTTGACTTCAAAGTTCATTCATAAGTGATATTTTTTTTAGATTAGCTGCGTTGAAGGTTCCAATGCGCTCTTCTGTCCGAATGTCTTCAATCACGTAACTTCCATTGTTCAGAGATTGTCGGATACGACTGGGGCCATAATATAAAGACAGAAATTTCCCATATATGCGGTCTATAGGACTTGAAATTCCGGGTCTCCTTATAAGGACAAGGTCTCCCGCAACTAGTGGTTCTCTGAATCTCTGGCGTCTAGTTCTTCTCAAACGTTTCGCAACTTGTCTGTCCAAAGTGTCCCTTGCAGCTAAAAGTCTGCTGGCGTGTGATGGTTGTAAACAAGGTGGATTTACAATCACACGATTCCATATTCACATCGGCATCTGGTTCAAATGCAAAACCATGGGTATTTGACCAGTGCTCTCATGGACTGTTGAGTTAATACATTTTGCCATGATAACTAGGACTTCGGTCCAACGCCAGTGTTCTTCCTGACAATACAATCGACAGCATTTTGCGATAGTAGACATTACGCATTCTGCTGGGTTGCTCTCTGGATGGCGAATAGACGATAAAACATGACCTATCTCCAACTCGTTCATATCATTGGCGAATTCTGCGGAGGTGTACTGTGATCCATGATCAGTCAACAGGAATTGTGGCTTTCCTGCCTCCGGTATCACTTGTCGTCTAATTCTCTGGATAATCTGGTGTGCGGTGGCTTTCTGAATTGGATGAAGCATCGTATATTTCGTGAACACATCAATGGTTACAACAATGAAGCGATTCCCACGGCGGGCCTTTGGTATTGGGCCATAAATGTCCTGTGCGTATAACTCTCTGGGTTGAGTTGGGAGTATTGGCCTAGGGTGTTCCTTCAACAAGTGTGACGTGTACTTGTTTCGCTGGCATGCGTCGCAAGCACTTAAACACTGTCTAACGGTGGTTCCTAGCCTTTTCCAAGTAAAAGACTCCTTGATGGTTGCAATGGTCTTGTCAGTCCCACCATGTCCAATGGATAGATGAATCATAAGAATGACAGATTCTTGATATCTCCTCGGAATGACTGCACGCAGTTGAGTGTGGTCCTCGTCCACAAACTTATACAAGATACGATGATAGATCAAATAGTCATCTGTAAGAGCAGCTGTCCTCGCATAGTGAGCATCCTGTGGATCCATTCGTCGTTCCAGGAAGCGGATAATGTTCCTGAGTTCCTCCTCACGTCGTTGTCCTTCTGGTAGATGACGAAGTCGGCGAAGGTGTTCCTCGCATTCTCCCTCGATGTCAATGGCATTCACAGTGGCTTCAGGATTCCGGCTGAGAATGTCGGCCAACACATTCTCTCTGCCTGGTCGGTAAACAATTTCCAAGTCAAACCGTTGGAGAAACAGCGTCCAACGTGTGATCCTGTCGCTTGCCAGTCTTGTTCGTAAAATGAAGGTCAGCGCATGGTGGTCGGTCCTCACGATAATCCTCTGGCCTAACAAAAGTTTCTGCCAGTACTCAAGCGCGTAATCAATCGCAAGTGCTTCAATCTCAGTGGTGAAATAATGAGATTCATGCGCTCTCAAACGTCGACTTAAGAAAGCGATATAATGACGTTTCTTCTCATCGTCCTCCTGCAATAGGATGGCACCTATTCCAATCGCAGATGCATCAGTCTCTAGAATAAAATTCCGGGAGTAGTCTGGATATTCTAACTGAATTGAATCAACCAGCATCTGTTTAGCTTTTCTGAAAGCTGTATCGCACTCGTCGTCCCAAGCCCATCTGCAATTCTTCTTCAGCAAACTTTGAAGTGGTGCGACAGTCTCAGAATACCTCTCACAATGAGCAGCAAAGAATTGGATAATTCCCAGGAATTGTCTCACGTGTTTCACACGGGTTGGTGTCGGAAATCCAGCAACGGTTCTGATCTTCGCCGGATTTGGCCTGTATCCATCTCCATTAATTATGTGTCCCACAAATTTGACTTCTCTCTGGAAGAATTGACACTTGTCGAACTTCACTTTGAAATTAGCCTGTCGAAGATTCTCAAAAACAAGGCGTAAAGTTGTTAAATGTTCTTCCTCCGTTTCCAAAGCTATGATGATGTCATCCACGTAACATATCACCTTCTGTTTTACTTCAGGAGTCAGCTTCGCATCAAGTGCTCTAATTAATGCAGCTCCGGCATTTTTCACTCCAAAGGGTAGTTTTCGAAAGACATAGGTTGTCTGATCGAACAGAAACCCTGTTTACTTCTGAGTATGCTCAGATAATCTTATATGGTAGTAGGATTGTACTAAGTCCAATGACGAAAATATCTTCTTTCCCTTAAATTTTCTGAGGATGTCCCTAATCTTGGGCGGTCGGTCATGCTCAGGAGCTAGGCGTTCGTTTAAAGCCCTCGCATCGAGACAAAGTCTCAAGCTTCCATCCACCTTAACCACAGGTGTTATAGGATTCAAGAAAGGAGTCGATGACTTCTTAATTGTACCTGCTGCTTCCATCTCATGGATCTACTTAGCAGCTTCCTCGCGGTGTTTCTCTGCGATAGGATAAATCTTCTTCTGGAACGGGGAATCATCCAGTAGTACAAGATCGTACTCGTAGTCCAATATCTCACCAGGTGTGGTGTCAAATATATCCTCGTATTCGCTTAATATTGCATCTAGTTTCTCTCGTATAGGTGCTGATAATTGTTCTGCCTCTTCGTCGGCATCTTGTGTCTCCTCAATTTCCTTGCCTTTTAAATTCTCAACAACGTTGACTTCAGATTCAAATTCCGGTTCTTCCTCTACTAAATTCATTTGGATGGGTTCGTTCGGCTTAAACTCCACCGTATTACGTCCCATATCAATGATTCCATCGTACTTCCGAATGAAGTCTGCACCCAATATGGCATCATGATGCAAGCCTTTCATCACTAGAAATTCGTGCAAGTACACGTGGCTCGAAATTTCCAAAGTGCATAAAATCTGAACTTCGCACGTTACAACACGGTCAGGTATAACTCCTCTGACTCTTACTGCAGAAACTGGCAGTTCTGTCACCTCAGAGTTTGCTTTAAGTCTGGCATGGCAATCGGCGGAAATGGCACTTATCACCTCTCCAGTATCGATGAGAATGACTACGTCACATCCATTCAGGGTAGCTACAATCTTCGGTAGACGCGTCAATTCGTAGTTGTGGTTCGTCGTTCGTCGTTCGTCTAATAGATCTACCTGAATCGGCTCCCAGAGTAAGTTAGTTGCAGTTACTCTGTGCTCAATCGGGTAAGAATCTACTGTTTTTTCGGCGTTTTTTTTCTCTTGGCGGGAAGTAACGGGCTGGTTTCGCTCCGTTTCTTCCGCCGGAATATTTCGTGTCTCCCGCGAAGTCGGGTTCTGAACTCCCCCTTCTTGGATTTCTTGGAGTTCTCGGAGTTGCTGAATGTATTCACGACTATCTCGTGCTCTTCCTCTCCAGTCTCGATCGGTCTGGTATCTGGGGTCCCGATCTCGATTGTATCCTCTGCTATAGCGGTAATCTCTACGGATACCTCCATGCTGTGGGTTCCGGTTGTTATTCCCTCGGCGGTCGTCATCGTAACGACGGTTGTCGTTCGTTCCTCGATCAAAGCGTCGGTTCCAGTAACTACGACGGTCATCTCTCCGGTCTCTAGCGTATGGAGTGTTATTCCAGTCTCTCCGACCTCGATTATAGTCATTGCGCTGTTCAGAGCTCTCTTGAGTCTGTGTTTGCTGTGGCGTCTGGCACACTTTGTCCACAGTCGTCAAGTTAACGTGTCGCTCTTCACGCCTGTCAGCCTTCTGTTGACGGTGTGTTGGAAACTGTTCGGTATTGGCGTCCAATCGTCGCAAGATTTGATCGCACTGCTGGAATGTAGATGCTCCTGCAGCGATCAATACTCGTTGCACGTCTGCAGGGTATTGCCAGACGATGGTATTAACTAGGTCTTGCTCTGACAGTGGGGGTTGTGAACAACGAAGTTTCACAAGCTGGGTTGCGAAGTAGTTCGCATAGCGCGTCGGAGTGTTCGAGCTGTATCGGCGAGTGTACATCTCAGCTCTGATACTTTGCTGGATGTCGCTTGACCAGTAAGTCCTCAGTAAGGCTTCTCTGAAGTCTTGGTAGCCTACGAATGAATAACGGACGGCCCTGAACCAAGTGCTGGCTTGCCCCTCAAGCAAACGCTCAATGACTCGGAGTTCTCTCTCCGGAGATACCATTGTGTCTCTTAAGTAGCTCTCCACATTCGCCAAGAATTCTACGGGAGTGATGCCACTTCCAGTGCCTGAGAATCGAGCTGGTTGCTCTTCTCGCGAACGGATGATTGTCACGTTCCCCTGTGTGTGCGCGGGTCTGAATGAACTCGGCATATAATTATGCGTTGGCGTACTCGTCTCTTGACTTTGTCGATTAGGTGCGGGTTGGAAAGGATGCGCGTCAAAATTTAACGCTTGTCTCTGTGCTGAACCGGTAAATTGAGACGGTTGCGGTTCCATGGGTGCGCTAGCTTGAAAGTGTGCAGGCATTATCCCTGCAGATTGCGATCCTGGTGTTGCCTGAGAGTCTCCCATCTGTGGAGGTAGATGTATCTCCCTTGGATGAGTCTCAAGTCGGTCGAGACGTCTCTCAATAACTTCGAGCCCTGGGATAGTCTTAGCTGCGACCTTGTTTCCCAAATCGTTGAGCTGCAACTCAATTCTCTCGACTTTACCTTTGAGGTTGGTGTCGACTTCACGAATAGCTGTCCTCAAGTTGTAACTGAGGTCTAACATCTCGGTTATCGCGACTTAATCAAATCTTTTCTGTAGTGAGTCAATTTCTTCCTCGACTTTGGACATGTTGTCCTGGATCCTACCTACGTCATCCTTGACCTCGGCTACCTTCGCCTCCATAATGGTTTTATGCTCATTAAGGTCACCCCTCAACAGCATTACATCGATCTTATTCTCTTCTCGATGCATGTCTACTGTTTCTCGTAGCCCTGTTACGGTATCGGTTAATTCCGTAATGTTCTTTCGGTTTGGATTCAACTCGTCCTTGACCTTGATCATACCATCGACGATCGTCTTGACGTTATTGTTGACGGCGTTCGCTGCACCTCTCATCAGTATGAGTCCTATGTTCATGGTAGCCATGCCCTTCTTGACGTTGTCCATGAATCCCTCGACGTGAGTTAATCGAATTCCAAATTCCTCTCGAGTATGCTCTAAGTCAGCCCTCATATCAATCTGGACTCTATTAATCGTTGTCCGAATCTGAGCGGTGTGCTCCTCTAATCGGGTCTGCACGTCCTCCCTAGCTCTATTCATCTGATCTGTTAAACTATCGATACGCTGGTTAGCCTCCTGATGGTGTCGTATTACGTCAACCCTAACAGCTGCCGTAAGATCATTTCTGGCCTCTATTCTATGAGCGTCCATGTCGGCCCTGACCTGCGTTAGATCAGCCCTAACATTATTAATTGACTGTGTGTTGACCTCAAGATCTTGTCTAACGTTATTAATTTCATTTATTACTTGGTCCACATGACCACTTACAATATTAATGGATTGGGTGTTAACCTCTAAATCACCCCGGACATTATTGACAGCATGGGTATTCTCACCCAAGTCACCTCGGACTTCACCTAAGTCAGTCCTTACAGTACCTACTTCCTGCCTGACTTCACCTAAGTCAGCAGTAATCTGCTGGAGATTGGCATTGACACCTGCCATCATCTCCCCAAACACACGACGAATTGTTTCCTCATCCATGACAAGAAATTATTGAGAAAGAGAGGGATCAATCTCTGATGGAACTTACAGCTATGATTGGTTACTTGGTGGTATAAAGTTTGTTTCATTTAAATAAACATCACGAGTACAGCTGGAGTATGCAAACTAAGTGCTTCTACATTTACAAAGACAACGGCGAGCAAAGCAAAGTATTACATTTACTCAGGATGAGGTATCATCAAAGAAAATCCTATCCATCGTTTATCTAACACAAAAGCCTCACCCCATGGACTTGTATCAAACCTGAATGCCATGCGGTTAATTGATCTGCAGTACGACATTCTAAGTTCGTCCCAGTCCGGTCAATTTACCATTGATCAACATTAAGATCATCTTAAATAACATGGAACTGACGGTCACCACGTTAACGTCGTCCCCACGAGTTGGGCGCCATTTAAAATATTAGTATATGTTATGAGCCCGTCAGAGGAGCTGCAAGGACAGCCAACAACCGCAATGACTTCCCTAACATCTCATCCGCCGGACCTAACTGCCGAGAGGATCAGGTGAACTTCCAAATAGGCCAAAGCGGCACGAGAAACTATCGTCCACGGGGATCATGGTACATGGTGACGAAAGGTCATAGACTGCCTAAGCAAAAGTTCACCTTAAAAGCTAGACTGAGAAAAGAAACATCCAGGCTTATGTAAAACATCCTGAAAATTTATTGAAAAATTGACAAACCCCTATCCTAGTTAGAGGGTTTCTATCGGCTAATCCGCAAGCTAATAAATAATCAAACATAAAGAGCAGGTCCCTACCTGAGAAGTTACAGTAAACCCTTGCGAAATATCTGTCTCACAATAATAAAACAACAACAGCAACACTAGGAAAATGGTACGACGAAAAACCCTAGGTCAAGTTACAAGATCAAGCTAATATCGGAATTTACATTTAACAGGGTAGCAAAACAAATCTAAGTTAGGATGATACCATCTCCACATTTACAGTTAATATTAATTCATCTAGCTAAGTCCTATCAATTAATTACAAAATTTACGGCGGTGACGTCCGTAATATCGAACAATTACATTCAAAGCTATGTGACAAGCCATAAAAAAACATCTAAGACATCCTTACAAACTAGGTGCTAATCAGCACACAAAAGGGTAACATAGAGGATTCGTACACTTTTACATCAACAAATAAATAAATACAAGACCACAGTTTTATTCAAAGCCTGCCTACACCTTGGTTTACTGTTTGTAAGCCATAGTCATTTAACGTGTGTAATTACGGTGACGACTGCGTAGTGAAGACTACGTCTAACATCGTATGGCCTGCGCTCCACAAGCTACGAACTAAAGGTTCGAGCATGCTTCAGTCGCTACAAAAAGTGTCAGCTGTCCTAAAGTAATTTCCTCCAGGAAATACCTTCATTAGCACGGCTATGTCAGCAGGTTCCAAATGCAAATGAACAAGGTTAAATAGAAAGGATTCGTTAGTTATATTTTGTTTATCAAAATTATGCGTTTTATTATTAAGATGTCGGTTTAGATTATCGTTGGTTTATGGCGAATAATAGCTGACAAGCCTTGGCACGGAGCGTCTCCCTGAGATCATCTCTGCCAGAAAGCCTCGACTCAAAAGTCGGAATACAATCAACGAGCAATAACAACTCGGACACACAATAACACAAGTTACCCGCGGCGCACAGCTCGCGTTCAATAACTCTGGGACGGGCCTGGACACATCAGTTACCCTCCTTAAATATCTGGTCCACGGGAACAGTCCCGGACATGGTACACAAAATACCTTCATACATGAAAAACCTCCTCACGGGGCTAGCCTCCAACATACTATAAGAAACCTGACATAACTGTACTCGTCGAAACAACGGTACACGCAAAAGGCGTTTAACTAACAAATGACAATCTAAAGAACATATGCTCAGACACAGAAGTGGACACTGGTTTTTTTATGAGCTATCAATGCAATGAAAAAACAAATGAATGCTATAAGCATTCTGTCCTGTGTTAACATCAGTCTGTCTCACTTAGAAGCAAGCGCTCTCACTCGGGCGCTGGGAAGTATTCAACCACCTGTCTCTGTGTCACAGCGGGCTACAAGCTCCCTGTACAGTATGACACAACACGTTGACTGGGCCGGCAGTTTAAGCAAGAAAATAACTGTAAAACTGGTCTCATAATAATACCTTTACCACAAGTTATAAACCTCGAAGAATGTGTGCATTACAAGCACGCTATAAAGCTGAATATAAACATATAACTCTGTCTTTCATAGCAAAGACGTTTAAAAGATAGCAATGTCACTCATTGCTGGAGCTCTCTGCTCTCAAAGATAAAATACATCATTTGTTACTTGTATCAAACATCAAATAAAACACGTGTCATCACACTTGACACTAACAAAATAATAATATGGCGCAAACTCCACACTCCTGGATCTGCTTAATGATACGTTGGGAACTGGGTTCGATGCTCGGCTACAACGAAACGTCCCTTCTACTTGTAAGGTCCACACTTGACCTGGATGGCTTCTGAGCACATCTCGAATGAAATATAAATGCAGTTACAAAACTGGTAATTACAGTCGATTACCCAAATGATACGACTACTCTAATGAAGTCAGGAGCGTAACATTGACTGGCTGCAAAAAGTGCAGTTAAAGAATCATGACCATGGCATCAGTTTGCCATAACAAGAGTCTGCTAAGACTTGAAAATCACCCCAGATAGGGTTAAACAAAGTAGCCTCAAAATGACTACAGTCACGTTTAGCAATAGACAGAAATTGGCGTCCTATGACGTCCATCAGGTTGCACCAGGGTTGAACAAAATATCAAACCCAAGGGTGACTCACAATCACTGTAAATAAATGACATCTAATTATACTAATTACATTCCCTACCTATGAAATGGCTGTCACTAAGTTCGGCTGATTTACAATCTACACTAATCTAACTATACCACCAATGACTAGAACAAAGAAGGGTTGTACAAACTCACGATATGAAGGAGCCCACACTTAGCTTTCTGTCCAACGACAAGGTTTGAACAAAAGCACCTCTGGCTTTCAGGATTGGCATCGTCCTTATCAGAACTTCCATCTTGGCTCTCCCAAAGACCAGGGTTCGGTCTGTCCCTGTAGTTGACATCGTGAATGGGTTGGACATGCCTAGGAAAGGCATCCACGATTCCTTCCTTCTCGTTCGACGTTCTTGAAGTTCCATAATCATGCTCGTTCCATCCGAGACATCTCCGTCATACCATAATGGTACTTAGCCCATTATCTCCGACTCGAACATGGTGTTGTAAATGTCGACACGTGGTCGGTAATATTAGACATCATGTAGTGCATTATTATTTGAAAATTACGGTATGCTTCGTAGATATCACAGGCTTTAAACATATATCTGGTAACACAGCCTCTACACTTTGCAGATATCATTAATAAATGGCCATGCACTGATCTGCTGTTTCACACGTGCGCAGACGCTACTTTGGCAATCACGTGGCATCCGTGCAATGGGCGTCGATTTCTTATGGATAAATCCACCGTAGCAATTTATATACAATGCGTGTTTAGTATAACACCTGTCTAATGTAACAATATCACAATTACCTGTATATTTCGCACCAGGCTCTTAGCCCTCCCCAAATCACGTGGGTATAAAAATGTGGTGCTACAGAATTGTAGAAATTCACAATACTTGTCAAATAAGTTCACTTTACTATTCGTGCTGATCACTACACATCAACAACTGTGATTCGCAATAAAATTGTGCTCGATGGCACTTGATAACGATTCCTCGCTAAAAAGCGGACATTTCCCACGTCTAATATGACGTATATCGTAACACGCCTCAACAGGGCGGATTCTCAAGACGTAGTGCACGGAACTACGTTCCTCGTGGAATCAAGTGTCAAACTGAGTCGTTGAGCGACTACTTACATTCCTATTTGCGTATCTGCAATGATATTACCATACCTTAAAGTGAAAAAACATTCTCCAAAATGTTTCAATAATTTGAATGACGAAATGGAATATTCTGAGTCTCGTAGAAAGATAAAGTTGATTAATAAGACCTCAGATAAATAATTAGCAGACTTCACCAAAGTCAAAAGTGCGATTCTCCGCTACTCCAAAGAGAATTGTATAAGCTCTCAGCTTCTCGTGGCTTTCGGGGTGTGTTCAAAGGTAGTACATCCCATCATAAATGTGTTGTCATGAAAAATATCACATGAACCTTAGCTCAGCAGGTTCTGTATAGTACCTAGCATTCTAGATTAATTTGGAGTAACTAATATAGGCCTACGCCAGTGCTGCCAACATGATTCTAAGCCTGCTGATAGGTCCAATTTTAAAATGCATATAACTTCTATACTAACTAACGGATTTCATTCAAAATTGACACAACAATTGGTCATATCATTTCAGATTATTTCTGACCAATAAATGTATGGCATTGTTGCCAACATGATTTTATGTGCTCTGTTAGATCCAATGTTTAACTGCATGTAACATCCATGCTCCCCATTGGACTTCAACCAAATTTTGTATTCTGTACCTTAAGAGTTGGAACTAAGAATAGTCTATATTCAGTCACCAGGGCTGCCAACTGTAGTTCTCTATTAGGCTACATTATGCCAGATATACAGTATTTTGAACTAATTAGAAATTTCTATATTACAAACTTAGTTTCGTTATTATTCTAGATAGATCCATATAGATTAATCATTGGTATGAATCATAAATTTTAAGAAAAGTAGGCTCTTTAGTTCGTCACGGAACTTCTTGTTTTTTCCGGATTTCAAAATTTGTCTTTGCATTATGTCGTTTGAAGCCATTTTCAGTGTTGCCTTAGTAAACGAAACTTTGATGCTTTTCAGCCGTCGACACGAATTTTCACAAATCCTGAAAAAAATTACATGAGATTAATAAATACACTTGGATGACCCGTTTCGATCGTCAAGCGATCATCATCATATGCATTACACTTAGGCTATAAAATCTATGTCTGAAAGTATGGGTGAAAATATTTACAATATGTACAATTATTTACTAGCGGTATGAGTTGAGATAATTCAACTCGTCAATATTAATTTGTTAGTTGTGGTCTATGTGATGTTTTGTTAAAATACTGGAATTGGTGGTTGATCTCCAAACTGGCTTGTTTGGAGTGAATATGTGATTGTGGTTAAATAGTCAATACAGGTTGTATTGTACCGATTACGTGCCGAGTGCGACCCAGTAAAAATCGTGGCTGTAGCGACCCTACCAGTAGCTTGCAGTGCCCCATGCGACCCATTGTTCGACAGAAGAATTGAAGATCTTATTTCCAAACTGACGTAAATCCATGCAATGCAAAACTTCAGAAATCGCGTTTTATCATTTCAAATTATCTTGTCGACTTCATCGTTATGCTTTGGTCTACCGTTATGCTTTACGGTTACAGCGTGTATGACGTTATCATGTTGTTCAGTGCATATGCACCGAGTCTGAGTTTACTCATGGCGTCTGGCGTTATGCGATACGGAGACGGCGAGTGAGTGACGTCATGCAGCAGAGTGCACCTCGTTCTCCGTTCCCCGCGCGGGAAGCCTAAGTTAAAGGGTAATGGAGTCTGTTGAGTCTGGTGTACTCCTGGCTTCTGGCGTTATGCGATACGGAGACGGCGAGTGCGTGGCGTCATGCAGCAGAGTGCACCTCCTGCTTTCCGTTCCCCACGCGGGAAGCCTAAGTTAATGGGTAATAGAGTCTGTTGAAAGAGCCCTCCTGAGCCTAACATGTGTAGCATTTGTAGCATGCGTCATTTGAAATTATATAAAGTCTAGTCTCTCAGACTGACTGAATCTTTTTGTTTCTTCGTATAATTAAATTCAGATGCGATTATGAATATAATGTAATTTCATTAATTACTTTTATGCACATCGTGACACTGTGTTTTAAAAATCTACTATCAATGGGAATTGTGGTAATCGTCTCCTGTAAGTTGGAGTTAGGACGTTTTAGAAATAAATCATATATTGACATACGCTTTGAGTGGCATTTAAGAACATTTAAGTGGTTTAAACACAAACTGATGCTCTACATATTCTTCAAAGTTAGCCATGGCCTTGATTTATCACGTGATATCACGTGATGTCCAGAGAGCCATCGGATTTGTCAACATGGAGATAAGAAACATACACTTTGGAGTTACGTCACTCTGCAAACAAACTTAGCCTAGTTCTTAGATCTCTGTTAATATACGGCGTATTGCGACTTAAAACCTTTGCAATACGTTGAGAGAACCTATAAACTTGCTTGTGAAAGAAAAAACTGAAAAAACGTCAATTTTGGATTTACGTCACTATGGAAATAAGCTCTTCAATTTTTACGGCACCTAACCTAATTTAAGCGGAATTTTAGCACAGACAGATGTGTTAGAAATGTCCAGATTCCACCGATAATTCAGTGGTTGAGTCGCTAGTGACACGATGGCAAATTGGTGGATCGCTTGCGGCACGGGTCGCATTTGGCACGATACCATTGTACCGGCTACTCATCTGATGGTGTCTTGCGCTGTCCTGGTGAATACAGTTATCTTGGTCACTGTCTACTCTCATCTGGAGGGACTGCCAGTGGGCCAATGTCTCTTACATACCTGGGGAACTCCCTTCTCGCAATCCTAAGTTTATGTGTACGTCGTACAAATTTGACAGTGTATGGCCAACAGGATTAGGGAACAACCCATCTCTTTTGGGAAAGATCGTGTTGACCTCCTGAAAAGCATCAAACTTCCGTTTATCTTTTGCTTTGAGCTGTTTCCTTCTTATCTCCCAAGTATAGAGGATTTTATAAACTTTTGTTCAAACGATTGTAGTTTGAAATGTTTCATCAGGGGACTGCAAAGCCTCCGTGGCTTAGGCGGCAGCACGCCGGCCTCTCACCGCTGGGTTCGTGGTTCAAATCCCGGTCACTCCATGTGAGATCTGTGCTGCATAAAACGGAGGCAGACAGGTTTTTCTCCGGGTACTCCGGTTTTCCCTGTCAAAATTTCATTCCAGCAACACTCTCCACTATCATTTCATTTCATCTGTCATTCATTTAATCATTGCCCCAGAGGAGTGCGTCAGGCCTCGGCAGCCGGCACAGTTCATATCCTCGCCGTTAGATGGGGGCTTCATTCATTCCATTCCTGACCCGGTCGGAGACTGGAAGCAGGCTGTGGATTTTAGGTAGATTTCATTAGAAAGCTAACTATTGCAATGGGTACCATGTTTCGACTTCCGGAAAATTTCGACATATCTTCGCGTTTCCCATCCCCTAGACCCCAAAACCACCGTCAGTTCAAAAGTTTATATATAATTTATGTATATATGTATATATGTATCTAGGGGCAGATGACCTCGTAGTTCCGCCCCTTAAAACAACAATAACTAACTAACTAACACATATGTATCTATCTATATATATATATCACTTTCTTGTGGACACGATAACTACCGTAATTTTGCAGCAATCACTTTGAAATTTTTACATAATATGTATCCCGATAAAATCTCGGTCGAATTCGTCAATGGGCACAATCGATCGACGGGGGTGAAAATGGAGGGCTTTTTTCGAAAAAGTGAAATATCGCTATACTTACTTACTTAATTCCTGCCGCTCCTTCCGGAGCATAGGGCCTTGGCGAAATTTCTCCACGCAGTACGGTTCCTGGCCATTCTCTTCACTTGACTCCAGTTCTTGTCCACCTCTGCAATTTCATTTTCGATCGTCCTCTTCCAGGTCTTCTTGGGTCGACCTCGCTTCCTGGCGCCATGAGGATTCCAGTCTAGTGCCGCCCTCTCAATAGCTCCGTCCGGCTTCCTTAGTGTGTGACCAATCCAGCGCCATTTCCTCTCATTGATCTGGATGCTAATCGGTTTTTGATTGCTGATGGTCCAAAGATCTTCATTTGAGATTATGTCCGGCCACCTCATATTCATGATGCGACGCAGACATCTGTTAATGAACACCTGTAGTTGGTTGTTGATCGGTTTTGTGACTTTCCATGTTTCACAGCTGTAGAGAAGAATCGACTTTACGTTGCTATTGAAAAGGCGGAGCTTGGTCTTCCTGGAAATGTTTCTATTTCTCCAGATGGGGTAGAGCTGGACAAAGGCACCATTTGCCTTCCTGATACGGCTTCGAACATCTTCCTCTGCTCCCCCATCATCTGTGACTATACTTCCAAGGTAGAGGAAGGACTCAACTCGCTCAATGTCCTTTCCGTTGACTGTCAAACTTGTCGTGATGTCAGAATTTATCCTCATCTCTTTGGTCTTGTTGGTGCTGATCATCAGTCCTGCACGTTCTGCTTCTCTCTGCAACCTCCCCAGTTTATCTTCTATGTCTCGGTACCGTTGTGCCATAAGACAAATGTCGTCTGCGAAATCCAGATCTTCAAGCCTGTCATTTATACCCCATTGAATACCCCTCTCCCGTCCTCCCATTACCTTCTTCATCACACTATCCAGGACCAACAGGAACAGTGTGGGGGAAAGGACACACCCCTGTCTCACTCCGGAACTGACCTTTATCTTTTCTGTTAATTTGCCTTCGTGCAGAACCTGGCACTCATACCCTTCGTACATTTCTTTCATGATTCTGATGATCTTTGTTGGAATTTTATATTCCTCGAGGGTCGGACAGCGTTGAAGCAGATGAAATGCGGGAAGGCACCAGGTCTGGATAATATTCCAGCGGAAGTACTGAAAGCAGACCTGGATATTACGATCGATCTGCTGCACCCGCTGTTGGAGAAGATCTGGAAGGAGGAGAAAATACCAACCGACTGGAAGAAGGGGTTGATAGTCAAGTTGCCGAAGAAAGGGGACATCACAAACTGTAACAACTGGAGGGGTATCACCTTGCTGTCCATTCCAAGCAAAGTGCTGGCGAGAGTCATCCTGAATCGTATAAAAGACTGCGTAGAAAAAAGTCTTCGTAAGGAACAGGCTGGATTTCGACAACATCGCAGCTGTGTGGATCTCATCAGCACCCTCCGAATCATCCTGGAGCAGAGTGTGGAGTGGCGGAATACCCTTTACCTCACATTTGTTGACTTCGAGAAGGCTTTCGACTCCGTAAATCAAAGAATCATGTGAAAGAAGAAAAATATCGCTATAACTCTCTTAATATTTGAAATATCGAATCCATTCAAAGTTCATACTATGTGTCGGATAAGGCCCAAAAATTTATGTTTGAAAAGTTTTTTGATAGCACCAGCCATTGACCAAAGGGGTGAGAAAAAGTGGGTTTTTCGGGAAACATCAATCATATCTCTCTTAATAGGCACAATATCAAAACCGTACAAAATGGATAATATTCCCCTAATAATTACCTAAAACTTTTGTCTGAAAGAATTTTTGATATGACCCACCATTACGCCAAGGGATGAGAAAAATGATATCGGAATTATAAGAAAATGCCAAGTGCCATCAGATGTTGCCATGACAACACCACTAAATTGATGAGGGATGAGCCATCAGACGTTGCCATGACAACGCACTTGCACGAGATCACATTCAGTTTTCCATCTGACTAAGTGTGAAGCGGCTTCGGTGACGTAACTGGTAGCATGCTGAAATTCTATGCCCAAGGTCGCGGGTTCAAAGCCGGCCGAAGTCGTCGGATTTTCTAAGAGAGCTAAGATCCCTCAGTATGCTTTCCTTTGGATGGGAAGTTCCAACGTTCGTTGCGAGTTGCTGATTGCGGTGGCATCTAGTAGCCAAGTTCACAGCTAAGTGTCGTTGACGGTAGTATTTGGTAGCAACATTAGGAACTACTGCTTAAAATTGACCGTCTGCGGTCCTTATCTGAATTACAGACTAATACAGCCATCACAATTCACACCGTTTATGAGACAGATTCTACACACACCCAAAGTACACGGGGTTACAAGACCGCGTTGTCGCAGCCCCGAAACTGAGGAACCAACCAAAATCTCTGCGGGAGATAATATTATGCGTGAAGAAGTAACAGACCGTTAGATAGTTACACATCAGTGTCGAAACCTTGCATCAGGACAGTGTGACCACAAGTATAAAATTGGACCCCAAATGGCAAGAAGGTTACCGTCCCCATAAGGCAATAAAATGTTTAAAATATGCATAAAATGATGAAAAACAATGTTAATTAAGCTCCAATTATAAAAACTTTCTCGCAATAAATGATGTCTGATCTTTCTACGAAAACCTGCATATTCTGCCTATTTTCGCCTGTGCCCAAGTTTGCCCGGTGAAATCTACCTCCGCCTTCCGGCGTGCCGAGAGGACTTTTTTATTTTTCATCAGGAGACTGCATGACGCAAACAGGTTAGAGAAAAACAAAGGGGTCAGCCTTGACCTTACCATGGTAGTTCAGGTTAGTTACAGCAGTGTTTTCTGTCTACTAATATCTCATTAATATACAAAACAAAAGTTTGGTGCTTTTCAGTCGGTCAACACGAATGTACCCGAAAGAGTTGGGTTATACCCTAATCCAGAAAAAAATTACATGAGACTAATAAATACACTAGGATGACCAGTTTCGACCGTCAAGCGATCATCATTAGATCCATTACACTTAGGCTACAAATCTATGTCTGAAAACACAGGTGAAAATATTTACAATATGTACACTTACAGTATTCGGTTGCTGTGATGGTAATGCAACCTGTCGGTATTTGTTAGTTGTATTCCGAGATGCTGAAAGTTGTGATAGAACTCCGGAATTTGCCTGTTTTTGGAATGACTAATGTGGTTGTTGTGAATGGTCAATTCTGAATGTAATGTATTATACAGGGTACTTATCTGGTTAGGAGACTTGTGCAGGAAGGTCATCAATTATTAAAGACCGTGGAACATTCCTTACCACGCATATACTAGTAGCCATTCATACTAAGCGCACCCGGTCTTTGAGAAAGTCCCGGCACCTTTAATACTGCCGTGATTAACGGCCTAGGTTTATTGATGAAAAAAAAAGTACATCGTACATCCTGATCCAGATAACATTTTCTATTAAAATCTCCCTATTATCCCCCCCCCCCCCTTTTTATCTATCTATACTGTATCGCTTTGTTGTGTCTTGTTTCCAACAGGGTGTGTTTTTTAGCAGAGTAAAGAGGGGTGAACTCTCCATAAAGGTGTGTTCGTTTAGATTATTGGGGTTGTTTCTTTTAGTTAGGTATATCTCAATTGCTTCCGTTAGTCAAGAGCTCTGCCTTTCGGTTCGTGATAAATTATTTTCAAATCGGTTTCAATGTTAGTAAAACTGTGTCCCGCGTCGCATATATGTTCGCATATGGCTGAGAGTGTCCCGTATTTTATTGCATTTCTATGTTCATGGTAGCGTGTGCTCTTCTACCACTCTATACGATGTAATTAGCTTGAGTAGATACACGCTACCGTGAACATAGAAATGCGATAAAATACGGGATCACTCAGCCGTATGCGAACATATGTGCGACGCGGGACACAGTTTTACTAACATTGAAACCAATTTAAAAATAATTCAGCACGAACCGAAAGGCAGAGCTCTTGACACAAAGGAAGCAATTGTGATACACCTAGCTAAAAGAAACAACTCCAATAATCCAAACGAACACACCTTCATGAAGAGCTCACCCCTCTTCACTCTACTAAAAAACACACCCTGTCGAAAACAAGACACAACATAGCGATACAGCCCAGCTAGATAAAAAGGGAGAGGGGGGGGGGGGGTTATAGGGCTGGATCAAGATGTACGATGTACTATTTTTTCATCAATAAACCTAGGCCGTTAATCAAGGCAGTATTAAAGGTGCCGGGAATTTCTCGAAGACCGGGTGTGCTTAGAATGAATGGCTACTACTCTATGCGTGGTCTTCAATAGTTGATAACCTTCCTGCATACAGTAACATACACCATATGTCTAGTCTTGGCAAACCACCAAGTACACTTGCACTTGACACAAACAACATTTTGGAATGCGGGAAGGGGGGTGTGGGGAAGCAGCCCTGGGAGATACCAAACCAGTTCAGTCGCGAGTTACTATTCACCGAGTGAACAGCGCGCTGCCGAACTGCACAAGTCTCCTAACCAGGTAACTAGCCAGTATAATACTTTACATTCCGAATTGATCATTCACAACAACCACATAGTCATTCCAAAAACAGGCAAATTCCGGAGTTCTATCACAACTTTCAGCATCTCACTAAATCATCATATAGACTACAACTAACAAATACAGACAAGTTGCAATACTAATACAGCAACTAAATAAGTGTACATATTGTACATATTTTCACCTGTATTTTCAGACATAGATTTGTAGCCTAAGTTTAATGGATCTGATGATGATCGCTTGACGGTTGAAACTGGTCATCCTAGTGTATTTATTAATCTCATGCATTATTTTTCAGGATTAGGGTACAACCCAACTCTTTTGGGTACATTCATATTGACCGACTGAAAAGCACCAAACTTTTGTTTAGTAAGGCAACACTGAAAAATTGCTTCAAACCCCATAATGTCTCATTAATATGTGGCACTTTCCTCGTTAACGTGCGGCTCACCTTTGGAATCTAGCTGGGTGGATATGTTAACATTCCATGGCGCCTGGAACCTAGGCTTTCCCAGCGCGAGGCACAGCGTTGTCAACTTTTCACGGTAGCTACTGAGAGCAAGCAGCGATACTGGACAGAACAGCGTGTAGATGTGCAACACTAAACACATGCGTGACACGCGAGCTGGCCGCCAGGGAATCCACGTTGAGTGATAGAGGAAGCATTCTATTGTATTTGTCGAAATGTCTCACGTGAAATGGATTTACTAATTCAAAAACTTTCGTGGGGGCGCACACGACAACTAAGCAAAGATCATTTGTTGAAATGATTCGCGCGCCAACACCCAGTTTTTGAAACGACTCGCGCGCCACTTATTTTAATATGGATATACTAATATAGAAACATTCACAAGATTGCGCTCAACAATTTAGCTATGTTTCTTCGCAATCAGGTGAATGGTATGCTATATGAATGAATACTGGACTTTGTTGAAACGATTCGCGCGCTGACACTTATTTGTTGAAACTACTCGTGCACTACGTATTGTAAAATGGATTAATAATTGAGAAGCCTTTGCGAGAGTATGCACAACAACGCACCAAAGATTCATCGCAATCTAATGAATGGTATATTAACGCTTGTTGAAACGATTTGCGCGCCAAAACTCTTTTGTTAAAACTACTCGTGCGCCACGTAATTCAAAATGGATTGACTAATTCAGAAACCTTTGTGGGTGTGCGGACAACAAATCACAAATGTTTCATTGCAATTGGATGAACAGTATATGAAAAACTAACAAACTATCAAGAGATACATTTGAGAAGCAGGCTGTATGAAGCCGAGATGTTGCTGTGTTGAGAGGCGGACCGCACCTCGCCAAATGAAGAACGGGGGAGTGGCAGCAAGTATTTTACCAGGCGATACATCAGACGCTGCGACGTCGTGATAGCTGCAGTGACTGACGACCGAGAATTAATTTAAGCGGAGACACGACTTAGCATCATTCTCCTCGCTTGCTGCTTCCTACCCTTGGAATGCTCACACAGACTCAAGGAAGACAGGGCATTACAGGCAACTGAGTAAACAACAGCGCTCTCGGAGATCTAAAGAACCTTAGTTGAATCATCAATTACTCGCACTTGATGGTGGTGATTGTTACGGAACGTTGAGGCCATCTGCCGCTCCTCACTAAATTTCTTCTAAACATTTTAAAGTTTGATGACAGTGCTATACAAATTCTGATTAATGTAAGTGAATTAAAATGCAAAATCAAATTAGACTATAAGCTCTATAAATCTCTATCACCATAAACAAATTCAGTCTGGCTGCTTAACTTTACTAGATTTAGAGATAATGTGAACCGGTGAAATACAGTATATTGTATGGTCACCACGTTGGCTTGTTTTATAAATAGGCTATAGAATTATATGCCATCAGATGATTATTCGAATGAAAGTTCATTATACCAACCTACATTTCTACTGCGCCATTAAGAGGTAAGAAATGAAAACACGATTTTTTAAATTTCACACAGGGGCCATTTTTAGGTTTCAAAAAATCGATTTAAAGTAGACGTCAATACACAAGGTGTCTCAAAAAGAATGTACTAACACTTTGAATGACTATAAAATGATTATTTATGAACATAGAGACTAGTTTAAAGGTTTCAATTATAGAGGAGACATGTAATTAAAGACTCATGTTCGCAAATATTCAAATTGATGACCGTCAGTGTCCAAACAAAGCTGATAACGCGAAGCAATGGATTCGTAAACGTTACGACTAAGTTCAATTGGAATTTCTTGATATTGTCTGTCAATTTCCAATTTCACGTTGGAATGTAGGATTTCCAGCGCAGACGCTTCATGATGCGATGGACGCTGTCTTTTGAGATGTATGTCTCTCGAGCCGTTTGTCGTAGTGATTTCGGTGGGGATCGAATAAGGGCTTCCTGAACTTGTCCTTCTTTTCTAGGACTGGTGGATGTCCTTGGTCGTCCAGAACGTTTCTTGTTAACGTTGTGAACGGTTCCATCTGCTTCAAATTTATCTCTGATGCGAGCAATGGTCCGGTGCGTTGGTGGCGGTTTGTCAAACTCCTGGATACTGACGGTGATCTAGTTGAACATTTGCGAACATGAGTCTTTTATTACACGTCTCTTCTATAATTGAAGTCCTTAAACTTGTCTCTATGTTCATAAATAATCATATTATAGTCATTCAAAGTGTTAGTACATTTTTTGAGACACCCTGTATAAAGCCTTGTGTGAAGATACACCGTGCCAAGTTTCAAAGCACTCGGATGATTATGTCGCGAGAAAAATCCATTTAAATATTTACATTTCGCGTCACCACAATGTTAGTTTTGTGCTCGTTAGGTTATTGAAAGTCCCCCAGTTGAAATTGTTTGAATGGCCTCGAGCAACAATTTCAGCTTGATTGCTATGGTAGATTCGAAGATATTGAGAATCGGCGAATCATTTCGGATGATAACCATGTTGGATTTTTCTATGCATAGGCCATATAGGTATGTTCCAGTAGATTACCTTTATCGCGTTGGCACATTCACACGTTCACTTCGATCGCATGAGGACACATAAAATAATAACATAATTTTAAAATTTCGCTCAGCCACCATTTTGAAGTTATGAAAATATTTGAATTAAATTAGATGCCATTAGATTAAATCCTTTATTAAAATTGATTGTACCAAGTTTCACGGCGCTCGGATTAATACATCGCTAGAAAGGTATATGTAAATATTTTAAATTCGCTCCGCAACCATGTTGGTTTTGTGATTAACAGGTTTTAGAACGTTGAACATGTGAACTTACAGTAGTATGCTCTTTCGCTGCACAAAATGTCAGGTTGATATCAGTAATAGTTTCAGAGATATAGAATGCCAGTGCATTATTTCGCGTGGCCACCATGTTGGATTGGTGAAGTTTATTACAATTTGAAAGGGTCGGTCGAGATTGGACAAGGTATTAGGTTGTCCGTACCGAGTTTCATTGAAATCGCTTTAGCTGGGGCACATGTATACACGGACATACGGATAAAAGGTGATCTCAAAGTCTATAAGCTACCAAAAAAATAAAAAATAAAAAGGCTGAATAAAATTCGTGAACACGAACGGGAAATTACCATTCAGTGTTGCCATCTAGCAACACAGATACTTTTAGGCGCAGGACTAATTGTTGCCACAAGAAAACAAAACCAAATCATGCAAGTATCAATTTTTAATAAAGGACTATGAATCAGTATAGATCTAAAATGGAACTAAAATCTCCGTAATTTCCCCGATAAATCTACACTCGCTAGCAACCCTCAGTCGCAAATTGCTCGTTGGCGTTGCTTGGAAGGGTTCTGAATCACACGAGTCATCTCGGTGTAATGCCACATGCCTAGAAATAAAGTATCTGACCGCATGAGTCATACCCTCAACTTCACTTACTCATGCATATTTTCAATGTTTTCGAGAAATATTTTTCCACAATAATCAAAATTGTAACAGATCTGTTTTCTTAGGTTTTTAGTATATTTTTTAATAATTTAGATAGTTAACATTTTAGTAATACAGTAGTTTTGAACATTACCTTTTCATAAATTTAAGGTTTACACAGACTTGAAACTTCAGTTCCTATTCATTACATTTGCTGACGAAGGTCATAATGTGATCGAAAGTGGTAAATTGCATTACATGAATAATAATTGTATTATATTAACTTAAGGTATTACTTTTCGTTATCTATTATAATTATCACGGTTGATGGATGCGACTGTAGCGAGCGATTTGATGCGTAAAGTACAAGTATGTCTGCCGCACATAGCTCCCAATTCTACGAGGTCGGGGTTAAGATACATTTACGTTCTCCAATGTGGGCCTCCCAAGCGTTGCCAACCTTCCTGGATGACACAGGTCGGTAACCGAGAGCGCGGTCGCCGTCACACCTGTTTCTACTTGCCCAAAGAAAAATCATCGACTTTGATGGATGGACAATCAGATTTCAAGACAGATAGAACATTAAACAATAAATATCTTGAATTTCTTCGACTGTTGAGATAGTTGGTTGTTGAACTCGTATTTTCTTTTGCACTGAACCCACAGTTTTGAATTGATTCATTTCTTTCTTGGCACTCGCACTCTAAGAAATACTTCGCGGAATTCTCTTCTCACTCTCCCAGAAAATTCGTACTTAAGATACTGTATTTACAGCACACGAAAATATGATATTCAACACTACATTCAAAACCCACGAAGCGCACCTAACCAATCAACTACAAACAAACACGTTGTGAGCCGTATTCATACATTCATTGGCAATTGGGGGTGTTTACCCTGGTGGCAAATTTGGTATACTAACAAGTAAACGATTATACATAACAAATCAATAATAATTATACTGGAATATTTACACAAATCGTCAGTCTTTTATTAAACACATCTAGAGTATATGTTTGGGGAAAGGCTTTAAGACTGGGGCAGGTAGAAAGTTCCAGTTATCAGTTATTCAGTTTACGAAATAATATTTACCACAATTTGTACGCTGTGGTCGGCCCTTAACTTTGAAAGAATGATCACTCCTACTCATGTAAGTGGGCTTTCCCTTTCCTTTTGCTAAGCTCACACCATGCTGGCTGATTTGTATATGTGTTGTATATAGCGCAGAGTCTAGATTTCATCCTCCTAGCCTCTAGTGATTACCACCCAAGTTTCTTTAATATACACGTCACACTGCTCCTGGGATTAAAATGAGCACAACTCTAGCGGCCTTTATTTGTACAATTTCCAACTTATTGATGAGCCCTACTTGATATGGATCCCAAACCGCCGAAGCGTTTTCCAGAATAGGTCTTACAAGTGACAAATATCCTAATTCTTAGGTAGAGGTACTACTTCCTTTTAATACCCTCATTACAAAGTGCAGAGATTTGTAAGCCTTTGAAACTGCACATCCATTTTATATCATTCCTTTCGTGAACGCTCAAATATTTACACGAATCTTCTTTTACAAATATTTCTGAGCCAATGGTATGTTGCAAATCTTGCATTCACTCTTTACCTATTTTCATGAGACTACATTTTCTTGTATTAGGCCTAGTTTCATTTTAATCGTTCACTTATAGACCAGGTTTAGGTCATCTTGAAGTTCTGTATTGTCTTGTGAGCCATGCATTTTTCGATATATTACACAATCAATCGACAATCACTACGAATCTCATTTGGTAAGACATTTATAGACACCAAAAATAACAAGGTCCGAACACGCTGCCCTGAGAGATACCCAACGGTACGGTAATTTCATCCGAAAATACGCCATCGATTTCACTTTCTGAGAACGACCATCAAAAGTTCTGGGATCCATAATATTATTTTGCTATCAATCTTCGTTGAAGCTCATTTATGGAATAGCATGTCATGCGGCACGACATCAAACGCCTTCGAAAAATCTATAACTACGACATCGACTAAAACTCAATTGACTAAAGATTTGCTAATATCTCAGAAAAAGTGATAGCATCTGGAAGCTTATCGCAAACTATCTGAGACCATTACATCCATCACCGGGCGAGCTGTATGCCTCTGGCGGCTATTGCATCATTCACTCCCCAGACACGGCACAGGGACTAGACAACTCAACTGAGGCTCTCTCTGTACTATCTGTCAGCTGCTTTTATAATGGCCGAGTGCCCTTCCTTACGTCAGTGTCAGTTAACGCCAGATGAAATTAGATGAATGAAACTGTGCAAGGAGTTAAAAATGGGAAATCAAAGAAAACAATTTGAAGGACGCTGGTACTGGGGAGTCCGGAATAGCCTGGCCCTATATCCTTGTGGCTAAGCGCACGAAGCTGCCATGGTCAGTCGAAACGTGAGTTACAAGAAGTGTTATTATTGCCTCGGTGACAGTCCTAGCTAGCTGTAAATTAGAGCAATTTAATCAGCACTCCACTCGGACAAGAAACCCGCTATCTTCCCACTTTGTGCGACATGGCAGCTCATTTATTTACCCCTTGTTGGCTGCTAATTCCCATTGTTTATTGCGCGGTGTACACTGTTCATTAGTTACACAAAGGAAATAATTTTCACCATTCTGTAAGTGGGCAATAGATCTTCCTATTCACTTGACGTTAATACGAGGAAATATGGCAGTTCGCTTCTATCTTTTCATAATCGATACAAGTAAAGTTGTAGGGGATCCACTTTATAGGATATATCAAATACATACAGTACATCACAGGAAGTTATACTGTCTACAGCTATAAGAACTTCGGCAAATCAAATATGCCATATAAACTCCTGATGTGTCGGTAACTCCTCTGCTTAAGGTGTTAAGCGAGATGATGTATTCATAGGTAGAGTCCCAGATTTTTGGTTTTAACGATATCTGCGTTTTTTTTTTCAACAAACGTATATTAAGTTATCACGGTGATATATTTACTCAAAATATGCTTTTTCATATTAGATTCACGAAGTTTCGCGAAATGAAAATAATTTGCGAAATCTATATCTTTGAAACAGAAAGCTGATTTTTGTTACCGCGAGATTGACAGAACGGCTGAACCGATTGACTTCGTAATGCACTCTGACGAAAGTCCTAGGCATTTATATTTGCAGAGTGTCTTTAAAATAAACAAATATGTTACCATATATTATTAAATTTATAAACAAAACTGCAAACTTATTGGCTCAAGCACATGCGCAGAATCACCTTGGTTAATGACAAACATAGCGAATGTCCACTGCGTTTTAATGTAATAGTTATTTTTAAGAATTTTAAAGGAGGGGAATATTCTTTATGATGTTTCCACGATATATACTGGAATAGAATTATAGAAGATGGAAAATGTAGAAGAACGTATGCTGACTGTTGAGTGTGTATGTTGTTTATGTAACATAATATTGCCCCAATTTACCAGTGATTCGGTAGCTCAGTGGAAGCGTTGCGAGCTCTGAATTTATGCATCGTGAAATGGAAGGGATTTGATTCCCACCTCCTACATGTTTTTTTTTAAATTTCCTTATTCTTCTTTCTTACTATTGGTATTACGCACCCAAATCATACTTAACTTTAAAATTCCCGTAATGTAAAGAATTCTCCTTAATAAAGGAAAATATAATTTTGTCGCACCTGCGCTTGCGCACAATGGCTTTTTCTTTACACGAGCGAAATGGCGCATTCCACCGCGTCTTACTGAGATATTTGTTTATGAGAATTAAAGAGGGTCCCCAATATTGTTTATGATGTTTCCAAAATATACATTGACATAGAATTATAAAATAAGGGAGGTATTGAAGAACTTAAAAAGTCAGTTGAGTGTGTATGCTGTTTACGTACCTTGATATTGCACTATCTCCCCGTTGTCTAGGTGGCTCAGAGCCAGCGTTCGAGTCTGCAAATTTCATTATTCATCATCGTGAGAGTTCGAATTCCACCTCAGTCATGAATTTTTATTTCACAATTATTCTTTCTTGCTGTTGGTAGTTCATTGTCTAAACATATTTTACTTTTATTATTCCCGTAAAGTAAGGAATTTTCCACGATTTACGTTGCCATATACTTTTAAGTTATTAAATTAAATGGCCACAATCGCTTCCGCCATGAGAGACGATTGGCGAACTTAATTCATTTGATGACTCGGACATCGTGGTCACTCAGTCCCGTCTACTTTGGTGTGTGTGTGTGTAAAATATTCCCTAGTAACCTGTGTTATTGTGACGGCTATATTGATGTGTGCATTTGTAATTAAGGTGGGGAATGGGGAGTTGACGACCGAGACTTTAAGTTAGGAACTATCCCGGTATTTGCCTGGAGTTGAAATGGGAAACCACGGAAAACGACATCCAAGATTACTGAGGTGAGAATCGAACCATGCTATTCATAATTTTTCCTCAAGATTTCGCCCCATTCCGGCCTTCAGACCACAATTTTTTTTTTTTTTTGGCAGAGCAGGGCTCGAACCCGTAATCCGGGGTGATAGCTCAGAATGTAGTCCTAAGAGTGGGCTTCCCTGAGTTAATATGATTTTTTACATGCTCTGAACATGTAATTCTAAAACTCCCTCCGTTACGGTGGCTGGCGAAGTGAGTCTATGCTCATTCCAGTAATTTGCGAAGTGATTCTGTGCTACCTTGCATAATTTACTGTCATGGAAATGCAAAGGATTGTACCTACAACAGGTGATGAAAATTGCTTATTTAGAGCAGTTTCGTGCTGTTTATTTCAAAATGAAGACTTCATCTTGAGCTGTGTTTGCAAGCAAATTGCAAAAATTGTTGCTGGCTAGGATAATTATATGGATTTTATTTTTGGCGATCAGTCTCATCGCATTCTCATCAGCAACCAACTTGAGAATGAAAGTCTCTGAACTTCATTGTATCAGTGAATATACATAACAATGAATCTAACCATACTGTTGATTTTGTCAATAGAAATATTATTTGACATTTAATATTTGGCGGCTGCGTTGATGCAGGCCACTATAGTGTTATTGAATATGACGTTAATTTGGGGAGAAATGCTACTATAAATAAATCCATTTGACGAAAAAGAACATTAGCCGTAAAAAAGTGCGAAATCGGAGAAAAATAGGAAGACACTTTTAAAATCCAATATAAATATGCCATTTCAGAAGCAATTCCAGATAATATGCTATACAGTGTAGGGTCCTTAACGAACAAATGTAAGCATTGTTCTGCAGTGTATTTCTCTTGCGAGAAATCTACGCTTGGCTGCTTTGACCTATGCTGTTTTAATTGTAAAATTGATCTGACTAAATATAAAATATTCGACAGGCTGCAACAATTTTTCCCTGGAGGTGATATCTCAAGGAATTTCAGAGATAATAGTCGGCAGTACTACAATGCTATCAACTTCGTTTCATTTGGTACCGGTACCAATGCTAATGTGCCACATGCATACGGTCCATATTGTTATAAAATGTATGAAATGACACATCATCACATTTCTTTGGTATATTCCAAAATTATATGCGACGGTTCTTGCAGCCAGTTGTATATATTAGATTATCCAGAAGCTAATCAAGTCAGATCTGCAAATCAAGTGAATTCTTGAAAAACAATTTTTTGCAAGAGCATAACCCCTACTTTTAACATTCAAAATCCAGCTGACGATATTCGATTAGCACGGCTCATAATTTGGGATGGAGCCCCAATGGCAAACATTTCATTCATTAATGTGTGTGAATCTACGTCTAAAAGATTCGTAACGACATTATTCCTATTTCTGGGAAAGTTATTCTTCATGGAGACTTCAGGTCTGTCGCACGCTTCTCCCCAAACAGTTATTCACAATTATATTAAATACACTTCTCTCTGGCCCTTCTCCAAAATAGGCCACTTACATAAAAACACGCGATTGAAACCAGGTGAAATGGAATTTTCTGATTATATGCTACATGTTAACGGCGACTACTTCTCTATGGATGGTGATAATCAAGTGTAACTGAATTACCAGCCAAACTTGTAACGTATGAGGATATCGTGACTGAAACATTCACTTCTGTGAAGGATATAATAAATTTATCGAAACATTGCATTCTTACACCTATGGTTGGTTGGTTTCTTAGTTTAGGGGCTGCGAGAATGCGGTCATGTAGCCCCGTGTACTTTGGGTGTATGTGTAGAATCTGTCTAATAACCCGTGTTAATAATTGGGATGGCTGTATTAGTGTTTGTTATCTGTGATTCAGGTAGAAGGACTACAGCCGATCAAACGTTCAAGTACAGTAGTTCTTACTTTTGCTACCAAATGCTACCGTCCACGACACCTAGCTGCGGACTTGGCTATTGGATGCCATCGCAACCAGCACCTGGCGACGAACCTTGGAACTAATATAACGTTATCAAATAATCTAACCTACAAATTTTGGCTTCTCACAAATGTACTGTAGTTAGTGGAAGATTCTTTTTCATCTCATAAATCTAAGGCATAGGACCGCCGGTTTACTTTCCCTCCGAAGGAAGGCATACTGAGGGATTCTTAAACCAAAAATGATCAATGTAATGAAATCAACTTATGAGTAATTGACCTTCTATCCAGTAACTTAGTTCAAAAACATACACCAGCATTAACAGATTAAATACTGAAGATGAAAAATTGCACTCTCGACATTGCAACATACTGCTGGCCATGACTGAAAACTTGATGAGGAAAATTGAGACCTATACGTTTATTTCAGTTTCCTGCATCATTCTTGAATTCCTTGGAATTAAATGATATGCCTCCACGTAGTCCAAACGCTTGACTCATAGTTTCTGAACGTTTCCCAAGGGATCCTAAATGCAACCTTATTGTTTGTATTTGGAAATAATAAGTGCTGTTAAAATTAGGCAGAGAGGTCTAATTCTTCGACTTGATTTAACACCATCCGATAAAACATTACCATTTTCTTTTAAGAGGCAACATTTTCCAATTCGCATGGCATACTTTATCACAATCAATACTCAAGGGGAAACTCTGGAACGTATAGGTCTCAATTTACCTCATTAAGTTTTCAGTCATGGCCAGTAGTATGTTGCAATGTCGAGAGTGCAATCTTTTGACGCCCTTAAAGTTTCAATAGCGCCTAAAAGTAATCGTACAAAGAATGTAACGTATACAGTATAAGAAAATTCCTCAGTAAATATTTTCCCATTGACCGTCATGTTACTTTCACCCGAAATTGCGGAATACCAACGAAATGCTATTAATACGTTTTTTTAATACTCTAAAATGAATTGAAATAGTTCCACTGTCTATAGTTTGATAGAAAACAAGAAATCTTAAATATATATGTTTTATAAGATAAGACAACGAAAGAAGCTTTTTGCCTCCTCAGGCATAAAAATCTGCGTCCAGAAGTCATAGAAACGATGCTCTGCGTATAATTTGGAGACAACATCTTCTTCTTCTTCTCCTTCCTAGCGTTGTCCCGCTGGTGCAGGGTCTGCTTTTTTGGTCATTGACCTCCATTTTGTCCGGTTTTGTGCGTCAGCTGGATTTAGGCCGGTTATTTTTAAATCACCATTTATTGTGTCATGCCAACGCTGCTTCCGTCGTCCTCTGGGGCGTAGGCCTTCAACCTCAAAATGAAGGACCGAGTTATTAACAGTATTAGGCGCTGCACGCAGGGCATGGCCATACCATCGGAGCCGTTTCTCCCTCATTTTGTCCACAATTGGGGCGACACCCATTTGCTCCCGAATTGTGTCGTTTCTGACATGGTCAATAAGGGAGATGCCCATTGTCCAACGGAGCATTCTCATTTCCATGGCGTGCAGGCGACGTTCTGAAATTTCGTCGGATGGTCGACATTCAACTCCATACAGCGCAACTGGTCGTACCACTGTCCGATATATTTTCGATTTGAGACGAAGTGGCATTTTCTTGTCGCAAAGCACACCCGTGACCTCCTTCCACCGCAACCAGGTTGCGTTTACCCTGGCTCTTACTTCATCATTGAAGTTGCCATCACTCTGAAGACGAGATCCAAGGTACCTGAAGCATTCTGTCATGACTAGATTTTGTCCAGCGACTTGAATGGTACCGTCGCTTGGGTTTAACTCGAGATACTCCGTCTTTTTCACATTCAGACATGGGCCGTACTGGGAGAGGCGGTTATTCCAATCTTCAACTTGAATTAGGAGACAACATAAGTGAAGAAATTAGTCATTAAGAGTATTTGTGAAAGTAAATGTTACTTCCAGGAATAATCGACTCCATTTCAATTAAAGTAAATGTTAGGTTAGGTCTTAAAAACAGAAAATTGTTTGTTATTCCTCTAAATGTTTGCATATTGTTCATTATTTAACCAATCCGTGCACCGTTACTAAGCACACTCAACCCTCACTTTTTTTTTATTTCAACGCTATGGATATCTTATTTTATATTTTATTTGGAAACTATTATATCACCATAAATCAGGGTCCCTACTCATAGGTGATAGCTAACAGAACGTTATCTGAATCTCCCGACATTACAATTATATTTTTTAATTTATTTGATAAAACATAAAGTATTAAAGCAACACACTCAGACACTTGAGGATTTTTTTTTTTTTTTTTTTTTTTTTGTCGTGTAGCCTCCTGAGAGGCCGAGTGCAGGTCTTTCTAATCGACGCCCGTGGGCGACCTGCGCGTCGGGATGAGAGATGGAATGGATGAAGATGAATGAAACTGGGCAAGGATGTGGAAGGAAGCGGCCGTGGCCTGTCAGAAGGTACTGTCCCAGCATTTGCCTGGTGTTGAAAATGGTAAACCACGGAAAACCATTTCAAGGACAGCCGACGGTGGGGCTCGAACCCACGCGTCTACCGAGTCAGCAGAGAGCTTGGCCCCTTGACCTAACGCAGCGCTTTAGCCCACGTAGCCACTACTGTCGGTACTTGAGGATAAATAAGTTTTTACATAAGTCAACAGTAATTGAGGGTATTTCGATGACTGGCTTCTCTCACTTCTCTAATATTCTCATACAATCCTAGCGAAATCAAATAGGGAAATAACTAATTTGTACTACATTTTGATAAACAAACCTTAATGAGGGAAAAGTCTGCGCCCAAACTACCAGGTCATTATCCGAACAATTTAAAGATTGCGGCCGTGTGAATAATGGAAGCAATTTAATCCATAACTTATGATCCAATGAAATAATGCTCACATTACTTGACATTCAAGTAGTGCTATATATGGACCCTATGTTATCAACGTTGTTCTCTTTTGCGAATGGTTTTGTAGGTTTTGTTTCCCGTACGGTTTGAAACATTTGTTCAATCTTTCTTCCCCATTATTTTACTTCGCTATAATTGCAGTATGAACGCGGAGTTCTGTTTATTTATTGTTTAGTTAACTTATGTTTCAATTGAATTGTTGTTCTTTATTATTTCTTGCCTACTCACCTTTTTCTGAAGTGTGTTTATCTAGACGCACCGCACTGTCACACTTTCTCACAAATACTGTACTCGCATCAGCAGTAACCCTCGCAATGTGTATGGAGATATGCGCTGATTGGCTGTTGATACCCCTCCTCCCATCTGGAATGTTTGGCACACTATGACGTCATTTCCACTATATATTCCCTTCATCGCCGTTCTACTGTGCCTGTCTACGTCTGTCTACATCTGACCACGGCTGCCTGCCTGACCACAACAAGGCCCTTATTGGGTCAGCACTGTTGGTAAACATCGTGTAGCTGGAACCACTCTAAGCGGCATGCCTCATTGTTTGGACTTTGTCGTGCTGGCAAGTTCTGAGTCAACGACCTTCATCTCATCAACTTTGCAATGTGAAATTGTAACTGCTCGTAACCCGCCAGCCAGGTCACTACCAAGAGATCTGTTACTGCTGGATACACTTCGTCGAAGGAGCTACAATATTTCTTTTACGGAAGCCATGCCGAGACTTCCTGGAGGAAGCCTTTTTTTGGATTTTACGACCCGCTCCTTGCGGGCCAGCTAACCCATGGCCATGTTCCAGCACTTCACTTGAAACTTTGGATCGTGCTAAACCGACGCTTCGATTCTGCCCTGTCCGGGCAAAACAATACTACTTCCAGCTACTGTCTGAGCGAGTCTCCTGCAGGACGATTTTATGGGAAGATACTCTGTATCAAGTATCCAACCATTGGTAACGCCAAATTTAATCAAGCTTGTTTAATACATTTTTTCAAGGCCAAGCCTTTTTCTTGCTTCTTGCTTTTTTGGATCTTTTCTTGAAAATACTTTTTTAATCGCCTGTTATTAGGCTTTTATCTTCTTCCTTCTTCTCCCTGGCGTTGTTCCCAATTATTTTTTGGGGTCCGCCACTCTGCACCTCGCTCTCCATTCGTTGCGGTTTGCTGCATCTGTAGGACGAAGACCTACGATGCGCATATCGTCGTGTAGGGTATCCATCCAACGCCTTTTTGGTCGTCCTGGAGGTCTTTGTCCATCAGGCTCGAGAGCAAGTGACTTGCTTACAATGGACTCTGTATTTGCTCGGGCTACATGCCCGTACCAATGCAACCGAGTCTCCCTCATTTTGGCTGGAATAGGGGCAATTCCAAGAGTATTGCGGACGTCTTCGTTCTTAATATGATCCAGCCGTGTAATTCCCAAGGACCATCTTAGCATCCGCATCTCCATTGAGTGCAAAGCTTGTTCATGTTTCTTTGTATTAGGCCAGCATTCAGCTCCATACAAAGCAACAGGGCGGACGACTGTTACATAGATCTTAGTTTTGAGGCGCAAAGGGATCTTGCGGTCACAGAGAACGCCTGTGACCTGGCGCCACTTCATCCATGCAGCATTCACTCTTGCACGGGCATCCGATACTGTGTCACCATCAGGTCTCACAACGGAGCCAAGGTATCGGAGATGTGAAGCCTTTGGTAGTGGGGTGCCATCTACTATGATGGTCCCATCTGTCCGGGAACCACATTCAAGGTACTCAGTCTTAGTGAGGTTGAGCCGTAGTCCAAATTCACAGAGCCTCGCAATCTAGAGGTTGACCAATTGCTCTAGATCATTACGGGTCTCGCTTGAAAGCATGACATCATCGGCGTACAGTAATGTCCATGGTGGTTGCCTCTGCAAATCGGCAGTCACTGTATCCATGCATAAGATAAACAAGAGTGGAGAAAGTGCAGATCCCTGGTGAACCCCAACTCTAATATCGAACTGTTTGGTGAGGCCAGCAGCACTGCGTACAGAGCTAGTTGTATTATTGTAGAGGAGTTGGACCCAACGCACATAAGCTTCTGGTACACCATGAGATCGAAGAGAATACCATATAAGCTGATGGGGATCCCGGTCGAATGCTTTCTCCAGATCCAGAAAAGACATGTGAATTGTCCTTCTTTTCTCCATATACTTTTCTATCAGAAGCGGCATTGCATGGATAGCATCAGTTGTTCCGCGACCTTTCATGAATCCACACTGGTTAGGCGAGATGGTAACAGTGCTACGTAAGCGAGTGTCAATCACACGTTCTAGAATCTTCATTATGTGGCATAGGAGACGAATAGGACGATAATTGGCACAGATAGTTACATCGCCCTTGCCTTTCCATATTGGTACTGTGACGCTAGTTTGCCAAGCTGACGGGATCTGGTGGCTCGCAAGGTATTTATTAAAGAACTCTGCTAGGAACTCTGCAGAGGCATGACCCAACTGCTTCCATAGCTCTGCAGGAATATCATCAGGGCCTGTTGCCTTGCCATTCTTCATTGCGTGGATCGCAGTATTGACCTCGGCAGGTGTGATAGGTGGAACTGCACCTTGTACAGGTTCGGCTAATGGAATCGGTGGGTGAGGGAACTCCTCATTACAGATAGTATTGAAGTGTTCCTGCCATCGTTGAAGGATCTCTGTTGGATTTGTTAGAAGATGCCCGTGCTTATCCTTGATATGCATGACATATCCTAAGGCAACTGTGGCATGATGCCGAGATCTGGCTAGCTTGTAAATATTATTGACCCCAGTAGATTCCTCTAATTGTTCGTACAATGTACTTAGTTGCTTGGATTTAGCAACTGCAACAGCGTGTTTTGCATCGGATTTGAGCTGACGATATTGAGTTAGATCAGCATCGGTTCTTGATCCAAGCCACTTTTTGAAAGCAGTTTTCTTAGATTTCACAGCTCGTTGCACGTCTTCATTCCACCACCAAATTTGTTTATCAACAAATTGTCGTCCCGGTTTCGTCATACCCATTACTTCCTTTGCTTTTGCCTGGATGTTTGAGGTGAATTCATTCCATGTTAGTTGATCAATGTTGTCAGGAAGAGGACCAATAGAATCTAGAAGTTGCAATTCATCGCCAGGTAGTTTCCACCACTTTATACGTTCAGTATTGGTGATAGGTCGGGAAGGAGTACGAAGAGTAATATGGAAATCTAAGATCAAGGGCTTATGTTGGGGAGCAACATTTTCTGAAGGAATGGCCTTGGAGTCCTTCACCAATTTCAGATCTCTTCTATGCACCAACCAGTAATCAATTTGAGTTTGATGGCCACCACTGTTGTATGTGATGAGATGTGATAACCGTTTCATGAAGAAGGTGTTCACCACCACTAGGTCACAAGCCTCGGCACACTCTCAAGTACGCACACCAGCTGCATTTCGCGTCCCATGACCACAACCACCATGTACGCGTTCAAATCCATCACGTGATCTACCAACATGACTATTAGGCTTTTATATGCATTCGTATTGTAATTCATATTTTCTAGTCAATGTTTATTCTGAGTTTCCTGGAGAAACAATACATTTTGAATTGCCTTCTTTCAACTATCATTCTAATGAAAATATTTGTTATTGACTCAAAAAATCAAATAAATGTATTAACTCTAGTTATCAATGTTTGGTCTCTTCCTTGTCGCTCTATTTACATTCCACTGTGTGCCCGAAACCTAATCCTCTGCTAATTCCCAGTTGGGGTGTTACTCCAATCACCCCTTGCCAAACGTGATGACTATATGCGAGAGAACATTACGTGCAGTCACCATCTTGAAAGTATAAAATATAAATAAAATGTAAATTCTCAACACTTAAGAGCTACGGTAAGGGAAATTAGCGACAATGTAGGATCGTATATGTGACCTTGTATAGCTGAGTCGAATGAAAATACATTCAAGGCGGCGGCCGTCAGCATAATTCATTAATATGGCTCTTTTGAGTGTAATTGCAAAATGTATTAAGGTATTTTTGTATTTAGAAGTAAGGAAATAAATATGTAAAGCCATAAGGGTGGTTCACAATTGGCCCGGAAACGTGAACTTGTACATGCCCGGCCAATCAGCTATAGCGTAATAATATTAAAACAATCAGCAAGCGCCTACTAATAAACACCAATTACACAACTGAAATGCTTCAGAGGGTTATAATAAGGTTATTAAACACAAATTGTGTGCTTTAGAGAAGCAAGGTTAGAGAGCGCATTCACAGGTTATGTTTACATCGCTGGCTACTCCTTCCGTACTGCGCATGCGCAGGTACAACGTTTCTGATTGGCTCCGGGAAGTTCCGAGAACGTCAAACATTAAACTTAACCATGTTTCCCGTCGGCCTTCCCGGGCTACTTTTAGCTTCTCGTTCCCGTTCACTTTCTCGTTCCTGGGCGATTGTCAACCAGCCTTAAGAATCTGGTCCCTAGTAATAACACTATCACACTGTACATAGCAGTCTTGAAGACAATCCACTAGCCTCTTTACTTCGGTTACAATGTCGAAACCCAGCCAGTATGTAGTCTCACAAATGAGGCACATAACCAACGAATCCATACGATCAAGATGGTGGATAGACCTAGAATCAATTCCTCTGGATGCAAGAGCGGAGTCGCTACGAAACTTAGTAAACGAGGTACAACTCATAACGTTCATCACAAGAATTAATAATAATGATAATAATATCGTATGGCCTCGGGTGCAAACTTTGTTATTTGACACCCAGAGGGCAGCTTGCATGTCGAATTTTGTTGTTCTTTGGAGAGCCATTAAAGTCAAGGAGATTAGATATCTAAGCTCCTTGACACTATAGCGCTTTCTAGTAGAGAAAGGAGGAACTTTTTGTCTTGGCGGAAAATCCGTAGATTAATTTTGCCTATTGAATTCAAATGGTTCATTTAACATGCCAACAACGCATGACACGCGTGTCGTGATTTTTGTCGCCATTCGAAAATTACATAACATGGCCAGGAGCGAACCTGCAAACTTGGGGTTGGTGGACCGATACGATAACCACTCACCCAGAGTGGTATGCTGCCAATAATTAATGATAATGCTTGATATGGACAAAGAGTTGTAACTATAGGCACACACCCACTTAAGATAACGTAGGTCATATGTTCTTTACTGAACATCTTGTTGCAACTAATTTATGTGTGAGTTTCTTTGTCCGTCTGTTCTACCATTAGTGCAAACTTCTCCTTTAGATTCCACCCATTCAGGAGCAGGCAATGAGATACACTTGTTTCAGCAGTATGAGCGTTTAAAGAAATCTCAAACCATACATTTTCTAAAATTTAGTTTATATTACTGTAGTAGCAAATCATAAAAATTCGTCTGATGCAATATTTCGTAAGAAAAGTTGTCTAGTTTTTCATCTTTTGTGTTAATAACAATTCTCCCACAACTGTTTAAATAGTAGCTTCATTTTACTTTAAGTAATTGCCTGATAACGCTATTCTTCTTTCTTATTTTTGAAACTGACTAATAATTCCCAGTTGAGGATTATCATACCTCGCAACTTCCTTACTGCAGTAGAATGTTTTTGAAAGAGGGAATCTGACGTCAAAATTCATTGGTGGTACAGTAAATGGCAGATTATTACAACTGTACAACAATGTAACTTTCGTAAATGAACTAATCAACAACGGGTACAAAGGCTTGTTTTAAATAACTTCTTGGAGTTGGATAAGTTTTTGTGGATCGTGAAGTTTATGAAGCAAAGAATGAATATTATTTTTCCGTTTAGTTTGACACTTGACAGTCTGTTAAATTAATAGCCGACCCCGTGGTGTTGGGGTAAAGCGCAGGCTTCACACCTGGAGGTTCCGGGTTCGATTTGCGGTCCGTCAGGGACTTAAGAAAATGACATGATTGCTGGATGGACGCTATTGACAAGACAGAAAGGAAACAAACGGTAGGAGGCCCTTGCCCTACAGCTGGACTGCCCAACCTACGGCCCGCGAGACTATTTGGTCCGGCCCGCCGCTCCGCGTCCGTGTCCGCGCCGTGTCGCCAACTCTTTGGAACAATGAAAGCCAACTGGACAAAGCAGTGCGCGCGCACCTCTTCCCAAGGTCATTGACTCACTGATGAACACCTAGAATCCTTATTATTGATTGGTACAACTAAGTTCGATCCTAAGAGGAGAGAAATTCTAAGTAGCGGTACAAAGCTTTTCCAATCGCCCCACTAAACTAAATTATCATGAACTTTATTTCATAATTTATAATCGTGCCACATGAACATAAATACTCACTCTTTGTCATTCATGCTGTATGAGTGTATTGAATATCATCGTACTTCTATTTTAAAGGGATTTATTAAAAATATTACATATTTTAGTGTTTATTTTTTATCCACTATAAATATATAAAACGGACAATAGTAAGAAAACTAAGCTCAAACAGCCTCAAAACTCGCCATATTGCAACTGTATTTTTAGAAATAATCCATACCATACCCCCAAAACCCCTCGGAGTGTTATTGGCCCGCAAATTCCCCCAACTATTTACAATGTGGCCCTTAGTTAAAAAGGTATAGGGATGTGATGGGTTTTTGTAATTGTCAATGTAATTTTAACTCCAACCCATAACGGTAATTAAACTGATAATACACTTCTCCCAAGATAAATACAAAGTTATAGATGAAGAATAAAAATGCACAGAATGAAATCTTTCTTTAATAGATGTATAAAGGACTCGCAAGATGTACTTTTGGAAACATCCTCGTAGACCTCTGTCTGTACAGATTGACCTCTATTGAGAGTTTGTAACTCAATTATTCTAACTAGAAGGCTGTGTGTGTAGAAGTTGGCTATTTGTGGTCCCGGCGAGCTAATCTGCAGTGACTGCCATCGCCTGGGATCACCGATCTCTTCCGACAGCTTGACATCAGTTTTCCGCCTGTTTGCTCTCTGTCTCGTCAATAACGTCCATCTCGTGGCGTAGCGACAAGCATTCTCGGCTGTCACAGCGGAATTACGGTTTCGTTTCCTGACTCTGCCAAGAAATTTAAACCTGGTTTGAGATCTGGAACGGGTTTACTTAGCCTCGTGATGCAGAACTCAGAATAGGTGGGTTTGATTCCTACCCCAGTCAACCTCAAAGTGGTATTATATATTCCCCCTTCCCCCAATTTCTACCCTAGATGAATGCTAGGATGGTATATTAAATAAGGGGACGGCTACCTCTTTCCAATATACACTTTAATACAGCCATCCGCACACACACCCGCGTACACGGGGCTGCATGATTACGGTGTCGCAGAGAATCAACAACAACATATCTTCAACGTGACCGTACTAGCAGGTACTGTACCTCACATGCGGTTGGCTTATGAATGATAATATTATTAATAATAATATTAACCATTAATTACTAAACTGTGTGTGATTTACGTGGTTACTAAACATTCGTCTTAGAGATTACGATCATTGCTAGGTCAACAATTCTTTATTATGTACACTTAGAAATATTGCATGTCTTTCAAAGATTTTCATCCACTCTTAGCACATTCATGCGTTATCGCATGTCTTGCAAAACATTGCCTGATGCTCGACATATGTGGCCCGCGAACAGTGACGACAAACGTACCGAGTCATGAACTCTATCAAAAGACGAACACAGTAACGAAATAAATCAGAAAACACCCAGCAAAGTTTTACACACACATCTACAGGTTGGAAAACTCCAGAACGGAAAAGAAACTACTCAACATCATAACAAAGAGTAAATGCGGCACGGAGTGGCTGCAGAGGGATCAACAACAGGTCAACATTGAAAATCTCGAGGACCGCACCGAGTGCCGGAATAAAATCACAAATGTTAAGTTTGATCATAGACCATCACGACAACCTGGAGAAAATGGACAGCTGAGCGGAAGAAGAAGCATTCCGAGAGGATGAAGAGATTTTTGGAAGAAAAGAGGGATATGCGCGAAGATGAAACCGTGAATTCAAGTTCAATCGCTCTCTTAAAGGGGAACCATCGATATAGTAATAATAAATAATAATAATAATAATAATAATAATAATGAAATTAGTTTTACGTCCTTCTATTTGTTTTGGCTTTTTGAGACGCCGGAGCGCCGGTATATGGTCCCGGAGGGGATTTTTAATGTGGCAGTAAATCTACTGTCACGGCTCCCACGTAGCCTATTAGTGCCGACTGACTGCGCTAGGATTTGCTGTTACAAAGAGCTAACAGTTTTATATTCAAGCTTTATGTTGTTGTTGATCATTTAACCCTTTATGGGATAGTGGTCTCTATATTAACCACCTGTCATAAGGACAGTTTATGCTTTCAAAGGTGCTGATAGTTGAATCTTTAAGCCAAATTTCGGAAAATTTTCATGTCGAAGTTCAATTATTCTATAGGCATCTACTGTACTGAAAGTAATGTGTTGGATAAAATTTAAAAACAAGATGTTCAGTAAAGAACATATAGCCTACTTTCTCCTAAATGCATGGGTATTGTTATAACTCTTTGTCCTTTTCAAGGAGTTTAATTGAATGTTGGTTACAGTATCTGGTAGAAATACAACGTGTTATCCGGATATTAAAATGAATACGAGGTGCCCTTTGCTAGTGCTACATCTGTACACAATTTCATTCACTTCGGTTTCACCGTGTTTAAATTGAAATGGTGAATCGATTTGCACACATACATGGCCACTATCTGCAAACTATTGGGCTAATGACCTTGTAGTTCAGTCAAAAGATGCTTCCCACAAAAAGGTATGATGTTGCAAAATTTGGTAGAGATCAAATAATTAGGTTGGTTGTAATTTGATTTAAGCTTTTAATATTTGGGTGGCCGCCATTCCGTTTCCGTCAAGATGGCGGCGATATAAAACATGACCCTGAGGTGCCCTATGCTAGTGTTACATCTATACCAAATTTCGTCCAATTCGGTTTCACCGTGTATGAATAGATAGGGGGAATCGATTTGCACACATACATGGCCGACATCCGCAAATTATTGGGCTGATGACCTTTTAGTTTGGTCAAACGATTCTACATACACAAAGGTATAATGTTGCAATAACCGGTTGAGATCAGATGATTATGTTGGTCGTAATTTGATTTAAGATTTTAACATTTGGGTGGCCACCAGTACGTTTTCGTCCAGATGGCCACGATATAAAAGCTGACACTGAGGTACCCTTTGCTAGTGCTACCTCTGTACCAAATTTCGTTCCATTCGGTTTCACCGTGTTTGAATTGATAGGGGGAATCGATTTGCACACAAGCATGGCTGCCATCCACAAACGTTTGGGCTGATGACCTTGTAATTGGGTCAAAGGATGTTTCCCACATAAGGGTATGATGTTCCAAATTTGGTAGAGATTGAATGATTAGGTTAGGCGTAATTTGATTTAAGCTTTGAACATTTGGGTGGCCGCCATTACGTTTCCGTCAATATGGTGGCGATATAAAACATGACACTGAGGTGCCATTTGCTAGTGCTCCCACTGTACCAAATTTATTTCCGTTCGGTTTCACCGTGTATGAATTAATAGGGGGAATCGATTTGCACACAAGCATGGTGACCATCCGCAAACTACTGGGCTGATGACCTTGTAGTTTGGTCAAAGGATGCTCCCTACATAAAAGTATGATGTTGAAAAATTTGGTAGAGATCAGATGATTAGGTTAGTCGTAATTTGATATAAGCTTTGAACATTTGAGTGGCCGCCATTATGTTTCCGTCAATATGGCGGCGATATAAAACAAAACACTAAGGTGCCCTTTGCTAGTGCTCCTTCTGTACCAAATTTATTTCCGTTCGGTTTCACCGTTTATGAATTAATAGGGGGAATCGATTTGCACACAAGCATGGCGACCATCCACAAACTATTGGGCTGATGACCTTGTAGTTTGATCAAAGGATGCTCCCTTCATAAAAGTATGTTGTTGCAGATTTTGGTAGAGATCAGATGATTAGGTTAGTCGTAATTTGATATAAGCATTGAACATTTGGGTGGCCGCCATTACGTTTCCATCAAGATGGCGGCAATATAAAACATGACACTGAGGTGCCCTTTGCTAGTGCTACCTCTGTACCAAATTTCGTTCAATTCGGTTTCACCGTGTTCGAATTGATAGGGGGGACAGACATTCAGAGTACACACACCCACACAGCCACACACACACACACACACACACACAGCCACACACACACACACAGAAGACACACAATTTTTTAGCCTTCTTTCGATTTTTGCAAAGAATGAAAGTAGACTTATGAGATCACTACAGGGCAAAAATTGTGTGTCTGTCTGTGTGTGTGTATGTGTGTGTGTGAGTCTGTGTGTGTGTGTGTGTGTGTGTGAGAGTGTGTGTACTCTGAATGTCTGTCCCCGCCCCCCCCCCCCTATCAATTCGAACACGGTGAAACCGAATTGAACGAAATTTGGTACAGAGGTAGAACAAGCAAAGGGCACCTCAGTGTCATGTTTCATATTGCCGCCATCTTTACCAAAACTGAATGGCGGCCACTCAAACGTTCAAAACGTAAAATCAAATAGCGACTAACCAAATTATCCAATCTCTACCAAATTTGGTAATAACGTACCTTCATATAGGACGCGTCTTATGACCAAACTACAAGGTCATCCGCCAGACCATTTCAGGATGGCAGCCGTGCGAATTATGCAAACTTTATAATCCATATCATGGGACCCACCAGTTCCGATTATCGAGCCGAGAATCGATTTAACTGTTCTAATGGAAGAGGCACGTTCGAAATTAAAAGTTTACTTTGTAATACTATAGTGCAGAAGTGATTTTAAAAAGCTGAGCCGTCTCGGTAAGAAGACAAGATGGCAGCGGATATCTTGTGCCTGACTTATATTTCACTAATTTGAGTATTGCATGCAATATAGCGTACTGATACAAAATAAATAAACTTTGTATGAAATGCTTTATATATAAATAATATACTCCACTGATGAAATCATTATTTGCTAACAAGTTCTATGTAAGTCATTTTATATAGAACAATGGTCGTTGGCATAAATGGCTCCGTGGTAGAGTGTTGGTCTAACATTCATATGCCTATGGTTCCAACCCCATCAGTGTTAGTTTTTTTGCTTGAAATTTTACATATTTATTGCTTTGTAATGACTCAGACGTTTTAAAATTAAGCGTTATATTGTGCATATTACGGTGGGAAACATATATTTAATTAAAACATAATTCGCCAGCAGATTTGCTCGAGACATCTAGCAGCCAAAAAGGTAACTACACGCCGGCCTACTTATTAACTTCCAGATTTTATTGAAAAGTTTCTTCTTATGGCCGCTAGAATGCACTCGCCCTGTTAGGATTATATTGTTCGATACTATTCTCCACTAGATTTCACGACTGGTCTACATGGGACTCCATTGATAGTATACCATTGGCAATCCATGCGCATCGAATTTGAAGAATGACAAGATGATACTATGTTACATTTTTACTTCTTATTTTAAAGGGTTTGTAACAGCCTATTGTGCGTTATTTGAAAATGTTATTTGAAGTAAAGAACAAAACGATTTCACATAATAACTGAATTCTAGCCGTTGGTGCTAGTTCAGGTGATTAATACTTTTATTTCAGGCAAATAGCAATCGAAAATATCCACATAGTTTGTATACACACGTCTCTGTAGGGTCATGGAAAGATTTGTTAATTCAATTAGGGTTGTGAAAGCCATGCACAACCAGACGTGTAAAGACATGCCTCAACTCAAAGTTGGATGTTCTCCACGGCAGGTCGATTATGTAATAATAACAATAATAATAATGTTATTTGTTTAAAGTCCCTTTTAACTACTGCTGCTTTTAGATACGCCGGGGTGCCGGAATTTTGGCCCAAAGGGGATCTTTAACGTGCCAGTAAATCTACTGACACGGATCCCTCGCATTTGTGCACCCTCAAATGCCAGCTGACTGCGCCAGGATACGAACCTGCAACCTAGGGCCCAGCAAGCGAGAACGTTACTGCTGAGCCACGCAGCCAGTCCGGTCGATTATGTCTCCAGATCTATAACATTCTTGAGATACTTCTTATCTATCTTTCTTCAATGATGGTAGTAGTTTTTTTCTAGGTTGTGGCGTTTGGTAGAGGTAAATAGTTTCTAAGATCTTCAACCAAGAAATGATTCTATTATACTCTTTGATAATAACAACGAGTTATAACTATACTCATACATTTAGGAGAAAGTAGGCTATATGTTCTTTACTGAACATCTTGTTTTTCGCCCTGTGTTGATCTCATATGTCTACTTTCATTATTTGCAAAAATCGAAAGTAGGCTAAAAATAACATTATTAATAATTACATAGCGTATAGAAGATTCTAAACGCTATGATAATTATAATAATTAAAATAAATTAAAAACAAGATGTTCAGTAAAGAACATATAGCCTACTTTCTCCAAATTGTATGAGTATAGTTATAACTCTTTGTTTTCATCAAAGAGTATAATAGAATCATTTCTTGGTTGAAGACCTTAGACACCATTTACCTCTACCAAACACCACAACCTCGAAAAAAACTGCTACGATCATTGAAGAAAGAAAGAAAGAAAGAAAGAAAGAAAGAAAGAAAGATAAGAAGTATCTCAAGAATGTTATGGATCTGGAGACATAATCGACCGGACTGGCTGCGTGGATCAGCGGTAACGTTCTCGCTTGCTGGGCCCAAGGTTGCAGGTTCGTATCCTGGCGCAGTCAGCTGGCAATGAGGGTGCACAAATGCGAGGGAGCCATGTCAGTAGATTGGTTGGTGGTTGGTTCCTCAGTTTAGGGGCTGCGACAACGCGGTCATGTAGCTCCGTGTACTTTGGGTGTGCGTAGAATATGTTTGATAACCGGTGTTAATTTTGATGGCTGTATTAGTGTGTGTATCTGTTTTTTAATTCAAGTAAGGACTGCAACTTTGAATTTTTCAAATAGTTCCTACTTTTGCCGCCAAACGCCACCGTCAACGACTACTAGGCCTAGTTCAGAACTTAGCTACTAGACGCCACCGCGGTCGGCTCTTGGCAACGAACGTAGAAACCTAAGAGCGTTGTTTACACTCCTAACCAATACAATTTAGCTTCACACAGGTGTAATTAGTGGAAGGTTCTTTAACATGCCATAAATCTATGACATGGGACCGCCGGCTTTACTCCCCCCCCCCCCCCCCCCGAAGGAAAGCATACTGAGGGATTTTGAACGCTCTGAAAAAATCCGACGGCTTCGGCCGGGTTTGAACCCGCTATCTTGGGCATAGAAGAAATGTCAGTAGATTTAAAGATCCCTTTCGGGGCAAAATTCCGGCACCCCGGCGTCTCTAAAAGCAACAGTAGTTTAAAGGGACGTAAAACCAATAACATTATTATTATTATTATTATGTCCGGCTCTGTGGCTAAATGGTTAGCGCGCTAGACTTTGGCCCAAAGTGCCCCGGGTTCGATTCCCGGCCGAGCCTTCAGGGATTTTAATCTCCTGGGGTTAATTACCTTGGCTCGGGGACTGGGTGTATGTGCCGTCTTCATCATCACTTCATCCTCATTACGACGCGCAGGTCGCCCACGGGCGTCAAATTGAAAGACCTGCACTCGGCCTCTTCGGAGGCCACACGATCATTTCATTATTATTATTATTATTATTATTATTATTATTATTACATAATCAACCTGACGTGGGCAACATCCAACTTTGAGTTGAGGCATGTCTTTACACGTCTGGCTGTGCATGGCTTCCACAACCCTCATTGAATTAACAAATCTCTCCATGACCACCACAGAGACGTGTGTATACCAACTATGTGGATATTTTCGATTGCTATTTGGCTGCAATAAAAGTATTAATTAATATAATGAAGGTCTACCCACAATGCGCTGTCGGTAGACGGTAGTGGGCAGACGTTAGACGGCAGATGAAGTCAGTAGTCGGTAGTTCACAACATAGCCACCCACAATGCGCAGTCGTTAAAATGCTAGGAGTAAATAATAACTTGACTTCCATTTATTCCTTTAGAAGGTTGTCATTGTCGACAACCTAACCTAAAATTTGCAAGGGTCCATGACTTGGAGCGGTACGGTTTATTTTTATTGCTGCTAACTGGTACAGACAGCATTGTTAAAATTGAGGAAAAATACTCGTACATCCAGTATCCCCTCTTGTAATTAATTAATAACAAATCCAACTTTGAATTAGGCCTACTGTTTTTTGAACAGAACTGTTTTTGTGTAGCTGGTCATTTTTGATTGAAGGCCCGAAGGCTCCCAACACGTTCAATCTATTACTACATCATTTCCTAATTTATTTTTCGTCATTACAAAATGTATTTTGGCTAATTTCAGTACCAGTAGGCCATACTTTAGAAAATGTTTTCGTACGATGAGCTCTCATTCAGCGTTACCTTCCGCTGCATTACATTTGCTACAAAGGAAAACATTATAATCAATGAACAGTTTCCTTTTAGATACTTGGGCTCGCTCATGTCATACATCCAACGGCGTTCCCTCACAAGATCAATTAATATATCTTCTATCCCAGTCATCATATTTTTATATACTGTAATTATGCGAAGAATATACCGCGAATACAACTAGTCAACTACACAGCTGATGACGACAAAGTGACGCCATCTTGTGATCTTTTCTCATTGGCTCTCAAATATGCAGTTGGCTGTCAAAGATAAAATTGGCGACAGCCGACTACACGCTGTCGATTGTCAACTATCTACTACCGACAAGCAACTTCACATTGTGAATGACGACATAAGAGAGCACGGGTCAGCCTTCAACTACAGTCTGCCGTCTGCCCACTACCGTCTGCCGACAGCGCATTGTGGGTAGAGCTTGAACTAGCACCAACGGCTAGAATTCAGGTATTATGTGAAATCGTTTTGTTCTTTACTTCAAATAACATTTTCAAATAACGCACAATAACCTGTTACAAACCTTTTAAAATAAAAAGTTAAAATGTATCGTAGTATCATCTTGTCATTCTTCAAATTCGATGCGCATAGAATGCCAATGGTATACCAATCAATCGAGTCTCACGTAGACAAGTCGTGACATCTAGTGGAGAAGTATCGATCAAGATAATCCTAACAGGGCAAGTGCATTCTAGCGGCCATAAAAATAAACTTTTCAATAAAATCTGTAAGTTAATCTGTAGGCCGGCGTGCAGTTGGCCGCCAGTTGGCCATGCTAATTCACTTTTTTGCGACTAGATGTCTCGTGCAAATCCGCTGGCAAATTTTGTTTTAATTAAATATATATTTTCCATCGTAAGAAGGACAATACAACGCTTGATTTTAAAACATCTAAGTCATTACAAAACAATAAATATAAAAAATTTCAAGCAAAAAACCTAACTCTGATGGGGAGAATCATAGAGATATGAGTGATAGGCCGACGCGTTACCACGGAGCTAAACGTGCCAACTGACATTCTCCGATATCAAATGAGTTACATAGAACATGTTAGCAAATAATGAATTAGACTAAACGATTTCATCAGTGGTGTACATTATTTATGTATAAAGCATTTCATACAAAGATTATTTATTTTGTATCAGTACGCTATATTGCATGCAATACTCAAATTAGTGAAATATAAGTCAGGCACAAGATATCCGCTGCCATCTTGCCTTGTAACTGAGACGCCTCAGATTTTTAAAATCACTTCTGCGCTATAGCATTACAAAATAAACTTTTAATTTTGAACGTGCCTCTTCCATTAGAACAGTTTAAACGATTCTCGGCTTGATAAACGGAACTGGCGGGTCCCATGATATGGATTATAATGTTTGCGTAATTCGCACGGCTGCCATCCTGAAATGGTACAGCGGATTAACTTGTAGTTTGCTCACAGGACGCGTCCTATATGAAGGTATGTTGTTACCAAATTTGGTAGAGATCGGATGATTTGGTTAGTCGTTATTTGTTTTTACGTTTTGAACGTTTGAGTGGCCGCCATTCAGTTTTGGTAAAGATGGCGGCGATATAAAACACGACACTGAGGTGCCCTTTGCTAGTTCTACCTCTGTTCCAAATTTCGTTCAATTCGGTTTCACCGTGTTTGAATTGATAGGGGGGGGGGCAGACATTCAGAGTACACACACTCACACACACACACACACACACGCACACACACACACAGATTCTCACACACACACACACACATACACACACACACACACACACAGACAGAAACACAATTTTTGGCCCTGTGTAGATCTCATAAGTCTACTTTCATTTTTTGCAAAAATCGAAGGTACAGTAGGCTAAAAAATTGTAAAACCCAAAGAAGTTAAAAATATTTTTGTCCTATAAAGGGTTAAGGGATGTTCGCCATCGTTGTCATTTAATACCGTGTTCTTGAGTGTGTTTTAAATCTGGCTGACAACCTGTGTCATTGTGATTGCTGTATTAGTGTGTGTATTAATCGATATGTTTTAGGCTGTGATTAGCGTGGACATAATTCGGACAGTTAGTTACCATGGCAACAGGTATGATTCGATGTTTCTCAGTGTGAGCCGAGGAAGTAATGATAGTGCCGTTTGGAAAATGTGTTGAGTTTATTATTTAATGCATATATTTTCACTGTCTACATCGAACAGAAACCAAAAACGCCATACATATTCATAATGAATACAGTTTTCTTTTGTGCTTTATGCAATGATAAATAAATATTTGAAGTTTTGGCAGTCTGTTTAACCCATTATAGGGAAAAATATATAAGATATTTTATTCTTAAATTTTTTAATTTAATTATTTTAACCTAATAGTAATAAAGTTTCAATTTTTGTTTTCATTAACATTTTATTTTTATGTTTACAGTCGAATGTGTCGTATTCTACCGGCTGTCCCGTTAATTATTTTTTTTCTTTATTACTCTTACTGAGGAATAATGTTGGTATTTTGTCTTTCACGGCCATTGAGTCCCCGCACAAGCCACGGCTTAAACCTAGAGAAGTTGCTGAGTGTGACAAATGTACTAATGGTGCAGCAGAAAGGAGGAGAATTGAAGCTTTTGAAATGTGGTGATACAGGGGAATGATGAGCAGATGGGTAGATAGGGTAACAAAGGAGGAGGTATTAAGACGAGTGGGAGAGGAGAGATGTTTCTGGCGACTGCTAATGAAGAGAAGAGATAGGGGGGTAGGATTCATATTTAGACACCCAGGAATAGCAAGCTTAGTTATGGAGGGTCGCGGACTAGAACTGTAGGGGTAAACCAGGGTTAAACAGATTGCCTCGGATGTAGGGTGTGGTAGCTATGTAGAGATGAATCGATTAGCTCAGGAGAGGGAGACATGGAGATCTGCATCAAACCAGTTAAAAAACTGAAGACTCAAACAACAACAATCAGGAATTTTAATTACTTAGAGAGGCATGTGAAACAAAAGGTTGGTTGGAGATTTCAATCCCTGGGATGTAACACTGGAAGAGACTGCATAATGTACATCAGCGGCCAAGGTGAGAGATATTTAACTACAGGTCTATTAATAGCGATATGTTGACGTTCAAATCATCAATAAGTATGGCCAAATTACATCCAGAATAGCTTAAGTAATGAAAAATCCACAGCCTGCTTCCAGTCTCCGACCGGGTCAGGAATGGAATGAATGAAGCCCCCATCTAGCGGCGAGGATATGAACTGTGCCGGCTGCCGAGGCCTGACGCACTCCTCTGGGGCAATGATTAAATGAATGACAGATGGAATGAAATGATAGTGGAGAGTGTTGCTGGAATGATATTTTGACAGGGAAAACCGGAGTACCCGGAGAAAAACCTGTCTGCCTCCGTTTTGTCCAGCACAGATCTCACATGGAGTGACCGGGATTTGAACCACGGACCCAGCGGTGAGAGGCCGGCGCGCTGCCGCCTAAGCCACGGAGGCTTAATAGCTTAAGTAATAATACTTTTAATTTCCCATATTCCGATAGATTTGCCATTCCAGTGTGCAAGAGTGCAGTTCCCTCTTCAAACAATATTCGCAATTTCTTTAACAAAGCGAAATGACACACACTTAACAGTAGCACGTGTACATTTAGACAAAAACCATTTTTTCCCATGGGCAACTGTATGTGGCGTGCTCGCGAGCTTCCGGATAACAAAATCGTTATCTCTCAGCAGAAGATGGCAAAACCAAAAACGTAATTTTAAAATGTGTTAACATAATGTAACATCGAACCCTGCAGACATTCACAACTCTATAAAATTTCCATTTTGCTGCTCATATCAATATACTGTATCTATCAGAATATTCAGAATTAGAATGGACCCACCTATAGCCGCGATTGCTGTAATAGAATAGACCAATTATCAGCAATAATGCATCGTCCCCATTGTCTTGATCGCGGGCGAAGCCGCGGGTACCAGCTAGTAAGATTATAAAATTATTTAATGTTCTACGATGTCGAAATGTAAATATTATATGTCAGAAAACTGTACTATAATAAGGCTCATTATAGTACAAGTTTTCATTATGGGACAGTTTCTCCCACCAATCAGAGCTCAAGGAACAGTTGTTTGAGCAATTAGGTAAGGATAGCATCGCACCTGCCCTGAATTCCAAGGCCTTCTAATTTAAATTTCACTGTGTGGCCTAGTGTCATAGTGGGTTAATCGAGGAGGCCGTGGTCAAATACAAGGTGTTCTCAGCGTCCCATGCGCTCTGTTCAGTACATAAACCTGGCGAAATCTTGACAGATGTTTATGAATATTTCTGTTCGAACATAAAATAGTAATAATAATTATCGTCGAACATAAACAGTCATATGCAACTCGCCTAAAATATTAATTAATACAATCGTATGGAAATTATAAAACTCGCATACGCTCGTTATATAAACATTAGATCAAGGAGGTGAAGAGAGAATATATGTTTTTCAGAAATATTAAAACTTCCACAAGAAAATATCGCTGAAAGATTCAACCATCAGCATCTTTGACAATGTAAATTGAGCTTATAGTCTGTAGCTTGATATAGAGACCCCTCATAGGTTAGTGGTCTCTTAAACACGTAAGAGCAGGGATATTTAAAGACTCTTTTTTCCTAAATTATCAGAAGCTGTGCCGACTTGAACAGCTTTAAAGGTGGTATTTTCGTCGGTCCTCAAATAAAGAAACTAATGACCAGTGATGAATTTCCACAATTACTCAACACCCACGAAAAACACGCATGGTACAGCCTTAAAGCAGTGATCCATGGCTTCCTTGGAAATAAGAAAGCTGAGAATTATAAAGAGCATATAATTCCACTATGCTTGAGAACTTTAAACTCATGGGTTGCAGAATATTCCTTAAAGTACACATGTTACATGCTCACTTGGACCAATTTACAGATAATTTGGTGGCATATTCAGAAGAGTAAGGGGAGCTGTTTCACCATGACGTGATGAACTTGGAGCAATGTTAGCCTACTTTCGATTTTTGCAAAAAATGAAAGTAGACTTATGAGATCAATACAAGGCGACAAATTGTGTGTCTGTCTCTGTGTGTGTGAGTCTGTGTGTGTGGGAGTGTGTGTATTCTGAATGTATGTCCCCCCCTATCAATTCAAACACGGTGAATCCGAATGGAATGAAATTTGGTACCGAGGTAGCACTAGCAAAGGGCACCTCAGAGTCATGTTTTATATTGTCGCCATCTTGACGGAAACGTAATGGCGGCCACCCAAATATTAATAGCTCAAAAGAAATTAAGACCAACAGAATCATCTGATTTCTACCAAATATTGCAACAACATGTCTTTATGTTTGAAGCGTTCTTTGACCAAGCTACAAGGTCATCAGTCCGATAGTTTGCATAAGGCGGCTATGTATGTGTGCAAATCGTGCCCCCTATCAATTTAAACGCGGTAAAACCGAATTGAACGAAATTTGGTACAGAGGTAGCACTAGCAAAGGGCACCTCAGGGTCATGTATTATATCACCGCCTTCTTGACGGAAACGGAATGGCGGCCACCCAAATGATAAAAGCTTTAACCAAATTACGACCAATCTAATTATTTGATCTGTACCAAAGTTTACAACAACATACCATTTGTGGGAAGTAACTTTTGACTGAACTACATGGTCATCAGCCCAATAGTTTGCCGATAGTGGCCATGTATGTGAGCAAATTGATTCACCATATCAATTCAAACACGGTGAAATCGAATTGAATGACATTTTGTATAGAGGTAGCACTAGTGAAGGGCACCTCATATTCATGTTTAATATCCGTATAACACGTTGTATTTCAACAAGCTACTACAACCAACATTCAATTATACTCCTTGAAAAGGACAGAGATATAACAATACCCATGCATTTAGGAAAAAGTAGGCTATATGTTCTTTATTGAACTTCTTGGTTTTTATTTTTTTATTTTTTATTTTTAGATGAATGTTAATGTTTTGTAAATAAATGTGACCTAAATATATAAATTAACGCTTGTTTTCGTTAGACCTTATAAAAATAGAGAATTTCCTTCCAACTTGAACTTTCGTTGTGGTAGCTACAAGAGCAAACTATATTAGGTAAAAAATATTTTTTTTCTCTCATTAGTTAACGGCTTCGGTGGAGTAGTTGGTAGCATGCTGAGGTTCCATGCCCAAGGTCGTGGGTTCAAACCCGGCCGAAGTCGTCGGATTTTTAAGAGCGTTAAAATCACTCCGTATGCCTTCCTTTGGAGGGAAAGTGAATCCGGCGGTCCCATGTCATTGATTTATGGCATGATAAAGAACCTTCCACTAATTACAATTGTGTGAAGCTAAATTATAGGTTATAATTTACTAACGCTCTAAGGTTCCAACGTTCGTCGCCAGGAGCCGACTGCGGGGGCATCTAGTAATAAAGTTCAGAACTAGTTGGTTGTTGACGGTGGCGTTTGGAAGCAAAAGTTGGAACTATTTGAAAATCGAATGTCTGCAGTCCTTACTTGAATTAGATAAAAGAAAAACAGATAGCACACACTAATTCAGCCATCACAATTAACTCCAGTTATCAGACAGATTCTACACACACCCCAAGTACACGGGGCTACATGACCACGTTGTCTCAGCCCCTAAACTAAGGAACCAACCATCCATCTTTCATTAGTTAGGCTTGACAAATCAAAATCAGACATACAGAACCCACACTCAAAATACGTGTTGACTTGTGTCGGCCTAATTGATATTGCAGCTCTTTAGTCGGTCAACATAATATAATCTCAAGAACTAGTCTATGTGAAAATAAGCTGAAAAATCACTTTTGACTACGAAATACAAGAAGAGGGAGAAGTACAGAATGACATGTTTCGCTCGTCAAGCGAGTATCGTCAGATCCCATAATTCAAATCTACAATACAATTATAATTATTGGGGTCTGGGATTGGAGTAGTTGTCTCGGGACATTAAACAAGGAACCATCCCAGCATTTTACGGGAGTGAGTGTGGGGGGAAAAGTTGGAATACCACACTTAGGATGGCCACCGTCAGTCCCAGATATGAACCTTCGATCTCTGGAGTTCTACCTCCCTTCCCGGTGCAGTCTTGGAGCGTGACGTCACACGCACGGCTACGCTGCGTGGTAACGCTCTCACCGACTGTTGTCAATGTTGCGGGATCGAGTTCAGGCGCAGTCAGTTGGCATTTTCACAGTGCTTCATTTTGAGGGAGCAGTATCAGTAGCTTTACCGACACGTTAATTATCTCCATCGGGGGGAAAATTTTCACCGAGGCGTCTCTGAAATGCCGCTGTAATTACAGAGACGTAAAATTCATAGCGTTATTCATTCTTCTTCCTTCGTTATGTCGTTATGTCTCATTCTGATCCCCCCTTGTTTCCTCCATCCAGTTTATCCTGGATTTTTTGTATTAATTATATTGAATAATCCTTTTGTTAGTCTATTGTTGTCCATCCTGAATATGTGCCCCAACCGTCTCCTGCGTACAGTGTTTGTGAAATTGTCTGTGAGACTTGAGAGGTCTGCAGTTCATCTCTTGATCCAAATTCCATTTTCTTGTGTAGGGCGGAATATTTTTCTAAGAATTTCGCGTTCTTGCTTTTCAATGTCTACAGTTGATGAATGACCTCCTAAAGTTATGGTTTCTGATATATATAGAGAGCTTCTGTGAGGACAGCGGGGTTGTAATGCTTCAATTCTGCATTACGTGACATCACTCCTAATTAATACAGTATTATTATTTTTAGCCTACTTTTCACACTTTGCAAAAGAGAGGAAAAAGTAGACTTATGAGATCGATCCGGGAAAATGTCAGTCTGTCCATCTGTCTGTCTGTCAGTCTGTATGTATGTGCGTACCCCCCTCTCAAAGCCCAAACGGCTGCAACGATCAAAACCAAATTTGTCATGAGTAAATATCTATACCTGAATATTTCAATCCCATAATGAAAATTTGTCACTGCTATCAACTGCTGAATAACCGCAATTGAAATTTGAGCTCCATGTTGGATATCTTGGAAGGTATGCACGGGAGCTATCCCAAAATTGGCACACATACCTAGGTATAGATAATAATATTTCAGCTTAATTACCACGAGGCCATACATGGCAGAGTTCCCAAAATGATTCTAAGCCTGAAGATAGGTCCAATTTTCAAATGCATACAACTTCAACACTATCAATTGGATTTCAAACAAATTTCGTATGTACTATGTGTACATAAACAGGTATGACTGAGCATATTTTTAAGAGCCACCAGGCTGCCAACTGTTAATAAATGTGCTTTGTATTTTTTATATCCAAATACCAATATATCGGAAAGTATGCAAGCTGACAGCTATAAACTATGCACACGTGTAGTACCTGATATTCTAGATTAATTTGGAGTAACTAATGTACGTCAGTGCTACCAACATGATTCTACGCCTGCTGATAAGACCAATTTTTAAATACATGTAACTCCTATACTATCAATTGGATTTCAACCATATTTCGTATGTGCTATGTGTACCATAACAAATATGACTATGCGTATTCTTCAGAGCAACAAGGGCTGCGAACTGTTAAGAAATGCTGTCCTTATGTCTTTACGCTAATATCAATATATAAGAAAGCATGCAAGCCAACAGCTCTAAACTTTGCACACGTATAGTAGGCCCTACCTGACATTCTAGATTAATTTGGAGTAACGTCTGTGCTGTCAACATGATTCTAAGCCTGCTGATAGGTCAAATTTTAAAATACATGTAACTTCTATACTAACAAATGGATTTCATCCAAAATTGGCCCGACGATAGATCATAATATTTCAGGTTATTTCTGACCAACACATGACATTGTTGACACATGATTTTACGCGCACTGATATATCCAATGTCTAACTGCATGTAACGTCCATGCTATCCATTGTACTTCAAACCAAATTTTTGTATTCTGTACGTTAAGAGATGGAACTAAGAATATATTCAGTCACCAGGGCTGCCAACTGTAGTGCTCTATTAGGCTACATTATACCAGGTATATTTCAAACTAAATAGAAATTTCGATATTACACACTTAATTTCCTCATCATTCTAGATAGATCCATATAGATTAATCATTGTCATGAATCTTAAGTTTTAAGAAATGTAAGTTCTTTAGTTCGTCACGGTACTTCTTGTTATTTTTTATTTAATCCACTTTTACAGAGCACGTTACAGTAAATCAATACTTCAATTGTAGATAAATATCTTCTTCCTGTTTGCCCCCATTTGTTTCATCCAATGTGACCTCTGCTTCCAGAGTTGTTCGATTTATGGGAAGATGAACTCACTGTTCCGCCCTTTAAAACTCCAATAATCAATCAATCTATCAATCAATCATCAGTTCTCCCATGTTCGAGGCAGCTTTCCTTCACTTTCTTGTTCATCCCTGAAGATCACTTTTGGAAGTTTGCCTGTAAATAAATCCCTATCATGTGTATCCTTAATGACAATGTTAGCTTCCTTTAGGTTTTTCAGTGTCTGTATAAACCACGCTGGTTGTCATTTATTATTATTATAATTTATTTTCTTCCCTTTGATAAACCTTCACTTTTATTTTTCCGAACTCTTTCGGAACTCTAGCTTTCAGCGTGGTTCATCAGTAACATTCTCGCCTACTGCGTCATAGTTTGAGGGATCAATTCCCTCCGGCGAATAATTCCCATTTGTTTGTAATTACTACGTAATAATTAATAGCAATAATCAAACAGGCGGTGATGTTAGCTCACGTACTAACTCCTGCATAACGAGATCTATCATCTCCAATCGCCACTGGAATATGTGATAACCTTGGTTATTGTGGTGAGTGTAGTTATAATAGTAGCCAGAATTGGAAACGAAGTGTTCGTGTCCTTAATATCCTCACCATCCCTGATTTAACTTGAGTTGAAGTTCGTCGATTCAAATCTACCAATATCCTGAACAGGCCTCACGAAAGTGAGAACACCCTTCTATCAGAACAAATCTACCAAGTAAACCTACCACGAAAGAAGTAATTTATCTGATGAGTTTGGAGTTTTTCCCGTTATGATTTATATTTATATTTTATATTTACCGGTACCGTATTCTAAAATAAATATTATTCCATAATGCTCTACGATATGGTAATAGTGCATTATGCAACGAGCCTATAATGGCAATAATTAAGAGACGAGTATGTTTATAATTTCCATACGAGTGTCGTAATTATCATTATAGGCGAGTTGCATACGACCTTTTATGTTCGACGATAAATATAACTATTTTATGTTCGAACATAAATATTCATAAATATCTTTCTAGATTTTGCCAGTTTTATGTACTGAACAGAGCGCTTGGGACGCAGAGAATACCATGGCCTCCTGGAATATCCCACTATGACACTAGAAGCCACGCAGTAAAATTTAAATTGGAAGGCCGTGGAAGTCAGCGCAGATGCGATGCTATCTTTACCTAATTGGTCACACAACTGTTTCTTGAGCTCTGATTGGTGGAGAAACTGTTTCATAATGAAAAATAGTGTTATAATAGCGGCTTCGGTGGCGTAGTTGGTAGCATGCTGAACTGCTTTGCCAAAGATTGGGGGTTCAAACCCGGTCGAAGACGTCAGATTTTTTAAGAGCGTTAAAATCCTTCAGTATGCCTTCCTTCGGAGGGGAGGTCATAGATTTATGGCATGCTAAAGATCGTTCCACTAACTAAAATTGCGTGAAGCTAAATTTCTAGGTTAGATTACGTTGTAACGCTCTATCAAAGATCCAATGTTCACCACTAGATGTCAGTGACATCTGGTAGCGAAAGTTGGAACTACTTGAAATTTAACGGAAATTGTAGCTCACCCTAAGGGAGTCCGCTTGAAGCAGCTACAGCCTGTGGCGAGGCGAACATGTCCTGGGACACTACCGGCACTAAAAGTCATACGCTAACTAAACTAAGTGTTATAATGACCCTCATTATGATACAGTTTTCTGACATATAATATTTACATTTCGACATCATCGAATATAAAGTAAGATTTCGAATTTCAGGCTCATCATTTGTATTTATCACTGATGATGTGTAAGTTACCCTCTGTATACATTGTGTCTGTTTCCCATTCGTTGTGGGCCATCTAGTGGAAATTAGTACTGAATTTCAACCCTATAACGGTAGCGCTAATTGCATCGTTTGTTATCGGTAGCGACTATGATTCTTCTAGAAACTGATAATAAATACCCCTTACCTCAGCTTTTATTTCACTGTTGTTTTTTTTTCGTTTGGATTTTGAGTATTTTTTATTTGTATTTTTTAAGTTTTTAGAATTTTTGAGCTGGTTTTCACGAATTTTGTCTAATTATGATTGTTTTCGGTCGCCTCCGTGGTGTAGTGGTCAGCATTATTAGCTACCACCCAGGAGGTCCACGGTTCGATTCCCGGCTCTGCCACGAAACTTGAAAAGTGGTATGAGGACTGGAACAGGGTCTACTCAGCCTCCAAATGAGAAGAGGAGGTTCAATTCCGACCTCAGCTTTCCCACTTCGTCTTACCTAACGTAAAGCCACGGCCACCTCCTTCCCTCTTCCTTGTCTAACCCTCCCACTCTTCCCATCCTTTTATCAGGCACCTGTTCGATTTGCAGGTGAAGGCCGCCCGGGTGACATGCTAGTCACACTCCCCAGTTGTATCACTGACTCAGTCTCAAGCTCCAGAACACTGCCAGTGGTGGTAAATGTGGGATCCCGCGCTTAGTACGTGGGAAAAGCCAACCCTGGAGGGTAAACGATAAAGAAGAAGTAATAATTGTTTTCTTTTCGGATTTTAATTTTTTTTGACTAATTCTGATTTTTCCTTTATTTTAACTAATTTGGATATTTTGTGTTTTTATAGTTTAATCAGCGCATTTGTTTAAAATTTTGAGTTAAAAAAAAAAGATTATTTTTCCTTGTATTTTATCATTTTGGGGTGTGAGGGGTTTACTAATTCTGATTTTTCTTGTATTTTGACTAATTTGGATTTTTTGTGTATTTGTGTATTTCTCCCTTTTTACTTTTTGATCTTTTTTGAAAAGGAATTGATTAAATTTGATTGTATTTGGGGGGGGGGGGGTTACTATTTTTTCTATTATTTCGACTCCTTTGGATTGTTTGTGTTTTTTATTATTTTAAGTACCGTACTGGTATTTCTTTTTTTACATATTGAGCATTTTTGAAGAATTTTGATTCATTGATTTTCTTTGGTGGGGTTAAGGAGTTTGGCTAATTTTTTATATTTTTTATTATTATTTTGACTAATTTGCTTTGTATTTTAGGACTGCCAAACACTGGTGGGGAGAAGTGTATTCCCTTTTTCGTCGCGGAGACAAACGCTACTATTCTAGGGATAAGATATCCCTACAATCAAACCAGCCTCCAAATTATTTGCCTAGTTCTTAAAATAACCCTTGCAGACTGAGGGACTTGAAATCATGTAGAGCCATGAAAGGCAAAGAGGAACGTCCGTTTCAATATTTGCCATGCCAGTGGATTACAATTTATAAAAGCATATACCGTACAATGTTTCACTGCGCTCGGATGGTTAGATTGCTAGATACGTCCGTTTCAATATTTAAATTTCCCGTAACCGCCATGTTGGATTTGTGCTCACCAGGTAATTGAATGTCCCATATATGAACTATTGCTTATTGCCTCTATCAATATACAAAATTTCAGTTTGAGTGCTGTCATATATAATAGACATTGAGAACCGTCAAAATATTACGGATTGTCGCCATGTTGGATTTTAATATATGTATGCCATAGAGTTATGTACTATCAGATGAGGATTATTGTGTAGGTTCTTTATTCAAACGTTGACTTCGATCGCATGGTTAGAACACAAGAAATAAAAACTTAATTTAAAAATTTCGCACAGCCGTCATCTTGAGGTTATGTAAGCGATTCAACAAAATTAGATGTCAGTGCATTGCAATTTGTTTAGTGTTTTCTTTGTGTACCACGTTTCACAGCGTTTGGATGATCTAATCGCGAGAAAAGTCTATTTGAATGTTTCAAATTCGCATGGCCGCCATGTTCGTTTTGTAGTTAAGAGGTTTTTGAAAGTCACATAGATTAACTTGTAGTTAGTGCCTTTTATCACCATGCAAAAATTCCGGGTGGTATAAGTAATCGTTTCGGAGGTATGGAATGCCGGTGAAATAATTCACACAGCCGCCATATTGGATTGGTGAGACGTGATGAAATTTGAAGGGCACGGTCGGGATCAGCCAAAATAGTACTATGACCTTACCGAGTTTCATTGAAATCGCTCCAGCCATTTAGATGTTATTAGGTGGGGACACCCAACAATTTACAACCGGGAGAAACGGACCATCGGGACCGCCAACTATCGAACTCACCAGCAGTGACCTCTTAAAGGGTAACACTATCAAGGGTGGGGCCACTCACCCCACGAAGAATGTGGACATCAGGAAAGATGAGACAAGGGTCAATTAAGGCAGGAAATGGAAAGACACCCTGGGATTTGGATACCCTAATACCGTCGAGGTCGGAAGAGAACAAGAGTTGACCAAGGGAGGTCAACAGGAACGTTGAAATACAAGTATGTGGAAGCAATGCTGAGCTCAGAGTCCCGTGGTCGCTAAACCACGTCCTACTATTTGTGAAGTCCTGGGAGTAAATGAATTGTCTTAATCAATGTAGTCCCCTTCGTTGCGTAGTGGCTAGCATTATTGGCTGTCACCGCGGAGGCTCGGATTCGATTCCAGGCTCTGCCAAGAAATTTAATTCTGGTCTGAGGGCTGGAACGGGGTACACTCTGCCTTGTGTGGCAAATATGAGAAGAGCCGGGTTCGATTCCTACTTCGATTATCTTGGAAGTCGTTTTCCATGGTTTCCCCACTTCTACTCCAGGCAAATGCCTGGATGGTACCTAACTTAAGGCCTCGGCCACTTCATAGCCAAATCCTACCTCGATTAAAAGTACACACAATAGTAGAGACATCACAGTGACACAGGATAAATCAGACAAATTTTACACACAGCCATGTACACGGGGCTACATGCCACAAAGCCCACAAAGTTCAGAAAGAGAAAAAAACACTTCCAATCAATGCTCATTTTTGCCTTTCTGTTATATAGCTCCATGATATTTTACCAAGCCAGCCCCGTGGTGATGGGGTAGCGCGCCTGCCTCTCACCCGGAAGCCCCGGGTTCGATTCCCGGCTCCATCAGGGATTTTAGAAACTGATGTGAGGGCTGGAACGGGGTGCACTCAGCCTCGTTGTCTGCTGAGTAGCTGTCTGACAGTGTGGCAGCGCCTCGGTCACGAAAACGGCCGAGGGTACCCGATGCGCTGACCACGCGTCACCCCAATATCTGCAGGCCAATGGCTGGGCAGCGGTCGCTTGGTAGACCTAAGCCCTTCTAGGACTGTAGTGCCAGGGGTTATTATTATTATTATTATATTTTTTCAAACTATTTTTAATCATCAGTGAATTATGGCTGCAGATTTTCCTAACATGCATTCTGCAGATTTGCTTGCTGGGGCTAGGTAGCGATAAGATGTTACGGTGTTGAGAATCCCGGAATTAGTTGTATATCACACCATATGTGACAGAGTTCGGAACATACACTCGGAATTCGATTGTCGATGTGACCTCCTTAAGCGCCATTTCTTCCATTGGAGTGTAAAGACCCACTTGGCCTCGTTCTGCCACCTTCAATCCATACCACTACAATATAGCCTCTTCTGCAGATGTGTCCGCCAGAAACTCCATTAGCTTTAGCGACACATCGCGGCCGATTCATGTAACACGTATTTGGTTCCAAAATAAACACCCAGCTTCTCCCGTTACCCGCTGCGTAGCAATGCGCGTTAAATCACCCCCATCGACCGTGCTGGAGGGCTGCGCCAAATCCGGAGATCAGAGGTTCATATCCTGGCACTGACAGTGGCTATACTGAGTGTGTTATTTCTTGTTTATGCACCCAATCACCCTCCAGGCAAATGCAGGGATAGTATTCTAATAAATACAGATACCATCCTACAGTCTATTTTGTATTAGAATATAAGTAAATAAATAAAGAATAAATAAATAAATGAATAAAAGTTGATACGTAGTCTACTATTTTTACAGCCAAAGAAAAAGTATTTTTCTACATCCTCGCTACTTAACAAGTAGTTCCGTGACGAACTAAAGAGCCTATTTTTCTTAAAATTCAAGAATCATGCCAATCTATATAGACCTATCTAGAATAATGACGAAATCAAATTGGTAAAACTAACATTTATATTTACTGCAGATTAAATACACCTGAAATAGTATAGCCTAATAGAGTAATTTACTACAGTTGATAGCCCTGGTGACTCTGAATATATTCTTAGATCCATTTCTTAAGGTATAGAATGCAAATACAAAATATGGTTGAAGTCTAATGGATAGTATGGAGTTACATGCTGTTTGATATTGGATTTATCAGTGCGCGTAAAATCATGTTGGGAACAATGTAATGTATGTGATGCTCAGAATTAATCTGAAATATTACGATATATTATAGTGCCAATTTTGGATGAAATCCATTTGTTAGTATAGACGGTACATGTACTGTAATTACAAATTGAAACTATCAGAAAGCTTAGACTCATGTTGGCAGCACTGAGGTATTTTAGTTATTCCAAGTCAATCTAGAATGTCAGGTACTATACGTGTGCAAAGTTTAGAACTGATGGCCTGCATATTTTCGGATTAATTGGTATTAGGATAAAGAAATATAATAAGCATTTATTAACAGTAGGCAGCCCTGCTGGTTCTCAAATATAGCCATAGTCATGTCTGCCATAGTACACAAAGCACATACGAAATTTGGTTAAAATCCAATTGATAGTATAGAAGTTAGATGCACTTAAAAACTGGACCTATCAGCAGGCTTAGAATCGTGTTGGCAGCACTGATGTATATAATTTACACCAAACTAACGTAGAATGCCGGGTACTATACATGTGCAAAGTTTAGAGCTATTGGCTTGCATACTTGCTGATATGTGGATATTAGGGTTAAAACATAGACAGAGCATACATTAACAGTTGGCAGCCCTGGTGGCTCTTTATAATGTACACAGTCATATCTGTTGTAGTACACATAGTAGGCCTACATACGAAATGTGGTTGAAATCCAATACAGTATAAAAGTTACATGCATTTAGAAATTGGACCTATCGGGAGGCTTAGAATCATGTTGGCAACACTGGGATGTATGGACCTCTGGAAATTAATCTGCAATAGTATTATCTATATATGGGCAAATTTTGGAATACTTCGCATGCATAACGTTTGAGATATCCAACATAGAGCTCCAAATTCAAATGCGAATTTTCAGCAAACGGTAGCACTGACGTCAATCTCAAATATGGCCGAGAGATATTCAGGTATATAACAGCTTAGGCTTTCACGGCCGGCGTTCATAATTAAATACAAGTTTTTCGGGCTTGTAGGCCGTGGTCCAGAGAGGATATCTCCCGACGTTTCGCCGGAAACTGCGTCCGGCATTATCAAGGGTTCCGCTCCTTTCCTTGCCGGACGCAGTTTCCGGTGAAACGTCGGGGGATATCCTGTCTGGACCACGGCCTACAAGCCCGAAAAACTTGTATTTAATTATTCAGGTATAGATCTTTACTCTTACCAAATTTGGTTTCGATAGCTGCAGCTATTTAGGAGTTGCTAATGGGGAAACACACTCACAGACAGACAGACATACAGACTGAAGGGCAGACATACACATTTTCCCGGATCGATCTCATAAGTCTACTTTTTCCTCATTTTTGCAAAATGAGAAAAATAGGCTATACATACGAGTAATGACCTTAGAAATTCTCCAATGCCAACATGTTATATATCGCTGTAATCGGAAAAGCTAGGGGAATATTTTAAGTCCCCTTAAGTCGAGTTCCAGACCGATGCAGTTCCAGACTACAAATGCTAGCCTGAGCTACACATGCGGACGCGTGTACCCTTCTCTTAATGAAATGGAGTTTTCAGCGAAACTCGATGACGAGGATTGTTGTTTTAAGAGGTGCCACAGAGGGGTGTCTGCTCCTCGTAACACAGTTTTACAAAATATACATTTTTGTCTATTAGCCTACTTTCGATTTTTGCAAAAAATTAAAGTAGACTTATGAGATCAACACAGGGCGAAAAATTGTGTGTCTGTCTGTGTGTGTGAGTGTGTCTACTCTGAATGTCTTCCCCCCCCCCCGTATCAATTCGAACACGGTGTAACCGAATTGAACGAAATTTGGTACAGAGGTAGCACTAGCAAATGGAACCTCAGTCTCATGTTTTATAACACCGCCATCTTGACGGAAACGTAATGGCAGCTACCCAAATATTCGAAGCTTAAATCAAATTCCTACTAATCTAATCATCCGATCTCTACCAAATTTTGCAACAACATTTACTAATATGGCGAGGGTCTGTTTTTTTAAACTAAATTACAAGGTCATCAGCCCAATAGTTTGCAGATGGCGGCCATTTATGTGTGCAAATAGATTCCCCCTGTCAATTCGAACACGGTGAAACCGAATTGAACGAAATTTGGTACAGATGCAGCACTAGCAAAGGGCACCTCACTGTCATGTTTTATATTGCCGCCATCTTGAACGAAAATGTAATGGCGGCCACCCAAATGTTAAAAGAGTAAATCAAATTACGACCAACCTAACCATCTGATCTACACCAATTTTTGAAAAATTATACCATTATGCATGAAGAATTTTTTGACCAAACTACACGGTCATCAGCCTAACAATTTGCGGATGGCGGCCATGTATGTGTGCAAATCGATTCCCCCTATCTATTCAAACACGGTGAAACCAAATTGAACGAAATTTGGTACAGAGGTAGCACTAGCAAAGGGCATCTCAGTGTCATGTTTTATATCGCCGCCATCTTGACGAAAACGTGATGGCGGCCACCCAAATGTTAAACGCTTAAATCAAATTACGACCAACAGAATCATCTGATCTCTACCAAATATTGCAACGTTATACCCTAAGTATCAAGAATCTTTTGACTGAACTACCAGGTCATCAGACCAATAATTTGCAGATGGCGGCCATGTATGTGTGCAAATCGATTCCCCCTATCTATTCTAACACGGTGAAACCGAATTGAACGAAATTCAGTACAGTGGCAGCACTTGCAAAAGACAATTCAGTGCCATATTTTATATCGTCGCCATCTTGACGGAAACGTAATGGCGGCCACCCAAATGTTAAAAGCTTAAATCAAATTACCACCAACCTAATTTCTACCAAATTTTTTTACAACATACCTTTTAATGCGAAGCGTCCTTTGACCAAGCTACAAGGCCATCAGTCCAATAGTTTGTATATGGCGGCCATTTATGTGTGCAAATCGATACCCCCTATCAATTCAAACACGGTAAAACTGAATTGAACGAAATTTAGTACAGAGATAGCACTAGCAAAGGGCACCTCATATTCATTCTTTATATCCGTATAACACGTTCTATTTCAACAAGCTACTACAAACAACATTCAATTATACTGCTCGAAAAGGACAAAGAGTTAAAACAATTCCCATGCGTTTAGGAGAAAGTAGGCTATATGTTCTTTACTGTACATCTTGTTTTAATTTATGAAGAAATTAGGCTTATGAGATCACCTTTTGTCCGTGTGTGTCCCCGCATAATGAAATCTAAACGGCTGGAGGGATTTCAATGAAACTTATTAAGGTCGTAGTACTATTTTGGACGACCCCGACCGTCCCCTTTATATTTTATTACGTCTCACCAATCCATCATGGCGGCCGTTCGAAATATTTCACCGGCATTCTATATCTCTGAAACTATTACTGATAATACGCTGAAATTTTGTACAGTGATAAAGGGCACTGCAAGAAATTCACCCATGTGACTTTCAAAAACCTGTTATTTACAAAAGAAACATTGCGGCCAAGCCAAGATGAAACATTTAAATAGATTTTTCTCGAGACTTAACCGTCCGAACACAGTGAAACTTGGTACAGATAATGAATATACACCTTTTATGCAGTGTCATTTAATTTTGTTCAATTTTGTATGTAACCTAAAGATGGCGGCTGTGCGAAATTTCAAAATCATGTTTTTTATTTCTTGTGTCCTAATCATGCGATCGAAGTCAACGTTTGAATAATGAACCAACGCAATAATCCTCATGTAGTAGTACATAACTCTTTGGCCTACATATATTAAAATCCAACATGGAGACCATTCGAAATATTTAGACGATTCTCAGTATCTATTAATCTATAGCACTCAAACGGAAATTTTGTATGTTGATAGAGGCTATAAACATACTTTCAATAACTCGGTGAGCACAAATCAAATAGGGTGGCGACACGAAATTTAAATATTTAAATAGACGTCTCTCGTGATGTAGCTATCCGTGCGCAGCGAAATTTGGCACGGTATATGCTATTACAAATTTTAATCTACTGGCATCTAATTTATTTCAATTATTTTATGAACACCAGAGGGCGGCTGTGGGAAATTTTAAAATCTCTTTTTATTTCTTGGGTGCTAATCATGTGACTGAGGTTTGAATAATAAACCTACGCATTAGTACTCAGCAATTCTTCTAGGTTTGTGACGTGTCTGTCTTGTGTGGGGTTTCGCCTAGGACACCAAGCTGGCTCATCGGCGGGCTCTTGGTGTCCCCGCCTGGACCCCCACAGGAGTAACGAACTGCGCGCTACCTCCCTTTATATCGAGTGCAACTGCACTACTTGACTGTCTTCATCTAATAGTACATGGCCTACATACAGTATCTAAAAATACAACATGGCGACCATCCGAAATATTAAGACGGTTCACAATATCTACGAATATATAACAGCAATCGAACTAAAATTTTGTATGTTGATAGAGGCCATTAATATAAGTAGGATATATGAAAATACGCTATTGAATTCTTCACGGAACTACTTGTTATTAGTTAACATTATGAAGTGGATGACAAACTAACGAAACTGCCTGATACAAATAAAACAAATACACTAAAGTCCCGATTAAACGAACTTGATGGAACCGAGAGTCATTCGATTAATCAACATTTCGGATAATCCAGAAACATTATATTTGCGCGATATAACGAACATACGGCATTAGCGCTCATTTACCGTTTATAAATCAATCTTAAAACGAAGGTTTTGAAACGGTATAGGCCCTAATAACGTATTTTATGATTGTGTTCGTTAAGTACAGACCCTCAAATGACTTTTTTCCTTTTTTTGACTCTTAATTCGGTTAATCCGGATGTTTCGGATAATCAGGACTTAGTGTAATAATAATATGTATATGCTAATAATAATAATAATAGTAATAATAATAATAATTATAATAAGAGTTATAGGCTAATAATAATAATAATAATAATAATAATAATAATAATAATAGCTATAGACTATTAATTTTTTCCACATCGTTAAGCCCATCTAAGGAACGCGAGAGAACTCATTTAGCTAATGATGTTGACCTTTCTTCTTCCAAAATCTCTTCATCTGAGCACTGAAGAGTTTCTTCCGTTCTCCAGTCCATGGTTTTCTGGTACTGATTTTTTCCATAAAATGATAGTTGTTGACAACAGTTCTGAATTTGAATCTGTCTTGTATGATTTCATCCACGATGCCAACTTTCTGAAGATCTTCCTCTATTTCCTTATACCAGTTGGTATTGACTTTCATTGAGAGAGCAAGGTTAAGAATCCTCTTTGTCAGTCTGGCATCGATCATGCGAAGAATGTGGTCATAGAACTTTAATCGCATTTTCCTGAATGTGCCGGTGATATTTTCAGAGTGATCATATAGCTCCAGACTTGCGTTGCATCCTGATTCCCTCCACGCAGACTGGACCAAAGAATTTCCTCAATGATTTCCTCTCTTTCTTCTCTATGTCTTTAATAAGATATCTGCCACCAACGAGCAACGTTTCTGAGGCGTATAATGCTTCAGGTTTGATGACTGTGTTATAATGTCGTAATTTAGCATTCCGGGATATTGATTTTTTGTTGTATCTGTTCCAGGCTAATAATTATTATTTTATAAATAGGAATACAAAAAATAAAAATTTCAAATCGAAGAGAGCACGTTCTTTGAGTCACATGACACTGTAAAGCGGATGACGTGATTAGCAGCCGACGAAGGTTTTGTTTGTAGGTCACATACTCGGTTAAAATGTGAGCCACGATGGATATGGCAGGTACAAAGTGGGGGTGAGGTTTCCCTTCGTGCAGCATATCTGTCACAAGATTTCCCACACATGCATTTTGAATTCTGTGAGTGGAATGCCTTGATGGTGAAAGCCGAGGGTGCTAATCTGGTGACTTGTTCAGTGTAGTTTACCTAAGAATCAAGACGAGATTAGTACAATGATAAATTATGTTGATTATTGTAATGGAATTGAATTATGGAATAGGCTGCAAGCGAGAGAGAAGTTTCGTGAGCGACGTCTGTTTGCATAATAGATGTTGAGGCTAATGGCGGTTTAAATGAGCACCTCCGAGATTAAGTAGGAAGTAGTGGTGACAGTCTAGAGGTTGGCAACTGGAAACAACAATGCAGAATTTTTAAATAGTTTATGATATAATCTTCCAGTGATTATTTTTAAATAAATTGTATAATTAAATAGCGTAATAAAGGACACCACCCTGAGAAAGGCTAGAAATGTAAGTAGTATTTTTATAGTGTTTACTCTGTACGTTACCCGTATTATGTGAAATAAGTAGTACATCTTAATTACATTCTTATTCGTTTAATCTTGACAATAAATAAAAATCCTTCAAAATTTCTTTCACACCCGATACTTGAATCAAATAACACATTTAAAATGTATGTATTTTAAAATTAAATTAATAACTTTCAGTCGGTCAACACCTAGCCTATTAGTCGGGAAATAAAATGATATCTGAAAACTAGAAACCCGCCTCTACTTCGCCCGGGAACAGTTATTAATGTATTACGTAATAAGCGCTTTTTTCGATGTCAATGAACTACGACCTACATGTATATCCGTTTTATGCCTCGCCATGATGGGTTAAAACCACTGACTGCACTATTAATTATATTATCATGAAGATGCATGTGCAACGAATTCTTGTCAGACGTAGGCTAATTTAAGAATGGTGAGGTGCATGAAACACAAACTCCCCCTTCCGTCCAATCTTAACTTTACTGTGTATTCTGCGGAACGAAAAGTTCACAGGCGAAATTAAGAAAGGCCGAATTGCACTTTCAGGGAAACTCCAGACACAACCACTCTTCTCTGAAGTCTTAACTAAACACGACTCGACAGTTTGCTGCTGGCTGTATCTGGGGTAATAGGCTCGCCCGCTAGCTAAGCTGTAACTGGGGTCGATAGGCTCGCCCCTAGCTAGCTCGTAAACTGTCGCCTCTGTAATTGAATGGAAATCGTTGGAAGAAATTAAAACGTAAAAACACGTTTAGTGGGCGATGTATTTAAGATAGAGATGTGCTCTCGCGGACTATTTTTGTAGAACTTTTCATGCTGAACAATTCTTACCACTCATAATATATTAAAATTTTTAACGGTTTGCTCAGCGGAAGCTTTTTTCGACACTGAAATCGTTACTTCTTGGCTTCCTTTGATCATAAATAAATAATTTTCTACAGAAACCTTCCGCGAGATATTCTTTACCGAATGGTGAAAACCGCATCAAAATCCATCCAGTGGTTCTCGAGATTACCCGTGACATCCAAGAATCGGGGACTTTGTTTTGTACTAAGTAGAGATATATACTCTTGATAATCACATGCAATCTTTTCCAAGTAATGCTTACGCATGTCCCAATAATTGGTATCGTATTGTGTTGATCGACTGAACAGTAGTAATATCGAATATTGTCAATATGGCAACACTGAAGATTGGCTTCAACGCTTTCTATACATCCTGTAGTCTATATTATATTTCGAATATAGCAATATACCATATATAATCTAGGTGGCTTATTGGTTTTCACGGCTAAGACATAAAATACAAGTAGTTCCGCGAAGAACTAAATAGCCTATTTTTATACATCCTACCCATATGAATAGGTGGCTGCGTGACGCAGTCGGTAGAGGCGTTGAGCTTCTCACTGAAAGGGATTGGGTTCGATCCCCACCCAAGTAGTGGATTTTAGAAACAAACCTACCACTTTCGGAAACGCAGCGTGGAGCTGACAACTCTATCCCATCTAGTGCCGATGTCACAAAAAGTGGAAGCCTCTACCTTCCACTACTTCCAGGGCCTCCATGGCCTGTACGGAGTTGGCTTTGGCTTTCTTACCCATATTAATTGCCTCTATCAATATGCAAATTTTCAGATTGATTGCTGTAATGGATTCATAGATATTGAGAACCGTCGAAATATTTCGGATGGTCACCATGTTGGAATTGTATATATAGGCCTTTGAGTTATGTACTATTACATGAAGGTAGGTGTATTATTCAAACTTCATTTGCATGATTAGGACACTAGAAATAAAAACGAGATTTAAAAGTTCTCTCAGCCCCCATCTTGTAGTTATGAAAATAATTGAAATAAATTAGATGCCAGTGGTTTAAAATTTATGTACGCATATACTGTGACCGTGATGGCGTCGGTGAGTGAAGTGCGTGTGTTTCGGTCTCCTGTTTTGTGCTGTTTTATTATGTTATTCTTTCACGTAGCTAGTTCTTTTCTTGTGAGTGGTAGTGATGTGGGGCTGTCCATGATTTGTGAAAAGCATTTTGAAGCTTCAGTAAACTGGAAGTGCTCCAATCGGAGTTTTAATTTTTGTTGTTTCTCTGCTGCTGAATTGTCGCCTGCCATGCTGCTAAAAGGAGCCAGCCCTTTAACTAGGAGAGGTACGGTCACATCAACATCAACGGTGACCACAGTCTTCATGCTTCTTCTACTGTCAGGTGATGTAGAAATTAATCCTGGTCCGTGTTCGAACAGTTCTATGTCCATATACTTTCAGAACACTCATAGCGTGGTCAACAAGCTGGGCAAAATAGATTTGAGAAGCAGTGATTTTAATAACATGTCAATAATAGCCTTAAATGAGTCTTGGCTTTTTGACAGTTTTCTTGACTCAGAACTCGCCTTTTCTAGGACTCATGACATATTTAGGAGAGACAGGGTTGGGCGTGGGGGTGGTGTTGTAATTGCTACGCAGTCTCAGTTGCGTGCCAGGAGAAGGGCGGACTTAGAAAGTGAATGCGAGATTATTTGGTTGGAAATCCAAGGCAGGTCTAGTGTGTTCGTGGGCTGTGTGTACCTACCCCCGCCTGCCTCCTTAAACCGTCTGGAGCAGCTACATACCTCTCTCAGCAAGGTGCACGTCCAGTTGAAGGACAAGGATACAGTTATATTGTGTGGGGATTTTAACGTGCCAGACATCTCATGGGGACAGCAGGACGGGCCTTCTCTCGTACCTTCAAAACTAACTGAAAGTGCAGTGAACTCTATCTTCTGCGAGATAATTGAGGAATTCTCTCTGCATCAATTGAATCCACATCTCACCCGTGGACAAAACTACCTCGATCTGCTGTTTACTAATATTCCTAAAATCTCTCAGTCTGTAGAGTTAGAAAAACCTGGGTGGATTCCATCTGACCATAGTGCTCTAATATGGAACATAGATTTTCATGACACTAGTTTATTTCAAAAACCACCTCGCAGAGAAATTTTTAACTGGAAGAAGGCAGACATGAACCACCTGAAACTTCTGCTGGATTATTGTCCATGGTCCCTCCTTGATATCAGGAACGACATTAATGAGAATTGTGAGATATTTTATGATCTCTTGATGTCCGCAGTTCGAGAAGCAGTTCCTCGTGTGAAGGTTAATCACTACCGTAATCCACCTTGGTTTGATGCAGATGTAATCAGCGCACTACACTCGAAAAATAGGGCTCATCGTCAATGGAAACGCTCTTTTTTGGAATGCCATAGAATTGAATTTGAATTGAATTTGTGATCAGGAGGACCGAATTCAAAGAAATTCAGCGCCGATAGTATGACGCCTACCTGGAAGACATAGACTCCAGTGTGAAATCTAATCCGAACAGACTATGGTCCTTCATTAAGCAGAGATCTAGGAACACCAGGTTACCGGTCTTGCTCGAGTACGACGGACGTACCAGTACTGATGCAAACTCTGCCTGTGAGCTGTTTTCTGATTATTTTGAAACCTTATTCCTTCCTGTAAATTCTATACCGCCACCATTACCTGATCTGCCACTCTCCAGTAACGACAGCATTTCTTACTTCCATATTTCCGAAGACTGCATCAAGAATAAATTACATAATCTAACCTCTGGAAAGTCTCCCGGTCCTGATGCCATTTCTATAGAAATAATTAAATAATTAAATCTTTATGCCACCAGCTATCTCGTCCACTTTATATTCTTTTCAACCAAGCCATCAGTGAAGGAGTGTTTCCGGATTACTGGAAATCAGTCCATATCACCCCAGTGTTAAAGAAAGGCTCCAGGCAGAAAGTAGTTAATTACAGACCAGTATCACTAATGTCTATTTTCGCACGAGTCTTTGAATCAATTGTTCGGGACGAAGTATACGCCCACGTGTCACCATTCATCACTGAATTTCAGCACGGCTTCCTTCCTAGGCGATCCACTGCTACCAACCTAGCAGTCTTCACTAATGATGTATCCACCTTTATGAATAACCGTGGTAGTGCTGATGTTATCTATACTGATTTCTCTAGGGCTTTCGACAGCGTACATCACAACCTACAGCTTCATAAACTTTCAAACTTTGGTATAACTGGTAATCTTTTACGTTTCATCAAAAGCTACCTCTCAAATAGAACCCAATCAGTTGTAATTAATAATAATAAGTCTAAATCTGTTAACGTTACTTCCGGTGTCCCTCAGAGTTCTGTATTGGGCCCTCTGCTCTTTATACTTTTTGTAAATGATATCTCTCTTATAATTCACAATTCTAGGTGCCTGATGTACGCTGACGATCTTTAACTGTATATGCCCATCAGTACTATAAATGACTGTGAGTTGTTGCAAGAAGACCTACACCAACTCAGTGAATGGTGTGAAACATGGAAACTGAAACTGAATACTGAAAAGTGTAAAGTTTTGTCAGTTTCATTGAAACGTAACCTCCTACCCAGGTTTAATTATTGTATTAATAATGAAACGCTAGGTAGAGTGTCAACCATTAAGGATTTAGGGGTGACAATCACAAATAATTTCTCGTTCGATGAACATATTTCAAAAATATGTCGTGAAAGTTTCCGCATCCTGGGATTTTTAAAAGGAAATTGTTTAAATTATTTTCGGACATAACTCTATCCAAATTATTTAAGTCACTCATTCGGCCTAAATTGGAGTACTGTAGTGTGATATGGAATCCTTTTCACAGTAATAAAATTGACGCCATCGAACGTGTGCAAAAGAGATTTGTCAAATGGCTCTGTTACAGGGGTGTACGATCGTAACACCGAGCTGAGTATGAGTGTTATTGCATCGAGTACGGTCTTCCTCCACTGAGCAGTCGGCGCACAGTGGGAGACGTGAGATTCCCGTGGAAGCTGGTAAATGGTGGAATTGACTCTAATCAGTTGCTAGCTGACTTGGGTTTTCACGTCCCTCAGAGAACCACCAGACGGAAGCACACGTTCGACGGAGGCAGATCGAGAATAAATGTACATAAAAATTCATGTCTAATCCGGTTGCAGTCAACATACAGCTTGATGGAGAGTAAAAGTGCTACTGATATTCTCTTCGACTCTCTATAAACTGTTATGAGAAACATCTCAAGTGGGCTATAAAATAGTGTGTGCCTTTTGTGTTTTTTCTATTTGCGTTTATTGATTGATTGATTGATTGATTGATTGAACATGTGGTTGCATGAATGGTTGATTGATTTTTTGAATGAATGTACGAGCGACTGAAGTAATGTATTTAATGTTTGCTGTTATCTAGATCCTTGAATGTCACTCTTGTATTACAATTTTCCCAGCTTCTGAACTTTTTCTTCTATCTTTTATTTTATGTTTTTGCCTTTTTCCGTTTACTGTAGATAGTTTTGTTTTTTCTGTAATTATTTCAATGTTTCTTGTACATAGGGATTGTATGAATGACTGCTTGAGATAGGATGTTTGAGTGCGTGTCTGTATGGTTGTGGTTGTTGATTTATAATAGACTAGTGTATTTCTACTTTTTGTTCGTGTTTGCTGTTATTGTTTCGTTTATACTTGTAAATTTTATTGTTAATTATTATATTGTCACTAGTGGATTCTATCTGTCTGACAATAAAGAATACATACATACATACATACATACATACTGAACCCATGGGCCATAGGGTCCATGACGGTCGAACCAATGTCCTTAAGGAAGAAATGAAAGAAACGTATAGTTTCCTAAAGGAACGGAGAAATATTTTAAGCCAGGAATATAGCTTAACATTGTGCAAGCGGCTAGGGACAGCTGCTCCTTAGATGAGATCACCCCACTCAACATTTCAGAGAGGGCCGGTCACGAGTATTAATAACTGAGTGGAAGTTTCCGCCGTGATAGAAAGAGAAGCCTGAATCGGAATTCAAGCTGACGTGGCTGGATTTTGACAACGCCGCATATGCACCAGAAGAGGAATAATTAAAATTAACACGTTTACGAGCATAATAATGAGTAAACAAGCACAGTACAGTGAATTATTTTGAATGAGAGATTTTTCAGTATAGAGAAACCATGTAATAATTGTGCAGAAATAAACTGCCGACGTAAGACGACGTCATCGGTGAATTACCTAAGCTTCTGTGGAGGGGAGAGATCAAAAAGAATGCAACACCCACACAATTGAGGACGAGAAATTAATTAATATCTCCGAATTGCACGATCGATTCTGAGGTGCAATAAGATCATTAGACATTGAAAAGACAAGCTTCCGGAAGATATAATTTTTATATTTGTGGCACCATTATTTTAGAAGGTGACCACAGGAAAGGCTTGAGTCTTATTTTTTTGTAGTAAAACAGTATAAAGCTTCGGGCGTTTCCAAGCCAATCATGCAGTATTCAGACAGCCAGAGGTGCTGTATCACGTCACATCGCATCAGTCCTACGAGCATTCCGTGAGGGGAAGTGCTGCTCCACGACGTAGAAGAAGTCATTCCGACAGTCCGTGAGGGGACGTAACTCTGCGTTACATCGATAACAGCTACCAGTACTCCTTGAGGGGAGAAAACGCTATTTTATACCGCCGAAGTAGGATCCAATAGCCACAGGCGTCACAGTAGTAACGACTTGCTTGCCTCCATAAGGAGCAGTCAAGACGAAAATTAAAAGTATCGCCGTAGTGAAGTATTAGGAAAATCCTAATTATAGGATTTAGGCCGACTGTATACAAGTTAAAGTGAAGATTCGCAAGATATAGTCAGAACAGGCTGCGAACGTCGGACTTAAAGGCGATAGGTCGTTAAATGTAACGAACAGATCATAACGTACGGAAGTATCGTACCAGACAGATAAACTGTTATTTAAGTTGAAGCAACCTAAAAAGGAAGAACAGAATAAGGTTCGAACGTAGGAGCATTAAAAACAGTTCAAATAAATAGAATAGGAGACTATAAGCATTAGCTCCAGATAGCAGGCGAACAATTCTAATAGTATTAGAATCAAGAAGTGCTAGCTGCTAGAAACTAATCTATAGGTCTTAGAGGGGACCTCGATCCATATAGACTCTCGTTAGGATCAATAGACAGATCTACAGAGAAGCCGTTCAAGCGAGATAATAGCCAGTTATCCAGGATAGGAATAGCAGAATTGAACTCCAGGGAACAGTAGATGTTTCGGGACTTTCGGATTCTTCAGAATAGGAAGCCGACATCAGATAAATCTCACCCTTGGAAACGGGAATTTAAGAAGATCACGTGTGATAGGCGCAGAAATACGGCCTAGTGATCGAGAAATTGTGAAGTGTAAAATAATCAAGATTGTGTGTTAGATAATATTTTTAGTGTTATTATGTGTTCAAAAGGGACACACCAGTATATAAATATGTCGTCAATATTAAGTGTTCTAGATATAGGTCCAAAAGTGTTTTTATGTAAGATGAATACCTTTAATATGGTGTAAACAGTTCGAAGTGGGCCCAAAAATGAAACGCCACACCAGATTTAAGATCATGGGATGATCTGAAAATATGTAAGTACAAAATTCATTTCTATTTTGGTGTCAGAAATTGATTGTGTACAACTCACCGGAGTTTTGGAGTAAAAGGGATGTGTTTTAATAAATGAATATTGAATAATCAAGAATACGGTCTGAACAATAGTAAAATAAATAGAGAAATTATGAATAATTATATAAAGAATAAATTCCGTAGAGAAATATGTGAATAAAGGGTTAATGTATTTAACAAATGTCATAAGAGCAAGCGAAATATCATTTAATTATCATAAAAGACATTGAAATAAAGTAAAGTTGAGATATGAAAGAGATAGCTTTTGAGCTTATATAAAGAATAAAGATAATAATAATAATAATTAAATATGGAAATGTTAAATAAAGATCAAATAAATTGATATGAACATAAGAACGTTAAGCCTTAACGTATGTGTAAGAAATGAGGTTCAATGGAATATTTTAAAACAGGGAGCGATTTATCGACCATGGAAAGATTAATATGTGAATTAAAATAATATGAATTGTTACTAAAGAGATTTATCAGTTCTTGGGAAGACATTTTCGGCTTGAAATAATGCATAGCGCATAATGAGCGCAAATATAATATTAAAGTGTTACGCTAGGAACGCGTAGTGGTTAAATACTTGGTACATTACTTATGGAGGGTAGTTGATTGCAGTGAATTGATAATTGTGTAAGTCCTCTATTAGTGACATGGTATCACGAGGCATTGTGTATGTATTTAAAAAGGGAGCTAATATATGGTATTATTGAGCGTATGTCATATGGGCCACGGCCGACTCTAAATCGCATTTTGTATAAGCCCTTTGTATGGGATTTGTTCCCGAGGCACCTGAAGAGATTCGAATGCAGGATCTTCTTATGATAAAAGCCCCTGAAATTCTTCGTCGTCGTATGTGTATTTAATCTTCCAAATCAATGAGGACCCTCTCATAATTAATAAATGCCAAGGATATGATAATGGTCTTTGAACCAAAGAATAGTTGTTTGAATGTATACGGTACAATAAAGCCCGGTCTCCCCAGAACTGAATGAATGGAAAGGTTTGTTTTGAAAGCCTTGAAAATAAGCTACTAAATGTTGGGCCAGACGGGATGTCTCCCCACCCTAACGTGTCATAAATCGCACCCCATGTAGTGGAGTCTAGCCTTCTTAAAGCGAGAAGGAACTGAGACCGTCTCGTAAGCTGTTTTAAAGAGAAACGAATACACCAGGAGTGTTTAAAGGTGTAAACGACCCGGGCGTTGAACCGAGGTCCTTAAAGACGGATATTTCGTTTGCCGGTTCAGATCGTAGTTTCTTATACGATAATGGTCTATTTAAGACATAAGAGATAAATAACAATCCCTATTGTAATAATGTAAGGACGTGGGATTCCACGAGTTGATTGAAGGAAACTGAGTTCATGAGTAACTATAGTTTTTTGACTGTGTCAAGTACCTTCACGCTCTGGAGTACACAATTGATTTTCTGATTACCTTAATATATTTGTGAAATAAAGAGAGATGGTAACAACTGAATGTGTGGACATGCCCAAAATATTGAATTAAATACTTAACAGAGATTTTAAATATAATTATATATTTGTTCTTGAGAAATAAGAAAATATAAAAGCTAGTGTTTGAGGTGTACAAGAATGACACCGTAATAATGCAAATGCATGGAGCCAAAGAGCTCAGAGTTCTGTAAACTTAATGTTAGTGCTTTATGGAAGTGAGACTAAGTAAGAATTGTTGGTTTATGTGGAAACCACAGGTTTTGAATTCAATATTTGTTTATTTTATTTTGTGATCCCTTGTTCATTTGGAACAAGCAGTTGATATTTGGGTCAGTCATTAAATTGTTTAATTGTTTGTAGCGCCATTAATTTTATTAATTAAATATGTTTAAATAGGAGTTGATTTTGTTGTTATTTTTGCAAGTGTATCCTCTAATTAATCCAAAATATGTGAGTCACAGAGTGGGGGAACTTACCACTGCCCCGAAATCCCGATTTGAGCTACGCTGGTATACTGTGATTGGCATATTTCTTGCTAGATGGGCACAGGGAAATATATAAATACTGTGCTGGATTAATAACTAGAGGAACACTTAAGTCGGTCATATCATGTAAAATTAAAGTAATAATAGGAATAGCTACAACGTAAAATATTAACTGACCGCATGGGTCCCTGGAAACTCATACCGAGCAGCCCTGAATATATATTATATATTATCAAACCCCCTAGCAAATCTTGTGATTTTGGCGCCCAACGTGGGGATGAGTTTTCCTAGGGAAAACCCGAGTTTTTCTCGAAAAATCAAAATTTTCAATTTTTGAAAAAAAAAATGGTTTTTCGAAATTTTGAATTTTAAACACTTCCATAAAGGTTTATGAAATTGAATAAAAGTAGTGAAAGGGTACGTTGTAAGTGAATACCCGTACCAAAGTAATATTTAAAAAAAAAATTGGGACACACGGATTCAGAGTATCATCTCTCAAGCATGTACTAGTGTGGTGGCATTTGTGGCCCACTGTATTCTCATAAGATGGTATTGAGTGAGGAATTGCAGGGGCTTTTGGAGGCGATAAAAGCCGATAGTAATGAGAAGTTGGAGGCTATCAAAGCCGATAGTAATGAGAAGTTAGAGGCTATAAACAAGACATTGGGCCTCCAAAAGGATGAAAATAACGAAGTGTTCGAATCCATAAATAAGAGTTTAAATAAGTTGGATAGCCAACAGAATGAAAATAAAGAAAGGTTAGGATCCATAACTGAAAGTTTAGAGGCACTAAAAACTAACAGTGATAATATGGGCACTAAATTAGAAGCTATCGAAGCCGACGGTATAAACATGAATAAGGAACTGAAGGCTGAGATAGAAAAGATGAAAACAGAAAGTGGGGAAACCATTAAACAACAGTGGGAAGTGATGAAAACGGAGACATTAGAGTCTCTGAAAGCCAACAGTAACGAAAACAATGGAGTACTGAAGGCTGAGATAGAAAAGACAATGGATATTAAATTTAAAATTCTTGATGAAGGGTTTGACACTAAGTTGGGGGACAAGTTAATTGAGTTAAAAGGGGAAATCACAAGTAAAATTGAAAATGAAAATGGGGCACTTAAGTCTGAACTGCAAGGCCAAATCAACATATTGAAAGACAGTATGGTAAAATCCCAAACTCAATGCGAAGAAAACTTTGAAAATTTAAAGGGTAATTTTGAGGCTATAAAAACTAAGTTAAATAAGATGGAAACAACATGTCAAAAGAATGTAGACGATTGTAAAAACGAACTTGTAACCCAGATCCAAGGTGTGCAGAAAGAATTGAAAGCTCAGATAAAAACCAACAGCGATATTTGTAAGGCATCCCGGGATGAAATAAAACAAAGCGTGAATAAGCTAGGAGATAGATTTGAAGGGGTTGAAGAGAAAGTAGGGATCCTTGAGAACAAAATCGGTGTAGTTCAGACTGAGGTAACTGAGATGAAAAATCAAAATCTAAAGGATGTTAAGGAGATGAAAGATCAAATTGATCATTTTACCGGGCAGGTAGATGAGAATTTGAAGACATACGAAACGAAAATAGATCAAAGATTAGGTGTATACGAGGGGCATCTCCAAAGTGAAAGAAAACAACGAGAGAACGAAAGTAAGGAAAGTACCCATAAAATAAATGAAATAAGTCAGGGTATTATTGAGGTTCAGGAAACCATCGGAACATTAAAGGTTCATGTAGGAAAAACCAATAAGGAAATTAGTCAGGTCCAAGATGAAATGATGAAGTTGTATAAGAGTCAAGAGAAGACCGAGGGAAGGCTTGAAGGAATGAAAATAGATATGGTCAAAGGACGAAAAGAAGTGGATAAGCAAATAAAGGAGATACGAGAGGGCCTGGAGACCATAGGTGACGTTAAGCCAGAAATTATAGACCAACATGCTAAGATCATTAAGAAAGAGGTAGAAGACCAAATAAATGGATTTAGGGATAGCTTCAGGGATGAGAAATTCCAACTCAAAAAGATAGAGGAAGATATTAAAATGAATCAAGAAAGAATTCAGAATGAATTAAGATCCCGATTGGAGAGGACGGAACTGAAGAATAGTCAAATGGAAATCCAACTCATGGCAAATGAAGAAAGTGCCCGTAGAGAAAGGAAGTTAGAATTCGAAAATCAGGAGGAGTTTCCAAAGACAGGATGGGTAGATTCCCGTGAACAAGGCACAGATACGGAGAGGGACTTAGGAGTGGAGAGCCCTTATAAGATCCCAGGATATCCAATGGCGATGTCAACCCCGTACACGAATCAGACCAATGGCCAAATAATAAACATTATAAAATCCAATGAGGACAGACCAGTAAAGTTTACGGGTAATAACATGTCTATTACTCCAAAATACTGGCTAAAAGAAGTGGCAGAGTATCTAAATGAAATGAAGGTTCCTCAGGATCGGAGACTGAGAGCTATTGAAAAGCTGTTGGCAGGTGATTGTCTCACCTGGTTCAGAAGCTTTAGATACACTTTTGATACGGTGGAAGGCTTTAGGGAAGCATTTTTAAAGCGATATTGGGCAGCAGATGTCCAAGAAAATTTAAGGCTAGATCTGTACTCTAGGAAGTACAGCACCAATGCACCGACTAAATACTCGGAATTTTTCACTGCTCAGCTGTGTAAATTCCGCGAACTGGATATTGCTCCGGCAGAAAACGACCTGTGTGCCGCCATTGCAAGACAGCTTCCACATGAGATTCAGAGGCTGCTAATCTCATCCAAAGCCAGAAGTGCTGTGGAAGTGGAAAGCGTATTACGTCAGTTAGATATGACGACTTCGCACGTAACACCTCGGCATCAGAGACAAACTGAGCAAGTACACATGGCCAGCAGTCAGGAAACTGGAGAAAAACCAGCGACCAGGAATCAGTCCACCAGTACGGATACTCAAGGACGAGATCGAGAGTATGGGCACCAGGAGCCTAGAAGGATACAGCCATATTACCGGGGAGGATATCGAGGAAGAAATCCTAGAACGACGGGTTATAGGCAACAGGAAAGCCGACCCTATAACAATAACCAGCAAAGGCCGGATAATAGAAAGAAATGGGAGAATTATCCCAGGAGGAATGTAAGGCCAGACGATAGGGATGATGAATATCGGGCCGAAATAGAGGAAAGATATCAGGAGAGTCTTCGTTATATGAACGAAAGACCAGATGAACCTGATAGGCAAAAAGTCCGTTGGAGTGAGGCAATCAAGAACAGGAAATCACCCGACCGACTAGATGGAGCTCAAAGCTTGGAACTACAAGCTCAGCTAAAGAATGAGGGAAAAGGGAGCCCTCAGGATAAAAAAAAACTCCAAATTTAAATTGTCAAAAGTGGAAACATACCAGGAGCTGGGAGGAGGTAGAAATTGTAAATTGGATAGCCAGACCAGATGAACTAATCAACGAGGATGTGGAAGGAATCCCACCTGTTAGAAGAGAACTACCTATAATTATGCTTAGGATAGAAGGATTACTGGTCAGAGCATTGATTGATACTGGATCCACAATAAGTTTAATTACACAAACCCTTTTAAGTGAATTGGAAACAAGGGGCCGAGTACTAAAGATTCCCACATCAAGTGTAAAGATTAAGGGAATTATCCCTGAAAAATCTTTGACATGTAAATTTCAGGTATACATTGATTTAATCATGGGTAACGCTGAAATTTCGCAGTGCTTTTTGCTGGTAAATCAATTACCGTATAATGTCATATTAGGTATTGATTTTATCCGTGAGAACAAGGTCATTATAGACCTAGCGCAAAACTGCATTAGAATTCAAAGAGAGGATGTGGATGAGCAAAACATTAACCTGCAGGATCAGGAGGCGAAAATAGCAGAACAGGTATGGCACATGGAAGAAGTGATTGAGGAAGATTATAAGGACATAGAAAAGATATTTGAAGTCCTCAACATAGAACTCGAAGATAATGTGGAAAATGAGTTCGAGACCAACCTGTCAGGAAAAGTGGAGGAAGCTAAAGTCAGCCTCGAAATTAAGGAACAGTTAAAGAAATTATTATTGGATTATAGGGACGTATTTGATTCCAAGCCAGGGAAGATTGAAAATTTTAAATACGCGTTCCAAGTCAACGATTGGGCACCGTTCAAACAAAAACCATACCCGGTTGCGGAAAAACATTACCCACAAACCAAGAAGACACTGCAGGAGATGATGAATGCAGGTGTTATAGAAAAGATGGCGACACCATATGTTAGTCCATTAGTGATTGTGAGTAAACCGGATGGCTCAGTAAGGGTGTGTTTAGATGCCAGAAATCTAAATGCAAAAATTATACCAGAAAATGATTCGGCACCACCCATAAAAGAAATACTGAGGAAGTTTAAAGACAAGAAGATTTTTACGAATATTGACATGACTTCTTCGTATCATCATCTCGAACTGGAAGAGAAAACCAGCTTGTTGACTGGATTTCAGTTCGATCAACAAACATACTGCTTTAGAAGATGTCCGTTTGGATTAAAGACTGCAGGATCGGCATTAATAAGAGCGCTGGATCGAAACCTGTCAGAGGAAGTGAAAGAGTGCACTATCCGATACGTAGATGACATTTTGCTTACCTCGGAGAACATTGAGGAACATTTAGAAAATTTGAAGAAATTATTAGAAGACCTAAGAAGGGCAAATTTTAAGATAAATTTAAAGAAGTCGAACTTCTGTCAAAGGCAAGTGACATTTTTAGGGCATGTGATTGACAAGGATGGTGTTAAACCAAATCCATGCAAATTGGAATCGATAAGGGATTTTCCAAGTCCTTTGAAAGTGAAGAACGTTCGCCAGTTTTTGGGATTGATTGGGTTCTTCTCAGGACATTGTCCATCATACACCAAAACTGTTGCACCACTACAGGACCTTCTGAAGAAGGGGGGCAAGTGGAAATGGACGAAGGAAGCAGAAAAAGCATTCGTGGAGGCCAAGGAAATGCTCTTAAATTACGTGAAGCTAGGATATCCTGATTTTAATCAGAGATTTATTATTCAGACAGATGCATCCCAGATTGGAATAGGGGCAATGCTATATCAGGAGAACCCGGAAAACCCTGATAAGAAGAACTATCTAGCTTTCACAAGTAGAAGACTGAAACCACACGAGAAAAATTATACGATCAGCGAGATCGAGCTGTTAGCGATATTGCACGCGTTGCAATATTGGCGGAAGATCGTATATGGGTTTCAGGTCATTCTAAGGACAGATCATAAAGCCTTAACCTTTTTGATGAAGACTGATTTATCCAGTCAAAGGTTGATGCGTTGGGCTTTATATATTCAACAATTTGATGTCAAGATAGAGTACTGCCCAGGAAAGGAAAACATAGTTCCAGACTACTTAAGTAGACAGCCAGAGTCCATAGAAGAGGAAGTAATGGCTATAGATTTTGAAGACAGGGATCAGCGTACTCTTAATGAGTTAAGAAGCATTAGTCAAAGACAACGGGAGGATCCATGGATGAACATGCTCATATCATTCCTTGAGGGAAGCTTGATAAGAGGAACACCAGCGTACACGGAAGCTGAGAAGATAGCACAAGACTACACGTTTTATAATGGGTTATTATATAAGTTTGTGGACTCTGACCATACGAAATTAAGGATTGTTGTACCTGCAATTTTGCAGAGGAAAATAGTATGGTTAGCCCATAGATCGTTCGGACATATGGGAGTCGACAAAACAGTCTCGATGCTGAAAGAAGCATTTATATGGCCGAGACTGAGAGAAACTGTAAGGGACACGTTAAAGACATGTGATTTATGTCAAAGGATTAAACCTAATGCATTTCTGATGAGACAGAAGCCTATACCATTGTTGCCTGAAAGGCCTGGCCAAATCATATCTATTGATAATTTTGGACCTTTGCCAAAGGCAAGAAGAGGAAATCGACACATAATGGTGGCTATGGATGTCTTTACTAAAATGGTTGTCCTTGCTCCCATACAGAAGACTAGTACCAAACAGGTGTTAAAACGACTTAAAGAAAAAGTGATACCGATTCTGGGGAAACCTGAGAATTTGTTGTCGGATCACGGCAGTTGTTTCACCAGTGTAGAGTTCAGACGAGAATTAGAAAGACTTGGAATACGTCAAATTTTGTCAAGTATTCGCCATCCTGAGGCAAACCCTATAGAGAGAGTTATGAGAGAAACGGCCAAGTATTGTAGAATATACTGTGCCGAAGAAAATTGGAAGTGGATAGATATTTTGGATATTATTGAATTTTGTATAAATAATACAATCCATGAATCCACAGGAGAGATACCCATAACGTTACATCGGAATGAGCAACCAGAAAGACCTTGGAATCTGGTAATTCCTAGACCAGCAGACGCTCAGCCGGGAAGAGATGTACGAATTAGGAGAGCCTTTGAGCATCTAAAAGCTCAAGCCGACAGGAGGCAGAGAAGAAATAGGCATAAGAGGTATCATCGACCATTATTAGCAGGGGAAATGGTGTTGGTGAAAAGACCAGCCATTTCGGATCCAGGGAACCGTGTGTACAAGAAGTTCCAGAAAATGTACCACGGACCATATCAGATAATCAGAGATTTGAGGAATAACGCATATAGAATTCGGCACTGTGAAACGGATCACGAAGTGACCATGAATTCAGCAAATTTGAAATTATATTACCCTCCCGAAGATTTTGATGAAGAAAATGAACAAGCCCTGGTCATGGAAACATTTAGAGATGAATCCGCTTTTGACATAGACAAGAATAAGGAAGAAATAGAAAATAGAGCTCAAGCATTCGAGTGCGAATGCGAATTGGAGAAAGTATATTGGGAAATTAAAGAAATAATTGAATTTATTGAAGAAGAAAATTCCAATTTAAGAAAAGAAAATGATGAAATAAGGAAACGGGTAGGGATAGACCAAACCCATAAGGGAGAATGAGGTTCTGGGAACGTAAAGTCCAGACAAATAAAGAAAGAAAGAAAGGGTAGGGACAGAGCATACCCGACCTACACAATTACCGGATACGACTTAAAAGAAGTAAAAATAACAGTAAATGCGGATGACGTTATGATTGATTCGACGGAAAGGAAATACAAATTAAATTGAAATAAATTTCCTCAAAATTTTCAAAAATTTATTTACCTAAGGAGGGGAGAGATGAACCCATGGGCCATAGGGTCCATGACGGTCGAACCAATGTCCTTAAGGAAGAAATGAAAGAAACGTATAGTTTCCTAAAGGAACGGAGAAAGATTTTAAGCCAATAATATAGCTTAACATTGTGCAAGCGGCTAGGGACAGCTGCTCCTTAGATGAGATCACCCCACTCAACATTTCAGAGAGGGCCGGTCACGAGTATTAATAACTGAGTGGAAGTTTCCGCCGTGATAGAAAGAGAAGCCTGAATCGGAATTCAAGCTGACGTGGCTGGATTTTGACAACGCCGCATATGCACCAGAAGAGGAATAATTAAAATTAACACGTTTACGAGCATAATAATGAGTAAACAAGCACAGTACAGTGAATTATTTTGAATGAGAGATTTTTCAGTATAGAGAAACCATGTAATAATTGTGCAGAAATAAACTGCCGACGTAAGACGACGTCATCGGTGAATTACCTAAGCTTCTGTGGAGGGGAGAGATCAAAAAGAATGCAACACCCACACAATTGAGGACGAGAAATTAATTAATATCTCCGAATTGCACGATCGATTCTGAGGTGCAATAAGATCATTAGACATTGAAAAGACAAGCTTCCGGAAGATATAATTTTTATATTTGTGGCACCATTATTTTAGAAGGTGACCACAGGAAAGGCTTGAGTCTTATTTTTTTGTAGTAAAACAGTATAAAGCTTCGGGCGTTTCCAAGCCAATCATGCAGTATTCAGACAGCCAGAGGTGCTGTATCACGTCACATCGCATCAGTCCTACGAGCATTCCGTGAGGGGAAGTGCTGCTCCACGACGTAGAAGAAGTCATTCCGACAGTCCGTGAGGGGACGTAACTCTGCGTTACATCGATAACAGCTACCAGTACTCCTTGAGGGGAGAAAACGCTATTTTATACCGCCGAAGTAGGATCCAATAGCCACAGGCGTCACAGTAGTAACGACTTGCTTGCCTCCATAAGGAGCAGTCAAGACGAAAATTAAAAGTATCGCCGTAGTGAAGTATTAGGAAAATCCTAATTATAGGATTTAGGCCGACTGTATACAAGTTAAAGTGAAGATTCGCAAGATATAGTCAGAACAGGCTGCGAACGTCGGACTTAAAGGCGATAGGTCGTTAAATGTAACGAACAGATCATAACGTACGGAAGTATCGTACCAGACAGATAAACTGTTATTTAAGTTGAAGCAACCTAAAAAGGAAGAACAGAATAAGGTTCGAACGTAGGAGCATTAAAAACAGTTCAAATAAATAGAATAGGAGACTATAAGCATTAGCTCCAGATAGCAGGCGAACAATTCTAATAGTATTAGAATCAAGAAGTGCTAGCTGCTAGAAACTAATCTATAGGTCTTAGAGGGGACCTCGATCCATATAGACTCTCGTTAGGATCAATAGACAGATCTACAGAGAAGCCGTTCAAGCGAGATAATAACCAGTTATCCAGGATAGGAATAGCAGAATTGAACTCCAGGGAACAGTAGATGTTTCGGGACTTTCGGATTCTTCAGAATAGGAAGCCGACATCAGATAAATCTCACCCTTGGAAACGGGAATTTAAGAAGATCACGTGTGATAGGCGCAGAAATACGGCCTAGTGATCGAGAAATTGTGAAGTGTAAAATAATCAAGATTGTGTGTTAGATAATATTTTTAGTGTTATTATGTGTTCAAAAGGGACACACCAGTATATAAATATGTCGTCAATATTAAGTGTTCTAGATATAGGTCCAAAAGTGTTTTTATGTAAGATGAATACCTTTAATATGGTGTAAACAGTTCGAAGTGGGCCCAAAAATGAAACGCCACACCAGATTTAAGATCATGGGATGATCTGAAAATATGTAAGTACAAAATTCATTTCTATTTTGGTGTCAGAAATTGATTGTGTACAACTCACCGGAGTTTTGGAGTAAAAGGGATGTGTTTTAATAAATGAATATTGAATAATCAAGAATACGGTCTGAACAATAGTAAAATAAATAGAGAAATTATGAATAATTATATAAAGAATAAATTCCGTAGAGAAATATGTGAATAAAGGGTTAATGTATTTAACAAATGTCATAAGAGCAAGCGAAATATCATTTAATTATCATAAAAGACATTGAAATAAAGTAAAGTTGAGATATGAAAGAGATAGCTTTTGAGCTTATATAAAGAATAAAGATAATAATAATAATAATTAAATATGGAAATGTTAAATAAAGATCAAATAAATTGATATGAACATAAGAACGTTAAGCCTTAACGTATGTGTAAGAAATGAGGTTCAATGGAATATTTTAAAACAGGGAGCGATTTATCGACCATGGAAAGATTAATATGTGAATTAAAATAATATGAATTGTTACTAAAGAGATTTATCAGTTCTTGGGAAGACATTTTCGGCTTGAAATAATGCATAGCGCATAATGAGCGCAAATATAATATTAAAGTGTTACGCTAGGAACGCGTAGTGGTTAAATACTTGGTACATTACTTATGGAGGGTAGTTGATTGCAGTGAATTGATAATTGTGTAAGTCCTCTATTAGTGACATGGTATCACGAGGCATTGTGTATGTATTTAAAAAGGGAGCTAATATATGGTATTATTGAGCGTATGTCATATGGGCCACGGCCGACTCTAAATCGCATTTTGTATAAGCCCTTTGTATGGGATTTGTTCCCGAGGCACCTGAAGAGATTCGAATGCAGGATCTTCTTATGATAAAAGCCCCTGAAATTCTTCGTCGTCGTATGTGTATTTAATCTTCCAAATCAATGAGGACCCTCTCATAATTAATAAATGCCAAGGATATGATAATGGTCTTTGAACCAAAGAATAGTTGTTTGAATGTATACGGTACAATAAAGCCCGGTCTCCCCAGAACTGAATGAATGGAAAGGTTTGTTTTGAAAGCCTTGAAAATAAGCTACTAAATGTTGGGCCAGACGGGATGTCTCCCCACCCTAACGTGTCATAAATCGCACCCCATGTAGTGGAGTCTAGCCTTCTTAAAGCGAGAAGGAACTGAGACCGTCTCGTAAGCTGTTTTAAAGAGAAACGAATACACCAGGAGTGTTTAAAGGTGTAAACGACCCGGGCGTTGAACCGAGGTCCTTAAAGACGGATATTTCGTTTGCCGGTTCAGATCGTAGTTTCTTATACGATAATGGTCTATTTAAGACATAAGAGATAAATAACAATCCCTATTGTAATAATGTAAGGACGTGGGATTCCACGAGTTGATTGAAGGAAACTGAGTTCATGAGTAACTATAGTTTTTTGACTGTGTCAAGTACCTTCACGCTCTGGAGTACACAATTGATTTTCTGATTACCTTAATATATTTGTGAAATAAAGAGAGATGGTAACAACTGAATGTGTGGACATGCCCAAAATATTGAATTAAATACTTAACAGAGATTTTAAATATAATTATATATTTGTTCTTGAGAAATAAGAAAATATAAAAGCTAGTGTTTGAGGTGTACAAGAATGACACCGTAATAATGCAAATGCATGGAGCCAAAGAGCTCAGAGTTCTGTAAACTTAATGTTAGTGCTTTATGGAAGTGAGACTAAGTAAGAATTGTTGGTTTATGTGGAAACCACAGGTTTTGAATTCAATATTTGTTTATTTTATTTTGTGATCCCTTGTTCATTTGGAACAAGCAGTTGATATTTGGGTCAGTCATTAAATTGTTTAATTGTTTGTAGCGCCATTAATTTTATTAATTAAATATGTTTAAATAGGAGTTGATTTTGTTGTTATTTTTGCAAGTGTATCCTCTAATTAATCCAAAATATGTGAGTCACAGAGTGGGGGAACTTACCACTGCCCCGAAATCCCGATTTGAGCTACGCTGGTATACTGTGATTGGCATATTTCTTGCTAGATGGGCACAATACATACATACATACCAAGTTTCACTGCGCTCAGATGGTTAAATAGCGAGAAACGTCCATTTTTATATTTAAATTTCGCGTCGCTGCCATGTTGGATTTGTGCTTACCAGGTTATTGAATGTCCCATAGGTGAACTTATGTTTTAGCCTCTATCAACATACAAAATCTCAGTTCGATTGCTGTCACAGATTAACAGATATTGAGAACCATCTAAATATTTCGGATGGTCGCCATGTTAGATTTTTATATATGTAGGCCATAGAGTTATGTACTATTAGATGAGGATTATTGTGTAGGTTCTTTATTCAAACGTTGACTTCGATCGCATGATTAGAACGCAAAAATAAAAACTTAATTTAAAAATTTCCCACAGCCGCCATCTTGTGGTTATGTAAACAATTGAACTACATTGTCAGTGCATTACAATAAAAATTTTCTGTACCAACTTTCACTCCGTTCCGATGGTTAAATCGCGAGAAAAGTCTATTTAAATGTTTCAAATTCGCTTGGCCGCCATTTTCGTTTTGTATTTAGAAGGTTTTATGTAGATTTCATTAGAAAGCTAACTATTGCAATGAGTACCATGTTTCGACTTCCGGAAAATTTCGACATATTTTCGCATTTCACATCCCCCAGACCCCAAAACCACCGTCAGTTCAAAAGTTTATATATAATTTATGTATATATATATATATATATATATCAGATCTTTGTGGACACGATAACTGCCGTAATTTTGCACCAATCACTTTGAATATTTTACGTAATATGTATCCCTTTAAAATCTCAGTCGAGTTCGTAAATGGGCAAAATCGGTCGAAGGGGGTGAAAATGGGGGGGGGGGGGGCATTTATCGAAAAAGTGAAATATCGCCATAACTCTCTTAATACGTGAAATATCGAATCCATTCAAAGTTCATACTATGTGTCGGATAAGTGCCAAAAATTTATGTTTGAAAAGTTTTTTGATAGCACCAACCATTGACCAAAGGGGTGGAAAAAGTGGGTTTTTCGGGAAACATTAGTCATATCTCTCTTAATAGGCACAGTATCAAAACCGTCTGAAATGGAAAATATTCCCCCAATAATTACCTAAAACTTTTGTCCGAAAGAATTTTTAATATGACCCACCATTACGCCAAGGGAAGGGAAAAATGATTTCGGAATTTAAGAAAATGCCAAGTGCCATCAGAGGTTACCATGACAACGCTTCTAAATTGATGAGGGATGAGCTATCAGAGGTTGTCAAGACAACGCCATTGCACGAGATCACATTCATTTCTCCATCTGACTCTGTGGGTTGGTTGGTTGATTGGTTCTTAAATTTAGGGGCTGCGACAACGCGGTCGTGTAGCCCCGTGTACTTTGGGTGTGTGTAGAATCTGTCTGATAACCGGTGTTAATTGTGATGACTGTATTAGTGTGTGTTATCTGTTTTTTAATTTAAATACAGACTGCAACTTAGAATTTTTCAAATAGTACCTACTTTTGCCGCCAAGCGCCACCGTCAACGACTACTAGGCCAAGTTCAGAACTTAGCTGCTAGACGCCACCGCAGTCGCCTCTTGGCAACGAACGTGAAACCTTAGAGCGTTGTTCACATTCTTAACCTATCCAATTTAACTTCACACAGGTGTAATTAGAGGAAGGTTCGTTAACCTGCCAAAAATCGATGACATGGGACCGCCGACTTTACTTCCCCTCCGAAGAGAGGCATACTGAGGGATTTTTAACGCTCTTAAAAAATCCGATGGATTCGGCCGGGTTTGAACCCGCTATCTTGGGCATAGAAGCACAGCATGCTACCAACTACGCCACCGAAGTCAGTTACAGTATTTCACACATGATCCAGTAATTGATGTTTGTAAATAATAATATCGTATGGCCTAGGGTGCCGGGTGCAAGCTTTGTGGGAAGCGGCTAACTGGTAGCATGCTGAACTTCTATGCCCAAGGTCGCTGGTTCAAAGCCGGCCAAAGTCGTCGGATTTTCTAAGAGCGCTAAAAATCCCTCATAATGATTTCCTTCGGAGGGGAAGTTCCAACCGTTCGTTGCAAGTTGCTGGTTGTGGTGGCATCTAGTAGCAAAGTTCACATCTAGGTGTCGTTGACGGTAGTATTTGGTACTAAATTAGGAACTACTACTTATAATTGACCGTTTGCAGACCTTACCTGAATTACAGACTAATACAGTCATCACAATTAACACCGTTTATCAGACAGATTCTACACACACCCAATGTACACGGGGTTACATGACCACGTTGTCGCAGCCCCTAAACTGAGGAACCAACCAACATCTCTGCGGGAGATAAAATTTTGCGTGAAGAAGTAACAGACTGTTAGATAGTTACACATCAGTTCCAACCCTTGCATAAGGACAGTGTGATCACAAGTATAACAAGTAGTTCCGTGAAGAACTATACAGCCTAATTTCCTATCTCCTGCTTATGTTAATTGCCACTATCAACATACAAAATTTCAGTTTGATTGCTGTAATAGATTCGTAGATATTGAGAACTGACAACATATTTCGGATGGTCGCCATGTTGGATTTTATATATGTAGGTCCTAGAGTTATGTACTGTTACATGAAGATTATTGTGTACGTGAAGCATTCAAACTTCAATCACATGATTAGGACACAAGAAGTAACGAGGAGATTTTAAAATTTCACACAGCTGCCATCTTGTGGTTATGGAAACAATTGAAATAAATTAGATGCCAGTGGATTAACATTCGTATAAGGATTCACTGTACCAAGTTTCACTGCACACGGATGATTAAATTGCGAGAAACGTCCATGTGAATATTTATACTTCGCGTCGCCGCCATGTTGGATTTATGATCACCAGGTTAAAAGTCCTATAGGTGAATTTAAGTTCATAGCCCCTATGAACATAAATAAATTCATTTTGATTGCTATAATAGATTCGTAGATATTCAGAGCCATCTAAATATTTCGGATGGTCGCCATGTTGGATTGTTAAATGCATAGGCCATAGAGTCATGTACCATTAAAGGAAAATTGTTGTGTAGGTTCATTATTCAAACTTTCACTTAGATCGCATGATTACGACAAAATAAATAAAAACTTAATTTAAAAATTCGCACAGCCGCCATGTTGAGGTTATGTAAACAATTGAACTAAATTAGACACCAGTGCATTACAATGTGTATAAACATTTCCTGTACCAGATTTCATTGCGTTTGGAACATTAAATCGCGAGAAAGGTCTATTTAAAATTTTCAAATTCGTTTGGCTGCCATGTTCGTTTTGTAGTTAATCGGTTTTTGAAAGTCTTATAGATGAACTTCCAGTAGTGCCTTTTATCTCCGTACAAAATTTCAGGGTGATGCCGCTAATAGTTTCAGAGATATAGAATGCCGGTGAAATATTTCGCACAGCCGCCGTCTAAATATTTCACCAGCATTCGATATCTCCGAAACTATTCGCGATATCACCCTGGATTTTTTACAGTGATAAAGGGAACTACTAGAAGTTCACCTATGTGACTTTTGAAAAACTGGTAACTACAAAACTTACCGAGTTTCATTGAAATTGCTCCAGCCGTCTAGAATTTATTAGGGGGGGGGGGGCACACACACACACGCACACACACACGGACAAAAAGTGATCTCATAAGCCTATTTTTTTCAAAATTGAAAATAGGCTAACCAGTAGTTCCGTGAAGAACTATACAGCCTATTTTCATATATCCTGCTTATGTTAATTGCCACTATCAACATAAAACATTTCAGTTTGATTGCTTGCTGTAATAGATTCGTAGATATTGAGAACCGACAACATATTTCGGATGGTCGCCATGTTGGATTTTATATATGTAGGTCCTAGAGTTATGTACTGTTACATGAAGATTATTGTGTACATGAAGCATTCAAACTTCAATCGCATGATTAGGACACAAGAAGTAACGAGGAGATTTTAAAATTTCACACAGCTGCCATCTTGTGGTTATGGAAACAATTGAAATAAATTAGATGCCAGTGGATTAACATTCGTATAAGGATTCACTGTACCAAGTTTCACTGCACTCGGATGATTAAATTGCGAGAAATGTCCATGTGAATATTTATACTTCGCGTCGCCGCCATGTTGGATTTATGATCACCAGGTTAAAAGTCCTATAGGAGAATTTAAGTTCATAGCCCCTATGAACATGAATGGAAATCCACAGCCTGCTTCCAGTATCCGACCGGGTCAGGAATGGAATGAATGAAGCCCCCATCTAGCGGCGAGGATATGAACCGATAGGAACTGTGCCGGCTACCGAGGCCTGACGCACTCCTCTGGGGCAATGATTAAATGAATGACAGGTGAAATGAAATGATAGTGGAGAGTGTTGCTGGAATGAAATTTTGACAGGGAAAACCGGAGTACCCGGAGAAAAACCTGTCTGCCTCCGTTTTGTCCAGCACAGATCTCACATGGAGTGACCGGGATTTGAACCACGGACCCAGCGGTGAGAGGCCGGCGTGCTGCCGCCTAAGCCACGGAGGCCATCCCTATGAACCTAAATAAATTCATTTTGATTGCTATAATAGATTCGTAGATATTCAGAGCCATCTAAATATTTCGGATGGTCGCCATGTTGGATTGTTAAATGCATAGGCCATAGAGTCATGTACCATTAAAGGAAAATTATTGCGTAGGTTCATTATTCAATCTTTCACATCGAACGCATGATTACGACACAAGAAATAAAAACTTAATTTTAAAATTCGCACAGCCGCCATGTTGAGGTTATGTAAACAATTGAACTAAATTAGACACCAGTGCATTACAATGTGAATAAACATTTTCTGTACCAGATTTCATTGCGTTTGGAACATTAAATCGCGAGAAAGGTCTATTTAAAATTTTCAAATTCGCTTGGCCGCCATGTTCGTTTTGTAGTTAATCGGTTTTTGAAAGTCTTATAGATGAACTTCCAGTAGTGCTCTTTATCTCCGTACAAAATTTCAGGGTGATACCGCTAATAGTTTCAGAGATATAGAATTCCGGTGAAATATTTCGCACAGCCGCCATCTTGTGGTTATGTAAACAATTGCACGAAGTTAGATATCGGTGCATTACAATGTGTATAAACATATACTGTACCAAGTATTATTGTGTTTGGTTGGTTAAATCGCGAGAAACATCTATTTAAATGTCGCAAATTCACGTGGCCGCCATGTTGGTTTTATAGTTACCAATTTTTCAAAAGTCACATAGGTGAACTTCTAGTAGTTCCCTTTATCACTGTAAAAAATCCAGGGTGATATCGGGAATTGTTTCGGAGATACCGAATGCTGGTGAAATATTTCGCACAGCCGCCATGTTGGATTGGTGAGACGTAACAAAATTTGAGGGTCACGGTCGGGGTCGTCCGGAACAGTGCTATGAACTTACCGAGTTTCATTGAAATCGCTCCAGCCGTTTAGAATTTATTAGCGGACACACACACACACCTCTCTCACACACACACACGCACACGCACACGGACAAAAGGTGATCTCATAAGCCTATTTTTTCAAAATTGAAAATAGGCTAAAAATGAACCCCAAATGACAAGAAGGTTACCACCCCCATAAGACAATAAAACGTTAAAAATATGCATAGAAAGACGAAAAAATTACGAGCCTTACAGTAGTCGCATATGATGTGTAACATCTGACATGTTATTCGAATAATTCCATATTACTTCCTCGCATTTTTTTAAGAATGAACTCATAGTGCTACCTTGTGCCAGCAAACATGAAAGGATTCTCCAATGCATCTGCAGCAGTGGCATATACCTGCAACTGTATGTGGGAGCAATCCACTGCCTACTTGATGCGAGCTGCACTTTATACCGGCCAGTTAGTGAACCATGCCAGCGGAGTTATTGAAAATGGCCTCTAATTGCCGATATAGCACACTGCCAACTATAAGCGCGATTAAAAATTAGGTGTGCAGTAGGTATATTAAAGGTGTTTCTCCCAGTGATACGTTTAGACCGTGGCCTACGTTACACTCAAGGCCTGGAAATAGAGCAGGGACTTGGAACGCCAAACTGGTAGTTCTACTTTACGCCACTAGGATTGCGGTTCGGCGCCCTAGTTGTCTGCTGTTAACTATGCATTACATGCAACTCAAATACACTAAACACATGTCTTCTTAGTATTTCTTATCTGTTTTACTCCAGTTTCCCCCAAATGGTTAATATGGCTTACTCTTGGCTGTATTTCACGTCACTTGAAGAATCTTCCTGTCCAGTAGCTTACTTCTTAGATTCCGAAAAGTTGCACTACTAATGTTATTACGTGTGGTTTACACCAATATTATTTAAAAGTGGCCTTGATAAATTTTGCATATGAAGCACGCAGAGTTAATTGTCAATATACACTTCACACATTTTGTGTATGTCAGTTAAAATATTAGTGAAATGTGACACTAATATTTTTGAGACACGAAATTTACGGCTGTTTAAGTGAGGAATTGTTTCCAATAGAGACACAAAAGAAACATTGGGATGGTATCTTAATCCCCCCCATGTCTTGAAAATGTATTAATCTTAATGATGGCTTTGAACTTGCTGTAGCTGATATTTTCTCTAAACTACCCTCTTCTGCCACTCGTATAAGAAACCCCGTTACTAATGCAATTGAAATGAAAGATAGAGACGCCGGCTTTTCTGAAAACAAAGAGATTTCAATGCTAAAATGCGGTTAATGTAAATTATAGTGTGTTTATGGCCTATATGCCCCATATTCTGACCTTGAATAGGGCTTTTAAGAATCTGCAATACAGGTGCCGGAAGCTGGGGTGTTTCTGTAGCACTGGCCAGGTTTTGCACCTTCCACGACCATTTAGGCTTCAGAAACTTGGTCATCGCTCCTGTTGCGACTGCATCTTCCCGCAGTTCCACATCTCCACTTCTAGAAGATGCAATAATTCCTGTGCAATGTGTTGACTCGATGGGATGCAGGTATGATCTCACGTCCATCATGTCATTGTTACCTCCCGTATTTTTCAAGTGACTGAAGAGCAATTCTACATCGTCACTTGAGATATTCCGCATAATCACATAATGGAAGCCGATACTGATTAGAAATCGCATACAGGACACGGTTGATGAAGTTGTTAGCACCAATACTTGATACGTTTCCTTCGTAAGTCTCATATTTTCATAGAGATAACTTAAAATATGTATCCTGATATCCTGTAGAAGAATGGCAGGCCATTCAACAGTACAGAAGAATGGCGGGGCGTTCAAAAGTACAGTATGCATTATAATTTATTAGCCAAATTACTGTATGTTCGATTCCAATTGCATCTTTCTCAATATCATTAATGCCAAGAAACATGTCTACATTCTTTTCGTACAATAGTCTATACTTTATGGCCATTTCATTAATGATTAATGAACCAACCTTCTCATTATCGTGAGTCAGTGTCTTTTCTTCAGCTGTCAACCTAGCTTTTTCAAGTGACGTGACATGCGCCTCTCCGCTCGTGTACCCAATGTAGTTAGTTATTGTGGTTTTAATGGGAGGAACAGCGAAGTTATCTGCCCCTTAGAAGTTTTCAGTGTTCGTGGATGAGGAAGTTGTAAAATATTTATATCTCTCAGTACGTGGTAAATGGATGGTGATTTATTTAACATTTTGATTGTTTCATTGTATTTAGGATACACTTTCGTTTCGAGAAAGTCCGAATTTGTTCAAGTAGGAAATTAGCTTTCAAGTCCCCCAGGATCCGCTTCACTCGTGAGCTTCGATATTTGAACATCGAGTTTGTCCTGACGTTGCAGTGAATGTAAGTTTTGTTTTAATAAAATCAACCTCCGATTCAATGAATTAATTGTAGTTCTATACACTGCATATTTTCTTAGTACCCTCTTTAATTTTAATTTTGTTGACTTCCCATGAGGTTGGCTTTATTGTAGAACATTGCGTTCCTACACTAACAAGTGCTTGATCATAGTATACCTCAATTCGTTCATCATAACAGTCTTCCGTAATATTTAAATTACCTGAACATTTTCTTTTATTGTTTATGTGGTTGTCTTTCGCAACACATGCTCTTTCGCGCGTATGTCTATTTATTTGTACTTGATTATGTTCGGGGTAGTCCTCAAACCCCGTCGGAAATGTGTTCAGTAAGAGTGTTCTCTTTGTAGTAGTCTACTTATAGGCTACTAGGCCTATAATTAGAATCCTTGAAATGCTTGCTACAAATTGTAGAAGACTCTTTTAGTGTCTATGAAGACCCTGGATTTCCCCCCTGACGTGAAACAGAACCAACTGTCTCCGTACGTCATCGTTTAATAAGAATGTATCCATTGTCTTTAACTTGACGAGATATTCAACACGGCACGCTACAATGCACCATTTTGATTAACACAATCATAACACTACAATGTGCTCGTAAGTTACTCTACAAAAATATTCCGTGAATTTAAACTAAGGTGTTCACCCCATATGTATGCCACATTTATTCTAGTTCACTATAAAACTTGATTTTTACTACGACTTGGTCATAAAGAACACTTAGCACCCTTCTCAATATCAGTAAAAAAAATAGTTTACTGCCCTTAAAAAGTAATGCGACACGCTTTACCTGTCAAATACAGAGATACAAATCACATTGAATGTAATGCAAACGATAGGAATAAGGGCGCCAGAAAGTGAACCTAGCGGCAAAATGCGGAACAAGTTTGAACCATCGCTCGTATTGTTGTCTGGCGCCTCATTTCCAGGCCTTGTATTAAGACGTAGGTCACGGTTTATACCAACCAAATAGCTTAATATGATAATAGTGGAGACGCCCACGAGAAACTGTCGACACCGATTATGCGTGCCGTCTAGCGGTTCGCGCAGACAACTACGAACTCGATTTCAATCAGCTGGCAAGTTTATCTGCACTTGTTAGAAGTGTAACTTTTGGGCTATGTATGGGTGTTTTCATTACAAAATACAAAGTTATTAAGTGATTAAGGTATTTGGACCAACGAAGTTTCAATTATTGTTAGTAGTCGGTGTTAATATACTGAATTCCTACGTTGTTTGGAGTGTTGGTTGATGCGATATAGCACTCGAGGTATCGAGTGCTTACATTAAATAAGAATACAGCAAAAGTATGAAGATTTAATAAATCGTAACTTAATTGTTTTCAGCAAATATGATATAATGAATATTTTCACACCAAAGAACGACAATTTAAGGTGATTTATTGAAGCAATTTCATTAATGGGGCCTCCAAATCTTGAGGTAAACCGTATGCGATTTACATTCCACATTGTCACATGGCTTACAGTACGTCGTTGTACCGATCTCCGCCACCGCGCGCGCTCATTGTTTCCGTCCCATGCACTTCCGTCCCATGCACTTCCGTCCCATCCACTCCAGTCCCATCCACTTCCGTCTCTTTTCCAAACTCACTCCCTCAAAAAAGTCCAGCTACCGAGTGCCACAAAAATATCCAGATACCGAGTGGAAAGATGTTACACATCAAAAAAGTTAATTAACCTCCAATTGTAAAATATTTTCTCGCAATAAATGAGGTCTGATCCTCCTACGAAAACCTGCATATTTTGCCTTTTTTCGCCTATCCCCTAGTTTGACCGGTGAAATCTACCTCCGCCTTCCGGCGTGCCGAGAGGAATTTTTGAAAGTCACATAGGTGAAATTCTAGTAGTACTCATTGTTACTGTACAACATTTCAGGGTGATATGAGTATTAGTTTGGGAGATATAGAATGCCGGTGAAATATTTCGCACGGCTGCCATGTTGGATTGGTGAGACGTAATAAATTTGAAGGGCACAGTCGAGGTCGGCCAAAATAGTACTATAGTCTTAGCGAGTTTCATTGCAATAATTCCTGCCGTTTAGAAGTTATTATGAGGGACACACGGACGCACACACACACACATGGACAAAAGGTGATCTCATAAACCTATTCTTTCATAAATGAAAACAGTCTAAAAATGCTTGTATGTTTACCATGTTAGATTGGTAACAGTTTATTCTTATTAACTTGTGCTATGAACCATATACTGTTTATCAGAAAGCAAAGGAGTTTTAATTGAGAATATCTCAATAATTTTGAAGCATTGTATGTTTTGCCAGTCACATGTGAATAATTTAGTCAACATGTGCATTTATATATTTGAATGTTGGGTTCACAACTGCTCCATGCGTTGTGGTACACCACTACAACAGCTGATTCTCTTGATGCAGCGAGAGTGATCCGGCAAGTGGGGTTTGTTGACTTTGACAGATGTCGAGGATGAAAGGCTCAATAGCCATATCAGATTTACGTTACTCACCTCATTCCAGCGCGGGTCCATTTGGACGGCATCTTCTGTTGCCTGTTGAGATTATTCGAACAGCTTTTACTGTAATGAAAATCCACAGCCTGCTTCCAGTCGACCGACCGTGTCAGAAATGGAATGAATGAAGCCCCCATCTAGCGGCGAGGATATGGGCAGTGCCAGCTGCCGCAGCCTGTCGCACTCCTCTGGGGAAATGATTAAATGAATGACAGATTAAATGAAATGAGAGTGGAGAGTGTTGTTGGAATTAAATTTTGGACAGGGAACACCGGAGTACCCGGAGAAAAACCTGTCTGTCCCCGCTTTGACCAGCACAAATATCACATGGAGTGACCTGGATTTGAACCACGGACTCTGCGGTAAGAGGCCGGCGTGCTGCTTCCTAAGCCACGGAAGCTTATACTACGGTAATAAACCAGCTAAATGGAGTGTGGCTTAGGCAGTTTCATAAGGGAGAATTCTAAATTTTCCTATAGCATTGTTTTTACATTTCACCAGAATTAATGGCAACTACATTTTAGTAACAACATATTTTTAGTGTTTAAAATTTTAATTTTTATGTGAAATTTTCATTTTATTTTAATTCAAATTTGTAAGGATATCCATTTCATGTTATATTAATAATGTTAAACTCTATTAACACAGGAGAAGATATCATTATTATATCGAAACATGCACGTTTAAAATTCTAATAAAAATTATTTCATAGTATAATTCATATGTTTAAGACATAAAATCCAGCGAGACGCTTCACATATGTGGGACGTAGTGCATAGTCCACTACCCCAACGGCGCTCCGGGCAGTGTGTATCAAGAGCCCACTGATGAGCTGATGAGCCTGACTTGGTGAACTGGGGCGAAACCCCGCAAATTACACGGTAAAACCAAGAAGAATTGATTCTTCATTCGTTATTCAATGCCATTAAAAGTCGGGCCATTTCTCTTAAGAAACCTTTCTACAAAAACGATTTACCAGTCTTTTATAATTTGTCTTTTGTAGCTTTTTAGTCGGTCAACACGATTGTGCCCAATGAAAAAAGGAATACATGAGATTGTATTTATTAATCTCATGTAAATTCTTTCCAGGATTAGGGAATATTGATCATTGTATTTACCTGCACCCCTGTAATTATGTATTTTATGATTTGACGACTCCTATATGTATATTAACATATTACCATAAAGAAATGAATGAATGAATGAATGAACCCACCGTAATTGGGTACAAAACATTAAACTTCGTAATTCACAAAACCTTGTACACAAAACAAACCTAACGTGTAACGAGATTCAAATTGCGAATCATATTACGAGAAGTGTTCAAATGAAAAGGTACGAAACGATACTGTGGGTACAATTTATTCGTTATTCAAAAGTAATCACCACAGGCCTGTGCACAGGTGTCCCATTGCTTCACTAGCCGCAGGATTCCCTTTTCCCGGAAGTCTTGTGGTTGTGACAGGAGCCAATCTTATACGGTGTCCTTTAGTTCGTCGTCCGATTAAAAACGTTTTCCCTTGATATTTTCTTTTAACGGACCAAACAGATGGAAGTCGCAGGGTGACAAGTCCGGCTTGTAGGGCGGATGCTCAAGTTGCACTCCACTTTCTCACTGTTTTGGCGGATATACAGTCTTCTCCGTATACAGCCATCATCCGGCGATAGATATCGGCTGGTTTAGACCCTTCGGCAGTCAGAAATCTGATGACACCTCTCTGCTTCTCACTTGTTGAATTGTGCAATGTGAACGCCATCACTGCTGCTGCTTCAACTTCAACTGGACGGGACGGAACGTCCAACCGCCAGCTTCTCTTCTATGTCACGCGTGTGTACGCTGACGCATGCGCAGTACCACGCCTCTAATACATCTCCTAGACGTCGGCCTACGTTATTCCAAAGCGGCATTTTCAAATATCAACCGGTTTTGGTTTTACGACGATTTGTACCGTTTGATTTGAACACCCCTCATACGAATATAATCACCTAATGACGTGCTATTGAATTACAGTAGTGAATTTACATGAGTGAACATTTAACTTTAACGCAGTGATCAGGATCTGATGATGTCCACTTGAGGGTCGAAACACGTAATCCTAAATGGCCTAATTAAGTAATACAGAGTGTCTCAAAAATGTACTAACACTTTGAATGACTATAAAATGATTATTTATGAACACGGATACAAGTTTAAGGGCTTCAATTATAGAGGAGACATGTAATTAAAGACTCATGTTCGCAAATGTTCAAATTGATGACCGTCAGTGTCCAGACAAAGCTGATAACGCGAAGCAATGGATTCGCAAACGTTACGACAAAGTTCAATTGGAATTTCGTGACATTGTCAATTTCCAATATCGTGTTGGAATGTAGGATTTCCCGCGCAGACGCTTCATAATGCGATTGACGCTATATTTTGAGATGTGTGTCTCTCGAGCCGTTCGTCGTAGTGATATCGGTGGGGTTCAAGTGAGGGCTTGCTGCACCTGTTCTTCTTTTCTAGGACTGGTGGATGTCCGTGATCGTCCAGAGCGTTTCTTGTTGACGTTGTGCACGGTTCCATCTGCTTCAAATTTATCTCTGACGCGAGCAATTGTCCGGTGCGTTGGTGGCGGTTTGTCGAACTCCTGGACACTGACGGTGATCAATTTGAACATTTGCGAACTTGAGTCTTTAATTACCATGTCTCTTCTATAATTGAAGCCCTTAAACTTGTCTCTATGATTATAAATAATCATTTTATAGTCATTCAAAGTGTTAGTACATTTTTTGAGACACCCTGCATATGCAAATTTTCAAGGAGTGTGTTTACATATTCATATCTTGTACCCAGCCCATTCATTGCCACTGTTGGTGAGTGGTTAACGTATCGGTCTACTAACCCCAAGCCTGCAGGTTCACTCCTGGCCGTAGTAAGTGATTTTGTAAAGGCGGCAAAAATTACGACACTCATGTTAAACGACGTTGGCATGTCAAAGAACCCATTTGAATACATTAGGCCGTGTTCATAATGGCAAAATTAATCTCGGGACTTTCCGCCAACACAAAGTAACTCATTTCTCTACTAGAAAGCGTCATAGTGTTCAAGGAGCTTATATATCTAACCTCCATGGCTTTCATAGGGCTTCAATGAACAACGGAATTCGACATGAAAGCTACCCTCTGGGTGTCAAATAACAAAGCTTGCACCCGGCCCCGAGGCCATACAATATTATTATTATTATTATTGGGCACAATCGTGTTGACCGATTGAATATATACAAAAGACAATTTCTATGGGCAACACTGAAAAGGAATACCCACAAATCTCTACAAGTCTTCTATAAAGTCCTTCGAATATCTCTGGATAGAGCAGGTGGCTAGTATACTGTAACACTGAGCTTGATGGGAAGCTAAGGAAAATTTCACTGCGTGTTTACTTAAAGGAAATGCATATTTGCATATCTTATGAACTTAACATGATCCACTTTATACGCCATATATCTGGAGCATATTATAAAGAAATCGATGTACCCCCGCAGGGACTAAAACAAGCCATCCATCATCCAACAGAGACATGGGTTACGCCCGGCACAGTGCATTCTCGAGGAAACGTGGGACACTAATGATTTCGTTGAACTTGCAACCACTACGAAATTGCAACGCGTGCATTGTTCAAGCTGTGGAGGTTTCTATACTTCTATATGTTCAGCAAGCAAACCAAATACTAGGTCAATGGTCATATCTATACTAATATAATAAAGCTGAAGTGTTTGTGTGTTTGTGTGTTTGTGTGTTTGTGTTTAAACCCGCTAATCTCGGGAACTACCAGTCGGATTCGAAATATTCTCTTTGTATATGATAGCCTGATTCAAGAGGAATAGTTTAGGCTATGTAACATTAGGCTACACCTCTCAGTTAACCTTAGAGATTGATTTTTGTTCAGTAACTCGGAAGAACAAGCGCTCCAGAACGGCTTCAATAATACCGCAGTCTATTGTTGCCATGTAATGCGGGCCGCATCACGTCCTCCTACCAGTGTTCTGGTGCAGAATTGCGAGCTGCTTATAAATTGCAGTCACGGGGAGTAATTAGTGCAAAAAGATTTCTTTGTCCCCTTAAAACGCTATCGTCATGACAATAGTATGCCTCTGTAACGGGCGATGGTCTTGGTGCAGTATACTGAGGTTATCAGCTGCAATAAGCGTTGGTGCTTTCAAATTTACATTCAGATCCTTATCCTTGAGCACTCCAGTTCTGTAAAACAGATGAATCCACCGGGCGAAGCCGGGCACTACTGCTAGTATTAAATATAAACACGGAAGTGAATTGTATATGCATCTAACGGCGCTCACGCCTTGGATGGACTTTTGAATTCAGAACGGCTCTGAGGGAACTTAATTCAACAACATAAAGTGCTTTCACATTACTCCGTTGATCGAATAACAGTTTCTGCTGTTCCCTGACTTGTAATTTTCCAGTTTGTGATCAATGACACAGGCCTGCAAAAGAGAAGAAAATCGGCAGTGTGTGTTTGATCAACTACGCTGTGCCGAATTTGATAATGCATTCTATTTTTCCCTATCACATCTGGTTAATTGGCAATAGTGGAAATTGTCATTTTGATTATAACAATAAACAATAGAACTAAAGCCTATTTTCATATATCCTACTTATGCCAATTGCCTCTATCAACATACAAAATTTCAGTTTGATTGCTGTAATAGATTCGTAGATATTGAGAACCATTCAATATTACGGATGGTCGCCATGTTGCATTGTTATATCTATAGGCCATAGAGTTATGTACCATTAAAGGAAAATGATTGCATAGGTTCATTATTCAAACTTTCATTTCCATCGCATGATTACGACACGAGAAATAAAAAATTAATTTTAAAATTTCTCACAGCCGCCATCTTGAGGTTATGTAAGTAATTGAACTAAATTAAATGCCAATGCATTTTAATCGGTATACACATTTACTGTACCATATTTCACTGCGCTCAGATGGCTGAATCGCGAGAAAAGTCTATTAAAATGTTTCAACTTCGCTTGGACGCCATGTTCGTTTTGTACTTTACAAAGTTTTTGAAACTTACATATATAAACTAGTAGTAGTTCCCTTTATAACCGTACAAAATTTCAGGGTGATATCGGTAATAGTTTCGGAGATAAAGAATGCTGGTGAAATATTTCGCACAGCCGCCATGTTTGATTGGTGAGTCAAAATAAAATTTGAAGGGCATGGTCAGGGTCGGCCAATATAGTACTATGATCTTACCTAGTTTCATTGAAATCTCTCCATCCGTTTTGACGTCATCACATCCACACACACAGACACACAGACACACACATACACACACACAGACAAAAGGTGATCTCATAAGCCAATTTTTCATAAAATGAAAATAGGCTAAAAAGGGAATTGAGTCTAAAAACATGTGATATTAAAAATTGACAAAGATTAATCTCTCAACATGACTTATGTTATAATTTACCACAAAATCATGCAGGCCTGTGTCATTCAACAATAGCATGAATGTAGCCTCATGTTCTTCGATGTTTGTGGAATTTTTCTGATAACCTGTGTTACAGTGGGGCTTTGAAGCAGTGATTATGTATGGAAATGGAAATTATCATTTGTTTTATTTACTCGTGTCAGAAACTTACCTTTACAATACACACAGTGTTATACAGTATACATATTAACAAAAATTCATTAAGAAATATCATTGACCAAAATTGCAAATCAGATGTCATTTGTCCAAAATTGAGCCATACCTATGGCACTGTCGTTTGCAAGCATAAGGTCCTGCGTTGAACAGGTAAATGGACAAATAGGGCACTAGCACAGGTGTTCCACAGTTCGTTCTTCTCCACTTTCACACTTGCTATCCTCTGTGAAACCCCATAATTCAATAGAAGACCTCACCCCACCCACACCAGTTCTTAAGCGGCTAAGGGACCTCCAAACACCCCAATTCTCGTAGTGACCTACCGGAAGACGTTCTTGCTGTTCCATTCAATCTTGTTATATCGATTTCCATCGAAGAAGTCTTGCCTTGCCTGGAGGGACTTTCGAAGGTTTTTCTGTTCGAAGGAAAGTTTTTGTTGATTTTAGCCCAGGCTGAGGTATTACATGGCCAAACAGTGGACGAGCTTCAACGTTATGAACCGTCAGTCATTCACGGCAACTTCTCAACGGATATTTGGAGATGCGTTACCGGCAAGACAGTAAATCTTCTCAACAGGGGTAGGATTTGTTGATGGTACACAACAGGGCTCAGTGTGCGTCCCAATAACAGTGCACATACACAGTAAAATACCATCCAAGTATTTCTAAATTACTAAGTAGTAAACTGGAGCAAAACAGATTGAGATGGTTTGGACATGTCAAAAGAATGAATGAAGTAAGGCTACCAAGACGAGCACTGGAACGACGGATGGCAGGGAAGAGAGGACGAGGAAGACCAAGAATGCGTTGGATAGACTCGGTGGAGAATAGTATTAGAAAATGGAACCTGGATTGGAACACTGTGTCGGAAGAGGAATGGTGGAACGACAGAACAAAGTGGAGAGGAACCATATTTGCCCCCACCCAGTGTCAACTGGAAAAGGGGAAATGATGATGATGATGATGATGATGATGATGATGATCTAAGTGTAAACTTATCACTAGGAAGTTTACACAGATATCTAAATGCATCGTAGTAAAAAGCTAACTCTGAATACAGTATAACATAAAGGCCAAATCTGAATTTGATCTGATGTCAAAAATAAACAAAGATTTCGAAATTAATTTTTACACAAAAACTAAAAAATACCTGAGCGTAATTTTAATAACTGGTTAACTGGCCTGTACAAATTGTTGGGTCTGTTTTTTGTGATAGATAATTTTATTTCAAAAATGAATTCAGTGATTGGATTATAATTTCCAAAATTGAGATACAGAAATTAAGTTCCAATTAAGTACGAAAACACAAAGTTATTTTAATAGGTGTGAATATTGAAGCACGAAGGATTTTCTGTGCAAGTATCCTTGTTAACTCGTAAGGTCAAGTGTCACCACTCTAGAGAACTCATTATGGATCTAGAGCCTAGACCTTGTCGATAATTATTGAGGGAGCTGTTTGTCAATGTCGCTCTAGAGACAACCTGTTGACCTCATCTCACAACAACAATTAAACACCCCGCGCCGTAGCCGCGTGTGATAAGTCACTCATCACGACCGTGTTGGCGAGCTGTAGAGACAGGGGGTTCGAATCCCCGCCCAATAGCGATGTACGCCAGCGAAACTTGAGTATTGACGAAGTATCATTGAATACTTCGGATTGGAAGATACTGCGTCATATCTACGCCCCTGTCCATGACCAGGATGGACGGCACATCTGAACGAATGCTGAATTGTATGAAAAGCCAAGCCAGGAGGTCGAGATCAAGGTGGCTGGGCCACCTGAAGTGGATGCCAGAAGATAGGACGGTGCGAAGCGTGTATCATCAGCGACCGGAGGGCAGGCGATGTCCTGGACTTTCCAGGAAGAGATGGTTGGAGGACGTTGAGAAGAACCTCAGAGGTTCCATTGGACCGGGAGAGCTGTTATTGTTGTTTTAAGGGGCGGAACTACGAGGTCATCTGCCCATCTTAAAATAGATTAAAGTATACAAATTTGGAATGGAATTATAAATTTAGAGGTGGACACCTAAATTTGAAAAAAAAAACGAAAATTAAAAAAACAAAAAATTAAATAAAACTTATAAATATAATATAAACAAAAACTACGGAAAAACAAAAATTCAGCATTCTAAAACGAACAAGTCGTTGAGTCAATGTACACTGGAAAATTCAGATTGCTGGCCCTAACCCACTCTCACTTATAAAGCGGATGACGAGATCAGCAGCCACCGCGTCATTGGCTAATATGAGTTTGAGTGTCATCTGCAAACCAAGGTTTCTTCGTAAGTCAGCAAGATCCACACACTGGGTTAAAAAAGTCCTCTCGGCACGCCGGAAGGTGGAGGTAGATTTCACCGGACAAACTTGGGGATAGGCGAAAATAGGCAGAATATGCAGGTTTTTGTAGAAGGATCAGACCTCATTTATTGCGTGAAAGTATTTTATAATGAACCCTTCAGAATAGCAGTGTTTTATGCAAGAATCTTAGATCAAGGGGTCGCGTTCAGTTCATAGTGTGGTGTTTACGTCCGCCAAACAACGTGCTTTTCTGAGGCAAGGGTTATAGGATGAAAACTATAACTAAGAAAGAAAGGAGACAAAGCGTAAGATAATAACAAGATTTAATAACTAATTTGTGCATAAAAGAATAAAACAAACAATAATAAACAAAATCCTCCCTGAATTTCCCCCTGACAGGAATATTTATCACTTTGAGGAGTCAGATGGATCTCCCCTTTTCTAATAAAATGTGGATCCTAGTTCCACTATCTTGCATATGAATTTATGTTCGCGTGGTGACTATCTACGAGAAATGAGTACTTGGATGATCGTTCGTTCACAACGGGTTAACAGCCACGGTGCTCACGAACAATCATCTCGTAAATCAACATTTATGGATATGGGCATAACATTAATAAAAATCCTTAAATCTAACTCTGACACACATACTATAACTCTACTATTTACAGCCATCTCTCTGAGACCCTTATTAGTGTGGTGACACACTTAACCAAATGAGCTGCCACAATGGCCAGACACTCAACAACAAGGAAACACAGCGCCGCACGTGACTCACGGGTCACTGACATGGAAAATAAACATAGAATAAACCAACAACAACAAACCACCTGAGTGGATAAGATTACTTTATATTAACAAAACTGCATGTCAAGGAAACGCTTCGAAGATTATCGTGTTTCGTAGGCAACTCCCGTTTATTTAAACAATTTTACCATTGATCAGTTTCTCACATTTATATTTATTTTCAAGTAATTGGAAGCCAGACGTGCACTCCACATTAATGAGCTTGCTTGCGAAACTCAACCAGCCCTTGTGACCACAACTCACCCTTTCCACATACCAGTCATGTCCCCCTTCCAGTGTATATAAATAGCCGACCAGCTGAACTGTTATCTCAAGGAATCGACAGCAACTAACATCTTCTCCAACTCAACATAAGGTCAGACAATAATCACATATCCATAATTGTCCTCGCAAGGATACAATATGAATCTGGTACCAAGCTGACAGAAATCAGTCTCTGCTGAAGTTCCCGCTTGTAATACCATAAAAATATATACTCACAATACACACATCTGGGACTGACATAACGCCTTTCACATGGGTCTGCTGAATTAGAGCTCGCAAACATTTAACACAATATTTAAAACCTACGATAGAGCAGAATACTCTTCGTCACAAATTACATTGCTCCAAAAGGCAATAATCACACTGAATCTGATCAATAATAAATCTCAACAAAATTTAATTACCCTCCAATCTACTATATGAAATGAAAATCCACAGCCTGCTTCCAGTCTCCGATCGGGTCAGGAATGGAATGAATGAAGCCCCTATCTAGCGGCGAGGATATGAACTGTGCCGGCTGCCGAGGCCTGACGCACTCCTCTGGGGCAATGATTAAATGAATGACAGATGAAATGAAATGATAGTGGAGAGTGTTGCTGGAATGAAATTTTGACAGGGAAAACCGGAGTACCCGGAGAAAAACCTGTCTGCCTCCGTTCTGTCCAGCACAGATCTCACATGGAGTGACCGGGATTTGAACCACGGACTCAGCGGTGAGAGGCTGGCGTGCTGCCGCCTGAGCCACGGAGGCTCCCTCCAATCTACTATATAATTATATTAATTCAGTCCTACTTCTGAAACACGACATATCTCCGAGAGACGTTTTTAACCGCACTTCGTAACCTAGGCGAACACGGCCGTTCACATAGATACGTTAGTTAACACAACACAAAGAAAAGAACTTTCCATTAACTACAATTGTGCGAGCTGCTTCCAAACAAAAGTGTGTCAGATCAAAACTAAGTATACTACATTAATCACACAAGCAAAGTATTTACAAAAAATATGTCCCATAAACCATACGTTAATTTAACAAATAATAAAATATTATTAGGTACTCATCTCTTTTTGTAGTCACCCGTCAAAGAACATCAGACGCCATTCCCCAACTGGATGGTTCTTTATCTCTTAGCAGCCATCTGGACGGAGTGTTGAGAATTCCAAACTTCCTCTGCATTCATCGATGTCATCCTTGCGCTGATACAAAAATTAGGTTATTATACACTTTATGTCTGCCTACTAAATTCGCTTGTTCAGGTACTAAATTCCCTGTCACTGTTCGTTGGCGAATTATCGACGCTACTGTCCCTATAACTATAGTACTATGACTATCTATCACTGAATTTAACACTTTACAATGAATATCTTGTGTTCCTCGACACACAATAAAAGTCTATCTCTTCTGATAAACAGAATCAAAGTCTACGTCCGTATACGCACAGAATAATAGTCAATCTACGTCCGTAGACGAACAGAATGATAGTCAAAGTCTTGGCTCTTCGACACACTTATAAATGAACTGGCCCTTGGGTCTAGATGGAGGGGGATTTTATGTAAAAATATATCGAAATAATTGTGGTACAGGAATGAAATAAATATCACTGAACTCGTAATATTGCACAGGTCAAGAATATGCTAATTAATCCTAGAATCGATCGTAGAGATTTTGTCTAGGCAATTTCCCGCGTGAATGCTAGCCACCGCGTACCCCAGCCAGAGTTGGCGCGCAAGTAGGCATTCTCTTCTCATTGGTTCTCCATTTTCTGTAATTTGGCGGTTTCTAGTAGATCTTGGCGTCTTGGGAGTGTCTATTTTCTTCATCAGCCATTCACGTTACTGCATCATATTTCTTCTAGGCGCGAATAACACAATGAACATACCAGAACCATGTCTCACCGCGCGTCGCTTCTAAAATTGAGGTAGCCACACCTGTCCTTATGATACATCGCTCTGCTATTTCTTTTCATAGCTCAAGTACTTAGCCTTTTGTTAAACTGATGCAGGTATGTCCCTACTGTCTCCAACAAATGCTTGAAATTTCCTCATCACTGTCTGGCTACTTTCATGATGCTGGTTGAAATATTTATTAATTGAAGAAATAAAAAGTAGAATCATTTAACCAACATAGGGTAAAGGGTTCAATAATTGGAGATTAATTAACTTTGTTTTTCGTCATTTTATGCATATTTTAAACATTTTATTGTCTTATGATGACGGTAACCTTCTTGTCATTTGGAGTCCATTTTTATACTTGTGGTCACACTGTCCTTATGCAAGGTTTCGACACTGATGTATAGCTATGTAACGGTCTGTTACTTCTTCACGCAAAATTATATCTCCCGCAGAGATGTTGGTTGGTTCCTCAGTTTAGGGGCTGCGACAACGCGGTCATGTAACCCCGTGTACTTTGGGTGAGTGTAGAATCTGTCTGATAAACGGTGTGAATTGTGATGGCTGTATTAGTCTGTAATTCAGGTAAGGAATGCAGACGCTCAATTTCAAGCTGTAGTTCCTAATGTTGCTACCAGATACTACCGTCAACGACACCTAGCTGTGAACTTGGCTACTAGATGCCACTGCAATCAGCAACTCGCAACGAACGTTGGATCCTCCCCTCCAAAGGAAAGCATACTGACGGATTTTAGCGCTCTTAGAAAATCCGACGACTTTGGCCGGCTTTGAACCCGCGACCTTGGGCATGCTACCAGTTACGTCACCGAAGCCGCTTCACACTTAGTTAGATGGAAATCTGAATCTGATCTGGCGCACGTGCGTTGTCATGGCAACGTCTGATGGCTCATCCCTCATCAATTTACTAGTGTTGCCATGGCAACCACTGATAGCTCTTGGCATTTTCTTATAATTCCGAAAACATTTTTCTCATCCCTTGGCGTAATGGTGGGTCATATCAAAAATTCTTTCAGGCAAAAGTTTTAGGTAATTATTAGGGGAATATTGTCCATTTTGTACTGTTTTGATATTGTGACTATTAAGAGAGATATGATTAATGCTTCCCGAAAAACCCACTTTTTCCCACCCCTTTGGTCAATGGTAGGTGCTATAAAAAGAACTCTTCCAACATAAATTTGAGCTTTTTCCGGCACATAGTATGAACTTTGAACGGATTCGATATTTCACATATTAAGAGAGTTATAGCAATATTTCATTTTTTCGAAAAAAGTCCCTCATTTTCATCTCCTTCGACCGATTTAGCCCAGTAACGAACTCGACCGAGATTTTATGGGTATACATATTCGATAAAAATTTCAAAGTGATTGGTGCAAAATTACGGCAGTTATCGTGTCCACAAGAAACTGATATACATATATATATATATATATATATATATATATAAACATACATAAACATACATAAATTATATATAAACTTTTGAACTGACGGTGGTTTTGGGGTCTGGGGGATGTGAAACGCGAAGATATGTCGAAATTTTCCGGAAGTCGAAACATGGGACCCATTGCAATAGTTAGCTTTCTAATGAAATCTACCTAAAATACTACCATCAACGACACCTATCTGTGAACTTGGCTACTAGATGCCACCGGAACCATCAACTCGCAACGAACGTTGGAACTTCTCCTGCAAAGGAAAGCAAACTCAGGGTTTTTTAGCGCTCTTAGTAAATCCGACGACTTCAGCCGGGTTTGAACCCGCGATCTTGGGCATAGAAGTTCAGCATGCTACCAGTTCCGATACCGAAGTCGCTTCCCACAGACAGATGGAAAACTGAATGTTATCTCGTGCAGTGTCGTTGTCATAGTAACTGCTGATGGCTCATCCCTTATCAATTAAAGGTAAAGTTGTCATGGCAACCTCTCTTGGCACTTGGCATTTTCTTATAATTTAAATCATTTTGCTCACCCCGTGGCGTAATGGTGGGTCATATCAAAAATTATTTCAGACAAAAGTTTTAGGTAATTATTGGAGGAATATTGTCCATTTTGTACGGTTTTGATATTATGCCTATTAACAGAGATATGATTAATGTTTCCCGAAAAAACCACTTTTTCCCACCCCTTTGGTCAATGGTTGGTGCTATCTAAAAACGTATTTGACATAAATTTTTGGCACTTATCCGACACGTATTATGAAATTTGAATGGATTCGATATTTCACGTATTAAGAGAGTTATAGCGAAATTTCACTTTTTTCGAAAAAAGCCTCCCATTTTCACCCCCTTCGACCGATTTTTCCCATTAACGAACTCGACCGAGATTTTAAGGGTATACATATTATGTAAAAAATTCAAAGTGATTGGTACAATATTACGACAGTTATCGTGTCCACAAGAAACTGATATACATATATGTATATATATATATATATACACATATATACTGAACCCTTATTGATCTACGATAAATAAGCATTCATAATTTATTATTATTATTACTTCAGCCCAGACAGTACATGAGGAAGTTGTCGAGAATAAAGGCAAGGTAGCGTGTCGCAATGATTGCCACATAAGGAGAGCTTGTAGCTATTCTTGAAGAACGGCCTGGTAAACTTGAGTTCAAGGCCAAATTGTGTAACAACTTGCACCAGAATTGGAATCACAAAGGGGTAGTCACGAGTTACTTACAACCGACCTGAGATTGAATCAACCAATCGGGAGAGACCACGCCAATATCACGCGATGGAAGGCGTCAGTGGTAAAAAGCGCGCGGAATTGATTATCTAAAGAACCGCCGAACGGAATTATCTCCGCACGAGTGCGATGAGACGTTTGATTTATTTGAAGAAGATTGATACTAGTCCCATCTGCGTGAGATGAAAACTCTGGAAATTTTTTCTAAATCCACCCCACTCTTCCGCACCCTGTCAGTTTCTAATAAAGTGGTCGACGTGACGCTGTTCGATGTCTTTTCTGTGTGCGAGCTCTGTGAGCTAACTTCACGCCCGTTTGCATAACGATTTTAACGCTCTGATATAGTTTGAAGTCCTTTCTGTTCGTGAGCTCTGTGAGCTAACTTCACGCCCGTTTGCATAACGATTATAACGCTCTGATATATTCGAAGTTATTTATTTGTGAGCTCTGATGAGCTAAAGTCACGCTAGTCTGCGTAGCAAATTTTAACGCTCTTAATTATTTGAAGTCAATTACTTTATGAGCTATGTGAGCTAAATTCACGCCAGTGTGCGTGATGATTGGAAACTGGTAACATTATCTTAAAGACAACTATTTCAGCTCTTAGGGGCAAGACTTGTAAACGTTCTAATTAGCGCTCACCCGAGCGAAGGTCAAAGCAGCGCAGAGCAGTAGATTACCGAGCGAGATAGCGACTGTGAGTCATGCAGTCTTTGTAACTTGTTTGTCGAGCCAGTGGCGTTGGACTCGATGTGTGTATTTCATGTATATTTTTAAGTGTATTTTTCATGTGTGTATTGCGCGTGTGTGAGCGATATTTAGGGAAAGTCTTCGTAATTAATCGCATAGGACTAATTGTGGGCGAATTTAGTAACCCACAAGCGATTATAGCCAGGTCGAATTATAATCATTGAACTTTTCTTCCAAGGAGACTACATCAAGATGTCCAACGTGTGGTCTGGAGTTGGGATGACGTCCGGCGCTTCAACGAAGACGAATATGGAGTGCTAACTTTTCCTTAGGGGAAATGGGCTGAGATGGATGTCATAAGTTCTGCAAGCTGAGACGGTGACGTACAACAATTGATTATTCAATTATGTAGTTAGATTGGCGTGGGAACCTTTGTAAATAGTTCATTTAGTCTTTTCTTGTTTTAGAGTGTTTTTCTTTGTACCGACACTAATTATTTTAAATGTACGTTGGCACGTGGCCAAAGTGTTTGTTGTATATTTGTTTTTCTTGGAGTCATATTTAATGTGCACGGCGCGTGTACGTGATGTTTATCCAAGCAAATGCGAAGCCCGTTACATTCGATAAGTGGTGCTTTATTAAAGTTCATATTTTTGATAGGAATGGGAGGTAATTACTGTAAGATGTTTGCTGAACAGGTTATTAGTCATATTAGGGTTGCCAAGTGCAACGATTTATGATGTAATTGTAGAACACCTTCGTTCTAATTTGATAGATTTTTTTTTAGTCCATTTCAGGTTAATTAGTCACGGCGTAGAACGGTGGCGCCAGCAAGTGGAAAATATTTGTCTTTTTATTTCAGGGTCTGTCAAACCCATACGTGTGTGTTATTGTGTCAGGTGTGTGTGTTGATTCTACGTGAAGAGGGGTAGAGGTCCTACCGCCCTCATATTTTTGTTGTTGTTGTGTTTTTGATGGAAAGGCAGGGTGCTCTAGGGAGACCGCTGTTCCTTGTCCACTATGCTGATTTCTTGGATTTCCTAGTGGAAATGCCGAGATATTTCGTTCGGACACACACACGTATTATTGTGCTTTGGGGCACGCTTCTTCGATACACACGTGGGTTGACAGATATGCAGATTTCCACAAATCGCCCGTCTCGCCCGGTGACTTATTTTTGATAGGCAGTCCTTGTTCCGACTGGGCCCCTTTAAGCTTTCATGTAGCAAACCTGTTCATTGTGATGGTCACTTTGGTACCATAATTAATTGGGGAGTTCGCCATGTGTGTGACGGATTGTTGCATGTTGTATGGATAGATATTTGTGTTAATAATGTAAATGTTGGCTTTGAGCCTATTGATTTTGTTTATGACTCAATTCATGTAATTTAGGATGTCACCCCGTGTGGTGTAGTGGTAGTGTTCTTGTAAATTTGACGGCGGTCATATGTGTATTTTTTTTATTGGTCACGTGTTAACTTACTTGTGTTGATTTGTGTGAGAAGTCCTAAGTTTTTAGGCAGTAATGTTTTTGCTACGGCAGTTTGATTCCAATTTCACTCCGAAATTATTGTGTTGTATATTTTAAGTATAGGAAGTGTCGGTTTAGTTTTTAGTGTTGTATAGTTGTTCCCCGCGTCTGTCTAGCTCTAAGCAATGTGGATTCGTCGTCTGAATGTTCATTCTGGATGATGACGAATCATACATTCGATTGTACTCATCGTGAAGCATGCAGAACGACACGCGCGCATACATTGTTACTTTTGTTGATTTTATTAAGGACACTTTGTCCGTGTATTTTAATCTCTCCAGAGATGTTGGCCTAGTTTTGGCGTATTTTATATTATTAAGTGGGAGTCTTTGGGAGTTTGTTTTGTTAACTCTTTTGTATAGTTAGGTGATTTGTTATTAAATTCATTTGTTTTAACGCTGGCTTCACTTGTTCCTGCATGTTATTTTGTTATATGTTACCCTGCATGTTAATGAAGCGCTTTAACAACAACTTACGATATGGACTGTTACACCCCCCGAAATAGAGTCTCATAAGCTTCTTTGCAAGGGTTCAATACATACATAAATTATGTATAAACTTTTGAACTGACGGTGGTTTTGGGGTCTGAGGGATGTGAAACGAGAAGATATGTCGAAATTTTCCGGAAGTCGAAACATGGGACCCATTGCAATAGTTAGCTTTCTAATGAAATCTACCTAATGTGGGCCACGATGAAAACGGGACCACAGGTACAAAGTGGGAGGTCTTCCCTTCTCATTAGATACGAGTGGGTGGATCATGTACGACCTATCCTTAGCCTACACAAAATGACGGACTCCCTCCGTGACCGGAAAGAGCTCCACCACACGTGAGTAGTTCCCTTGATCGCTCTCAGTTTACTGGGTATTGGGTCAGCTAGCCACTGACTCTCCGAAAATGCCAGTACTTGTCGGCGTAACTGAGAGCTGGAGGCCAAAGCTCTACGCGGGCTGTAGCGAACGGGTAACATTCATGTTACTAACATAATAAAAGCAAACTGCACCACACTTACCATCATTATTAACATGTGTATATTCATGGAGCTCGTTTACATTTATAATGTATGACCATTGGTTACATTATGAGTAAAATAGCTGCCATATTACTGTTTTTGCATATGGCTAATGACCCTTGTTAGTAGTGTTCATTGATTTACAAAAGCAATCACACTCAGCTGGTGTTCTGTGCCCAGTTGATACGAGGGCAGATCTAAAAATAAGTTGCACTTCCCAGTTATGGCTATTTATTACACCACAGATACAACAGCAACACGCCTATAACGACATACAATGTAACGTCACTTTTCCACATAGTTTCCAAGAGGCTCCAAACATTTCTGCGAACGCACAACCAACTTGTCGATGCCGGATGCATAGAAAGTTCCTCCAGCGTTCTGCAACCACACGGAGACAGCGGCCTTCACCTCCTCGTCGGTCTGGAAACGTCGACCACCGAGCTCCGTTTTGAGCTTACCGAACAGATGAAAGTCACATGGCGCTAGGTCGGGACTGTAGGATGGATTTTGCCAGACCTCCCACTTGAAACGCTGCAGCAGTTCGCTCGTTTGGCGGGCCTTGTGAGGTGTTGCGTTATCGTGCAACAAAATCACACCGGCGCTCAATTTTCCCCGGCGCTTCTCTTTAACCGTGCAATTCTTCATTTTGGCCCATAGGAATCGGATTGTCGCACGCACCTCATATTTGGAGTGAACGTCCAGTCGACGCGCCATTGCATTTGGTCGCTATTCACACCATACAAGACGAGACACCACAGCGACCGGCCTAATAGACGTCTGGGCGGTGTCTGTCCCTTTCTCCACTGTGGCTACGTTTGCGACACACAGCGTGCTGCTGCAGCGCGTTAGTGCAACTAACTTTCTGATCCACCTTCGTATCACAGCCACGGAGGATCACCTCCCAACCCCCTTGACATTCCCAGTAACTTAAATCACATTCACGTCACTGATTTGGTTTGATTTATTTACTAGCTACACCCGGCATGCGTTGCATTGCCAATTAAAAGACAGATAGAAAGAAAGGGAGATTCCGTAATAATAATGTTATTGGTTTTGCGTCCCTTTTAACAACTGCAGCTTTTAGAGACGCCAGGGTGACGGAATTTTGACCCGAAGGGGATCTTTAACGTGCCAGTAAATCAACTGACACGGCCCCCTCGCTTTTGCGCACCCTCAAATGCCAGGATTCGATCCTGAAATCTTGGTCACAGCAGGCGAGAACGTTAAGTTACCACTGAGCCACGCAGCAGGCCCAAGAAGGATAGAAACTGAAGTGCCTTTCGATAAACAACATTGTTTTATCATATCAAATGGTCTTGTCGACTTCATCGTTATGCTTTGGTCTACCGTTATGCATTACGGTTACGGCGTGTATGACGTCATCATTATATAACAAAGGAGAAACTGTTCCGCCTAGTCAATACATTTATTTACAACAAGTTATAAACTTGCTATTATATGGTACATGTTTCGGGGCCTCTAGTACTGGTCCCTTCTTCAGCCATAAATTAAGTTACAAAATCCAGCATAATTAAATATATCATAATAAAAAACAAGATGTTCAGTAAAGAACATATAGCCTACTTTCTCCTAAATGCATGGGTATTGTTATAACTCTTTGTCCTTTTCAAGGAGTATGATTGAATGTTGGTTGTAGGAGCTTGTTGAAATACAACGTGCTATAGGGATATTAAACATGAATATGAGGTGCCCTTTGCTAGTGCTACCTCTGTACCAAATTTCGTTCAATTCGGTTTCACCGTGTTTGAATTGATAGGGGGAATCGATTTGCACACATACTTGGCCACCATCTGCAAACTATTGGGCTGATGTTCTTGCAGTTTGGTCAGAAAATGTTTCCCACATAAAGATATGGTGTTGCAAAATTAGGTAGAGACTAGATTATTAGGTTGGTCGTAATTACATTTTAGCTTTTAACATTTGGGTGGCCGCGATTACGTTTCCATCAAGATAGCGGTGATATAAAACTTGACACTGAGGTGCCCTTTGCTAGTGCTACCTCTATACCAAATTTCGTTCCATTTGGTTTCAGCGTGTTTGAATTAATAGGGGGAATCGATTCTGACACAAAGATGGCCGCCATCCGCAAACTATTAGGCGAATGACCTATTAGATTGGTCAAAGGATGCTCCCTCCATAAAGGTATGTAGTTGCAAAATTTGGTAGAGATTGGATGATTAGGTTAATCGTAATTTGATTTAAGCTTTGAACATTCGTGTGGCCACCATTACGTTTCAGTCAAGATGGCGGCGATACAAAACATGATACTGAGGTGCCCTTTGCTAGTGCTACCTCTGTACCAAATTTCGTTCCATTCGGTTCCACCGTGTTCGAATTAATAGGGGGAATCAATTTTGACATAAAGATGGCCGCCATCCGCAAACTATCAAGTGAATGACCTATTAGATTGGTCAAAGGATGCTCCCTCCATAAAGGTATGTAGTTGCAAAATTTGGTGGAGATCGGATAATTAGGTTAATCGTAATTTGATTTAAGCTTTGAACATTTGTGTGGCCGCCATTACGTTTCCGTCAAGATGGCGGCGATATAAAACATGACACTGAGGTGCCTTTTGTTAGTACTACCTCTGTACCAAATTTCGTTCCATTCGGTTGCACCGTGTTCGAATTAATAGGGGGAATCGATTTTCACACAAAGATGGCCGCCATCCGCAAACTATTACGCTGATGACCTATTGGTTTGGTCAAAGGATGCTCCCCCCATAAAGGTATGTTGTTGCAAAATTTGGTAGAGATCGGATGATTAGGTTAATCGTAATTTGATTTAAGCTTTGAACATTTGTGTGGCCGCCATTACGTTTCCGTCAAGATGGCGGTGATACAAAACATGACACTGAGGTGCCTTTTGTTAGTACTACCTCTGTACCAAATTTCGTTCCATTCGGTTGCACCGTGTTCGAATTAATAGGGGGAATCGATTTTCACACAAAGATGGCCGCCATCCGCAAACTATTACGCTGATGACCTATTGGTTTGGTCAAAGGATGCTCCCCCCATAAAGGTATGTCGTTGAAAAATTTGGTAGAGATCGGATGATTAGGTTAGTCGTAATTTGATTTAAGCTTTGAACATTTGTGTGGCCGCCATTACGTTTCCGTCAAGATGGCGGCGATATAAAACATGACACTGAGGTGTCCTTTGCTAGTGCTACCTTTGTACCAAATTTCGTTCAATTCGCATTCACCGTGTTCGAATTGATAGGGGGGGACAGACATTCAGAGTACACACACTCACACACACACACACACACACACAGACACACACACACACACACAGAGACTCACACACACACATACACACACACAGACAGACACACTTTTTTTCGCCCTGTGTTGATCTCATAAGTCTACTTTCATTTTTTGCAAAAATCGAAAGTAGGCTAATACATAAAATGATGAGTGAATGGATGAAATGAGGCGAAAAACAACATATTACTCATGAGAAGTAATGTGAGTGCACATCAGTAAAAATTAACACCATTGGTATTGCTAGGTTCTTGAGAATACACTTATATAGCACTGTTCTAATGTTTGTGCATGTGGAAATCACTTCACTTGGGATTTATAGCCTGTTGTTTACAATGCTGTTGACTGAAACTTGCTGTTCAAGCTGGGACTTCTGAGCTTATAGTCTTGCATTGGAGGGAAAACATCGAATGTCATGTAATGAAATACATCATCATGATGAGGAGACGTCCAAGTATGGAAAAAACATATTTTACTTAGACCAACTAAGATTGTTTTACTTAACCTCAAGATGGCGGCTGTGCGAAATTATAAATTAAGTTTTTATTTCTTGTGTCGTAATCATGCGATCCAAGTGAAAGTTTGAATAATGAACCAAGGCAATAATTGTCCTTGAATGGTACATAACTCTATGGCCTATACATATAACAATCCTAAATGGCGAGCTTCCGAAATATTTAGACGGTTCTCAATATCTATGAATCGTTTACAGCAACCAAACTGAAATTTTTTATGTTCATAGAGACTATGAACATATGTTCACCTATAGGACTTTCAGTAACCTGGTGAGCACAAATCCATCATGGCGGCGACGCGAAGTATAAATATTTAAATGGACGTTTCTCGCGAATTAACTATCCGAGTGCCATGAAACGTTGCACGTTAAATGCTTATACAAATGTTGATTCACTGGCATCTAATTTATTTCAATTGTTTGCATAATCACAAGATGGCTGCTGTGCGTAGTTTTATAATCTCGTTTTTACTTCTTGTGTTCTAATCATGCGATTGAAGTTTGAATACCACACGTACACAATAATCTTAATGTAATACTACAAAAAAATCCAACCTGGCGACCATCTGAACTATTAAGACGGTCTCAATATCTACGAATCTGTTGCAGCAATTAAACTGAAATTTTGTATGTTGATAGAGGCAATTAACATGAGCAGGATATATGAAAATAGGCTGTATAGTTCTCCACGGAACTACTTGTTAGCCTACTTTTCACACTTTTCAAAAATGAGGAAAAAGTAGACTTATGAGATATATCCGGGAAAATGTGTCTGTCCTTCTGTCTGTCTGTCTGTCTGTCTGTCTGTCTGTCTGGCTGGCTGGCTGGCTGTGTGTGTGCCAACCCCCCCCCCCCCCCCCTATCAACTCATAAACGGCTGCAGCAATCGAAACCAAATTTAGTATGAGTAAAGATGTATACTGGAATATCTCAGGCCCATATTTGAAAAATATGCCAGTGCTACCAACTGCTAAAAAAACGCACTAGAAATTTGAGCTCCATGTTGGATATCTTGGAAGGTATACATGGGAGCTATTCTAAAATTGGCACACATGTAGATAATACTATTTCAGTCTAATTTCCAGGTGGCCATACATGACAGAGTTGCCAAAATAATTTTAAGCCTTCTGATTAGTCCAATTTTTAAATGCATATAACTTCTACACTATCAACTGGATTTCAACCAAATTTTGTATGTAATATGTATACATAAACAGATATGACTGAGTGTATTCTTAAGAGCCAGTAGGGCTGCCAACTGTTAATAATTGCTCTCTATTTTGTATCCAAATATATCAGAAAGTAAGCAAGCCGACAGCTTTAAACTATGCACACGTAAATTACCTGACATTTTACAATAATTTGGAGTAACTTATATACGTCTGTTCTACCAATATGATTCTAAGCCTGCTGATAGGACCAATTTTTAAATACATGTAACTTCTATACCAACAAATGGATTTCATCCAAAATTGGCACAAAAAGATATAATATTTCAGATTATTTCTGACCAGCACTCACATGACATTGTTGCCAACATGCTTTTACGTGTACTAATAGATCCAATGTCTAAATCCATATAACGTCCTTTGTACTTCAACCACATTTTGTATTCTGTACCTTAGGAGATGGAAGTAAGAATATATTCAGTCACCAGAGCTGCCAACTGTATTGCTCTATTAGGCTACATTATGGCTAGTATACCTTATTTCGAACTAATTAAGACATTTCGATATTACCCACTTAATTTCATCATTATTCTAGATAGGTTCATATACTGTAGATTAATCTATGGCATGAATCTTAATTTTAAGAAAAGTAGGCTCTTTAGTTCGTCACGGAACTTCTTGTTCCATCTGACTATGAGGGAAGCGGCTAACTGGTAACATGCTGAACTTCTATGCCCAAGGTGCTAGTTCAAAGCCGGACAAAGTCGCCGGATTTTCTAAGAGCGCTAAAAATCCGTCAGCATGCTTTACTTCGGAGGGGAAGTTACAACGTTCGTTGCAACTTGCTGGTTGCGGTGGCATCTAGCAGCCAAGTTCACATCTGGGTGTCGTTGACGTTAGTATTTGGTACAAAATTAGGTACTACTACTTAAAATTGACCGTCTGCACACCTTACCTGAATTACAGACTAATACAGTAATCACAAATAACACCGTTTATCAGACAGATTCTACACACACCCAATGTACACGGGGTTACATGACCACCTTGTCGCAACCCCTAAACTGAGGAACCAACCAACATCTCTGCGGGAGATAAAGTTTTGCGTGAAGAAGTAACAGACTGTTAGATAGTTACACATTAGTTCCAAACCTTGCATAAGGACAGTGTGATCACAAGTATAAAAATGAACCCCAAATCACAAGAAAGTTACCATCCCCATAAGACAGTAAAATGTTAAAAATATGCATAGAAAAACGAAAAAATGTTAACTAACCTACAATTGTAAAATACTTTCTCGCAATAAATGAGGTCTGATCCTCCTACGAAAACCTGCATATTTTGCCTATTATAGCCTATCCCCTAGTTTGCCCGGTGAAATCTACCTCCGCCTTCCGGCGTGCCGAGAGGATTAGGTAGATTTCATTAGAAAGCTAACTATTGCAATGGGTCCCATGTTTCGACTTCCGGAAAATTTAGACGTATCTTCGCGTTTCACATCCCCCAGACCCCAAAACCACCGTCAGTTCAAAAGTTTATGTATGTATATATATATATATATATATAGTATATATATATGTATATCAGTTTCTTGTGGACACGATAACTGTCGTAATTTTGCACCAATCACTTTGAATTTTTTACATAATATGTATACCCTTAAAATCTCGGTCGAGTTAGTTAATGGGCAAAATCGGTCGAAGGGGGTGAAAATGGGAGGCTTTTTTTCTAAAAAGTGAAATTTCGCTATAACTCTCTTAATACGTGAAATATCGAATCCATTCAAAGTTCATAATATGTGTCGGATAAGTGCCAAAAATTTATGTCAATAAGTTTTTTGATAGCACCAACCATTGACCAAAGGGGTGGGAAAAAGTGGGTTTTTCGGGAAGCATTAATCATATCTCTCTTAATTGTCACAATATCAAAACCGTACAAAATGGACAATATTCCCCTAATAATTACCTAAAACTTTTGTCTGAAAGAATTTTTGATATGACCCACCATTACTCCAAGGGATGAGAAAAATGATTTCGGAATTATAAGAAAATGCCAAGAGCTATCAGTGGTTGCCATGGCAACACTACTAAATTGATGAGGAATGAGCCATCAGACGTTGCCATGACAACGCACTTGCGCGAGATCAGATTCAGATTTCCATCTGACTAAGTGTGAAGCGGCTTCGGTGACGTAACTGGTAGCATGCCCAAGGTCGCGGGTTCAAAGCCGGCCAAAGTCGTCGGATTTTCTAAGAGCGCTAAAAATCCCTCAGTATGCTTTCCTTTAGAGGGGAGGATCCAACGTTCGTTGCGAGTTGCTGATTGCAGTGGCATCTAGTAGCCAAGTTCACAGCTAGGTGTCGTTGACGGTAGTATCTGGTAGCAACATTAGGAACTACTGCTTGAAATTGAGCGTCTGCATTCCTTACCTGAATTACAGACTAATACAGCCATCACAATTCACACCGTTTATCAGACAGATTATACACTCACCCAAAGTACACGGGGTTACATGACCGCGATGTCGCAGCCCCTAAACTGAGGAACCAACCAACATCTCTGCGGGAGAAATAATTTTGCGTGAAGAAGTAACAGACCGTTACATAGTTATACATCAGTGTCGAAACCTTGCATAAGGACAGTGTGACCACAAGTATAAAAATGGACTCCAAATGACAAGAAGGTTACCGTCATCATAAGACAATAAAATGTTTAAAATATGCATAAAATGACGAAAAACAAAGTTAATTAATCTCAAATTATAAAATACTTTCACGCAATAAATGAGGTCTGATCCTTCTACGAAAACCTGCATATTCTGCCTATTTTTGCCTATCCCCAAGTTTGTCCGGTGAAATCTACCTCCGCCTTCCGGCGTGCCGAGAGGACTTTTTTTTTAATATAACGCAGTAATCAGATGTGAGAGGTTTACTGCTCAAAGAAGCAGGATGAAAGACGACTTCTGAGAGCTGCAGTGTTTGCAATGTTGACGAACTTACAGTATATAAAACGAAGGTGTTGAAGAGGCGTGAGGCAGTTTGAATAAAATATTTATTGAACTTCATGGTTTGGTGGATAGGAATCTGGAGTGCTAATTTTGTGTATCTATTTTCTCGATTATGAACAGAATGCTTTGGTTTAAAGGCGACAGAATAAGGTGCAATCGGGCGGCTTCGGTGGCGTAGTCGGTAGCATGCTGAGCTTCTATGCCCAAGATAGCGGGTTCAAACCCGGCCGAAGTTGTCGGATTTTTTAAGAGCGTTAAAAGTCCCTCAGGATGCCTTCCTTCGGAGGGGAAGTAAAGCTGGTGGTCCCATGTCATAGATTTATGGCATGTTAAAGAACCTTCCACTAATTACACCTGTGTGAAGCTAAATTGTATAGGTTAGGAATGTAAACAACACTCTTAAGTTCCTACGTTCGTTGCCAAGAGTCGAATGCGGTGGCGTCTAGTAGTAGAGCTAAGTTCTGAACTAGGCCTAGTAGTCGTTGACGGTGGCGTTTGGCGGCAAAAGTAGGAACTATTTAAAAGAACAAAGTTGCAGTCATTACTTGAATTAAAAAACAGTTACACACACTAATACAGCCCTCACAATTAACACAGGTTATCAGACAGATTCTACACACACCCAAAGTACACGGGGCTACATGACCGAGTTGTTGCAGCCCCTAAACTGAGGAACTAACCAACCAACCAAGGTACAGCCGATATGTGGTAAGATAATCGTCATAGTAATGGAGGAGAGCTGGCAGGTTTGGACTGTTGCAGAAATACAAACGTTCATATAGCGGTGTTTAGCTGTGAACTGGACCTTGCCAGTGGCAGGTGAGGGGTGTAGAGTGGTGTGGGGAACGCGCCGAATACCTTCCTGTCTGAGAACATTGACGCGCGTGACAGAAGGTCCTTACAACCAGACAGAGACACGCTAGTTGGTTGGTTCCTCAGTTTAGGGGCTGCGACAACGCGGTTATGTAGCCCCATGTACTTTGGGTGTGTGTAGAATCTGTCTAATAACCGGGGTTAAATGTGATGGCTGTATTTGTGTGTGTTATCTGTTTTAAATACAAGTAAGGACTGCAGATATTCAATTTTCAAGTCATTCCTACATTTGCCGCCAAACGCCATCGTCAACGACTACTAGTTCAGAACTTGGTTACTAGATGCCACCACAGTCGGCTCCTGGCGACGAACGTTGGAACCTAACAGCGTTAGTCAAATTTTACCTATAATTTAGCCTAACACAAGTATAAATAGTGGAAGGTTCTTTGGCATACCATAAATCTCTGACATGGGACCGCCGGCTTTACTTCCTCTCCGAAAGAAGGCACACTGAGGGATTTTTAACGCTCTTAAAAAAATCTGACGACTTCGGCCGGGTTTCAACCCGCGATCTTGGGCATAGAAGCTCAGCATGCTGCCAACTACGCCACCGAAGCCGCCACAGACACGCTTAGTGTGGCAAATCTTTTACGTTGCAGCAGTATATAGGGGGAGTGGGTTGGGGCAGTGCCGAGCTAACTACTGGGGTAAGTTACGTTATAAAGAAATTGAAGAGTCTCTTGTAACGTCTAAATGAAAGAAAGGATTGATTAATTACAAAAAAAAAAGTTGTAGATTTACGCGACCGTTAATCTCGAGATCATGAGCCAAGGTATCTCCGTTTTTTAGCCTATTTTCATTATATGAAAGAATAGGCTTATGAGATCACCTTTTGTCCGTGTGTATGTGATGGTGTGTGTGTGTCCCTAATAACTTCTAAACAGCTAGAGCGATTACAATGAAACTCGGTAAGATCATAGCACTATTCTGGCCGACCCCGACCGTGCTCTTCAAATTATATTGTGTCTCACCAATCCAACATGTCGGCTACGTGAAATATTTCACCGGCATTCAGTATCTCCGAAACTATTACCGATATCACCCTGGAATTTTGTACGGTGATAAAGGGAACTACTAGACGTTCACCTATGAGACTTTCAAAAACCTGGTAACTACAAAACCAGCATGGCGGCAAAGTGAAGTTGAGACTTTTAAATAGACATTTCTCGCGATTGAACCATCCAAACGTAATGAAACATGGTACAGCAAATGTTTATGCACATTGTAATGCACTGGCGTCTAATTTAATTCAATTGTTTACATAACCTCAAAATGACGGCTGTGTGAAATATTTCACTGGCATTCAATATCTCCGAAACTATTTATGATATCACCTTGAAAATTTGTACGGTTTTAAAGAGCACTGCTACAAGTTTATCTATGTAATTATCAGAAACCTGTAAAGAACAAATCGAACTTGGCGGCCAAGCGAATTTGAAACATTATAATAGACTTTTCTCGTGATTTAACCATCTGAATGCAGTGGAATGCGGTACAGTAAATGATTATACATATTTTAATGCACTGGCATCTAATTTAGTTCAATTGTTTGCATAACCTCAAGATGGCGGCTGTGCGATTTTTATTATTAAGTTTTTATTTCTTGTGTCGTAATCATGCGATTGAAGTGAAAGTTTGAATAATGAAGCTACGCAATAATTTTCCAAGACAATCGTATCTCAAGAACATTGTCAAGGAAATGGAATGTGAATCGTATGTCAATATGAAGAGAACTGCTGAAGACCGTAAGAAATGGCTGCAACCGCAAGGCTTTTAGCCTTTAGAAGCTGATGATGAATGGTACATAACTCTATGGCCTATACATACACTACATAACAATCCAAAATGGCGAGCACCGGAAATATTTTGACGGTTCTCAATATCTTGGAATCTTTTACAGCAATCAGACTTAATTTTTTTATGTTCATAGAGGCTATGAACATAAGTTCATATATATGACTTTCAGTAACCTGGTGAGCACAAACCCAACATGGCGACGACGCGAATTAGAAATATTTAAATGGACGTTTCTCGCGATTTAACCACCCATGTGCAGTGAAACTTTGCAAGTTAAATGCTTAAACTAATGTTAATCCACTGGCATCTAATTTATTTCAATTGTTTTCATAACCACAACATGGCAGCTGTGCGAAAATTTAAAATCTCGTTTTTACTTCTTGTGTCCTAATCATGTGATTGAAGCCTGAATACCACACTTACAAAATAATCGTTATGTGATAGTACATAAATAAAAAATCCAACCTGGTGACCATCTGAAATATTTAGACGGTTCTCAATATCAACGAATATATCACAACAATCAAACTGATTTTTTTATGTTGATAGAGGCAATTAACATGAGTAGGATAAATGAAAATAGGCTGTATACTTCTTCACGGAACTACTTGTTTTAACATGGAATCCAAACCACAGGTCGTGATATTTCATTTCGAAAACCTTACATGCGATGACCGGGAATCCAGCCCAGTCCTGCTTGGTGAGAGGCAAGCAGCTTGACCATTGCATCACCACGTCCCCATCCTCCCAAACGAAAAAAGGAACGGAACGAAGAAAAAACAAGTAAAGAAAGAAGGAGGAGAGTACAGATAGAATGAAGAAAAGAAGGTGAAGTGAAGGAAAGATGGATAGTAATAACAATAATGTTATTGGTTTTAAGTCCCTTTTAACTACTGCGGCTCTTAGGGATGCCGGGGTGCCGGAATTTTCGACCGAATGGGACATTCAACGAGTCAGCTCCCTCGCATTTGTGCAACCTGAAATGCCAATTGACTGCGCCAGGATTCGATCATAATACCTTGGGCACAAAAGGCGAGAAAGTTATCTCTACGTCACGTAGCCAGTCAAGAAAGAAAGAGGAGACAAAAGAACGAAAGAAAGATGAAAGGATACAAATAAGGAAAGAAGAAAGAAAAGGAAGGAAGGAAAGAAAGAAAGAAAGAAAGAAAGAAAGAAAGAAAGAAAGAACTGAAGGAAGGGAATAAAGGGAAGAAGGAAGAAAGGAAGGATGGCAAGACAGGAGAATGAAAGAAGATAGGAACAAATTAAAGAAGGATTGAGGGAAGAAATGAAGGTAGGAAGCAAGAAGGGAAAGAAGGATTGAGGGAAGGAATGAAGGTTGGAAGCAAGAAAGGAAATAAATATAGAGGGAAGGAATGAAGGTTGGGAGCAAGAAAGGAAAGAATGATTGAGGGAGGGAATGAAGGTTGGGAGCAAGAAGGGAAAGAAGTATTGAGGGAAGGAATGAAGGTTGGGAGCAAGAAAGGAAATAAATATTGAGGGAAGGAATGAAGGTTGGGAGCAAGAAAGGAAAGAAGTATTGAGGGAAGGAATGAAGGTTGGGAGCAAGAAAGGAAATAAATATTGAGGGGAGGAATGAAGGTTGGGAGCAAGAAAGGAAAGAAGGATTGAGGGAGGGAATGAAGGTTGGCAGCAAGAAGGGAAAGAAGTATTGAGGGAGGGAATGAATGTTGGGATCAAGAAGGGAAAGAAGTATTGAGGGAGGGAATGAAGGTAGTGTACCGTTTTTTTTGGCTTTGAGAGTTGAGTATTCTGTTGATTATGCAGCGTGATGTAGCCCAGTTCGCATTCCTGGATTCACGCCACAGCTGAGAAGATGATAGCTCACGAACAGCTCCAAAGCAGAGACGAAGATGTGGCCAATCAATGATATAGTCAATGACATAATGTCTTATATCGACCTCAACCTGAGAAGATTATATACTGCTTATAAGAAAATAATAGCCATAAAGGAAGAATTGGAGATGTTAGAATATGCATTTCAATAGCAGAAAGCTATTTCATTTGTGGATTTGCTTATATCAAGTGAAATCAAGTAATTAAAAGTGTATAACCCATGCTACAACGGTATATCGATATGTGGGTATGACGTGGCGCGTATGAGGTGACTCTCGTGTCGAGCCCGGCAGCATGCACGGGGAGGAGAGAAACTACTCTTAGCTCAGGCTTGTTACAGACGACACCGAAGCTATTATAACTATACATTTCAACGGTTCGTGACGCGTCAGTGGTCGCAAGTGAAGATGATAATGCGTGTGTAACATGTATCTGATTCTTAGCAGCGAAAGACCACAGGCAATGGAGTCTAAAATGCTTTCTAAGACCCATATGCATCATAGACATTTATAACGTAATAAACTGTAAATGAACTTCATCGCGCATGCATATTCTGCATTGTCCGGGGTTCATGAGGCCATTAGGTGATATACGCACATACTTTCACGGATTACGGCAGTGTATATCTACTGTAAGAACGCTTGCCAGTATTCAGACTTTACCCCAAGAGGTAATTATAACCATGACCGACAGGTTTTTAAACCAGATGTCGGAGGGGAGTTTCATAATAACTTTATAGCTGTAATCATGTCACACTGATTTTTAAGGGGCTGCTACATTCTTAGTGACAGCAAGTTTTATCGCACAACCTAATGCCTGCATACTCTAGGCAGGAAATGTGTCCACTAGCAATGGCACTTTCTGGTGGTTGTTTAAGAACGCTTGCGAGCTTCGACATGCTGATGAACTGCTCCGGTATGAGGCGTTTCTTTTGCGAGTGCACGCGGGTAGTGTTAGTCAAGACGTGTTGGAACACATGGCCAGCCCGACACCTGTGGAGCGTCGCGTGATCAGGGGTTCAAGGCGAGCCTTTAACCAAGAAGATTACTTTGCCATGTTTTAGCGTGGAGGCTAACGTGGTAGTTATATATCATTTTCTTTCTACCGCATCGAGAATCAACGCTAAGGTTCTGGACACATCAGATTACTAATGTAGCTTAGCATAGCATCTAGAAGCAATCACAAATTGCCATAGTCACATTTTGTAGATTAAATGGATTTACACAGGCCTAGCTTCGATGTTTCTTTCGAAGCTGACGTGTTGTATCTCCTGGATGCTGGTCCAAGTTCATGGACGCATCCCTTGTGTAAACTTAGATTTTGTCATTTAACTTTCAGTAAATTTGTAGTTGTATTCTAAATTGATATGTATATTTTCATTGCGAGAAGTCCTGCTAGGAGAAGATCTACAGTATGTTGTATAAGTATAGATTAATTTTATAGGCGACTTCGTTTAACAGTCTCCAGAACACTGATTTTTTTCCTAGTGGTTAATGCACTATTGTATATGCATTTTTAGCCTACTTTCGATTTTTGCAAAAAATGAAAGTAGACTTATGAGATCAACACAGGGCGAAAAAAAAGTGTGTCTGTCTGTGTGTGTGTATGTGTGTGTGTGAGTCTGTGTGTGTGTGTGTCTGTGTGTGTGTGTGTGTGTGTGAGTGTGTGTACTCTGAATGTCTGTCCCCCCCTATCAATTCGAACACGGTGAATGCGAATTGAACGAAATTTGGTACAAAGGTAGCACTAGCAAAGGACACCTCAGTGTCATGTTTTATATCGCCGCCATCTTGACGGAAACGTAATGGCGGCCACACAAATGTTCAAAGCTTAAATCAAATTACGACTAACGTAATCATCCGATCTCTACCAAATTTTGCAACGACATACCCTTATGGGGGGAGCATCCTTTGACCAAACCAATAGGTCATCAGCGTAATAGTTTGCGGATGGCGGCCATCTTTGTGTGAAAATCGATTCCCCCTATTAATTCGAACACGGTGCAACCGAATGGAACGAAATTTGGTACGGAGGTAGTACTAACAATAGGCACCTCAGTGTCATGTTTTATATCGCCGCCATCTTGACGGAAACGTAATGGCGGCCACACAAATGTTCAAAGCTTAAATCAAATTACGATTAACCTAATCATCCGATCTCTACCAAATTTTGCAACTACATACCTTTATGGAGGGAGCATCCTTTGACCATTCTAATAGGTCATTCACCTGATAGTTTGCGGATGGCGGCCATCTTTATGTCAAAATTGATTCCCCCTATTAATTCGAACACGGTGGAACCGAATGGAACGAAATTTGGTACAGAGGTAGCACTAGCAAAGGGCACCTCAGTATCATGTTTTATATCGCCGCCATCTTGACTGAAACGTAATGGCGGCCACACGAATGTTCAAAGCTTAAATCAAATTACGATTAACCTTATCATCCGATCTCTACCAAATTTTGCAACTACATACCTTTATGGAGGGAGCATCCTTTGACGAATCTAATAGGTAATTCACCTAATAGTTTGCGGTTGGAGGCCATCTTTATGTCAAAATTGATTCCCCCTATTAATTCGAACACGGTGGAACCGAATGGAACGAAATTTGGTACAGAGGTAGTACTAGCAAAGGGCACCTCAGTGTCATGTTTTATATCGCCGCCATCTTGACTGAAACGTAATGGCGGCCACACGAATGTTCAAAGCTTAAATCAAATTACGATTAACCTAATCATCCGATCTCTACCAAATTTTGCAACTACATACCTTTATGGAGGGAGCATCCTTTGACCAATCTAATAGGTCATTCGCCTAATAGTTTGCGGATGGCGGCCATCTTTGTGTCAGAATCGATTCCCCCTATTAATTCAAACACGCTGAAACCAAATGGAATGAAATTTGGTATAGAGGTAGCACTAGCAAAGGGCACCTCAGTGTCATGTTTTATATCACCGCTATCTTGATGGAAACGTAATCGCGGCCACCCAAATGTTAAAAGCTAAAATGTAATTACGACCAACCTAATAATCTAGTCTCTACCTAATTTTGCAACACCATATCGTTATGTGGGAAACATATTCTGACCAAACTGCAAGAACATCAGCCCAATAGTTTGCAGATGGTGGCCAAGTATGTGTGCAAATCGATTCCCCCTATCAATTCAAACACGGTGAAACCGAATTGAACGAAATTTGGTACAGAGGTAGCACTAGCAAAGGGCACCTCATATTCATGTTTAATATCCCTATAGCACGTTGTATTTCAACAAGCTCCTACAACCAACATTCAATCATACTCCTTGAAAAGGACAAAGAGTTATAACAATACCCATGCTTTTAGGAGAAAGTAGGCTATATGTTCTTTACTGAACATCTTGTTGCTTATTCGCATCGTTTCATAGATGAGGATCTCAGTCATTCCGCTCATCTATTTCATATTTGGAAGTTTTAGGTTCCAGCTCTTTTGATCGTTTTGATCAATATTTTCTTCTTTTTGATGTGTAACATCTTTCCGCTCGGTTTCTGGATAGTTTTCTGGGAGTGACTTTGAAAATTGGGGACGAAAGTGGATCGGAACGATCGAGCTGGCAGTGGTGGACAACGGAAATATGCACTACCCGCTCGATCGATCAAACGGAAGTGTACTAGCTGGTAGTGGTGGACAACAGAAGTATGCACTGCCCACTCGATCGATCGAATGGAAGTGTGCCCTAGCTGGCAGTAGTGGATCGAACAGAAGTTTAAGACACACTGCCAACTCGGTCGATCGATCCAGCTGGCACTGGTAAGAGAAAAAATCACCGCGCGGTGTCGAAAATTGATACCATGACGCACTCTCGGCCATGTGGAATGTATATGACATACTGAACGGAAAACGCTCATGCGAACTCTGGTGTCAAGTGATTTAAACAAATGACATGGTACATTTTCGAAGTCGTCGTATTGTGCCCGTTTAGACCGGAGTCCGCACGACCACATATGCATTTTACCAAGAATCAGTCAGCACGAGAGTCAAAATATCCCGGGGCGCCAGAAGGGTTAAAGCTAATCGCAAAAAAATAAAAAAAATGCTTTACTGATTTTTGGCTCAATGCAACAATAAGGATAGAAGGAGATTCACCTGGGCATAACACAACATGTAAAATTATCTCATTTTATTCTAAATTTTAAAATTGACTGCAAAATGATGCTCAAGGTAACATCATTCCAGTGCGTCGGCACACACTACTACTTTCACAATGTACAGAAATTTTCCAACACATTGAACAATTGTCTTTGGAGACACAAGTCTGATTATCAGTCCTGTAGACTGTGTTCCAAAATTATATCAATTATTTACGATGAAATCCAGTTCAAATTTAATTGTCTTTACTGGAAATATTGTAGATTACTGGTTGAATTTCTAACATGATATTAACACTCGTAGAAATTCTCACTGTTTATAATTGTTTATAGAATTTTTTAACTTCCACTTATTTTTCCAGTTTCAAAAATATTGTCAAAAATATTATCTTTGACCCAACACTAATTATGTACACATATTAATAACAACATCTGAAAAGTATTTGACCCTTGAGCATAGCATCGAAGAACTGTGCGAAGGACAACAAAATTTATTATTCTTCCAAAATTAAACATAATCGAGAAGTGACTCGATTATGAACTTCAAATTCCAAAGAAATATGATTTCTGAATCATCAGCTTGATCATAAAAATTTGTTGAAACATTCAACTATTCGATTTTCCACTTGGAATTATTATTAAGAAAAATATTTATATTTGTTGCTATTTTAGTAACTTTCACAACTTGCAATTCTTGAACAGAAAGCGGAAATAAGAATTGTAGCTTTATAATAAATTCATTTAGTTCATGACAATAGGATTGAAAAACATCCTTTAAGTAATTCGTGGACACAGTTCTTTTTTTTTAAATTGGCAGTGGCCCATTCAATTATTTGTGTAAGAACACAATATCCCAACAACAACGGCAAAGGTCTTCCTCTGAAGAAGAATAAAATTTTATCATGACAAAACCGGGTTCTAGCAAATCCAAAGTATTAATGGAATACGTAAACAAGTTTGAAATAATTACTGATGGTTTGGTCATTCATTCGACGAAATGTGTGGTTCCAATACTCCTCCTATAAACTTGAGCCACCGAACCTGCTATTTGATTGATGCTCAAAAAAAAAAAAACCTCCTCATTCCTGCGACTTAAACATGAGCACCTGGGAATGACATTTCAACTACTCCACACACATAAATTTTCTTCCCAAAATGTATACAATAAATCAAGCCTCTGCTTGTTATCAAAACTGGAAGATCTATAAACTTACAAGTTTATTTTATTTTACCATTCAGTTCAAACCGTGAAGTTACCAAACTTGTGATATTCTCTATTTCACTTTCGAATGTGTGCCTACGTCATGATTTTATATAAACACAAAAAAAAATCCTAATTGATACAAATATCATTGGCTTCCTGTTTCATGCCTTTCCGTGTTATCTGAAAAATATACTTTGCTCAATGCAAATATTAACTGTTCAACCAGAACTATAATGTTGGTGGAATACGGGCTTGCGCTATCCACTAGCTTTCGGAAAATCACCTGTTCCAAACTAGGAATGACTAAACTAATCCTTAAGCTCTCTCTCAACGAATGTGATTATTAGAAAATGTAAGATCCAATAATTATTTAGAAAAAATATGAAAATTATTGTTATTATTATTGGATTATTATTGTTATTATTTCCTTAAATATGTTTAATTATTATTTCCTTATGTGAAAAAAAACACATGTTCGACTCTTCGAATATGGACAAAATATCCATTCCTCAACAAAAATAAATATTAACTTCTACAGTTATATCGGCTGATTACCGTGATTCTCAAACAAAATGAACATTCAAATAAATGCTCGGTATGCTCGGTCATCGATCCTAAACTGTTCTGAGTGCTGAAAATACTCAGAATAACCCTAATGTGTCTTGCGTAAATCAATGCAAGATTTGAATACCAAGAAAATTAAATGTGTTGGTCATCTGCAGAAAATGAGTTTGTTCCAATTAGCTAGGCATAATATAAAAGTCAAATGTGGCTTACATTTCTCGCTGGTCTTGAAGCGTAGTGAACCTGGTCTGTACCAGATTTATCCAGATACATGCCCTATTGGACACGCACGTCTAATCCTTGTATCGGCCGCCATTATATACCCACAATCTGTCTAGCACGACAGAGTGGAAATATTTCTTGAAGTTTGAAGTAACTGCTGATCCATTTTAATATTGACTTCAATGAAATCCATAGCCGTTTGCTTAAATGGGGTCAGATCCAAATGATCTCTTCTCAAAAGCGTCAGTTGTAACATAACTCACGGTAATATTTTCAGTACAGGAAAACACTGATAGTCTAAAACAATCAACGGCTGTTCTGAAGATCGTTCCCTGGGCATGGCTTCACACCATCTATCATGCGCGAAGCAACATATAGTTTCCCTTTGTCGGCTAATGAACAACACCGTGATAGACTGGCCTTCAATATACTGATAGATCTGAGTGGTTATTTAGTTACAATTTGTGAAACTGACAAGTTGGATTAAAATATCCAAGTATTGAATTATTGTTACTGGACTGTGACAGAATAATATCTAGACAAAGTCTAGCATATGTCCATGTAGAAACAAAGTGTTTCACCAATGTCCGTAGAAAATAACTATCACCTTAGTGATTCCCTCTACCGGAAACTTACTACGTTTCCCACGTATCGTAGCACTTTTGTGACTATCACAATTCAAAGATATCTTCTGCGTAGATTCGGCAACCATGTGCCTTGGCTCGACGTAGCAGCAGCACCTTGTCCTACAAGAGCTTGGTTTGAAGTGAGCTGCTTATGCTTGGGCCGAGCGGTTTTATACAAAACGGTCGGCTCCACGCTGGATCACGCTGAAATCTGTAAATCCTCATATCGCCGGTGTCTCTGGTCTGATTCACTTGAGACTAAGTGCATCCTCTTTCATTTGGCCGTGCCAGTAATCTGATCCAAGTATCAAGTCTCTACTCCATGGCTAAGTATTTAATCACCAAATAGTCTCGACCTCTGCTACTATTTGCCACGTCACTTAACATCTTCTTGGCTGCATAAAGTTTCCATTTCAATCTAGAAGGAAAGGAGCGCGATATTCAAATATCTCAACTTTCAAAAGCGGCTGTAGCCTTTCCCTTGATACCTAGGTGTCTGAATCTTGGAATACCCATTCCTAGAATTGGGCACAGTATCATTATTTAAATGGTAAAATGCCTTAATATCAAACATTGTAATTAGTCGGCATTGCATTGGCATAAGGCATTTTAAACTCAGTGTCAATCAGGAACATTATCGAAACAAGCAAAATATAAATGAAACTTAATTCCGTAATGCAGTATTATTGGAACGTGGAAATAAGTCACCATCTTGTGCACAATATTTGCGTAGTCGAAATAGCCGTGGGGTTATTGCGTATGACTGAGAATCTAGAGATCTTGGATTCGAATCCTGGGCGGGGTAGATATTTTTGCTAACAGATTATCATTTTAAACGATATTTATCATATCAATTTGACTCATTTTAACAGAATCCATATGAAATTACGTGTTGGTCTGTGAATCAAGAGGACCTGCTTATAAGGAATTTAAGGTTATGAGCGGTGTCGCGTCTATTAATCTAGTTGATCCATATCGTATTCTTTATTTAGGCTAGTGCTGGTGGAAGCTACAAATCATCTAATAAAATGAGTTCCGTATTATAAACTACAATATCTGTAAAACACTCCCTTTTACAATAGATTAATATTTGTGCCAATAATACTATAAAATACCGGTGTATTAACAATTTCACATGAGGTTTCTTCTATGTCAGATGTTACACATCATATGCGAATACTATAAGGCTCGTATTTTTTTCTTTGAGAGAGCACTTAGCTTTGGTGTACAGAGATTTATTGTTACACCTTCCTAATTAATTGGCATTGGATCAACCTTAGATGTTGGCATGCAATCATGGTGTTGGAACGGTCTACTGATACTTCCGAGTTCACTTGGGCCAGGGGCGACCTCAATTTAAGGGGACATTGATGTTAACTTTTCCGTATAATCTCATTCTGGAGGAACAGTTGTAGTTTTGTGATATGCTTAGACATGGGCTTTAATTAATATAATTAAACAAATGCTTTTGACGCAATAGTATGAGATTTATTACCACCGAATTTAGAAAGACACCCAAGCTACTGAATACATTTATCCCAGGAAATATAGACATTTAGTCGATGGGTTTAATGATATAAATGTTGAAATTAATTTTTGTAAGGCAAGATTCGTAGGCGTTTGATGTATATTCTTGTAAATCATACTGATGAACGACATGTAATGGTTTCGGTTTTGTTTTCAAGCACATTCGGAGGCATTTTGTAAGACCTCGGTCATTTTGTGGGTATTTAGTTGTAATGCAGATCACACTTTTGAATGTTAAACGAGCTGTTTCAAGGTTAAGAGAACCTAAGTTTGGAGCACAGTGGTGCATATTAGGATTTTTTATGATAAAGCAGATTCTTTCGGATGTAATGCTTACTGAAGCATGTTTGTATTTTTGGGATTGTGCCAGTGAGTGCTTTTGAGCCAGTAAGTGCCAATCGTTGTTAGACTGGTCGTAGTCTTACATCAGCTGTTCGGTGTTCTTGAACCAATGGAGGTTCGTTTTTGTGATGTTCGTTTAGACTTAATCAGCTGTTTATCAGGTCTTACAAATACCTTCGTCTTGATAATAGACTATTCCAAAGCAATGCTCTGATTAATTGTATAATAAAACAGATTAATATTTCTGCAGTCTCCTTATCAATGCCTATACAATCATTAGCCAGCCATCTCCGTACAGGCCATGGAGGCCCTGGGAGTAGTGAAAGGTAGAGGCTTCCACTTTTTCTGACATCGGCACTAGATGGGATGGAGTTGTCAGTTCCACGCCCGGCCGTCTTTGCTCCCAGGAATTACCCTGGTACTCATTTCCGGTGTAGGCTGAGTGAACCCCAGGGCTATTTGCGTTTCCGAAAGAGGTAGTTTTGTTTCTAAAATCCACTACCTGGGTGGGGATCGAACCCACTCTCTTTCAGTTAGAAGCTCAGCGCCTCTACCGACTGCGCCACGCAGCCCCCATACAATCATTAAGACAATAATTAATTAACTAATTATTTGAATTATAATTATGAGCTGACATTTCGCTCAGCTTGGCTGCTTGGCGGAATTTACCTGGTATTAAGAGAATTTACCACTAATTATAACCATACAGAAGCGAATATTGTATTTAAAGTCAGTATTTTAGGAACAATTGAGTGTGTCCTAAATTAAACTTGTATAGAATTTGTAATTTATTGCATATAGCGTAAATTGACGCCACTGATCTAATTAACAGCCAGTTTTGATATTAATTAAAATTTATTTGAATATAACATGCGAAAGATCACTGTGGTGATTTTATTTGTTGTTAGTTATACAGTCCAATTTAATTATTCTAGGATCATGTAAGATTATTTTGCTTCGAGTTGGAACGAGTTTCCAATTCTGGACACTCAATTTTGAGGTGGTCCAGTTAATTTATTTATTACATTCCTTTTCTTGAATTTTTCTTGGGTAGTTTTAACGACAGTGCATTCATTTCTTTCTGTCCTGTTCTTTTCTTGAATGAATTTTGCTTTCCATTTTTAAATTTTTATCGCGTGATGTTTTAGTAAAGTGATGGGAGGTAGTATTAAGAGGGCCATCGCTAGGTATTTACAGGGTACTCCACCCTCAGAGATTGACCTTTTGGAGGAATCTCGTGTCTTTTCGAGCTAGTTAATTTTCATGTAGCTATGGTTCTTCTTAATACAACCTGTTAGGATTTCTGGTTACCCTTTTACTCCTCTATCTGTTGGTAGAACCTGGGGGTTTTTATTGCCGTGGATTTTCAGGTTCTACGATCCGGCTGTCATCGAGGGATTCCAACAGGTATTGGTAGGTATTTCGGGTACAGTAGGAAGCAAGAAAGGTAGGAAGGATTGAGGGAAGGAATGAGTGTTGCGAACAAGAAAGGAAAGAAGGATTGAGGGATGGAATGAAGGTTAGGAGCAAGAAACGAAACAAGGATTGAGGGAAGGAATGAAGGTTGGAAGCAAGAAAGGAAAGAAGGATTGAGGGAAGGAATGAAGTTTGGGAGCAAGAAAGGAAAGAAGGATTGAGGGAAGGAATGAAGTTTGGGAGCAAGAAAGGAAAGTAGGACTGAGGGAAGGAATGAAGGGTTGGAGCAAGAAAGGAAACAAGGATTGAGGGAAGGAATGAAGGTTGGAAGCAAGAAAGGAAAGTAGGATTGAGGAAGGAATGAAGGTTGGAAGCAAGAAAGGAAAGAAGGATTGAGGGAAGGAATGAAGTTTGGAAGCAAGAAAGGAAAGGAGGATTGAGGGAAGGAATTAAGTTTGGGAGCAAGAAAGGAAAGTAGGACTGTGGGAAGGAATGAAGGTTGGAAGAAATGAAGGAAAGAAGGATTGAGGGAGGGAATGAAGGTTAGGAGCAAGAAAGGAAAGATGGTTTGAGGGAAGGAATGAGGGTTGGACGCTAGAAAAGAAAGAAGGATTGAGGGAAAGAATGAAGGTTGGGAGCAAGAAAGGAAAGAAGGTTCGAGGGAAGGAATGAGGGTTGGAAGCTAGAAAGGAAGGACGGATTGAGGGAACGAATGAAGGTAGAGAGAAAGAAAGGAAAGTAGGATTGAGGGAAGGAATGAAGGTTGGAAGAAAAGAAGGAAAGAAGGATTGAGCGAGGGAATGAAGGTTGGGAGCAAGAAAGGAAAGAGGGATTGAGCGAGGGAATGAAGGTTGGGAGCAAGCAAGGAAAGAAGGATTGAGGGAAGGAATGAAGTTTGGGAGCAAGATAGGAAAGAAGGATTGAGGGAGGGAATGAAAGTTGGGAGCAAGAAAGGAAAGAAGGATTGAGGGAAGGAATGAAGGTTGGGAGCAAGAAAGGAAAGAAGGATTGAGCGAGGGAATGAAGGTTGGGAGCAAGAAAGGAAAGAAGGATTGAGGGAAGGAATTAAGGTTGGGAGCTAGAAAGGAAAGAAGGACTGAGGGAAGGAATGAAGGGTTGGAGCAAGAAAGGAAACAAGGATTGAGGGAAGGAATGAAGGTTGGAAGCAAGAAAGGAAAGTAGGATTGAGGGAAGGAATGAAGGTTGGAAGCAAGAAAGGAAAGAAGGATTGAGGGAAGGAATGAAGTTTGGGAGCAAGAAAGGAAAGGAGGATTGAGGGAAGGAATTAAGTTTGGGAGCAAGAAAGGAAAATAGGACTGAGCTAAGGAATGAAGGTTGGAAGAAATGAAGGAAAGAAGGATTGAGGGAGGGAATGAAGGTTGGGAGCAAGAAAGGAAAGAAGGTTTGAGGAAAGGAATGAGGGTTGGACGCTAGAAAGGATTGAGGGAAAGAATGAAGGTTGGGAGCAAGAAAGGAAAGAAGGTTCAAGGGAAGGAATTAGGGTAGGAAGCTAGAAAGGAAGGACGGATTGAGGGAACAAATGAAGGTAGGGAGCAAGAAAGGAAAGTAGGATTGAGGGAAGGATTGAAGGTTGGAAGAAAAGAAGGAAAGAAGGATTGAGCGAGGGAATGAAGGTTGGGAGCAAGAAAGGAAAGAGGGATTGAGCGAGGGAATGAAGGTTGGGAGCAAGCAAGGAAAGAAGGATTGAGGGAAGGAATGAAGTTTGGGAGCAAGAAAGGAAAGGAGGATTGAGGGAAGGAATTAAGTTTGGGAGCAAGAAAGGAAAATAGGACTGAGCTAAGGAATGAAGGTTGGAAGAAATGAAGGAAAGAAGGATTGAGGGAGGGAATGAAGGTTGGGAGCAAGAAAGGAAAGAAGGTTTGAGGAAAGGAATGAGGGTTGGACGCTAGAAAGGATTGAGGGAAAGAATGAAGGTTGGGAGCAAGAAAGGAAAGAAGGTTCAAGGGAAGGAATTAGGGTAGGAAGCTAGAAAGGAAGGACGGATTGAGGGAACAAATGAAGGTAGGGAGAAAGAAAGGAAAGTAGGATTGAGGGAAGGATTGAAGGTTGGAAGAAAAGAAGGAAAGAAGGATTGAGCGAGGGAATGAAGGTTGGGAGCAAGAAAGGAAAGAGGGATTGAGCGAGGGAATGAAGGTTGGGAGCAAGCAAGGAAAGAAGAATTGAGGGAAGGAATGAAGGTTGGGAGCAAGATAGGAAAGAAGGATTGAGGGAGGGAATGAAAGTTGGGAGCAAGAAAGGAAAGAAGGATTGAGGGAAGGAATGAAGGTTGGGAGCAAGAAAGGAAAGAAGGATTGAGCGAGGGAATGAAGGATGGGAGCAAGAAAGGAAAGAAGGATTGAGGGAAGGAATGAAGGTTGGGAGCAAGGAAGGAAAGAAGGATTGAGGGGAGGAATGAAGGTTGGAAGAAAGGAAGGAAAGAAGGATTGAGGGCAGGAATGAAGGTTGGAAGCAAGAAACGAATGATGGATTGAGGGAAGGAAAGATGGTTGGAAGCAAAAAAGGAAAGTAAGATTGAGGGAAGGAATTAAGGTTGGAAGCAAAATGGAAAGAAGGATTGAGGGAAAGAATGAAGGTTGGAAGAAAGGAAGGAAAGAAGGATTGAGGGAGGGAATGAAGGTTGGGAGCAAGAAAGGCAAGAAAGATTGAGGGAAGGAATGAAGGTTGGAAGCAAGAAAGGAAAGAAGGATCGTGGGAAGGCATGAGGGTTGGAAGCTAGAAAGGAAAGGAGGATTAAGGGAAGGAATGAAGGTTGGAAGCGAGGAAGGAATGAAGGATTGAGGAAAAAAATGAAGGTTGGGAGCAAGAAAGGAAAGACGGATTGAGGGAAGGAATGAAGGTTGGGAGCAAGAAAGGAAAGACGGATTGAGGGAAGGAATGAAGGTTGGGAGCAAGAAAGGAAAGTAGGATTGAGCGAAGGAATGAAGGTTGGAATCAAAATGGAAAGAAGGATTGAGGGAAAGAATGAAGCTTGGAAGAAAGGAAGGAAAGAAGGGTTGAGGGAGGGAATGAAGGTTGCTAGCAAGAAAGGAAAGAAGGATTGAGGGAAGGAATGAAGGTTGGAAGCAAGAAAGGAAAGAAGGATCGTGGGAAGGCATGAGGGTTGGAAGCTAGAAAGGAAAGAAGGATTGAGGGAAGGAATGAAGGTTGGAAGCAAGGAAGGTGGTGACTACGAAAGAAGTTGCGATAATACATTTTCCATAGCAATTTCATAAAGGGACTAGAATCCTACTGGAGCCTTCAGTACCAGGGGTAGATGTCCTCGATGTTCCACCCATTCAAAAAGACAATGACCACCATCATGACCATGCTCCAGTACTCACTTCTAAAATTTGTGGTGCTCTTTCTAAACATTTGTCAAAGATATCTCTTCTTAATTATGCCGGCTCCGTGATGTTGGGAAGGGCGCCTGACTCTCACCCGGAGGCCCCGGGTTCGATTCCTGCTCCATCAGGCCTTTTAGAAACTGAAATGAGTGCTGGAACGTGGTGCACTCAGCCTCGTGAAGGCAATTGAGTAGCTGTCTGACAGAGAGGCAACGCCCCGGTCATGAAAACCAAGATTAACGGCCAAGGAGACCCGATGCGCTGACCACCTGTCACCCCAATATCTTCAGGCCTAATCGCTGGGCAGCGGTCGGTTGGTAGGCCTAGGCACTTCATGGGCTGTATTATTATTATTATTATTATTATTATTATTATTATATCTATTCCTAGTTGACTCCACACGAAACTATAATAGGGTCTTAGAAGCTGTTCTAGCCTGGAGTGGTGCTGCGTGCTAAACCTGATAAGATAAACTTTTCTTGTCTGAACGGTTACCATTTTGTGAAGATATCATTCAAGTTCATCAGAATAAAGTTCATTCATTCGTTTAAATTATGAGAATTATGAATGAGTGTGCAGCTAATGAATCCAGACTCCCCCTGAGGTCGGACGGGAATGCTGTATATCTGCTCTCATTATTTTTGTAGCGCACTTGACCTGGTATGCGCTGACTTGACGTGTTCGCAATTACTTGAATGAACTAGATCTTAACACAGAGGAATTTCTTAATTGAAAACATGAATATAGTTAACACCATTGCAGAGTATAGAGCTTCGTTGTTCGTTCAATTGTCACGTGACAAGCTAATTTAACCTCCATGTGCATAACAAACTTCCGCTTCAGTGGTCAGGTAATGAAAAAAAAAATGAAAACTGTGCACCGTACTACAATCTTTCTTGACTAGTAATTGAAGAATATTTTGTTGCAAAAGAATAAATATTGTAAAATGCACTAAGCGTGAAGTGATCTGCATTTGTGAATAGGGAGCAAGTTCTATTTGTGGTTATTCTTTATGCATTAACAACATAAAATGCCAGGCAACGATGGGCCGCAGTACAATATTCGTCGATTTTCTAAAGGTTGTATATTTTCCCCTTATTTTAATCCAAATAATTTTTAAAAATTAACTAAGATAGAGTTATAATAATGTTATTGGTTTTACGTCCCTTTTAACTACACTGGCTTTTAGAGACGCCGGGGTGCCGGAATTTTGCCCCGAAGGGTATCTTTAACGTGCCAGTAAATCTACTGACACGGCTCCCTCGCATTTGCGCACCCTCAAATGCCAGCTGACTGCGCCAGGTTCTAAGATAGAGTGGAAGCCTCCGTGGCTTAGGCGGCAGCACGCCGGCCTCTCTCCGCTGGGTCCGTGGTTCAAATCCCGGTCACTGCATGTGAGATCTGTGCTGGACAAAACGGAGGCAGACAGGTTTTTTCTCCGGGTACTCCGGTTTTGCCTGTCAAAATGTCATTCCAGCAACACTCTCCACGAACATTTAATTTCATCTGTCATTCATTTAATCACTGCCCCAGAGGAGTGCGTCAGGCCTCGGCAGCCGGCACAGTTCATATCCTCGCCGCTAGATGGGGGGGGGGGGGCTTCATTCATTCCATTCCTGACCCGGTCGAAGACTGGAAGCAGGCTGTGGATTTTCATTTTCAACTAAGATAGTGAGAAACAGAGTGCTCTCCACATTTGGAACGTAATAAACTATATGCATACCGACTGCGGTGGCCGAGAGCGCTAACTCGCCTCCTCGTGCCTCCCTGGTATCGGAAGAGCGTAGTTTCGAATCCCACCTCTGCCGTCCTGAAAATGGTTTTCGTTGTTTGTTGTTTCCCATTTTCCCCATCAGTAAAATGCCGGGACGGTGCCTTTCAATAGGACCACGGCCAATTTCCTTCCAATATCACTGCCCTGATCCGTCCTGAAAAGTACATGGCCATTGTCTGCATTAATAAAAACAAGATTATCTTTTTCTCAAAACGATTTTACTCTGAGTAAGCATGCATCTTTTTATATATTTTGTGTTTGTTCTCTTAAATTGCTGAGCACACTTTTCTAAAGGAAGGTAGCCTATTACATATAATCATTAGAATGTTTTGGTTTGAAAAAGTCTCCTTAATGCATGTGGTGAATGCGCTTTATTGAGGGCACACACTATTTTTGTAATCACTTGACGTAATATAAGGTGAAGATGTAAATGAGCAAGTAACATAATTTAAATGAAGTTTTGCATGATTTTCCTGCTTCTGAAAGTTGGCAAAGTTGCGCCAGTTATCTTTATATATATAATTCTTCGACACGTGTGTATGTGACTGAACTCCTCCTAAACGCCTGGGTCGATTTTGATGAAATGTTGTATGTATATTAGAGTGGGTCCATGTATGGTTTAGATTCACAATTGGGCCCGGTAGGTGGCGTAGTGGCCAAAATGTAGTATGAACACAGTTTTAGAACCACAAGGTACAGTCAACAAAACGAAAACTGTCGTCATGGAAACCGCCAGCCTTAGTAAAATCTAAAGTCCCACCTCAACAGGGTCTTCTTTCCACACTAATTCTCCCAAGCTCCTTCTCTTGGCAGTGGTTTCTTCTGAAAAGTTCTTGAACAATTGATTTTCTGAGAATAATTCATAGATATGTTTTGTACCATAGGTGGCGGTGATGTCGAATTCTTGGTATTTGATGTAGGCTTCAACACATGCACAGATCACTTAGATCGTAGAGCTTGGCAGTGTTTGGACATTTCAATAACGGCTCATAGCAAATACACAACATGTAAGTTTGTTTGAGTGGGTCCCTGTATGGTTTAGATTCGCAATTGTACCCAATAGGCAGCGCACGAGTAGGTTCGACAAATGAGCGACGACGCGTGAAGCGTTTCAAAAAAGTCCCGTACGCGTTCATATACCATTCGTCCGATATCAAGGAAACTTGGGTGAGATGTTGTGTCCACTTCAGGGAAGGTTTCTGGCTTAGTAAGACCATGTTACAACAGGTAGTGCATGAGTATATTCAACAAATGAGCGACAACGCGCGATGCGTTTCAACAAAGTCCCATATGCGTTCACATACCATCCGTCCAATAGCAATGAAACTTGGGTGAGATGTTGTGTACACTCCATGGAAGGTTTCTGGCTTAGTACATCCATTTTACATTAGGTAGCGCACGAGTAGATTCAAAAATGAACGACGGTGCGCGCAGCGTTTCAACAAAGCCCCGTATCCGTTCATATCCCATTCGTCCGAAAGCGATAAAACTTGGGTGAGATGTTGTGTACACTCCACGGAAGGTTCTGGCTTAATAAATCCATTTTACAATAGGTAGCGTACGAGTAGATTCAACAAATGAGCGACGACACGCGAATCGTTTCAAAAAAGTACCGTATGCGTTCATATACCACTCATCCGATTGCGATGAAACTTGGGCGAATCGTTGAGTACACTCCAGGGAAGGTTTAAGGCGTAGTAAATCAATTTTAGAATAGATAGCGCATGAGTAGATTCAACAAATGAGTGACGGTGCGCAAATCGTTTAAACAAAATCCCGTATGCGTTCGTTTATATGCCATTCATCCGATTGCGATGAAACATTGATGAATTGTTGTGTATACGCCAGGGAAGGTCTTCGGCTTAGTAAATCCATTTTGCAATATTGGTAGCGCACGAATAGATGAAACAAATGAGTGACGAGGTGCGAAGCGTTTCAACAAAATCACGTATGTGTTCATATACCATTCATCGATTGCGATGAAACTTTGATGAGTTGTTGTGTACAATTACGTGAAGGTTTCTAACTTAGTAAATCCATTTCACTGTAGGTGGCGCACGAGAGGATTCGACAAATGAGTGACAGCGCACGAATCATTTAAACAAAATCCCGTATGCGTCATATGCCATTCATCTGATTGCGATGAGACTTTGGTGAGTTGTTGTGCACGCTCCTACGAATGTTTCTAAACTAGTAAATCCATTTCACGATAGTTTAGAGGCAGTTAACGGAAATTGAAAAAAAATATTGTGTATCCAAAAGCACTTCAAGAAACAAAATTACAACCCCAACACTTTCTGTGATTGGCATTGCAATGTTAGGGCGGGCCCATGTATGGTTTAGATTCACAATTTGACCAGGTAGGTGGAATTTTAGAATTTTAGAACCACAATTTACACACAAATTTAGAACCACAATATACACTCATAAACAGTCGTCATGGAAACCGCCAGCCTTAGTGAAAAGTGATCCTTTTGGACTGTGTGTCTCTGCACGTAGAGCCACCTGGTCGCAGCCTGTGTAACTACCGCCATAACATACACTCCGCCCATGGCGGAAAGTTGTGTTTTATACCAAAGGTGGCAGTGATGTCGAATTCTGTTTGTCTCGGCACGCGCGAAGCGTTTCAAAAAGGTCCCATATGCGTTCAAATACCATTCGTCCGATAGCGATGAAACTTGGGTGAGATGTTGTGTACACTCCAGGGAAGGCTTCTGGCTTAGTAAATTCATTTTACTATAGGTAGCGCACGAGTAGATTCACAGGAGTTTAAGCACGAGTAGATTAAACAAATGAGCGCCGACGCACGAAGCGTTTCAACAAGGTCCCGTATGCGTTTAAATACCATTCGTCCGATAGCGATGAAACTAGAGTGATTTGTTGTGTGCACTCCAGGGAAGGCTTCTGGCTTAGTAAATTAATTTTACAATAGGTAGCGCATGACTAGATTCAACAAATGAGTGACGACGCGCGAAGCGTTTCAACAAAATCCCGTATGATTTTATATACCATTCATCGATTGAGATGAAACTTTGATGAGTTGTTGTGTACACTTACGTGAAGGTTTCTAACTTAGTAAATCCATTTCACAGGAGGTTGCGCACGAGTAGATTCAACAAATGAGCGGCGACGTGCGAAGCGTTTCAAAAAGGTCCCGTATGCGTTCAAATACCATTCGTCCGATAGCGATGAAACTTGGGTGAGATGTTGTGTACCCTCCAGGAGAGGCTTCTGGATTAGTAAATCCATTTTACAATAGGTAGCGCACGAGTAGATACTACGAATGAGCGACGATGTGCGACCGTTTAAGCTAAGTCCCGTCGAAGCGTTAAAATAAGGTCCCGTATGCGTTCAAATGCCATTCGTCCGATTACGATGAAACTTGGGTGAGATGTTGTGTACACCCTACGGATAGTTTCTGGTTTAATAAATCCATTTTACAATTGGTAGCGCTCGAGTAGATTCAACAAATGTGTGACGGCACGCGAATCATTTCAACAAAGAACCATATTAGTCCATATACCATTTATCCGATTGCGATGAAACTTTGGTGAATTGTTGTGTACACTTCAGTAAAGGTTTCTGGCTCAGTAAATTCATTTTACAATAGGTAGCGCACGAGTAGATTCAACAAATGTGCGATGGCACGCGAATCGTTTCAACATAGTCCTGTATGCGTTCATATACCATTTATCCGATTACGATAAAACTTTGGTGAATTGTTGTGTACACTCCAGGAAAGGTTTCTGGATTAGTAAATCCAGTTTTTAATAAGTAGCGCACGAGTAGATTCAACAAATGAGCGACGGCGCGTGAATCGTTTCCACAATGTCACGTATGCGGTCATATATCATTCATCCGATTAAGATGAAACCATGGGGAATGATTGAGTAGGCTCCAGAGAAGGTTTCAGGCTTAGTAAATCGATTTTACAATATTTAGCGCATGAGTAGATTCAACAAATGAGTGACGGCACGCGAATCGTTTAAAAAAAATCCCGTATACGTTCGTATGCCATTCATCCGATTCCGATGAAACTTTGATGAGTTGTTGTGTATACATACGTGAAGCTTTCTAACTTAGTAAATCAATTTCACAGTTGGTAGAGCACGAGTAGATTCAACAAATGAGTGACAGCGCACGAATCATTTAAAGAAAATCCCGTATGCGTTTTATGCCATTTATCCAATTGCGATGAAACGTTGGAGAGTTGTTGTGCACGCTCCCACGAATGTTTCTAGATTAGTTAATTCATTTCACGATAGTTTAGAGGCTGTTAACAGAAATTGAAAAAAATATTGTGTATCCAAAAGCACTTGAAGAACCAAAGTTACAACACTTTCTTTGATTGGCAGGTCAACGTCTGCCGGGTCAGCTAGTGAAATATAATTTTCCTGAAGATCATGTACCGTACTCGTAATAATAAAATAATTTTCGTGTTATATAAGTATTAAAGGAGAAAAGTTGAGTTTTTGTAAATAATAAACAGTTACTCAACGGTCGCATTTCCGTTGTTAATTCATTTTAGGGGTTTGGAACATATTGGTCATCATCTTGTGCAATCCTTCACCCACTTGACGCCACACTGAAATGCTCCGAGTGGGTGACAGATTTCACGAGCCCTTCATCCAGGAAACCTCCAACAGCAAGGAGGTTCAGTCATGTTTTGGGGTGGAATCATGTTTGGTCAACGTATACCTCTAATTCGTATCCACGGTAATATGACTGGTCTGGTGTATAGAGACAACATCCTTGAACCTGTCGTTACTGGATTTGCTGCCTCGATGGGTGAGGCCTTTACACTAGTGGCCGATAATGCTCGTGCCCATCGGGCTAGGGTGGTCAATCAGTTCCTCAGATGCATGTCATACAGATAATGGAGTGGCCTGCCTATTCTGCGGACTTGAAGTGTATTGAATAATAATAATAATAATAATAATAATAATAATAATAATAATAATAATAATAATAATAATAATAATAATAATAATAATAATAATAATATCGTTTGGCCTCGGGTACCGGGTGCAACCTTTGTTATTTGTCACCCAGAGGGTAGCTTGCATGTCGAATTTCGTTGTTCCTTGACTATGAAAGTCAAGGAGGTTAGATGTTAGATATCTAAGCTCCTTGAACACTATTGCACTTTCTAGTAGAGAAATGAGGAACTTTGTGTTGGCGGAAACTCCCGAGATTAATTTTGCCATTATGAACTCGACCTACTGAATTCAAATGGGTTCTTTGACATGCCAACATCGTATGACCTGTGTATCGTATTTTTGCCGCCTTTCAAAAAACACTTACAACGGCCAGGAGCGAACCTGCAATCTTGGGGTTAGTAGACCGAAACGATATCCACTCACCCACCGTGGCAAGCTGAACTGTATTGAATGAGCTCAAAAGGGCAATTTCTGACCGTTCCAATTCTCCAACAAACAAACAGCTACTAATTGAAGCGGCTGTCCAAGAGTGGGATAATCTGACCAAACCACTTTGGAATCGTTGGTGCTCTGTTTGCCTTGTTGTCTGCAAGCATGCCTTAGAGATCGTGGTATTGATATGTCCCAATATGAAAAAAGACGTTTTTGTGATCAGTCCCACATTATCACGTTTGTTAATCGTTGTGTGATTCTGTCTTTTTTGCAGAGCAGATAGTGTGTTGTTTTTCTTTGTATGTACCCTATATTGCGTATATGTGATTTCATACACATAGAAAAACAAGATGTTCAGTAAAGAACATATAGCCTACTTTCTCCTAAATGCACGGGTATTGATATAACTCTTTGTCCTTTTAAAGGAGTATAATTGAATGTTGGTTGTAGTAGCTTGTTGAAATACAACGTGCTATAGGGATATTAAACATGAATATGAGGTGCCCTTTGCTAGTGCTACCTCTGTAAAAAAAAGTCATTCAATTAGGTTTCACCGTGATTGAATTGATCTGGGGAATGGATTTGCACACATACATGGTCGCTATTTGCAAACTATTGGGCTGATGACCTTGTAGTCAGTCATAAGATGCTTTCCACAAAAAGTCATGTTGTTGCAAAATCCGGTCGAGATCAAATTATTAGGATGGTCGAAATTTGATTTAAGCTTTTAACATTTGGGTGGCCGTCATTCCGTTTCCGTCAAGATGGTGGCGATATAAAACATGACACTGAGGTGCCTTTTGCTAGTGCTACCTCTGTACCAAATTTCGTTCAATTCGGTTTCACCGTGTTTGAATTGATAGGGGGAATCGATTTGCACACATACTTGGCCACCATCTGCAAACTATTGGGCTGATGATCTAGCAGTTTGGTCAGAATATGCTTCCCACATAAAGATTTGTTGTTGAAAAATTTGGTAGAGACTAGATTATTAGGTTGGTCGTAATTTCATTTTAGCCTTTAACATTTGGGTGGCCGCGATTACGTTTCCGTCAAGATGGCGGTGATATAAACATGACACTGAGGTGGCCTTTTCTAGTGCTACCTCTGTACCAAATTTCGTTCCATTCGGTTTCACCGTGTTCGAATTAATAGGGGTAATCGATTTTGACACAAAGATGGCCGCCATTCGCAAACTATTAGGCTAATGACCTATTAGATTTGTCAAAGGATGCTCCCTTCATAAAGGTATGTTGTTGCAAAATTTGGTAGAGATCGGATGATTAGGTTAGTCGTAATTTGATTTAAACTTTGAACATTTGGGTGGCCGCCATTACGTTTCCGTCAAGATGGCGGCGATATAGAACATGCCACTGGGGTGCCCTTTGCTAGTGCTACCTCTGTACCAAATTTCATTCCATTCGGTTTCAGCGTGTTCGAATTAATAGGGGTAATCGATTTTGACACAAAGATGGCCGCCATCCGCAAACTATTAGGCTAATGACCTATTATATTTGTCAAAGGATGCTCCCTCTATAAAGGTATGTTGTTGCAAAATTTGGTAGAGATCGGATGATTAGGTTAGTCGTAATTTGATTTAAGCTTTGAACATTTGTGTGGCCGCCATTACGTTTCCGTCAAGATGGCGGCGATATAAAACATGACACTGGGGTGCCCTTTGCTAGTACTACCTCTGTACCCAATTTCGTTCCATTCGGTTTCACCGTGTTCGAATTAATAGGGGCAATCGATTTTCACACAAAGATGGCCGCCATCCGCAAACTATTAAGCTGATGACCTATTAGTTTGGTCAAAGGATGCTGCCCCCATATAGGTATGTTGTTGCAAAATTTGGTAGAGATCGGATGATCAGGTTAGTCGTAATTTGATTTAAGTTTTGAACATTTGTGTGGCCGCCATTACGTTTCCGTCAAGATGGCGGCGATATAAAACATGACACAGAGGTGTCCTTTGCTAGTGCTACCTTTCTACCAAATTTCATTCCATTCGGTTTCACCGTGTTCGAATTGATAGGGGGGGACACACATTCAGAGTACCACACACTCACACACACACACACACAGACTCACACACATACACACACACAGACAGACATACTTTTTTTCGCCCTGTAGTGATCTCATAAGTCTACTTTCATTTTTTGCAAAAATCGAAAGTAGGCTAATAAACAAGTCACTAAATCACAATATGCAAAACCTTTTTGGGGCACTGTATAATGTATATACAGGAGTAAAGAAGCGGTTGTGAAAAACAGGTCATAGATGGGACAAGATTCAGATAAACAATGTATTTGGGGGGTTAAACCCCACTGTATGTGTTCTTATCTGGCTAACGATGTAAGGATTGACAAACCTGGATGACGTCAAACTAGACAGTTCATGCTATTAACTTTTATATTACAAGGGCTATTTTCAATGCCTGCAAACATGGTGACTTTGAAACAGTGAATACATACCTGATTCAACACAATAGCAAGCAAATTACTAAAATTCACCATGCTTGTAATGATGAGGGACAAGCGCTAAGGTTGTATCCTTAGTAACAAATTTAGGTGCATATCAATGCGGATTTAAAAGTTGCTCTGCTCAACACTGGAATAATCTTCACTGTGACATATGAGATCTCCTGCTGGCTGGATTTTGCCGCTAAATGAAGACACTGTGTACTTGTACACCGATGACAGCATCCCTTGCTACAAGATTGTTTCTGAATTGAAACTGTGTACCACTTAACTGTTCTTCAACTTCTCTAAATATCTTTTATTGAATTATGTGAAGCAATAACTCTGGATGTAGCTCATTAAAATAATGGTTCTGTACTCGGTGCAGTTCTTTGCATTTCTTTCCTTTTCCTTTCTTTGGTATCGCAACGAAACTTATTCATTAGAGGGCTTTGCGATATTGGGGTTATGTAGCCTACTGGTGTATGTGTGTCTGATAAGACAGGTCTACAATATAATTTTTGGAGACCTTTTTTTGATTCAAAAACTGATATTATAGATTGCAAGTGTATGAATTACGGAAATGTCGTCTATGTCCCTGTTTCACATCACGTTTTTTACTACATATTAAAGAAATCATTACAAGATGCGTGAACTTGAAAATCTGCATTGTTTTGTTTCTTTATAACAGGGAGAGTTTAGTACATGAAAATAATAAAACATTAATTTAAGACATATTGTAACAAATATATATCAAAGAAAAAAAGATACAGTCAGTCTGAGAGACTAGACTTTATATCATTTCAAATGACGCATGCTACAAATGCTACACATGTTAGAAAGGCTCCGGAGAGCGTCGCTTCGCTCGAAGGCCCAGGACTCTTTCAACAGTCTCCATTACCTATTAACTTAGGTTTCCCGCGCGGACACCTCTTAAGGGTCACCCTGTATTTGAGTCTGACATCTTTTACAACTCTTTAAGGGTCACCCATTATTTGAATCTGATATCTTGCAAACCTCTTTAAGGGTCACCCTGTATTTGAATAGAATCTAATATACTGTACACCTCGTTAAGTGTCACCCTGTATTTTGCTCTGACAACCTGCACACCTCTTTAGGTGGCACCCTGTATTCTTATCTGGCATCTTGTATATCTCTTTAGAAGTCACCCTGTATTCTTGTGTGACATCTTGTACACCTCTCTAGGAGTCACCCTGTATTCTTGTCTGACATCTTGTGCACCTCTTTAGTAGTCACGATTTTTCCTTTCTTGGTTTTGACTCTTATTTTACATGTACATCGATCATCTGAATTCAGAAGTGCCATTACTTTTATCGTATCACACACCTATTTACAGCCTACTTTCAATTTTTGCAAAAAAAATGAAGGTTGACTAATGAGGTCTACACAGGGCCTAAAAATGTGTGTCTGTCTGTGTGTGAGTGTGTTTACTCTGAATGTCTGCCCCCCCCCCCCTAAAAATTCGAACACGGTGTTTGACCGTGTTTGAATTGATAGGGGGAATCGATTTGCACACATACATGGCCACCATCTGCAAACCATTGGGCTGATGATCTTATAGTTTGGTCAAAATATGCTTCCCACATAAAGTTATGTTGTTGCAAAATTTAGTAGAGATCAGATGATTAGGTTGGTCATAATTTGATATAAGCTTTTAACGTTTGGGTGGCCGCCATTACATTTCCTTCAAGATGGCAACGATATAAAACATGACACTGATTTGCCTTTTGCTAGTGCTACCTCTGTACTAATTGATGTTCAATTTAGCTTCACTGTGTTTCAATTGATAGGGGGAATCGATTTGCACTCGTACATGGCCGCTATCTGAAACTATTGGGCTGATGTCTTTGTAGATTCATCAAAAGATGCTTACCACATAGAGCTATGTTGTTCCAAATTTAGTAGATCTCAGCTGATTAGGTTGGTCGTAATTTGATATCAGCTTTTAATATTTGGGTAGCTGCCATTAAGTTTTCGTCAAGATGGCGGCAATATAATACATGACACTGAGTGCCCTTTGCTGGTGCCACCACTGTACCAAATTTCGTTCAATTCGGTTTGACCGTTTTGGAATTGATAGGGGGAATCGATTTGCACACATACATGGCCGCCATCTGCAAACCATTGGGCTGATGATCTTGTTGTTTGGTCAAAATATGCTTCCCACATAAAGGTATGGTGTTGCAAAATTTAGTAGAGATTAGATGATTAGGTTGGTCATAATTTTATATATGCTTTTAACGTTTGGGGTGGTGGCCATTACGTTTCCGTCAAGATGGTGGCGATATAAAACATGACACTGACGTGCTCTTTGATAGTGCTACCTCTGTATCCAATTTCGTTCAATTCGATTTACCGTATTTGAATATATAGGGGAAATCGATTTGCACACATACATGGCCGCCATCAGCAAACCATTATGCTGATGATCTTGTAGTTTTGGCAAAATATGCTTCCCGCATAAAGGTATGTTGTTGCAAAATTTAGTAGAGATCAGATGATTAGGATAATCATAATTTGATATGAGCTTTTAACGTTTGGGTGGCCGCCAACACGTTTCCGTAAAGATGGCAACGATATAAAACATGACACTGAGTTGCCCTTTGCTAGTGCTACCTCTGTACCAAATGATGATCAATTCGGCTTCTCCGTGTCTGAATTGATAGGTGGAATCTATTTGCACACATACATGGCCACTACCTCCAAACTATTCGGCTGATGACCTTGTAGTTACGTCAAAAGATGCCTACCATATAAAGGTATGTTGTTGCAAAATTTAGTAGATCTCAGATGATTAGGTTGGTCGTAATTTCATATAATGTTTTAAGATTTAGGTGGCCGCCATTACGTTTCCGCCAAGATGGTGGCGATATAAAACATGACACTGAGGGGCCCCTTGCTAGTGCTACCTTTGTACCTAATTTCGTTCAATTCGGTTTCACCGTGATTGAATAGATAGAGGGAATCGATTTGCACACATACATGGCCGCCATCCGCAAATTTGGACTGATGACCTTGTAGTTTTGTAAAATGAAGCTTCCCATATAGATATATTTTGTTGCAAAAATTGGTAGAGATCGGATGATTAGGTTAGTCGTAATTGGATGTAATCTTTGAACATTTGGGTGGCCGCCATTACGTTTCCGTTAAGATGGCGGCGATATAAAACTTGACACTCAGGTGTCCTTTGCCAGTGCTACCTCTGTACCAAATTTCGTTCAATTCGGTTTCACCGTGTTAGAATTTTTAGGGAGTGGACAGACATTCAGAGTAAACACACTCACACACAGATAGACACACATTTTTTGGCCCTGTGTAGACCTCATTTGTCAACCTTCATTTTTTTTTGCAAAAATTGAAAGTAGGCTAAAATAGGTGTGTGATACGATAAAAGTAATGGTACTTCTGAATTCAGATGATCAATGTACATGTAAAATAAGAGTCAAAACCAAGAAAGGAAAAATCGTGAAGGCCTAGACCTGCGTAACCTGTGATATTGTGATGGCTGTTTTACTGTGTAATATCGATTGGGTAGCAGATGGCCGTAGCCTTTGCCCGGCGGTACAGTGGAAAAGTACAGAAAGAAACTTCTAGGGTTACTGAGGTGGAAATGGAAGTGGTTATTCCTCACGAGGCTGATAATATTCTATTCCAACCCTCAGACCAGAAATACATTTCTTGGCAGAGCCAGGAATCGAACTCGAACCAGAGAAGTAACAGATAATTGTGCTAGCCATTGCACCATGAGGTGGTCTAAAAACATTGATTTTAGCCTTTGGCTGCGTATCCATGTTATGTTGCGGCAAGAGCAGCTTCATTCACAAGAAGAGAATCCATCAACTAATGATTAATAATAATAATAATAATATCGTATGGCCTGAGGTGCCTGGTGCAAGCTTTGCTATTTGACACCCAGAGGGTAGCTTGCATGTCGAATTTCGTAGTTCATTGACTATGAAAGTCAAGGAGGTTAGATGTTAGATATCTAATCTCCTTGAACACAATAGCGCTTTCTAGTAGAGAAATGAGGAACGTTGTATTGGCGGAAACTCCCGAGATTAATTTTGCCATTATGAACACGGCCTACTGAATTCAAATGGGTTCTTTGACATGCCAACATCGTATGACATGCGTATCGTATTTTTGCCGCCTTTCAAAAATCACTTACCACGGTCAGGGGCGAACCTGCAATATTGGGGTTAGTAGACCGACACGCTATCCACTCACCCACCATGGCAAGCTAACTAATGATTAAACAGATTAAACATGAAATATTTTTGAAGGCATATAATTGTATGAATTTATGAATTTCTGAATGCTCGAAAATATAGTTGGCAACCATTACATTGCATAGTAATAGATCTATATTCATGTTCCAATACATGGTGACATTCAAGGTCTTTCATCAGTAGACTTCGATCACTTGCTTACTCTGCCAGAAACTTAATTTCTACTTACAACAGGAATGGCTGTAAGAATTTCCGTGCACTAAAAACCAACTAGAAGGATTTCATCCACCCCGCAAGACCTGGTCAACCCTCAACCGAATCAGGACACATTATGGCAAATGGGCGGGCTCCCAGAGGTGTCCATACAGCACCCCAGCGTACTTCTGGTGCGTATGGCCTTGCAGCGATTGTGAGGGAAGACAATATGTCTGTCTCTCTCGTTCGCTTTCCCGTCTCACTCCCTCACGCACTGCCTTCGCTGTGTTGTGGTGGATTGGTCGAATGTCAAACGGTATTCAGTATATTTTAAATATAAAAACAAATGGAAACAAAACGAAAACAAGAAGAAAACAAACCACTGATGTGACCGAAATTGCAACGCCTTAAGGGAACCAGGTACTGTGGAATGACCGAAAATAGCATTTTATCATTTTAAATGATCTTGTCGACTTCGTTGTTACGCTGGGGTCTGGCGTTAAGTTACGGTGACGGGACGAAATGTACCCCGATGCACTGAGGTGTGTGACGTCATAGTACTGCTTGGTGCATGTGTTCCCCGACAATCTCTACTTCGTTAGTATAAGACAAAAATCCCCGATTCTTGGATGTCACGGGTAATCTCGAGAACCACTGGATGGATTTTGACGCGGTTTTCACCATTCTGTAAAGGATATCTCGAGGAAAGATTCTGTAGAAAATAATTTATGTATGATCAAAGGAAGCCAAGCAGTAACGATTTCAGCGAAAAAGTCGAAAACAAACTTGGCGTCCGTGCGCTTCTTAAGCTTACGCTGGGCAAACCGTTAAACATATCAATATACTATGAGCGTAAGAATTGGTCAGCATGAAAGTTCTACAAATAAGTCCGCGAGAGCATATCTCTATCTTCAATACATCGCCCACTATAAGTGTTTTTAGACTGGATGGAAGAAGCACGTCCCCGCGCGCTCTGGTGAGCGTGACGGCATCCCCCGCGCTTGACCTTGCCTTGCCCTTGGTTTGCACTTGCCGTTCGCGAGTAATTTGAAACAAGATAAGCAAGATAATTATTATGCAGATAATTTTCTAGCATGTCAAGAGTCTTTGGCTTCTAGCGAAGCCGGAAGCCTCCAGCCTTTTTAGCATTTTTCAGCATTTGTAGCATTTAAGACTGACTGTCACTTTTTTTGTTTGTTTATAGGTTCAAAAACGTCTCCATTCTTTCCCAATTACTCCAATATACAACACATAGGTATAGAAACCATATTTGTGGTCATTATTGATATTTTACTGTAACAATGCATACGTCAAGTACATGAAACGACTGAATCTTTAACCTTAAATTTCTCAAGATTTAACATTTTCGATATTTTGGACCTTTTTTTCTCAGGGATCATGCCTGATCAAGTTGAAATTTTCTGACGTTATAGATGCTTACACACCAAAAGATGCGAAGCAAAATGCAAGTAATCGAAAAATAAGATGAAAAATTTGAAATTAAAAAGAACTTAAATAAACGCTAAAATATATTGACGAAATCAAAAATTCATAAAATCGAAACCAAATGCCTAACAACAATAAATTTGCTTCACAAACTGTACCAATAACTTTAGATTAATAATTATGGATTTCACCCAATTATCTATTTTGGCACCAGAGAAAAAGGTACCAAAATACAACAACTCTTCTAAAATTTTCAGAATTTTTAAATGTTCATTATTTTTCATTCAAATATGTTTTCAATTTCTATAATTCAAAATCAAAACACTGCCATGGATATTACTGATAACTTGTAAAAATCTCAAGTTTCTAGTTGCCATGGTTATCTAATAACAAAGCTTTTATTAAACAGTTGCATTGTTGGCTAGTCTACACTACACGGTTCCCTTAAATGAGTTCCATGATACCTTATCAGTATTTCTGACTGCTAAGCACGTAATCTTCAAGTTCGGGTTACGTGGAGAAACGCGCGAAGCACAATGTAGATGTGTTGGACAACCAACGCATCGGACGAACAGGTCGTTTGTTGACCATTACGTGCGGTGCGCTGGCGATCCCAACTTGCCTCGGTCAGACGTGGCCAAGAGAGGCAGGAGCATGTCCACCGGCGTGCGGTGCAACATAGCTAGCATGCCAAGCGTGCAAAGGCTGGACGTCTTTTCATTATAGCTCAAATTGGCTAAGCATTCCTCACCGAATTGTAGCCGTGGTGCCCCAATACAGACAGTTCAACACAGAATGTAATAGTGCCCTTTGTGTGCCTATGGGTTGCTTTGGTGGCGTAGTTCGTAGCATGCTGTGCTTGTATGCCCAAGATCGCGGGTTCGAACCCTGCCGAAGTCGTCGGATTTTTTAAGAGCGTTAAAAATCCCTCAGTATGCCTTCTTTCAGAGGGGAAGTAAATCCGGCGGTCCCATGTCATAGATTTATGGCATGAAAACGAACCTTCCACTAATTACACTTGTGGAAGCAAAAATTTGTAGGTTAGTTTGTTGACGCTCTATTAGTTCCAACGTTCACCACCGGGTTCTGACTGCGATGGCATTTAGTAGCCACGTCCGCAGCTAGGTATCGTGGATGGTAGCATTTGGTGGCAAAAGTAGGAAGTAGCCTACTTGAAAAAATTAATCGTCTGCAGTCCTTCTACGTGAATCACAGATAACACACACTAATACAGCCATCACAATTAACACCGGTTATCAGACAGATTCTACACACACCCAAAGTACACGGGGTACATGACCAAGTTGTCGCAGCCTCTAAACTGAGGAACCAACCAACCAACCTGTGTGCCAACGGACTTTCAGGATGATACTCCTTCTTGCATTGGCTGTATTGAGAGCCTATGTATACGTTTGTAAAATACTCAGGGTAAGTACCCTTATTTCTTGTATTAGACTCTTGTCACACGCTCAACAAATAAATCAAACATTGCCTAATTATGGAATATCTGTGCATGGCGTAAATCGTTGGTTCCTGAGAGAGTTATTTATGTTGAATCCTGTATGGCTTGGACTACGAAGTCTCCACTGAAAATTTCTCCTGAGCCCCTTGTTGGTATCTGCTATTTTTGTGTTCCACGCTGTAAGCCTATTGTGTTTGCTATCTTCCCTTCAGTGCACTCTAATGGTCAGCTCCGCTATTACTGTCATGTCAACAAGCCAGTACGGCATACGAAAGTGGGTCGGCCTGTTTGGGCTACACAATGCCCGGAACAGCGTGATTGATGGCTGATTGGTTTCCTTCCCTGATACCACCGCGCGGGGTAATCACTACCGTCCGTGCGAGGAAACATTTCACAAGATAAGAAACTTAAATTAGTGTATGTCAATTATACCACTGAAATCCTGAAATTTTCAACTACACTGCTGGCCAAATAAACCGTAACACTAAGAACAATATTAGTTGTCATAAGTGTTTCATAATAACATTCATCGTAATGGTTTTCTTTTATGTTTCGGGGCAAAGGATCATGTTTTGGAGACAAGTATATGAGAATGTACGGTTCAAGGTTTATAAAGCGACTAGCGTAGCCGAGCACGCTCCACAACTGAACTGGGTATAGGGGCGTTCTGATATCTGATGCTAGAATCCCACTGACGACAGCGGCCATCCTGAGTGTGTTTTCCCTGAGATTTTCTGCACTTAACCCGGGATAATACCGATATTGCACAGTGAGAGCCCAATCTATAGAACGGAACCTCGCAGAGGCCGTACGACGGACGGGTTGCAACGAGTCACCGCCAAAGCTATAGCATGTACCGATTACAGCGTGTCGGAAATCCCGGATGATAACATAGCAATTATAACATACGCAACCGGCAAGACTAGCAGTAGCGCCCGGCTTCGCCCGGTGGATTTAATTGTTTTATGGATGATAATGAATACTACTACAGAACTGGACCGCTGAAGGATAAGGATCGGAATAAATGAAAGTAAATTTGAAAGCACCAACGCTTATTGCAGCTGATAACCTCAGTATACTACACCAATACCATTGCCCTTATGCAGAGGCATACTTAACTATTTTAAGGGGCCTAAGAAATATTTTTGCACTAATTACTCCCCGTAACTGTAATTTATTGACGTCAGAAAAGTTGGATGGCGCCGCCACGCGGCAGAATGTTGAAGCTGTAACATTGTGACTGGTGAGATTTATTTAGATGGTGAAGCATTGACGTCGTGATGGAAACAGAAAGAAATTTGTCAAATTTGAGGAGGTACTGCTCTGTATACGGTTGCAAATCGTATAAAACGGCTACGAAATATCTTCACTGCTATCCTGTACAAAAAGTTCAGAGAGAAAGATGGGCTTCGGCGCTGTCAATTGGAAAACGTGTTATATTACATGTTACATGACAGTGTGCAGTCTGCATTTTTGTGAAGACGACTTCCTTCCACCGGTAGGCTACTGTTGATTATTGATAGTTATTGTCTCTAATTTGTATTCACATGGATTTAGCTACAACAAAAATACTGATAAACTTATAGCCTATTACTTCTGTGCCGTACAAAGAATGTAATCCGCTCTTCGTAAATTTATTTTAGGGGTTCTTCCGATTGACAATAGCCGAATGGTTAGAAAACTTAAGAAAAATGCTGTTCCTAGCCTTAATTTGCCAGAGAATTTATATTCTTGCCTTTGAACAGCAAGTATGTAGGTCATTGAAGTACGATTTGTCTTAAATTGTGTTTTTTGGCTATGGTCTCCCCACTGTTGAATTTAGTTAATTAAAATGTAAAATCTTAGTTTTAAGTACCGGTTTGGTGACCCATCATCCCAGGCATGCCGGCAACACCTATACTACTCAGGCAGATAGGTCACTTAGCCGTAATTTTCAAGTTATAGTGATGTTAAGTATACATATGTGGTAATGTAGCAGGAGACCGGATCGGCCTAGGCTATTCTAACTTTAATTAGTTCCCATTTCAGGGTTTTATAGTTTTGAGTGCGAATAGTTGGTTTGAAAGTTGTACAACAGTAAGGAGAGTATGTTTTGTATAGGTTTTAATTTGTATTATGGTTTATGTCGAGCTGAGGATTGAATTTGGTTTGGCTTAAAGTGTTGTTTTTGATCTGTTCCGTTTGCTTATGACAAGTTCAAATGGAGACTCCAGCTTTGTTAAATATCTGTATTTTAAATATTTAATTAAATATATTGATAAAGAGGATGTCTCCATTTTAACTTGCCTGTGGCAAGAGATTAATACATTAAGATTCTTGCCTTTGAACAGCAAGTATGTAGGTCAATATTTGCAATATTGAAGTATGATTTGAGCATCCCAAGTAACGCTCCTTTGAACCCAAAATATTCATGCAAATTCAGGGTTGCTTGATTCAATTTATTATCAGGGAGTCGTCCTTGTGTTATGTGATGTATATATATTGTGAAATTAATAAAAACATCGATACCGCTAGGCTCCCAAGTACAGGCTTCATATATGTAACAGCAGACAGTAAATTAACTATCTACATGTGGGTAATATTTTTAACTGGTAGTAATTAGGCACTGCATTTAAATTGATTATAAAAATATTTCTATCAATGAAAGGAAATATGTAGTATTTTGCCATCATAAATTTGAAGCCATACCAAACGCACACCCAATTACTTCACGTCACTATATCGCCGCCATATTGCAAACAGCTGACCGTAAGCTCCTCCCCCGTTTCGGACGTCAATAAGCAGCTCGCAATTCTGCACCAGAACACTGGTAGGGGCGACGTGATGCAGCCCGCATTGCCAGGCAACAATAGACTTCAGTATTATTCAAGCTCTTCGGGAGCGCTTGTTCTTCCGAATTACTGAACAAAAACCAATCTTTAAGGTTACCTTAGAGGTGTAGCCAAATGCTACATAGCCTAAACTACTCCTCTTGAATCAGGCTATCATATACAAAACGAATATCTCGAATCCGACTGGTAGTTACAGAGATTAGCGCGTTTAAACACACATACTGAACCCATGTACTGGTTCAAGCGCCGAATCCATCATTTATTGGTAAAAGAAGGAAGGAAAAATACAGTCCTTAGAATGACTTGGAAAGATTCTATGCAAGAGGACTGGTTTAATCTTGTGCAAGAGTAAGAGACCAGGTGGCCAGGAAATGATATCACGAGTGACGCACCGATAAGGAGCGATCATGGCTATAATTAGAACGAGAGGAACTTTCCGTACGGAGTGAGTGGGAGAAGGTTTCGGAAATCGAGCTTACGTTGCAGTAAAATGGCATCCTCGAAGTTTTGTAAGAGGAAGAATAATTAGATTTAAGCCATTTGCGAACATAAAAGTAACAAAAGAAATACATCATTGTGAATCATTTTGGAATAGAGATTTTTGTGTGGGAAAAGATGTTATAATAATTGCCCAGGAAAAAAGTGCAAATGCGGCATTACGTAATTAAAAGTTCCCCGAGACCCGAGGAGATGGGGATTAAAAATCAACTGTAACACCCACGTATCTGAAGACCAAATTTTATTTAATATCTCAGAATTGTACGATCGATTTTTATGTGCAAAGAGGTCAGTTTACGTTTAGAAAACGAGCTTTCCAGAGATATAATTTTCAATAGTGTGCGACTATTGCTTCAAAAGTTAGTTATGAAAAAGACGAGGATTTTATCTTTTTTTTTAGCCAAAAAGTATAAAAGTCCGGGCAGAGCCAGACCCATCATGCTGTTTACAGCAGACCTTGTGGGGAGATGCTGCATCACAGTGTCCAGATCACAGTACGAGAAGTATCATCATAGTATCGCCGTGTGAAGACTTAGGAAAATCCTAGTACAGGATTTAGTTCAGCAAGCGTTAGTGTTTATAGTGAATTGTTCAGTATTACAGTCAAGTTAGGCTGCGAACTTAAAAAAAACAGGCGATAGGTCTTCAAATAACAGTTCAGTTAAACGACTGAAAGTATCGTAACGTTTTGAAGTACCAAAGATCGTGAAACAAACATTTCCAGCAAAGTTAAGGAACCCGATCAGGGTCGGACGAAATAAGTAACGCCTAGTGTATCGATAAGATAGGGACTAGAGCGAAGAAAATAAGAAGGGAAAAGTTAATCAAAGACATTGTCTAACAGGAGACAAACAAACAGTAAAAGCATTAAGCTACGAAACTAAGGAATAGCAGTAAATGCTAGAGAAGCATAGGTCACCGATAAAGTATTCAAGGTGCCGTAAACAAGATAGACTTTATTTAGACAAATTAAATAGTGTCTAGAAAGAAACGACTTCGAGCTAGTAAAAATAAAAGCCGAATAGTCAGGAAACCAGATTTGAAAAATTGCCGTTCCAGGGAGGGGTAGATTGATCGAGACTTTCAACTTCTTGTCAGATAGGGAGCCGGCATCTAAGAGTTTCACCCTTGGAAACAGGAAGAAAAATCACGTGTGTAAGGCCAAATCAAAGCCTCAGTGATTAAAAGCAGTGTAATGTAAATATAGAAAATTTGTGTTAGTGTAATAATTATTAGTGAATTTATTTGTGTATTATAAAAGAATACAGAATTGTATTCAAAATGTTACCAGTGTTTAAGGTAAATTATGTGTATGTGTATCAAGAAGTGTCATTGTGTGAAATGGTATTAATGAAGATGGCTTAATTACCGTAAGTGGGCGAAAATGAAACATCGCTGGAAAATACGGTCGGGGACCGTCACCTCATGTGAGTAACCATTTCATTATGTTATGTGTTGGGGAATATTTGTGCACAATCCACCTGAGAATGAGAAAATAGGGATGTTTTGAATAACAAATAACAGAATAATAGCGCGATCTGAACGATTAAAATTGAGAAAGTATAAAATAATTATGTGAAATGAATAAATCCCTTAGGGGAAATGTATGAAATAAAATATCAGTGTATTTGATAAATGATTTAATTATATGAAAGCAAGCGTAATAATAATAATAATAATAATAATAATAACAAGTATATAAATGAAGATTATGATGAATTATATGAAAGTAGTAGCTTTTGAGCTCCTTTAAAGGAATAAATACATGTTGTGAACAAATGTTCTTAAGATAAAGCGATTATTGCACGGGAGAGGATTAATATAAAATTGAGATGTAGATCAAATGTTGATGTTGAATTGTCAGTTCTTTGAAGGCAATGTGGCAATAAAGGATAAGCGTAATGTAGCGCATTGAAGTACATTTGTCACGCTAGGAATGCGTTGAACCTAAATATACTTGGTAAATTAATTATGAGGGGCAGTTGGTCGTGGTAATTGAACTATAGTAAGTCCTCCAAATAGTGATGTGATCACGAGGCCGTTGTGTGTGTTGTATTATAAAAGGGTGCGAAATAATTGTATTATGAGCGCGAGTGTAAGGCAAAGGCCTGCTATAAGTCGCAAATGTATAAGCCCTCCAGTATGGGATATGGTTCCCGAGGCAGTTGAAAGAAACGAACCCAGATACGTTTATGTGAAGCCCCTAAGTATTTGTTGTTGTATTGAATTATTCTTACCCACCAATGAGGACACTTCATAATTAATAAATGCCAAGGTAAAAAGAATGGGTCTAGTGAACCTAAATGTGTTGTTAAAAATAAGTAGAATGAAGCCTTGTTTGTTCAAAGAACTATATTTAAGAAACTGCTGTATGAAAGCGGAGGGTAGCTCGCCTCTTGCGAGTCTGACCGTAATGTTCCTACTCCCCAACAATAAATCACGTAAGTGGCCAGGCTAGACCCCTCGCCATTAATGTTGTGGTAGGTTTGAATAGCCGTCTGCTTTGAAGTTATAATACACAGAGTGTTTAGAGTTGGTTTTAATGACCCGGTCTTTGAACCGAGGTTCTTGTAGATGAGGATTACCGCTTGTAAGTTCAGATCGTTGCTTTCTATTGATATGATGGTCTTTTAAGACAAATAATAATAAATCCCTAATGCAATGTTATATGATGTAGGAATTCACGAGTTCAGTGAAGACAATTAGATTCCGGGAGTGATCTTAATATTTGACGTGTTCAAGTAGTCTTCAGTAGCTCGGGAGTACGCAAATGTTTTCCCGATCACTGTAGTGAATTGTTGATTTGAGAGAGGTGGTAACATGAGAACATTGTGAAAGCCCAAAGTTTAAGTAAATGAGTAAAAGTACTTTAATAAGAATTATATATTGTTTTAATTATAAAATACTCATATAATAGATAGCGATGTGTTGTAAAAAAAGGATAACACAGTTTATATTGAAAAGTATCGAGCCTATTAGAGCTCTTGAGTATTGAAGTTTAAAAGGACACTATATGGAAGTGAAAAGATATATAAGTTTGCGGGTTTATGAAAACCATTTATTTGATTTAACCTTTGTTTTATTATGTATTCCTTGTTCACTCTGAACAAGTTAGAATTGGGTCAGTATTTTATTTGTTTAATTTGTTGTAGCGCCATATATTTGGTTAATTAAATGTTTTATAGTAGGAGTTGATTTTGTTTATTTATTTTGGAAGTGTATCCTCTATTTAATCCAAAATGTGTAGGTCACAGAGTGGGAGAACATACCATAACCCCGAAAATCCCGATTTGAGCATTGCTGGCATACTGTGATTTGCATATTTCATGCTAAAAGGGCACAATACAAACAAACTCTTCATCTTTATTCGATACTGTCGCCTAGGGTTGGATTAGGTATCTGAATTAATTTTACAGCTTCGCGCCTCAGCCAGTATTGTGATGTGAGAATGGCGGTTTGTTGTGACTTTATTGGACTCTCATCTACTGACTTGTTATTCAGTACTTCCTATATCTTCAAGAAATTTGGTTGCAGTAAAGATGAGTGGGGTCTAAATGTGCAAGGATGTATTGTGGCATCTAAGGGCAGTGATTTTGGTTTAAAATATTTCTGCTCCATAAAACGGAATTTAATGCTCCAATTGTTCTCCTAGCCTCACTTATTCTTTTCCTCAGTGTCTTCGGTGGTGTAGTTGGTAGCATGCTGACATTCTATGCCCAAGGTCACGGGTTCAAACCCAGCCGAAGTCATCGGGTTTATAAGAGCGTTAAAATCCCTCAGTATGCCTTCCTTCGGAGGGGAAGTAAAGCCAGCGGTACCGTGTCAGAGATTTTTGGCATGAAAAAGAACCTTCCACAAACTACTCTTGTGTAAAGCCAAAATTTGTAGTTTAGAATTGATAACGCTCTATTGGTTCCAACATTCACCGCCAGGTGCTGACTGTGATGGCATCTAGTAGCCAAATCCGCAAGCTAGGTGTCAAGGAAGGTAGCATTTGGTAGCAAAAGTAGGAACTACTTGAAATTACTGTCTGCAGTCCTTACTTGAATTTAAAAAAAACAGTTAACACACACTAATACAGCCATCACAATTAACACCGGTTATCAGCCGGATTCTACACACACCCAAAGTACCCGAGGCCACATGACCGCGTTCTCGCAGCCCCTAAACAAAGGAACTAACCAACCAACTCTTTTCTTCAATTTCAGATGAACTTGTCCCCCTGCTCTTATTATGATTAAACCCATATATTTAAATTTAGTGTATGTTTGAATTTCTGTTCTGTAGTTTCTCACCACCATTATTCTCTAATGTAAGGTATTCCGTTTTTTTTGGTAATTCATATTTAGTCCCCACATTTGATATTCCTCAATTAATTTCCTCATCATATAAGAGGCATCGTCTACATCTTGAGTCAATATTACCTGGTCATCAGCATAAAGAAAATGATGTAAGGAATACTCCTAGTTCATCTGTAATCCCATTTTATGGACTATTTTCTTAATTTTAGGTATTTAAAAAAATCAAATTTAGACATCTACCTGTACATATTTAAATTTATCAAAATTTGTATAATTTTGTCTTTGATAAGGGAGGCAGAAGACTTGCTGTAACTCTCCTTAAAGCAACATGTGACTAGACAAAAGATTCCTTGATCTTTACCCACAGCTCGCAATAAGGGTCGAGTTAACTCTCCTCGCCTGAATACGGCTCCACAGGTACAAAGTGTGTGGGAGTGATCTTCCCTTCTCATTAGATACGAGTGGGTGGATTTTGCATGACCTATCCTTAGCCAACACAAAATGACGGACTCCCTCCGTGACTGGATAGAGCTCCGCCACACGCGAGTAGTTCCCTTGATTGCTCTCAGTTTATTGGGCATTGGGTGAGCTAGCAACTAACTCTCCTAGAATGCAACTGAGAGTGAATATCTCTAGTGGGTACCTCCACTGGCTGAGATACCGCCTCTTTGCAGCTTGATCCGCTTACTCATTTCCAGCAATTCCCATGTGGCTTGGAAAGTAATTCCTGCACCAGCGCTGCACAACCCGGCTAGTAAGTTAGGTCGTAAGTTAAGTAGGAAACTTAGAATTTTAACTTTAAGTAAATTACTAACATTGAAAATATGCTCACATATTGACGTTGAATTGCTGCATTAATTGTCAGCTGAAGAAGACTTTGTTTAAAGACATGCACTGATTTCTATCTTTATAACAAGCAACCCACCCCGGCTTCGGCCGGGAACAGTTATGAATGCATTACGTGATAAGCGCTTTATTTTTCGATGTCAATGAAATACGACCTATATCCGTTATACGTCTTGGCATGATGGGTTAAAATCACTGACTGGACTATTAAATATATTATCATGGAGATGCATGTGCAACGAATTCTTGTCAGACGTAATTTAAGAATGGCGAGGTGCGTGAAATACAAATCCCCCTTCCGTCCAATCTTAACTTGACTGTGTAATTTGTGGAACGAAAAGTTCACAGGTGAAATGAAGAAAAGCCGAGTTGCACTTCCACGCATACTACAAACACGACCACTCTTCTCTGAAGTCTTAACTCAACATGATAATACAGTTTGCTGCTGGTTGTAGCTGGGGTAATAGGCTCACCCGCTAGCTAGGCTGTAACTGGGGAGATAGGCTCGCCCCTAGCTAGCTCGTAAACTTTCGCCTCAGTAATTGAATGGAGATTGTTGGGAGAAATGAAAACGTAAAAACACTTATAGTGGGCGATGTATTGAATATAGAGATATGCTCTCACAGACTTTCTTGTAGAACGTTTCTTGCTGAACAATTCTTACACTCATAGTATATCGATATTTTTAACGGTTTGCCCAACGTAAGCTTGAGAAGCGCATGGATGCCAGTTTTTTAATCGACTTTTTCACTGAAATCATTACTGCTTGGCTTCCTTTGATCATAAATTAATTATTTTGTACAGAAACGTTCCTCGAGATATCCTTTACAGAATGGTGAAAACCGCATCAAAATCCATCCAGTGGTTCTCGAGATTACCCGTGACATCCAAGAATTGTGGACTTTGTTTTATACTAAGTAGAGATTATAGCATTGACTACTTGGAAACGTTCTTTTACACCTTTAATCGAAGGTTTTAAGGTGTAGAGTACAGTACTGACAGAAACGTCGAACTCACTTTCCAAGGCACGCATGCTTCGTCATGTTTCCATTTTGATCTCATTTTAAATATCCGCCATGAGAGTCTCTAGCCTGTACCCACATACTAACGATACATTCTTCATTATTAAGAAATGGCGACACGTCTGCCGCGTTCATGAACCACCAAATACTCAATACTACGACAGTAAAAACAACAAAATGTAGACAAGCTGAGTGAGATTAGGAGTCAATAGTTAACACCGTGACCTCTTGTTCGTGTCGTAAAGAGGAGCATTAAGTATTCATTTACCCGCAGCACAGCACACAAATGAGCACATTACACATTAAAGAAGTGGTGCAAGACGCTGATGAGGAGGAATTGTCGTGACCTATATTTCATTGTGAACACTGTACCGTACTCAAGTTTATGCCAGGAGAAATAAAAGTTCCGGCAAACTAGATTAAAAGTTATGTCCCATTATTCTCCAGAGCAACTCTCTAAAGGCAATCATTTATTTTGTATGTCTTGGACGTGCTCAGCTTCTACAAGGTGTGCGTTGAGTGGGAGAAAAGGATTACTTAATAATTTGAAAGTTTTAAGAAAGGAAGTCTTAATAGCTCCTTAAATTAAGAATAACATTCAAAGTCTGAAAGGATGATTACTTTTAATCGTTCTATGTATCAACATCTTTGAGCACCGGTGGGGGGAAATGTGTGACCGAGAACACTGAACTCCCCTATACTATCACCTGCTGTACAGTGTTCTAACATATACAAACCACCCCAAAAGTGGTGTTCGCCATTCGGGACACATACGGTGTGATAAATCAATTAGTTGCATCTTATTTTTTCAGCTCTTAAACCAGAGAGATTACAAGTTGTTTGCCAAAATCTTTCAAATCGCCTCAATTGGACAGGAAGAACCATGTGTTTCCTTAAAAGGCAATGCATATACCAGGTGAATGAGCTGCCCTTAGTTATATTGTTTTATGCAGCCCAACTAACGTGTGTTATCAGGAAGGTCGATATTTCTCTGCTTGCATCTCGTATGGTGCTAATGCACTGCAAGCATATCCCGCAAACGATTCTGAGAACTATTCATTTTCCCTCGCAGCCTATTAGTCTGTAGCCACTTTGAGGGAAAAGTATTAGCGTTCAGTATCGCTTGCAGGCAATGCTTGCAGAGCAAGCAGAGAAATACGGACCATCCTGATAGCAACGCTAGTTGGTCTGCATAAAACAATATTATTAGGGGCAGCGGATTCACCTGGTATATTCATCATAATATGATATATTATTTCAGTAGTATAGATCCCTCCTGCGGCGCTCACAAGCGACCGATCGTGACAAATGATCATTCAAATGAAAGAGAATAGACATTAGCAGTGACGAATTGCACCCTAATTTCATAAATATCTATAATTTCTTTAAAAAATGACTTTAAAAATGTATGAAGTGTGCGATTTGCAGATACTGTTGCTGTAAGAAAATACGCTCGATAATCGCTGTCCGCTTCACATTTGGCCGATATGAGGCCTGTTTCATGCCATTTAAACATTCTGAGGTCTTTCCTTTATCATTTTGCATGTATTTCAGAAACAGTAAATCAAAGGAATGAGCACTCAAATCGTATAATTTCATAAATATCGAATAACCGGTGAGTGTTATGATGATACAATTTTCAGTGATTGCCTTCTTAAGTTAGGGGACGTAGAACTTGGAATTATTCTAACTGAAATGTAAATAGTGTTCTGGTATAATAATTTTGTTGGAATGAAAACATAACAACCATTCTCCTTAAGTCTCTCATTACAAACCTATTGGGGAAAATATGAACATGCGAGATTTCTCGGACGGGTCCGCTGTTTGTAAAGTGCGTTTAAATCAGTAAACAAGACGACAGCCCCTGTGTCGTGTTGAGCCTGCATAACAGTAGTCAGGTGGGTGGTTTAACAGATGCGCAGGCGCTCTAGTTATATTTAATCAGGAGATACTGTGTATTATACAGTGGCACATCGTTTCATAGTGACTAGCATTCATGTCTGTCACCTGGAGGTCCAGGTTCAATTCCCGCATTTGCCAATACATTTTAGGACTGGAACAGTGTATAAATGGGCCGCCATTTGTGGCCGGTCGTACAGTATGCGCGTGAGAAATTAAGAGCGAGTCTACATAGTATCACGTGACATCCCCTGACAATCTCCTTGTAATCCCGCCCAGCACCTCGTCAGTCATTATTGTTGATTTGTTTTCGGCTAGGTCCGTACATTGACAGCTCGACTAGAACACTGAGACCGCACTGGTCACAGGCTCGCTCACACCATTGCGCAAGTAAATTGTACCGGCCTAGAAGGAACAGCTCATCTATATACTCAACATCCTGAGGCATAACTGATTGGCTCCTCAGTTTAGGGGCTGCGACAATGCGGTCATGTAGCTCCGTGTACTTTAGGTGTGTTTAGAATCTGTCTGATAACCGGTATTAATTGTGATGGCTGCATTAGTGTGTGTTATCTGTAATTCATGTAAGGACTGCAGAGGATCAAATTAAAATAGTTCCTACTTTTGCTACTAAATGCTACCGTCAACGGCACGTAGCTGTGAACATTGCTACTGGATGCCTCCGCAACTGGCACCTGGCGACGAACGTTGATACTTAATAGAGCGCGAATCAAATATAGCCTACAAATTTAACTTCACACGATTGTAGTTAGTGGAAGGTTATTTTACATGTCATAAATCTATGACATGGGACCACCGGCTTTACTTCCCCTCCGAACGAAGGCATACTGAAGGTTTTTTAACGCTCTTAAAAAATCCGACGACTTCAGCCGGGTTTGAACACGCTATATTGGGCACAGCAGTTCATCATGCTACCGATTACGCCACCGAAGCCGCTTAACAGCGAGGTCATCTGCCCCTCGTAACACACTTAAAAATAGAGTAATACAGTATATAGCCTAAGTGTTTATTTCTTTAATATTGTATATTGAGGTGGACGACTAAATAATAAAACAGCCCAAAAATAATACACCACTAATAATTCTAGTTCACAAAAATCGCCGTGCCAGTTAAAGCGTGCTCTACGGCCGCGAGGGCAGCTGCAACAAGTCCGGGAAACTTAGATTCGAATTCCGCCGTTGACAGCGGCTAACCATAGTATGGTTTTACCGCTGGTGTTACCACACTCCCTCCAGGATAATGCTGGGATGGTACCCTACTTCAGTCCCGGGTCGCCTCCCCCATCCCTGTCCCTAACACAGTTACACACACTCCCTCCAGGCCAATGCTAAGATAGTACCTTACTTCACGACCCGGGGCGCCTCGCCCATCCCTGTCCCTATTGCAGTTACACACAATACTACATATTAATGCTGGGATAGTACCTTACTTCACGTCCTGGGGCGGCTCCCCCATCCCTGCCTCTAATACAGTTACACACACTACTACAGGCTAATGCTGGGATAGTTCCTTACTTCAAGTCCCGAGGAGCCTCCCCCATCCCTGTCCCTAATACAGTTACACATACTACCGTACTACAGGCTAATGCTGGGATATTGCCTTACTTCACGTCCCCGTGCGCCTCCCTTATGCCTGTCCCTATTACAGTAACTCTTACACACACTACTACAGGCTAATGCTGGGATAGAGTCTTACTTCAAGTCCCGGGGCTCCCCTATCCCTGTCCGTAATACAGTTACACACACCACTACAGGCTAATGCTGGGATAGTACCTTACTTCAAGTTTCGGGGCACCTCCCCCATCCCTGTCCGCAATACAGTTACAAACACTACTATAGTCAATCACATAAATACAGGTTATCAGAGATGCATAACCCAGACCTAATTACACGGGGCTGATGACCAACCTGTTCCAAGTCTCTAAAATGAATTATCAACAAAGAAATATACGGAATACAAATATTATGATTTCACATTCAAAGAGAACAAGTCTTTGAGTCAAAAAACACTGGAAATTTTGGATTGCTGGCCCTAACCCACTCTCACTTATAAAGCGGATGACGAGATCAGCAGCCACCACGCATAAGATTGAGTTTCATCTGAAAACCAAGGTTTGTTCATAGATCAGCAAGATCCAGGAGAGGCAAAACTGTGAAGAGGGGGTTTCGAATTCCCACCTTACCCATCCAGGAAGTGATTTTCCCTGGTTTCACACTTCTACTCCATGAGAATGCTTGAATGCTTCCTAACGTAATGCCACTGCTGTCTCCTTCCCAATCCTATCCTCAATTTGCAAATACTCACGCAAGTAGGCCTACAGTCGTCACAATTATTTATTTATTTATTTATTTATTTATTTATTTATTTATTTATCGTATGGCTTTTAGTGCCGGGAGTGTCCGAGGACATGTTCGGCTCACCTGAGTCTGTAGCTGCTTCCAGCCTACACCCCTAGGGTGAGCTACAAGTCCGTTCAATTTCAAGTAGTTTCAACTTTCGCTACCAGATATCAATGATACCTAGTGGTGAACGTTGGAACTTTGATAGAGCGTTCCGACGAAATATAACCTAACAATTTAGCTTCACACAAGTTTAATCTGTGGAAGGATCTTTTACATGCCATAAATCTATGACATGGGACTGCCGGCTTTACTTCCCCTCCGATGGAAGGCATACTGAAGGATTTTAACGCTCTTAAACATCCGACGACTTCAGCCAGATTTGAACCCACTATCTTGGGCACAGCAGTTCAGCATGCTACCAACTACACCACCAAAGCCGCTAGTCGTCACAATAACACAGGTTATCACAAAAACTCCACACTTAGCAAAATACACCGGGGTATACGACCAATATATCAGAAACCTAAAACAAGCAACATCAACAACGTCATTGAGATGCACTCAAGCAGGTGACAGGGTAATTACCTCAGGTTAGAAGCGCTCAAAGATCCCTGACAGGATGTAAATACGTGTCTTCTGAGCACAAACGGAATATATGAGCTTGTAGAAACCTCACCTGTGAACCGCTTTCCTCTAGAGCTGTGGTAGACTCCAGCTCTGCCCAGGGCACCCTTCAGACACACGCCCGTAGTTCGTGTATACAGAGTGCCTGAAAATAAGTTACGCTACAGAAATTGTAAGAAGACATACAGTAACTTCCTGATTAATTAACTCATAATTTTTAGTCGGTCAACGCCTATATATTGTCCCCTTGAGAAAGCGTACACGAGACTATATTCGGGGGTGTACAGTTCATCGTCGTGAAGTTGGAAATTTTGTACTTTGCTTCCATAATTTCAAGGTGACATAAGGAGAATATAATTAGCAAAAGATGACTCAACTTCAAACAAAACAAATATTTTAATATCCCGACAAGAATGACACAACTATGACACAAAAATCCCATATGGCACCCATATTTAACAACACAACATCAAACAATCAAAAAAAATAATACACTGAATCAAAATTACAGCTGGAAATGCTGTCACAATAAACCAAATCATGGACCTCGTCCTTACTCCTCTTATTGTTGCGTGTATTGTGTTTGACGGTTTTACTGGCAAGACTACGGTTAGAATGAGTACATATTGCCACGAGATATGCTTCCATAGAACCAGATCGATGGATGCATATCCACGAACAGTTTTCACCACGCCTTGGCATCGGGATCCACATTTAATGGCGAACACAAAATGAAATGACAATCGACCACACTACCCTTTACTAAAAATACACATTACTTCCGCGAGAAGTATTTATATCAGTGCCAAACGTACAAAAAATCAAGCTGCCTAAATAGGTCTTACAGAAACAAGGTGAATATACAATCGTGGTCATCAGTAACTAACACTTGGGTAAACCAATCATTTCCCGAACACACTAAAGGTACAGAGGTGCATAAAAATGCGATTAAATATTTACAATAATTACGAGACAGTAGCTAACATGACAACAAAATACAAATCAGCATAATCATGAACTGCATTTCTGCACCATATTTTAATCTAATTAGCTTCCAATTATACAGGCTTTAACTGATCGTTATCACGGGAGCACGCATCTCGCCCCTAATGACCTCCCTGTCCTTATCTGAGATATGAACCTCCGCAGTCTGGAAATATCCAGCTCTCATCATTATCTCAATACCAGGCAGGTCTCAATTGTCTCTCAGCCACACGCTAGAGATCCGAAGAAAATTCATCAATCACACTCTTAAATCAAACACATATCAACTCGTAGATCTGTCCTCAAAACTGCACCATGCAATTTCGGGATCTGTAGAACACTTAACAGTGACATCATCCTTATGAGTCCTGTCTTCGACGCCATGCAGCTGACAGGTAACTGACCTCGGCCAGACCCCGCGCAGAATAATAATAATAATTATAATAATAATAATAATAATAATAGACCCATGCCTTTGTACAACATACCATCACCCTCAATTTGCTCCAGATCACAGATAAACCTTAAGAAAAATAGTGCTCCAACACACAACAAGTTACTAAGTGCTCGAATACAAAAAAAAAAAAAAGATTACCACAGAAGCTGAATGCTTCTTGCTAAGAAAATATGCAATATCGCATAAAATTTACAGCCTGTGTAATCGGAAGTTTCTCACACAAAATATCATATTTTCCCCCCGACACTGAAATTACGTTACCTAACCCAAGCTTCACTTGTCATCAGCGCTACAGTCCGCTCATTTGCTGTATCTGACATAAAAACACATTCTGTACACGAGTACAATTTAATCTACTGTCCCGCACAAAATTTAATGAAATACAAAAGAATAACCACGATGCTCTTCACCAATTAACAATAGTGGTCGGTCACAACAAAAACACTCTAAACCTAAAAAATAGAAACATAACAACTACACAATATTTATAAGGAGTCCGCGATGACCAAAACTAGGCTACATAATGAAATACATCATTCTGTACTCATCCTTTCCAGTCTCCTCCACCGTTGACGTTTCCTGGGCATGACCCCAACCATGTGCGCTTAGCACCCATTCATTCCCGTGTTCGATTTCAGTAGCACCATTCTTCCTTCAGCTGCTGATACCACGGTCTCCATTTCTGGCAGGCTGCTTCAAATAGAATTGTCAGTTTGTTTTATAGTAGTGCCTCACACAATATCCCTAATAGATTGCTAGCGTGGATTTCTACATCCACTCACAAGTCCTGATAGCTGTATTTAACGATGACTGTCCCTCACTTATAGCAGGGTGCTACCTAGAAACATTTCACACGCAAACGCATTAATTTATACACTTGAGATGCGGTAGAATTCATCTTCTAAGAGCAATAATTTTATCAAAGTTAAGTTCCTCTCTTCTACTGGCTCGAAACTTGCTAAGTCCACTGACTTGCATATTAATAGACATTGTAACTTCCCAAAATAGTAATGTAGAACGAGCGTAGTCAGCCTTCACAATATATCAACGAATGAAATAGTAATGTCCTTCAGTGAACACTCCACTCAGTATTTATACATTTTAGTCCGAAAAGTGGGGGCGGGACTGAATAAAATATCTAATTATTCAACCAGTAGTCCTACAGACACACAACACATATCAGTGATCTTGTCTTGATGTGAATCGAACATCTATGGCATGCGGGTTTTATTTTGATCGTGCAATTCATCGTAATCCATTTCCCTCCTTAATTTCTTCTGACGGCGTACCTTCGAAATAGCGCGAAAGGCCCCGCGTCCTCACTTCTGAACTCGCGGTAAAATGCGGACCCCGCCCACGTAGGCGTTGACGCACAGTCGTTTCCCTCAATATCTTCTTTGTTTTCACTTCCACACTCCTGTCTTACAAAGAACAGACGCACCCTTGTGACTCACCCCATCCTCCGCGCCATCCAGGGTTCTTGAACCCACGCTAACGGTGTCCAGCTATTTCTAAGGTGCGGGCCACATTCCATTGCCCAACCCTGTCCCATTGTCCTCGCAGGATGTCTTGCTTCCCTTGCTATGTTCAGGTAGTCATAAGTTTCCTCATACAAGCTGATATTTCCTTCAACAAAATTATTTGCTACTCCACACAGACAGATAACATGAAACATTAATATGTGGCAATAATATCAAGGGTTCAATATGTCCGTTGATATTAGGCGGGAATAGAAAAATTTGACATGGGATTGATTCATTACTTGACAATGTTATTTCGTTCTTCAAGCGAGTATCATCATGAGATCTAGGTTAATCAATCACGTCGTATTATACAAGACAACACTAGCAAGTCTTTCAGCACTAATCCGCGTAGGGTGGACGGCTATTACCCCTGTTAGACCTATATGTTTTAGCGATAGGCCACCGATATAGAAAAAAAAAAGAAATATGCCAATTTGGAATTTAAATTCCACTGTTTTCGTCTTTTGGCATTGTGAAAAAAAAGGTTGCCCGGGAGAAAGGATTTAATGATAATAACACAGCAGTTAGCATGAAACAAGAGAAGAAAAAACCTATATACATTGGTCGTAAACTTAATATATTCTGTCTTATGATGTTATTTTAAACGAACACTTTGGCACGAAACAAATGAGAAAACATTGTACGAGGAGCATATCTTTCCCTACAAGCATTTAGACATGAAACAAATGTGAAAATATTGTTCGAGGAGCATGTCTTGCACTACAAGCACTTTGGCATGAAACAAATGAGAAAACATTGTATGAGGAGCACATATTGCACTCCAAGCACTTTGGCACCAAACAAATGAGAAAGCATTATACGAGGAGTAGATATTGCACTCCAAGCACTTTGGCACCAAACAAATGAGAAAGCATTATACGAGGAGCACATATTGCACTCCAAGCACTTTGGCACAAAACAAATGAGAAAACATTATACGAGGAGCACATATTGCACTCCAAGCACTTTGGCATGAAGCAAATGAGAAAGCATTATACGAGGAGCACTTATTGCACTCCAAGCACTTTGGCATGAAACAAATGAGAAAACATTATACGAGGAGCACATATTGCACTCCAAGCACTTTGGCATGAAGCAAATGAGAAAGCATTGTACGAGGAGCACATGTTGCACTCCAAGCACTTTGGCACCAAACAAATGAGAAATCATTGTACGAGGAGCGCATATTGCACTCCAAGCACATTGACAAGAAGCAAATGGGAAAACATTATACGAGGAGCATATTTTGCACTCCAAGCACTTTGGTAAGACTTAAGCACGAGCGACTGCATATAGGAGAGCCTGTGACTCTCGGTAGAAGTGTCTTTTCTTCCCCAAAATGTTCCTTTACCTGAGTAATCACGATGACATTACAGAATAATTTGCTCGAAGAAGGAACAGGGAACTCGCGTGAAAGCTACTGAAATCCAAACTGACCCGATCCGGCAACCTTGAGCTGAGCATGAGAGATGCAGACAGCAAACCCAAGCTCATTTGATCACAGCTGTTCTTTTGTGTCGTCCCTTGAGTCTGACTTCTTTGTGAGGGAGGTACATCTAAATCACAGCCGTTATTGGAAAAGGCCAAGGCCTTCAATAAGAGCGTCTCACTTCAAATTGCCCCGCCATTTATCTTTTCTTTTCCCAGGTTTTGTGCCATTTGACGTTTGACTTGTCTTCCTGTGCTGACTGACGCTCTCAGTGTCGCAATCTCCTGTGAAACGTGACGCAATAATGAACGAACAGCAAAACAACTAATTGGTTATGAGGATAATAATAATTATTATACGTTCTTAGGAGGCCAGAAGTCCAATTTAATTACAAAATGATTAATTGTTAAGGAGAAGTATACCTTCCTTATATCACTTTATATCAATTTCATAAGGCAAAATATTGAAAATATATACTGTATGTAATTTGATTCACATACCTTCTGGGAGTCATTAAATGTTCATTTTTCGATTTCCATCGACATTGCTGCAGCAGAAATCATTCCTTTTACTACCTATAAAAGTAAATTCTTACGATTCGGTGCCATCATACATTGACGTCACACAGTACGTCATACCCGTTGTCACCCGTTGCTAACATGTCGATACAAAATACACCACATGACACCACCCTAAGAAATCTGGACGCGTTAGGCTGTAACCATTGTCAAAACCATTGGTCTGGGCGGGTTAGGTTGTAACCATTGCCAAAACCTTTGGTCTGGGCGGGTTAGGTTGTAGTTATGGTCAATAACTATTGGATTGGACAAAACGAAGGTTAGAAGGTCGGGTGTAGGTGCGGCATTTGGCCGCGGGCAGCTAGCGGGGCACGGTTCACACAAAACCCTTGGTCCGTTCACAATATCTATATCGGGTGCGAAATAGTACCAAATGCGTAGGGTTGGCATTATTGACTCCTTGACAAAGAAGGCTGTTAGAGCTACAAATTCAATTATAAGTCGTGATCCTATTAGGGATAGCTGGGTGGGTCTCATGCAGTGGAGGAGTAAAAATCTATTACTACATCATCTCCAGATATTTTCCGGACTATTGATTTAGGTAAAATCGTTAATTTCAGTAGTTAAAAAAATGTATACAAAAGGTATACCTCTCGTTAAGTTTTACCAAAAATGCTCTATCATCAGGAATTTCCTAACTATCTCTGCATTACTATTTATAAAACTTTCAAAATTTGGGAAATTGGAATTTGAAGGAAGGCAGTCTGTGCCTCTGTAGTAAAATCATCGTTACTTCTGACATGACGCTAAAGCTATCTAGCAGCCAGAACCTTAACTATCCAATCACATGTAGCCATACAAATCGATATATCACGTTAAATCGCGTGATTTGTCGTAATATATCGATTTTATTGGCTGCCTTTGAATGGCTGGTTAAAGTGATATCACTTCTGACCACTAGATAAATCTAACAAAGGCTTTACTATAGTAATGAGGAGTATTACAGAATATTACATGCTTCTGCTACTTGAGGAGCAAAATAAGCAGTGACGGACGAAGCGAAGAGGATATAAGGCACAGGCAATGAACGTGATTTTGCGGAAAAGCAATTCGCTGAAACCAATTATAGATTTAGGTATTAGAAAGCCATTTTTTAAGCTTTTGTGGCGCTCTATGGAAGTGAAACTTGAACTGCTGCTGCTGCAGCAGAGGAGAGGAAAATAGGAGAATATGTCAGAACCTTCAATCAACCATCTTCCTGTTCCTAGAATAGAACCCACAATTTTGTGATACTGAATTGGACATTCTACTATAGTTTCACCGAGGAAAGTCATTTCTGCAAGTATGATATATTCTTGCTACTCTCAATCGATCCTGTAGAAAGCGACAGAAAGTTTTGTGAACGTCATATCTCTCCAAGTCACATTCATTCCCAGCCTTCAACAAATGAAAATAATGCTGTGACTTTCAGAGATGTGCAAAGCCAGGATCGTGGTATCGTAAAACTTGTGGGGGATGGAGTGGTCATTTATTCTGCGAGATAGCGATATAAAATTGTCTGCTCCTCCAAGAGTTACGACTACGAGGGACTTAATGTGGCCGGCCAACCGGGCTTTCATTAGCCAGTCACTGTGCTATGATGAGGTGCGAGAACTTAAGTCCGCTATCATTACGAGGTTAATAAACCTGGTGCAGTAATTTTCCCCTCGGGTTATGGCACCTTCTCTTAATGTATTTTTAACTTAACGTTATTACATTCCACCTGTGTATCCGGCAAAAACAATAAAGAATAATATTTTCAAGACTTACACAACAGTTGCGACCGCTCATGAGTAGCTTAATTGCTCTCTAAAAATTCACAGTGTTGTAAACATGAATTGGGAGATAAGGTTTTAGGATAGCATAAAATAACAAACTTTACATCAAGTAAGTGAACTACAATGTCGCCTCCGTAGCGTAGCGGTCAGCGTGGTTAGCTGCCACCCCGGAGGTCCTGGGTTCGATTCCCGGCTCTGCCACGAAATTTGAAAATTGGTATGAGGACTAGGACGGGGTCTACTCAGCCTCGGGTGGTACAAATGAGTAGAGGGGGTTCGCGTCGATTCCCACCTCAGCCATCCTCGAAGTGGTTTTTCGTCGTTTCCCACTTCGTCTTCGGGCAAATGCCGGGATGGTTCCTACTGTAAGGCCACGGCCACCTCCTTCCCTCTTCCTTGTCTATCCCTCCTAATCTTCCCCTTCCTTCCCTCATGAGGCCCCTGTTCGCTTTGCAGGTGAGACTACCTGGGCGCGGTGCCGGCCACACATCCCCAGTCGTATCCAATCTGTTCAGATGTGTTTCAGCTCTAGGACACTGCTCGTAGAGGCGGTAGAGGAGAGTTCCCTCGCTGAGTCCGTGGGAGCCACCAACCTGGTGGGTAAATACGATTGAAAAGAAAAAGTGAAGTACATACGACAAAGAAAGTGATCTAAATGTTGGTGGGGGCAGATGACCTCACAGTTCCGCCCGTTAAAACACCAATAACTAAATAACTGTTGGTGTTCATGACTTGTCAGTTAAAATGGAAGTAGATATGATTTTGATTTTACCGTGTATGAAACTCAGCAATTTTTCTAGGTTTGTGCCGTGTCCTAGGCGAAACCCCACACAAGACACGGCACAAACCTAGAAAAATTGCTGAGTTTTAATTCACTGACAGTGAAAGGCAATATACCAAATTTTTGGAAGCCTTCATAGGGAGGTTATGGCTGCTTGAGCTTTTAGTATCGCAGTAATGCGGCGCAGGTGCGCTTTATAAAAAGGGAGGTAGCGCGCAGTTCGCTACTCCAGTGGGGTTCCGGGAGGGGACACCAAGGGCCTGCTGATGAGCCAGTTTGGTGTCCTGGGCGAAACCCCACACAAGGCACGTCACAAACCTAGAAGAATTGCTGAGTTATAATTCACTGGCCGTGAAAGCCAATATGACCATGCATGGTTCAACACTTGCGCTCGCAGTGATAGATTTAGTGAACTACATACGACAAAGGATGGGGTCTACCGCTTTGTGTCCTGGCACCTGGCGACGAACGTTGGAACATAATAGAGCGTTAATCAAATCTAACCTTAAGTATGCTTGGTATTTAAGTTTAGTAGGTTAAGAATGGCATTAGAGTATTTATTTTTAACAATTTGCACTGTGTGTGGTTAAGTGTAAGAGAGGGCCAAGAGCCAATACTTCGCCACAATAAAGGCAGCAATAATATTAATATTGTAGGAAGTTATCCAGCTCGTTACAGAACCAACCGCAATGGAGAGAGACTTCTGGAGCTCTGTAAGGCGTTCAACCTTGTTATGAAATCTACTGCTTTCAAACACGGCCCAGGAAAGCAGAAAACGTGGACTTCTCCAAATCTAAAACTTGGTGAATTCCAAATCGATCATGTCGCTATTTCACGCAAGGCACACCGAGAGATCCAGAATGTAAAAGTCCTGAGAAGTGTAAATCTTTCCAAAATCAAGGTTAAACTTCTTCCAAGAAATACCAGGAGGGTCTGCCGAAGAGAGATCAACAGGTTTGGCACAGAGAAGCTACACGTGAATCACGAGTTTACTGAGAAGCTTGAAAATTTGGATCCACAGAACTGGGAACTGAACCGTTTTCCTTCTCCACCTGTAGTCTTGCCTTTTTTTTCTCTTTTCTTCGGCGTGTCAATTATCGGAATTGTTCTCTTTTCTTCTTGGTTATAACTGGCCAGGGTAGCCGAGCAGATCAGTGGACATATCTATAATTGCTGATCAAGGTTCGTTATACTGATTTCTTACTATGCCGAATCGTGATCAGTGACACCTCTTTCCTTTTTATCTTCTTTTTTCGTCTCCTGTGACAACCGTTTGTTACTCTCAGGGCAGTCTTCTGTTTTTTCTATCCTGGTAGGACCTTTTTGTTTATGCGCCCGCTCTCATTTTCGAGATGCGTTGCTTTTCTATCCGTTTTTACCCGTTCGTTTGTGTTTTTTTATAAAGGTGCGCGTAGAGGTGCGAATCTAGTTTAATGTAATTCCGTGATGCCGGATTAATGCTGATACCATCAAGGTAAGTTACGTATTTTTGTCTTTGCTCATCGTATGGAATACTAGGGCGTATCGCCTATTCTAGTATGTCCATGGAGTATCTGTTTCGTTCCCGTTATTCTTTGTCCCCATTTCGTCGTATCTTTTGTGTAGGTATTTGGTCCGGATTACTGAGTAGCGTGTGTTCAACAGTAAGACCTATGCCATACCTCTTATCTTGTGTTTGCCTCTTATCTTAGGATTGCGTTTTCATATGCAAGTCCTTGAGTATGGCTTAATCCCTTTCTGACGTAACTTATTTTGATGGATATCTTTTATTTTGTGTTGCGATACCTTTCTCGTAATTATTTTTAATATCGGTTACTTGCCCCTTTTTGTGTTTATTCTTTTACGTCTTATCTATGCGCGCTTTTATTAATACTCCGTCCCCCTCGCACCCCCTCATCTCCTTCAGGGGTATTTGAGATACCGTTCGCTCCTTTGACGGTAGACTCACTTTCCCCGACTCTTGTCTAACCCTTTTAATCTTTATATTTCACAATGTAATTTTACTCTTTACGAGTATACTTTCCCAGATGTGTTCCCCCCTTTATCGTTTCTCCCTATCGATCTTGACATTTACGTTTCGGTCCTTTCGCCCGTTATTTTACCTAGTATCACATGTTTGTCGTCCACTTAATCTCATTCATAGCATGTAATGCTTACTCGTCATTCCTTGATGTTATCTCTTTGGTCAATACATTACCTCTTCTTTGCCTATGTGTTGAGTATGTGTACCTTATTTAGTTTTTATTTCTTTAGGCTAAGCTAAGCTAGGCCCATAATGTATAGCGCATTCGAATAGAACTTGCATTCACATGGCAGTGAATGTACGTTCAATCCATCGCCTCTGATACCTTCATAACCTTAGTCCGCCAGGCTAATCGGTACACAATTCCACTGCGAACTACATCTTGCGAAAGGCCAGACGGCACAGAACAACTACGAGATGCCATGGTGAGAACAGCTAAAGAGATAGTCCCACTAACAAAAAGAAGGAGACATCTCTGGTGGGCCAGTGAATGTGAAGCACCAATAAGGCAGAGACAACTAGCATGGCAGAGATGAAACTCTCAGAAGAATTCAGATAACTGGGAGAGTTTTCTGTTAGTGAGGAAACATGCTGCAAAAACCATACGTGGGGTAAAACGTTCCTACGGCAAAAGTCAGTTGGAAAGGATTCAACAAGACTTCAAGACGAACAACATTCAAGATTTCTACAGAACCTTCAGACAGAATCTCACTAAATACACTCCACCTAGCCTACACTTCAAAGATCCTAAGGGAAAAACTGCCTATAATGACAAGGACAACTGCACTATCCTGGCAAATTATTTTGAGACTCTCCTTAACTGTAAAAGCCCAGGATCCTCATTCTCATTTGAAGACAATCCAAATATAAACCCGGACTCTACACCACCAACCAAAGAAGATGTTATGCAGATCATTCTGTCTGTTAGGTAGTCAGCCCGAAGGCTGGTTGGATCCTCAAAAAGTACCGCCGTTACGTTATGTGAGTAGATACCCACAAAAACCCAAGGCAGCGCTACGTTGAGGCGTTCTAGGCAAGAAGAGGAGTGAGGTAGTTTGCCATATGCAGATCATTAAGTCAATTAAAAACAATAAGGCACCAGGCGAGGATTCAATAATCGCCGAATTATGGAAGCATGCTGGCAACGTAGCTATCGATAAGCTAACAGAAATAATTAGTGAGATATGGGAAAAGGAGGAATTCCCTATTGATTGGACATCAGCTCTGCTTCACCCTCTTCACAAGAAAGGTGATAGAACGAATGTGAACAATTACTGTGGCATCTCCCTCCTTGCAATAACATACAAAACCCTTTCAAAAGCCCTTCAAACAAGAGCAGCGGAACAGTTGTATCCACAATTAGGGGAATATCAAGGGGGATTTTTGGAAGGGACGATCTTGTGCCGCACAGATTTTGAACCTTAAATCTATTCTTCCATATCTGAAGCTTAGAAACAAACAGTTTGTAGTGACCTTCATTGACTTCAAAAAGGCTTATGACTCTGTCGATCGACCGACCCTATTTGATATACTGAAAGAACTGGGACTGGACAACAAAACAAGAGCAATTATTCAGAAAACCTTAACCAACACTACTTCCAAAGTGAAATTCAGGAGAGAAATTTCAGAGCCCTTCGAAATCAAGACTGGTGTAAGACTGGGAGATGGACTATCACCTTTGCTCTTCAACTGTGTGCTCGAAAAAGTCATCTGGCAGTGGCGAAAAGTAATGTATATTAGCAAGTCAGAAAATGGAGTCATATTGGGCTACAAAAAACAGAATCTGATAGTTGACTGCCTAGCATTCGCAGATGACCTCGCAATTTTTTCAGATTCCATCGATGCAGCCGCAGCGCAAATGAATGAACTCCAGATTCAAGCAGCAGAAGCGTGCCTTAAGATCTCCTTTGAAAAAACAGAATTCATCACTAATATCAAGTTACCGCCAATAGAGCTGGATGTAGGACAGGAGAAAATCAAGCAAACGAAAGCGTTCAAATATTTGGGTGAGTGGATAGACCCCAATCTCTCCGAGAAGGCAGCTTTCGAGTGACGAATCAGGAAAATGGAAATGGCATATAATCTAAGGCCATTTACAACAAGAAATCCATATCAATAAATGCCAAGTTAAGACACTACCAAACAGTCATCCGTCCAGAGGCTTTGTATGCTGCAGAGTGCCTTGAAATGCATCGCAAGGGACTAACAGAGAATCTGGAAGTGAAAGAAGAAAAATTCTAAGAAAGATCTTGGGTCCGGTAAAAGAAAATGGGGAATATAGGAGACGGCACAACCACGAACTTTACACCCATGTGGAAAAAATAACTGATACCATGAGGAAACGGAGAATTGCTTTTTACTGTCATATAACAAGAATGAACCCAGCACGATTGACAAATAGAATGTTCACCTACTTCATCAAAAAGAAAACCAATGGAGCTTGGTTCACTGAAGTGGACAGAGATTTACAAGAAGTGGGAATTACAGGCAACGATATTTGGGAACGTGCCACCCTTAAACAAAAACTAACAGCACACCGATGTTTCCAAGAAAAGCCAAAGCTTCCAACTGGCAAGAAGTGGACTGCAGAAAGGAAACAACAGCATCGAGAACTAATGCGAAAGTACTGGGAGGATGTTAAAGCTCGATGCAACAAGAAGCAGTTGAAATGACGTGATCCTTAGATGACCGAATCGAAATACTAATAATAATAATAATAAGAAGAAGAAGAAGAAATTGCAGAAATTATTCTGAATATTTGGCAAACGAAAACAATTCCAGATGGCTAAAAGACTACTCTTATCCATTTAAAAAAAGCCTACCATTCAATAGATAGGTCCTCATTATTCCAAATTCTAGAAGAAAGGGAACTAGATCCTACAACCCGAGAACTTATAGAACAAACACTAGCTGTCCCAAGGCCTAAGGTGAGATTTATGGCGGTAATCTCAGAAACATTCGACATTCAAACAGGTGTGCGACAGGGCGATGGACTCTCTCCTATTTTGTTCAACGTCATCCTAGACAAGGTTATGAAAGAATGGGAGAAGGAACTCAAGAAATGCGAATTTTGAAAGACAATCCGACTTTGCATTCCCAAAAACAACCTCTACATACCATAGGCTACCTTGCATTTGCGGATAATCCGACGATACTAACCGAAGATGAGATGAGGATACTTAAAGAAAGTGCGGAAAGGGTGGGACTACAGATCTCGTTCGAAAGAACTAGATTCTTCTTTTCAATGGCAGATATAACGAGCCTAAAATCAAAATACGGTACAATCAACGGGGTCTCGCACTTAAAATACTTCGGAGAATTCATCGAGCTGACAGGCCTTGGAAATATCTCACAACAAATTCATCTACAAGAGGCCAAAAAGGCATTAGGGTTAGTCCAAAACATCTACAACAAAAAGTCTCTGTCAAATCAGACAAAAAGTCGGCACTACAGCACAGTCATAAAACCAACAGTCTTTTACGCAAGTGAAACTCTGACACTTAACAATAAACATGAACTATGTATGTATGTATTATTTACGGTCTCCTCTAGTAACAATATAATAATTAACAATAATGTTTACGAGTATAAACAAAACAAAAACAACAACCACAACCATACAGACACGCACTCAAACAAGCATTCATTCATACAATCCCTTTGTACAGGAAACATTAAAATAATTATTAAAGAATAACCAAAACTATCCACACTAACGGAAAAAGTCAAAAATATAAATTAAAAGATAAGAAGAAGTTCAGAAACTGGGGAAAAAAGCAATACAAGAGTGACTTTCGAGGATCTAGAAAACAGCAAACAAAAAATACATTACTTCAATCGATCGTACATTCAATCAAAAAATCAATTAACAATTCATTCAACCACATATTCAATCAATCTATCAATCAAACACAAATAGAAATGATCACAATATACTTGAAGAAATTAAAAACGTAGACGGGAAGATCATTAGGAAAATCTTAGGCGCAAGATATACCCAAGATGGTTACAGGCTACAATCAATCAAAACAATAGAAGAGTATTCAAACATCGAAATTGATATTAAAAAAAGGCGAATTAAATTCTTTGGTCATCTCACTAGACTATCAGAAGATCGATTGACGAATAGGATAATAGATTATGTAACCTCACTCAAGAACTTAATATCTTGGCTAGAGGAACTTCAGAAGGACCTCAAAAACGCTAACATAAGTTCAACAGACATTTCAGAAAGAGGCTCCTTCAGACACAAAGTAAACAAATGGGAAGTTACATCAGAGCAACCAAAACAAAAACAGTATAGACCATAGTGGTAGGAAGACCGTAATCAAGCCTTCTTGGAAAGAATGAAAACCTATTGGAACAACAAGAAGAACCAAAAAAGTGAGTTATTTGCTTAACGTCTTCCATTTATTCGGAGAATTCGCTTAAAATAAATAAATAATAATGGCAATAATAATAGGCTAATCCATCAACAGTTTAAAATATCCAAATGAGAGTAGCTTCTATCAAGCTCCAAAAGATCGTATGCAGTTAAATGCTAGCTTCTAGTCGGAGTTCCCCAGGGATCGGCGCTCTCACCTCTATAGTCTTTGAGTGGCGAGGAATGATTTATCATCTCTCCATGGATATGCTGAAAGTGCCTCTTCATTCCTCTTGCAAAGTCATAATGAAACCTAAGTAATTCTTCTCTTCTCCAGTAGGTAAGTAGCACTTATCGGTACATTCTTATCATGATAGGAGTGTAGTTTCTTAAATTTTCACTAGAAGTCGCATACAATAATTTGATCTCATGTTACGATTTTTAAAAAATAGTGAATCTCGCGCCCACCCCTCTTGCACACATGTCTAGCAATAATTGTGGACTTGCGAGACGAAGTTATGATGATTTAGCAGGTTATATAAATAGTTTAGGGTATGACGACGATTATGTATTTTCAGAAAGTAAATTGGAACTTTGGGATCATGCTGAAACCTCTTGTGGCTAGGTTCTAGTCGGTGAAAGTAATTCTCAAATAGATTTTGCTAGGGGAACGCCACCAAGAGTTGTGATTATTGATAGTTCAGAGAGTGACGATTGTCAAAGTAATATCGCCAGGATTTAGTGATGTTACTCCTAATTGTGATTTAACATACAATTAACTATCACATTCATTCCTCGAGTGTAAATGTAGTGCTCCGATTGGTTAGTAATTTGTGCATTACACGTCATCCAGGGGCAAGCAACCCTCTTTTCGCTTTTCCTGGTTCAATGGGTGGATCTGTGCCAGGCGAGATGTCATATTGAATCGCTCTTACGCAACGCTGATGTGATATCGCCGCGATACTGTCATTGCACAAACCGTCACATTTCATCTTCTCAGCAAGGTTTATTCTCCATATATGAAGCTTTGGTAGCTGCTCTATTTATATTTATACGTTTGGACCCAGGCGAAGTTAGAGTCGGAAATTCATTGTCTGGGATAGTGACAGAAAATACGACCTCAAAATGGTAGATCCAATAGGAAAGTGGTGGAGTCAAATAAATAAATAAATAAATATATTAATTAATTAATACATAAATAACGTTACAAGGTTCCTTCCTTCTCTCTCTCTTTCTTTCTTTCTTTCTTACTTTCTTCCTTCCTTTCTTTCTTTCTTTCTTTCTTTCTTTCTTTCTTTGTTTCCTCATCGCTTCTTTCTCGTCTTGCTACTGTCCTTTTTTGATCCCTTTTCTCTTGTCTTTCTTTCTTTCTTTCTTTCTTTCTTTCTTTCTTTCTTTGTTTCCTTCTTCGCTTCCTTCTCATCTTGCTTCCCTCCTTTTTGCTCCCTTTTCTCTTGTCTTTCTTTCTTTCTTTCCTTCTTTCTTTCTTTCTTTCTTTCTTTCTTTCTTCTCTCCTTGCACCCTACCTTCCTCCTCGCCTTGCTTCCCTTCTTTCTTGCCTCCTACTTTATATCCCTGCTTCCTTTCTTCTCTCATTTGTTTCATCTTAATTTCCTTCTCTCATTACTTGCTCAATTCCTTTTCTCCTCGCTTCTTTCGTTCCATTCTTGCTTAGTTCGTCCACTCCTTGCTTTAGTTGTTCTCTCCTTGCTTGTATTTCTGTTTGCTTCCCCCTTTTCTTACTCGCCTGTCTTGTTTTCGAATCCCCCGAGTATGAGCAGGTGAGCTGTAGCAAGTGAAACTGACCCTCCTAGTTATATTTCCCGGTCACGCTCGCTGGAGATATTGGGCTGAGGTCATGTCATTACCCTCATTACCATACAAATTGAGGATCACAAGATTATCCCCAGTGCCTAATAATTCTAGCTACCGCCCCTGCAACTCAAGTATTTGTGACGCACATCCACAGTGCATGAACATTCTCTCTTTGCCATGTTTCGAGATAGGAACTTTATATTGTCTAAAATAGGCGGCTTCGGTGGCGTAGTTGGTAGCATGCTGAGCTTCTATGCCCAAGGTCACGGGTTCAAACCCGTGCAAAGTCATCAGATTTTTTAAGAGCGATAGAAATTCCCAGTGTGCCTTCATTCGGAGGGAAAGTAAAGTCGGCGGTCCAATGTCATAGAAATATGTCATGAAAAAGAACCTTCCACTAACTACACTTGTCTGAAGCTAACATTTATGGGTTGGAATTGATAATGATCTATTTGTTCCAACGTTCGCCACCAGGTGCTGATGGCGATGCCATCTAGTAGCCAAGTCCGCAAGCTAGGTGTCGTGGACGGTAGCATTTGGTAGCAAAAGTAGGAACTACTTGAAATTACTGTCTGCAGTCCTTACTTGAATTAAAACAGATAACACACACTAATACAGTCATCACAATTAACACCGGTTACAAGACAGATTCTACACACACCCAAAGTACATGGGGCTACATGACCGAGTTGTCGCAGCCCCTAAACTAAGGAACCAACCATTGTTTACAAAGAATCGTATGGTGCGAATAAAACGTAAGAAATGCTTAATCAACGAAACGCTGACCCTTTAGGAACTTCTTCAAAGGACATGCCAGTGATCCTGAGGAAGAGTGGTTTCACCACCAACCAGCGTCCTTCTTCGTGGAATTGTTGTGACAGGTGGCTAACTCTCAAACTGTCTTCTGAATCCTGCCGTGTTTCTTTATAGACATCCACTTGAACAACCGTTCCAACATTTCAGTACCAGCTAGATTTTGTTTTGTACTGACCAATTGGAAGACGAGAGGTCGTTTAAGAGTGAGAACGCGTACGAATCTAAGAGTTATGTGTCCCCTCCATCTTTTGAATGTCCGACATTCACGGCTTAGAATCTAACCTGAAACACTGTACCGTTGGTCGAACAAGGGAACCAACATCTGAGGGGTCTGTGTTTACTTTCTATTTTAATTATGTTTAAAACAAATGTTGAAGAGCTATGTATGGAGCGTCGCGCTATATGGTAGCGAATCTTGGACAATAGGAGTGAGAGAGAGAGGAAAATACTGCTAGCATTTGAAACCTGATGCTATAGAAGGATTATGAAAATCAGCTGGAAAGAAATGGTCACAAATGAGGAAGTCTTTAGGAGAGTGGGGAAGAGAAGATGCTTCCTTAAAAAATTTAAAAGAAGAAGGAAGCACCCCGTGGGCCACATACTGCGACACAATGGACTGCTTAAGCTAATAATTGAGGGAACAGTAGACGGCAAGAATTATAGAGGAAGACCCAGACTGGAATACATGAGTCAAATACTAGACGATATGAGTTGTGGCTCATAGTGTGAACTGAAGAGGAATGCGGAGAGACGGGAAGAATGGTGAGCTGCTGCCAATCATACTCACGGCTGTTAACCACAGAGAGAGAAACTAAATATGTATTCTTAAACTGTGTTACGAAGGGCTGATGGCCTCGATGTTCCGCCTTTTAAAACAACAACAACAACAACAACAACAACAACAATAATAATAATAATAATAATAATAATAATAATATTACTAATAATAATAATAATTACGGCTCGGATTCGAGCATATTTGCATATTTGTTTCCTGAATAGTACACATTGAAAGAAGTCTTTCGGTGGTATTTTCACCTCTCTGGGACATTGAAAGAAGTCTTTCGGTGGTATTTTCACCTCTCTGGGACCAACAGAATTGAAATTTATCGAGCATATAAATGCATAATACCGCGGTTTTCAGAATAGAAGCATATAAATGCATATTCTTGTGGTTTTCGTCTAAATAGTTTGTTTTTCTTCGAATTCTCCTCCGAATTCGGGCCCTGACAATCCTTAAGGTTCGAAAACAGAAATAATTATTGAAAAGCCTATCGGATGCGACTAATAAAACCGCAGGCTTTTAACCTTTTGTGAAGTTGTTCTCGTCATTGAAACTTTTATTGACTGATTTAAGAAAATCATTCAAAACTGAAAACATAGAAAATTTCTTGTTGTACAGAGCAATGCAGATCTACGTCATTGACTTGCCTAATTCTGAACATCTTGTAAATGAACTTTTAAACTGTATCTTGTATAAGAGTACTTCTCTTATATATACTTGTAAAACTTGAATGCGAGTATATTGCAGTGTATCATACATACAATTAGAAAATAAAACTCTTATTTAAAGGTATGTTATTGGTTTTTTCGTTTCACTTTCCTTTCTAAATTTTTAACGGTGTTTTTCGAGCAAATTCTGCATATTTAACCGCATATAAAGGGGGTATCGAGCATATCTATCGAGCATATAATGGGTTTATAATGGGGTTTTCGAGCATATAATGGTTTTTTCGAGCATATCTATCGAGCATAAAACACATGGTTTTCGAGCATATCTGGAGATTTTATCGAGCATATCGATCCGAGCCCTAATAATAATAATAATACTATGTATATTAAGGCTGAAGAGAATACAATATGCAGAGTTCAATAAATTAACTAAAAGAGAAATAGAAATGATATGAGGCGCTACAAGCAGAAACTTATCGAGGACGTTATAGACTCAACAAAATCAGTGAAAAGGGCTAGAAACGAACTGTGTGAAGGGAGAAATTGGATACCAAGTATGCAGAATAAGAGAGGAGAAAATGTGACCAAAAGAGATGATTCGGTGGAATGTGCAACTGATTTCTACAGATCCTTATATTCCATGCCAACAAAAGAGTTACAAGAACTTGCAGAAAGTCATCTGAATCACACGGATGCCGAAACAGACGAAGTGTTGCCCATTCTTCCGAGCGAAGTGAGAGCTGCGATCTCGGACTTGAAACTTGGAAAGAGCCCTGGAGATGATGGTATTTACAACGAACTCTTGAAAATAGGAATAGAGGAACTTATTTCACCAGTAACCGAAATATTTAATAACATTTTATTCATGGAGGAAATCCCAGCGCAGTGGACAGCGAACACCATCATCTTATTACATAAGAAAGGCAACAGAGATAGCCTAGACAACTACAGACCGGTGAGTCTTATGTCCAATCTATACAAGCTATTCTCAAAAATAATACTTCGCCGAATTACGAGAACTCTGGATGAAAATCAACCCACAGAGCAAGCTGGATTCAGAGCAGGACACTCGACAGCAGATCACCTGCAAACCATGACGCAAATAATAGTGAAGGCCGAAGAGTATAATCTGAAGTTGTACATAGCATTCGTAGATTATGCGAAAGCCTTCGACTCAGTGGACCAACCAAGCGTCGTGAAAGCACTACACAACCAAGGGATCCCCACGAAGTACTTGCGGGTGCTTTCTAAACTGTATTTAAACAGCTGGGCAAAAATCCAAATGGAAAAAGTAGGCGATAAATTCTATCTACAGCGAGGCGTAAGACAAGGCGATCCATTGTCACCTAAACTGTTCACGAGCGTCTTAGAGGACATATTTCGGAAGTTAAAATGGGGGCACAAATACGGAATCACAATCAATGGAAATAGACTGACGAACTTACGATTCGCCGATGATGTGATTCTGTTTGCAAAATCGAGTTCGAGGCTGGAAGAAATGTTAAAAGATCTGCATGAGGAGAGCAACAAAGTGGGCTTGAGCCTCAATCCCAGCAAGACAAAAGTTATGACAAATCATGAAGCAAAGAAACTCATGGTGAAAGGAAGAGAAGTAGAATATGTGTCAAACTTTGTATATCTGGGCCAGTCACTATCTTTTCAGCAAAATATGGATAAGGAAATCAACAGGCGGATATCGTCAGCATGGCAAAAATTCTGGAGCCTGTCCTTCATATTGAACAGCAGAGAGCAAGACAAAAAGGCGAGTGACGGACTCGTGTGTACCTCCCGTTCTCCTCTATGGAGCACAAACGTGGTCAATAACTAAGAAGCAAGCTTCGAAGTTGGAAGTGTGCCAGAGGAAAATGGAGAGAAAACTTCTAAACATTACATTAAGGAACATAATTAGAAACGAGGAAATCAGGAAGAGTACAGGACTAGAGGATGTCATCACGAGGGCCAAGAAACTGAAATGGACATGGGCAGGCCATGTACTGAGAATGTATCACGCAAGGTGGGCCTACTCAACTACAGTGTGGGAGCCCAGAGATGGAAGAAGAAACCCCGGCCGTCCAAAGACCAGATGGGCAGATGAGTTCCAGTCGATAATGGGGAAGCAGTGGATGAGAGCGGCAGGTCAACTGAATTCGTGGAGGACTGTCGTCGAAACAGTTTGTTTGAAACATTCCTCGACTCATCGTCAGCTTAGATAAATCTTCAGGATAATATGGACTAGGTCCAAGTTTCACGAGTGAAAATGTTTAACATAATACGATCATTTGTGAGGAAGATGAACAAGAGTGTAAATAGTCAGGACAATTAGTTTTAAGTTACTATTAAGGTAAATGTTCATCAGCCTAGCTCATCTGATGAAATATTTCAGAGCTACCCTGCTAGCAGGAGGCCTTTTCCCTTTATGGGATTTACCATTGGCTAATAATAATAATAATAATAATAATAATAATAATAATAACAAAAATAATAATAATATTAAGGCATTCTCTGCCCAGATTACTATATAAATAATTCATGGTTTTGGGCTAATGCCGTGTGTATTTAAATTAGAACCATACGTTTCGGAGAAACCTTGTCTCCTTTTTCAATGGAATCAAACAATGTGGCCAAAGAAAGTATATCAATGAGATTTAAAACAAGATGTTTAGTAAAGAACATATAGCCTACTTTCTCCTAAATGTATGAGTATAGTTATAACTCGTTGTTATTATAAAAGAGTATAATAGAATCATTTCTTGGTTGAAGACCTTAGAAACTATTTACCTCTACCAAACGCCACAACCTAGAAAAAAACTACTACCATCATTGAAGAAAGATAGATAAGAAGTATCTCAAGAATGTTATGGATCTGGAGACATAATCGACCGGACTGGCTGCGTGGCTCTGCGGTAACGTTCTCGCTTGCTGGGCCCTAGGTTGCAGGTTCGTATCCTGGCGCAGTCAGCTGGCATTTGAGGGTGCACAAATGCGAGGGAGCCGTGTCAGTAGATTTACTGGCACGTTAAAGATCCCCTTCGGGCCAAAATTCCGGCACCCCGGCGTATCTAAAAGCAGCAGTAGTTAAAAGGGTCGTAAAACAAATAACATTATTATTATTGTTATTATTACATAATCGACCTGCCGTGGGAAACATCCAACTTTGAGTTGAGGCATGTCATTACACGTCTGGTTGTGCATGGCTTTCACAACCCTAATTGAATTAACAAATCTTTCCGTGTCCCTACAGAGACGTGTGTATACAAACTATGTGGATATTTTCGATTGCTATTAGCCTGAAATAAAAGTATTAATAACCTGAATTAGTACCAGCGGCTAGAATTCAGTTACTATGTGAAATCGTTTTGTTCTTTACTTCAAATAACATTTTCAAATAACGCACAATAAACTGTAACAAACCCTTTAAAATAAGAAGTAAAAATGTATCATAGTTTCATCCTGTCATTCTTCAAATTCGATGCGCATAGAATGCCAATGGTATACTATCAATGGAGTCCCATGTAGACCAGTCGTGAAATCCAGTGGAGAAATATCGAACAATACAGTATAATCCTAACAGGGCGAGTGCATTCTAGCGGCCATAAGAAGAAACTTTTCAATAAAATCTGGAAGTTAATAAGTAGGCCGGCGTGCAGTTACCTTTTTGGCTGCTAGATGTCTCGAGAAAATCTGCTGGCGAATTATGTTTTAATTAAATATATGTTTTGCACCGTAATATGCACAATATAAGGCTTAATTTTAAAATGTCTGAGTCATTACAAAGCAACAAATATGTAAAATTTCAAGCAAAAAACCAAACTCTGATGGGGTTTGAACCATAGGCATATGAATGACAGACTAACGGTTTACCACGGAGCCATTTGTGCCAACGAACATTGATCTATATAAAATGACTTACATAGAACTTGTTAGCAAATAATGATTTAGACCTAACGATTTCATCAGTGGAGTATATTGTTTATGTATAAAGCATTTCATACTATGTTTATTTATTTTGTATCAGTACGCTATATTGCATGCAATACTCAAATTAGTGAAATATAAGTCTGGCACAAGATATCCGCTGCCACCTTGTCTTCTTACCGAGACGGCTCAGCTTTTTAAAATCACTTCTGCACTATAGTATTACAAAATAAACTTTTAATTTCGAACGTGCCTCTTCCTTTAGAACAGTTAAATCGATTCTCGGCTCGATAATCGGAACTGGTGGGTCCCATGATATGGATTATAAAGTTTGCATAATTCGCACGGCCGCCATCCTGAAATGGTACGGCGTATGACCTTGTAGTTTGGTCACAAGACGCGTCCTATATGAAGGTATGTTATTACCAAATTTGGTAGAGATCGGATAATTTAGTTAGTCGCTATTTGATTTTACGTTTTGAACGTTTGAGTGGCCGCCATTCAGATTTGGTAAAGATGGCGGCAATATAAAACATGACACTGAGGTGCCCTTTGCTTGTTCTACCTCTGTACCAAATTTCGTTCAATTCGGTTTCACCGTGTTCGAATTGATAGGGGGGGACAGACATTCAGAGTACACACACTCACACACACACACATACACACACACAAACAGACACACAATTTTTGGCCCTGTAGTGATCTAATAAGTCTACTTTCATTTTTTGCAAAAATCGAAAGTAGGATAAATTCCTCTGTTCGTCGCCAGAGAGCAGCTGCCAGAAATTACTGTATGGACCATGGTAGAACGGCGGACAGAATAGTAAGTAAGGAGAAGGTAAATGTCAGTCAACCCCTGGCACTATACAGCCCATGACGGGCTAAGGCCGACCAAGCGACCGCAGCCCAGCCATTCGGCCTGCAGATATTGAGGTGACGCGTGATCAGCACGTCGGGTCCCCTCGGCCATTAATCTTGGTTTTCATGATCGGGGCGCTGTCTCACTGTCAAACAGCTACTCAATTGTCCTCACGAGGCTGAGTGCACCCCGTTCTAACCCTCACGTCAGTTTTAAAATCCCTGACGGAGCTGGGGATCGAGCCCGGGGCCTCCGGGTGATAGGCAGGCGCGTTACCCCAACACCACGGGGCCGGCGAGAAGGTAAATGGGGCGAGGTGAAAATATAGAGACTCCTCGAAGAATGAGGAAGCCTCCCAAGTCTTGAAGGACCTGAGAATATAACTCCAGTATTTTTTAGATAATCGGCAAGTGTGTTACCCCTTCACATCGGGGCTGAGGAGTACAGATCATTAATTGTAGACCTCGTTCTCTCGACAATCATACGGTCGCACATAGGAGGGTGGTTCTTCACCCACTATTGAACACATTGCTGGCACAGCGACGTGACGTATGAGACACTGCTCAACAAAAACACTGTTCTGTGCCGTCAGCAAAACTTAACGATGCATCGATCTGCTCCCATAACTTCCCCTCGGAGAGTTGCTAAAGGCAAAGTTCCAGATATTCTCCCGATACACACTTAATACACAGCTGCATCGCTTTTTCCGTCTACACAGTACCTATAGAAGCGACATTAAAATGTCATTAACGTATACTGTTACCAGATTCTCAGTCGCCTGCGTAGCGTAACGGTCAGCATGGTTAGCTGCCGTCCCGGAGGTCCTGGGTTCGATTCTGGGCTCTGCCACGAAATTTGAAAAGTGGTATGAGGACTGGAATGGGGTCTACTCAGCCTCGGGTGGTCCAAATGAGCAGAGGGGGTTCGATTCCCACCTCAGCCATCCTCGAAGTGGATTTCCGTGGTTTCCCACTTCGTCTGCGGGCAAATGCCGGGATGGTCCCTACTGTAAGGCCACGGCCGCCTCCTTCCCTCTTCCTTGCCTATCCATCCCAATCTTCCCTTCTCTTCCCTGTTCGCTTTGCAGGTGAGGCCGTCTGGGCGAAGTGCTGATCACACCTCCTCAGTTGTATCCAATTCGACCAAGTGTTCCCAGCTCTAGGACACTGCCTGGAAAGGCGGTAGTGGTGAGTTCCAGTGGCGACTGGTGGTCACCGTTCTTGGTATACCGCACCATTTACCCCTTACATCCCCCCCCCCCTCCTTTTTTTCCATGCCTCAACCTCTTGTCAAAGTTGATTTTTTAAATTTTGTATTAGAGAACATTTACATAACTTCTAAGAAACACACTTTATAGCTATAATTTTGGATAGGTTATCCAAATAAATTGAGGTCACTAGCCAATTGTTTTAGCCGGGGATATAAGGTCGGATTCCTTTCCTAACGCCACGTGATCTTCCATGTGAAATATTTAGCGTGCTGTCACCGGAATTCGAACCTCGACCGTCCGGGTAAAACCAGTGCGTCATCCTCCCTCTGCAAGGACTATGTCCTTATACATTAAAAAAATCTTCGTTTAACGCCTGAACACGGCCTACATGAAACTGCTTCTAGGTAAATGGCCTTCGAATCCCCTCGCCCTTCTAGTTCAATTTGACAACGTACAGAGTACATTTCATCTTTACGCTGCCTTCTCTCTCTCCCCGTTCTTGACCAGGTCTAAAATTTTACGAAAACAAATAAACATTGATCCATTTCCGAAGGATCTCAATTATACATTGTCTCATCATTAGACATGTTCAAACATGAAAAGCGCATTCATTCATAACCAATGTAATAATGCAATTAAAGAAGAGCCAGTATCTCAAAGTGAAAATATCTTCTGGAAAGCGAACATTCAGCCTCAATCAATAAAATAATACCGGGTGAGTTAGCCGTGGTCGTTCAAACATCCGGGAGGCGAGGAGGTTCGAATCCCCCCGCCGGCAACCTTGAAGATGGTCTTCAGTGGTTTCCCATCTTCCTTCCAAGCAAATGCCGGGGTTGGTCCCTAACTATAGGCCACAGCCGCTACCTTCCAACTCCTCGTCCTTACATTCCAACTTTCCTCCCCAACGGTACATGTAGCTCACCCATTGGGTGTCCGTCTCGAAGAAGCTACAAAACTGGCGAGCCGAACATGTCCTCGGACACTCCCGGCACTAAAAGCCATACGCTAAAAAAATATATATAGTGTAAACTACCTTGACATATTGTTTCCCAACCTTGGTCTGCCAGGAAGAATTTTACTTGAAAGTAAGTTCCATTCACTTAGATTTCTAAAAGTCCACCTCGTGGCGTAGTGGCTAGTATTCTGGGGCTGTTACTGCGGAGGTCCGTGTTCGATTCTCTGCTCTACCAAGAAATGTAATTCTAGTCTGAAGGTTGGGATTCACTCAACCCCCAAGAGGCAGAAATGAGAACAGGTGGTTCGATTCCAACCCCCAAACATCCTAGAAATGGTCTTTCGTGGTTTCTTACTTTCACTCGTACATATCTTAAGGCCACAGCCGCCTCCTACCAAAATCCTGGCAACGGTACAGCCATCATAATGACATATCTCATCAGTTTCCCCACGCACCAAGCCAGGGGTGGATTTAAGGAGTGAACGATTCATCTTGTTGTTATACATTAAAAACATGACGAAAACAGTGGCTTTAGACAAATTCTTTCACACTCAATTACTCTGTATCAAAATGCACATTTTACGATAACCTACTATTTTGAGTGTTCGGCTGTAGAGGATAACAGAAGCAGAGGCGATGGTTAGTTTCAGTGTTGAACGATTTCAAAGTCAGAGATGTAGAAGCAGAGGGAGCCGGATTGCTAACTGCTAATAGGGGATCATAGAGGCGACTTGTTTGCAAACAGAGGCTTGCAGACTGGACTGGACGCTGAAAGGTAAAACTCTAAAAATGGCTTTAAACCACGCGTTGGCTATGACAGTAAATAGTAGAACTACCAAAACTAAAATATTTTGGAATACAATAAATATTTGACTTAAAATGGCTAATATCACGCAAATTTTTCCCAACTCACAAAACGGACTCTGCGAGGGATCATTCCTCTACCGTCGCAAGGATGGTGTCTCGGAGCTGGATACACTTCGTCAACAGATACAACTGGGGATGATGACAGGTGACCGCTAACTTGGGTCAAATTAAGGAAGGACCAGGGAAGGGATTTTGGAGAGCAGTCGGTCGGTCGTGGACCTGTTGAAAGGAACCGTCACGGCACTTGCCTGGTGGTGAAAATAGGAAACCAAGACAACCATTTTCCGGACGGCCGAAGTGGGATTCAAACCCACACTCTCCCGATGCCAGCGAGATACGAGCTAGCGCGTTACTGCTCTTGGCCACAGTGATCGGTAACATTTATTTTTACTCCAAAATATGAAAAAAAATATGTCCTATTACTCACTAATTAGGGCCTAGTTTTAGCAAAATTATCCTGTCCCGGACCTCCCCCACCTCTCTCCAAGCTAAGGGTATTCCATACTCTCTAGACTCCCTGGTGTGTGTTCGCCTACCCCCATGATCTTGCCTTAAATCCGCCCCTGAACCAAGTACATGGGGCTACATGACCACGATGCTTCAAAGCCCCTAATTGAATCAACAACTGCAAAGCAACAAATATTCCAAGTGTAAAATTCTACCTGATTTCGGCAGAAACCAATGCCTTCATTTCCTTGCACAAAGAAATAGATCGCTTTAATTTCAACTTACTGAGGAAATCCAATGGAATAAAATCCTTTCAACAACGCTTCTATCCACTTCCAGTGTTTCACTTAATCTAAACATGTTAATATTTCAGTGGGAAGTAATTCACGCCAAGAGGAACTCACAACATAACTGAAGTGTATGAGGCGCTGCGCTGGTATGCCTTCCCTTGTGAGCAGAGTGAAAGTACTGTTTGAAATCAGCCAATCAGCAATACACTCACCGCTAGTCTTTAGCGCGATACCCCATACGGAACGTGGCTGGGCTACTCTTTCCCTCTCCCGCCCCGCGGGCCAGTGTCGAGCCCTTTCAACGACCGGGCTAGACTTGCGGTATACCAAAGTACAGTCACTCACAGCTAAAAGTGTGTACCCCAGAAGAAAATTAGCGAGTTAAGCGGGATTCGATCGCCAGCTTCCTTGACAACAATTGGCGGAACATGAATGATGACAAGCTCGATTTTCCTGACTGCACTGCTACATACAAGTCGAGAAAATATCGAGATAAACATTTTATATTTTTATCACTGGTGGTATACCGCCGGTATATGCGATGCATGGGAGAATACGCCACTGGTGAGTTCCCTCCCTGAGTCCGTGAGAACCACCAACCTGGAAGGTAAAGTTGTCTTTAAAAAAAAGTTACCGGATTCTCGCACTCTACAATCCCTACCAGCAAGGACATGAGGTCACCGGACAAAACCGTAGGCACCTTCTAAACCTCTCGATAATCCAGCCCATTGCAAACTACTGCTCTCCCATTTGGACAACTTCTTTCTCGTCAAACATAGACACATTAAACAGAATTCAATCCTTCTTTGCTGCCAAAGGAACAGAATACCAAGGTTTAGACACTTCACTCACCACTAAGCAGGTACTTTCAGCCATAAATATCCCGCCCCACAACACGACACGACAGGTAACTGACCTGTCCTTCCTACTGCTCGGGTCTAAGATCTGCGAACTTGCGGGTTGAGGGGAAGGGGCAGGGAAGGGGCAGGCGAGAAAAGAAGGATCTATCAACAGCCCGTCGTGTTATCTGGTATTCCTTTCTATTCCAATACTGCTAACATACGGCCGTTTCTCAAACCACTGTGGTGTTGCGAATGAGTGAGTGAGTCACCAACCAATGTGTTTGGTTCTGTTACCACGCACGGACCGGCAAACCTCATCACTCGTCACCATCACTTCTCTTAGTCCACGATCCACATTTCTCTCAGGTTCACGCAGCTTGGACCCGAGCAGTACATTCTATTTTAATCCGCGAGGACTGGCGCATGGGTATTTTTCACCCGAGGCTTAAATAATGGTCTATATTTTCGTTTCGGTCAGCCCTTATTTACAGTCGCTAACTGTATCTTCCTTCCTAGCCTTGAACTTCACCCTGCAAAAGAAATATGTCCATAGCTTTTCGAACACTCAAGTTATTTCTATATTATTAACGATTGGGTCAGATTAACCCACGGCGCCAGTCCTTGCGTGACAATTCTTCGCTTTCGTTAGCTGGCGACAATTTGTAAAAAATAAGGCGGAAAATCCAACTAATTTTCTGCAGCACAATAACATAGCTCACGTTCTTGTTGATCCATGTTTAGGGTCTATGGACACCTTGGTCATCAGCTCCTTTCTTAAAAAAATCGAGATGACTGCTTTACCGCTAATATCAAGGCCAATTATACTGTTACGAAACTTATTGTCATTCTTCTGCATGTTAAATTTGAAAAATATAAATAAACCTGGGAATAGTTCATAGGTGTAAAATTACTTCATTATAATCCACACGACTGCGACAAAAAGGGAGTGACACACTATGGGTCAAAATGACTCGGTGCCATTCCTTGTGTTTTTCACACCAGTTTTCAAGGGTTAAATGGCCATTACCGTTCGGACCACCTGCTGTCACTTTCCAAACTTAGAGCCCCTTCCCGTTCTACCAGGCTCAAAGATATCCTCCACATTCTACACACTAAACATTCCATAATCCAAAGATCTTTCCAAAATCGCATAGGCCTATCATTCCTGTACAATAGCATAACACGGAAACGCGAGCTGGACATATCCACAACCAAGAAGACGTTCCTGAAGCAGCTGAACGAGAACTTAAACTGTATTTAGAGCTGTCATCTTGGCCATTGGTGACACGGCCACGAACATGGATATTATACCGGTTCTAGAACTGAACTTGTTTTGTTGAGATATTTGTTTAATTGATTTTATACTAGCAACCCGCTCCAGTTTCGCCCGGGAACAGTTTTAAATGCATTGCGTGATAAGCGCTTTTTTATGTCAATGAACTACGACCTTTATCCGTTTTAAGACTCGGCATGATGGGTTAAATTCACTGACTGGACTAGCTATATTAACATGGAGATGCATGTATCACGAATTCCTGTCAGACGTAATTTAAGAATTGCAAGGTGCATGGAACACAAATCCTCCTTCCGTCCAATCTAAGAACACTTATAGTGGGCGATGTATAGAAGATAGAGATATGGTCTTGCAGACTTTAGTAGAGCTTTTCATGCTCAAAAATTCTTACACTAATAGTATATTGATATTTTTAACGATTTGCCCAGCGTAAGCTTTAAAAAGCGCGTGGACGCCAGGTTTTCTTTTCGGCCTTTTCACTGAAATCGTTACTGCTTGGCTTTCCTTGATCATAAATAAATAATTTTCTATAGAAATCTTCCTTGAGATATCCTTTAGAGAAAGGTGAAAACCGCATCAAAATTCACCCAGTGGTTCTCGAGATTACCCGTGACATCCAAGAATCGGAGACTTTGTTTTATACTAAGTAGATATTTTACTTTTGTTATTGGTTGTTATTTGTACAAGCGTGAAAGACTCGCATAGCTGTAGCTTGTGCTTTGATTAATACATTTAAACAAGATGTTCAGTAAAGAACATACAGCCTACTTTCTACAAAATGCATGGGTATTGTTATAACCCTTTGTCCTTTTCAAGGAGTATAATTGAATGTTGGTTGTAGTAGCTTGCTGAAATACAACATGCTATACGGATATTAAACATGAATATGATGTGCCCATTGCTAGTGCTACATCTGTACAATATTTCATTCAATTCGGTTTCACCATGTTTGAATTGATATGACGAATCGATTTGCACACATACATGGCCGCTATCTGCAAACTATTTGGCTGACGACCTCGTAGTCTTGTCAAACGATTCTTCATATATAGAGGTATACTGTTACGAAATTTGGTAGAGATCAGATGAATAGGTTGGTCGTAATTTGATTTTAGCTTTGAACATTTGGGTGGCCGCCATTACGTTTTCGTCAAGATAGCGGCGATGTAAAACATGAAACTGAGGTGCCCTTTGCTAGTGGTACCTCTGTACTAAATTTCGTTCAATTTGGATTCACCGTGTTTGAAAAGATAGGGGGAATCGACTTGCACACAAACATGGCCGCCATCCGCAAATTATTGAGCAGATGACCTCGTAGTTTGGTCAAAAGCGTCTTCATACATAAATATATAAAGTTACAAAATTTGGCAGGGATCAGATGAATAGATTGGTCGTAATTTGAATTAAGCTTTGAACATTTGGGTGGCCGCCATTACGTTTAAGTCAAGATGGTGGTGATTTAAAACATGACACTGAGGTGCCCTTTGCTGGTGCTACCTCTGTACCAAATTTCGTTCAATTCGGTTTCACCATGTAAGAAAAGATAGGGGGAATCGATTTGCACACAACCATGGCCGCATTCCGCAAATTATTGGGCAGATGACCTCGTAGTTTGGTCAAAAGATTCTTCGTACATAAAGGTATATTGTTACACAATTTGGTAGAGATCGGATGAATAGGTTGGTCGTAATTTGAATTAAGCTTTGCACATTTGGGTGGCCGCCATTACGTTTACGTCAAGATGGCGGCGATTTAAAACATGACACTGATGTGCCCTTTGTTAGTGCTATCTCTGTACTAAATTTCGTTCAATTCGGATTCACCGTGTTTGAAAAGATAGGGGGAATCAATTTGCACACAAACCTGGCCGCCATCCGCAAATTATTGGGCAGATGACCTCGTAGTTTGGTCAAAAGATTCTTCATACATAAAGGTATAACGTTACAAAATTTGGTAGAAATGAGATGAATAGGTTGGTCGTAATTTTATTTAAGCTTTGAACATTTGGGTGGCCGCCATTACGTTTACGTCAAGATGGCGGCGATATAAAACATGACACTGAGGTGCCCTTTGCTAGTGCTACCTCTGTACTAAATTTCGTTCAATTCGGATTCACCGTGTTCGAATTGATAGGGGGGGGGGGACACACTTTCAGAGTCCACACATACACTCACACACACACTCACACACACACACACCACACAGACAGACACACAATATTTGGCCCTGTGTTGATCTCATAAGTCTACTTTCATTTTTTGCAAAAATCGAAAGTAGGCTAAAAATCGTTATTATGCCGTGTAACCCTGCATCTAGCGTTGATGAGCACTTGGACTCTGGAAAGTGGAGAGCCCCCAAGTCTCTCTCTTGTATTTAGATCTGATTTCTGTGTGTCACACACTGTTACGAATTGCGCTTACATTTTATATGGAGTTGATGTCGGGAGATTTAGTGGGCCAATCAGTTATTTGTATGTTCGTCATATCAGCCACATTTGCATTAAGCGCTGTTCAATGTATAGGTTGGTTGGTTCCTTAGTTTAAGGGCTGCGACAACGGCGTCATGTAGCCCCGTGTACTTTCGATGTGTGTAGAATCTGTGTGATAACCGGCGTTAATTGTGAAGGCTGTATTAGTGTGTGTTATCTGTTTTTTAATCTAAGTACTGCAACTTAGAATTTTTCAAATAGTTCCTACTTTTGCCGCCAAGCGCCACCGTCAACGACTACTAGGCCAAGTTCAGAACGTAGCTACCAGACCCCACCGCAGTCATCTCTTGGCAACGAACGTAGAGACCTAAGAGCGTTGTTTACATTCTTAACCTATCCAATTTAGCTTCACACAGGTGCAATTAGTGGAAGGTTCTTTAACATGCCATAAATCTATGACATGGGACCGCCGGCTTTACTTCCCCTCCGAAGGAAGGCATACTGAGGGATTTTAACGCTCTTAAAAATCCGACGGTTTCGGCCGGGTTTGAACCCGCGACCTTGCGCATAGAAGCTCAGCATGCTACCAACTACGCCACTGAAGGCGCCGTCCAATATATATTCAAGAAGATATTGAGTAACAGGTTGTACGCGGGGCTAAATGGTCACGATGTCACAAAGCCCGAAAGAATCAACAAGTGTTACTCAACATCTTCTTGAATATATATTGGACGGCGCCTTCAGAGACGTAGTTGGTAGCATGCTGAGCTTCTATGCCCAAGGTCACGGGTTCAAACCCGGCTGGAGTCGTCGGATTTTTTGAGAGCGTTAAAAATCCCTCAGTATGACTTCCTTCGGAGGGGAAGTAAAGTCAGCGGTCCCATGTCATAGATTTATGGCATGAAATAGAACCTTCCACTAACTACACTTGTGTGGAGCCAAAATTTGTAGGTTAGAATTGATAACGCTATATTAGTTCCAACGTTCGTCGCCAGGTGCTGACTGCAATGGCATCTAGTAGCCAATTCCGCAAGTTAGGTGGCGTGGACGGTAGCAAAAGTAGGAACTACTTGAAATTATCGACTGCAGTCCTTACTTGAATTAAACAAAACAAATAACACAGACTAATACAGCCATCACAATTAACACCAGTTATCAGACAGATTCTACACACATCCAAAGTACACGGGGCTACATGACCCCGTTGTCGCAGCCCCTAAACTAAGGAACCAACCAACCAACCAAACTTCTTGCATGTATTACTGTAGTAACATGCTCATCCCAACTCAAAAAGATGATCTGTCCATCTAGTGTGACTCCGAGACTTTCTACCGATTTAGAGAACGGGATAGCACCAACTATTACTTTGAATTAAGGAAAGTTACGGCAAGGCAATATGACCACTTGGCATGTTCAGGTAATAGAGTGCTTTATGTGATTGGATGACTTTCTCGTTGGTTGTACAGGCGATGTTCCGGTGAGTGTCTCGCCTGTCCTGCTGTCTACCAAAGTAATCCAATTATTCACGTAAATCCCTGTCTTAAAATAACAAACATAGCCTATAAAATAAGGAATCTCGTAACTCATCTTAATAAACAGGAAGGAAGAGAGAATTGTAATTTGATTGCAATTTTGCCACCAGGGATAACTTCACCATTTGCAAAAAAATATTCGAAGAGTCAAGAAGTGTAAATACCTTGGTGAAGTAATCCAAGAGAATGGGCTAGAACATGAAGCGACCAATATGCGCAATCTGAAATTAGAGCGAGCATTCCAACTGACTAACAACATCTACAATAAGAAGATGCTGAGTATAAGAGCAAAACCAAGTCATTACAACACTTTCGTCAGACCGGAAGGTTTATGTGCTTCAGAGACCCTGTGTATGAATCGAACAGGACAAGTCGATCAGCTACTATTTAGGGCAACAGATGGGTTGACGGACAGGTTTGACTGAAATCAAATAATGAAGTATACAGTAAGATGGAATCGATAACAACAACAATTAGAAAGCGAATATTCTTGTTTTATGGACACGTCATCTTCCGTATGAATAATGACCGGCTCACAAAGAGAATCTGGAATTTTCTTAAACCGAAGATCTCCAAGTTGAAATGGTTCCTACATTGTGAGAAAGATAAGACACAGGTGGGCATTACGGAGGATAAAATCAAAGACAGGAATAGTTTCAGAAGGATGTTTTTTCTTTTTTCTTTTAGCGTATGGCGTTTAGTGCCGGGAGTGTCCGAGGACATGTTCGGCTCGCCAGTTTTGTAGCTGCTTCGAGGCGGACACCCAATGAGTGAGCTACAAGTACCGTCGTGTGTGGAGTGTTGTCTGGGGAGGAAAGTTTGAATGTAAGGACGAGGAGTTGGAATGTAGCGGCTGTGGCTTATAGTTAGGGACCTACCCCGGCATTTGCCTCGAAGGAAGGTAAGACGGGAAACCACAGAAGACCATCTTCAAGGTTGCCGGCGGGGGGATTCGAACCTCCTCGCCTCCCGGATGTGAGCAACTGCCAGCAATCATGCCGTAACGACCACGGCTAACTCACACGGTAGAAGGATGGTGAACAGCTATCAGGGTTTTATGGTGGAGGTAGAACCCAAAAGACGGTGAGGCCCTTTAACAGAAGAGCGGAAGAACAAGCTGATAGATGGGCTCAAAAGAAACTGGCAAGGTGTCAAAGCCGGCAAACGAACAAGACGCAGACACTGAAATGAGAGTGGTTGGTAACACGCAGTCCATTGAGGCTCAAATCATCGGTAAAAAAAAACAAGAAGTAACTAAACATACCGTAAGGAAACAAGAAGTTCCGTGACGAACTAAAGAGCCTACTTTTCTTAAAATGTAAGATTCGTGTCAATGTTTAATCTATATGGATCTATCTAGAATAATGACGAAATTAAGTTGGTAATATCGAAATTTCTAAATAGTTCGAAATACTGTATACCTGGCATATTGTAGCCTAATAGAGCACCACAGTTTGCAGCCCTGGTGACTGAATAGATTCTTAGTTCCATCTCTTAAGGTACAGAATACAAAATTTGGTTGTAGCCCAATGGATAGCATGGACGTTACATGCAGTTAAACATTGGATCTAACAGCGCGCGTAAAATCATTTTGGCAACAATGACATACATGTATTAGTCAGAAATAATCTGAAATAATCTGATCTAATGTTGTGTCAATTTTGAATGAAATCCATTAGTTAGTATAGAAGTTACATGCATTTTAAAATTGGACCTATCAGCAGGATTTAGAATCATGTTGGCAGCACTGGAGTGGGCCTATATTAGTTACTCCAAATTATTCTAGAATGCCAGGTACTATACGTGTGCAATGTTTAGAGCTATTGGCTTGCATACTTTCTGATATATTGATATTAAGGTAACAAAAAGAGAGACAGAATTTAATAACAGTTGGCAGCCCTGGTTATACTTAAGAATTGGCATAGACATATCTGTTATGGTACACATAGCACACACGAAATTTGGTTGAAATCCAAATGATAGTATAGAAGTTACATGTATTTAAATTTGGACCTCTCTGCAGGCTTAGAATCATGTTGGTAGCACTGACGTATATAAGTTACTCCAAATTAATATAGAATGTCAGGTACTATACGTGTGCATAGTTTAAAGCTGTCGGCTTGCATACTTTCGGATATATGGGTATTTGGATTTTAAAAAATTGAGAGCATTTATTAACAGTTGGCAGCCCTGGTGGCTCTTAAGATTACGCTCAGTCATATCTACTTATGTACACATAGCACATACGAAATTTGGTTGAAATCCAATTGATAGTGTAGAAGTTATATGCATTTAAAAGTTGGACCTATCAACAGGCTTATAATCACTTTGGCAACACTGCCATGTATGGCCTCTTGGAAATTAAACTGCAATATTATTATCTATACGTGTACCAATTTTGAAATTGCTCCCCAAGATATCCAACATGGAGCTCAAATTTCAATTGCGATTTTTCAGCAGTTGGTAGCACTGACATCATTTTCAAATATGGCCGTGAGATATTCAGGTATAGATCTTTACTCGTACCAAATTCTGTTTCGATTGCTGCAGCCGTTTAGGAGTTGATAGGGGGGACACACACACAGCCAGACAGACGGACAGACAGACAGACAGACAGAAGGACAGACAGACAGACAGACAGACAGACACACATTTGCCCGATCTCATAAGTCTACTTTTTCCTCATTTTTGCAAAATGTGAAAAGTAGGCTAAAAAGGATCGATTTCTATGGACACATCTACCGGATGAATCCTGCCCGAATAACCAAGAAAATCTTTGACTTCTTTTCCAAAAAGAAGATCAAACCTACCTATGATTGGTTTACGGAAGTAGACAAGGACCTGCGAGAGCTCCAGATTACTGAAATCATGTTGATGAATGGTAGATCCAAAACCGTGATCAAAGACAACACCAAGAAGTTCCAAGCCAGAGCCGTCTCCAGAAAACCGATGCAGATATCACAAGAGGAAAGAAAGAGGAGATAAGATAGAATGAATTATTGGGAGAAAAGAAGAGCACAAGAATCTAAGAAGTGGTTGATCTGACGTACTCCAAAGTGGGCAATTCGAAAAGAAGAAGAAGAAATAAATTAACAAATAAACAAATAAAACATGAAACAAACGATGAAATAAATCACAAGAAGTTCCGTGACGAACTAAAGAGCCTACTTTTCTTAAAATTTAAGATTCATGCCAATGATTAATCTATATGGATCTATCTAGAATAATGACGAAATTAAGTTGGTAATATCGAAATTCCTAATTAGTTCGAAATACTGTATAGTTGGCAAAATGTAGCCTAATAGAGAACTACAGTTGGCAGCCCTGGCGACTGAATATATTCTTAGTTCCATCTCTTAAGGTACAGAATACAAAATTTGGAAGTCCAATGGTGAGCATGGACGTTACATGCAGTCAAACATTGGATCTAACAGCGCGCGTAAAATCATTTTGGCAACAACGACATGTCAGAAATAATCTCAAATAATATGATCTATTGTTGTGTCAATTTTGAATGAAATCCATTAGTTAGTATAGAAGTTACATATATTTTAAAATTGGACCTATCAACAGGCTTAGAATCATGTTGGCAGCACTGGCGTACGCCAATATTAGTTACTTCAAATTAATCTAGAATGCGTGTGCATAGTTTAGAGCTATTGGCTTGCATACTTTCATATATATTGATATTAGGGTAACAAAAATAGAGACAGTATTTATTAACAGTTGGCAGCCCTGGTTACTCTTAAGAATCGGCATAGTCATATCTGTTATGGTACACATAGCACACACGAAATTTGGTTGAAATCCAGATGATAGTACAGAAGTTACACGTATTTAAAGTTGGACTTCTCAGCAGGCTTAGAATCATGTTGGTAGCACTGACGTATATATGTTACTCCAAATTAATATAGAATGTCAGGTACTATACGTGTGCAAAGTTTTAAGCTGTCGGCTTGCATACTTTCTGATATATGGGTATTTGGATTTAAAAAAATTGAGAGCATTTATTAACAGTTGGTAGCCATGGTGGATTTTAAGAATACGCTCAGTCATATCTGCTTATGTACACATAGCACATACGAAATTTGGTTGAAATCCAATTGATAGTGTAGAAGTTATATGCATTTAAAATTTGGACCTATAAGCAGGCTTTTAATAATTTTGGCAACACTACCATATATGGCCTCCTGGAAATTAAACTGCAATATTATTATCTATACGTGTGCCAATTTTGAAATAGCTCCCATTCATACCTTCCATGATATCCAACATGGAGCTTAAATTTCAATTGCGATTTTTGAGCAGTTGGTAGCACTGACATCATTTTCAAATATGGCCGTGAGATATTCAGGTATAGATCTTTACTCCTACCAAATTTTGTTTCGATTGCTGCAACCGTTTAGGAGTTGATGGGGGGGGGGCACACACACACAGCCAGACAGACAGACAGAAGGACAGACAAACAGACACACATTTGCCCGATCTAATAAGTCTACTTTTTCCTCATTTTTGAAAATAGTGAAAAGTAGGCTAAAAATGAATTGAAAATAAAGGGTAGGCCTAAATAATTATATGAATGAATGAATGAACAATTAAATAAAAGTACTATTCTGCTGTGAAGCTGTCTGTAGTAAAAGACGTGTGGTCTAGGAGATGGTATTGCAGAATCTACAAACCATACGAGTTCAACTGATATGAAATTGTATTTTATTTTCAAATCACGGCTTGTTCCACTGGTCGGTATTTGCATTTATATGGCTTGTCTTGTATAAAGTATTTCTCTGCCGCTATTGTCACTGGATGTGTAATCCCTTCTTTGTCTCGCCTTACTATCCCCGTGTATATATGTACTTTCTAGGTTACAGTTCATATTTGGGCTCGGTTCTTCCTATGATGTGGATTCCAATCTTTATACCCCTTCTCAGCAGTCTGAATCTACGACTGGATGTCGATAATATACTTTTTTTTGTTGCAAATACATACTCCCTCTATCAACAGTCTGAATCTAAGACTGAATGTCATTTGTTCCGAATAGTTCTCATTGGAAGAATGCCACACTGACAAAGGGTAACACACATATTCTTCTGGTCTTGTATGGCTTTATTTACATTTTCAATTGTTTCGTTTCGATTCGTTCTCTTCTCTTTTAGTCTTGTTTCTTCTCTTCCGTTCCGTTGTGTTGAGTTATCCTCTCTCCCATCTCCTCTGTCTGTTATGTTCTCTACATTTCTCTTCACTCTCTCTTCTTCTGTCTGTACTGATCTCTATCCTTCTCTTCTCCTCTGTCTGTTCTGTTCTCTTCACTTCTATTCTCTCTTCTGCTGTCTGTACTTATCACTATCCTTCTCTTCTGACTGTTCTGTTCCCTATTAATTTGTATCTTCGGTTCTCTTTTCTTATCTTCAGTTCTCTTCTGTCTGTTCTGTTCTATATTTATCTCTTCTATTCTCTTCTGTCTGTTCTATTCTCTACTCTTCTCTTCCTTTCTCTTCTCTTCGGTCTGGACTCTACTCTTCTCATCGCTTCTCTTCTGCCGGTCATCTGTTCTCTACTCTTCTCTTCTCCTCCCTGCGCTTCTTCTATCTTCTGACTATTATCTCTTCACTTCATTTCTGTATGTTCTGCTCTCTTCAGTCTGTTCTCTATACTTTTCTTCTCCTATATTCTCTTCTCTTTTGTATGTTATCTTCACTGTCCTTGTTCTCTCTTCTGTGTTTTTCTCTTCTCTCCACTTGTCATCTATTCTTTCTCTTCTTTTCTCTCCTCTTCTTATTTCTATCTTCTCTTGATTTTTCTTCTATCAGTTCTGTTCTCTATTCTTAGCTTATCATCTCTTCACTTCTCTTCTTTTATGTCAGTTCTGTTCTCTTCTCGACTCTTATCTTGACTCATCTTCTCTTCTTCTCTCTCCTCTTCTTTTCTCCTCTGTCTGCCCTTTTCTCTTCTCTTCCTTTCTCTACTCTTCTGCCTGGTCCTACTCATCTTCTCTTCTTTTCTGGGTGTTATGCTCTCTTTTTCACTCTTCTTTTCTGTCTGTTCTCTATACTTGTCTTCTCCTATATTCTCTTATCTTTTGTGTGTTTAATTCTCTTTTCTTGTCTTCTCTTCTCTCCTTTTCTCCTCTATTCTTTCACTTCTTTACGTTCTATCCATCAAGCACAAGACATTCCATTCAAAGGGAAATATATCATGTATGAAAAGCAAATTTAATACAAGAAAAGAATGAGCTCTAAGATCGACTAACATTATTTGACACAAAACCCACGATGCATGTTTAACTCAGAAAGGATGGGAAATGAAATTAGTATGTCCCGCGACGCTCAGGGAGAGAGCGAGAGCAGACAGAGTTCACACGAGGTCCATAGAGGTTCAGCAGGAAGGAGTTGGTTTTGCTCGGCCAGCCTAGAGACTCCTGGTGATAGGAATAGCAAAAGTAGCCGACCTATTTGTAACCTCTAACCCATAAGAAATATGAGGGCATTCTTGACATGTTGTTGTTTGAGTCTTCAGTCTTTCGACTGGTTTGATGCAGCTCTCCATGCTTCCCTGTCCTGAGCTAGGCCTAATCGTTTCATCTCTAAATACCTACCACACCCTACATCCGAGGCAATCTGTTTAACATATTCTAACCTTGGTCTACACCTACAGTTCTTTTCCTCGACCCTTCCTTCAATAACTAAGCTTGCTATTCCTGGGTATCGTATTATCTGTCCTACCAACCTATCCCTTCTCTTCATTAGCAGTCGCCAGAAACATCTCTCCCCTCCCACTCGTCTTAATAACTCTTCATTCGTAACCCTATCTACCCATCTGATCTTCATCATTCTACTGTAACACCACACTTCAAACGCTTCAAATCTCTTCTTTTCTGCAGCACCAGTAGTCCAAGTTTCACATCCATAGAGCGCCATGCTTTAGACAAAGGCTTTCAAAAATGACTTCCTAATACCTAAATCTATATTCGATGACAACAGATTCCATTTCTGTAGAAATGCTTTCCTTGCCTGTGATAACCTACTTTTTATATCCTCTATGCTTCGTCCATCACTGGTTATTTTGCTTCCAAGTAACAGAAGTCACCTACTTCCCTTAGCTTTTCATCTGCCAATTCGACTGCATTCGAATATTTTTGTTTTACCTTTATTAATTTTCATCATGAATTATTTCCTCAAGACAGGATCCATACCAATTAAAAACTCATTCAACTCCTCTGATGTGTCTATTCTTGAAATAAAAATTAAAATTAATTTAGGCCTAAAGGAACCGGGTAGAGTAGATTAACCAACAATGTAACTACAAAATATAGCAACAAGGGTCAATGAACATCGTAGGCATTTACGTCTTTGCCAACCAGAGAAGTCTGCTGTTGCTGAACATGGCAAACACACAGAATGACCATCAAATTCTTTTTGATGAAACTTCAGTCATCTGTATGGAGACATATTTCACAACTCATATGATTCGGGAGGCGATTGAAATAAGTGAACAACCACATTAGAGGTGATGGTTATCCCTTGAGTAGATCATGGCTGCCCTCTGTAGTTCCATTACCAACATCTTCTTGGTCTCAGGAGGTCATGGGGTAACTATTTGTTTCGACATGGCTTCCTATCTTGTACCATTTATCTATGGAGGCTATATGGCATTGCCCTACAGTGACGTGTGTATGCCAACTATGTGGGCAAGCATGTGAACTATACCACTTAGAGCTCAGTAGTAAAAGAAAGCAATCAATCAGAGACTAAGCAATTCAAATCGCCAGAGCGCAATTTTAACGTACATGTTCATTCTTTATTTTCGATGCTATTTGGCTGCAATAAAAGTATTAATTAATATACTGAACTAACGCTAACAGACAGAGTACAGGTACTATGTGGGATCGTTTTGTTCTTTAGTTCAAATAACCTTTTCAAATAACACACAATAGACAGTTACAAACGCTTTAAAATAAAAAATGTTGAAATCATCAACTTGTCATTCTTCAAATTCGATGCGTATTGAATGCCAACGGTAGGCGAACCAATGGAGTTCCACATAGACCAGTCATGACATCTGGCGGAAAAGTTTCGCATAAGATAATCCTAATAATGCGAGTGCAATAAAATGAAACTTTTTAATTAAAGCTGTTCCAACGTGCAGGCCGGAGCGCAGCTCGCAACCAGTTGGTCATGATAGTTCATCTGGTTGATGTTAGATGTCTCGTGCAGATCCGGTGGCGAATGTTTTTTAGTTAAATATATTTTCTACTGTAGTAGTGGGATGATGGGAAAGCTACGGCACTTCTTTTTGAACCCTCCTCGTATCGGCCCCGAACCTGATATCTCGCTAACCAAACATGGGATTAGAACATACAGGGTGTCCTAGCACTCGTAGTGACGCCCCCTACTTTCCTATAGCCTCTTTATTTAAGTAAAAGACCAAAACTAAAAGGTCATTCGCGAGTAGTGGGGTAGTGTTGGTTTTCTCAAGTCGCGCTCGTGCTTGAATATGTATGCCTATGTTGGGAAAGGGTTAGGTGGTGGGAAAGGAGTAGGGTCGAGTGAGGGGTCGTTTAGATGGTATTTTTTCCTCTCTATGTGATGGTGAGTTTTTTTTGTTTAAAATGTATGGAATATGGAAACGCCATTTGGGGTAAATATGTTGTTTTGCCATTTTGTCGATGAGTGTTTTTTTTTTGTATGCCTGCGCACTTGAGGGGTTTTGTAAAAGAGCGGGCTTTTTAAATGATTATTTATAAATGAGTGTTTTTTTAATATTTAAATAAACCCAAAAAAACTAATAGGTCATTGGCTTTTTACTATCTCGCTAACCAATAATCGGATTTAAACCTATGAGGTGTCGTAGGACTCGTGGTGAATTTCCCTTTTCTATGGACGGGGTATATCCACCACAAAATAAAAACTACCCTTACCCGAGGGATGAAATAGTATTTTTTGTATGCCTACGAACTTGACGGCTTTTGTAAGAGAGCGGGCTTTTTAAATGAATGTTTATAGATGAGTGTTTTTTTAATATGTATTTAAATAAACCAAAAAAAACTAATAGGTCATCGGCTTTTTACTATCTCGCTAAACAATAATCGGATTTAAACCAATGAGGTGTCGTAGAACTCGTGGTGAACTCCCGTTTTCTATGGATGGGGTATATCCACCCCAAAATAAAAACTACCCTTACCTGGGGGGTGAAATAGTTTTTTTTGTATGTGCGCACACAGACGGCTTTTGTCAAAAGGACCTAACAGTTTTTGCTCCCACATTTGCTGCCACTTTCGCTCCCACTTTTTACCCCCACCTTTGCTCCCACTTTTTGCATGTATATATGCTCCCACATTAAACTGTTGTTGTCATTACCAAGTTGTCTTTACTAGAGATTAGTTTGTGTTTGACAGTTGATATGGAAGTATCAGTGACTAGGTATGGTAAGCCTTATGCATACTATAAAGGATATTCATATATTGTGAAACGCAGCAATAAAAATGGAACTCTTATTTGGCGCTGTTCAAAGCAACGATCGAAACAGTGTCTAGGAATGCTTAAAACAAAAGAATTGGACATACTTTCTTCAAACAATCATGAATGTAAACTTAATAATCACGCTAGTCTAAATGTAAGGAAAACCCAAAACAAAGCAAGAAACCAAGTCCAAGAAAAAGATAGTGCTGCTCAAGATAATATTAACCTCAAGTTTAATACACTACAACGCACACATGCTGTTAGCGAGTTGTTTAATGAGAAACCTTTAACACCTCCTGTGAAACCCATGTTCAGACACGCACCCACATCTCAAAAGCCCTCAACCTTATCAGTGACAATATACCCCATCAAAAAGTTAGTGGGGAAAGGTAATAGTGATAATAATAACATATCAATGTTAAAGCATTCTAGCACATCTAAAAAAGAAGCTTTCAATACTATCAAAGGCAACCCAAACCGGTGAACAGACTATGGACATAGGCGGAAATTATAATGGTAATGATATTAATGATGATGATCATCATTATGAAAATGATTATAATAATGAGGATGATAATCATGATAATAGTGATAATGATGAACTGCTTCCCGAGTTTTTGAAACAATTCATAAAAAATAGCAAATGGAACGATCCTAATATATTAGTCGAACGTCAACAGCTCTTGCATGCCTGTAAACAGGTTGGTCATATTGGTTTTGAGAAAGAGCTATTAAATATAGAAAATGAACTTCGTAAAGCTGCTATTATTGTGTAATGGGTCAACGTAGCAACACCCCCATCCCCTAAAAAATAATTTTCAACAAGTGTTATGTTTAAAAGAAATGATAAACAAAAAGAGCTGTATTCTATGTGTCTATCTCTTGTAAAAAATATTTTGATTAAATTAATAAATATAGTTTGTGTATATTTCTTGTTTTCTTGCATGTTCAAGCAATAGTTATGTCAGGAAAGGGATTCGAACCCTTGCTTCCTTATATATTTGGAAATTTGATCTTAAGTCAAACGCCATAACCACTCGGCCACCCTGACAGTTACTGATTTAATTAGTCTTGTTGGACATTTGTGTTTACAAAACTTTTTCCCCAGTATAAATTTGCTCAACCACTTTTTGGTTTTTCAATGTTGATTTTTGTTTTGTTTCAATTTATTCGGAACATTACAGTTATGAGTCTTGTAAACTGGGTGATTAATATAGGGTTAAAGGCATTAAATAAATCACAAGCCTAACAGTAGTTGCATATGATGTATAACATGTAACATGTTATTCAAAATTTCAAATAGAGCTGTGCCTTTGTCAACATTAAACTCTGTTGGTCATTAAAATAACTACTTGTAAAATAATTCCAGTGGAAAATCCTGGTAGCAAATATCATATATTAAATATTTTCACACCATAGAACGACGACTTGAAAATCATTTATTGTAGGAATACCTTTAATGGGACCACCAAACCTTCAAGTACCGTATGCATTATACATTCCACATAGTGCTGTATTTTGGTCAATAGTGCCTCGAGTGCTTACATTAAATAACAATACAGTAAACGTATAAACATTTAATAAATCATAATTGTTTTCATTAAATATCATGTAATAAATATTTTCACACCAAAGAATGACCATTTCAAGGTCATTTATTGTAGGAATATCTTTAATGGGATCTCCAAATCTAGAAGTAAACCATATGTCATATACATTCCACATAGCTACATAACCGACGGTACGTATCAATCTCAGCCACCGCGCGCGCTCATTGTTTGTGTTGAATTTCTGTCTTATTACTGGAACTGTACTGACTGGTCAATAACCAACATAGTGGGCCAAAATGTTTCCCTCATAGGTAACTCATGTTTGGTTAGTCAATTTTTTATTGCAAAGCCAGTCAAGACCTAAAAAAGTTAGTCTTAACATATATATCCATCATCAACACCATTAACATTAAACAAATCAAACCATCTTAAGGTATTTATTAAATTTAATTGCATTTTAGGAATTTTGCTAGCATCTTGCAACCTTGAAGAGGAAAGTATAGAGAGGAATTTGTGAAAAGAAAACCGTTCAATCATTCAATGTCGTTAGTGTTATAAACCTCAACGTAAGAGGTTATGAAAGTCTATGTCAGGGTGTGGTTTTTACAGCTGAATGCCTTTTCTGACACCCACCTCAGAGACGAGTTTATGTAAGATGAAACTCAACTATCACGGCCAATGTAGAGGTCCTAGCCTAACAGAAAGTCATGTTGAGGTATTTGTCTGCAGTGAGTGTGGTAAACGAAACAGCAACAACAACAATAAAGCATACATGTAAAGGGAATATTATGGAATTTTTGAGTACATGTAGTCAATTTTAATAAAAAAAATTGGTTAAATTTCATGGTTTGTGGACCACTTTGGGTAAGTTTGATAAATTTTAGTTAATTTTCATCTATATTCGTCTAATTTTATATGAATTTGAGGTAGTTTAAACCATTCTTAGGTAAATCAATGGAATTTCAATAAATCTGTTAGTCATTTGTTGGATTTTGCTGGAATGTTGTGACATTTGGTTAATTTGCGGAAAATTTAGTGGATTTTAGGAAAATTCAAGGTAAATCTGGGGATAGTTAGGTATTTAACAGATAACCTGTCACTATGATGGTTGTATTAGAGTGTGCCTTTCACCACCAAGGGGTAGGATTGGAGAGAGGAGACCGTCATGACCTGAAGTGCATAGTCATTTATATTGACTTTAAGAATGGTTGTTGTGGGGGATCGAACTCTCCTGTTGATGGTTTTGGGGGAAGTGTACTTCATTCCATTCCATTTTTAAAAGCCGCGAATCAGGTCCTAGCATTGGGCAGTTGCAAACCTTTTCACTATTCTTAATATCAAATGTGCATTTGCCTGGAGTAGAAGTGGGAAACCACATCAGTTTAGTGTATAGAAAACACCTCACCTCACCCCAACTCATTGGAAAATGAAAATCATTTGTTTTTTGTCTTGCTTAGGGGCTTGGAAATCATGGTTATCAGTCCCATGTACTATACTTGGGAAAATAATCATGGTCATGCACAGTATTATTAGCTGAGTATCTAATACAATTGTGCATACCCTAGGACCAGTATTGCATTATAAGGCATGCCATGTGTTACCGTCCTTAAAAGCCAGTGATATAAAACAAAATAGGTCTTTAATTCCACCCCTGGGCGTCATATCTAGTGTCATGTAGGTTGACGATCACGGAGTCCCAGCTGAGTCCGTCATTGCTTTCACTAACTTGTGCTAGGCTCCTGTCTTATTTCCTGTCGACCACACTTGCTCAACTCTTGTTCTCTGCCGACCCCAACATGATTAGGGTATCCGAGGCCAAAGGAGTCTCTTCCCTTTGCAACTTAATTGGCCCTTGTTTATTTATTTTTTCTGATATCCTACTAGTGTGAGGAGGCAGGCTTGTTTTTATTTTCATGTTATTTCCTGTCTTTTGCTCAAGCCCCCTAAAGAAGGTAGGGTGTATATAGCCCCACCACTTGTGGTGCACCCTGCATATGGCTACACCCTCAAGGGGCTTACGGCTGATCAGTTTGGAATTTGGCGACCTCATGGTATTTCTGAGCTGAGTCCAGTTTTCCTCCTCTTTATCCATTACCTCTGGGGCAGTGCCTCTCCACTTTTACTTTTCTATCTGCTTTCATGGCTCTCCTTCCTTCCAACTCCCTCAATCCACATGCTTGAGGGTTGAGGGCCATTTTTTATTCCTTTTGTCCTTTATTTGGCCTATTGTCCTTTTGTTTTCCATTTCTTCTTCTAGTATATAAGAGTGTAGTTAGTTTTAGTTATAGCTTAGATTTAATTTTCATCTTTACGATGACCCAAACCATTGAGGGTCGATAGGACAGCTTGGTGGTTAAGTTTGTAGAACGCTTCTCTATTGTCCAAAGGACAGCATGTTGAATTCCTCACTGGCTCATGAATTTTATTCTTTGTTCACTTAGTTCTCATGGCTTTGAAACTGACTGTCTGTAACGTGATCATTATTCATTTTTACTTCAGCGTACGGTGTAGGATTGGAAAAGAAGCGGCCATGGCTTCTGAATGACAACTATGTTAGCGTTTGACAAAAGTATAAATAAAAAAGTCCTCTCGGCACGCCGGAAGGCGGAGGTAGATTTCACCGGACAAACTTGGAGATAGGGAAAATAGGCAGAATATGCAGGTTTTCGTAGAAGGATCAGACCTCATTTATCGCGTGAAAGTATTTTATAATTGGAGATTAATTAACTTTGTTTTTCTTCATTTTAAACATATTTTAAACATTTTATTGTCTTATGGGGACGGTAACCTTCTTGTCATTTGGAGTCCATTTTTAGCCTATTTTCAATTTTGAAAAAATAGGCTTATGAGGTCACCTTTTGTCCGTGTGTGTGTGCGTGTGTGTGTGTGTGTGAGGTGTGTGTGTGTCCCCCCCTAATAAAATCTAAACGGCTGGAGCGATTTCAGTGAAACTCGGTAAATTCATAGCACTATTTCCGGCGACCTCGACCGTGCCCATCGAATTTTGTTACGTCTCATCAATCCAACATGGCGGCTGTGCGAAATATTTCACTAGCATTCAGTATCTCCGAAACTATAACGGATATCGCCCTGAAATTGTGTACGGTGATAAAGGGTACTACTAGAAGTTCACCTATGAGACTTTCAAAAACCTGGTTACTACATAACCAACATGGCGGCCAAGCGAAGTGGAGACTTTTAAATAGACTTTTCTCGTGATTTAACTATCCAAACGTAATGAAACTTGGTACAGCAAATATTCATACACATTGCAATGCACTGGAGTCTAATTTAGTTCAATTGTTTACATAACCTCAAAATGGCGGCTGTGTGAAATATTTCACTGACATTCTACTGTATATCCCCGAAACTATTACAGATATCACCCTGCAATTTTGTACGGTGATAAAGGGTACTGATACAAGTTTACCTATGTATAATTCATAAACCTGTCAAGTACAAAACGAACATGGCGACCAAGCGAATTTGAAATATTTTAATAGACTTTTCTCGTGAGTTAACTCTCTGAGCGCAGTGAAATGTGGTACAGTAAATGATTTTGCAGATTGTAATGTACTGCCATCTAATTTAATTCAATTGTTTACATAACCTCAAGATGGCGGCTGTGCGAAATTTTAAAATTAAGTTTTTATTTCTTGTGTCGTAATCATGCGATCGAAGTGAAAGTTTGAATAATGAACCTAGGCAATAAGTGTCCTTGAATGGTACATAACTCTATGGCCTATACATATAATAATCCTAAATGGCAAGCTTCCGTAATATTTAGACGGTTCTCAATATCTATGAATCTTTTACAGCAACCAAACTGAAATTTTTTTGTTCATAGAGACTATGAACATATGTTCACCTATAGGACTTTCAGTAACCTGGTGAGCACGAATCCAACATGGCGGCGACGCGAAGTATAAATATTTAAATGGACGTTTCTCGCGAATTAACTATCCGAGTGCCGTGAAACGTTGCACGTTAAATGCTTACACAAATGTTGATCCACTGGCATCTAATTTATTTCAATTGTTTGCATAATCACAAGATGGCTGCTGTGCGTAATTTTAAAATCTCCTTTTTACTTCTTGTGTTCTAATCATGCGATTGAAGTTTGAATACCACACTTACACAATAATCTTAATATAATAGTACAAAAATAAAAATCCAACCTGGCGACCATCTGAAATATTTAGACGGTTCTCAATATCTACGAATCTGTTACAGCAATTAAACTGAAATTTTGTATGTTGATAGAGGCAATTAACATGAGCAGGATATATGAAAATAGGCTGTACAGTTCTTCACGGAACTACTTGTTATACTTGTGGTCACACTGTCCTTATGCAAGGTTTCGACACTGATGTGTAACTATGTAACGGTCTGTTACTTCTTCACGCAAAATTATATCTCCCGCAGAGATGTTGGTTGGTTCCTCAGTTTAGGGGCTGCGACAACGCGGTCATATAACCCCGTGTACTTTGGATGAGTGTAGAATCTGTCTGATAAACGGTGTGAATTGTGATGGCTGTATTAGTCTATAATTCAGGTAAGGAATGCAGACGCTAAATTTCAAGCAGTAGTTCCTAATGTTGGTACCAGATACTAACGTCAACGCCACCTAGCTGTGAACTTGGCTACTAGATGCCACCTCAATCAGCAACTCGCAACGAACGTTGGAACTTCCCCTCCAAAGGAAAGCTTACTGGGGGATTTTTAGCGCTCTTAGAAAATCCGACGACTTTGGCCGGCTTTGAACCCGCGACCTTGGGCATAGAAGTTCAGCATGCTACCAGTTACGTCACCGAAGCCGCTTCACACTTAGTCAGATGGAAATCTGAATCTGATCTCGCGCAAGTGCGTTGTCATGGCAACGTCTGATGGCTCATCCCTCATCAATTTAGTAGTGTTGCCATGTCAACCACTGATAGCTCTTGGCATTTTCTTATAATTCCGAAATCATTTTTCTCATCCCTTGGCGCAATGGTGGCTCATATCAAAAATTCTTTCAGACAAACGTTTTAGGTAATTATTAGGGGAATATTGTCCATTTTGTACGGTTTTGATATTGTGCCTATTAACAGAGATATGATTAATGTTTCCCGAAAAAACCACTTTTTCCCACCCCTTTGGTCAATGGTTGTTGCTATCAAAAAACGTTTCAAACATAAATTTCTGAGCTTTATCCGACACATAGTATGAACTTTGAACGGATTCAATATTTCACATATTAAGAGAGTTATAGCATTATTTCATTTTTTCGAAAAAAAAAGTCCCCCATTTTCATCCCCTTCGACCGATTTAGCCCAGTAACGAACTCGTCCGAGATTTATGGGTATACATATTCGGTAAAAAATTACGGCAGTTATCGTGTCCACAAGAAACTGATATACATATAGACTATATATATATATACATAAATTATATATAAACCTTTGAACTGACGGTGGTTTTGGGGTCTGGGGGATGTGAAACGCGAAGATATGTCGAAATTTTCCGGAAATCGAAACATGGTACCCATTGCAATAGTTAGCTTTCTAATGAAATCTACCTAAAATACTACCGTCAACGACACCTAGCTGTGAACTTGGCTACTAGATGCCACCTCAATCAGCAACTCGCAACGAACGTTGGAACTTCCCCTCCGAAGGAAAGCAAACTCAGGTTTTTTAGCGCTCTTAGTAAATCCGATGACTTTAGCCGGGTTTGAACCCGCGACCTTGGGCATAGAAGTTCAGCATGCTACCAGTTCCGATACCGAAGTCGCTTCCCACAGACATATGAAAACTGAATGTGATCTCGTGCAGTGGCGTTGTCATAGCAACTGCTGATGGTTCATCCCTTATCAATTAAAAGTAAAGTTGTCATGGCAACCTCTCTTGGCACTTGGCATTTTCTTATAATTTAAATCATTTTGTTCACCCCGTGGCGTAATGGTGGGTCATATCAAAAATTCTTTCAGACAAAAGTTTTAGGTAATTATTGGAGGAATATTGTCCATTGTGTGCGGTTTTGATATTGGGCCTATTAACAGAGATATGATTAATGTTTCCCGAAAAACCCACTTTTTCCCACCCCTTTGGTCAATGGTTGGTGCTATCAAAAAACGTATTTGACATAAATTTTTGGCACTTATCCGACACATATTATGAACTTTGAAGGGATTCAATATTTCATGTATTAAGAGAGTTATAGCGATATTTCACTTTTTCGAAAAAAGCCCCCCATTTTCACCCCCTTTGACCGATTTTGCCCATTAACGAACTCGACCGAGATTTTATAGGGATACATATTATGTAAAAAATTCAAAGTGATTGGTGCAAAATTACGGCAGTTATCGTGTCCACAAGAAACTGATATATATATATATATATAGATAGATACATATATACATAAATTATATATAAACTTTTGAACTGACGGTGGTTTTGGGGTCTGGGGGATGTGAAACGCGAAGATATGTCGAAATTTTCCGGAAGTCGAAACATGGGACCCATTGCAATAGTTAGCTTTCTAATGAAATCTACCTAAAAAAAAGAGTTCAATCATCATGTAGGACATAAACTAATCTTAAATTCAGATTTGTGTTTCACAGTAAACACAATTATTCTCCATTTAAAACAAGCCATACAATTCTTTTTCTAACATGATAGCTTATAAGTGGGCATTGCTATAGATTACAAGTAGTACAGTCATCAGCTAAGGATTCAATTTCCATTACCTACTCCTCTCATGCTATGGCTCTTAGTCAATTCGATAAACCATAGAAAACGTTTCTATATGTTCTGTTACATTATTATTTGACCATCTCATCGTGTAGTGGTTAACCTACTTGGTTGTCAACCCTAAGGTCTTGGCTTCCAACCCCGACTATAGCAAGACATTCATTTCAAGGTTGCAATAAGGTTCACTAAGCCTTTGTCAAACCTTTACCTAACCACTATCTAGTCCTGTCCTGAATGATAACACGGTACAGAGCACGTCCACTATCAAGCAGACGAGTAATATGAAACTTGCTGATAAGATCGCCGTGCTGTTAACACCAAGGCACACTACACAAACCAAAGCCAGTGTCTCTGTGCAGATTCAACCCAGCGGTAGTATGCAATCGTATGTTTGTTTAAAAAGAATCATGAATATAAGTCCACTGTCACCACAGAGGCCCCGGTTCGATTTTTTTTTCTAAAGGCTGCAACAGGGTACACTGAGTCTTGACAGGTAAAACTTTTTGGGGTCCATTCGTGAACCATGGCAAAGGGTTGGCCATCCTGACTTCTTCAACACCTCAAACAAATGTTTACTATTACTGGTGAGTTACCATTTTTTTCTTCTTCTTTTTCTTTCTTCGGCTTTTCCCAATTATTTTGATTCGCCGGAGCCAACCAGGCTCATTTTGGTTTTGGCCGGGGATTTAAGGCCGAATGCCCTTCCTGACGCCATGGGATTTTTCAAGTGAAAATTCCACCCCGCTGTCACCGGGATTTGAACTCCAGCCGTCCGTGTAAAGACGAGCAGCTAAGCACCTGCGCCATCACGCTCCCCACTGGTTAGTTATCTATACACACATTATTCCATAATTACCTAATAATAATAATAATAACAATCATCCTCCATACACATGTCCATTAAAGCATGGTTTCATAAAACGCTTATGCTTTTAGGTGTTTGATACCTTCTTCCCCTGTAACATTACTATTCCCTGTTTTAAGAGTGAAATAATCTATCGAGATAAAAGCGTATGTCATCACCTATTATTAAATGATCACACCTAATTTTTAGGGTTCTTAAGTTTGCAATATATAGATTTTTTTAATTTGGGGGTTGTTTACACTCCCCTACGATATTTTATCAAAAACAAAAGATCTTAGCTTCAATTATCATATTTTCCCGTTTAACACCTTTTTACCCCCTGTAAAATCACTATTTACTGTTTTAGGGGTGAAATGACCTATCCATGTAAAAGCATATGTCATGACCTATTTTTAAGCTATCACACCTAATTTTAGGGTTCTTCGTTTCCAAGATATTGATTTTTCAATTTGGGGGTTGTTTTCACACCCCCTACTATTTTTCTTCAAAAACAAAAGATCTTAGGTTCAATTACCATTTTTACCTGTTTAACACCTTTTTACCCCCCCTGTAAAATCACTATTTACTGTTTTAGGGGTGAAATGACCTATCCAGGTAAAAGCGTCTGTCATGACCTATTTTTAAGTCATTACACCTATTTTTAGGGTTATTCGTTTTCAAGATATGGATTTTTCAATTTGGGGGGTAGTTTGCACCCCCTGCTATTTTTCATCAAAAACAAAAGATCTTAGTTTCAATTATCATTTTTAGGTGTTTAACGTCTTTTTACCCAATAACATGACTATTTACTGTTTTAGGGGTGAAATGATCAATCGAGGTAATAGCCTATATCATGCCCTTTTTTTTAAGCTATCACACCTAATTTTAGGGTTCTTCGTTTCCGAGATATTGATTTTTCAATTTGGGGGTAGTTTCCACCCCCTGCTATTTTTTATCAATAATAAAAGATCTTAGGGTCATTTATCATTTCTAAGTGATTAACAGGTTTTTTTCTCATAAAATGACTATTTACTGTTTTAGGGGTTAAATGACCAATCAAGGTAAAAGCCCATATCATCCCCTATTTTTTAAGCTATCACACCTAATTTTAGGATTCTTCGTTTCCAAGATTTGGATTTTTCAATTTTGGGGGGTAGTTTCACCCCGCAAAGGGTGACGTCGCCCCAAGTGCTAGGACCCCTCATACAAGTCCCTAGCATGATTGGTTCGCGAGATATGAACCAATGTATAGTTAGGCCCTTTCGACAAAAATGAATCATACATTCAAAAACGGGGCGTCACCCCCAGGGTTAGGATACTGCCTTTGGCAAAATCCCATCAGGGGTTCAGCAAATATTAAAAAACGTGTAGTTAGGTCCTTTTGACAAAAGCCGTCCGTGTGCGCACATACAAAAAAAAACTATTTCACCCCTCCGGGTAAGGGTAGTTTTTATTTTGGGGTAGATATACCATGTCCATAGAAAAGGGGAGTTCACCACGAGCTCTACGACACCTCATAGGTTTAAATCCGATTATTGGTTAGCGAGATAGTAAAAAGCCGATGACCTATTAGTTTTTTTGGTTTATTTAAATACAAATTAAAAAACACTCATCCATAAATATTCATTTTAAAAGCCCGCTCTCTTACAAAATCCGTCAAGTTCGTAGGCATACAAAAAAAATTACTATTTCATCCCCCGGGTAAGGGTAGGTTTTATTTTCTGGTGGATATACCCCGTCCATAGAAAAGGGGAGTTCACCACGAGTCCTACGACACCTCATAGGTTTAAATCCGATTATTGGTTAGCGAGATAGTAAAAAGCCAATGACCTATTAGTTTTTTTTGGGTTTATTTAAATATTAAAAAAACACTCATTTATAAATAATCATTTAAAAAGCCCGCTCTTTTACAAAACCCCTCAAGTGCGCAGGCATACAAAAAAAAACACTCATCGACAAAATGGCAAAACAACATGTTTACCCCAAATGGTGTTTCCAAATTCCATCCATTTTAAAAAATAACCTCACCATCACATAGGAAAAAAATACCATCTAAACGACCACTCACTCGACCCTACTCCTTTCCCACCACCTAACCCTTTCCCATCATAGGCATATATATTCAAGCACGAGCGCGACTTGAGAAAACCAACACTAGCCCACTACTCGCGAATGACCTTTTAGTTTTGGTCTTTTATTTTATTTAAAGAGGCTATAGGAAAGTAGGGGGCGTCACTACGAGTGCTAGGACACCCTGTATGTTCTAATCCCATGTTTGGTTAGCGAGATATCAGGTTCGGGTCGATACGAGGAGGGTTCAAAAAGAAGTGCCGTAGCTTTCCCATCATCCCACTACTTATTGTAATATGCACAATATAAGGCTTAATTTTATAACGTTCGAGTAATTACAAACCAATATACAAAAGAATTCAAGAAAAAAAAAGTAACTCTGATAGATTTTGAACTCCAGTCAAACGGGCAAAGGACAAACGTTTTACTACACAGCCAAACATGTCCACCGAAATTCATCGTTATCAATTGTCTTACATACAACGTCTTAGCAAATAATGATTGGGACTTAACGATTTCTTCAGTGGAGTATATTTTTATATATAAAATATTTCATACAAAGTTTAAATTATTTCTATCAGTAGGCTATATTGCATGCAAAACTCAAACTAGTAAAATATACTGTAGATCAGGAACAAGATATCAGCTGCCATCTTGTCTTGTAACCGAGACGGCTCGGCTTTTTAAAGCCACTACTACCATGTAATATTATAAAATGAACTTAAAATACCGAACGGGACACGTCCTTTAGGAGAGTTTAAAACATTGTCGGTTCGATAATCGGACCTAATGGGTTCAAAGTTATTAATGATAATGCTTCCATAATTCACACGGCCGCCATCCAGAAATGGTACAGTTGATGACCTTGTAGTTTGGGCGCAAAACGCGTTCCATATGAAGGTATGTTGTTACGAACTTTGGTAAAGATTGGATGATCAGTTTAGTCGTTATTTGATTTTACGTTTTGAACGTTTGAGTGACTGCCATTCAATTTTTGTAAAGATGGCGGTGATATAAAACATGACACTGAGGTGCCCTTTGTTAGTGCTACCTACCTCTGTACCAAATTTCGTTCAATTTGGTTTCATCGTGTTTGAATTGATAGAGGGGACAGATACACACACTCACACACACAGACAAACAGACACCTTTTGGTCCGTGTAGATATTATAAGTCGACTTACATTTTTTTTTTTTTTCAAAATTGAAAGAATGGATAAAAAATACTGGTAGTTACGATTTTAATTTTGAATAATTAAAGTTTTGCAAGATGTGTGTTTCCTTGCAAATGTATGTAATTGTTGTAAAATTATTACATTCATAAAACAAGATGTTCAGTAAAGAACATATAGCCTACTTTCTCCTAAATGCATGGGTATTGTTATAACTCTTTGTCCTTTTCAAGGAGTATAATTGAATGTTGGTTGTAGTAGCTTGTTGAAATACAACGTGCTATAGGGATATTAAACATGAATATGAGATGCCCTTTGCTAGTGCTACCTCTGTAAAAAAAATCATTCAATTCGGTTTCACCGTGTCTGAATTGATCTGGGGAATGGATTTGCACACATACATGGCCGCTATTTGCAAACTATTGGGCTGATGACCTTGTAGTCAGTCATAAGATGCTTTCCACACAAAGGCATGTTGTTGCAAAATCCGGTAGAGATCAAATTATTAGGATGGTCGAAATTTGATTTAAGCTTTTAACATTTGGGTGGCCGTCATTCCGTTTCCGTCAAGATGGCGGCGATATAAGACATGACACTGAGGTGACTTTTGCTAGTGCTACCTCTGTACCAAATTTCGTTCAATACGGATTCACCGTGTTTGAATTGATAGGGGGAATAGATTTGCACACATACTTGGCCACCATCTGCAAACTATTGGGCTGATGATCTAGCAGTTTGGTCAGAATATGCTCCCCACATAAAGATTTGTTGTTGCAAAATTTGGTAGAGACTAGATTATTAGGTTGGTCGTAACTACATTTTAGCCTTTAACATTTGGGTGGCCGCGATTACGTTTCCGTCAATATGGCGATGATATAAAAACATGACACTGAGGTGGCCTTTTCTAGTGCTACCCCTGTACCAAATTTCGTTCCATTCGGTTTCACCGTGTTCAAATAAATTGGGGAATCGATTTTCACACAAAGATGGCCGCCATCCATAAAATATTAGGCTAATGACCTATTAGTTTGATCAAAGGATGCTCCCTCCATAATGGTATGTTGATGCAAAATTTGGTAGAGATCGGATGATTAGGTTAATCGTAATTTGATTTAAGCTTTGAATATTTGTGTGGCCGCCATTACGTTTCCGTCAAGATGGCGGCGATATAAAACATGACACTGAGGTGCCCTTTGCTGGTGCTACCTCTGTACCAAATTTCATTCCATTCGGTTTCACCGTGTTCGAATTAATAGGGGTAATCGATTTTGACACAAAGATGGCCGCCATCCGCAAACTATTAGGCTAATGACCTATTAGATTTGTCAAAGGATGCTCCCTCCATAAAGGTATGTTGTTGCAAAATTTGGTAGAGATCGGATGATTAGGTTAGTCGTAATTTGATTTAAGCTTTGAACATTTGTGTGGCCGCCATTACGTTTCCGTTAAGATGGCGGCGATATAAAACATGACACTGGGGTGCCCTTTGCTAGTACTACCTCTGTACCAAATTTCGTTCCATTCGGTTTCACCGTGTTCGAATTAATAGGGGCAATCGATTTTCACACAAAGATGGCCGCCATCCGCAAAGTATTGGGCTGATGACCTATTAGTTTGGTCGAAGGATGCTGCCCCCATAATGGTATGTTGTTGCAAAATTTGGTAGAGATCGGATGATTAGGTTAGTCGTAATTTGATTTAAGCTTTGAACATTTGTGTGGCCGCCATTACGTTTCCGTCAAGATGGCGGCGATATAAAACATGACACTGAGGTGTCCTTTGCTTGTGCTACCTTTGTACCAAATTTCGTTCAATTTGCGCACACCGTGTTCGAATTGATAGGGGGGTACAGACATTCAGAGTACACACACTCACACACACACACACACACAGACTCACACACATACACACACACAGACAGACACACTTTTTTTCGCCATGTAGTGATCTCATAAGTCTACTTTCATTTTTTGCAAAAATCGAAAGTAGGCTAAAAATGATAAAATGGTCCGGCTAGCTCAAAGCAGTTGCCAGCGTTTCGCTGAGAAGGCCGCTGCAGCATGTACTAGCCACGCGTCTTGGTGAGGTGTGCCATAACAGACTGAAGAGCCCATTGGTACTCTGGGGCGAAACGCTGGCAACTGTTTTGAGCTAGCCGGACCATTTTATCAAATTTCTTTGTGAATTTGTTAATGTTCATAGCTCAATCGGACAATTTTGCATCCTGTTTCCTTCGGGAACAGATCTTTCCAGTAATTGTTGTAAAAGGTTTAAGCCAGGCACAGTTATAATACGAAAATTGATATTGGACTGCTTAAGCTGTAAGCTGGTTTAATTACCAAGTTGTGGCGGTCTGTTCATCATTCCGCTCCGGTCCAGTACAGGCTACTATCTCGAGTGAGTAATAGAGTTGGTGGACGTGGCCACTTCGGGGACAATTTGTCTTCCCGCAGATTGAGCTCGGCCAAGAACAGTCTGAGACTAAGATTATTATTATTATTAGTAGTAATATTCTCGTGTGAGCCTGTGTGCCTTAGTCGGCAGCACGCCGGCCTCTCACCACTGGGTCCGTGGTTCAAATCCCGGTCACTCCATGAGAGATTTGTTGTGGACAAAGCGGGGGCAGACAGGTTTTTCTCTGGGTACTCCGGGTTTCCCTGTCAAAACAGTCATTCAACAATCTCCACTATCATTTCATTTCATCTGTCATTCATTTAATCATTGCCCTTGAGGAGTGTAACAGGATTCGGCAGCCCTCACAGTTCATATCCTCGTCGCTAGATGGGGCGGGGGCTTCATTTATTCCATTCCTGACCCGGTCGGACAACCGGAACAGGCTGTGGATTTTCATCCATTATTGTCGTATCCGAAACATACATATTTACACATATTATCCGAAATCGTATCTGACATCCTGGTACGCAGGCATGACGGCTGGAGGAGCTGGACATCCCTGTGGCACTCGGAATAGAAGCAAGGCGGGACGAATATGCTGACTGGAACTTGCGGCTCCTTCCCAGCGGCCTTGGGTGCTTGGGCGGTGAGGGCTGTCCTTTCCAACATATACGCTACTCGCTACCTCCCATTGATTTATAAGAGAGATTCGCCGTAGGATTTCGGAGCCTTGCAGTTCAATCTGGCAGCTGATTTACCGCGCATTGTCCTCTTATAGTACAACGATTGCGTCTACAAAGTTTCAAGATAGGTTTCGACCTGTCTTACTGATACTTCCCTTGTCAGTGTCTTCAGCGACTTCCAAGTCGTCCATTCCTCGTCATAGCCAGGAGGCAAGGATATAGGGACTCTTTTCCAACTAGGGGGAACGTAGGTCGTAACCCTCCACAGTTGCAACCTAGCTTTTTCAGCAGTGGATCTAAGTTCCTTCGATGATCTCTAGCTGGCACCATTAAACTGTTCCCATTTCACCGCCTTCAGCTGTCATATCGCTCAGTTCGTAGAGCACAGGGTGTCACCCTCGTTCCTCCTATCACTAGGACAACATATTATCAATCTGGGTACTACAATCGCTCTGCTTGACTCTGGAATGACTGCCTCATGCAATAAAATACCATCCTCTACGACAATTTTGCCGCAAAGTGAAGACTCTAACGGGACTAAAACACCATGTAAATTGAATTCTTATATAATGTAACTATGTGTGTGAGTGGGAGTGTGTGCGTGCGTATATATATATGAGTGTGCGTGCGTGCGGGAGCGTGTACATGTGTGTGTGCATGTATCTTCCTTCTTATTTAAGAATACTTGTATGATATAGACGCCATGTGCAGCAGATTATGTGTTTATAGCAATGTTAAAGTTGTAAATTGTATATATGTAACATATCAGATTTGTATAGATTTAATGAAAGGAGATGGAGACATTGCAGTGTACTGCTTGGTTCCAAGCTCTATGAACTTGCGGGGTGAGGTGACGAGGGAGGCGGGAAGAGAAGTGTCTGTCAACAGCCCGGCGTGTTACTGGAATTCCTGTTTATTCCAATACTGCTAACATAAGGATGTTGCCTAAACCACTGTGGTGTTGCGAATGAGTGAGTGAGTGACCAATGTATTTGGTTCTGTTACTACGCACGGACCGGGAACCCCCCACATCACTCCTCAGCGTCCGCAATCCACATTCCTCATAGGTTCACACAGCTTGGACTCGAGCAGTATGCGGGGCTTGCCCTTTCTCTATCTGCCGTCCATAAATTGTAGCTACAATTTTTGTAAATAAATAATAATAACAATAATACAGTGAAACCCCTCAAATCCGAACCCCGGAAATCCGAAATCCCGGGTAATCCGAACGAGCTTTTTCGACAATTTTAAGTTATTAAAAACACTCAAAAAAGATAAATATTTATTTAGCGATATAACAATTATGCATTCTACATTATAAACTTATTTTGCATATTTAGTTGAAAAATTAACAAATAAGTACAGATAGCATACCTATATAACATAGTGTTAATGTGCCTATATACGTATCTCATCCAGGATTGAAAAACGAAAAAGTTGGTTAGGCCTATTGTAATTCCTTACATTAATCACTTTGCAAAAACAATGAAATGACAACAGAAACACACAAAATATCACGTAATCTTTCACTGGAAATCAGTTGTCTTCAATTGTCGAAGTGATGAAACCTTTCCCGCGGACACAATTGCACGCCACAGTCGCATGTAGGCCTACATGACATCGTTTGGCGTGGGTGCTGCGTGTTATTCTACGAAGTGCAATGCGATGTCAAGAGCAGATGCAGCTTCAGTATGTCACATTGCCTGTCGAAGTTCTTCTTCCTCACTGTTGTTGTTGTTTGAGTCTTCAGTCTTTTGACTGGTTTGATGCAGCTCTCCATGCCTCCCTGTCCTGAGCTAATCGTTTCATCTCTACATAACTACCACACCCTACATCTGAGGCAATCTGTTTAACATATTCTAACCTTGGTCTACCCCTACAGTTCTTGTCCTCGACCCTTCCTTCCATAACTAAGCTTGCTATTCCTGGGTGCCTTAGTATGTGTCCTACCAACCTATCTCTTCTCTTCATTAGCAGTCGCCAGAAACATCTCTCCTCTCCCACTCGTCTTAATACCTCTATGTTTGTAACCCTATCTACCCATCTGATCTTCAACATTCTCCTGTAACACCACATTTCAAATGCTTCTATTCTCTTCTTTTCTGCTGCACCAATAGTCCAAGTTTCACTTCCATAGAGCGCCACGCTCCAGACAAAGGCTTTCAAAAATGACTTCCTAATACCTAAATCTATATTGGATGTCAGCAGATTCCTTTTTTGTAGAAAAGCTTTCTTTGCCTGAGCCAACCTACTTTTTATATCCTCTTTGCTTCGTCCATCACTGGTTATTCTACTTCCTAAGTAACAGAAGTTTTTCTACTTCCTTCAGCTTTTCACCTGTCAATTTGATCTCCATAGAGGTTTCTGATTTATTTCGGCTGCATTCCAGTATTTTTGTTTTACATTTATTAATTTTCATCATGAATTCTTTCTGTAAGACGGAGTCCATACCATTCAAAAACTCATTCAAATCCTCAGGCTTGTCGGCCAAGATGACGATGTCATCAGCAAATCTCAGAGTTGAAATTATTTCTCCTTGAATCTTCACTCCCACTTTAAATTTTTCTCTAATTTCCTTCATTGCTTGTTCAATGTAAAGATTGAAAAGTATGGGTGATAATTTGCAGCCTTGCCTTACACCTTTCTGAACACCAGCTTCTCTCTCATGTCCTTCAACTCGAATGACTGCTGTCTGGTTTCTGTATAGATTGTATATCACCCTCCTATCTCTGTACTTTATTCCAATCGATTTCAAAATGTCAAACAATTTAGTCCAATCAACGTTATCAAAAGCCTTTTCTAAGTCTACAAAAGCCATGAACGTTCTCTTATCTTTCCTTATTCTACCTTCCAAAATCAGCCTAAGACTTAGTACAGCTTCCCTTGTTCCTACATTTCTCCTGAAACCAAACTGGTCTTCACCCAACTCCGTTTCTATCTGGCTTTCAATCCTCTTGTAAATTATCCTAGACAGGATCTTTGAAGCATGAGTAATCAAGCTGATTGTACGGTAATCTTCACATCTGACAGCTCCCACTTTCTTTGGTATAGGGATGATTACATTCTTCTTGAAATCAGGGGGTACCTCACCTGTCTCATAAATCCTACACACCAAGTGAAATAACCTGATCAGACCTTCATCTCCTATGCAGCGTAGCAACTCAATCGGTATATCATCTATGCCTGGTGCTTTGTTCCTGCTTAAGTCTTCCAAAGCTCTATCAAATTCTGATCTCAATATTAAATCTCCTTTTGCATCCTCATCAATTTCCTCCTCCCTTTCCATTACATGATTCTCAATCTCCTTTCCCTTATACAAACTCTCTATGTAAGCTTTCCATCTCTCAACCTTTTCTTCCCTATCTGTTAGAGGCTTTCCATTTGTGTCCTTAATATTACAGCACTTAGTCTTCTTTTCCCCAAAAGTATTCTTAATCCTTCGATAAGCTGTGTCTACTTTACCTAATTTCAGACAATTTTCTATACCTGCACATTTCTCTTTCAACCATTCTTCTTTCGCTTCCTTGCACTTCTTGTTAACCTCATTTCTCAGACGTCTGTATTCTGCTTTCCCCTTCTCATCTCTTACATTCTTGTGTTTCCGCCTTTCATCCATCAATTCTAGTATATCCTGAGTGATCCACGGTTTTCTACCTATTCTTTCTTTCCTACCAATGTTTTCTTCTGCGGATTTTGTTATTTCATTCTTCAAAAGTGCCCATTCGTCTGCAATTGAAGTTTGTTTAGGGTTTTTCATTAGTCCTTCCTTTATACTCTTCTTGAATCTTTCGTTTACATCCTTCTCTTTCAGTCTGTCTATTGCCCACCTTTTTGGCTTTTGACTTTTCTTCAGTTTCTTCAACTTTAATCTGCATTTCATTACGACCAGATTGTGGTCAGAGTTTATGTCAGCACCAGGATATGCTTTACAATCCAAAATCTGGTTTCGAAACCTCTGCTTGACCATAATGAAGTCGATTTGGTAACGCCCTGTATCTCCTGGTCTCATCCATGTGTATATTCTTCTATTGTGGTTATTGAATAAGGTGTTAGCTATGACCAACTCATGCTCGGTGCAGAATTCTACCAGCCTGCTTCCTCGATCATTCCTTTCACCTAATCCGAAATCTCCTACTATTTTCCCTTCTCTCCCTTTTCCTACCACAGCATTCCAATCTCCCATTACTATAACATTTTCATCACCCTTGATATACCTCAAAATTTCGTCTATTTCTTCGTAGACCTTTTCAACATCCTCATCATCAGCTTGACTGGTAGGCATATAGACTTGTACCACTGTGGTGCAGGTAGGTTTAGTATTGATTTTTGCTACAATAATCCGCATATATTTCTCATAATATTCCACCCGCTGTCCAAGTTTCCTACTCAATATGAGGCCAACCCCTGCTTGGCCATTGTTTGATTTAGTGCTAATGACCCTATAGTCTCCTGACCAAAAGTCCTGTTCTTCCTGCCAGCGCATTTCACTAATCCCAACCAAATCCAACCTCAACCTATCCATTTCCCTTTCTAAGTTTTCTAACTTTCCACTTCCTAGCAGACTTCTAACATTCCACGCTCCGATCCGTAGAATGTCAGATTTCCTCTTTGTCACTTCTGTGATGTTAACCCCCTCTCGAGTAGTCCCCACCCGGAGATCCGAACGGGGGACTAGTTTACCTCCGGATTGAAATTTTACAAGGGAGGAGGCCACTGTCACTAGCTATATTTCTGTCATGTTGAATTTGGACCATGCTCACTATTTCGTGTTTGCTGCGTTCTGCATTGATATCATCTGCTGCCGACTATAGACAACCTTGTATATAGATATTTTTCGGCTAATCCGAACAAATTGAAATCCGAACAGGCTACATCCCCAATTAGTTGGGATTTGAGGGGTTTCACTGTAATTATGATATATGGAAACTCTTCCTTGACTTCAGTCGTTGTGGGTGCGGTTCTTGCCCATACAGAGGATGGGCTCTTTTCTGCTCCAATGTCTTTCTTTCCTTGTACGCAGCTGCAGTATTTCTCTTGGGACAGGCGGTGGGTGCTATTCTTGCGAGGTGGGAAAGCCATTCAACAGGAGTCGATTTCAAGCAACCTGTTATAATTCTGCATACTAATATTAGGACTACCCCGTAGCATTCTTGACTGTAGCCCCGGAGGTGCGGTGTTTCCCGGCTCTTCCAAGGAATGTAATTAGGGCCCGAGAGCTGGAGCGGGTACACTCAGCTTCGTGAGGCAAAAATGTGAAGAGGTGGGTTCGATTCCCATTTGCTGGAAGAGAAAGGAGAGAAGTTTGCAGTTTTATATGACCGTTAATCTCGCGATCATGAGACACGGAGCCTCCTCCTTTTTGCGTGGAACCCGAACCACAGGACATTAGATTTCTCTTTTAATGTATTACACGCGTTAATTTGAATCGAAGCCGGTCCGCCGTGGTGAGAGGCAAATACAATAGCTTGATCGCTGTACCACCACACCCCTCCTGGAAGTAGTTTTCAACTCATCTGAATTACAAATACAAACTCTGATTCACCCAACACAGTAACACAGGTTATCAGAAAAAAATACAGACACGCTCAAGAACACAGGGATAAAAGATCACGATGACGGAATGCCTCTAAATGAATCATCTACAACAACGACATCGTGGTCATGTAGGCTAAGAATAAAATACAGGGCGCCAGGAAATGTTCCCCGCAGTGACCGCTGGCTTCTGCCAGAGCTAGCATCTGCAGTTTAGTTGGCAGCACGGTGTCCTTGACAGGGTGAATCCCACACGTTGGGTTGTAGGCCGTCGAAATCGTCAGTGTGTATTGTAATAAGCGAGCGTGTGTGTTATCTGCACTTCCAGCATCAGCTATGAATGGCTGTGATGAGTACAAAGTTTACTGTTTGTTTGTTTGTTTGTTTGTTTTTAATACAAGCGACAGTCGTGCTGCCAACGTAACTACTGATGTTAACTCTCGCAGACGCTTGCAGGCACTGCGGAGAACATTTCCGGGCACCCTATATAATCATATGTATTCTATTTCATACGGAATAGAATGGTGTTCTCAGTGTGAAGCGCATCGTTCCTTGCGAGATGGCCTAAGTGGAACCGCTAAATTGAAAAGTGTGCTGCGTTATTAGTCCCACATCAGTTAGCTATAATCTTATTCTGATGGTCGTACATCACGCGGAGTGCAGTTAAACTCTGTTCAGATGTTAATTAGAGCGATACTGCAGCAGATTGCAGCGGTCTCACAGCAGTGATTGATTTAAGCCGCGACCCATTTAGCTCCAACCAAACCATCATTTCAGCCTATCAAAAACAGAAAGTGGCCAATTATTTCAGTAATAGGCTAGCAATTTCCCGCAAAATATTCAACGGGATTGAGAAACGTAAACATAACTCTATTACGTGTGTTTAAAGCATTGCTATTCTGACAAATGACGGCCACAGGCCACTTTACAAAGGAACTTTGAAAATATTAAGACACGTCTCTCACCTTTCAATACAGGGTGGATGGTAGACGAGAACATGCGATTCCTTAGGCAGGAAGCATCCTAATACGTGAAAAACTTATAAAATGTGTTCGTTTAACGAAGAAAAAAAATAAAGAGGTTTCATTATGTGTGCATCCTATAGACTTTGAGTTTCGACTCTACTAGGCAGCATAGCAAAAGGAAGAAATGAGTTCCGGACTTGATCTGATTCTGTCAAAAACCATGTTACTGCTATTACTTGAAGCCACTTTTCAGTGTTGCCTAAGTAAACAAAAGTTTGGTGCTTTTCAGTCGGTCAACACGAATGTACCCAAATAGAGCTGGGTTATGCCCTGATCCTGAAATAAATTACATAACATTTATTAATTATTAATTTTTCATTATTATTTATTAATCTTATGTAATTTATTTCAGGATCAGGGCATAACCCAGCTCTATTTGGGTACATTCGTGTTGACCGACTGTAAAGCACCAAACTTTTTTTTTACTTTATGGAAGACTACTCGTCCTAAGTGGACAAGTGTGTACAGTCATGTAGGTGAACGGGTTCCCTCCCTCTCCTTGAAACCAGCCTTCACTTATGACCTTCAACTGAATAACAGTTGGTTGCATAGCATCTTGTTAACCTTTCTGAGATTTGTTAGCCTATTTTCAATTATGAAAAATACGCTTCTGAGATCACCTTTTGTCCGTGTGTGTCTGTGTGTGAGCGTATTTGTGTGATTCGTGTGTGTGTGTCCCCCTAATAAAATCTAAACGACTGGAGCAATTTCAATGAAACTCGGTAAGTTCATAGCACTATTCCGGACGATCCCTACCGTGCCCTTCAAATTTTGTTACATCTAACCAATCCAACATGGCAGCTGTGCGAAATATTCACCAGCATTCAATATCTCCGAAACTATTACCGATATCACCCTGGAATTTTGTACGGCGATAAAGGGAGCTACTAGAAGTTCACCCATGTAAATTTTGAATACCTGGTAACTACAAAAGCAACATGGCGGCCAAGTGAAGTTGCGACTTTTAAATAGACGTTGCTCGCGCTTTAACCAACCAAACCAATGAAACTTGGTACAGTATATTTGTATACACATTGTAATGCACCGACGCCTAACTTCGTTCAATTGTTTACATAACCTCAAGATGGCGGATGTGCGAAATACTTCAGCAGCATTCTATATCTCTGAAACTATTACCGGTATCACCCTGAAATTTTGTGCGGAGATAAAGGGAACTTCTGGAAGTTTATCTATGAGACTTTCAAAAGCCGTTTAACAACAAAACGAACATGGCGGCCAAGCAAATTTGAAAATTTTTAAATAAACTTTTCTGGCGATTTAATGACCCAAACGCAATGAAACTTGGTACAGCAAATGTTTATACACATTGTAATGCACTGGTGTCTAATTTAGTTCAATTGTTTACATGATCTCAAGATAGCGGCTGTGCGAATTTTAAAATTACATTTTTATTTCTCGTGTTGTAATCGTGCGATCGAAGTGAAAGTTTGAATAATGAACCTACGTAATAATTTTCCTTTAATGGTACATAACTCTATGGCCTACACATATAACAATCCAACACGGCGACCATCCGAAATATTTAGACGGTTCTCATTGTCTACGAATCTATTACAGCAATCAATCTGATGTTTCTAATGTTCATAGGGGATATGTTCACCTATAGGACTTTCAATAACCTGGTGATCACAAATCCAACATGGTGGCGACGGGAAGTATAAATATTCACATGGACGTTTCTCGCAATTTAACCATCCGAGTGCAGTGAAACTTGGTATAGTAAATCCTTATACAAATATTAATCCAGTGGCATCTAATTTATTTCAATTGTTTCCATAACCACAAGATGGCAGCTGTGCGAAATTTTAAAATCTCGTTACTTCTTTTGTCCTAATCATGCGATTGAAGTTTGAATACTACACGTACACGATAATCTTCATGTAAGAGTACATAACTCTAAGACCTACATATATAAAGATCCAACATGGCGACTATCCGAAATATTTAGTCGGCTCTCGATATCTACGTATCTTTACAGCAATCAAACTGAAATTTTATATGTCAATAGAGGCAATTAGCATTAGTAGGATATATGAACACAGGCTTCAGTTCTTCACGAACTACTTGTAGAAGTTTAAACACAAAGCCACTGTATCTCTCCTCGTTCTCTCGTAATAACCATAACAAGAGGTAACAGTGGACTCATCTCAACAAGTTCTTGTCTAGCAAGTGGTGTCGCCAATTGCGAGATGCATTTCCTCCGTTTTTTATCCGAAATCACGCATTGTTGTTTACATGGATATGTTTTCAGACTGTGGGTCAACCTGAAATCAGCTTCATCAATTCCGACAAAGTAGTAACCATGGCAACAATTGTTACTCACTTGTGTACTGAGGCACTGTCTCAGCACATGAAGAGCGAACATTCCGAATAGCTGCCTGCGTCCTCGGCGATTTGCCGAGGACGGAGTTCATGTTCGTTGAAGTAGATGCTAGTGGACAGAAAATACTTATTGGAGTGGTTTACCGACCACCTAAAGTATCTTATATGGCCGAGTTTGAAACGTATTTACTTAACGTGCTACCAATGTACGAACATATCATTATATTAGGGGATTTCAACACTAATCTACTTACGAAGAATTACGTTACTAAGAAATTAGAAGACATGTTTTCCTCATGTGACTTGACTATCCTTCCTTGAAATCCTACTAACCATGTACATACTACCAACAACATTTCCCACACCTTAATAGATCTCAAAGTGACTAACAACCCTCAGAAAGTGGTAACTCACGGACAGATTTCAGTACCGGCCGTGTCCACCCACTATCTTATATTTCTCGCTTACTCACTACGCGTTCCAAAATATAAACCTAGGTATATAACGTGCAGGAATATGAAAGATATCGATATGTATGAACTAAGGTACGATGCCTACATTCTTCCGTGGAATGACATTTTAAATCTGAAAGACATTGATGCAAAAATAAATAAATTTAATTCGTATACTGTATACACAGTCTATACAACAAACATGCACCCAAAAGACAGATAAGAATATCACGCAAACCTAATCCATGATTAACCTCTGATGTTAAACATATGATGTCTCAACGTGATACACTCTACCGACATTACAAACGTACCCAAGACCCAAGTGACTATGAAAATTATAGAATAACTAGTTGAAACCCGTCAATACATGACGGTCAATAAGAAAATATTTACTGAAGAATTTTCTTATATACACTGAAGAAAATGGAAATTGCAACACCATGAAGGCATTGGTCGTTTGTGTTGATTTTCAAGATATGGAACGATGCCTTGTAGGTATGTAAACGATCAAAGTTTCAGACCCATTGGATTGTTGCTACAGGTCTCCCCACGTGATTGGTCGCGGAGGATTCAACTCCAGTATACGGACACCGGTGTAGCGTAGTTGACTTGCAGTCTGTGCAGTGAAGTGTTCCCCGTCAAACATGCCTCGACGACAGAGAAGAGCACGCTATCAACAACTGTCGCCGTTTGAGAAGGGTCGGATAATTGGGTTGTGTGAGGCTGGATTATCGCTAAGCACTGGCGCTGCACGTGTTGGCCGACAGGCATCTACGGTACAACGTGTATGGCAGCAGTGGTCAAATAAAGGTACCCACACTCGTAGACCTGGCACAGGCCCACAGCGACAGACAACTGTGAGAGAGGATCGCCGCATCATTCGGATGGCCCGGATGGAACCCCATGCAACAACAGCGCAAATTCGAGCAGCTGTGGCACCCCACGTTACACAACTAACAGTTGGTAATCGCCTGCGTGCAGCTGGCTTACGATCCCGTGTCCCTGCAGAAGGTGTTCCATTGACCCCACAACAGCGACGTGTAAGGCTGGCCTGGTGTCGAGAACGATCGACGTGGGTCGACGAATGGCATAGGGTCGTCTTTAGTGATGAATCGCGCTTCTGTCTTGCCCGCAGTGATCGCCAGAATCGTGTGCACCGACATACCGGGAAGAGGAGCCGCCCAGACCTTATTGTCGAGAGGCACACGGGGCCAACACCAAGCATTATGGTCTGGGGAGCTCTTGGCGTTAATGTGAAATCACAATTAGTGCCTGTTGAGGGCACTATGACTGCTCGACAGTATGTTGATAGGGTACTCAATCCAGTGGTTGTCCCTATGATGGCGAACATTGGTAATGGGATGTTTCAGCAGGACAATGCCCGGGTTCACACTGCACGCGTCTCCAGACATCACAACCTTAGAATGGCCCTCCAGATCCCCGGACCTCAGCCCTATTGAGCATGTGTGGGACATGATGGGTCGACAACTGGCCAACCGTCCTCAGCCACCCATAACTCTGGAATAACTGACCCGTGCAGAGCAGCAAGCATGGGCCACAATTCCTCAGGAAGCGATCCAGGGCCTTATTGACTCCATGCCTCGCCGAATTCATCAATGTATTGCAGCTCGTGGTGGGCACATCCAGTATTGATTGTTGTCTAAACTTGCGGTCAGATTGCCCTGAAAGTGTAATCATGGAATCACAACCGAACACTCGTCCTGTATGTTCAATTGCAGCAATGTAGCACCACTCCTTCTGGATGTTGCAATTTCCATTTTCGTCATTGTACGTTCTTTGTACAATTATTTTTTGGCGCTATTGATACTTTAAGAGCGTCAAAAGATTCCAGAGTTCCCCATTGAGCTTTATTGATTGTGATAAAGTATGCCAAGCGAATCGGAAAATGTTGCCTCTTAAAAGAAATTGATTGGTTTATCCTATGGTGTTAAATCAAGTCGAAGGATTAGACCTCTCTGCCTAATTTTAACTGCACTTATTTCCAAATCCAAGCATTTTCATGCATATTTCTTATAATTAATATGGAATCAAATCGAAGGGTTAGATCATCCGCCTGATTTTAACTGTACTTATTATTTCCAAATTCAAGCAATTTTCGTACACATTTCTTATAATTAATATGGTAGTATTTATGAGCCCTTAGGAAACTTCAGTTTTCTAAGGAGCATAACTATGGGTCAATCGTTTGGAGTATGTGGAAGCAAATCACTTAATTCCAAGGAATTCAAGAATTCTGAGGAGTCTAATATATACAACTGGCCGCAAGAACCGTCGCTTATAATTTTGGAATATACATTAACGAAGAAATGCGATGATGTGCAATTCCATACATTTTAAAACAATATGGACCGTATGCATGTGGCACAGTGACATTGGCACCAAATGAAACCAAGGGCATAGCATTTGTTGTACTGCCGATTATTCTCTCCTAAATTCCTTGAGGTATCATTTCCAGTGAAAAATTGTTGCAGTCTGTCAAATATTTTATATTTAGTAAGATCAATTTTGCCATTACAACACCAAAGGTCAAAGTAACCAAGCGTAGATTTCTCGCTACAGAAATACAGTGCAGAACAATGTTTACATTTGTTCGTCAAGGATCCTACACTGTACGGCATAATATCTGGAATTGTTTCTGAAATGGCATATTTATATTAGATTTTAAAAGTGGCTTCGTATTTTTCTTCGATTTCCCACTTTTTTGTGGCTAATGTTCTTTTTCGTCAAATGGATATATTTATTGTAGCATTTTTCTCCAAATTAGCGTCATATTCAATAACACTATAGTGGCCTGCATCAACGCAGCCGCCAAATATTAAATGGCACATAATACTTCCATTGCCAAAATCAACAGCGTGGTTAGAGTCATTGTTATGTACTCTAAACAAATAATCATTAAACAATAATATTCATTTATACAGTGAAGTTCAGATACTTTCATTCTCAAGTTTGTTGCTGATGAGAATGCGATGATACTGATCGCCAATAATAAAATCCTTATAATTATTCATGCCAACACCAATTTTTGCAATTTGCTTGCAGAAGCAGCTCAGGATGACGTTCTGCATTTTGGAATAAACAGTACGAAACTGCTTTAAATAAGCAATTTCCATCACCTGTTGTAGGTACAATCCTTTGCATTTCCATGACAGTAAATTAAGCAAGGGAGCATACTTCGCCAACTACTGGAATGAGCATAGACTCACTTCGACAGCCACCGTAATGGAGAGTTTAAGGGTTAGACTATATGTTCAGTGCTTGTCAAAAATCGTATAAACACAGGGAAGCCAAATCTTAAGGCTAAATTCTGAGCTATCGCCCCGGATTCCGGGTTCGAACCCTGGTTTGCCAAGAAATTTAATTCTGGTCTGAGGACTGGTACGGGGTGCACTCTTGAGGCAAAACTAAGGAGAGCAAGGTTAGATTCCTATTTCAACAATCTGGCATGTGGTTTTCCGTGGTTTGCCACGTCCACTGAAGGTAAATACCGGGATAGTTCCTAACTTAAAGCCTCGGTCGTCAATTCTCCATTCCCCACATGAATTACAAATGCACACATCAGTAAAGGCATCACAATAACACAGGTTATCATAGAAAAATTTACACACACACCAAAGTAGACGGGCCTGAGTGACCACGATGTCTGAGTCCATCAAATGAATTATATTCGTCAATTGTGTCTCATGGCGAAAGCGATTGTGGCCATCTTTTATTTAATAATTTAAAAGTATATGGCAATGCAAATCGAGGATAATTCCTTACTGTACGGGAATAATAAAAGTAAAATATGTTAAGACAATGAATTACCAATAGCCAGAAAGAATAATTAGGAAATAGAAATACATGTCTGAGGTGAGATGTGAACTCCTTCGACTATGTTAAATTCATTCCTGGGTCCGCAATGTTACCCCTGAGCCACCCAGTCAACAGACTTCGAAAGCAATATTAAGTTACTTAAACAACAAACGAACTCAAACGCCTGTTGAAGTTCTTCAATCCCCTCTTTTTAATTCTAAAAAACAAAGATCACACTACGATACGGAGGATCCTTTATCTGCCATTTCTCTAGAAATGTAATTCTGGTCTGAGGGCTGGAACGGGGCGCACTCTTGAGGCAAAACTAAGAAGGGCAAGGTTCGATTCCCATCTCAACAATCTAGGATGTGCTTTTCCGTGGTTTGCCACTTCCACTGCAGGTAAATACCGGGATAGTTCCTAACTTAAAGCCTCGGTCGTCAATTTCCCATTCCCCACTTTAATTACAAATGCACACATCAGTACAGCCATCACAATAACACAGGTTATCAGAGAAAATTTGACACACACACACTAAAGTAGACGGGGATGAGTGACCACGATGTCTGAGTCCATCAAATGAATTATGTTCGTCAATTGTCTCTCATGGCGAAAGCGATTATGGCCATATTTTATTTAATCATTTAAAAGTGTATGGGAACGTAAATCGTGGAGAATTCCTTACTTTACGGGAATAATAAAAGTAAAATATGTTAAGACAATGTATTACCAATAGCCAGAAAGAATAATTGGGAAATAAAAATATGTGGCGGAGGTGGGATTCGAACTGCTCCCAACGGGCGATGCACAAACTAAGACTTCGCCGCTGCCATTTGAGCTACCGAATCACTGAAGTTGTAGCGCAATATTAAGGTACTTAAGCAACATTCACACTCAACAGTCAGTATAAGTTCTTCTACATTTCCCGTCCTTTATAATATTCTATTCCTGTTTATATCGTGGAAACTTCATATTCGATATTCCCTTCCTTTATTATAATTCTTATAAATAACTATTACATTAAAACGCGGTGGACATCCGCCATGTCTGTCATTAACCAAGGTGATTCTGCGCATGCGCTTGAGCCAATAATTTTGCAGTTTTGTTTATAAATTTAAAAATATATGATAACATATTTGTTTATTTGAAAGACACCCTGCAAATCTGCATGCCAAGAGCTTTCGTTAGAATGATTTACGAAGCCAATCGGTTAAGTCGTTTTCACAATCTCGTGTGTACAAAAAACAGCTTAGTGTTTTAAATATATAGACTAGATGAAACCCGTCAAAACATGACGGACAAAGGAAATATATATTTACTGAAGAAGCTTCTTATATAAGTTACATTCTTTGTACGATTACTTTTTAGCACTATTGCAACTTAAAGGGCGTCAAAGGATAGCACTCTCAACATTGCAACATAATGCTGGTCATGACTGAAAACGTGATGAGGTAAAGAGCCCAATACGTTCCAGAGTTTCTCCTTGAGCTTGATTGATTGTGATAAAGTAGGCCGAGCGAATAAGACATTGTTGCCTATTAAAAGAAAATGTACTGTACCTGCAAGTGTTTTATCTGAAGGTGTTAAATCAAGTCGTAGGATTTGAGCTCTCTGCCTAATATTACTACACCTATTATATCCGAATTCAAGCAATTTCTTACATATTTCTTACAATTTATATATTTACATATATGAGTCCTTGGGAAACATTCAGATTTCTAAGGAGCATAACTATGGCTCAAACGTTCGGAGTATGTGGAAGCGAATCACTTAATTCCAAGGAATTGAAGAATTCTATAATAGGGAAATGAAGTAGCTGGCTTTCATCTTCAGTATCCAATTTGTTAACGCTGATGTATGTGTTTGAACTACTGGACATAAGTTCAATGACTTTTAAATTAATATCATTACATTGTTGCAAATTGGCAAATACATGTATTATACTGTATATTCCAGCATATCAATTTTACCATCACAACAGTAAAGGCCAAAATAACCACGCGTAGATTTTACGCAAGAGAAATACAATTTAGAACAATGTTTACATTTGATCGTCAAAGACCTTACACTGTACTGCATAATATCTGGAATTGTTTCTGAAATGGCCTATTTATATTGGATTTTAAATGTGGCTTCGTATTATTCGATAACACTATAGTGTCCTGCAATAACGGAGCCGCTAAATATTAAATGGCAAATAATACTTCCATTGCCGAAATCAACTGCGTAGTTAGACTCAGTACTCTAAACAAATAATCATTAAACAATTGTCTTATACAATGAAGTTCAAGATGACCGTCCAGAGACTTTCATACTCAAGTTGGTTGGTGAGGAGAATGCGATGAGACTGATCGCTTAAAATAAATTCCTTATAATTGTTCCTGCCAACGAAATTTTTTGCAATAGCTTGAAAACGCAGCTCAGAATGACGTTCTTCATTTTGTTATAAACAGTACAAAACTGCTCTAAATAAGCAATTTCCATAACCTGTTATAGGTTATGGCGGTACATTTTGCAGGGGAACATAGAATCACTTCGCCAACTACTGGAATGACCATAGGCCTATACTCAATACTCACTTCGGCAGTCACCCTAATGGAGGCAGTTTTTGAATTCTATGTCCCGTGCATGTCAAAAATCGTATTAACACATGGAAACCCACCCATTCTTGGCTATCGCCTCGGAGACCCGGGTTACATTTCCTACTCTGCCAAGAAATTTAATTCGGGTCTGAGGGCAAAAACGGGGCATAACTAAGAAGAGGAAGGTTTGATTCCCACCTCGACAATCTTGGATGTGGTTTTTCGTGGTTTCCCACTTCCACTCAAGGCAAATACCCGGATGGTTCCTTACTTAAGGCCTTGGCCGAGTCTTTGCCATTTCCCACCTTAATTACAAATACACACATTAATGCAGCCTTCACAATAACGCAGGTTATCAGAGAAAATTTTACACATACACACCAAAGTACACGGGGCTGAGTGACCACGATGTCGGAGCCCTTCAAACGAATTATGTGTGCCAAGTGTCTCTCGTGGCGAAAGCAATTGTGGACACGCGCGAGTGCCTGGAAAACTTCTTTTTTCTTTAATAATTTAAGAGTATATCAACGATGCATAATTATAACTTTTAGTCTAGGACGCTAATAACTTGACCTCCGAAGCATTGGGAAGAATTGCAATATTGAGGTACATAAACAACATAGCCTACACAATCAACTGTCAGTTAATGTTCTTCAACATTTCCCTTCTTAAATATTCCCCTCCTTTATAATTCTCCATCACGTGAAAACGTGCCATGTCTTGTGTTTTAAACATAGCGATGCAATGGTGCTGCCATCTGTTGTCAGTTACAGGAAATATATGGGCGAGGTACTGCCATCTGTTGTCAGTTACTGGAACTGATTGCAGATATTCGAACGGCTCTCTTGATCACATGCTGTAATGCAATGGTAAAAAACGGAAATAAAACATATTGAGAGGGAATGTAGAAATATGTATCTTTAACAGACATAAAACCTTACTAATACTCCTTGATTAAACAATATTTCAGTGGTAAAATAAAATAGCAAGTGATGGGATCGAACCTGTGCTCCTTGTAACCACAGTCAGTCGCCTTAACCACATAGCTACTCGAGCACTCTCGTTCAGCCGCAGACAAAAGCATTCACTACATTCAAAAGCCGCTGACTGAAGGAAATAATCCATTTCGTTATAAAAAAATCAATGTTGCACATTCGTATACGTTCATACTGTTATTATATTTTATAGTCATAACTTGGCTAATGTATGATTTCAATTACATGGAAGCTTATTAAATAACTTACATTTTAATGGACTTCTCACCGCCATTTTGTCATGAGCCCAGGCGGATTGTGCGCATGCGTGAGGGATAAGAATTCTGCTATTTTCTATATTAATTTAAAAATATACGGTAATATATTTGTTTATTTTAGAGACACTCTGCAAAACTACAAACCAAGAGCTTTCGTTAGAGTGCTCTACGAAGTAAATCGGTTCTGTCGTTCTCTCAATCTCGTGATAACAAAAATCACCTTACTGTTTTAAATATATAGACTAGTTGAAACCCGTCAAAACATGACGGTCAATAGAAAAATATTTACTGAAGAATTTTCTTATATAGGCCTATTGTACATTTTTTGTACGATTATTTTTTGACTCTATTGAAACTATAAGGGCGTCAATTGATTGCACTCTCAACATTGCAAAATACTGCTGGCCATGACTGAAAAATTGTTGGGGCAAATTGAGGCCTATACGTTCCAGAGTTTCCCCTTGAGCTTTATTGATAGTGATAAAGTATGCCAAATGAATTGGAAAATATTGCCTCTTAAAAGAAAATGATAGTGTTTTATCGGATGGTGTTAAATCAAGTCGAAGGATTAGACCTCTCTGCCTAATTTTAACTGTACCTATTAGTTCCATATCCAAGCAATATGGTTGCATTTAGGAGTCCTTGGGAAACGTTCAGATTTCTAAGCAGAATAACGGGTCAAGCGTTTGGAGTATGTGGCGGCCAGTCATTTAGTTCCAAGAAATTCAAGAACTCTGAGGAGTCTAATACAACTGGCCGCAAACCGTCGCTTATAATTTTGGAATATAACGAAGAAATGCGATGATGTGCAATTCCATACATTTTAAAACAATGTGGACCGTGTGCGTGTGGCACAGTAACATTGGCACCAAATGAAACGAAGGACATAGCATTGTACTGCCGATTAGTCTCTCTGAAATTCCTTGAGATATCATCTCCAGTGAAAAATAATTGTTGCAGCCTGTCAAATATTTTATATTTATTCAGATTAATTTTACCATTACAGCAGCAAAGTCAAAGTAACCAAGTGTAGATTTCTCGCAAGAGATATACAGTGCAGAACAATGTTTACATTTGTTCGTCAAGGACCCTAAACTGTAACGGCATAGTATCTGGAATTGTTTCTGAAATGCCATATTTATGTTAGATTTTAAAAGTGGCTTCGTATTTTTCTCCGATTTCCCACTTTTTTTTGCGGCTAGTGTTCCATTTCGTCAAATGGGTTTATTTATAGCAGCATTTCTCCCCAAATTAACGTCATTTTAAATAACACTATAGTGGCCTGCATCAACGCAGCCGCCAAATATTAAATGGCAAATAATAACTTACTTCCATTACCAAAATCAACTGCGTGGTTAGACCCATTGTTATGTACTCTAAACAAATAATCAATAAACAATAATATTCACATATACAATGAAGTTCAGAGACTTCCATTCTCAAGTTGGTTGCTGATGAGAATGCGATGAGACTGATCGCCAATAATACAATCCTTGCAATTTTTGCAATTTGCTTGCAAACGCCACTCAGGATGACGATCTTCATTTTGAAATAAACAGAATGAAATTGCTGTAAATAATCAATTTCCATCACCTGTTGAAAGTACAATACTTTGCATTCCCATGACAGTAAATTATGCAAGGGAGCATAGAATCACTTCGCTACTACTGGAATGAGCATAGACTCACTTCGCCAGCCACCGTAATGGAGGGAGTTTTAGAATTATATGTTCAGTGCTTGTCAAAGATCGTATTAACACAGGGAAGCCCACTCTTAAGACTACATTCTGAGCTATTGCCCCGGATTCCAGGTTCGATCCCCGCTCTGCAAGAAATTTTATTCTGGTCTGAGGACTGGAACGGGGCGCACTCGTGAGGCAAAACTAAGAAGAGCAAAGTTTGATTCCCATCTCAACAATCTTGGATTTGGTTTCCGTGGTTTCCCACTTCCACTCCAGGCAAATACCTAACTTAAAGCCTCGGTCGTTTACTCCCCATTCCCCACATTAATTACAAATGCACACATCAACACAGCCATCACATTAACACAGGTTATCAGAGAAAAGTTTACACTCGCACACCAAAATAGACGGGGCTGAGTGACCACGATGTCTGAGTCCATCAAATGAATTATGTTCGCCAATTTGTTAAAGCTGATGTATGTTTTTGAACTACTGGATATAAGTTCAATGACTTTTAAATTAATATCATTACATTGTTGCAGCTTGGCAAATATTTTATATTCCAGTAGATCAATTTTACCATCACAACAGTAAAGGCCGAAGTAACCGCGCGTAGATTTTACGCAAGAGAAATACAATGTAGAAAGATGTTTACATTTGATCGTCAAAGACTTTACACTGTACTGCATAACATCTGGAATTGTTTCTGAAATGGCCTAATTATATTGGATTTTAAATGTGGCTTCGTATTATTCGATAACACTATAGTGTCCTGCAATATCGGAGGCGCTAAATATTAAATGGCAAAAAATACTTCCATTGCCGAAATCAACTGCGTAGTTAGATTCAGTACTCTAAACAAATAATCATTAAACAATTGCCTTATACAATGAAGTTCAACATGACCGTCCAGAGACTTTCATACTCAAGTTGGTTGGTGAGGAGAATGCGATGGGACTGAACGCTTAAAATAAATTCCTTATAATTGTTCCTGTCAGCGAAATTTTTTGCAATAGCTTGAAAACGCAGCTCAGAATCACGTTCTTCATTTTGATATAAACAGTACAAAACTGTTCTAAATAAGCTATTTCCATCACCTGTTATAGTTTATGGCAGTACATTTTGCAGGGGAACATAGAATCACTTCGCCAACTACTGGAATGAGCATAGGTCTAAACTCAATACTCACTTCGGCGGTCACCCTAATGGAGGCAGTTTTAGAATTCTATGTCCCGTGCATGTCAAAAATCGTATTAACACATGGAAGCCCACCCATTCTTGGCTATCGCCTCGGAGACCCGTGTTACATTTCCTGCTCTGCCAAGAAATTTAATTCTGGTCTGAGGGCAAAAACGGGGCACATTCAGTCTTTTGAGGTATAACTAAGAAGAGGAAGGTTTGATTCCCACCTCGACAATCTTGGATGTGGTTTTCTGTGGTTTCCCACTTCCACTCAAGACAAATACCGGGATGGTTCCAAACTTAAGGCCTCGGCCGTCACCTTGCCATTTCCCACTTTAATTACAAATACACACAGTAATGCAGCCATCACAATAACACGGGTTATCAGAGGAAATTTTACACGTACACACCAAAGTACGCGGGGCTAAGTGACCACGATGTCGGAGCCCTTCAAACGAATTATGTTTGCCAAGTGTCTCTCGTGGCGAAAGCAATTGTGGACACGCGCCAGGGCCTGGAAAACTACCTTTTCTCTAATAATTTAAGAGTATATCGACGATGCATAATTATAACTTTTAGTCTAGGATGCTAACAACTTGACCACCGAAGCATTGGGAAGAAATTGCAATATTAAGGTACATAAACAACATAGCCTACACACTCAACTGTCAGTTAATGTTCTTCAACGTTTCCCTTCTTAAAAATTCCCCTCCTTTATAATTCTCCATCACGTGAAAACGCGCGATGTCTTGTGTTTTAAATATATCGATGCAATGGTGCTGCCATCTGTTGTTTGTTACTGGAACTATATGGGCGAGGTACTGCCATCTGTTTTCAGTTACTGGAACTGATGGCAGATATTAGCTCTTTTGACCACATGCTGTAATGCAAAGGTAAAACGGAAATAAAACGTATTGAGAGGGAATGTAGAAATATGTATCTTTAACTGACATAAAACCTTACTAATATTCCTTGATAAAACAATATTTCAGTAGTAAAAAAATAAAAATACTGGCGGGAGGTTGGATCGAACCTGTGATTCTTGGATCCCCAGTCAATTGCCTTAACCAAACAGCTATTCACGCACTCTCGTCCAGCTGCAGACGCAACCATTTATTATCTTCAAAAGCCGGTATCTGAAGAAAATAATCCAATTCATTATCAATAAAATCAATATTGCAAATTCGTATATGTTCATACTGTTATTATATTTTATTGTCAGAACTTGGTTAATGTATGTTTTCAATTACATGGAAGCTTATTAAATAACTTACATTTAAATGGACTTCTCACCGCCATTTTGTCATGAGCCCAGGCAGATTGTGCGCATGCGTGAGGGGAAAGAATTCTGCTATTTTCTATATTTATTTAAAAATATACCGTAATATATTAGTTTATTTTATAGACACTCTGCAAATCTACTGGCCAAGAGCTTACGTTAGAGTGCTCGACGAAGTAAATCGGTTCTGTCGTTCTCTCAAACTCGTGGTAACAAAAATCGCCTTAGTGTTTTAAATATATAGATGAGGAATAGAACTAAACAAATCATCCGTAATCTTAAGTTTAAATATGTTCGTGAATCAACAAGGAATCTAAATACGGCTAGTGCTTGGAGGCATCTCCGAGCCATGGGCATAGGCAATACACGGGAACAGCTTCAGGTACCTGACATTCCACTTGACGATTTAAATGCGTATTTCACGGAAGAGAGAGTACAGTCTAATCCGCCTAACATACCTCATGTAAATAATGACCCATCATTTGTCCCACAAAGTCGCCCATGCTTTGCTTTTCGTACTGTCAGCACTAATGAAGTTAAGAAAGTCTTGTATTCTATTAAATCGAAAGCTAGTGGTGTCGACGATATTCCTATAACTTTCATACTTAATATCATTGGCGCTATTCTACCCATTCTCACCCATATTTTTAATCACTGTCTCAAAAATGGCACATTACCTGCAATTTGGAAGTACGCTAATGTAATCCCACTTCCCAAGAACCCAGGCTCTAAACTTCTATCCGATTGCCGTCAAATTTCTATTCTCCCCGCTCTTTCCAAAGCGTTAGAACGGTTGGTACATACTCAAATACTGGAATACCTGCACGCTCACTCTCTTCTGGATCCACTTCAATCTGGCTTCAAGAAGGGCCATAACACAGCAACTGCTTTACTATATGTGACTGATGATATCAGACAAGCAATGGACGAAAGACAACTGACAATACTCACACTCCTTGACTTCAGTAGGGCTTTTGAAACGATACATATCCAGACATTGTTGAAGAAACTTGCATGCCTTTTCGGTAATGAAGCTTTGAAATTTTTCACCGCATATCTTACAGATCGCATGCAACGTGTAATAACACAAGATACTGCTTCACAGTGGCGACTCAGGAAGGCAGGAACCCCTCAGGGTTCCGTTCTTGGTCCTCTTTTGTTTGTCCTTTATATTAATGACATCTCCTCAGTAATAAAATATAATAGATATCATCTTTATGCGGATGACCTCCAAATTTACTGTCACGTTGGTATCAAAGATATAGCGAACGCGATACGAGATGTAAACACCGACCTGCAACAACTCAGTGTGTATGCTAGTGATAACGCTCTCCTTCTCAACCCCAAAAAGACCCAAGTTATTATAATCGGCTCGCAGGGATTATTGAATTCCATGTATAAAAACTACACTATCCCTCCTGTGACTTTAAATGCAACCGTAATCCCGTTTAGTAAAACAGTGAAAAACCTCGGTATGACTCTGATGAAACTCTTGACTGGTCTTCACATGTAAGTAATACTTGCAGGAAGATGTACGCGACGCTACACCCACTCAAACGGCATAAGGACATTTTACCACAAGACGTGAGGATAAAACTTATTGAGACTTTGATACTACCAATACTTGACTATTTCGACGTGGTCCTTGTTGATGCAACTAGCGAACAAACTAAAAAACTGCAACGAGCATTGAACTCTAGTCTTCGGTTTGCTTTCAACTTGAATTACGATTCTCACGTAACCCCTAGCTACAAAGCTCTTTCTTGGCTGAAACCTGAAGGACGTCGAAATTTTCATATTTTGACGTCGGTATATCGAACCCTAGACGAAAATCTCCCACTGTATATTTCTTCGAAATTTCATTTCCTGTTCTCATTTCATAATATTAATACTAGATCTGGCTCTTCCCTCGCTATTCCCGTTAACCACTCTTCCAAGTACAATAAATTCTTAGTTGTGACTGGGTCGCGACTTTGGAATACACTCCCAGCTGACGTAAGGAAATGCAAGACCTACACAAAATTTAAGATTGCTTGCAGAGATTTCCTTTTGAAAACCGCTGACTGTTTCGTGTGACTGGTGATGGATGATAGACAGCATGATTGAGCCATTGTCTGTTAGGTAGTCAGCCCGAAGGTTGGTTGGATCCTCAAAAAGTACCGCCGTTACGTTATGTGAGTAGATACCCACAAAAACCCAAGGCAGCACTATTTTGAGGCGTTCTAGGCAAGAAGAGGAGTGAGGTAGTTTGCCATTGCTTTCCTCACTGAGTCAGAACAGTAGTCCTAACCCTATGAGTTGAACCTTTCACAGCATTCACAGGCACTGACTGTGCCTTGAAGATTGAGCCATTATGGTATATAAATAAAAATTAAAATACCCAGTTATTTACTAGATCTAACACTATCACTTATTATTATTATTATTATTATTATTATTATTATTATTATTAGTAGTAGTAGTAGTAGTAGTAGTAGTAGTATAATTATTATTATTATTATTGTTTCAGGTAACAATTTTATATGTTTCTTTGTTTGATTTGCATTGCTATCTTTATTTTTATGTCCTGTATTATTCCAACTTAATTTCTAGTTTACGTATCTTATTCAATGGAAGTATTTGTGTATTTTATTATAACTATGTGGTTAAGTGTAAGAGAGGGCCACGAGCACTAACTTCGCCACTGCAAAAGACATAAATAAATAAATAAATAAATAAATAAATAAATAATAAAGATGCAACTCAATAAGGTCTCTCGTTGAAGTGCCTAAAACCTGGGCAAAAACATCACACCAAATTAATGGATTGAGACATGCAAGGAAATCAGCGAGTAGATATCAGAACACACAAAGTGCAATGGGCACTGTAATACGTTACAATTCAAGCCAAACATTCGCTTTTATAGTTTGGAATAGACCTACTAGTAATGCGGCAGAGCACATTCTTCATTTAAGAATCGTCGAGAAAATGGCAAGTGTCTAAGGTCACCCATTTTTAGCCTACTTTCGATTTTTGCAAAAAATGAAAGTAGACTTATGAGATCAACACAGGGCGAAAAAAGTGTGCCTGTCTGTGTGTGTGTATGTGTGTGTGTGAGTCTGTGTGTGTGTGTGTGTGTATGTGGGTGTGTGAGTCTGTGTGTGTGTGTCTGTGTGTGTGAGTGTGTGTACTCTGAATGTCTGTCCCCCCGTATCAATTCGAACACGGTGAATGCGAATTGAACGAAATTTGGTACAAAGGTAGCACTAGCAAAGGACACCTCAGTGTCATGTTTTATATCGCCGCCATCTTGACGGAAACGTAATGGCGGCCACACAAATGTTCAAAGCTTAAATCAAATTACGACTAACCTAATCATCCGATCTCTACCTAATTTTGCAACAACATACCTTTATGGGGGGAGCATCCTTTGACCAAACTAATAGGTCATCAGAGTAATAGTTTGCGGATGGCGGCCATCTTTGTGTGAAAATCGATTCCCCCTATTAATTCGAACACGGTGCAACCGAATGGAACGAAATTTGGTACAGAGGTAGTACTAACAAAAGGCACCTCAGTGTCATATTTTATATCGCCGCCTTCTTGACGGAAACGTAATGGCGGCTACACAAATGTTCAAAGCTTAAGTTAAATTACGACTAACATAACCATCCGATCTCTACCAAACTTTGCAAAACATACCTTTATGGAGGGAGCATCCTTTGACCAATCTAATAGGTTATTAGCCTAATAGTTTGCGGATGGCGGCCATCTTTATGTCAAAATTGATTCCCCCTATTAATTCGAACACGGTGGAACCGAATGGAACGAAATTTGGTACAGAGGTAGCACTAGCAAAGGGCACCTCAGTGTCATGTTTTATATCGCCGCCATCTTGACTGAAACGTTATGGCGGCCACACGGATGTTCAATGCTTAAATCAAATTACGATTAACTTAATCATCCGATCTCTATCAAATTTTGCAACTACATACCTTTATGGAGGGAGCACCCTTTGACCAATCTAATAGGTCATCAGCGTAATAGTTTGCGGATGGCGGCCATCTTTGTGTGAAAATCAATTCCCCCTATTAATTCAAACACGGTGAAACCGAATGGAACGAAATTTGGTACAGAGGTAGCACTAGCAAAAGGCATCTCAGTGTCATGTTTTATATCGCCGCCATCTTGACAGAAACGTAATGGCGGCCACACAAATGTTCAAAGCTTAAGTTAAATTACGACTAACATAACCATCCGATCTCTACCAAACTTTGCAACAACATACCTTTATGGAGGGAGCATCCTTTGATCAATCTAATAGGTTATTAGCCTAATAGTTTGCGGATGGCGGCCATCTTTATGTCAAAATTGATCCCCCTATTAATTCGAACACGGTGGAACCGAATGGAACGAAATTTGGTACAGAGGTAGCACTAGCAAAGGGCACCTCAGTGTTTTTTATATCACCGCCATCTTGACGGGCACGTGATGGCGGCCACACAAATGTTCAAACCTTAAATAAAATTACGACTAACCTAATCATCCGATCTCTACCAAATTTTTCAACAACATACCTTTATGGAGGACGCATCCTTTGACAAATCTAGTAGGCCATTAGCCTAATAGTTTGCGGATGGCGGTCATCTTTGTGTCAAAATGGATTACCCCTATTAATTCGAACACGGTGAATCCGAATGGAATGAAATTTGGTACAGAGGTAGTACTAGCAAAGGCCACCTCAGTGTCATGTTTTATATCGCCGCCATCTTGACGGAAACGTAATGGCGGCCACACAAATATTCAAAGCTTAAATCAAATTACGATTAACCTAATCATCCGATCTCTACCAAATTTTGCATCAACATACCATTATGGAGGGAGCATCCTTTGACCAAACTAATAGGTCATTAGCCTAATATTTTGCGGATGGCGGCCATCATTGTGTGAAAATCGATTCCCACTATTAATTTGAACATGGTGAAACCGAATGGAACGAAATGTGGTACAGAGGTAGCACTAGAAAAGGCCACCTCAGTGTCATGTTTTATATCACCGCCATCTTGACGGAAACGTAATCGCGGCCACCCTAATGTTAAAGGCTAAAATGTAATTACGTCCAACCTAATAATCTAGTCTCTATCAAATTTTGCAACAACAAATCTTTATGTGGGAAGCATATTCTGACCAAACTGCTAGATCATCAGCCCAATAGTTTGCAGATGGTGGCCAAGTATGTGTGAAAATCGATTCCCCCTATCAATTCAAACACGGTGAAACCGAATTGAACGAAATTTGGTGCAGAGGTAGCACTAGCAAAAGGCACCTCAGTGTCATGTTTTATATCGCCGCCGTCTTGACGGAAACGGAATGACGGCCACCCAAATGTTAAAAGCTTAAATCAAATTTCGACCATCCTAATAATTTGATCTCTACCGGATTTTGCAACAACATGCCTTTTTGTGGAAAGCATCTTATGACTGACTACAAGGTCATCAGCCCAATAGTTTGCAAATAGCGGCCATGTATGTGTGCAAATCCATTCCCCAGATCAATTCAAACACGGTGAAACCGAATTGAATGAATTTTTTTTACAGATTTAGCAGTAGCAAAGGGCACCTCATATTCATGATTAATATCCCTATAGCACGTTGTATTTCAACAAGCTACTACAACCAACTTTCAATTATACTCTTTGAAAAGGACAAAGAGTTATAACAATACCCATGCATTTAGGAGAAAGTAGGCTATATGTTATTTACTGAACATCTTGTTAACCTTCTTTTCTCATTTTGTAAAAATGAGGAAATAGTATAGAGTTATGAGATCGATCCGGGAATATTTCTGTCTGTCTATCTGTCTTTCTGTCAGTCTGTGTGTGTGTCCCTCCCCCTACTATCAACTCCTAAACGACTGTAGCTATCAAAACCAAATTTGGTAAGAGTAAAGATCTATACCTGAATATCTCATGGCCATATTAGAAATTGATGTCAGTGCTATCAACTGCTGAAAAATCGCAATTAAAATTCGAGTTCTATGTTGGATATCTCAAAAGTTATGCATGCGAACTATTCCAAAATTAGCACACATGTAGATAATAATATTCCAGATTAATGTTCATCAGTCCATACATGCCAGTGTTGCCAACATGGTTCTATGCCTCCTGATCGGCCCAATTTCTAAATGCATGCATCGTCTAAACTATCGATTGGATTTGAACCAAATTTCGGATGTACTATGTGTACCGCAACAGATATGAGTGTGTTTATTACAAAGAGCCACCAGGGCTGACCACTTTTAAGAAATGCTCTCTCTATGTTATTACCGCAATATCAATATATCAGAAAGTTTGTAAGCCAGCAGCTCTAAATTGTGCACACGTATAGTACTGTACCCGTAAATTCGGGGAGTTGCCTGTCGGAATATCCAAAGCCCTGCTGGATTGCCTATTTCTAATAGCACCGACTAATTACTTCATTAGGAATCGCTCCAACAAGGTCTTCAAGAATTTACATACACTATGCTGCAAGGTTATTGTGGATAACAACAAAATATACGGGGCTCACTTGATCACCTACCTTTCTATTTTCGGGGTTCTCATATGGGACTCAGCTTCGCCTGAAAAGTGATCCACAATACCTTGTTTCTTACATTTAAAATGAATCACTCGACGACTAAGAAAAACGAACTGTGTAAATTTATTTAAACATGAGTAAACTATATTTACTATTAAACAATAAATAACAATAAACAATATTAATAATATAATCCATACATTCATACTTGCTTCTCATTCACTACACACATACTACTGCGTTTACTGAATTGTAAATTAAAATCACAAAAATTTTGAAAGGTCCAAGCCTACTGTAAGTAACAAAACTCCTGCATCGACAACATTCTTTTCAGAAGGTTACTACTGCTACCGCGCGTCTTGTAATGCACCTGCTTACTCTGTTTCATTGATAAAATGACAACCAAGTGTCGCGCCGTGAAACTATTTCCATACACAAGGCTGTGGCTTGTCACCAAGCTGCACGTTATATAATAGACTGGCCTTGAGTTCTAACTGTACACATCTCCGCTCACATTCGCTTGTATACACGCAGTCTGGCTTGCGTATAGTAGCCTCGTTTAAAATTTACATTCTGGCTTTATAAAAGTGCTTGTAACTCATACAATTCTTTAACAATCTTTCTAAAAATTTAATACCATCATCCTCTCACACTCCCGAGTTGTTCTAGAACCAACCAGGCTGTTCAATCATACATAACAACTGGCAATCATCCATTCTAAAAACATTCACTCGAAAAATACACTAATATAAAAACATCCTTCCAATTAATCGTTCTAAAATTATTTAACTAATTAAATAATTACGAAAAATATTTACAGGTAATCTGATCGTTATGACAAACGATATCTAACGCTATCAACACGATATATGCGAGAATCTTAGTTCTCTCTCCAAATACAACCTGTAGTTAAATATATACAATGTTTTCTCAACATAATGTTTCGCTAACACTCATCAGTGTTCAATATACTGCACACACAATGTCTTTGATAGGTTTTTATACAATATCGGTCAAATACATTCATCCAGCAAAGGTCAACTGCACGTTTCTATACAACTCCGCGTTTTAATAAAGATTTAATAAAGGTATAAGTGTCATATGTAGACAACCTTTCTCCAATGTTTTCCGCTCATTCCCTCGTGTCATCACAGCTAAAACGTTACTTCAAATGTACTGGAGTTCTTACACACAACGAATTCTTTATGATCTATGCCACGTTCTCATCAAAAGAACTATACTTCGTTAACTTCCCTTTAAATGCGGAACACCATCGCACGAGCTCAGACATAGCTCTTCTTCTTAAGTATTCAATCCATGGATTGGTCTGCGGCAGTTCTCCAGTCGGCTCTATTTATAGCTTTCCTCTTCATCTGTTCATAGTTTCTGCATCCTACATCAGACATGATTTGCTGTACATATTGTAGGCGTGGTCTTCCTCGACATCTTTTGCCTTCAACCATTCCCTCCAATACCGTTTTCAGCAGGCTATCGTGTCTCAAAATATGTCCTATCAGTCTAGTCCTCCTCCTCTTTATGCTTTTCCATAAGGTATAATTTTCCTCCACCTTTTTAAATACTTCAGCATTCGTTATTTTTTCTGTCCAGCTAATTTTTAGCATTCTTCTATAACACCATTGTTCAAAAGAATTTATCCTCCTTTTTTCTTCTTTTCCAATTGTCCACGTTTCGCAACCATAAAGGGCAATACTCCAAACATACGCCTTTAATAATCGTTTTCTGGTTTTAAGATTAATAGAGTTTGTTGTGAATAAACGTTTCTTTTTGTGAAATGCTAATTTGGCTTGTAAAATTCTACATTTGATTTCTTTCTTGCTTCTTCCATCTTTGGTAATTTTGCTTCCGAGATATTTAAATTCTTGAACATTTTCTAGTGTTTTGTTGCCCACCACTAATTTTATACTTGAGTCTGCCTTTTTATCGCAGACCATAACTTTCGTCTTTGACTTATTTATTTTCATCTTGTATTCATTAGCCATGATTTCCTCCATTTTTACTATTATTTGTTTGAGATGTTGTTCACTATCTGCAACTATGGCAGTGTCATCTGCAAATCTAATCATATTTATTTGTTCCCCTTGTATCCTTATTCCTAAATTCAAATCCTCTTGAACCTTATTCAATGCATCCTGGATGTAGGCATTAAAAAGCATGGGAGACAAAGCACAGCCTTGTCTAACTCCTTTCCCTATTTTTGCTTCCTCTTGTTCATTTCCTATTTTAATTACTGCAATTTCATTTTTGTACAAATTCCAGATTATTCTTCTATCTCTATATGGAACTCCTATGTTTTTGAGAATTTCAAACATTTTTATCCATTGTACATTATCAAAAGCCTTTTCAATATCCACAAAGCATAAATAAGTTCTTTGGTCTTTTTCCAATCTTTTTTTTCAAGTAAAAGTCTCAATGCCAATATAGCTTCTCTAGTACCCTTACCTTTAACGAACCCAAATTGATCTTCAGTCAGAAATTCTTCAATTTGCTTTTCAATTCGTCTTAATATTATGTTGGTGATAATTTTTGATGCATGTACGACCAAACTGATAGTGCGATATTGTTCACAATATCTCCACAACACCTCATATAACACTGTATATGGTATAAACAAATACTTCTACTATGTTAAACAATAACCAAATGCAGATTAATTGTTATTAACATTTATTCTGTAGGAACCTCCTTCAATTAATGACATAATCATCAGCGTCGTCACACTCGAATACTAATCTATAAAAATACATCCTTCAGTTCTTCAAAGAAAACTTCCATAAATAGAAGACGACTTTAGACTGTCGTGAATGACCTTCTTGAGTTTACTTCACAAAAAGATAATTAATTGTTAACTCATCTGTCACATATACATGTAATAAAATACTAATTCTGCTTCATCATACTTGTCAAGCTTTAAATTGCACGTCATTGCAGAGGTCTACATTATGACGTGATATTACACATATAGTGTATAAATAACCACACATGTTATAATGTCTAATAGAATTTAATCTTGACCGGGATAAACTAGCTTTGAATTCCTAGTCAAAGATATAAATTATCTTCTATAAAGAGATATTTCCTAAAACAATTAATTGACTAAAGCTTTCAGCTTTTTCTAATATAGTAAGGATTGTCAGTTTCGCAATGCCTTTCCATTCTACACGAAGAATGTCTATGAGTTTATGACTTCAGTCTTATCAAACGACTTGTTCTTGCTAGATCGTCGTAAAGTTTATATACAATAATGATATAACGATATCATTCGACGTTTCTCTTGTCTTGAAGTTGACACAATAAAGTGCCCAAATTAAATTTTTGAAAATAATTTAATTTGCATGCATGACACAATGTCTGAATCCTTGGTTCAAATAAAAATCAAAATTCTATAGTCAAAATGACTAGTCTTACATAAGGAAATCTGATTCCTCAAACAAAATCTGAATGTCAGTTCAACAAATGATCCGTAGAATTAACATTGAAAAATAGATGAAAGACTATCATATCAAATGATCTTGAAACATACAAATCTTGATACAGATATGAAGTATAAGTTTACATCGAAACACTGAAATACATAAAATTAATATGGAGTAAGGACGTCGGCTCAGAATATCACTAATCAAGCTCTATACTACAAATAAATAACACTGCTACCTTATTAGACGATATCCTGAAGATCTGCCTAAGTATTTGCAAAATACTTAGGTATTTCCTCAGTCCAATATACTGAGATGGACCTCCATTCGAAACATCGGACCAGCGACCTCGGATATGAGAAAACGTTCCCTCTCCGGTAATCACCAACCTCCGTCTGGAATCGAAAGACATCCTTCTGGCATGTTCTTCTGGGTTGCCGGGATTCCCTGGCATATTGACTATCTTCTTCTGAAGGATCTTCATTCTCCGTCGCAAATATGTATCAGCATCATCGTTGAGTAATTATTTTATAGAAATATTCATGTAGGTGGTGAATGAATTATTTCTATAGCTGATCGTTGTTCTACTAGTGTTCGTAAACTGACGAAAATATACAAGATGTAACGTACACTTTGTCTGTATTCTGAAATACGTTGTCTAACGAAGCTCCATTGTTGCATTTTAACTCTCCATTAAATATGTCCCTGGCGCATGACTTCTTAGTTCGACATCTCAACCATATTAATAATGTTGAATGATACTAGTCGATGAATATTAACAGCCGTAATAATAATAATGTTTGTTTGCTGCGCCAATGTAAAAGTTCTGCACTACTGTTCACTCGGACTATGTTCGCTATCTTCGCGTTCCAACTAAAGTGTTTTTCAGCTTCAACGTCCGTCACATTTGTAAAACTGTCTTTACAAGCTTATATCATCGTAATGGTTCGAATTATGACGCTCAACTTTTGGTATAATATAGTATTCGAACTGTACTATCTATTAATTCAATAGGCCGAAGTATAGTCTCAAATATAAATGAGCTATCCTATTATGAAGACTCCTTTCAACTTCGCCTAATTTTCTAGCACGGGGATCTCCACTATTCAACCCTGCTAACGTATCGTCTCCAAGAGTCGTCTATCACCGCACTCGGACTAAGGCATTGGGATCTCAGTTAACCCAAGAAGCACTTCCTCTCTCTTCAAAGTCTGTAGGATTAATAACTCCGATAGTTGGGTCTCTCCCTCCAAGTCGAAAATTTGGCGGCCATATCTGTCTCCCACCATAATTTTAGCGCGCATGTTAACAATGCTTATTACTGCGTAGTTCAACAGTTCTGCGGCTTTTAAAGTATCAGACATTTTTTGTTTTAATATTCTTTACATTGCCAATTAAGAAAATCACCTTCTAAGGGCCTAAATGCATAATTTCATCAAATGATATAGTTGAAGTTAATCCCGTCTTCAATAAGACCTCTTCTCATTGGCTCTGGGCTGATATCAAATAGCATTATTTATAACAGTATTTATTACATTTTAACGTGTCAGTACATTTACTGGCACGTTAAAGATCCCCTTCGGGGCAAAATTCCGGCACTCCGGCGTCTCTAAAAGCCAGGGTAGTTAAAAGGGACGTAAAACCAATAACATTATTATTATTATATTTTATAGCTAATTCACTGTTGCTATGTCGATTTCAACATTCTAGAAACTTCTGTTGCGCAACATATCACGTGGTTGGAATCTCCCCACTGCCTCGAGCTTGTAACACGACTGACTTGTGTCACAATTCCAGGATTTATATTTGCATGTTAATCTGTATCATGGGGTCGGAAAATACTCTCATTTAAGTCCCAAATAATTCATTTTTTGGGGGCAGTACCTGACATTCTACCTTAGTTTGGTATAACTAATGTGCATCAGTGCTGCCAACACGATTCTAAGACTGCTGATAGGTCCAGTTTTTAAATATATATAACTTCTATACTAACAAATGGATTTCAAGCAAATTCCGTATGTGCTCTGTGTTCCAAAACAGTTATGACTATGTGTATTTGTAAGAACCAGCAAGGTTGCGAACTGTTAATAAATGCTGTCTCTATTTGTTTAATCCTGTTATCAATATATCAGAAAGTATGCAAGCCAACAACTCTAAAATTTTCACATGTATTCTAGATTAATTTGGAGTAACTAATATACCTCAATGCTGCCAACATTATTCTAAACTTTCTGATCGCTTTAATTTTTAATTACACGTACCTTCTATATTAACAAATGGATTTTATCCAAAAATGGCACTATAATAGATCGTAATATTTCAGACTAATTCTGAGCATCACATACATGACATTGTTCCCAATATGATTTGACGCGCACTGATAAATCCAATATGAAACAGCATGTAACGTCCATACTATCCATTGGACTTTCACCAAATTTTGTATGTGCATTCTATACCTTAAGAGTTGGAACTAAGGATATATTCAGAGTCACCAGAGTTGCCAACTGTAGTAAGTTACTCTAATAGGCTACACTATGTCAGGTGTATTTCAAACTGCAGTACTTTGAAATGTTAGCAGTACCAACTTGATTTCGTCATTATTCTAGATAGATCTATATAGATTGGCATAAATCTTAAATTTAAGAAAAGTAGGCTCTTTAGTTCGTTACGGAAATACTTGTTGTGTCTGACCCGGCCAATCATTCCAAGAACCTGTACTTGGTCCAACAGTTTTAAAGGCATAAACACAGTTGCAGATAGAATGAGGCTGCATATACACTTGGTTTACCTTTCACATTTGTTTTACTTCAACGGTCATTTCAGAGTAGTTATTGACCTTTTGCAAATGGGTTGTTTGCAGGTTGTGGTTGAGTGGCACAGATATATCGATTATTGCAGCTTCTTTCTTCCGTCGATAAAACGAATAGAACTCATCCGGTCGGTTGGCTTAGACGGTTTCATCAGTGTTGATTTCTCTGTCTCAGTATTATTATTATTATTATTATTATTTTACAAGCAAATTTAACACTTAAGATCACGCTACAGTGATATTTCTTTTTTTCTTCGTGCAGAGGGTTCATTGTGTTCGATACTCCTGACCCCGGCTGCCGTTCGTTTTAGTTCTCTCTGCGGCTAAAACCCCTCCCAAATATGGTGTTATTATTATTTATGATTAATTATTATTAATATTATAATTTAATTCGCTAGGGTCATCTAGAACCACGTTAAGTCTTGTCACATTTGGCTTTCTTTTGCGTTCAGAATTCCTTGATCTTTTGGCAATGAGCCTGCTTGCCTTCCTCTGTCCAAGGGGCACCATGTCTTCTTTTTAGAGGCAAGACTTGGTTGACCCCGTTCGTCACTATCCTTTTGCGGAAGAGATCCCTCTCCATTGCGTCATCGAGATTGATTTGGAACATTTGGAGGGCTTCTTTGTTGTTTCTAAACTGGGACATCGTGGTTTTGTGATTGTAATCAAACCAACCTGTTGCCGAACATTATTATTATTATTATTATTATTATTATTATTATTATTATTATTATTATTATTATTATTATTATTATTATTATTATTATGTATAGGAAGTCACTAACGCAAGTGGAGAGGCAGGGTGCTTTGCGCGTGGCATCTGCTAATCGCACGGTCTCTGAAGAAGCTGGAATAATTCCATTTTTTTCTTGCGAAAGAACGCAAGTACATTTACTGGAGGAAATCGGAAGTAGGCTTACAAAATGTAAGATGAACAGCAAGGGTACAACCCTTTCATAATTGGCAGATCAAATGGGAGCAAGGACACCGAAGCCAGTGGACTAGGAGAATGATACCCCAGGTGCAGGTTTGGACAGAGAGGAAACATGGAGAGGTAGGTTATTATCTCACTCAGTCCTTGACTGGCCATGGGTACTTCTGTTCTTCTCTTTAGAAGATGGGGAAAGTGGATTCACCAGATTGTACCTACTGTTAATGAGCTAAATAATGCTAATCACACCTTCTTCTCTTATGGACGGTGGGTCCAAAATAGGCAGACTCTTCAAGATCTCATTGATGTAGAGATATCCCCGGATAATATTGTTGCGGTAATGCTACAAAATGGAGAACATTGGAAACTTGTAACAAGTTTTGTTGAAGATATCCTCCGAACAAAGAAGACGGATCTGGATCGCCCCTGAAGATAATTCACTAAGGAGGAATGCCCTACGGGCAAAGATAAAATGACTCTAGCCTGAAGAAATGTGATAAACGGTTCCAGGCTAGTGTTCAGAAGTAACGGGGAGGGGGAGTTTTAGTCGGTAGTCTGCCACTCAGGAGCCCGACACTCTGTGCATAAATTAATTTCTTCCCCTAAAAAATATATATATATATATATATATTATGCGTATAATCAATTATCATCGTCGGCATGGAGACTAGAGTCCTCCCTTAAAGAAGGTTTAATTCACAATGGGGGAAATCTTCAGGATGGTTTGAATCTTGATACAGACCTATACATCACGAAGGAAGACTCTGCATAAATAAAGAAATACCCGGGCTAAGTCGTGCTCTGTTTAATAACCCGGATTTATGCTGTCTCCCACATTAATCTTGTCCTGCCGCAGGTGCAGTAGGTCTTGAACGGAAGTAAAAAGTCGCTTCCTTACCAAGAATACGCACAGGAGAGGAAAATAACATGATAATATATTCCTTAAAAAGAAACTTTAAAAGCGTGAAATAATAGTTGCAAGTGGAAATGGTGACGTCACTTACCACCATGAATATTTCCTGAATAACAGATGAACTGTTCTCATTATAGTAATGTGTGTTTTAACCTCATAAAGTTCTTTTTTTATAACTCAGTCTTTAATCAGAGATAATGAAATACGAAAGCATACTAAGGATATAATAATAATAATATCGTGTGGCTCGGGTGCTGGGTGCAAGCTTTGTTATTTGAAGCCCAGAGGGCAGCTTTGCATGTCGAATTTAGTCGTTCCTTGGAACGCTATGACAGTCAAGGAAGTTAGATATATAAGCTCCTTGACACAATAGTGAAAGGAGGAACTTTGTGTTGGTGAAAAATCCCTAGATTAATTTTTCCATTATGAACACGGCCTACTGAATTAAAATGGGTTCATAACATTCCAACAACGTATGACATGAGTACCGAGATTTTTGCCACCTTTCAAAAATCACTTACCACGGCCAGGAACGAACCAGCAAGCTTGGGGTTGGTAGTTGAACACGAAAACCACTCACCCACCGTCACAAGCTATAATTAACACTAATGCGGTAGGATAAGTTATTCTTTCTGCCGTCTGAGGCAGAAGCTAGACTTGGATAAACGGACATTTAAAAAAAAAATCTGAAGGAATACTGATACCATATTCATAACAAGTAGTTCCGTGAAGAACTATACAGCCTATTTTCATATATCCTACTTAAGTTAATTGCTTCTATCAACATACAAAATTTCAGTTTTATTGCTATCATGTTAATAGGTATTGAGTACCGTCTAAATATTTCGGATGGTCGCCATGTTTGATTTTTATATAGGCTACTGTATGTCGGCCACAGAATAATGTACTGTTAGATGATGATTTTTGCGTAGGTTCATTATTCAAACGTTCACTTTGATCATATGATTAATAGACAAAAAATAAAAACTTAATTTTAAAATTGCGCATGGCCGCCATCTTGAGGTTGTGTGAACAATTGAACTAAATTAGATACCAGTGCCTTGCAATGTGTATAAACTTTTACTGTACCATATTTCACTGCGCTCACATGGTTCAATCGCGAGAAAAATCTGATAAAATGTTCCAACTTCGCTTGGCCACCATGTTCGTTTTGTATTTCACAGGTTTTGGATGTCTCATAGCTGAACTTCTAGTAGAATCCTTTATCACCGTTCAAAATGTCAGGGTGATATCAGTAATAGTTTCGGAGATATAGAATGCCTGTGAAACATTTCGCACAGTCGCCATCTTGATGTTATATAAACAATAGAACTAAATTATATGCCATTATCTTACAATATATATAAACTTGTGCTGTACCAAGTTTCATTGCGATTGGATGGTTAAGTCGTGAGAAAAGTTTATTTAAAAGTTTCAAATTCGCTTGGCTGCCATGATGGTTTTGTAGTTATCAGGCTTTTGAAAGTCTCACAGATGAACTTCTAGTAGTGCCCTTTACCACCGTACAAAATTTCTGGGTGATATAAGTAATATTGTCGGAGATATGGAATGCCGGTGAAATATTTCGGACAGCCGCCAAGTTGGATTGGTAAGACGTAATAAAATTTGAAGGGCACGGTCGGGTCAGCCAAAATAGTACTATGACCTTACCGAGTTTCATTGAAATAGCTCCAGCCGTTTAGAAGTTATTAGGGAGGCACACACACACAGACAAACACACACACACACGCTCACACACACACACACACACACACGGACAAAAGCCTATTTCTTCATAAAATGAAAATAGGCTAAAAATAGAAATATATTTCAAAATAAATGTGAATAATATTCGCAATAAGAAGATAAATATCAGTGTCGTTGATTGGTCCAACTTGGAAAAGTAACGACCATTTTGGGTGCTTTGAAATGAGAAGACTCTGACTAGGGTATGGACTGGACCAATTATAATCTCTTCCTAGTTGTCTATGTAGGCCCCTTCGCTGCTGACGTAGAAGTTTGCCGTGTCGCCAGGGAAACAGAAACTGAGATTGCCTCGCAGTGTGTTTGCCATTATTATTCTCGTGGGAGGTGAACTTGGAGGAACTTCCCCACTGAGCCCAGGGAATTACAGAGCACATAAACAGTACGTGAAGAGACTCGCATTAGCTCGGCATCTTGTATTTGACAGCCTCCCACCTTGATCCTCAAGAAGGGACATCATACACATACCCTGACTTTCCCGGTGACCCATGGGCCTTGCCACTGGGTCCAGGCGCCTGGACATATCTCTGATCTAGAATCACAATTTCAAGCAATAGGAAATTAATGTAACTCCCGGCCCAATCTACGACTCTGAAATACCGGGAAATCTGAACATCTTTCTAAGGAACAATATAACAGAGCAAAGAACGAATTGAGAACGATTATTGTGTGACATAATTTCATGGTTCTTCTTTTGCTTTAGCGTTTGCCCCGCCTCGTGGCAGGGTCCACTATGTGAAACCGCTGTCTCAACTTTACTCGGTCATGGGCCATGCCCGGATGAAGGTTGACGCTTTTCAGATCCCTGTGCAGTGTATCGGCCGAACGTTGTCTCGGTCACCCCTTTGGTCTTTTCCCGGCGACCTCTAGTGTGTAGCCCTGTTTTGCAATGGTGTCCGCTTCTGACCGTAGCACATGCCCAAACCATCGCAGACGACCATCCCGCATTTTGTTGTTAATTACCGCGACACCAAATCTTTAATTATTCTTTAATTGGGGATGTGATCCAACCTAGTAATGCCAGCTCTCCATCTAAGTATCTTGGTATCCATGACACTTAAGCGAAGTTCAGCTTCATTCGTGGTCGGCCAACATTCAGTACCATAAAGCTCCACGGGACGATGACAGTGCGGTAAATCTTCGATTTTAGGTAGTCTTTCATCTGGCGATCACATGACTCATGTCGTTGTTCGCAACTTCATCCAGGCAGCATTAATTCTTACGTTGACCTCCTCGGTGAGACGACCTTCAGCAGTTACCGTAGATTCAAGATTTCAGGGCTAATGCAATATAATTGTAAACATCCGTCAATCAATACATATAAAATCTCTTATGTCTAAATTTAGTGGTACATGTTTCGGAGCATTCCCGCTCCCTTCAGCAGCCACTCAATCACAAATGCATCTATCGCTAACACATTCAAAGAACATTGAAATACAAATAAAAAGGCTCGTATTGAAAACGGAAGGGGAAAAGCCCTAATACAATAAAAACAAATTATGACACCTAAAAACTTAACATTACACACATTATTGACGTGTTAAATGCCTTGCTGCATTTTATTAACATTAAAAATACATAAAAACAGCTGCTCTCGTTTGATAATCTCACTTATATGGGAAAATTATGTCTGTATTAACTAAACGTCCACATTACTCTTGCTCTATGACGACTTATTGTCCTTGTTACATAAACGATAATTTCATGGTGTCAAAAATTAGTCAATCGTACATTATGCAACAAGCCTATAATGGCAATAATTTAGACGCGAGTATGTTTATAAAAATAGCGAGACGAGTTTAATAATTTCGATAGGAGTGTCTTGATTACCATTATAGACGAGTTGCATGCGACTGTTTATGTTCGACAATAATTATAACTTTATTTTTATGTTCGAACATAAATATTCATAAATACGAGGGTCATTTCATAAGGGAACTATTTTTTAACCGGAACTATAGCTTCCGGAAACAAAAATCAGGATATTCGTTGGAAAGTCGCTGAAATGTTCTTCCCAATGCCGGTACTACATTGGGATCTGGGTAAAAGCGGCTATGGGTATTAGACATTGAAAGATGCGTAAATAGAGATCATTGTTTCATTCGTATGACATATGCATACACCAAAACAGTACGCGTAATACTTGTGCTCATACGAGCAAACAACCTTCAAAATAATCCCCCATAAAATAATCACCCATCGTTGCCAACGGTAAGGAAGGCGCTGAATAACAACCGCAGTGTGTGATGCGTCTATGCGCGCCACCTCTCGTCGATGCGCTGTTAAGAAGTCCTCCCTGTTTGCAAACCGCTGTCCACGAGTGACGTCTTCAATTTGGGAATGAGATCAAAGTCGCACGGACTGAGATCAGGGGAGTACGGAGGATATTCCAAGATCTCCCACCCCCACCGCCGCACAAGGTTCTGGACACAGGCTGCAGTGTGGCTTGTCGTATTATCATGGAGGAGTATTGCATTGTAAGAGAAGTTAGTTAGTTAGTATGTTATTGTTGTCTTAAGGGGCGGAACTACGAGGTCATCTGCCCCTATTGTTGAGAAGCCCTGGACGTTTCCTCCACAGTGTACGATGCAGTGTGCTGCAGTGACAGTGGCAGTGACAGTGCTGCCCTCCCGAACAGGATGACACACGAGAATACCCTGGCTGTCATAAGCCAAAATAAGCATGACCTTCGTGGGTGATGGAGTCTGTCGAACCTCGTGTCTTCGTGGTGAAGCATGGCGACGCCATTCATTTGATTGTCTCTTTAGTTCTGGTTCATACGCTCGTGCCTACGTTTCAATTCAGTGGCGTACGCAGGATTTCCTTCTGGGGGGGGGGGTTCATTAATATAATAGGGTAATTGTGTACATTACCGGTATTACAGGGACAGATGACCTTGCTGTTCCGTCCCTTAAAACGACAGTCATCATCATAATTAAAATGATACTTTGATTAATATTCATAAAAACATCAATTAAATAACCGCTCTCTTTGCATGAAAAATATTTTAGGTCTCATTTTTTCGACACAATAAAAAAATGAAAAGAAACTCTAAAAAATATGGACAACAGTAACTAAATGTTGAGACTAATACGATGCAGTGGTATAATCATGACCATAGTGACGTGGTTGCTTAAAATATTGATATTATGGGAGAGAAAAATAATGATTTGCTCTCCGTGTTCCTACTGCAATTGCTATTGGCTCTCAAAATCTGCCTATCTTGATTATTTTATCTGTATCATAAATTGGAATAAATTGCAGATACTCCTCTTTTACTGAATTATCTATAAGGAAACGGGCACACACAATTAAAGCAACCCGAAGCGACGTGAAAAGACTTACCGATCGCACACTTCAACAGCAAAACTGATCCATGGGTAGCTCCAACACTGCGAGTAGAGTGCAGGGCATTTATTAAGTGAGGAACGTAACCACACCACACCTAAGCGATGCCGTAAAACAGGTGATAGATGGGACAATATATAGATTCAAGTAAAGGAATATCTCGGAGGGGGGGGGGGGGGGGTCAACCCTGAAACCCCCCCGCCGGTACGCCACTGCGTTTTATCAATTGCAATAATGTGATTCAACATGTCATGTCCTTCATGTTGGAATCGCTCCTGATGGATACGGCATGTCTCGTATCGAGTCCATTTTGACACCTCAGTTAAAGCAAGTGACACCCACTTTGCACAAACCTTGCGCATCTGCAAGCCAGTCCGTAAAATGAGGAACACTGTTGATGCAGACATACTCGTATGTGCGGCTAATTCCACCACAGTCCAAAGCCTTTCACTTGCTATACAGATTTCGATAACAGCCACGTGCATCTCTGTGTGGGCAGACGCTGGGCGTCATCTGCTCGGCAGGTCAGCAGTTGCCATCAGTCGACGTTTGAAGGCCTCCACCCAACGTGCAAAAGTTCGATACGGCAACGCCTATCACCCAGTGCTTCTCGTAGCTCTGCATGACACTCACGAGCATTTCTGCCACTCAGACATGCAACTTTTAAATATGCGCGCTGTTCAACTTTAGTTAGTTAGATAGTTATTGTCGCTTTAAGGGGCGGTACTATGAGGTCATCTGCCCCTAGTGACATCTATCTCGGAACACAGTCTCTAAGATACTATAGTTTGCATGTGTTGTTTACTTGACACCAATGCACTCAGACGTCATCTGGTGCTCGCACCCCGTACTGTGTACACCATGTTTTCAAATGTATATAGTGCAATAACTGCATATGTGGGTGTTCGGAATATAAAAAATAGTTCCATGACTTCTGAAATGACCTTCGTATCTGTCGAGATTCAGCCAGTTTCGTTTACTGAGCAAGCGCATGGGTCGCAGAGAATACCTTGTGTTCGACCACGGCCTCCTCGAATACCCCACTATGACCCTAGCCACGCAGTGAAGTAAAAAATAGGAGGCCATGGACGTCAGCGCAAGTGCGATGCTATCCTTATCTAATTGGACAAACAGATGTACCGTAATGAAAATCTTGAGCTCTGATTGGTGGAAAACCTGTATCATAATGAAACTTGAACTATAATGAGCCTCTTTTACATGTAGTTTTCTGGCATATAATATATTTTATATTTCGGCATGTTCGAACGTAATAATACATTAAGCAACGAGACCATAATGACAATAATTAAGACACGAATATGTTTATAAAACGAGCGAAGGGTGTTTTATAATTTCCATACGAGTGTCTTAATTACCATTATAGGTGAGTTGCAGACGACTGTTTATGTTCGATGATAACTATAACTTTATTATAATATGTTCTAACATAAATATCTATCGAGATTCTGTCATTTGACTTTACTGAACAGAGCGCATGCGCTGGCCTCCCACTAAGGATCAAAGATCCTCCAATGCATTGTTCTTCTTCTTCTTGGGAATTGTGTGGGCTCAGCATGTGCTCTCTATCCATTAAGAATTTCCAAAGCTTTGAAACATTGTTTATTCTGAACTACCACCAACAGAGAGCGCATAGGTACTATGTGGGATCATTTTGTTATTTTGGTCAAATAACACACAATAGCCTGTTACAAACGCTTTGAAATTAAAATGTATCGTATTATCAACTTGTTATTCTTCAAATTCGATGCCAACGGAAGGCAAACCAATGGAGTCCCAAATAGAACAATCGTGACATCTGGTGGAAAAGTTTCGCATAAGAAATCTCTTTACTGAAGAGAGCTGGGTTATTCATTGATTTCCGTAGATCTAATGTCATATGCTTGCTGTCTTCATGACATTCTGGGGGTGGTTATATCAACAACAGCATTCACTAAAATTTTCGGCAAAATCGTACGCAATGCCCTGTGTAGAAATTGGAGTTGCGGATATTAAGGTACAGTGCTATTTGTTTATCATATTCCCCAGTTTGTTTATGCATTGATCGGATATCCATTACATTGTCAAATTTCAATTCATGTAATTCGTGTCCGACATGTTGGATTTTGTTTGCATGTGCGAAGTTATCAGGTACCTAATTGATCACAAAACTGTTTCATAATGAAAATCTTGAGTTCTGATTGGTGGGAGAAACTGTATCATAATGAAAGCTAGTATTTAAATGACCCTCATTATATTACAGTTTTCTGACATATAATATTTACATCGAACATAAAAGTTATTAAAGCACAGAATTGCTATTCAATTATTCCACGAATCGTTTTCCGGTCACTGATTGTCGCTTTACCAACGCCAAATTTAGCAGCGAACTTTCCCTTTTGTCTAGCCCCGTTTGAGTTTATCTATTAAAGTACACGAACTGTGTTTCCGTTTGCTTGTCATATTTTTTGGAACTTATAAATCCGTTTTCACTGCTCACGTTAAATGCAAAAACAATAAACATTCAACTGAAACTTGATAAAACTGTATACAGCACAGTACGGTATTACGTACGCAAACAATAACTGAGTTGACGAACGCACAACACAACGAACGCAAGGTAACTGCCTGGATTGCAAAGACTAATAGGTCGTACCGATCGAGAGACTTGAAGTTAAGGAAAGAAAGATCATAAGGAAAGTTCTTGGAGTAATTCAGAAATATACTCCCACACTGAAAAGATCTCAAGTGTAATCCAGAAACGGAGAATAACATTCTATGCCCACCTCCTCAGAATGCCAGTCAGTCGATTCTCCAACCGTCTATTATCATACTTCCGACGTTTATAGGTGATGCCTCTTTGGCTGGTGGATGTGGATACGGACTTGTTAAAGTTATAAATTTCTGAATCAGATATCTTGCTCAGGACCCCATTGAAACAAAAACTCCGTCAGGTTTATCAAGAGGAAGTAAAACCCATCAAGAGAAATGTTCACTCGGATAAATGGAAGAAATCCCATTCCGAAAGGATGAAGGATGAAGAAAAACAGTTGAGATCTCGCGGCCCCTTGTGGCCACAACGATAAGTAATAGTACATTATGCAACGAGCCTATAATGGCTATAATTAAGACACGAGTATTTTTATAAAACGAGCGTATGCGAGTTTTATAATTTCCATACGAGTGTCTTAATTATCATTATAGGCGAGTTGCATACGACTGTTTATGTTCGACGATAATTATAACTTAATTATATGTTTTAACATAAATATTCATAAATAGGCTACCTGTTGAGAGTCATCCACTTGAATTTTTTGATTGTAGAGTGAGCGCTGGGTTTGACATCTGTCTTTCATGATCTTTGAACGACCGACGCATGCGCTCTGTGTGCTTGCAAGGTCATATGTTTACATCTGCCGTCCCTCAGTAATATTGTCACCGGAGTCGTTTCAAGGCTGTGTAGAAATTAGTGATGGTGATATATTAAGGTGCAGTGCTATTTCTTGTCTCATATTCGCCAGTTTATTTACGCGAACATATGAACGGTGCGTATTCCATGTCGGTAATTTATTATAGTTCGATGTTGTGTTTATGTCCGACATGTTGGATTTTGAGCACATGCGCGAAGGTATCGTTACCTAATTGGTCAATGAACGAGCTCTGATTGGCTGAAGAAACTGTATCATAATGAAAAACTATGTTATAATGACCATCATTATGATACAGTTTTCTGACACATAATAGTGAGGGTCGAACATAAAGTAACTAACGTACGTCTATCCCTTATTAGTCCCGTCTCCAACGGGGTCGGGGATGAGATACGATGAAATTCTAGGCAGCGGCTGTTTTTTTTCCGGGTGCCCTTTCTAACGCCAACCTCATGAGAGGATTTAATGAGAGATCAAATGAATGAAGATGAATGAAACTGAGGAAGGATGTGGAAGAAATTGGCCGTGGCATGTCAGAAGTTACCGTCCCAGTATTTGCCTGGAGTTGAAAATGGAAAACCACGGATAATCATTTCAAGGACGCCCGACGGTGGCGCTCGAACCCACGTCTATCGAGTTCACAGAGAGCTTGGCTCCTTGGCCTAACGCTGCGCCGTGACGTTTTCGCTTCGTAGTGCCCGTGTCTGTCCACTAGCCGTGTCGAAAGCAGGGTTTTCTGCGCTGTCCCACTCTTGCCACGGTGGGTGAGTGGATAGCGTATCGGTCTGCTAACCCAAAGATTGCAGGTTCACTCCTGGCCGTGGTAAGTGATTTTCGAAAGGCGGCAAATACGACACTCAAGTCATACGATGAAGGCATGTCAAAGAACCCATTTGAGTTCAGTTGGCCGTGTTCATAATGGCAAAATTAATCTAGGGAGTTTCCGCCAACACAAAGTTCCTCATTTCTCTATTAGAAAGCGCTATAGTGTTCAAGGAGCTTAGATATCTAACCTCCTTGACTTTCAAGGAACAACGAAATTCGACATGCAAGCTACCCTCTGGGTGTCAAATTACAAAGCTTGCATCCAGCACCCGAGGACATACGATATTATTATTATTATATCACCCTCAAATAACGCTCCGTTGGCATAAACACACTGGCTCAACTATTCGCTTCACTGCACACACTGTTCAGAACCGTAATGGACTTCAACTTGTCGTCCCGGCTGACTTCAATTGTTAGTCAGGTAATGTGAAGTTAGGTTAGGTGAGGTTAAGTTAGCTTAGGCTAGGATGAGGTGAGGTGAGTTGAGGTTAGGCTAGGTCAGGTTAGAGTATGTGACGATAGGTTAGATTAGGTTAGAGTATGAGATGATAGGTTAGATTAGGTTAGGCGAGGTGAGTTGAGGTTGGGCTAGGTTAGGTTACGGTATGATAAGTGAGATGAGTTGAGGCCAGGTTAGGATATGTGAGGTAAGGTTTGGTTAGGCTAGGATAGGTGAGGTGAGGTTAGGTTAGTATATGTGTGGTGAGTTGAGGTTAGGTTAGGTTAGTATAGGTGAGGTGAGGTTAGGTAAGGTTAGGTTAGTTTATGTTAGGTGAGGTGAGGTTAGGTGAGGTGAGGTTATGTTAGCTTAGGTTAGGATAGGTGAGGTGGAATGAGGTTAGGCTAGGTTAGGTTAGGGTATGTGACGTTAGCTTAGGTTAGTATAGGTGAGGTGAGTTGAGGTTAGGATAGGTAAGGTGAGGTTAGGTTAGTTTAGGTGAGGTGAGGTTAGGTTAGGATAGGTGAGGTGAGTTGAGGTTAGGCTAGGTTAGGGTATGTGATGTTAGGTTAGGTTAGGATAGGTAAGGTAAGTTGAGGTTAGGTTAGGATAGATAAGATGAGCTGAGGTTAGGTTAGGTCAGGTGAGTTGGGGTTAGGCTAGGTTAGATTACGATATGTGACGTTATGTTAGGATAGATAAGGTGAGGTGAGGTTAGGTTAGGGTAGGTGAGTTGGGGTTAGGCTAGGTTAGATTACGATATGTGACGTTATGTGAGGATAGGTGAGGTCAGGTGAGGTTAGGTTACGGTAGGTGAGGTGAGTTGAGGTTTGGCTAGGTTAGGGTATGTGACGTTAGGTTAGGTTAGGATAGGTGAGGTGAGTTGAGGCTGGTTAGGATAGGTAAGGTGAGCTGAGGTTAGGTTAGGTCAAGTGAGTTGGGGTTAGGCTAGGTTAGATTACGATATGTGACGTTAGGTTAGGATAGGTGAAGTGAGTTGAGGTTAGGTTACGTTCGGATACGTGAGGTGAGTTGAGGTTAGGTTAGGTTAGGATAGGTGAGGTGAATTGAGTTGAAGTTAGGTAAGGTTAGGATACGTGAGCTGAGGTTAGGTTGGATTAGGATAGGTGATGTGAGTTGAGGTTAGGTTAGGATACGTGAGCTGAGGTTAGGTGAGTTGAGGTGAGGCTAAGTTAGGTTAGGATAGGTAAGGTGAGCTGAGGTTAGGATAGGTGAGGTGAGTTGAGGTTAGGCTAGGTTAGTTTAGGGTATGTGACGTTAGGTTTGAATAGGTGATGTGAGTTGAGGTAGGTTAGGATAGGTAAGGTGAGCTGAGGTTAGGTTAGGTTCGGTTAGGATAGGTGAAGTAATTTGAGGTTAAGTTAGGATAGGTAAGGTGAGCAGAGGTGAGGTTAGGTTAGGATAGGTGAAGTGAGATGAGGTTAGGTTAGGATAGGTGTGGTGAGCTGAGGTTTGGATAGATTAGGATAGGCGAGGTGAGTTGAGGTTAATTTAAGATAAGTAAGGTGAGCAGAGGTTAGGTTAGGATAGGCGAGGTGAGTTGAGGTTAAGTTAGGATAGGTAAGGTGAGCTGAGGTTAAGTTAGGTTACGTTAGGTGAGGTGAGTTGAGGTCAGGTTAGTTTAGGTTAGGTTAGGATACGAGAGGTGAGGTTAGGCATTATTACTGTAATCATTAAATAGGGATGCAATAAATTTGATATTGTGGATTTCTAGAAGAGAATTCAAGTAAAATCGAGTGGCCGAATATAAACCAATGACGAAACCTACCGTAATGACCGGGGACCCAACTCAAACGTGTCCGACAACCCATATCCAAGTAGTTGTGACCCTGGGGTTTATACCGAGAATAATTTGAATTTAACCCACTATGGAAGTGGCTCTACCCTGCGCTGATGACGGTAATCTGTTACAGTTAGCCGGCTATTCTCATAACGAATCAGTGTCATGGAAGGCTTTGTGTGTGACGTGGCACATCATTCGTCAAGCGCGCTTTGTCTGTGTCGCCACCACACACTGTTTATAATAAAAATATCACTCCTTCACGTCATTAGGGTCATCCGCTTTTAATTCCTCCACACAAAGCTACTGATTAATGTGTCGCGTGGCTAAACCTAGCTCGTTCAACGTGTTGACCTGGTCAATTATTCAGATAGGGAATACATCACCGAAAGCACTGATCTCAATCCCGATTTACTTACTTACTTATTTACTTACTTACTTACTTACCACCCAGGTGTTCACATCTAGTGGGACGTGAGTAGGTGACCACGGGGCCCCAGCTGAGTCCGGCATTGCTTCCACTTACTTGTGCCGGGCTCCTCTCCATCTACTTTTCTGTTAACCTCGATCAACTCTTGTTCTCTTCTGACCCTGACGGCATTAGGGTATCCAAGGCCTAGGGAGTCTCTTCCTTTCCCGCCTTAATTGGCCCCTGTCTCATCTTTTCTGATAGCCTTCTTCTGCGAGGGGTCAGCCTTCTTTTTCACTTCTCGTTATCTCCTGCCTTCTGCTCGAAGCCCTCAAGGAGGCAGGGTGTATGTAGCCCCACCACTTCTGGTGCACCCTAGATAGTGCTACACCCTCAGGGGCTCACGGCTGGTGAGTTTGGGAGTTGGCAACCCGACGGATTCCTCAGCTGGGTCCGGTTTCCCCCTTTTATCCATTACCTGTGGGACGGACCCTCTCCTCTTTCACTTTCCTATCTGCCTTTTATGGCTCTCCTTCCTTCCAAGTCCTCAATACGAATTTCGTTTCCTCCTGTCCTTTATTTTCCTTCTTCTCCTTTTGTTTTCCATTTCTTCTTCTAGTATATAAGTTAGTAGTTAGTTTTAGTTATAGTTTACATTTCATTTTCATCTTCACGATCACCCAAACCATTAGGGGCCGATAACCTAGATGTTAGGCCCCTTTAAGCAACAATTATCATCATCATTACATACTTACATACTCCTTGGCGCTACAGCCCTTATAGGGCCTTGGCCTCCCGGACAATCTCCACCCATTCTTCCCTGTTGACTGCTTTGGTTCTCCATCTTCTGACCCCATCTTTCTCAGATCCTCCTCCACGTCATCCAACCATCTTATCCTAGGTCTTCCCCTCACACGACGTCCTCCTGGCTTCCCATCCAAGAACTTCCTAACCATCCTGTTCTCTGTTGTTCTAGGAGCCGATACCCAGATGTTAGGCCCATTAATACAACAATAATACAACAATACTCCTCACCATGCCTTTAAATCCCGTGGACTAGGCAAAATCAGTAACATTGGTGAATAGCCTCCGCTATGTAGCCGAGGCGTTGAATACCTCTCCTACAAGCGTTTATTAGGCTTGGAAACGTATTAAGAACCATCATACCATGTCTTTGGACTGTGCACGGAAATATTCTTTCTCTGGCATACAGACACACACGGACAAAAGATCACCTTTTGTCCGTGTGTGTGTTTGTTTGTGTGTGTGTGTCCCCCCAAATAACTTCTGAACGGCTGGAGCGATTTCAATGAAACTCGGTAAGATCATAGGACCATTTTAGCCGACTCCGACCGTGCCCTTCAAATTTTATTACGTCCTACCAATCCAACATGGCGGCTGTATGAAATATTTCACCGGCATTCCATACCTCCAAAACTATTACCGATATCCCCATGACATTTTGTACGGTGATAAAGGGCACTACTACAAGTTCACCTATGAGACTTTCAAAAACCTGTTAACTAAAAAAAGAACTTGGCGGCCAAGCGAATTTGAAACTCTTAAATATAATTTTCTCGCGATTAACCATCCAATCTCCATGAAACGTGGTACAGCAAGTGTGAATACCCATGGCACCTAATTTTGTTCAATTATTTACATAACCTCAAGATGGCGGCTGTGCTAAAATGTTCACCGGCATTCTATATCTCCGAAACTATTACATGTATCACCCTGACATTTTGTACGGTGATACAGGGCACTACTACAAGTTCATCTATGTAACTTTCAAAAACCTGTAAAGTACGAAACGAATATGGCGGACAAGCGAATTTGAAACCCTTAAATAGACTTTTTTCGCGATTTGAGCATCTGAGCGCAGTGACATGTGGTACAGTAAATGTTGATGCATATTGTAATTCACTGGCATTTAATTTAGATCAATTGTTTACATAACCTGTGTGAAAGTTTAAAATTAAGTTTTTATATCTTGTGTCGTAATCATGCGATCGAAATCAAAGTTTTAATAATGAACCTACGCAATAATTTTAATTTAATGGTACATAACTATATGGCCTATACACATGAAAATCCAACATGGCGACCATCAGAAATATTTAGACGGATCTCAATATCAATTAATCCATGACAGCAATCAAACTGAAATTGTGTATGTTGATAGAGGCTATGCGACTTTCAATAACCTGGTGGGCACAAATACAACATCCCGGCGACGCGAAATATAAATATTTAAATGGACGTTTCTCGCGATTTAACCATCCGAGTGCAGTGAAACTTGGTACGGTAAATGCTCATACAAATTTTAATCGACTGGCATCTAATTTATTTCAGTTGTTTTCAAAACCATAAGATGGCGGCTGTGCGAAATTTTAAAATCTCATTTTAATTGCTTGTGTCCTAATCATGAGATTGAAGTTTGAATAATACACCTACACAATAATCTTCATGTAATCTCTCTCTATATATAAATGAATGTTTGTCTATTTTTTTTCTGAAATTCCACGGAAATTTGAGTTATTAACGCGTTTTAGACTGGTGTATGATGTTTTTTTTAGCCTATTTTCAATTTTGAAAAAATAGGCTTATGAGATCACCTTTTGTCCGTGTGTGTGTGTGTGTGTGTGTGTGTGTGTGTGTGTGTGTGTGAGGTGTGTGTGTGTGTGTCCCTAATAAATTCTAAACGGCTGGAGAGATTTCAATGAAACTCGGTAAGTTCATAGCACTATTTCGGGCGACCCCGACCGTGCCCTTCAAATTTTGTTACGTCTCACCAATCCAGCATGGCGGCAGTGCGAAATATTTCACCAGCATTCAATATCTCCGAAACTATTCCCTATATCACCCTGGAATTTTTCGCGGTGATAAAGGAAACTACTAAAAGTTCACCTATGTGACTTTTGAAAAACTGGTAGCTACTAAACCAACATGGCGGCCACGCTTATTTGCGACATTTAAATAGACGTTTCTCGCGATTTAACCAACCAAACGCAATAAAACTTGGTACAGTATATGTTTATACACATTGTAATGCACCGACATCGAACTTGGTTCAATTGATTACATAACCACAAGATGGCGGATGTGCGAAATATTTCACCGGCATTCCATATCTCTGAACTTATTAGCGCTATCACCCTGAAATTTTATACCGAGATAAAGGGCACTACTGGAAGTTCATCTATAAGATTTTCAAAAACCGGTTAACTACAAATCGAACATGGCGACCAAGCGAATTTGAAAATGTTAAATAAACTTATCTCGCGATTTAATGTTCCAAACGCATTGAAATCTGGTACAGGAAATGTTTATACACATTGTAATGCACTGTAGTCTAATTTAGTTCAATTGTTTAGATAACCTCAAAATGGTGGCTGTGCGAAATATTTCACTGACATTCTATATCTCCGAAACTATTGCAGATATCAACCTGAAATTTGGTACGGTGATAAAAGGTACTGATTCAAGTTTATCTATGTAACTTTCATAAACCTGTAAAGTAAAAAACGAACATGCCGGCCAAGCGAATTTAAAACATTTTAGTAGACTTTTCTCGTGATTTATCTCTCTGAGTGCAGTGAAATGGGGTACAGTAAATGATTTTACATATTGTAATGCACTGGAATCTAATTTAGTTCAATTGTTTACATAACCTCAAGATGGCGGCTGTGTGAAATTTTAAAATTAAGTTTTTATTTATTGTGTCGTAATCATGCGATCGAAGTGAAAGTGTGAATAATGAACCTAGGCAATAATTGTCCTTGAATGGTACATAACTCTATGGACTATACAAATAACAATCCAAAATGGCGAGAATCCGAAATATTTAGACCGTTCTCAATAACTATGGATCTTTTACAGCAATCAAACTGAACATATGTTCACCTATGGGACTTTCAGTAACCTGGTGAGCACAAATCCAACATGGCGGCGACGCGAAGTATACATATTTAAATGGACGTTTCTCGCGAATTACCTATCCGTGTGCAGCGAAACGTTGCACGTTAAATTCTTACACAAATGTTAATCCAAAGGCATCTAATTTATTTCAATTGTTTGCACAATCACAAGATGGCAGCTGTGCGAAATTTTAAAATCCCGTTTTTACTTCTTGTGTCCTAATCATGCGATTAAAGTTTGAATACCACACGTACACAATAATCTTAATGTAATAGTACAAAGATAAAAATCCAACCTGGCGACCATCTGAAATATTTAGACGGTTCTCAATATCTACGAATCTATCACTACCTTCAAACTGAAATTTTTATGTTGATAGAAGCAATTAACATGATTAAGATATATGAAAATAGGCTGTATAGTTCTTCACGGAACTACTTGTTTTGTCTGTCTGTTTGTTTGTCTGTGTACAATTTTGCACGCGCATCACTCGAGAACGGTTGAGTGGATCAACGTAAAATTTGGCACAGATGTCCATCAGGGGCACGAAAGTAATCATTGATGTAACTCTTCTCCATACCTCTCATAAAAGAGGGCCTACCCCCTTAAAATGCATGCTGAAATGGTCGTAGAATGACGAGACAAAGCCCATTTTCAGCGTCTCAATGTGAGAAACAAAACTCGGGAGCCCGACGGGCCCCGAAAACCACATTTTAAGGTCCTAAAACCAACAGTTTTTGAGATTTACGCAGAAAACTAATTTCATTTATTAAGCTATTGAAAGAATGCAAGCCGGTAACCATGGCAACACAATCTCAGAAGTCCATCTATTTTTGAAAGACGCAATGCCATTCCATTTATTACAATACTGTGAACGTTCGAAAACGGCTACAAGGTTATCACGGAACCAACTTAAGATGTAAAATTCATCAATACGTATATAATGCACTTAAGGGGGTCAAGGGGTGCTCTTGAATTTCTTCACGCGATTTACACGTGCGGGTGTGGTACTAAAGGACATTTATATCCCTATCCCTAATTTATTAAATTATTATTATGATTATTATTATATTATATCGTACAAGGACAAGACAAAACTCATTTTCAGCCCTCAGTGGCTCGGAGGCTACTACGTTTTAAGGCTTTAAAACCACATTTCTGAGATATTCCCAGAAAACTAATTTCAGTTAATCATACTAATATATAAAAATGAGACGGTGTGTGTCTTTCTGTCTGTCTGTCTGTCTGTGTGTTACTCAATAACACAAGACTCACTGGTTCGATTTAAATGAAATTTTGCATGGACGTAGCTGATTTACCAGGCTTACATATAGGCTACTTTTGATTTCGATGTTTTGCACTACTTAAAATGGCGACTATTTTCATAATTCCATTTCAAATAAAAGGAGAACGCTAAGAAATAGCAAACTTTTTATGGTACTACAAGCTTTAGAATTTAATTTTCTATCCGAAAGGTCCTTATCAATTTTCGTGTATCTCCAGCAGTTAGCGAGTAAAACCCACATTAGTGACGTCACTACACACTTTGGTTTCAAAATTTCATATTTCCATCATCATACTAATATATAACAAGTAGTTCCGTGAAGAACTATGAAGCCTATTTTCATATATCCTACTCATATTAATTGCATCTATCAACATACAAAATTTCAGTTTATTTGCTATGTTAGATTCGTAGATACTGAGAACCGACTAAACATTGCAGATGGTAACCAGGCTGGATTTTATTTATGTACTATTACATGAAGATTATTGTGTACGTGTGGTTTTCAGACTTCAATCGCATGATTAGGACACAAGAAGTAAAAACGAGATTTAAAAAATTCGCACAGCTGCCATCATGTGGTTATGAAAACAATTGAAATGAATTAGATACCAGTGGATTAACATTTGTATAAGCATTAACGTAAAGTTTCACTGCACTCAGATGGTCAAATCGCGAGAAACGTCCATTTAAATATTTATACTTCGCGTCGCCGCCATGTTGGATTTGTGCTCACCAGATTACTGAAAGTCATATAGGTGAACTTATGTTCTTTGCCTCTATGAACATTAAAAAAAATCAGTTTGATTGCTGGAAAAGATTCTTAGATATTGAGAACCGTCAAAATATTTCGGATGCTCGCCATTTTGGATTGTTATATGTATAGGCCATAGAGTTATCTACCATTAAAGGAAAATTATTGCGTAGCTTCATTATTCAAACGTGTGGTTTTCAGACTTCGATCGCATGATTACGACACAAGAATAAAAACTTAATTTTAAAATTTCGCACAGTCGCCATATTCAGTTTATGTAAACAATTGAATTAAATTAGATGCCAGTGAATGACAATATGTATAATCATTTACTGTACCACATATCAATGCGCTCATATGATTAAATCACGAGAAAAATGTATTAGAATGTTTCAAATTCGTTTGGCCGCCATGTTCGTTTCGTAGTCTACAGGTTTTTGAAAGTTACATAGATAAACTTGTAGCAGTGCTCTTTATCACTGTACAAAATTTCAGGTTGATATCATTAATAGGTTCGGAGATATTGAATGCCTGTGAAATATTTCGCACAGGCGCCATTTTGAGGTTATGTAAACAATTGAACGAAGTTAGATGTCAGTGCATTACAATGTATATAGACATATACTGTACCAAGTTTCATTGCGTTTGGTTGGTTAAATCGCGAGAAACGTCCATTTAAATGTCGCAAATTCGCTTGGCCGCCATGTTAGTCTTGTAGTTACCAGGTTTTCAATGGTCACATAAGTGAATTTCTAGCACTGCACTTTATCACCATACAAAATTCCAGGGTGATATCGGTAATTGTTTCGGAGATATTGAATGCTGGTTAAATATATCGCACAGACGCCATGTTGGATTGGTGAGACGTAACAAAATTTGAAGGACACGGTCGGAGTCGCCCGGAATAGAGCTATGAACTTACTGAGTTTCATTGAAATTTCTCCAGCCGTTTAGATTTTATTAGGGACACACACACACACCAATCACACACACACACACGCACACAGACACGGACAAAAGGTGATCTCATAAGCCTATTTTTTCAAAATTGAAAATAGGCTAAAAATGAGATGGTGTGTGTCTTTCTGTATGTCTCTCTGTCTGTGTGTTATTCAATAACACAAATACACTGGTTCGATTTAAATGAAATTTTGCATGAACGTAGCTGATTTACCAGGCTTACATATAGGCTACTTTTAATTTCGATGTTTTGCACTATTTAAAATGGCGACTATTTTCATATTTCCATTTCAAATAAAAAGAGAACGCTAAGAAATAGCAAACTTTTGATGGCACTACGAGCTTTAGAACTTAATTTTCTATCCGAAAGGTCCTTATCAATTTTCGTGTATCTCCGACGATTAGCGAGTAAAACCTAAATATGTCTTATAAAACACGGTCAACGCCGTGCGATGTTAGTCTATGTTGGTCTCTACATGAACTGTTTTATTTATGGAGGTAGTTTGTTGGGTCCGAAACTAGACGTGATTTTGAGTCTAATTTTATACTCTGTGTGCCGGTTATTGTATGTGAGTATTTGGATCTTTACGCTGTCTCACAATGTTATAGGGCTTTCTACTTTGCACGGTATGCTTTCATAATTTTATCGATTTGTTTTTCCTTAAATGAATATTTAAGTAGGCCAATATTTATCTGCTTTTTGTCGTTTCTTACCATGATCAGAAAACCAAATTCACAGACGAATGTTTCGAAGGCTATCTACTCTCACATTAGTTTATTTAGTGTTCATATTAATCTTACTGCAGAACTGGGCAAAATTATTTCAATAAAGTAGGTATTTTGAAACTCAGCAATTCTTCTAGGTTTGTGCCGTGTCTTGTGTGGGGTTTCGCCTAGGACACCAAGCTAGGCTCATCGGCGGGCTCTTGGTGTCCCCGCCCGGACCCCCACAGGAGTGACGAACTGCGCGCCACCTCCCTTTATATAAGGTGCAACTGCACCACTTGACTACGAGAACTAAAAGTTCAAGCAGCCTTAACCTCCCTATGAAGGCTTCCAAAAAGATGGTATATTGGCTTTCACGGCCGGTGAATTAAAACTCAGCAATTCTTCTAGGTTTGTGCCGTGTCTTGTGTGGGGTTTCGCCTAGGACACCAAGCTAGGCACATCGGCGGGCTCTTGGTGTCCCCGCCCGGACCCCCACAGGAGTGACGAACTGCGCGCCACCTCCCTTTATATAAGGTGCAACTGCACCACTTGACTACGAGAACTAAAAGTTCAAGCAGCCTTAACCTCCCTATGAAGGCTTCCAAAAAGATGGTATATTGGCTTTCACGGCCGGTGAATTAAAACTCAGCAATTCTTCTAGGTTTGTGCCGTGTCTTGTGTGGGGTTTCGCCTAGGACACCGAGCTAGGCTCATCGGCGGGCTCTTGGTGTCCCCGCCCGGACCCCCACAGGAGTGACGAACTGCGCGCCACCTCCCTTTATATAAGGTGCAACTGCACCACTTGACTACGAGAACTAAAAGTTCAAGCAGCCTTAACTTCCCTATGAAGGCTTCCAAAAAGATGGTATATTGGCTTTTACGGCCGGTGAATTAAAACTCAGCAATTCTTCTAGGTTTGTGCCGTGTCTTGTGTGGGGTTTCGCCTAGGACACCAAGCTAGGCTCATCGGCGGGCTCTTGGTGTCCCCGCCCGGACCCCCACAGGAGTGACGAACTGCGCGCTACCTCCCTTTATATAAGGTGCAACTGCTCCACTTGACTACGAGAACTAAAAGTTCAAGCAGCCTTAACCTCCCTATGAAGGCTTCCAAAAAGATGGTATATTGGCTTTCACGGCCGGTGAATTAAAACTCAGCAATTCTTCTAGGTTTGTGCCGTGTCTTGTGTGGCGCGCAGTTCGTCACTCCTGTGGGGGTCCGGGCGGGGACACCAAGAGCCCGCCGATGAGCCTAGCTTGGTGTCCCAGGCGAAACCCCACACAAGACACGGCACAAGCCTAGAAGAATTGCTGAGTTTTAATTCACCGGCCGTGAAAGCCAATATACCATCTTTTTGGAAGCCTTCATAGGGAGGTTAAGGCTGCTTGAACCTTTAGTTCTCGTAGTCAAGTGGTGCAGTTGCACCTTATATAAAGGGAGGTGGCGCGCAGTTCGTCACTCCTGTGGGGGTCCGGGCGGGGACACCAAGAGCCCGCCGATGAGCCTAGCTTGGTGTCCTAGGCGAAACCCCACACAAGACACGGCACAAACCTAGAAGAATTGCTGAGTTTTAATTCACCGGCCGTGAAAGCCAATATACCATCTTTTTGGAAGCCTTCATAGGGAGGTTAAGGCTGCTTGAACTTTTAGTTCTCGTAGTCAAGTGGTGCAGTTGCACCTTATATAAAGGGAGGTGGCGCGCAGTTCGTCACTCCTGTGGGGGTCCGGGCGGGGACACCAAGAGCCCGCCGATGAGCCTAGCTTGGTGTCCTAGGCGAAACCCCACACAAGACACGGCACGAACCTAGAAGAATTGCTGAGTTTTAATTCACCGGCCGTGAAAGCCAATATACCATCTTTTAGGTATTTTGACTTTCGCGGCCAATAAAAAAACCGCACCAAGGACGGCGTATACCTAGAAAAGTTGCTGAGTTTTAATTGCTTGGCCCTGAAATTGAATATACAATCATTTTGGAAGCCTTTATAGGGAGGTGAAAGTCTGTTTTAACCTTTAGCACTCGCAGTAAAGTGGCTGAGGTGTTCTAAATAAGAATTGAGGTATCGCACAGTTTGCTCATCTTCTTTCTGACTATTCAGAGGAACGTCATTCTCGCCGAATAACTCCAGAAAGTATCTACGTCATCATCAAGTCATCGCCACGTCATCGCCACGTCATCGCCATCGTCAAAGCTCTGGAAGTTTCTGGATCCTTCGAGGCGACCCCGTCTGGCCACGTGGAGCTCACATCACGCCATTGCAGTCAGTGCACTTTCGTCTTCATAATTTCATACATTTAAACATCCACTACATCTACTCTTCGCACCGTAATTCTACTGAACTGTCCGGTGACATCGTAATAACAACGCTGCTTGCCTATCTACGTTTCTTCAAGGAGATTGACCAGAGCCAGCAGTTTTCTCATCGCCAGTGCACGCTACACAGAATACCTAGTGCTTGAAATACACAGCTACGTTCTTTCTGTGTAGCGCCTGTAGACATATAGCCTTCTTCTCGAGTACTGCTGTAGTGACAGCACTTCCTTTTCTACTTCATTTTCTTCACGCAACATCATCATCCATATTACAATTACACTGACATACACACAGCTCGTCTGCGAAATATTTCTTTCCAGACTTACTCATTCATCATACACACAGTTTTCATTCATTCATTATCGTACAGTCCTCGCCAGCGAGATATACTTCTTCTGACGTAGGCACGTCTTCGCCATATCCTCATCATCATCTTACGTTTTGTTGTCTATAATTCCCTTGCATTCCCTTTCACGCACCACTCCACTCCATTACTTTTTTTTTTTTTTGAAGGCGACGTTATACCGCTGCGCCATCCAGCCTTCCGTCCCACTTCACCCAGCGACCCATTCGACTCCTCCCTACACTTCTACCCACTGTCAGTCGACTTCCCTGGTTTCCTTGCTTCTTTCCTTTAATATTTCACCAACTCGCTTTCTTAAAACTCTCAACATCTCAGCATGGGCCGAGGCAAGGGGAAAACTTCGCCACATCGCCAAGCACAGAAGCAAACCACTCCTACCCCATCCGGCCTTCCGGGGAACGTCGCCAACGCTCCGCCCGCCCCTCAGGTAGGGGGGGGGGGCAATCCCCCCAAAAATATCACGACCAGGATTCCCACCATACCTCCCACTGGAACCCACTTCCACCTACCGGGTCTGGTGAGACAAACTCCGAGCCGTTCTGAAAAGCGGCCCGGATCTGATTCATCTGATACTGAGGGGGCAGCCCACCGCTCTCGCCAGAGGGTCCATGAAGGGATGGAAGAGGCTCCGTCCTCTTCCAGGCGGCACTGCAGTGTTTCTCCACCACCCAAAGTTCATCCTTCTCCGCTCGATCCACGCTTACCTGCCATCGCCCCTATCCCTAACTTTGCAATCTCCGACGCCGCACCAGCTTCTATCCCCTTCACACTCCCATCCTATGCCTCCAAGGCTTCCGAACCAACTTATAAGCATGTCTTCCTCTTTCGTGGACACACACGCACGCTAACAAATACTTGTTCACCGACGCACTGCGCCGTGTGCTTGGTGACGCTAAATTCACCGCCACAGCTTCTACAAACGGCGCGTACGTCAAAACGGACGACGACGCCACGGCTGCTGTGCTGCACAGCCCGGACGTCGTTCGAGAACAGGGCCCTAACGTCACCGCGGAGCCTCTTCGCGCCTGCCAAACCCCCGCAGTCCCTCCCCCACTCCAGCGCCAACCTCACTTCTCGTGCGTCATCCGGGGTGTGGACCCCGACCTCACCGAGGAGGCAGTGCTCCAGAAACTTCAGCTAGAGTAGATTGATGTGAGGAAGGCTTTTCGCATCCGTAATGCAGACGGTCCGACCTGGATGGTGCGTATCCTCCTGGCCACCCAGGCGGAGGTCGACCGCATTCTTACCACTGGGGTTTTTCTATACCGTCATCACCACCGTGTCGAGCCCTCCAAAGCACCGGCCCCTGTCGCACTTCGTTGCAACCGGTGTCTTCAATATAACGCCCATCCTACTGACCAATGCCGGGAACCCCCGCGCTGCGGCCACTGTTCCCAACCCGCGCACACCACCGGACGGCGCCCTAACCTCGCTCAGCCCCCTCGTTGCAACCAATGCCACGAGCCCCATCCCACTTACTCCTATAAGTGTAAGGCCAAGCCTGCACCACTCCCCAACCGCCCTGAAACCGTGGCCCCGGTCAGGTCCATTGACCCTCCTACCGCACCCGCTCTTTCCAAATTCCCTCCCCCCAACCATCGAGGATGTGATCAGGTTCATGGTCATATCCAAAACATTCTGCCGTACAATCGCCCTCTTATACTGACTCAACTTCAGTACGCTGCCCAGCAGATCTTCGGGGTGCAATTCCATCCCTCTTTTTCGGGTCCTCTAACTCACTTCACTTTCTTCCCCTACCCCCGCGTCACCGCAGTATAAACCGACAATGGCCCAACAACAAACGAGGATCAGAACACCCCACAACATCACTATCCTCTACCAGAACATCTGCTCCTTCAATGCCCCACCACGTCGATGTGGCACTTTAAAATGAAACGTTTCTTCGGAGCGATCACCACGCACTACTTCCCGGATATACCCTTCTACGAGCGGACCGTCCCCACAACCTAGGCCGTGGCGGTTCTGCACTCGCTCACCGACCACGCTTCCCCATCCGCCCCCATATACCCCCTCCCCCCTCCATTTTCCAGAGAGCCTCATCGCCACGATTTATTTCCCATCCCGCGTTCTCCATCTCGCAACAATCTACACCCGTCCTCGCCATCCTCTTCCAAAGGTTTTTATTGCCCATGTGGCCGAATCCTTCCCCCACTTTATCATAATGGCTGATCTTAATCTACAAGATCGCACGGCTACCGAACTCCGGAGCCTCGACATCTATCTAAACCACATTAACCCCTCGCTCGTCCCCATTCCACAACCCACGCGCCCATCCTCCCAAACCACTCCTGATGCCATCATAGCGTATAACTCCCTACTCCACCTCCTTCACGTTTCAGTCTTACCTCTCATTGGAGGCGATCATGCCCCTGTTTTATTATCTTTTCACATTCCCAATCGAAATGTACCTAACCCACCTCCCGTTATGGTTCAAAACTTCTGCTCGGCAAATTGGCCAGCTTATCGCCTGCAGATCACGGAGCGTTTGCGAACTGACACTTTACCGCTCAGCTCCCAGGAAACGGTCGATGCCTACACGAATCATCTTCAGGATACGCTCCAACAAGCGGCACTACGCCACGTCCCCCTTACCCCATTGACCCCTAACCGACCACCTATCCCACCCAAAGCTAGGCGTCTCCTAGCACTCTCCCACTCCTATCATAACTCCTACCTCCGCACCCGTGACCGCTACTTCCTGCAGCGGCATCGACAGACACTTCGCCAGGTAAAATCATACATTGAGGCGCACAAGCGGCGCTCCTGGCACAACACTTGCTCGAAGCTGAATGGAGTATCGCCCTCCCTTTCTCGCTTCTGGAGTCACCTCAACCGACTCACCGGAAAGACTTCCACTCCGCAATACCCCATTGTCTATGACAACGTCGCACCACCTGACGACCCGGCAAAACTAGTTATATTTGCAAACCAATTCGCCCGAGTATTCCGAGACACACCGGACCCAACGTTTCTATACGACGATGACGAGTTCATCTCCACGGTACCTCAACGCCCCTATCTGCAGCCCTCACCCAACCATGCCCTCTCCCCCCACCCTCTAGACGACCCCATCACCCCCATCGACATAACCATCGCTCCCTCTCGTACCACCAACACCGCCCCTGGTCCCGACTCCATCCGATACCGCCACCTCAAGGAAGCACCACCCCCTTTCTTCACCGCTCTAGCCCACCTCTATAACCATCTCCTTCGCACCGGATTCTACCCTACCCCCTGGCGGCAAGCCACGATGCTCCTCTTCCCCAAACCAGAAAAACCACTTTCCTCGCCCGATTCCTACCGTCGTATCTGCCTGACCTCCGTCCTTTCAAAAACCTTCGAGAGAATCCTTACCAAGCGTATCCATACCCATCTCCACCGACACCAGCTCCTACCCCTCTCCCAATGTGGCTTCCGTCCCCACCTCTCCGCCCAAGACCAACTTCTCCGTCTCTCCACCCTCATTGCCGATAATTACAACCGCCCTGCTCCCACCGCCTTCGACTTCCAGAAGGCTTTTGACACCGTCTGGCACGACGCACTCGTCCTCAAACTTCATTTCTTCCATCTCCCCCACACTTACCTCCGCTTCCTCAACACCTTTCTCCGCCACCGCACGGCACGAATCCGCATCAACGGCCACTACTCCCGCCCCATCCCTTTCGAACAGGGCGTCCCTCAGGGCTCCGTCCTCTCCCCACTTCTGTACGTCCTCTTCGTTGCCGATATCCCCCAACCATCCCCTCCAATGCAATTATTACAGTTCGCCGACGATACGGCAATAGTCGCGCCTTTTCCCACCGTCGCCCACATAAACACTCAAGTCCAATCCTATTTGGACCTTTTCTCCTCCTGGTGTGGCAGATGGCACCTGCGCCTAAATTCCTCGAAGACGCAAACCATTCTATTTCGCCCCCGTCGGAGGGCCTCTGTGCCTCCACGAAATCCCGACAACCTCAACATCCGCCTGCACAACCGTCGACTGGTCCCCGCCCGCACTGTTCGGTACCATGGATTGGTCTTAGAAGAGTTTTTCACCTTCCGACCTCACTTCAAACTAAAACTCCCCAATGCACGCAAGCGCGCATATCTACTGCGGCGATTGGCAGGGACCACTTGGGGCCTCAACGAGAAGTTATTAATATATACTTACAAGGTCTTAATACGCACTTTCTTAGTGTACGGGCATCCGGCATGGGCAGGATTCCCCGAATGCCCCCTTCGCCCCTATCTTGCACTGGAGCGCCGCCTCGTAAGGGTCGCCATGCGGTTGCCTTTTACATATCGAATGGCAGACCTGCTGGACAGGATGCCACTGCCACCGCTCACCACCTATATAGACCTCCGGCATCGCCGATATCTCTCGAGAGCGCGAAGAACCGGCAACCCAATGGTCACGCCACTCATCCAACAACCACATCGCGCCCCGGTGCGCACAAAACTGGGCATTTACAGTCTTTTCGCACTGCCTCCAGCCCCTGACTGAGAATGTCGTTGGGCGACAAACACGCAGTAACACGAGCCTCACCCACCAGCTCTAGCACCGACGAACAGTCCAAGTAGCAACCAATGGTTCTCACTTTCAACATCTCCATCACGCACATCTCACGCCGATATAACTTTTCATCACTCTTCAACTACTCATTCACATCATCTGCAACTCCCCCCCCCCCCCTCCCCTCCCCCCCCCTCCCCTCCCCCCCGCCTTCACTTCATTATATCGCCACAGTTTTTCATATCGCCAGCAATACTATTCTCTTTTCCTTTTCTCTCTTCTTACTGTAACTTTTCTTTCTTCTCTCTCTCTCTATTCTATATCTGTCTCATCCTCATCTCAACCAACATCAATCATTACCCCTACCCAACAACATTGTTCATCTCCTTAATAAAAAAATAAAAAATAAAAAAATAAAAATCATTCATCATGTTCATCTTCTCACACATCCACCAGCAAATCTTACAACTTCGACCCCATCACCCTCCTTCTACTCGTTGTCTTCTTCCTTTCACTACTCCCCTCAGCTCAACTTATCCATTCACCACTGTCCTCAAATCACCAGCTTTATAATTCTTTCTTCCCGTCTCCTTACTGCCATACCACTTTCCTTCTCATCCCAGCAAACATCTTTCATTACTCCCTTCTCATCGCCATCATTCATTAAAAAAAAATTACTTATGATCTGGACGTAATAACAGCCCCCCTCTCCTTTTTCTCCACCAAACTTACTTCGTTACAAATTTACACAAATCTCAGAGCAATAGAAGTTCCTTAGTCTGCTTTGGCACTTGCAGCATGTTGTTTCCGTGTTTTCCGCGTTTTCTTGGTCTGGAAAATTTCCGACATTTCAAAATTATCCCTACACAAAATGAAGCAGTCACCCTTCTCTCCAACATCCCCATTCCTGCACCTAACTCTTCCTGCTCAAAACAATACTTCACCCTCCGCGCCCTTCTCCAAATTTCCCCACAATGCCTCCACAAACAATCCCCACACACTTTCTTCCAAATCCAAAAATCAAACTCCCCCACCACCAAAATTCTCACCTCTCCCAAACACCTTAACCCCCTGGCCTGAAGAGACGGCGAAACCGTCTAAGGGGGCCCGCCGCCGCAGGGGCAATCGCCATGCGGCGGAATCAAACGACTGCTATATATATATATACAGTTTGCTACTCCTTTGGTAGTCCGCAAATAGACCACAAGGCCCGCTGATGAACCATCTCGGAGTTACTAGGCGTAATCTCGCAAAGACACGACATAAACTTAGAAAAATTTTCTGTGATTAATTAGTTTTTGTTATTATTACTTGGGATGATTGAAGTTTGTTCCGTTACTGCTACTCTTTATCATGACATGGTATGTACTTTCCGCGATATTACTAATTGCGGATATGATAATTGCTATCAAGTTTGATGTATTTTTAGCATAATGTGTATATGTTTAAATATAGTATGAAGACGTTAAACGATAGGTGTTCAATATTTAAGACAGGTTATTTAACTTTAACTACATAGAAGCTGATATTTATTTCCAATATTTAAACGCACTTTCTCACCTACAAAGCGGAGGCTTTTCTCCAGGTACTCCGGTTTTCCCTGTTACAATTTCATTCCAGCAACAATCTCCACTATCATTTCATTTCAAGCGTCATTCATTTAATCATTGCCCCAGGGGAGTGCGACAGACTTCGGCAGCCGACACAGTTCATATCCTCGCTGTTAGATGGGGATTTCATTCATTCCATTCCCTGACCCGGTCGGTCGACTGAAAGCAGGCTAAGGATTTTCACTTTCCTACCTCTGATTAATAATTTGGTGAGTGAAAATGCATGTAGTCTACACATGTAGTTGGTAACATGGAAATAACGTAACTACATTAGGAATGTGTGATTATATATATATATTAATGATTTAGGCCAGCAAGTACTAAAAGCCGTTCGAAGAACGGGTACTTCAGCTAGTAAACTAATAAAAATAGATGACGAGTACAGAAAATGACCAAATCAGGAGCTATATAGATATACTGAGAAAATCACAGATGTGGCCAGGAAGAGACGTCTGGCTTTCTACGGACATGTCTCAAGCATAAACCCAACAAGACTAACTAACCGGCTTCTCAAGTACTGGGAGAATAGAAAGAGCGTGACACCGTGGTTAACAGAAGTTAACAAGGACATCCAAGAACTGAAGATAAAGGAAAGTGATATTAGAAGCCGATCACATCTCAGAAAGATACTTACACAGAGGAGTTTTCAGGACAGACCACCTTCTAAGAAAACCGGCATCATCTGGACAAAAGAGAGAAAGGAGAAACATAGCCAGAGAATGCGCGAATATTGGGCAAACATCAAGTCCCTCGCCAAGCTGAAAAGTTGAACGTCGTGGTTCTTAACTGGCCCATTCGAAAGAAGAAGAAGAAGAAGAAACTAATGAAGGAATGCAAGCCGGTGACCTCCAACTTTCCAACTATTTCTGTAAGAAGCAATGCCACTCAATTTATTAAATTTGTGTAAAAGTATGCAAATGGCTCTAAGGTTATCATGGAAACAAAATTAGACTGTAAAATTCATCAATGCGCTTAAGGAGTTCATGGGGTACCCTAGAATCTTTAAACGCCACTTACACGTGTGGTATGTTGTACAAAAGGTCTATTATATCACCAAACAGCAACATTCTTTTCAAAAATTCTTCAATTGAAATAGTGTTTTTGCAGCTTTTGGGAATTTTGGCCATTGGAGGCTAAAAATCCTCAATTTAATGCACCACAAGCCTTCATAATTTATTAGAAGAGTCTTCCTGGGGATGGGGAATTTCCACCACGGTGAGGGTCAGTTTTTAATTGACGTATATTGCGTTTCGTCAACAAGGTTTTCAATATTATTTTCACGTCAGGAAGTACACGTTAGGTGAATTTAGTTTGAGAGCACATTTTAACCAATCATATTTATGTCGACAAACGGGTTCATCGTAAAGATGATTTGGTTTGACACTGTGTGGTTCATATATCTTTATGTTTATGTACGCCTATAACTCGTGTTCGGGTGCTTAGAGCATCGTATAATTAGGTAGAGTAACCATGAGTCAATGCACCAATCATTTATAAATCTCTTCACCGTACTTCTCATAGAAGGGTTGGTATAGGGAAAAACTTTTCAAAATACATGCTTAAATAGGCGAAAAATAAAAATTATCCTAGAAAGGCGACCAAATCATATGTTGCGCTTCTCAATGTGTGACACAAAACTAGGGAGTCCATAATGGGTCTCCGAAAACCACATTTTAAGGCCCTTAAATTAACAGTGTCTCTGATATACCCAGAAAACTAACTTCGTTCTGATAAACTTATAAAGGAATGAAAAGCCCCTAACCATTGCAACAGTAGCTCAAATGATAGCGTCTGGTTATTAATACCGAAGACCGTTCGAAGAGCGGGTACTTCTGCTAGTAGTACATATAACTCTAAGACATACATATATAAAAATCCAACATGGTAACCATCCGAAATATTTAGACGGTTCTCAATATCTAGGAATCTATTACAACAATCAAACTGAAATTTTGAATGTTGATAGAGGCAATTAACATAAGTAGGATGTTATGAAAATAGGCTAATAAATATGAACATTAGAATGCTAAAGGAAACAAAAAAATAAAATTAATAATAATTAAAATTAGCTTAAAATGAAATGCAAATAAAACAAATAAAACAAGTTGCCTCCGTTGCTTAGTGGTCAGCGTGATAAGCTGCCACTTAAAAACATTTTGTCATTTAAAGGGTAAGTGTCGCTTTCAAAGTACTTTACAAGTGTTAATGTGTGAAATACGTTTGAAAACTTCTACCGTAGAGAGCGCTTGGATTTTGATAGTAACCGTTACTATTCAAATGCACTATTTACGAATTGAGCTTTTGTAATTGGTTGATTAGTTAGCTGGTTAGATTAATCACTTGAACATACACTAAAATATAATTTATTTATTTATTTATTTACATATGTTACGCCCGCATTGGAGCACTTAACCAAAACAAGTATACACATATCTCAAAAACAATATTAAAGATTCAGCGTCTTATTTTTCTTCTTTTCCCAAAACATTTTCATTCTAGTTGACCTTGCCGCTCTCTCTGCATCGCTTGTAGTGTAAGTTTTGCGGGTAAAGGTTTTTAAGGGAAGTCGGATGTTCTTGTTTGTCAAGATATTCTTCTCATCTTTGTTAGCAATTTGGGACATTGTCAAGCCGAGTTCATCCAGATCATTTTGAATTTCCATAAACCAAGAGTTCTTTGTTTTACTTTTGAAAAAATAATTAAATAATACTTTTAATTGTCTGGTATCCGGCAGGCGTGAGATATGACAAAAAAAAGCAATTCGCCTTTTTCGCATAGTATCGACTATAGACTCTGTTTCTTTATAAACCACTTCATTTGGTAATAGACGCCATTGACCATCCACCTGATGTTTTTTATTAATTATAGTTCTGAGAATTCTTCTATCAATCTTCTGTAATGTGTCAGTAACTGATCGAGTGTTTAACTTGAAAAGTGTTTCACAAGCATATATTGCTTCCGGTTTAATAACTGATTCGTAATATAATATAATAATAATAATAATAATAATAATAATAATAATAATAATAATAATAATAATAATAATAATAATAATAATAATAATAATAATATAATTGAGCTGATAATGTGGTTGTGTATACTTAGCTGATTCCTGCAAGTTCCTAGTGACGTTCACTTCACTCCCCACTACTTCGGTTGCACTGTATTATCCATACACAAATGAAGGGCGTGACTTGTATGAGGGGATAACATTTAAGAGTACGACTTAGTCGCATAGCGAATTTTCCAGGCGCAGGTACGAGATATACTAAAGTTCTGATACCACAGGTGCTCCAGTAAATAGGATTCACAAAGCTCACGTAATTTGCACTGAATCAAGGATTTAAAGCAGACGGAGCATACGTGGTGGTGATGTTCCTGCTCTAGGTTAGCGGGAATATTGCTCTGAATAACGGGACGCTAGAGAGAATCTTACCACTTTTTTCAGTCTAATGCAGATCTTAACGGCGAGGCAAGGCGGTAACATTCTCGCCTGCTGTGCTTAGGGTTGCAGGATCGAATACTGGAGCAGTTAGTTGGTATTTGAGGTAAAAGGGACATAAAACCAATAACATTATTATCTTATATATTATTTCAGTAGTATAGATCCCTCCTGCGGCGCTCACAAGCGACCGATCGTGACAAATGAGCATTCAAATGAAAGAGAATAGACATTACCAGTGAAAATTTGCACTCTAATTTCATAAATATCTATAATTTCTTAAACAAAATGACTAAAAAATGTAAACAGTGTGGGATTTGCAGATACTGTTGCTGTAGGAAAATACGCTCCATAATTGCTGTCCACTTCACGCTGTGACGCATGTTTCATGTCATTTTAACATTCTGAGGTCGTTCTTTATCATTTGCATGGATTTCAGAAACAGTAAATCAAAGGAACGAGTAGGCCTACTCAAATCGTAAAATTTCATAAATAGCCTATCGAATACCCGGTGAGTTTTACAGCTAAGCTGTCAATCAATGGACTCAGCACACAAATTACATTAGCAGTGACGAATTGCATTCTAATTTCATAAATATAGGTTTTGGTAAGAAGTGTGAACATTGCAAGTACTGTTGCTGTACCATGCTGCAATTATGAGTTGTCGTCAAAAACATTCCAACTATTAAACGTTAATTCTCTTACAGGCTTTTCTTCTATCATTTCGAATGGTTTCCAAATAATCATTTGGTTGAAATAAAAACATAACAACCTTTCTCCTTAAGTCTCTCATTATAAACCTATTGGGGAAAGTGTGGTTTATGAACTTGCGAGATTTCTCGGATGGGTCCGCTAGTATACAGCATATTATTTCAGTAGTATAGATCCCTCCTGTGGCGCTCACAAGCGACCAATCGTGACAAATGAGCATTCAAATGAGAGAGAATAGACATTAGCAGTGACAAATTACACTATAATTTCATAAATATCTATAAATTCTTTAAATAAATGACTCTTAAAATGTACGAAGTGTGAGATTTGCAGATACTGTGGCTGTAGGAAAATACGCTCCATAATTGCTCTCCACTTCACATTTTGGCCGCTGTGACGCCTGTTTCATGTCAATGTAACATTCTGAGATATTTCCTTTATCATTTTGCATGGATTTCAGAAACAGTAAATCAAAGGAATGAGCGCTCAAATCGTATAATTTCATAAATATCGAATAACTGGTGAGTGTTATGATGATCAAATTTTCAGTGATTGCCTTCAAAAACATAACAACCTTTCTCTTTATGTCTCTCATTATAAACCTATAGAGGAAAGTGTGGTTTATGAACATGCGAGATTTCTCGAACGGGTCCGCTAGTTATTATTATTATTATTATTATTATTATTATTATTATTATTTCTACATTCATTTCACCACATAAGTGGGACATATCAACATATCGTCGGCTTGTTTGCAAGACGGTATGGCTAATTCTCTTAAGGTGGCACATTGAGAAACGAGCGAACAATGGAACAGGTCTCCAAGATGACGGCCTTCTGCATGGTGATATGTAGACCAGGATGTATTCCCAATATTTGTAGATTACGAGCCAATAATTTGGGGATGATGCCGGTAGAAGAAATTACTATGGGCAGAACCACTACACTTTCCTGTCTCCACATTTGCCGCATTTCCTCAGCCAAAGGCAGATATTTGGTGATCTTATCACAGCAGGTTTGTTGCAGATTATGGGAATTGGGCACTGCAATATCAATTAGGAAGGTTCTCTTCTGCACCTTGTCCACAAGAACGATATCTGGCAGGTTTGCTGGTATGGTTTTATCAGTAATAACTGATCGGTCCCATATCAACTTGTGACTGGGATTTTCCAAAACGGCGTCAGGAACATACTGATAGTAAGGCAAAATATTATTAGATAATAAATGCTTTTGAGCAAGGTGTTGGTGCATTATTTTGGCCACTTGGTTGTGCCTTTTCATGTAATCAGTACAGGAGATTGCTTGGCAGCCTCCTGTGATATGTTGAATTGTTTCCGGTTCAAGTTGGCATCTTCTGCATTTATCATCCTGAATATTTGCCTTAACTATATATTTAAAATAGTTTTTGGTAGCCACAACTTGATCCTGGATGGCAACCATGAATCCTTCAGTCTCAGTGAATAGGTCCGCATGAATCAACCAGCTGTTCGACGCATCAATGTCGACATGTTTCTGGTTGAGAGCATACGGATGACGACCGTGCAGAGCTTTCTGCGTCCACTGCTGAAGCTTGGTGACTGAACATTCCTCATCAGTGGCTAACTGTATATCCCTTACGTGAAGAAGATCCAGCGGTGTGCACTTGTCATCTGCCTTCACAGCGGCTTGATGTATGGGAGAGTCATGTCTTCCCAGAAAATATCTCTGAAGGTTCCTCACTTGCCTTGCATGCAATTGGATAATGTCCGTGAGCCCTCGTCCACCTCTTTGACGCGGGATTGTCAATCGCTCAACAGCTGACTTAGGGTGGAGACATCTGTGTTTTGTTAAGATGGTACGTGTCCTAATTAGGATGTTCTCCAAGTCAGTCTGCGTCCATTTGATAATACCGAAAGTGTATGTCAGAGGAGGAATAGCATAGGTATTAATAGCCTTAAAGGTGTTCTTTCCATTCAACTTTGATTTTAAAATCTTGCTAAGGCGTTGATTGTAGATAGCTATGGTTCTATCTTTAATACCTTTATGATCAATTCGGTTAGATTGCAGGAGACCAAGATATTTGTAGGTCTCATTACCTTCCATAGGCTATATGAAACAACCGTCATCAAGTTGAAATGCGCGGGCCTCTAATTTTCCACGCCGAATGGTGAGGGTGCGACACTTATCTAATCCGAAGGACATTCCAATATCAGAAGAAAATGAAGCAGTAATTGCAATTTGATTGTCGATGTGTTTCTCAGAGGATGCATATAGTTTAATGTCATCCATATACATCAAATGAGAAATTTTGTATTTGACTATACCATGGTGCTTAATTGGAAAACCACACTTTGCATTGTTCAGCAATGATGATAGTGGATTGAGCGCCAAACAGAACCATAGAGGGCTCAAGCTGTCACCCTGAAAGATACCTCTTTTGATTTGAATAAATCCCGATTCCATACATGTGTCTCCATTAGACATTAATAAATTGGTCCCCCAATGGGACATCATATGTTGCAGACTTATAATGATGGCAGGATCAACTTTATATATCTTCAGGGTTTGGATTAACCAGGAATGTGGCACTGAATCAAAAGCTTTCTTGTAATCAATAAAGGTCATGTAGAGGTTACGCATCATCTTTCCTGCTTGTTCCATAGTAACTGCATCGATTACAAGTTGCTCTTTGCAACCTTGAGACTTCTTCATGCACCCCTTCTGCTCTTCAGCCAGGATGTTATTAAGATTTATGTGTTCACAAATCTTACGTGCAATGCAAGATGTAAATATCTTATACAGGGTGCACAGACAGGTGATAGGTCGATATTTGGAAGGATCATTGGTTCTATCACCTTTTGGCAGAAGGTATGTTTTACCTCGCATCAAGTAAGAGGGGATAAGCTGTGGATTTTGGATGAAATCTGTGTAGCAGCGGGCAAGATGCTCATGAGTAGAAGTGAAACGTTTGATCCAAAAGTTGTGGAGGTTGTCTGGTCCTACCGCTTTCCAATTTTGGGTCTCCTTAACCACACGGGTCACATCTTCAGTTGATACCGAAGAGTCACTCATCGTGTCAATTTCTGACATTCTCTCCTCCTCCTCCGTAATCCATTTAGCGCTGGTGTTATAATCTCCAGCATTCGACCATAGGGATGACCAGAAATTCTCTACCTCTTCTTTTTGCGGTGAACTGCCCATTTGAGTTCCAGGATCGTCAAGATTCCTATAGAACCGTTTCTCATTGGTAACAAATAGCTTGTTCTGTTGCTTTCGTTCGTTCGATTCTTTATATCGACGTAATCTCTGTGCCTTTGCCTCAAGTTGTTGCTTTAATATGTCTAGGATCTCAAGGGGGCTACAGTTCGGAGGATTATACTTCGCATGTTTACTCTTCGTATGGCTCAACATTTTAACACATTGAACAACCTTCTTACTTCTATTGCCTGCAACATACTGATGCATTCTTCCGATATTTACTCTCAGTTCATCAACAGACTTTCGTAAACGTATCTCCCAAGCTGGCATCTTCTTCTGTCGACCTGACGTATATTTAGGTCGCCATAATCTACCTCCTGTCACTCGTATCACAGCTATCGCTCCAGCGTAAATTGCAGTCTGAACATAGTTGAAACAATATGATTTCTGGGACAGATGGTGAGAGAGAATGTCGTTCATTGTTACAACAGCGGTAGCAAGTTTCTTAGAGCAATGTTGGTTCGTGATCATGGGCCGCTCTATTGGATCAGTCCCTTCAAATTCTATGAGAGCCTTCCCAAATTCATCTTCGAGTTGTTTCCGCACTGGATCTCCGAGTGCTTCCGGCGATATTCTTACATCTTTGTCATCTGAACGATGATCGGTGTGCCTTTGTTCATTGACCAAACGTGTACTCTCCTGATCTATGGATTCGTCTACAGAGGTATGAGTATTGTCGGCAGCTACGTCAACCATTAGCAGCTTGAGCTGATGTTCTGGGATAAGTTTCTTCAAAACTATAGCACGGCGCTGATCTGCTATTCTCTGTTCCGTAACATTAATATCAGGGAATTTCTGGCAGAATGCAGCGTGCACCTTCTGTCTATATGCAGTAGTGTCAGTTTCCATATTCGTTATCTGATAATATGAACGCATGATGTACATATTCATTTCATTTGTCCATTTCATGCGCTTTCTCGGTTTGCCTGCTCTTGTGGTCTCCTGAGTATCAGAAGAAACACTAGGAGCAGGTGTAGCGTTGAATGCTGTTAGGATGCTACTATCAACATCGGCTGTAACATGTTCGGGGTGTTCCCCGATCAGGGCCCGCCTGTTCAGCTCCTGATCACCACCGGCTTGTATGCTGTCACCCCCAGCGATGGCTCCAAGGGTGCCCCGACGCTCCTCGGGTAGCGGCCTTTTATTTCCACTTTTCTTAATTGATCTCATCATGATGATGGTGTGCCTTTTATACCTACGGCCAGGATATGATTTCGACCGCCCCTAACATGGGGAACAGACGTTGTTAGCAGCCGCCCGCTGCGGAACAGACGCTGCTGCAATGAGTTTGATTTCGGGGTTTTCATCCCCTAGGCAGGTTGCCTTCACTACGGCTGAAGAGTCCTACCTACCCTAAATGATTAATAGTCTAGTAATCGTTTCTTGTAAATTTTGCCGACGCTTTTGAAGCTGATATCGAAAGAGTATGAGACGAGTTATCCTTAACCTGCATTGGAACTGTCAGATCTTAATCGACTTCTTCGTGTTAAATATTTACGCAATTCACCAAAGTTGAGCACATGCAAGCAGTATAGAAATGCATAAATACTCACTGTGACAGGAGGGGCGAAAGCAACTAGCTGTGCTAGGAAACTAAGGTTACAATTTATACTCGTAGATCCTGGGTTTCAGTGATGTCACACCAGCCGACACTTAATTTGCACAACTTGCGGTATGTAGCATAACTCCATTCAACAATTTATTTTGCAGCAATATCTGTGCCAAATTCAGTTAGAGACTGGATGAAAGAAGTTATAAACACGCAACATATGGTTCAAATCTAACAGCGACAGCGACGTACTTATGACAACTTACATAACCAAACCTGGTTGTAGACCTTCTTATTTCTAAGCAACCAGGTAAACAAAATGTCATGCTGTTCAAATAATGTCAAATATGATCATAAAAACACTCTCAAACATTCCGAAGTCATGTATACCGGTAGTAAATCATCCAAAATTAACATCGAAACTGTAAAATAACCTTAGTAGCGCAAAATAACCATATAAAATTATATTATTATTATTATTATTATTATTATTATTATTTATTATTTTACACGTTACAGGCCTATTAGACCACGCGAAGCAATCATGACTTTCTGTTCTTCCTGTCTTTCCAGTACTCTTTCATTCGTGCACTAAAGGCCCTCTTCCTTTCTTCGGTCCACTTTGGTCTTTGGGCTGTAGGTGCAGCTCTCTCTGATAACACTTCCCACTTGTATACTTTGTGTCTAAATACGCTTTTGTCTATGACGTCTTCTGGGTCGACTTGTGCTTTTACTAGATCAATTTTGACTTGCATCATCCAGGGTGTAGTAATCTTGAGCCGCTGTATGTATCTAAGAATTTTGTTGGTGAGTCTAGTTTGTGGGAGTCTGCTGATGTGGCCATAAAATTTTAGTCGCCTCTTTCTGATGTCTGCTGCGAGGTTGGACAATTTCTCTGTGGTGTCTCTGGAGTGAAGCCTGTATCCTTCATCTGTGTGCTTTGGTCCAATTATTTTCCTTATTATTTTTCTTTCCTCTGTGAGGATTTTTTCCAAGTCGCCCTTAGTGTGTAACGTCAACGTCTCACTAGCATAAAGCACCTCAGGTTTAATAACCGTGTTGTAATGACGAAGTTTAGTGAATGTGGACAGACATTTTTTGTTGTAGACACTCTGTGTCTTGTATAAGGCTCTCTTCATTTTCATTAACCTAGTGTTCTGCGCGATTTTCTCTTTTCCCGTCGGTTCAAGCACTTCACCTAGGTATTTAAAGTGGGCGACTCTATTGATCTTGCCATATTTCGTGTTTAAATTCTGTATGTCGAATTTCGTACAGAAAAACTCTGTCTTTTGGAACGAGATCTGTAGTCCTACTTTTTCGGCGCACTCTTGGAGTACTTCTATCTGTCTGATTGATGTGGTTTCGTTATCTGAGAGTAGAGCCAGATCATCCGCGAAGGCTAGACATCCAACCTCCAGTTCGTCCTTTGGTCGTCCTATTATTATTATTATTATTATTATTATTATTATTATTATTTGATTCGGTGTCACGCCCAACTAAGGCGCGCAATTGAACCTATTTCACATATGAATTTGAATTAACTTCCTTCTCTTCCAAAAACCTCTTCATTATCTCACTATGATTTTTCTTCCTTTCTTCTGTCTATGCAGTGGTGTCTCTCATCCGGGAGTTTCAAGCTAAGTAATGTTTGTTCACCAACGATCCGAATTTTGGCCTGTCCCATATAATTTCGTCTGTTGCGAACAATCGTGAAACCATTCAACAGTGCAGTCAGTTCTGTTACTTAGGAATCAGTGTCACTGACGATAATAGGTGCACCACAAAAATCAAAAGGAGAACTGACCTCGCTAAACAGGCAATAACAGCAATAACAGACAGCTTCTGACAAGGAGGCAGATTAGTATTAAAACTAGAAAATCGTTTATCAAAACATTTGTATGTAGTGTTTTGTTATACGGATGCGAAACTTGGGTTCTAAGGAAACAGGACAGCTGCGGAAATGTGGATGTGGAGAAGGATTCTGAAATTAAGCTGGACGGAGAAAAAAAACTAACGAATGGGTCCTCAAGGATGTGGACGAAACAAGGAAATTGATCACCACTATAGAAAAGAGGAAAGCAAAATTCGTTGGCCACACCCTATGTCATAATGAGTTCCCGACCACCATATTGGAAGGAAAAGTTTTGGGAAGAAAGGAAGAGGAAGACCGTGGAACGCTCATCTGTATTCTGTGATGCAGGACTTCAATTTAAACAGTATGCTGACTAAAAACGTTCAGCAAGTGAGAGACAAATTTGGTTGCAGTGACAAAGTCTAGCCTTTAGATGATGATGGTGAGTTGATTTATTGAAGGTCATTTTCAATTTCTATTATCAAGTTATCCTTAGCTTTTTATGAGGACGCATGATTAAAATGTCCTTTTAGTAAGTTTTTCATTGCCCATTCTTTGAATATGTCCCTAACAATTTTATCGTATTTTTTAATAGTGTCTGCTATTTTCTCGAAATATTGGAATAACTCGTGAGAACTCTTTTTCTTCCTCACTCCCTCTATGCTCACTAGGTCAAAGCTCGCCACGGTGGGTGAGTGGATAGCGTGTCGGTTTACTAACCCCAAGATTGCAGGTTCGCCCCTGGCCGTGGTAAGTGATTTTTGAAAGGTGGCAAAAATACGACACGCATGTCATACGATGTTGGCATGTCAAAAACCCCATTTGAATTCAGTAGGCCGTGTTCATAATGGCAAAATTAATCTCGGGAGTTTCCGCCAACACAAAGTTTCTCATTTCTCTACTAGAAAGCGCTATAGTGTTCAAGGAGCTTAGATATCTAACCTCCTTGACTTTCATAGTGCTTCAAGGAACAACGAAATTCGACATGCAAGCTACCCCCTGGGTGTCAAATTACAAAACTTGCACCCGGCACCGAGGCCATACGATATTATTATTATTAGGTCAAAGATTTTCCTGAGGATTTTTCTTTGTAGAATTCCATACCCTCTGGGTGTCAAATTACAATGCTTGCACCCGGCATCCGAGGCCATACGATATTATTATTATTAGGTCAAAGATTTTCCTGAGGATTTTTCGTTGTAGAATTCCATACCCTCTGGGTGTCAAATTACAAAGCTTGCACCCGGCATCCGAGGCCATACGATATTATTATTAGGTCAAAGATTTTCCTGAGGATTTTTCGTTGTAGAATTCCATACCCTCTGGGTGTCAAATTACAAAGCTTGCACCCGGCATCCGAGGCCATACCATATTATTATTATTATTAGGTCAAAGATTTTCCTGAGGATTTTTCGTTGTAGAATTCCATACCCTCTGGAATTATTATTATATCAATTACAATAAAACGGAATACCTTTTATTAGAGAATAATATTGGTGAGAAACTACAGATCGGAAATTCAAACAGTCAGTAAATTTAAATATTTGGGTTCAATAATAGAAGCTGGGGGAACAAGTTCATCTGAAATTGAGAGAAGAGTAACCGAGGCTAGGAGAACAATTTGTGCATTAAATTCCGTTTCATGGAGCAGAAATATATTTAACAATACTAAAAAACTTATTTACAGTTCATTGATACAAAGTATTTTGTTATATGGAGCAGAAACTTGGACGTTAAACAAACAGCAAGCAAACAGAGATGAATTATTGGAGGAGGGCGGCAAGAAAATCAAAATTAGAAATACGAGAATCAGAGAAATTATGCAGGTAAAAGAAATTGTACTAGAAGTGGATGAAGAAAGAAGATTACAATGGTTTGGACATGTGAGAAGGATGCAGAATAGTAGAATTCCAAATTTAATGTTACATTAGCTGAAGGCAAACGGAAACGGGGTAAACCAAGAGAACAATGGATGGATGGTGTAAAGAGAAGCATGGCTACCAGAGGAAGATGCTGAAGACCGAAATTTGTGAAGGAGCAGAGAATTTTTCGGTCGAAAGAAAACTACTGTATTGTAGAATATTCCTAATAAAGAATAATTATTAATATTACTATACATGTTGCGCATGCGCTTACGCATTCTCGGCTTATTTGCTGGAAATAAATAATTTACAATCCCAGTTACCGTATTTATCATAAGGAGGAAATTCTTTGTGACTGCATTCAGTAGTAGCTTTATATTTCCCTCACTGCTTCAGACCTGATTGCCCAAGAACAGCCTTACTACGCGACACGTAGAAAGTATTACTGTTTTCTGCATCAGTTTGAAAAGGCCTGGGTCTAATTTCAACTCTGTGAGTGAGTCCTTTAAGTTGTTGGGAATCACGCCAGTACTGGAGATGATAATAGGAACTGTCCTGACTTGTGCCATGTGCCATTGCTTCCTTATCAGTTTTTTTACGCTCTGTGTATTTTGATAGCTTTTCAACATGCTTTGTTAGCATGTTGCCACTGTTTGGGATCGCCACATCTATGAAGGTGGTGTGCTTCATGGCATCGTCAACAAGAACCAAATCAGGTCTGTTGTGTACAACTGACTGGTCTGTCAACACAGTACGATCCCAGTACAACGTAAAGCTGTCATTTTCCAGTACACTTTCAGGAGCATTTTTATAGTACGGCACTTTCTCTTGGCTCAGCAGTTAAAGGTGTATAGCCAGTTCTTGGTGTACTACTATATCTTGGCAACAAAATCATGTCTTTTCCTATATTCTGTCCCTGCAAAATGGCGACAACCTGATATAATATGCTGAACAGTCTCAGATGTTGGGCAACCATATCTGCGATTATTTTTTAAAATAATCGTTTCGGTCGTCTATGGACCACGTTTTTCAACTGCCTTTTCCCTCTTTCTTTCACATTGGCCCAGTATTCGCGCATTCTTCTTCGGTGAGTTTCCTTCCGTTCTTCGGTCCACTTCTTTCCAGTTTTCAATATAGGTTTTGGCTGAAAACTCTGTATCTCCCCAAGTTCCATCCTCAAAGAGTCACGTTCCAAGATGTCCTCATGTCATATCCCCAGTTCTTGTAGGTCTTTTTCCATCTCTGTAAACCAGATCCCTTTGGTTTTCTTTCCCACAAAGTAGGCACAGATTCCATTAGACAATCTTCCAGAGTTCATTCGTGTTAAATGGCCATAAAAGGAGAGACTTCTTTCGCGTATGGTGTCCGTTTCTCCACATGTCGATAAAGTTCATCGTTGTGTTATCTTCTGTACTGTGCCCGTCAGAGGAGCTATCACGGTTGCCAACAACCGAAATGACATCCCTAACACCTCACCTGTCGGACCCATGTGCCATGAGGATCAGGTGAATTTCTTATAGGCCATTGCGACACGAGATTCCATGATCCAGGCGATCCGTGGTAACATGGTTGCTAAAAAGGTCATAGACAGCCTAAGAAAGTACACCTCCTAAAGCTAGACTGAGAAATAAACTTAGTAAAACATGTAGAAATATTTATTCAAAATATTCAGACACCTAGCCTAGTTCGGAGGGTTTCTATCGGCTAATCCGCAAACTAATAAATAAACAAAAAAAAAAAAAAAGATCAGGACCCTACCTGTAAACTACTATAAACCCTCGCGAAAGATCTATTTGACAAAGTAAAGCAACAACAGCAGCGCTAGGAAAATGGTACGGCAATAATTTCTGAGTCAAGTTACAAAATAAGCTAATAACGGAATTTACATTTAACAGGGTAGCAATAGCGAGTCTAAGTTAGGATGGTACCATTTCCTCATTTACATTTATTGTTAAATAATCTAGCTAATTCCTAACAATTAATACAAAATTTACGGTGATGACGTCCGTAAAGCAAAACAATTCATACAAATCTACATGACAAGCCGTCAAAAAAAAAACATTAAATGCTCTATTACAAGCTAAGAAAGGTAAACATGGGGTTATCATACACTTAAATAAATAACAACAAGATCACAATCAATATTATTCCTGCCTTCGCCCTGGGTTACTCTTTGTAAACCAGTGTCATTTACGTGCATGCCATTTACGGTGGCAAATGCGTAGTAAAAACTACGTCTAACATTGCATGAGGCTTACGCTCCACCAGCTACTGACTAAAGGTTGAGGAAGCAATCCGTCGATAAAAATTTGTGTCATCTGTCCTAGATTACTTCCACAAAAGAAGTGTGCACAAAGCACGTGTCAGCCATCAGGTCCAAAATGCAAGAAAATCAAGGTTAAATGCTATAAACAATTAGTTATCATCAGTTTATAATAATGACGTGTTTGATTATTAGAATGTCGGTTTAAATTATCGTTGGTTTATAGCGAATAGGCTGACAATCCTGAATACTTTGGGCTCAGCAGTAGCAGTCTCGTCCGAGATCAATCTCTGCTATAAAATACCATCAACAAGCTCTCCCGCTCGGACATAACAATAACACAGGTTATTAGTGGCTCTCGGTTCACTTAATTTACCTCTGGGTCGGTCTGGAATGAATATCAGTTACCTCTCTACAATAACACAGTCAACAGAATTGAAGTATGGACACACATAAATATAGCCTCTACACAGGTGCCTTATCTAGCCTCTCGATCTCAACAAATAAACCTTAACATAACGTGTAATCATTCTCAAATGGAGAAGAAAAAGTAGTCGCTCCAATAGCGATGTAAACACATGGCTCTTGCCAGTCAGATCAAAGTAGCAAAACATCTATTACAAAATGGTGGCCTGGACATTGACCTGCATATGAGACACAACAACAAATGGTTAGTAATGCTATAAGCATTGTTAAAAAGTCTGAAAAAGTATGTCTCACTGAATGAGTGGTGCTCTAGTACATTGCATGCTGGGAACTGTTACCACCTGTCCATGACTTGAGCTAGGCTCGCTACTCACAGTCATCTATACGGACAGTTTAAAATGAATCAACACTGAAGGCAGGCAGCTTTCTCGCAGAAAGTCTATCAGAAAACTGGCCTTGTTATCTAGTCCCAAATATACGAAGTACGTCCAGAAAGTAAGTTCTTTTTGGTAATAACATTAAATTGTGTACAGATACAGAAAAAATATTTATTGCACACAATTCTACAACCCTTAAACTACTTTTCCACATAACTACCGAAATGTTGCAGGCATTTGTCGTAGCGTGGCACGAGTTTTTGTATACCTTCTTCATAGACGTGTGCCGCCTGTGTCTTCAACTAGTTGTACGTTCCGCTGCAGCGCAGTTCCACATATGCGCGGTAAACGCTCTGTATCAAGGAGAAGAAAGAATTTCTGACACAGATAGTCACAGGAGATGAAACTTGGGTTTCTTACGACACCCCTGAAAGTAAGCGGCAATCAATGGAATGGAGGCACACTTCATCCCCAGCAGAGGTTAAGCCGAAACAAATCTTGACACCTCGGAAAATGATGTACACTGTGTTCTGGGACTGGAAAGGCATCTTACTCATTGATTTCTTACCGCGTGGTCAAACAATCAACGCAGATGCTTACTGCCAGACACTTAGGAAATTGCGCCGCGCAATACTGAATAAGCGCCGAGGGTTGCTGTCAAAAGGTGTCTCAAGTCTTTCCTTGGCGGTCAACACTTCAACAATGACGACGAGCTGAAAGAAGATTTTTCCAACTGGTTGAAGACACAGGCGGCAAACTTCTATGAAGAAGGTATCCAAAAACCTGTGCCACGCTATGACAAATGCCTGCAAAAGTTCGGCAGTTATATGGAAAACTAGTTTAAGAGGTGTAGAATGTCGTGCAATAAATATTTTTTCTGTATCTGTACACAATTTAATTTTATTACCAAACGGAACTTACTTTCTGGACGTGCTCGTAATATAAAGTAGCATAAGCATCAAGCTTAAAATCCCGCCTTAAAACTATACACAAAGACGTGGCATGTTCATAAAAGTCAAATAATAGAAAAATACAGATATGCCACAAGTTCTGAACTTCTTTGAAATCGGCAGATATGTCACTCCATAAATGCTTTGTCTAACTATAACCAAAATAATAACTGTGTCGAAACACCTGACACAAAATAAACATCATAAAGGCGCAAATATTACAATTGCTAAGTTTGCCAATGATACGGCATTTATTACAGGGTTCGATGCTAGATTGCATACAAAAAGTAACACCCTGAATGTGTTCACAACTTGAACTGGATGGCTTCATAGCACATCAAAATGAAAATGACATTGAATTACAAAACTGGTAGTTTCAGTCGACTGCCTACTGATACGGACTGTTCTAACTAAATCAGTGGCGTGTCAACATTTACAAGAAAGGGGGTGTCATAAAAATAACACTGGCCATGACGTCTGATCGTCATCCCAAATAACTATACACAAAATCAACCACCTAGGGTTGGAAAAACGTAGTAACAAAGACTACAGTCACGCTTAGCAGGGGTAGAACTAACATCCTAGCGATGTCCATCAGAATGCACCGTGATCGAAAGAGATTCAATCACAACGGGTGACTAACCAATCACTGAAAATGAACTACAAGGATTAATTCTAACAGTACAAAACCTACCTAGGGCTTGTCAAAGAGTTCGGCTGGTTCTACAATAAACTACAATAAACTACACTAATCTAAACCACAAAAGAACCTCACAAGAAATAGATTATTCGGACTCACAAGAAAGGATGTCTACATCTCAGTCGTTACAACGACCTGAGGGATACAATAAGGCTTTGATCTCCGGACAAGGGTTGTCCAATCTGGGCCTCCACATGGGCTCTATCCATTTCCACGGCCTTCATTCGTCCTCGTCGTTGTCGTGACGATATGACCAGACTCCTCTCCAAAGTCGTCATGTTCCTTGCCTTAGCGGATGCAAAAGTCATGGTTTTCCTGTCATCGGCTGTGGTTCTCCGGTCCTCTCTTTTACATCATGACATTTAGCAGTTCATCTCCACAGGTGATGCGTAAAAAAGATCGTCGTACACGTGGTTATCAGGAAATGACATGTTTAAATATGAAGTAACCACTTGAAAATACGGAAAATGGGCGTAGCACAGTTGCACTGAAGCTACCTTTAATATGGTAACAACTTCACTGCTTTTACACGGCGCAGTTGGTTTATAAATTGGCCATGCACTGTTATTAGCTTCACTATCACAGATTTTAATAGCCCACAAATCACGTGGCATCGAAGTTGTATGTTACAGAAATTAATCGCTCTTGCGATGATAGCAATATTTGTAGTAGTGAGTGTTAGAATAATTCACTGGATTAATTATAAACTCACAGTAATTGACATATTTTCTCGTCACTTGACGATGTTGAAATTTCCACTACACGTGGTTGAAAATAAGGTGTTCCACGTTGCACGGGTTTATAATCACTTTTCCAAAAATTCACAATTATCGTGGCACAAGCCTTCTCTGGCTGTAATATTCCCTCGAATGATGTACAGTTTGTTGTAGAATAGTGTGCGATGCACAACGATTACTTTCCTCGCCTTACAGGCGGACTATTTCCTCGTCTTTTAGACGGACTTTACAAACACATCCAATCTGGATGGAAAACCAAACACATGTGCCAGGAGCTCTGTCCTGCGCTGCGAGAACTTGTGAATACACTAGTCGTGCAGCGACTGGTTGGTTCTGGTTCGCGTATCTGCGATGTTAATACCTTACCAGAAGTAGAAATAACATTATGAAGATCGTTTCAATGATACAGAATTACAACATGAGAATATCTGAGCTTCGTAGAAAATAGAAGTGTCATAATTAAGCCTCAGATTATATAAAAATGGTTTTCTGCATAGTCAAAAGATCAACCATTTATAACTCCAAAGAATGTTAGCATGTAACGGCAGCATGGCTGGTCAGTGGGTACGTTCTAAGGTGATGCATCAAAATGCATTGCAATGAAAAATATCTCATGAACCAGTGCTTAGCGGGTTCAATACTCTACTCGTTCCTTGACCTGGCCCAAGATCTTTCTCAGAATCTTCCTCTCTTTGGTTTCGAATTGTTCTGCCAGGCTTTTCTTATTCATCGCCAGGCATTCTGATGCATATAACGCCTCTGGGCGAATAACGGTAACGTAGTGCCTCAGTATGGCCTTGAAGGACATTGATCGTGTTTTGTAAATGTCTTTGGTTAAATGGTAAGCCATTTCCATTTTGTTAATCCGTGCCACAAAAGCTTCATTTTCACGAATGTTGGGCTCAATCCACTCACCCAGGTATTTGAATTTCTCTACCTGTGTTGTCCTCCATTCACCATAAGTTCTCTGGGTTCTGACTTGATGTTCGATATGAACTGCGTTTTCTGACACGAAATCTGAAGACCTGCCTTTACTGCTTGCACCTGTAATTGATTGATTTGCTGTGATGCCGTGTCAAGAGAATTAGAGAAAATTGCAATATTATCTGCGAAAGCTAAACAGTCGATTGTCAGTTTTTTATTATTAAAACCTTTTCTGACCCCATTTTCTACGCCATCCTTACACAATTCTTTACGCCATTCTCGAACAACTTTCTCAAGAACACAGTGTAATAACAGAGACGAGAGCCCATCTGCCTGTCTCACCCCTGTTCGTATTGCGAAGGATTCAGAAATCTCTTCCCTGAATTTCACTTTGAAAGCTGTATCCAACAGGGATTGGTGAATGATTGCTCTTTTCTTATTATCTAAACCAAATTCTCTTAAAACCTGGATCAGGGTACTTCGATCCAGCGAGAAGTAAGCCTTCTTGAAATCAACAAAGGTCACAACAAATTTCTTACTTCTCAGATTCATGTGCGATAGAATTGATTTTAGATTCATGATTTGCTCAACACAAGAGCGCCCCTTTCGAAATCCACCTTGGTATTCGCCCAGTTGTTGATCGAGCTGTGCTTCCGCTCTCGTTTGGAGCACTTTCGCGAGAATCTTGTATGTTATCGAGAGGAGTGATATGCCACGTTAATTGTTTACGTCCGCTTTATCACCTTTCTTGTGTAGGGGGTGAATCAGGGCCGATGTCCAATCACCGGGCAGTTTCTTTGTTTCCCAAATCTCCCGGATGATATCCGTTAGCCTGTCGAATGGTTTTTCACCTGCGTATTTCCAGAGTTCGGCAACTATTGAATCCTCACCTGGTGCTTTCTTCCCTAGTTGGTGGACTTGAGTCTGGATTGAGGAGCATATTTTTGTGAAAGGAAAATTTCGATGTCGGAGCCTCACAATTGACAAGGGACTCAAAGTATTTCGCCAGGATCTGACAGTCGTGTTTGTCATTGTAAGGAACTTTCCCATCGGGATTCCTAAAGTGAAGACTGGGTGGTGTGTATTTACTGAGATTTTGCTAGAAGGTTTTATAGAAATCACGGGTGTTGTTCTTTTTGAAATCTTGGTCTATCTGTGCCAACTGACTTTTGTGGAATGCTCGTTTTATCCCGCGTATGGTTCTATCAGTCTGCGTTCTCACGACCAGGAATCTCTTTCTGTTTTCTTCAATCTTCTGTTTGTTCCATCGCAACCAAGCAAGCCGCCTTTGGTGAATAGCATCGTCATATTCATTAGTCCACCAAGGACGCCTCTTCGACTTTGTCAGTGGGATGGTTTCCTGTGCCGTTTCAAGTATTGCTTCTATGAGTTATTCCCAATTCTGTGGCTCAAGTGCTTCAAGTTTCTGACTGAATTCGCTTTGTGTTCTCAATTTTTTCCACATTAAACCTGTTGATCTTTCTTCCCCGAAATTTCTTGGTGGATCTTGGAAGAAGTTTTAATTTTATCTTTGAAAGATAGTGATCAGAGTCAACATTCGCGCTTCTTAAGACTTTAACATTCTGGATTTATCTATGAGATTTACGAGAAATAGCAACGTGGTCAATTTGGAATTCGCCGAGATGGGGATTTGGGGATGCCCATGTTTTCTGTTTTGCAGGAAGTCGTTTGAAAGCGGTTGACTTCATCACTAGGTTGAACGCCTTGCACAACTCAACTAACCTTTCTCCATTGCGGGTTGTTCTTCTGTGGGCCGGGTATTCTCCGATAATATTCTTGAATGTCTTTTCCTTGCCGAGCTGAGCATTGAAGTCCCCGAGAAGGACGATGATGTGTTCCTTGGGAATCTTGGATAGAATACCTTCAAGCTCTTCCCAGAAGATTTCCGTCCCTTGTGGATCAATTCTGTTAGCTTGAATAATTGGGGCATGGACGTTCACCATGGTGTAGATTTTATTTGTGCTTCGAAACGAAAGGATCGAGACTCGACTGTTGGGGGACGTGAAGTTGGTGATGGACTGAAAAATCTTCTTACTGACCACAAATCCTGTACCAAGGTGGGGGATGGATTTTACTACACGTTTTCCGACTTTACCTTTGAAAATTCTATACCCTTGGGAGTCAAAAGCTTCTGCATTAACAAATCTTGTTTCCTGAATTGCTGCGATCAGGATTTGATGATATTGTAGGGTGTCAATCAGTTGTTACAATTTACCGACCTTCATAAGGGAGTTCACGTTGAATGTTGCGAAGAAGTTGCGACGTTTGTGTCTGATCTTGTTTGTAGGAGTCTCCGATACCTCCAAGCATGTCGTTGCAGGCTCCTCGTTCAAGACGACGGTGGATTGGTGTAGTACCTGGATTAGTTGCTTCAGCAGACGTTTCCTCCATGCTTTTCACAGTTGAAAAAACTGTAGATAGAGGGCCAGTGATATTGCACACTGACCAGAGTACTGCCAAGGTTATGAGCCTTGGAGTCCCCAGCACTGTTTGGCTCGTCAACCTAGCTTCCCGCTAGGATTGGTTACCCAACCTACCACTGGGTTGCTCGGTTTAACAAGGGGCACCTCTTGTAGGTTACGAGCTGGAGTTGGAGTGAAAGAGTCTAAGTTGGATTCTCTTGCTGAATCCAATTTGTTTAAGTTGCAGGTGACATGCAACAACGCATTTCACTCCCACTAGCCCAGAGCCGTAAGGACTCCTCCCAGGTTGATTCCTGGGACCCATCTGCGATTATTATTATTATTATTATTATTATTAAAATTCTCACCCAAGCTGAAGATAATGGATGGGTAGACATTCAGCGATTTAGAGTACTGGTAAGAACATCAAAGAAGTTCACTTTGGGACTACATAACAGAGACATAGAGCAAGTACGGTGATGCTACAACACAAGGAGAGCTATTTCAAGGTGTTAAATATAAAGCTTCAGAGCTAATTTTGGTCGTTTGGTCGAGTTTCTAGCAAATAAATATATTTCTCTTTGAAGTAAACATAGCATCAAAGAGAATAAATATTGAAGTGAAGGAAGGTTAATGAGGGAACGCCAGACGCAAAGGCTTTCTTGTGTGATGACTCAAAGACGATTAAGAGCTACAAATTGTCAAACGAGTAATTATTCCAGATCGTCACCCTTGGCTCCTAAATGATCGTCTCTTCTCGTAATTCCAAACTAAATAGCAGTACAAAGAGGCTGACGGAACATATTTCATCAAAAATACACGCAGTGATGTAACAACATTTGTGTATTATTATTCATATAATATATCGAGTAGTTCCAGTCTATTATACTCGATCAATCCCAATTAAATATTCGTGGAGTGGTCTACCACATAGCTGCAATAAGATGATTAAATCAATTAACAAAGTATTTTGAATGGCCAATAACGTGTATTTATTAATCTATTTATATATCTATCTTTATATATAATCTAATATATAAAAGTGAAAGTCTGTATGTATGTATGTATGTATGTATGTATGTATGTATGTATGTATGTATGTATGTGGGTTTGGTTCCGTATACAAATCTACTCCGTTCCACCAATCTCAACCATATTTTGCATACACATAGTTTAGGACTCAGAAGGAAACGCTGGCTATATGAATTTTCGATAGTCTTTCTCATTCTTCTGATTTCGGTCCTTTTGTACTCGAGCAAAGGCTAATATAAAGTCATAAAATATACTCATGAAGGAATGGCAAGGCAGATCATTTCCATGGCAACATAGCTCAAGTCAAGACACGGCCGACTGGATGCAAGTTGCGCTCTGCACTACCGGTATAGAAAACGAGGATCTCCACTTGAAATTCCGTTAGTTACTCAACTGCTCACACAGCACTGACAACCGAGTATAGCATAACAAAGACTTGACACTATCTACTATATATTTGTCAAATACCACTCACACGCTCACTCACTCACTCACACATTCATCACGAAATCTCAGAAACCACCGAATGGATTGGAATTAAATTTGGTATGCAGTTTCCTCAAGGGCCGCAAACGCCCACTAATAAAGGATTTCCGGATATTCAGGTTATAAAGGGGTGATAAGGGGGTAGACCTGCATTTCATTGAATAGCAATATCTCCCGATTGGTTTCATTGGGGATGTGATACTCGGCATATAAACTCATCATTAAAAATAAGAAGACACGTGTCTGAAGGTTTTTCGATGTGGTGTATATTATGAGGTGAAAGGGGTGAAAAGTGGGGGTTGAAAGATTCCTAACGGAGCGTGTATCTCTTAAACGACATAGGCGAGGAGTTTGAAACTCAGTGGAAAAAAACAGCATAAAGAATAAGTAAATAGGTGTTTGACCGTTTTTCCATAAATCTAATTTTAGGGGCCCATGGGGAGGGGTGAAATTCTGGGGGAAAAACAGGAAAGAAAGTGTCCTAACTGATTGACTCATCCAACTCAGTGGGGGGGGGGACTGCTTTAAAGTAAGTAAATAGATGTTCGACAGTTTGTTTGATCAATCAAATTTAAGAGGTTCATGGGGAGGGGTGAAATTCTGAAAAAAGAAAATTGAAAGAAAATGTCTTGACTCACTCACTCATCATCGCCCAGTCAAAATTATTGAAGTTAGAAACATGACAGTTTGGGGAAATGTTCATTGTATGTCAAAACCGACTAAGGGAGGATTTTTGGATATTCAGGTTCTAAAGGGGTCTTAAGGGGGTTAAACCTGCATTTCATTGAATAACAATATCTCCCGATTGGTTTCATTGGGGGATTTGATACACGGCATATAAACTCATCATTAAGAAATAAGAAGACACGTGTCTGAGGGTTTTTCGATGTGGTGTATATTAGGAGGAGAAAGGGGTGAAAGATGGGGGTTAAGGATTCCTAACGGAGCGTGTATCTCTTTAAGGACATAGGCGAGGAGTTTGAAACTCAGCGACAAAAACCAGTTTAAAAATAAGTAAATAGGTGATCGACTGTTTTTTTTTCATAAATCCAATTTAAGTGGCCCATGTGCAGGGGTGAATTTCTGGAGAAAAAAAAAGCAGGAAAGAATGTGTCCTATCCGATTGACTCACTCACTCTTCAAACTCAGGGGGAAAACTGCTTAAAAATAAGTAAATATGTGTTCGACATTTTTTTTATAAATCAAATTGAAGGGGTTCATCGGGAGGGGTGAAAACCTTAAGAAAAAAGAATGAAAGAATATGTCCTGGCTCACTCACTCACTCATCATCGCCCAGCAAAAAATATTGAAGTTGGAAACATGGTATTTTGGGTATAAGTTCGTTGTATGTCAAAACCGTACACTAAGGGAGGATTTTTGGATATTCAGGTTCTAAAGGGGTCTTAAGGGGGTTAAACCTGCATTTCATTGAATAACAATATCTCACGAGTGGTTTCATTTGTGGATGTGATACTCGGCATATAAACTAACCATTAGAAATAAGCAGACATGAGACTAAGGGTTTTTCGATGTGGTGCATTATTATGAGGTGAAAGGGGTGAAAATTGGGGGGTTGAAGGATTCCAAACGGAGCGTGTAGGCCTATTTCATAAACCACATACCGTTAGGCGAGAAATTTGAAACTCAGCGAAAAGAAATCAGCTTAAAAAATAAGTAAATCGGTGTTCAACCGTTTTTTCATAAATTAATTTAAGGGACCAATGGGGTGTGGTGAAATTCTGGGGGGAAAAGGAGAGAAAGTGTCCTAACAGGCTGACTAACTCACTCACTCATCAATCTCAGGGGAAAAAGACAGCTTAAAAATAAGTTAATAGGTGTTCAAGCGTTTTTTCATCAATCCAATTTTAGGGGCCCATGGGTAGGGGTGAAATTCTGGTAAAAATAATTGAAAGAAAATGTCCTGTCTGACTCACTCACTCATCACGCCCAGTGAAAACTATTCAAGTTGTATACATGCAATTTTGGGAATATGTTCGCTGTATGTCGAAAACGTCAACTAATGAATGATTTTTGTTTATTCGGGTGTTAAAGAGGTGTTAAGGGGGGTAAACGTGCATTTAATTGAAAAACGATATCTCATGAGTTGTTTCTTTGGGGATGTGATATTCGGTATATGAACTAATCATTAAAAATAAGCAGACATGTCTAAGGGTTTATCGATGTGGTGTATATTATGAGGTGAAAGGGGTGAAAATTGGGGGTTGAGGGATTCTTAACGGTGCGTGTATCTCTTAAACGACATAGGCGAGAAGTTTGAAATTCGGCGAAAAAAACAGCTTAAAATATAAGTAAATAGGTGTTCGACCGTTTTTTCATAAATCCAATTTAAGGGGCCTTTGGAGAGGGGTGAAATTCTGGGGGGAAAACAGGAAAGAAAGTGTCCTAACTCACTCACTCCTCAAACTCAGGGGGGAAGAACAGCTCAAAAATAAGTAAATAGGTGTTCGACCTTTTTTTTTTCATAAATCCAATTTAAATAAATGTCCTGACTTTCTCACTCACTCATCATCGCCCAGCCAAAATGATTGAAGTTAGAAACATGACATTTTGGGGCTATGTTCGTTGTATGTCGAAAACGTCCACTAAGGAAGGATCTTTGGATAGTGAGATTCTAAAGGGGTATTAAGGGGGTAGACTTGCATTTAATTGAATAACAATATCTCCCGATTGGTTTCCTTGGGGATGGGATACTCGGTATATAAACTCATCATTAAGAATAAGCAGACATATGTCTAAGGGTTTATCGATATGGTGTATATTATGAGGTGAAAGGGGTGAAAAGTGGGGGTTGAAAGTTTCCTAACGGAGCGTGTATCTCTTAAACGACATAGGCGAGGAGTTTGAAACTCGGAGGAAATCAATCAGCTTAAAAATAAATAAATAAATAATTAAAATAAATAGGTGTTCGACCGTTTATTCATAATTCCAATTTAAGGGGCTTATGGGGAGGGGTGAAATTCTGGAAGAAAAACGTCAATTTAAGGAAGGATTTTTGGATGTTCACTCTCATCGACCAACCAAAACTATTAAAGTTAGAAGAATGATATTTTGGGGATATGTTTGTTGTATGTCGAAAACGTCTACTAAGGAGGGATTATTGGATATTCAGGTTCCAAAGGGGTGTTAACGGGGTTAAACCTGCATTTCATTGAATAACAACATGACATGACTATGACGCGAGCGAAACGAGACTAAAAATGAGATGGTGTGTGTCTGTGTATTAGTCAATCCCGCAAGTACCAATGGTCCGATTTACATGAATTTTACATGGAAGTAGCTGATTTACCTGGTTAACATATAGGCTACTTTTGATTTCAATACTTTGCACTCTCTAAAAATAGCGACCATTTTAGTGACGTCACTACACCCTTTGGTTTCAAAATTTCATATTTCCATTTCAAATAAAAAGAGAACGCTAAGAAATAGCAAACTTTTGATGGCATATACGAGGTTTAAAATTAAATTTTCCATCCGAAAGGTATCTCCAACGGTTAGCGAGTAAAACCTAAATTTGTGCTATAAAACACGGTCAACGCCGAGCGGTGTTGTTGGACAAAATGTTCCATTCTTAATCTCCCTCTGCGCAGCCCCTCGCCTATCCCCTGTTTTAACTGTCACCTTCACATTTTAATTTATTTATGACGCGTAGCGAAGCACGGGTACTTCAGCTAGTATACATATAAAACTGAAAGTGTGTCTGGTTTTTTCTGAATTTCTACGGAAATTTGCGTTATTTACGCGTTTCAGACGGTTTTTATGACGGATGCCTGCGAAAATAAAATTTTTGGTCTGTCTGTATGTCTGTCTGTCTGTGGATAAAGTTGTTACCTTATAACTCGAGAACGGCTGGGTGGATCAAAGTAAGATTTGGTACAGATATCCTTCAGAGACACGAAACTAATCACTGATGTAACTCGTCTCTGTACCTCTCATAAAAGTGGGCCTACCCCCATAAAATTCTTGCTGAAATATGCGTAGAAGGGCGAGACGAAGCTCATTTTCAGCCCCCAATGTGAGAAACGAGGGCCCCCGAAAACCACATTTTAAGGCCCTAAAACCAACAGTTTTTGAGATATTTCCATAAAACTAATTTCACTTGATACAATAACGAAAGAATGCAAGCCGGTAACCATGGCAACGGAATCTCACAGGTCCATCTATTGCTGTAAGACGCAATACAATTCCATTCATTACATTGCTGAGATAGTTTGCAAACGGCTATGAGGTTATAACGGAACCAAATTAAGCTGTACAATTCATCAATGTCATATAATGCGCTTAAGGGGGTCAAAGGGGTTCTCTAGATTTTTTCACGCGATTTACACGTGCGGGTGTGGTACGGAAGGTCTATTATATCCCTATCTCCATCTTGTTATATTATTATAATTATTATTATTATACTATGGCCTACAACGACGAGACAAAGCTTATTTTCAGCCCCTCGGTGTCAGAAACAAAACTCGGTGCCCCTAAATAGCCGTAAAGGGTCCCCGAAAACTACATTTTAAGGCTCTAAAACCAACAGTTTCTGAGATATTCCCAGGAAACTAATTTCATTTAATAAACCAATGAAGGAAGGCAAGCCAGTAAACATGACAACAGTATCTCAAAAGGTGACATCAAACTTTCCAACCACTTCTTGGGTAGATTATTAGCTTGGGAATAACCTAACCCCCAAGGGAAGATGATAAAGAAAAAGGAAGTGGGTTTCGGACCAGAGAAAAAAGATGGAGAATTAGGAAGAGAGTTTGACATAAGTTATGACTAAGAGTTCTTGCTCAAATGCAACAAGTGGTGAACACCCTATCAATAGATTTATTTTTATTCACGAGGGAATGAACCTAGGAAGAGTTAGGGAAGACAGGATCTTGCCTAACCGTTATGTTTGAGAAATGATAAATCCAAAAACAAATATTTAATTTATTTAAAAATGTTGGGTAGTAGTTTGGTAACAAATATATAATTTTGCTTTTGTAACAAATGGGGTTACAGACCTCCGAAAAAACATCTAAAGCTTGCGCCAGGCAATTAACAATTCTTTTGGTTTCAAATCTTTTATATGTTTTAAAATTCTCGTAAGATTTTGGAAAGACAAATATAAATGAAGGAAAAATTTAAAGACAATTGAAGTGATTAAAGTTAGACAATAAATCATGTACAAGTTGTGTACATTTAAGACATTCTAGGTAAATATCTTAGAAAGAGTAACAACTTCGGAAGTAACAACTACAAAAAGCAGGAAGAATAAAAGAGAAGTTTCTATAACTTCTTATATTAATGCTGAATTACTTGGTTGGATTATGCAAATAGGGCAGGTCACTTATTGTGAAACCTGAAGAGAAAAATCGAAAGGAAGTTTCTAGACCTCCTATGATTAAGTAGGAATCACGAGACAAATGGGGCAAGTTTCCCTTTCGTGAAACCTAGAAATAACTCAGTTAGGAGTTGAAAGAATTGTATTCCCTAATTAGAAGGGAGAAACAAGATAATTTGAGACGTGTACCAGACACGTAGTTATGCAGACATTAATTCGTCTTAAATAAATCAAGAGAGGGAGGGCACTTATTGAGAGTGACACCTCATTGGAAAAGACCTAAAATAACAATTTTATTAATATGGTTTGTTAGTAAGAGGTTTGGGAAAGATCAAATGGGATTGAGGATAAGTGTTCATGGCCGTATTTATAATAATCGGACGAACGCGACGCGGATGAAATATTGAACAAACACTGTTTTTCACTCTGTAGAAATAGATGAAAAGTTCACTGTAGTAGCACAAAAAGTTTATGGCAAAGAAAGTTATTGCAATTATGGAAAATAACTAGTTGCACTAGATTTGCGAGAGTCTATTGCTTGAGAAAGTTGTAGATTATAGTTGAATGCACAGAAAAGAAATCCCAACGGAGGAAGAAAAATTAGCTATTGATAAGTAATTCATAAGGAAGATTCCTTAGTTAGAAAAGGTATTCCCACATGCGAGTGGAAAATACATGACGGTATAACTGGTAGATAGAGTGCAGATTCTGGAAGGTTCCAGAGCAATCCTGACTGAAGAATAGGGCAAAAGTTATTCCAGAGGTGGAACAAGCTAAGACTATTATAGACAGTGGGTAATTCAATGGTATCCCACGTTGTGAGAAGATCTCTCATTTAATAAGCATAAGAAATGCTGCTTCATATTAAGATTGGCTTAGACAAACAAAAGCCCAACATGGAAAATCCCGCGAAGGATGATTATTGCCCCAAATATAGTAATCTCACACTGCCTATAAAATGATCATTAAAAGCACGTAGCTATTTAAAATCCATTAAAATTAGTTGAAGAACGTAGAAGTAGCACTTAGCTTGGCTTCATGGCGAAGGTGAAGTTCCCTTTGACGGTTGAGATTAAAGTTCCAACATGGCGTGGAATTAAAAGATTGCCTCTTGAGTTGAGGAGGCGAGCTCTAGCTGAGCTCTAACTGAGTCGACTTCCGACGTACAAGTGAGAGCTGCTAGACGCAGAAAAGCACTAGCCTAGACGGCATGACCAACAAGAAGTTGAGTGCACTTAAGAGAGTGAGTGAGCGGTTGCTCACGACGCGGAGAAGTGTAGAACCGAAGTGACCGAGCGGGCTGGCTGCGCACGGAGAAGAGCGCAGTAAGAGGAGGGGAGAAGAGGGGGTAGCGGGCGAGTGAGGGGAGGAACAAAGAGGTTACACATAAACAAGAAACAACTTTACAAAAATAAATTTTTCTTGGAACGGTGTCTTCATGGAGTAGTAGATTGGTGAAGAACACGATGCCCAGCGGATTAATGTGGAAGTCTTCATGGTTTGAAGCGATGGAAGTTCGGAAGGCAGTGATGGGACGCTGTCAGGCTGGTTCAGCAGAATATACGTTTCTGTAAAAAACTGACAGAAAAAAAAACAAATGCACGGGGCAAGCGGGATGTAACGGTTCGATGTTGGTGTGTGCGGGAAAGAAATTTAAATAAATGGACTGATATAAAGTAATGAACAGCAAAAGCTAATTCTTTCTTTTCGTGTATTTGCAAAAATACACCATGTTGGGGGACAACAGCAAACACCAGCAAAGAACAAGAACACAATATGAAAGAGGTCTTATAATAAACATTTGGGTAGTTGAGATCATTCTTTCTCTGACTCTTCCCTTCCCTCCTGGGTAACAATCGGTCATTACGCCAAAGATCTATGCTAGAAGAAGAGAGGAAAAAGGGGGTGGCACCTATGAGGAATTGACCAGGTGTAAGTGGAAGCAAGTTATCAGGGTTATTAGAATTCGGGGGCGACAGGCGCGAATTAACAATGCTGTCAATCACAAAGTAGCTAGAAGCTGCGAAAAATAAATCTCTAGTGAAGATCGCGACAAGATGCGAAAGGAGAGTTAACAAGTTAAACGAAGCGTATAGAAACAAGTACATCGATTAAGGATAAGAATATACCAAATAAACAAAGGAACTATGCGAGTAGAAAGCAAGAACGCCATAGGTAACAACAATCTAGTAGCCATAAACATTGACCTTAAGTTATAATAAGCATCAAAGGGCTTAATCAGAAAAATACTTAAGTCATCATGAAACGTGACGTAACAAGCATAGATGCAAAAACACATCGAGTGCAAAATATATGTAAGCAGGGTGCAATACATGAGCGCGTAAAAATATGCAACGATGTTATGAAACAAGAATCGAAACAGCTATAGAATACGAGGGTAAACAAGTGGGAGAGATAGGTTAGAACAACCTTGACCCACATAGTACAGCGAGATAACGAATATAAATAGCTGAAAGAGTCCTTGACCAGAACAAGTTTATTTTAGGAAGGAGGTGAGCAGCTTCTGAAATTACGGGAACAACTTGCAAGACAATGGTTGGCAGTCAGCCAAAGTTGAGATAAGGAAAACTTGCTCTGACCTTTGTCAAGCATAGAGGTAGTAAAAGGCAGCTTGGCCTTACCCGAGCTTGTATACAAACAAGATTGACAAACAAGCAGTTCAAAATAAACAAACAAAACGAGTGCAATCGACCGAGACTTAAAGTAGATATTCAAGTAATACGGCATGCAGTCATTCGTAGCTTGGACGTGAAGAAACAACTTAAAGACATATGCAATAAAGTAAGAAATCAATTTCGCATAACTTTGAGGATCACGGAATCCGACAATTTTCAACAGAAAAAAGCTTAATTCTTCTGAACAAAGAAGAGAAGCTGGGACATTGAGAAGGAGTTTATGCGTAAGAATAGTTATTCTAGATGATAGAGAACTCAGATTTTCAAGCGGTTTCAAAAGCGGCTTCCGAGTGTGAGGATGAGGGAAGGAGGCGGCCGTGGCCATCCTAATAAATAGAGAAAGAAGTGAAACATAGCTTACAGCGAAATGATGGTGACTGATAGCCATGGTTTTAAACAAGGGGAAGATAGTTTTCGATAGAAAGTTTAAACAATTACCTGCCAAAAATATGACATGAGAAGGTAAACCAAATGACCCAAGGCGAGGCGAACTTGAATTGCCATTTTGTGCAGAAATAAGGCAGAACCACTTAAACAACTTACACAGGTGACGTAGTTGTTTACAATGAGACATCGTTTCGGCAAGTGTTTTTAGCCTACTTTCGATTTTTGCAAAAAATGAAAGTTGACTTATGAGATCACTACAGGGCGAAAAAAGGTGTGTCTGTCTGTGTGTGTGTATGTGTGTGAGTCTGTGTGTGAGTGTGTGAGAGTGTGTGAACTCTGAATGTCTGTCCCCCCCTATCAATTCGAACACGGTGAGCGCAAATTGAACGAAATTAGGTACAAAGGTAGCACTAGCAAAGAACACCTCAGTGTCATGTTTTATATCGCCGCCATCTTGACGGAAACGTAATGGCGGCCACACAAATTTTCAAAGCTTAAATCAAATTACGACTAACCTAATCATCCGATCTCTACCAAATTTTGCAACAATATACCTTTATTGGGGCAGCATCCTTTGACCAAACTAATAGGTCATCAGCCTAATAGTTTGCGGATGGCGGCCATCTTTGTGTGAAAATGGTTTGCCCCTAATAAATCAAACACGGTGAAACCGAATGGAACGAAATTTGGTACAGAGGAAGTACTAGCAAAGGGCACTCCAGTGTCATTGTTTATATCGCCGCCATCTTGACAGAAACGTAATGGCGGCCACACAAATGTTCAAAGCTTAAATCAAATTACGACTAACCTAATCATCCGATCTCTACCAAATTTTGCAACAACATACCTTTATGGGGGCAGCATCCTTTGACCAAACTAATAGGTCATCAGCCTAATAGTTTGCGGATGGAGGCCATCTTTGTGTGAAAATTGTTTGCCCCTATTAATTCAAACACGGTGAAACCGAATGGAACGAAATTTGGTACTGAGGTAGTACTAGCAAAAGGCACTCCAGTGTCATGTTTTATATCGCCGCCATCTTGACGGAAACGTAATGGCGGCCACACAAATGTTCAAAGCTTAAATCAAATTACGACTAACCTAATCATCCGATCTCTACCAAATTTTGCAACAACATACCTTTATACAGGGAGCATCCTTTGACAAATCTAATATGTCATTAGCCTAATAGTTTGCGGATGGCGGCCATCTTTGTGTCCAAATCGATTACCCCTATTAATTCGAACACGGTGAAACCGAATGGAATGGAATTTGGTACAGAGGTAGCACTAGCAAAGGGTACCTCAGTGTCATGTTTTATATCGCCGCCATCTTAACGGTAACGTAATGGCAGCCACACAAATATTCAAAGCTTAAATCAAATTACGATTAACCTAATCATCCAAACTCTACCAAATTTTGCATCAACATACCATTATGGAGGGAGCATCCTTTGACCAAACTAATAGGTCATTAGCCTAATATTTTGCGGATGGCGGTCATCTTTTTGTGAAAATCGATTCCCCCTATTAATTCGAACACGGTGAAACCGAATGGAACGAAATTTGGTACAGAGGTAGCACTAGAAAAGGTCACCTCAGTGTCATGTTTTATATCACCGCCATCTTGACGGAAGCGTAATCGCGGCCACCCAAATGTTAAAAGCTAAAATGTAATTACGATCAACCTAATAATCTAGTCTCTACCAAATTTTGCAACAACAAATCCTTATGTGGGAAGCATATTCTGACCAAACTGCTAGTTCATCAGCCCAATAGTTTGCAGATGGTGGCCAAGTATGTGTGCAAATCGATTCCCCCTATCAATTCAAACACGGAGAATCCGAATTGAACGAAATTTGGTACAGAGTTAGCACTAGCAAAAGGCACCTCAGTGTCATGTTTATTTCGCCGCTATCTTGACGGAAACGGAATGACGGCCACCCAAATGTTAAAAGCTTAAATCAAATTTCGACCATCCTAATAATTTGATCTCTACCGGATTTTGCAACAACATGCCTTTTTGTGGAAAGCATCTTATGACTGACTACAAGGTCATCAGCCCAATAGTTTGCAAATAGCGGCCATGTATGTGTGCAAATCAATTCCCCAGATCAATTCAAACACGGTGAAACCGAATTGTATGCATTTTTTTACAGAGGTAGCACTAGCAAAGGGCACCTCATATTCATGTTTAATATCCCTATAGCACGTTGTATTTCAACAAGCAACTACAACCAACATTCCATTACACTCCTTGAAAAGGACAAAGAGTTATAACAATACCCATGCATTTAGGAGAAATTAGGCTATATGTTCTTTACTGAACATCTTGTTCAAAAGTATTGAGATCGAAAACATGAGCGTTCTCTTTTTCAGAAAAGGGATTTATATCAGCAGTAACAAAATGACATTGCGATTTGGTTTGAAGACTGGGATGTTGGATTTCACCAGTAATGACCCAACCAAAATCGGTGTATCTGGCGACCACGTTTGAAGATAGCCTACGGTTTTGTTTACGAAGGCAGTTCCAGAAAATATTGGCACTGAAAAGTATATCAATGGGGCTTTGAGCATTAAACTGAGGATCAGCTAACCTTAAATACGAAGGAATCTTTAAACCGGAAGTATTAATAGAGCTGCTAGGAGTGTCCTTGCCAATACTGGTAAGAATGAGACAGTTTAAGTTAAGATTGGTGTTTCTTTGACAAATGTCTCTGATTTTCAATTTTGAAGACTGCAAGGCTTGCAGAGTTGAGAAGACCGCGGGTTCGAAACCAATTTCCAAATTTATCTTGGATTTCGAATTGTACAGTGGACAAAATGACTTGTGCACGTGAGAAGTTTCGGCGTTAGAAATGCAGGAAGAAGCATTAGTTTTTCGGAGCTGCTCTGCATGGAGTTTGAAGAAGCACGTACTAGTGACCTCGATTGATCATGAACGTGCAATAAAGAATGATGAGGTCTTTTGCAATGAAAACAGAGGTTGGAAGACGTACAATTAGAAGAAGAATGCTTAGGTGACAAGCAGTTGAAGCAATGTTTACTATTGAGGACAAACTTCCTTCTGTCTTCAACAGACAATTCTTTAAAGGATTTGCAGGAATACAAAATATGAAACTTTTTACAGAGCGTGCCTTTTAAAGCTTTGTTGAGCGGCCTAATATGTACTCTTGGATGGTTGAAAGAGGCAGAACGGGTTTGCTTGTTCTCGACAGGGGTGCTGATGACCATTTGAAGAGACAAGTTTTTTATCCAGAATGTGACACAGATGACTCGTTTCGACATTTTCGCACTGGAATGAGAGTGCTGTAAGGACTTGGCACCGGCTGTTCAGAAACGAGATTAAGTGTTCGAAAGAATGCTCATCCTTGCGAGTGAGTTCGATTTCCCAAGCCTTTAATGTCGAAAAATCGAATCTGGACGTAGCTAGATAAATAAGGACGGTGTCCCAAGTTTGGACTGTCTGCTTGAGTTGATATAACGCTCTAACATTTAATTGCATGGAGTCTAACAGGTCTCTTAACGAGGTGACGTAATTAGGTTTGACGACTGGTAAGTTGAACAAGCAGCGAATGTGGCGAGCAACACACAAACGTACATCCCATATCTCTCTTTAAGGAGATTAAAGGCGATGTGGTAGTTATCTGCGCTTAAAGGCAGTGACTCAACCAAGGCCAAGGCCTGACCTTCCAAGGACGAACGCAGGAAATAGAACTTGTGAATGTCGAGAATGTCTGAGTTTTCATGAATAAGTGAGCAGTTAAGTTCGTAAAACGATTACCATTCACCTTCCTGGCCTGAGAAGTGAGGTAGGCTTATCTTAGGAAGTAACGGTTTCAGTTTGTCCTTATGAACCGAAGCGGGTGCGAACTGGGCCGGATTGATGACCCTAGTGTCCGGTTCTGAGATACTGCGGATCAGTTGGGCCTTGGCAATCCCTTAAAATACAAGGGTTCAACCTCGTCCCGATCCGATTGAAGTTCTGGGCAAGCGGATTCAATGTCGGTTTGAATTTGATCATAGTAATCATAGGACCGTTCGTACAACTTAAGGCGTTGTGTCAAGACGTCTAGATCACACTCGGCGGGATTTATTATGTATAGAAAATTTCTAAATCTGGTGAGTTGCCCTTTGTAGGAAGAACGTCTGGCAATGAGGGTTTCATCCTTTTCAGTTGACATGTTGAAAATAGGTAAATTGAAGTACAACTTACGAAACTGTAGCGAGATTTTGAAAATGTTGTCAGGTTGGCAGCAGAAGACAGGTTGCAAGGAATATAGGCTGAAGAAGACAGGAACGACCTCTATCACCTTCACCAGCTTTGCACTGCGATGTAATAGCTGAAAAATTCAAAGAAGATATTATTGAATTGAAAAATATTGTCAAATAACCCTTGACAAAATGGAAAATGCGATAAATGGACTCGCCCGGGTTTCTGGGACCAAATTTTGGGTAGATTATTAGCTTGGGAATAACCTAACCCCCAAGGGAAGATGATAAAGAGAAGGAGATGGGTTTCGGACCTCTAGAAAAAGGATGGAGAAATAGGAGGAGAGTCCTACAAAAGTTATAAGTTTAACTTTAAATGTACTCAAAGGCGGTTGCCACTGCAAATCCGCTCTCCGATACCTAAAGTGGGTAGGGACCTGGGCAAAGCTAACGGGAAACGCAGCTAGAACTTGGGCGGTTTGCAAGAGAGTGGCTTTAGAGTATTCCCTCTCAAGCATACATATGCCTACTATAGGGAAGGGTGATGGTCTGGCAAGACAAAGAGTAACAGATTTATGGTGTATCTGTTCAAAGGAGTTCGTTTTTAAACAAATAATTTGAAGAACGCCAATAATTTGAAGCGGTTTACATATTTTAGTTTTCGAAATTGTAGAATTCCTAAAGAGCGACCAAATGCATCCAAGAAGGATAGGGATAAAGCAATTATAACTTTGGGAATAATTTTGGTAAGTGTACCAATAGTTGCATTTGGAAATGGCTAAGCTTTTACCCAGCAAGGAGCCGAGAATCTCCACAAGCAGGAAGCTGGCGTAGCGAGCTATGCTTGCCTTACTGGCCAGTTAGAATTAGCTATTAAAGATAAGAGAGACTTTACCAAGTTGTCAACTAAGAATTCTTGCTCAAATGCAACAAGTGGTGAAAGCCCTATCAATAGATTTATTTGCATTAAGTGGGAAGAGTCAAGGAAGACAGGATCTTGCCTAACCGTTATGTTTGAGAAATGATAAATCCAAAAACAAATATTAAATTTATTTAACAATGTTGGGTAGTAGTTAGGTAATAAATAAATAATTTTGCTTTTGTAACAAATGGGGTCACAGGCCTCCGAAAAAACATCTAAAGCTTGCGCCAGGCAATTAACAATTCTTATGGTTTCAAACCTTTTATATGTTTTAAAATTTTCGTTAGATTTTGGAAAGACAAATATAAATGAAGGAAAAATTTAAAGACAGTTGAAGTGTTTAAAGTTAGACAATAAATCAAGTACAAGTTGTGTACTTTTAAGAAATTCTAGGTAAATATCTTAGAAAGAGTAACAACTTCGGAAGTAACAACAACAAAGAGCAGGAAGAATAAAAGAGAAGTTTCTATAACTTCTTATATTAATGCTGAATTACTTGGTTGGATTATGCAAATAGGGCAGGTCACTTATTGTGAAACCTGAAGAGAAAAATCGAAAGGAAGTTTCTAGACCTCCTATGTTTAAGTAGGAATCACGAGACAAAAGGGGCAAGTTTCCCTTTCGTGAAACCTAGAAATAACTCACTTATGAGTTGAAAGAATTGTATTCCCTAATTAGAAGGGATAAACAAGATAATTTGAGACGTGTACCAGACACGTAGTTATGCAGACATTAATTCGTTTTAATTAAATCAAGAGAGGGAGGGCACTTATTGAGAGTGACACCTCATTGGAAAAGACCTAAAATAACAATTTTATTATTATGGTTTGTTGTTAAGAGGTTTGGGAAAGATCAAATGGGATTGAGGATAAGTGTTCATGGCCGTATTTGTAATAATCGGACGAACGCTACCCGGATGAAATATTGAACAAACACTGTTTTTCACTCTGTAGAAATAGATGAAAAGTTCACTGTAGTAGCACAAAAAGTTTATGGCAAAGAAAGTTATTGCAATTATGGAAAATAACTAGTTACACTAGATTTGCGAGAGTCTATTGCTTGAGAAAGTTGTAGATTTTAGTTGAATGCACAGAAAAGAAATCCCAACGGAGGAAGAAAAATTAGCTATTGATAAGTAATTCATAAGGAAGATTCCTTAGTTAGAAAAGGTATTCCCACATGCGAGTGGAAAATACATGACGGTATAACTGGTAGATAGAGTGCAGATTCTGGAAGGTTCCAGAGCAATCCTGACTGAAGAATAGGGCAAAAGTTATTCCAGCGGTGGAACGAGCTAAGTATTTTATAGACAGTGGGTAATTCAATGGTATCCCACGTTGTGAGAAGATCTCTCATTTAATAAGCATAAGAAATGCTGCTTCATATTAAGATTGGCTTATACAAACAAAAGCCCAACATGGAAAATCCCGCGAAGGATGATTATTGCCCCAAATATAGTAATCTCACACTGCCTATAAAATGATCATTAAAAGCATTTAGTTATTAAAAATCCATTAAAATTAGTTGAAGAACGTAGAAGTAGTACTTAGCTTGGCTTCATGGCGAAGGTGAAGTTCCCTTTGACGGTTGAGATTAAAGTTCCAACATGGCGTGGAATTAAAAGATTGCCTCTTGAGTTGAGGAGGCGAGCTCTAGCTGAGCTCTAACTGAGTCGACTTCCGACGTACAAGTGAGAGCTGCTAGACGCAGAAAAGCACTAGCCTAGACGGCATGACCAACAAGAAGTTGAGTGCACTTAAGAGAGTGAGTGAGCGGTTGCTCACGACGCGGAGAAGTGTAGAACCGAAGTGACCGAGCGGGCTGAGTGCGCGCGGAGAAGAGCGCAGTAGGAGGAGGGGAGAAGAGGGGGTAGTGGGCGAGTGAGGGGAGGAACAAAGAGGTTACACATAAACATGAAACAACTTTACAAAAATAATTTTTTTCTTGGAGCGGTGTCTTCATGGAGTAGTAGATTGTTGAAGAACACGACGCCCAGCGGATTAATGTGGAAATCTTCATGGTTTGAAGCGATGGAAGTTCGGAAGGCAGCGATGGGACGCTGTCAGGCTGGTTCAGCAGAATATGCGTTTCTGTAAAAAACTGACAGAAAAAATAAACAAATGCACGGAGCAAGCGGGAGGTAACGGTTCGATGTTGGTGTGTGCGGGAAAGAAATTTAAATAAATGGACTGATATAAAGTAATGAACAGCAAAAGCTAATTCTTTCTTTTCGTGTATTAGCAAAAACACACCACTTCTGCAGGAAGTAAAGCCACTCCATTTATTAATTTTCTGTGAATGTTTGCAAATGGCTATAAGGTTATTACGGAATCAACTTAAACTGTGCAATTCATCAATGTGCTTAAGGGGGTCAAAGGGTACCATAGATTTTTTCACACGACTTAAATGTGCGATATATCGTACAGAAGGTGTATTATATCTCCATCAGAAATATTTCAAAAATTCCTGAATTGAAATATTTTTTTTTTTTTTTTTTTGCTTTTAGGAATTTGGGCCATTGGAGGCTAAAAACCTGAATTTTCATGCACCACAAGCCTTTATAATTTATTAAAGGGGTCTTTCTCTGGATGGGGACTTGACACAACAGTGAAGATCAGTTTTATTTGACATGTATTGCGTTTCGTCTACGAGGTTTTCAATTTTATTTTCACGTCAGGAAGTGCACGTTGAGTACATTTAGTTTCAGAGCATATTTTAACTAATCATTTTTCTTTGTCGACAAACAGGTTCCAAGCCTCTTACCATTGCAACATTAGCTCAATTGATTACGTCTGGTTATTAATACCGACGACCGTTCGAAGAATGGGCACTTATGCTAGTCATTAATATACTAGCAGTTTGACCAACGGCCTGGCCGTGGTCGGAACTTGGGTGGTATGCCCGTTCAAGGTACTGCGTGCTGTTGGCCAACATATGGAGGGGCAGAAAGGCCATGGCCACCCTACCGCACGTAAACTCCGGCTTAGGATAGCCTCTTCGGAGTTTCGGACCTGCCTTCGGGCAGAATATCAATTTTTAAAAAATACTATCAGTAGTAGTCCGCTTCACCCAGTCGAATGGCCATGATGTCTCCGCTTCTCCTAATGACACACTGGGTTGTTGACTATGTAGAAGAAATTAGCGTATAATAATATACTATTGGTCGCAATATAAACTGTAAGAATAGGGAATCGAATATTTAACATTAACCTTGCCTGAAAGACGACCATTTAATTCTTCACGGTGTTTAGCGGACATTGCAATTTTACAGTAAATTTCCATTATGTCATTTATGATTCTGTTATCTCAATATGGCAAGGGTTAGTTAGTTATTGTTGTTTTAAGGGGCGGGACGGTGAGGCCTTCTGCCCCTCTTCACACAGATAAAATTATACACATTTATATACATTTACTGCTTAAATTCGATGAACGCCGAAAGATTAATAAAATAAAAATTAAATAAAACTAATTATTACTTAACAGATTCCGTGGATGGGGTATAGTTGCATTATTTCAACTACTACTGCAACTAAATAAGTACAGATTGTAAATCTTTCAGACATAGATTTAATAGCCTAGGTGTAATGGATCTGATGATGATCGCTTGACGATCGAAACTGGTGACCCAAGTCTATTTATTAATCTCATGTAAGTTCTTTTCTGGATTAGGGAATAACCCATCACAATTGGGGACAATCGTGTTGACGGACGGAAAAAGAAATAAGTTTCTATTTCAAGACGTATGACGCTGGCTATTATTTGCCGATTAAAACAGAACATCCCATTCCAGGCCGTATGGTTGGTAAACTGTTAGGTGGTCACCTCACGGTAGGAACCAACAAACACGCCTTCCAGCTCGTATACCGCAGCCAAACAACGTGTTTGACAAATGTAGCATAGTGAAGTATCGTTCCAATATTGACCTCAGTCTAAGTTTAATTTCCGTGCGCTCATGCGTTACATGTATACGCTATAGATTGCATATTTTATACCTGACTCGCTCTGCTGGTGAGTTCGTTTTTGTATGAGTCTTCAGTCGACTGGTTTGATGCAGAACTCCACACCTCCTTGGTATGAGCTAATCGTTTCATCTCTGCATAGATACCACATCCTACATCCGAGGCCATCTGTTTAACATACACACATCAAAAAAAGTTTTGCATCACCTCGGTTCCAAGAGTTCCGGAACCGTTAAATACAAAGGGAATAGAGATCAACACAAACAACATTTCAGCTCGTTTTATTGCTCATGAGACCCACACATTGCATGTTGTACCATCATACAGCTAGACTTTCAGCATTTGTGGTCCAGATTGCAGTACACACCACTACCTCTAATACCCAGTAGCACGTCCTCTTGCATTGATGCATGCCTGTATTCGCCGTGGCATACTATCCACAAGTTCATCAAGACACTGTTGGTCCAAATTGTCCCACTCCTCAACGACAATTCGGCGTAAATCTCTCAGAGTGGTTGGTGGGTCAAGACGTCCATAAACAGCCCTTTTCAACATATCCCAGGCATGTTCGATAGGGTTCATGTCTGGCGAACATGCTGGCCACTGTAGTCGAGCGATGTCGTTATCTTGAAGGAACGCATTCACAAGATGTGCACGATGAGGTCGAGAATTGTCGTCCATGAAGACAAATGCCTCTCCAATATTCTGCCGATATGGGTGCACTATGGGTCGGAGGATGTCATTCAGGTATCGTAAAGCCGTTTCGGAGCCTTCCATGACCACCAGTGGCGTACGTCGGCCCCACATAATGCCACCCCAAAACATCAGGGAACCACCACCTTGCTGCACTCGCTGGACAGTGTGTCTAAGACGTTCAGCCTGACCAGGGTGCCTCCAAACACGTCTCCGACGATTGTCTGGTTGAAGGCATATGCGACACTCATCGGTGAAGAGAACGTGATGCCAATTCCGTGGGGTCCATTCAGCATGTTGTTGGGCCCATCTGTACCGCGCTGCATGGTGTCGGGGTTGCAAAGCTGGACCTCGCCATGGACGTCGGGAGTGAAGTTGCGCATCATGCAGCCTATTGCGCACAGTTTGAGTTGAAACACGACGTCCTGTGGCTGAACGAAACGCATTATTCAACATGGTGGCATTGCTGTCAGGGTTCCTCCGAGCGGCAATCCGTAAGTAGCGGTCATCCACTACAGTAGTAGCCCTTGGGCGGCCTGAGCGAGGCCTGTCATCGACAGTTCCTGTATCTCTGTACCTCCTCCATGTCCGAACAACATCGCTTTGGTTCACTCTGAGACGCCTGGAAACTTCCCTTGTTGAGAGCCCTTCTTGACACAAAGTAACAATGCGGACGCGATCGAACTGCGGTATTGACCTTCTAGGCATGGTAGAACTACAGACAACATGAGCAGCGTACCATCGTCCTGGTGGAATGACTGGAACTGATCGGCTGTCGTACCCCCTCCGTCTAATAGGCCCTGCTCATGCATGGTTGTTTACATCTTTGAGCAGTTTTAGTGACATCTATGAACAGTCAAAGGGACTGTATCTTGGATACAATATACACAGTCAACGTCTATATGCCGGAGATCTGGGAACCGAGGTGATGCAAAACTTTTTTTGATGTGTGTATTATAACTTTGGTCTATCTCTACAGTTCTTGTACTCGACCTTTCCTTCAATAACTAAGTTTGCTATTCCTGGGTGTCATAGTATGTGTCCTAACCAATCATCTCACCTCTCCCACTCGACTTAATATTCAGTTGTTACATCTGATCTTCACCATTCTCCTCTAACACCACATTTCAAATGCTTCTATCTCCTCTTTTCTGCTGCGCCAACAGTCCAAGTTTCACTTACATAGAGTGCCACGCTGCAGACAGAAGCTTTCATAAATGACTTTCCAATAACTAAATAATTTGATGTCAACAGATTCCTTTTCTGTATAATTGCTTTCCTTGCCGGAGCTAACGATACATTTTACATCCTTTTTTGTCGTCCATCAGTTGGTTGGTTGGTTCCTCAGTTTAGGGGCTGCGACAACACGGTCATGTAGCCCCGTGTACTTTGGGTGTGTGTAGTATCTGTCTGAAAACCGGTGTTAATTGTGATGGCTGTATTAGTGTGTGTTAGCTGTTTTCAATTCAAGTAAGGACTGCATACATTCGAATTTCAAGTAGTTCCAACTTTTGCTACCAAACATCACCGTCAACGACCAACTAGTTCTGAACTTTGTTACAAGATGCCACCGCAGTCGGCTCCTGGCGACGAACGTTGGAACCTAAGAGCGTTAGTCAGAGATAACCTATAATTTACCTTTACACAGGTGTAATTAGTGGACATGGGACCGCCGGCTTTACTTCCCCTCCAACGGAAGGCATACTGAGGGATGTTTCAAGGCTTCATAACGTAACAGAATTGTCAGAAATAACGAATTAATTTTTGTTACGTTACTGCTTCCGTACCCAAAACAAATGGTATATGAATAACGTTTTTAGTGCGGCAACGAAATAAGGGGTTATAATTTTCCCTGGTTTGTGCTATTAACGTTATAACCAGCAGAGGAAAAGATTCCGTTATTTTAAAATGCGCTCCCGTTATTAACGTTATAAGTCTAGTAACGGTATGACAGCGATTTTGACCCGCTGCGCGCCATCAATAACGTTATTCAGGCAGAGTGGTCGATTCGGTTATTTCAAAATGCAAACCTACTAATAACGTTATAAGCCCAGTAACGGTATACGAGAGATTTTAACCTGTTATACGCTATCAATAACGTTATTCAGGGCAGAAAAATTAATTCCGTTATTTAGAAATGTGAACCCACCAATAACGTTATAAGCTTTGTAACGGTATACGAGCGATATTTACGAGCTTTGCGCTGTCAATAACGTTATTCATAGCAGAAAAATAATTCCGTGATTTAGAAATGCGAACCCACCAATAACGTTATAAGTCTAGTAACGGTATACGAGCGAATTTTACCAGCCATACGCTATCAATAACGTTATTCATGGCAGAAAAATAATTCCGTGATTTAGAAATGCGAACCCACCAATAACGTTATAAGTCTAGTAACGGTATACGAGCGAATTTTACCAGCCATACGCTATCAATAACGTTATTCATGGCAGAAAAATAATTCCGTGATTTAGAAATGCGAACCCACCAATAACGTTATAAGTCTAGTAACGGTATACGAGCGAATTTTACCAGCCATACGCTATCAATAACGTTATTCAGGGCAGAAAAATTAATTCAGTTATTTTGAAATGCGAACCCACCAACAACGTTATAAGTCTAATAACGGTATCCATGCGATTTTTACCAGCTATGCGCTATTAGTAACATTATTCTAAGCGGAGAAATTGATTCCGTTATTTCAGAAAAGAATCTCGTCAATAACGTTATGGAAGTGTCTATTTGCCCGCTTCCCGGACAAGTATGGAAGGTGACCGTGAACTGACGATGCTGGGCCATATGCACACACATCAAAAAAAGTTTTGCATCACCTCGGTTCCAAGAGTTCCGGAACCGTTAAATACAAAGGGAATAGAGATCAACACAAACAACATTTCAGCTCGTTTTATTGCTCATGAGACCCACACATTGCATGTTGTACCATCATACAGCTAGACTTTCAGCATTTGTGGTCCAGATTGCAGTACACACCACTACCTCTAATACCCAGTAGCACGTCCTCTTGCATTGATGCATGCCTGTATTCGCCGTGGCATACTATCCACAAGTTCATCAAGACACTGTTGGTCCAAATTGTCCCACTCCTCAACGACAATTCGGCGTAAATCTCTCAGAGTGGTTGGTGGGTCAAGACGTCCATAAACAGCCCTTTTCAACATATCCCAGGCATGTTCGATAGGGTTCATGTCTGGCGAACATGCTGGCCACTGTAGTCGAGCGATGTCGTTATCTTGAAGGAACGCATTCACAAGATGTGCACGATGAGGTCGAGAATTGTCGTCCATGAAGACAAATGCCTCTCCAATATTCTGCCGATATGGGTGCACTATGGGTCGGAGGATGTCATTCAGGTATCGTAAAGCCGTTTCGGAGCCTTCCATGACCACCAGTGGCGTACGTCGGCCCCACATAATGCCACCCCAAAACATCAGGGAACCACCACCTTGCTGCACTCGCTGGACAGTGTGTCTAAGACGTTCAGCCTGACCAGGGTGCCTCCAAACACGTCTCCGACGATTGTCTGGTTGAAGGCATATGCGACACTCATCGGTGAAGAGAACGTGATGCCAATTCCGTGGGGTCCATTCAGCATGTTGTTGGGCCCATCTGTACCGCGCTGCATGGTGTCGGGGTTGCAAAGCTGGACCTCGCCATGGACGTCGGGAGTGAAGTTGCGCATCATGCAGCCTATTGCGCACAGTTTGAGTTGAAACACGACGTCCTGTGGCTGAACGAAACGCATTATTCAACATGGTGGCATTGCTGTCAGGGTTCCTCCGAGCGGCAATCCGTAAGTAGCGGTCATCCACTACAGTAGTAGCCCTTGGGCGGCCTGAGCGAGGCCTGTCATCGACAGTTCCTGTATCTCTGTACCTCCTCCATGTCCGAACAACATCGCTTTGGTTCACTCTGAGACGCCTGGAAACTTCCCTTGTTGAGAGCCCTTCTTGACACAAAGTAACAATGCGGACGCGATCGAACTGCGGTATTGACCTTCTAGGCATGGTAGAACTACAGACAACATGAGCAGCGTACCATCGTCCTGGTGGAATGACTGGAACTGATCGGCTGTCGTACCCCCTCCGTCTAATAGGCCCTGCTCATGCATGGTTGTTTACATCTTTGAGCAGTTTTAGTGACATCTATGAACAGTCAAAGGGACTGTATCTTGGATACAATATACACAGTCAACGTCTATATGCCGGAGATCTGGGAACCGAGGTGATGCAAAACTTTTTTTGATGTGTGTATTATAACTTTGGTCTATCTCTACAGTTCTTGTACTCGACCTTTCCTTCAATAACTAAGTTTGCTATTCCTGGGTGTCATAGTATGTGTCCTAACCAATCATCTCACCTCTCCCACTCGACTTAATATTCAGTTGTTACATCTGATCTTCACCATTCTCCTCTAACACCACATTTCAAATGCTTCTATCTCCTCTTTTCTGCTGCGCCAACAGTCCAAGTTTCACTTACATAGAGTGCCACGCTGCAGACAGAAGCTTTCATAAATGACTTTCCAATAACTAAATAATTTGATGTCAACAGATTCCTTTTCTGTATAATTGCTTTCCTTGCCGGAGCTAACGATACATTTTACATCCTTTTTTGTCGTCCATCAGTTGGTTGGTTGGTTCCTCAGTTTAGGGGCTGCGACAACACGGTCATGTAGCCCCGTGTACTTTGGGTGTGTGTAGTATCTGTCTGAAAACCGGTGTTAATTGTGATGGCTGTATTAGTGTGTGTTAGCTGTTTTCAATTCAAGTAAGGACTGCATACATTCGAATTTCAAGTAGTTCCAACTTTTGCTACCAAACATCACCGTCAACGACCAACTAGTTCTGAACTTTGTTACAAGATGCCACCGCAGTCGGCTCCTGGCGACGAACGTTGGAACCTAAGAGCGTTAGTCAGAGATAACCTATAATTTAGCTTTACACAGGTGTAATTAGTGGACATGGGACCGCCGGCTTTACTTCCCCTCCAACGGAAGGCATACTGAGGGATGTTTCAAGGCTTCATAACGTAACAGAATTGTCAGAAATAACGAATTAATTTTTGTTACGTTACTGCTTCCGTACCCAAAACAAATGGTATATGAATAACGTTTTTAGTGCGGCAACGAAATAAGGGGTTATAATTTTCCCTGGTTTGTGCTATTAACGTTATAACCAGCAGAGGAAAAGATTCCGTTATTTTAAAATGCGCTCCCGTTATTAACGTTATAAGTCTAGTAACGGTATGACAGCGATTTTGACCCGCTGCGCGCCATCAATAACGTTATTCAGGCAGAGTGGTCGATTCGGTTATTTCAAAATGCAAACCTACTAATAACGTTATAAGCCCAGTAACGGTATACGAGAGATTTTAACCTGTTATACGCTATCAATAACTTTATTCAGGGCAGAAAAATTAATTCCGTTATTTAGAAATGTGAACCCACCAATAACGTTATAAGCTTTGTAACGGTATACGAGCGATATTTACGAGCTTTGCGCTGTCAATAACGTTATTCATAGCAGAAAAATAATTCCGTGATTTAGAAATGCGAACCCACCAATAACGTTATAAGTCTAGTAACGGTATACGAGCGAATTTTACCAGCCATACGCTATCAATAACGTTATTCATGGCAGAAAAATAATTCCGTGATTTAGAAATGCGAACCCACCAATAACGTTATAAGTCTAGTAACGGTATACGAGCGAATTTTACCAGCCATACGCTATCAATAACGTTATTCATGGCAGAAAAATAATTCCGTGATTTAGAAATGCGAACCCACCAATAACGTTATAAGTCTAGTAACGGTATACGAGCGAATTTTACCAGCCATACGCTATCAATAACGTTATTCAGGGCAGAAAAATTAATTCAGTTATTTTGAAATGCGAACCCACCAACAACGTTATAAGTCTAATAACGGTATCCATGCGATTTTTACCAGCTATGCGCTATTAGTAACATTATTCTAAGCGGAGAAATTGATTCCGTTATTTCAGAAAAGAATCTCGTCAATAACGTTATGGAAGTGTCTATTTGCCCGCTTCCCGGACAAGTATGGAAGGTGACCGTGAACTGACGATGCTGGGCCATATGCACACACATCAAAAAAAGTTTTGCATCACCTCGGTTCCAAGAGTTCCGGAACCGTTAAATACAAAGGGAATAGAGATCAACACAAACAACATTTCAGCTCGTTTTATTGCTCATGAGACCCACACATTGCATGTTGTACCATCATACAGCTAGACTTTCAGCATTTGTGGTCCAGATTGCAGTACACACCACTACCTCTAATACCCAGTAGCACGTCCTCTTGCATTGATGCATGCCTGTATTCGCCGTGGCATACTATCCACAAGTTCATCAAGACACTGTTGGTCCAAATTGTCCCACTCCTCAACGACAATTCGGCGTAAATCTCTCAGAGTGGTTGGTGGGTCAAGACGTCCATAAACAGCCCTTTTCAACATATCCCAGGCATGTTCGATAGGGTTCATGCCTGGCGAACATGCTGGCCACTGTAGCCGAGCGATGTCGTTATCTTGAAGGAACGCATTCACAAGATGTGCACGATGAGGTCGAGAATTGTCGTCCATGAAGACAAATGCCTCTCCAATATTATGCCGATATGGTTGCACTATGGGTCGGAGGATGTCATTCAGGTATCGTAAAGCCGTTTCGGAGCCTTCCATGATCACCAGTGGCGTACGTCGGCCCCACATAATGCCACCCCAAAACATCAGGGAACCACCACCTTGCTGCACTCGCTGGACAGTGTGTCTAAGACGTTCAGCCTGACCAGGGTGCCTCCAAACACGTCTCCGACGATTGTCTGGTTGAAGGCATATGCGACACTCATCGGTGAAGAGAACGTGATGCCAATTCCGTGGGGTCCATTCAGCATGTTGTTGGGCCCATCTGTACCGCGCTGCATGGTGTCGGGGTTGCAAAGCTGGACCTCGCCATGGACGTCGGGAGTGAATTTGCGCATCATGCAGCCTATTGCGCACAGTTTGAGTTGAAACACGACGTCCTGTGGCTGAACGAAACGCATTATTCAACATGGTGGCATTGCTGTCAGGGTTCCTCCGAGCGGCAATCCGTAAGTAGCGGTCATCCACTACAGTAGTAGCCCTTGGGCGGCCTGAGCGAGGCCTGTCATCGACAGTTCCTGTATCTCTGTACCTCCTCCATGTCCGAACAACATCGCTTTGGTTCACTCTGAGACGCCTGGAAACTTCCCTTGTTGAGAGCCCTTCTTGACACAAAGTAACAATGCGGACGCGATCGAACTGCGGTATTGACCTTCTAGGCATGGTAGAACTACAGACAACATGAGCAGCGTACCTTCGTCCTGGTGGAATGACTGGAACTGATCGGCTGTCGTACCCCCTCCGTCTAATAGGCCCTGCTCATGCATGGTTGTTTACATCTTTGAGCAGTTTTAGTGACATCTATGAACAGTCAAAGGGACTGTATCTTGGATACAATATACACAGTCAACGTCTATATGCCGGAGATCTGGGAACCGAGGTGATGCAAAACTTTTTTTGATGTGTGTAATTCCAGGCCAATTATTTATTCAAACTTAGTATAATTACTTCTTGAAATATCAATAATAATCAACATAATGATTTCAATCTGAGCGCGTGCCCCATCAGACAGGGCAAGGCACCTGGCTCGTTTCGATCGCGGTCATATTGTAGCCTACGTTAGAAACATGTTTCCTAAAATCAATACGATGGAACCCATTGATTCGAAATATTTCTTGTTGCTTCATATAGGGGTTTGGAACAGAGCCTATTGTTCATCAGTCCCATGTAGTTGAAGTCTGATAAACTTTGTTATTTTTGGAGTTGGCAATGGCCTTGACTTAGGAACTATCCACGCATTTTCCTGGAGTGAAAGTGGGAAACCCCAGAAAAACACTCTAAGATAGCTAAGATGGGAATCGAACTCACCTTCTCGCAGTGTTGCCATATAAGGCAAAGTGTAACCTACACACCAAACTTTCACTCCTTTGTGACCAATAAGAGTATTTCTTTCCTAAATGAAACCTCCCGTTCTTGCTTTTCGTTTACTTGGTATCCTATTTTCATTTAGTAGTGATAGAAGCCATTTTTCAGTGATGGTTATTTCTAATGAAGAAAGCTATTCAGTCGGTCAACACGAAATTCGCGTCGACCGAATGAAATGCTTTCTTTATTATTTTAATTTATGAAAAAATAGGCTTATGACATCACATTTAGTCCGTGTGTGTGCGTATGTGTGTGTGTCCCCTAATAAAATATAAACGGCTGGAGCGATTTCAATGAAACTCGGTAAAGTCATAGTACTATTTTGTCCGACCCCGACCGTGATCTTCAAATTTTATTACAGCTCACCAATCCAACATGGCGACTGTGCGAAATATTTCACTGGCATTCCATATCTCCGAAACTATTACAGATATCACCCTGACATTTTGTACGGTGATAAAATGAACTACTAGATGGGACTCTCAAAATTCCTGTTAAGTAACAAACGAACATGGGGGCCAAGCGAAGTTGATACATTAAAATAGATCTTTTTTTTTCGCGATTAAACCATTCGAGCGCCGTCAAATGGTATAGCAAATGTTATACACCTTGTAATGCACTGATATCTTATTCAACTCAATTGTTTACATAATCGCAAGATGGTGCCTGTGTGAAATTTAAAAATTAAGTTTTAATTTCTTGTGTCCTAATCATGCGATCGTAGCCAACGTTTGAAAAATGAACCTACCGTACGCAATAATCGTCATCTAATAGTACATAGCTCAATGGTCTACACATATTTAGAAATATTTAGACGATTCTCAATGTCAACTAATCAATGACAGCAATCAAACTGAATTGTTTTCATAACCACAAGATGGCGCCTGTGCGAAATTTTAAAATCTCGTATTCAGCCTATTTCCATTTATGAAAAAATAGGCTTATGAGATCACCTTTTGTCCGTGTGTGTGCACCAGGGCCGTGCAATGGGCAAGGTGAAGCAGTGTTAGCAGGTGAAGCGCAGCCCTATCCTGTCTATTTCTGAGCAGTGCAGCACATCACACTAGCACTGCAGCGCTTAGTCGCACAAGCACTGTCCATTTGACGGGGTGCTGCAGTACGTTTAGTACTGAGCGCAGAGCCTGGACACTAGGCGCACTGGAGCCAACATTTTGTCATATGCTTGTGGTCTGCCGTGCTCATAACGTCTTTTGTGCCTGGGGAGCACAAACATACCATAGTGGGAAAGTCACTCCTTAAAGAAACACACCGAAGACGTATGAAACATGATATTTGGACGTACATGAACCAGATCTGCAACAAGGATACAACAAGTTGCATACCTTTTAGCCTATTTTCATTTATGAAAAAATAAGCTTATGAGATCACCTTTTGTCAGTGTGTCTGTGTGTGCGCGTGTGTGTGATATGGTGTGTGCCCCCCCTAATAACTTCTAAACCGCTAGAACAATTGCAATGAAACTCGGTAAGTTCATAGCACTATTCCACACCACCCCGACCGTGCCCATCAAATTTTGTTACATCCCACCAATCCAACATGGCGGCTGTGCGAAATATTTTACCAGCATTCGATATCTACGAAACTATTACCGATATCACCCTGGAATATTTCACGGTGATAAAGGGAACTACTAGAAGTTCACCAATGTGATTTTTGAAAACCTGATAACTACAGAACCAACATGGCGGCCAAGCAAAGTTGCGACTTTTAAATAGACGTTTCTCACGATTTAACCAACCAAACGCAATACAACTTGGTACAGTATATGTTTATACACATTGTAATGTACAGACATCTAACTTCATTCAATTGTTTACATAACCTCAAGAAGGCGGCTGTGCGAAATATGTCACCGGCATTCTATATCTCTGAAACTATTAGCGATATCACCCTGAAATTTTGTACGGAGATAAAGGGCACTACTGGAATTTCATCTATAAGACTTTCAAAAACCGGTTAACTAAAAAACGAATATGGCAGCCAAGCGAATTTGAAAATTTTAAATAGACTTTTTCGCGATTTAATTATCCAAACGCAATGAAACTTGGTACAGGAAATGTTTATACACGTTGTAATGCACTGGTATCTATATTAGTTCAATTGTTTACATAACCTCAAGATGGCGAATGTGCGAATTTTAAAATTAAGTTTTTATTTCTTGTGTCGTAATCATGCGATCGAAGTGAGAGTTTGAGTAATGAACCCTTGAAATAATTTTCCTTTAATGGTAAGTGACTCTATGGCCTGTCTTATAACAATCCAACATGGCGACCATCCGAAATATTTAGATGGATCTCAATATCTACGAATCTATTACAGCAATCAAACTAAATTTGTTAATCTTCATTGGGGCTGTGAGCATACGTTCACCTATAGGACTTTCAATAACCTGTTGATCACAAATCGAACATGGCGGCGACGCGAAGTATACATATTCACATGGTCGTTTCTCGCAATTTGACCATCCGAGTGCAGTGACACTTGGTACAGTAAATCCTTCTACAAATGTTGATCCACTGGCATCTAATTTTTTTATTTGTTTCCATAACCACAAGATGGCAGCTGTGCGAAATTTTAAAATCTCGTTTTTACTTCTTGTGTCCTAATCATGCGATTGAAGTTTGAATACTACACGTACACAATACACTTCACGTAACAGTACATAACTCTAAGACCTACAGATAAAAAATCCAACATGGCGATCATGCGCAATATTTAGCCGGTTCTCAATATCTGCGAATCTATTACAGCAATCAAACTGAACTTTTGTATGTTGATAGAGGCAATTAACATAAGTAGGATATATGAAAATAGGCTGTATAATTCTTCGCGGAATTACTTGTTGGGTTAGTTATTGTTGTTTTATGGAGCGGAACTACGAGGTCATCTGCCCCTACTTTTTGGGTGATGTAGCAGGTGCAGCGAGATATAATAATCCTAAAAATAGAATCAAGCATATTGGTAATCATGCATGTGACAGTAACAGGGCCGGTATGGAATCAGGAGTGTTAAAATATATTTTTTAAATTTGTTGACATACTGTCACAAACCAGCCGAAGTAGCTACACACGCTAACGTGCATGGTCAGACTACACCGAACTCGAAATACCACACACAACCATTTCATACCTTGCCTCATTAATTTCATTTGTCATTAAATCCTCTCATTAGATTGACGTCATGAAGGGCATCTATCCGTAATATCATTCCCACAAGGAATCTGTCTCACCATATCCCCTTCCTCATAGCAACCTAAATAATTACGGGTAGAACAAAAAAACTATATTAGGACTATAAAGATATAGTCTACAGTATTTCAATAACAAGATTCTGAATTCACCAACTGATTAGATTGGTGCTGTTCAGGGATATGTCAATTCGAGAAACGTGCGTTAGTAAATTTATCAGGTTTTTAAACTGAACAATATTCCGTCGCAATCTGAGGTAATTTATGTCTTTTATTCGTATTTTCAACATCGCCTGAAACAATAACTCATGGAATTTACCTACACATAAAATATACGGCAAAATAAGCAAGTTGACATGAAATCCTTCTAACTTTTGAAGTTTTAGGACAATTTTCATTATTTCAACAGTATGGAGACCAAGAGTGCTCTTCATCGTAAAACAATTTTGCTCTGAAAATTACAAAATCTGTTGTCTGTCTTTCTACCAGCTTGTCGGTATTTCTTTCGGTTGTTTGTTGGTTTTTGGAACTATTCGGCTCTTTGGTTATGGTATGCGAACCATCTCTCTAACTTACCAGGGGCACTGTAATGCCAAAAATACGAAGAAAGGTGTACTATTATAGATCGTGCTGAAATTACATGGCATCGTGCAATAGATTGCGCTGACAATGAAAGAGATCACCTTGTGGTGTAGCGGCTAACAAAGTCAGGGTTTGATTCCCTGGCCTGCCAAGAAATTTAATTTCGGTTTGAGGTACTGAAATGGTATCGATGATACCTAAGTCATCAAAGGGGTGTTCATTTTGAGGACTTGCACCAGGTCAGTGAGCACAAGTTTTCCTTTTTTTTCTACATTCTTATTCTGCAATTCGATCATTCATATGGGAACACGGAGAGAAACTCACCTCGTAGAGTTGTTACATTAGCTTCCGAAAAATATTCTCAAAGGCCAATGCTACAAGTAGCTGTCGTGAGTTAATCCAATTGCATATTTATATGTAATCCACACATCGTATTTAAGAACATTTGATTTTCAGAGCATTCTATGTTCTGGGCATAGGAAAACCTCGAAGCTAATTTCGCAATTTTCAGTGAATGAACATCCAAAGTATAGTAATCATCATGTAGGGACACCGTGCCACATATATACAGAGAGTGCAAGAATTGCTTGAAGGCAATGTGACTTGGTGCGTAATTTGTGTTTGTACAACGAATGAGGTTTTCATTACGGTAATGATGATGAAGATGGTGGTAACGATGAAGACGGTGATTTACTAGTTAGGAACCAAAGGAATACTTGAGAATTGAGCCTGAAGCGGATGTATGGAAAAAACAAAATGAACTTGCTGGTTGATTGCGAAAGTGTCTAATCACCATATTTTATGAACAACTTATCCAGAAGTACACATGAAAGGGAGTAGTCAAGCACAAATAGGTGGAGTCAAAGGTTGCTCTTGTGTGAGACTGTATGCTGCAACCACTCTAGAGTGTCTGATAACCTAGCTCCGTTCAAACACCAAAATTAAGAAGGGAATCACCGACATAGATTTAAGATGCATCTGTAACATTTCAGAAATGTTACGCGATCCATGTTTTCGTGTCTTCCTCGTGTTAAAAGCAAAAGTACAATAGAATAATAATTGTTATTGGCCGTAAGAAGGATACAAGATTTATGCTGGACCCCACCATCAGATGTGAAGTAACCATCGGCATTACAAGACAGGTCGTTTAGAGCTAACGATAGGCTTCAAAGAGAATTGAAAGCTTGTGGTACGTTTCGAATAAGGGAAAGAAACAACATCAACATTTTTTTATAACTTATCGTGTTTGGGTATGCCTAACTTAAGTGTAAATGGCATAATTTTGCTATCAAATGAATCCAATCAATAATAGAGAATTGATCTACAATGTACTCGGGAACAGTATGAGACGTAGTCTATTGGTATCCAATAACATTTTATTGCCAATAATAATAGTCTAATAATAATAATAATAATAATAATAATATGAAGAGAAGAGAAGAACGACTTCGAGAAATCCAGCCGCGACAGGCCGGCCACGTGCCCCTGAACTGAGAGTTCCAGCGTAGACAGTGTGCGCCTGGGTCATATGGCCCTAAAAGCACTAGCCTGGCTTGCAGGGTAACACGACATACTATACAAAGCTCACTCGCACACGTAGCTAGCGGCAGGCGGGGAGAGTCAAGGACACAGATAACCTACTGACATGACATGACATGACGTCACGCACCTACGCCGGGCCTTGGTGTGCATCCCCACCCCTCCCCCCTCTTCCTCCACACCCCACCTAATAAAATCTAAGCGGCTGGAGCGATTTCAATGAAATTCGGTAAGGTCAAAGTAGGCCTACTATTTTGGCCGACCCCGATCGTGCCCTTCAAAGCTTATTATGTTTCACCAATTCAACATGGTGGCTGTGCGAAATATCTCTGGCATTCTATATCTCCGAAACTGTCACCGATATCACCCTGAAATTTTGTACGGTGATAAAAGTCACTTAAGTGACTTTCATAAACCTGTTAACTACAAAACGAACATGGCGGCCAAGTGAATTTGAATATTTAAATAGACTTTTCTGGCGATTTAACCATCCGAACGCAGTGAAATTTGGTACAGCAATTGTTTATATACAGTGTAATGAACTGATATCTAATTTTGTTAAATTGTTTACATACACTCAAGATGGCAGCTGTGCAATTTTTTTTTTATTTCTTGTGTCCCAATCATGCGATAGAAGTCAACGTTTGAATAATGAACCTACGCAATAATAGTCATCTAATAGTACATATAGGGTCTTTCATATTAAGTAAGAACGAAGAGCGGCGGTTTTGTTATTCACTACCGCAGCGGGCTTGGCCGAGTTTCTGGCGCCCCACGGCCCCCTGCTGTAGTATTGAAAGCGCGCGCATAGTACAAACTTGACCTTGCAATAAGCGTGCAGGTGTTGTCAGTCGCCAGTCTGAACCTCAGATGGTAACATGTTCAGACAGTTATCATTGCAACATCGTATTTTTGCATGTAAAACTTATTTTAAGTACGAGTCGGCCCGGTGGGTAAGTTCAGCAATTTCCTGATGAAGTGTCACCTTCACTAGCACAGATTCACGTAATTGTAAATAAGTTTTACACTAGGCCTACTGACTCAGTGCTCATTAAAGAACATAAAATACAAAATCAGAAACATTACAGTGGCAGAACTCATTCGAGTGAGCCAAAATGTGGTTACCGGATACAATGCCTGTATAACCCAGGAAGGACGATACTTCCAGCATCTTTTATAAGGTAATATTTCATACAGGATTGTACACACGCTTAAAGCAGGCGGCCACGGCGCGCCACAAGCTCGACCAAGGCCACCGCAGCAGCAGGAAAGGGGAGCGAAGGTCAAGTGAGAGAGTGATGACCTTACCCCTTACCTGACGGTATGGGATTCCTGAGCATCTAGTCCGATGTTGCGATTGACTGTGACTGTGATGGCTAGGTCTGAATTATTGTTCAGTTCTGGATATTTCTGAGTGATCCTTTGAAATTTTACCAGTTTGTACTTACGACTTCTAATTTTCCATGTTGTTTTTCCTGTTTTTAGTTCATCGATCCCTTTAATTACTTTTTACTTAGTTTATTTTACCTGAAACACCATTATTTTTAGTGTTCGTTAGGTGTTCTATTTTCGGCAATTTATTTTTGGACAGTATCTCTGGTAGATCATATACATGAACGATGTACATACAGGTACGAGTGATGGAGAGCATTAAGGTCATCAAGTGCAGTTAGTTTTACATTTTAGGTGAAAAATGGAGCCACCACCAAAACCGATTCAAGGCAGGACTGGCATGCAAAACGAAATGTATCATCAATTTACATTAGCGTCGCGAAATTAAATTGTTCAATGGAATAAAATTTCACTCCTGGCGCAAAATAAAATTGGTAACAGAATTTTAATTTCGCTGCAGAGGCGAAATAAATTCATTAGTCTTTTAATTTCACTTCCGGCGCGAAATAAAATGCATTACTGACTTTTAATTTCGCTCCCGGTGCGAAATAAAATTCGTACCAGACTTTAAATTTCGCTACTAGCGGGAAATAAAATCCGTTACTGACTTTTAATTTCGCTCCCAGCTACAAACAGAATTCTTAACAGACTTTTAACATTGCTCCTGACGAGAAATACAAATCATTAAAGACTTTTCATTTCGCCCTTGGCGTGAAATAAAAACCGTTAGTCTTTTAAATTCGCTTCCGGCGCGAAATAAAAAAAATACAGACTTTCAATTTCACTCCGGGCACGAAATAAAATTCGTTACAGACTTCCAATTTCGCTCCCGGCTCGAAATAAAATTCATTACAGACTTTTAATTTTGCTCCTGGCCTGAAATAAAATTCGATACAAGACTTTTCATTTCGCTCCTGACACGAAATGAAAACCGCTTCAGTCTCTTAATTTTGCTCAAGGCGCGAAATAATATTTTTAACGACTGTTAATTTTGCTCCTGGTATGACAAAAATTGCTAGCCCCATGGTGTTGGGGATAGCGTGCCTGCTTCTCACCTGGAGGCCCCGGGTTCGATTCCCGTCTCCGTTAGTGATTTTAGAAACGGACGTGTGGGTTGGAACGGGGTGCACTCAGCCTCGAGAGTAGCTGTCTGAAAGTCGCGAAAACCAAGATTAACGGCCGAGGGAACCCGATGCGCTGACCAATATCTGCAGATGCCTGGGCAGCGGTCGCTTGGTAGGCCTAGGCTTTTCATTGGATGTAGTGCCACTGTTTATTTTAATGACACAAAATTCCCAAACAGCATTTAGTTTCGCCCCCGGCGTGAATTTAAAATGCATGGAATATATCATTTCATGTCTGAAATTAAATCTGGTCTGGCATGCGAAACAAAATGGTTGTGGACGCGTTAACATTTTAATTTCGCCATGAGCGTGATATTCGGGGGCGAAATGATATTGATTGTAAGCGCGAAAATTAAAATGGAAGCACAATGTAATTCTAAGCACAATAACATAGTGAAAGGCGAAGCAAAACTAATTGCAGTGCGAAACTAAATCCTGTACGTGGCACAGGGGTTTGACTTTCGTGCCATGGTCAGTATAAATGAGCTGAGGGTAAGAAGGAAGTAGTAAGGAATGCCAAGCCCCCCCCCCCCCCGAAATTTCCGGAAGTTTAAGAATAAAGAATGTAGAAATGAGAAGAATGACCCCTCAACCCTGTTGTTCGAGTAACCCGCCTTCGAAACAGAACTCCATATACGCTGCGGTACTACCACAGACGATTTTCTGTTATTTGTAAATCTTCAGTCAGTCAACATTAATTTACCCGATAACTGGGTGGGTACAACATATATAAGATGTAAGTAACACTCCTGAAAAAAAAAAACATGAATTAGATTTAAGATCACTAAAATTGCTGCATTATAATCGTGACCATAAACTAATACATATAATGTTATTTACATATTACTGTATATACATTGTACCCCTCCCAGTTATTGGGCAAATTAGTGTTGACTGACTGAAGAGTTACAACTGACAATTTGTATTGTAATTGGAGTTCGTCACTTATCTTGAATGTCTGTCCACACACGCTATAGAACAAGTAAAGGCACTTGTTGCCCCATTGCGTTATGAACGTCAGGGAGGGCCAGCCACGAGTCCGAGGTGCAGTCAACGACGATGGTGATGTTGATGCCATAGCACTGACTTTCTCCTCTACTGGAGTGATGACCATTGAATGACTCACGTTGCTGTTGCAGCCCTGCAGATTGGGCAGGCGGTGAACGGTAATAAGACTGCTACTGCTGCCAACGTCGGGACTTTGAACATCGCTCCGAACAAAATTTCACTCTCGAAACGAATACATTTTAATTTCAACAACGAAATGAAATGTTCCATTCATTTTAAATTCACATCGGAGGGCGAAACTAAATACCATTTGGGAATTTTATTTCACGCCGGGTGCGAAATTAAAAGTCTGTAACGAATTTTATTTCGCGCAGGGAGCGAAATTAAAAGTCTGTAACCGAGTTTTATTTCGCACCGGAAGCGAAATTAAAAGTCTGTATTGAACTTTATTTTGCGCCGCGAGTAAAATTAAAAGTCTGTAATGAATTGTATTTCGTGCCGGGAGTGAAATTAAAAGACTGCAACGAATTTTATTTCGCACCGGAAGCGAAATTAAAAGTCTGTATCGAATTTTATTTTGCGTCGCGAGTGAAATTAAAAGTCTGTAATGTATTGTATTTCGCTTCGGAGCGAAATTAAAAGATTGTAACGATTTTTTTTTTCGCGCCGTGAGTGAAATTTTATTCAATTGTACAATGTAATATCGCGTTGCTATTAACTTTCGCGTTGATTTCGCTATGTAAATTCGCTTCTAATTAAGTTTCGCTTTGATTTAATTTCCCGCCGACAATCATTGTCATTTCGCTCCCGAGTATCGCGCTCACGTCGAAATTCAAATATATTCGCCTCCACAGCCATACATTTCGTTTCGCATGCCAGCCCTGATTCAAGGGCATACCACTAAATCCCAGGGGGAATTGCGACTACCATTGCCCAAAATATTATGTGTACTCGAGTTTGAAGGTTGTTTGTGAAGTAACCAATAGACCTACATAAAATCCAATAACATCATCATTTTCGTCGTTCTGTTTTACGTTAGTTCATGTTAGTTTGGATTTTTAAAAATATATTTTAATATTTCTTATCGCAGTTGGAACACAAAAAGTGCCCGTTTTTAAGCGTGTTTCAACCATGCGTCACATTTAAGAATTATTATCTCACAAACCCGTCAACAGATCGAATCCAAATTTTAACACAATATACATTGGAATGTTGTATAACAGGTTCATTAATTTTAAAATTTTGTATGGCCAAGAAACAAAGTTGTTATCATTTTGGTAAGGTAACTTTTTCTCGGCTCGGGTTGGTTTGAAAATGTAGTTCTTGGTCGCGTTGTAATCCTAATACATCAAAAAGGTATGCTGTATGATTGTGAAATACGTAAATTAATTCACTTATTAATAAAATATTTATTGCGGCCAATGGCCATAGATAGGAACAACATTATAACCTTGTGAACAATAATGAATCAATCGTATACCTAGGTAACACCAGAGACTTGTGTTCATCGAGTCCGTTCACCCATTCCACTGCACTACACTTTGATCAAGACAACATAATCAGTCCTCGTCTAAACAAAACTGAATGAGTGATACTAGTCTTCTACTGCATTCCATGGCGTGATGTATATCGCACTGATTGTTGCATAATCGGCAAACACACTCCTGGCTGGGCTGATGGAAGGACTTCCTAGTGCAGATGCGATGGTGGAAGCCATGGATCGCAAATCTGGTCACTAGGTGCCTCAGCTCATACTCTGGTCGCATCCATTCTTTATATAACATTGCATCTGTTACGAAGAATCTTTCTGGGATGGAGTATCTCTTCCTGCAAAGTTCGCTTAACAGGTCTACGCATGCGTGTGTGGATGGTAGGTGCATTAGCAGTCGAAGATCTTCTACCAGAAATGTTTCTCTGGCTAAAGCATACACATATCGTGAAAGAGCGAATTTTGATATCCCCAATACCCTTTTCAAATACCTTGATTTCAAACTTTCAATATCTTTTAATTGTCTGATTGTTAGATAAGTCCATATGACCTCTAGCCCGTACGTGAGTGATGGGAGTACTTTGACTCTGAAAAGTTCCATAGCTGAATTCACTGACATTCTTTGTAAATGTCTAATGTCGCTTATATTTATAAGTGCTGCTGCAAGTCTCTCCTTTATATGAACCATAAAGTAAGTCCCTGTGACTTGCATATTAATTCCAAGGTACTTAAATTGTTTTTTCGGTGTTAGTATGTGTTCCCCGCAAACAATGTAGTCATCCTTCCTCAATTTCTGAATATCATTAATTCAGTCTTCCGAGCATTCATCCTTAGTTCATTCTCCTCCGCCCATTTCTCAACAAGATCTATTCCCTTCTGTAGTTCCTCTATATTATCGGAGGCCAGGGCCATGTCATCTGCATAAATATTTATATTTACTTTCTGTGTTACCTCCTTTAATTTGAAGACAACATCGTGGGTCATGATATTGAAGAGTAACTGACTTAGCGGGTCTCCTTGCAGTACTCCGATTGTCTGGTCAATCCAGTCCGAGTGTGCGATACCATCATGGATCTGAACTTGATTGTCCGCCAGAATGTTCGATATCAGTCTTGTCATGTCAGAACGTCCTAGTAAGTTTTCTAATTTTATGACAAGTTTCCTTCTATTGACTGTGTCGAAGGCTTTGGTGTAGTCGATAAAAATTACATATTTCTTCCCGTGAGCTTCAAGCGTGTCCTGTATGTCCTTTAAGAGACATTCTGCAGCCAATAGAGTAGATCTGCCCTTCCGAAATCCAAATTGTTCTTCTGGAAGCAGGTGGTCTACACATGCATCTATTCTCCGAGTCAGAAGCTTGGTAAGCAATTTGCATGCAACCGATTCCAATGCCACACCCCTATAGGATTCAGGTTTACTGACATCGCCTTTACCCTTGTATAGCAGTTTGATTATGGACTTACGCCAAGTACTGGGGATGGTTCCAATCTCTAAGCACTTATTCACTAACTTTGCCCATACGTTTTCCAGGAAGTGTAGCGAAATCTTCAAATGTTCATTACAGAGTCCATCTACACTTATTTTATATCGGTTTGTATTTGTATGGGAAATTAAAACATGGTTCACCAGTTGGCCGCTCCTGTAAAAGCTGTACAGCGTTGCCAAGATGGGCTCCATCACGCGTCAAGGCGCGCTTCGCTCGGAAGTAATGGGCTCCATATCAGCAATGCTGTACAGAATATCCCGGAGCGTCTAGCTGGTGAACCATGTCTTAGTTCCCCGTATAAATACAAACCGATATAAAATAAGTGAATTAATTTACGTATTTCACAGTCATACAACATAACTTTTTGATGTATAAGGATTACAACGCAACCAAGAACTACATTTTACAACGACCCCGAGCCTAGAAATAGTTACCTTACAAAAATGATAACAAAATTCGTTCTTTAACACACAAAATGTTGAAATTAATAAACCTGTTATACAACATTCCAATGTATATTGTGCTAAAATTTGGATTCGATCTGATGACGGGTTTGTGAGATAATAATTATTAAATGTGACGCATGGTTGAAACACGCTTAAAAACGGTCACCTTTTGTGTTTCAACTGCGATAAAAAATTAAAATATAGTCTAAATAAAAAATTCCAAACCTACATGAACTAACGTAAAATAGAACGACGAAAATGATTATGTTAGTGGATTTTACATAGGTCTATTGGTTACTTCACAAACAACCTTCAAACTCGAGTGCACATAATATTTTGGTCGACAGTAAGTACTGTACCAAGAAAAGGAAGCCAGGCCCTAAGAAAAACCTCTACACATAGGCCTACATAAGATTTTTTCCCTAGTTTATATTTGAAATTACGCTTGCATAAGAGAATGTGAAAAGTACTGAGCAGTTTTGATTTCACTTTAAATTTATTTGTTCAAGTTGGATGACTAAACGTCACCCCACAATCTGCAAGCTACATGGCTGAACAGCGGTTGCTTGGTAGAACTAGGCCCTTCAACGGCTGTCGCGCCACGGGTTTTTTTTTTTTTTGAACTTCTAATATATAATTGTAAGAGTACATGACCACGAACTATTCAGTGACAACTTTTTTCAGAGAAGAGAGTTCGTATTCAAACGGAAACAATGCGCTGTGTGGAAAAGTAAGACGTAGCCATTGTGAAAATGGAAAATTGGTCTCCATAGATACTCAAGCGCATGTTCTCTAGGCGCAAGCGTCCTGCATAAATATCCACTTCCTTTGTACGCTCACAGAACACGAAGGAAAGTCCCAGCAGAGCTTGTGTATTGGCGTATTGAACGAAATAAAAGGTAGGGAACTGAAACAATGTTTCTTACAGCAGATGTTTATTGCCATTCAGAAATGCCTTCTTATTTTATGATATTTTCCTAGGAAACTGTCATCAGTCCAACATCTCTCATTGACTAGTTCACCTGTCAATCATCCTACCATTGTGGTTGCACCTGAAGTTCAGTTGTGTCTTGTGTTTCGCAGGGTTTTCCACACTCCCTCCAGGTAAATGCCGAGATAGTACCTTACTTGAAGACTCAGGGCACCTGCCCCATCCCTGGCTCTAATACAGTAACACACATAGTCAACTACATGGGACTGATGACCAAGATGTCCCAAGCCCCTACAATGTATTATTATCAACAAATACAAGAACAAGAATGTTTGAGGAAGTAAGAAAGTATCTGTATAAGCACATTGTGTCAACGTTACATAAGCGTGACATTACTATAATTTTATTGCTCAGATATTGTTCCACGCCTAGGCACTTGTACATGTAACTCGCCGAACTACAATATTCGTCAACTCGGCGTGTTCATCATTTTCCTTGCGCTAGAGATCTTGTATAGCCGCGCCGCTACTCCTACCACCCGTTTCTAAACAATTCCCAAACTAATGCCGACGATTCCATTCACCCGATTTTATTTATGAAAAATGCATTGGAATCAGGAAATAAATCTCCGTTTCCGTATTACCAGTTTTTTTCATTTTTAAGCAGAAATATAAGAAACTGCTAGTAACGTCTTTGTTTTTCACATTTTGGAAAATGCATTGAATTGATATCAATTCAATTGCACTCTAGTATACATAGTGGTTTTGACATCGCAAATACGAGCTTCCATTCAAGAGAAATTGCCTCACTTTGGTGCTGCTACGTGGTGTCAGAATTACAAACTAAAAATCGGGACATATAGTCTTTATAGTATCTGGCTGCTGCACAGACTGCTGTGTTGCCTGCTGGTGTGTCCCTTCCCCGTGCTGTCCGGTCGTGACGTCACAGTTCCCTCTTCATTGCTATGTAAAGTAGTCAGGGATGTTTCAGCTACGTTATCTGATGGTTGAGTTACTTCCGCAATGCTATATGTGTTTGTAGAATGGGGCCTGTTATGAAAGGCCTCTGATATGGCTGGATATTCAGGGGAAGGTACTGCAGTTTCCATGTCGGTAGTGTTGCTTGGCTTACTACTCCCATCTGACTCGCCCAGCACCGTGCTGTAGGTTTGTTGTCTGACATGAATACCGGGCGATTCCTTCTGTTCGGACGGTCTATTTGTAAGTGGGAGGTTTCTTTACAATAAAAGCAATACTTAGCTTGTCCTTCATATTGAACCCTTGCAAAGAAGCATATGAGACTCAGTTTTCGGGGGGTGTAACGGTTCATATCGTAAGTTGTTGTCAAAGCGCTTCATAAACTTGCAGGGTAACATATAACAAAATAACATGCAGGAAAGAGTGAAGCCAGGGTTAAAACAAATGAATTTAATAACAAATCACCATATTTACACTTAACAAATAAACAACAAAAACTCCCATCTTACTCCCACTTAATAAAAATGCCCAAAAACTAGGCGAAAATCTCTGGAGAGATTAATTACCTGGACCAAGTGTCCCTAAGATCAAATACAAAAGTGACCATATATATGCGTATGCCGTTCTACATGCATCACGATGTGTACAATGAATGCGTGATTCGTCATCATCCAGAATGATCCTTCAGACAACGAATCCACATTTAGGGCTAGACCGACACGGGGGAACACAACTACAATACTTAAAATTAAACCGACACTTCCTAAACCTAATATAAACAAACACAAAATGTCCGTGTGAAATTGGAATCAAATTGCCGTAGCAACATTTACTGCCTAAAAACTTAGGACTTCTCACACAAATCAACACAAGTACATTAACACGTGACCAAATAAAAATACACAAAATGACCGCTGTCAAAATTTACAAATACTCTACCACTACACCGCACGGGTGTGACACACAAAAATTTACATGAATCGAGTCATAAACAAAGCAATAGGCACACAGCCAACATTTACGTTAATAATACAATATTTTACCCATACAACGTACAACAAGCCGTTACACACATGGCGAACTCCCAAATTAATTATGGCTAAAAAAATAACCATCACAATGAACAGGTTTGCTACATGAAAGCTTACAGGGGTCAGTCGGACAAATAGGACTGCCTATCAAAAATAAGTCACAGGCAAAACGGGCGATTTGTGGAACTCTGCATGTCTGTCAACCCACGTGTCAAATATCCCGACCTCCCAGGACATGGGGTCGAATCTCGAAGAAGTGTGCCCCAGAGCACAATAATACGTGTGTGTGTGTCAGAATAATATGGACAAGAAACTGCGGTCTCCCTAGAGCACCCTGTCTTTCCACCAAAAATACAACAGCAGCAACAATATGAGAGCGGTAGGACCTCTACCCCCTCCTCACGTAAAATCAACACACTCTTGACACATTAACACACACAATCACACGTATGGGTTTTGACAGACCCTGAAATAAAAAGACACAAATAATATACACATGCTGGCGCCACCGTTCTATGCCGTGACTAGTCAACCTGAAAAGGACTCAAAAAAATCTATCAAATTTAGAACGAAGGTGTTCTACAAATTACTTTTAAGTTGGTGCGCTTGGCAACCCTAATATGAATAATAACCTGTTCAGCAAATATCTTACAGTAATTTCCTCCCATTCCTATTTCAAATATTAACGTTAATAAAGCACCATTTATCGAATGTAACGGGTTCCGCATTTGCAAGGATAAAAATCACGCACGCACGCCGCGCGCATTACATATGACTCAAGGAAAAACAAATATCTAACAAACACTTTGGCAAAGCGCCAACGGACGTTTAAAACATTGAGCGTCGGTGCAAGAAAAACTCTAAACAACAAGAAAAGAAACATGACTATTTACGAAGTTCCCCGGCCAAATCTAACTATATAATTGAAATAATCCAATTGTTGTACATCACCGCTCTGCTTGTAGAACTAAGGACATCCTCCTCAACCCATTGCCCCTATGGACAAATTAGCACTCCATAGTAGTCGTCTGCGTGGATCTGTTGAAGTTCATCCCAACTCCAAACCACGTGCTGATCATCTTGGTATCGACTCCTTGGCAGAAAAGTTCAATGTTAATTATTTTACCTATCTATAATCGCTTGCAGGTTACTCAGTTCACCCACAATTGTCCTAATGCGATTAATAGCGAAGACTGGCCCTAAATATCTCGCACACACGCACAATAAAACACATATAAAATACACTGCAATATGTACATAAATATACACCTCGAGACCACGTCACTGGCTCGTTAACAAGTTTAAGATCTTGGCTGCACTAGCAGTCGCTATCTTGCTCGGTATTTCCGTCCTGTACTGTGGACTTTTGCTCCGGTGAGCGCTAATTAGGGTGTTACAATACTTGCCCCTTCGAGCTGAAATCGTCGTCTTTAAGTAAATGTTACAAGTTATCACGCACTGGCGTGAAATATTTAGCTCACAAAATAAAGTTGATTCCAGAATTTAAAAAAATGTATTCGAGCTTTAAAATTCGATAATGCAATCGCTGTGACTTTAGCTCCTCAGAGCTCCCAAATAAAATGACGTAGCAAAATTCAGAGCGTTAAAATCACGATACAAACTGGCGTGAAGTAAGCCCCTCACGGCTCCACAAAGAATGACTTAGAGTGGCGTCATGCCAAACTATTTATTAGAAAACTGACAGGGCGGAGGAGTGGGGTGGAGTCGGATAAAAACTTCCAGAGTTTTTGTCTCACAAAGATGGGACTAGTGTCATTCTTCTTCAAATAAATCAAAGGTCTCAATTCACTCGTGCGGAGATTAATCCGTTCGGCGGTTCTCTAGATATCCATTTCCGCGGGCTTTTTACTACTGACGCTGCCCACCGCGTGGTCATGGCTTGGTCTCTTGTGATTGGCTGATTCAATCGTATGTTCGTTGCAAGTGCCTCGTGATCCTTCCTTTATGCTTCCAATTTTGGTACAGTAGTTGCTCAATTTGGCCTTGAACCCGACTAATTCTAGCCGTCCCCCAAGAATAGCTCCCAGCTCAGCTCCTGTTGCAATATTACGAAATGCTAGCCTCCCTTATATCCATGTCGACTTCCTCAAGTACTGCCTGGGCCGTAGTAATAATAATAATAAATATGAATACTTATTTATCGAAGATCAATAAGGGTTCAATATGTTAACAGAACTTTACAATCATTGACCGTCAAATATGATGGAATGGGGTATTTAAGTTCAATTGTTACAATACGTATGCCATTACTTTCAGCATAAAATTCGTATACTTCATTACAGCACTCGTTCCGTATGTCCTTGAGAACTCCATGCGTAGGAAGCACGCGGGAGAGCCTTTCATTGTTGACTTCGGGAGGAGATTAAACAGACACGCACACGTTTTGTTAAAGAGTCTGAAGCAGTGATAGTTATCTTTGTGGTGTTACCGCTAGCTAGCCGGAAGGATTTCACACCTTCATGTCGAGATAATATGTTTTCATAAAGTAAGGTGTACACTAATTTAATGTACACTGAATTTTCCCCGTTGTCTAGTTGATTCGCTAGTACTTGATCTCTATTAAGCTTCAGGTCGTTTGCTATCCACCTAGGCCTATGTATTTCAAGTGGTGTCGGTCTGTTGTTCCTTTCTTCAAAAGCGCATTTAAGAGTGTTTTCCGGACATTCGACACTTTCGCAAGTTCAACAAGCAGTTCCGTGACAAACTAAGGAGCCTATTTTTCTTAAACTTAAAGATTCAAGCCAATGTTTAATCTATATGGAACTATCTAAGTTAATGACGAAATTAAGTTGGTAATATCAAAATTTCTAATTAATTCGAAATATACCTGCAATACAGTTGGAAGCCCTGGTGACTTAATATATTCTTAGTTCCATCTCTTAAGGTACAGAATACAAAATTTGATTGAAGTTCAATGGATAACGTGGACGTTACATGCAGTTAGTTATTGGATCTATCAGTGCGCGTAAAATCATGTTGGCAGCAATGTCATGCATGTCTTGGTCAGAAATAATCTGACATATTATGATCTATTGTTGTGCCAATTTTGGACGAAATCCATTTGTATGTATAGAAGTTACATGCATTTTAGAATTAAACTTATCATCAGGCTTAGAATCATGTTAGCGGCATTGGCATAATATTAGTTACTCCAAATTAATCTAGAATGTCAGGTACTATACGTGTGCAAAGTTTAGAGTTGTTGGCATGCATGCATTCTGATATATTAATATAAGGGTAAAAAGTAGAGACAGCAATTATCAACAGTTGTCAGCAGCTGGTTGCTCTTAGGAATACGCATAGTGATATCTGGTTATGTACACATAGTAGACTACATACGAAATTTGGTTGAAATCCAATTGATAGTGTAGAAGTTCTATTAATTTAAAAATTTGACCTATCAGCATGCTTAGAATCATTTTGCCAACACTGTCATGTATGGCCTCCTGGAAATTAAACTGAAATATTATTGTCTATATACACTGACCGGCAAAAAAAGTGGAACACTTCAATTTTTTATGTAATTTCTTAATTTATTCCACTAAAATGTATCGGTTTTCCAATATTTGCATTATTCATGTAAATGTTCGATGGTTGGCTACAGAAAATACTGAAACATGTTTTACAACACGCTTTAACTCACAAATTTCGTTACATTTCACAAATCTAACAGTTTTCTATTTTTTACTAATGTTCCTTTGGGCTGTTTTTTATGCCAAACAAAGCAGTGTTAATTTTTGCACTGCACTGTACCGGAACACTGGTCACTAAAAACGAGTGTTTCCACCCTTAGCGTCCATGACAGCTTGTTAGGCTCATCGAAGATTGGGGGTAATTGGTGGTAATAAACCACCCTAAGAAATGTCAATTTCTATTCACGGATGTTTCAGATGTGTGTCCTAATGCGTGAAAAGCATTTAAAATGTGATTACATCTTTTTCATGCCTAATTTTATACTTTTTAAATTACTGTTCCACTTTTTTTGCCGGTCAGTGTAATTATGTGCCAATTTTGGAATAGCTCCCATGCATACCTTCAAGATATCCAACATGAGCTCAAATTTCAATTGCGGTTTTTCAGCAGTTGGTAGCACTGACTTCATTTTCATGGCCTTGAGATATTCAGATATAGATCTTTACTCATACCAAATTTGGTTTTGATTGCTTCAGCCAGACAGACATTTGCCCAGATCGGTCTCATTAGTCTACGTTTTCTTCATTTTTGCAAAATGTGGAAAGTAGGCTAAAAATACAATACCCTATCACGGTAAGCACTTCCGAGTATTTATTAACCTCGCGGCTAAACTCAGAACCTAACACGACGTAGGTCGCAAAGTGACACTTCCACTCTTTCTACTCTATGGAGTTCTCCAACGCATAATGTATCAAAATGGTGCCATTCTCAATCGATGATACCGTTTGTAATATATAAACGATATGCGAATAACGTTATTAGTCCGAATAACGGTATTGAGGGAATATTTTTCGATAGATATATTCAAATAACGTTATTTCTAGTGAGCACTACCATTTCGTTCCTGCGATAACCGGTATCCGAATAACGTTATTAGTCCGAATAACGGAATTGGGGGAATAATGTTCGAGAGATGTATTCAAATAACGTTATTTATAGTGAGCACTACCATTTCATTCCCGCGATAACCGATATCCGAATAACGTTATTAGTCCGAATAACGGTATTGGGGGATTTTTTTTGGAGAGATCTATTCAAATAACGTTATTTCTAGTGAGCACTACCATTTCGTTCCTGAGATAACCAATATCCGAATAACGTTATTAATCCTAATAACGGTATTGGAGGAATGTTTTTCGAGATATGTATTCCGATGATGTTATTTCAGGCGGGCACTACCATTTCGTTCCTTAGTTAACTGATATTCGAATAACGTTATCAGTCCAAATAACGATATTAGGAGATTTTTTTCGAGTAATGTATTCCGATAACGTTATTTCAGGTGGGCACTAGTATTTCGTTTCTACGATAACCGATATCCGAAGAACGTTATTAGTCCGAATAACGGTATTAGGGGATATTTTTCGAGAGACTTATTCATATAACGTTATTTCTGTCAGACAATACTATTTCGTTTCTACGATAACCAATATCAGAATAACTTTATATGGACCAATAACGTTACCATGCGATACAAATGACTTCCGGATATGAAACGTAACGACCACAATGTGACCAAGACCCATTTTGTTACATAATCTACCCAAACAACCATTTTCGTTACGTTAAGTTATGAAGCCTTGGGATGTTTAATGCTCTTAACAAATCTGACGACTTAGGCCGGGTTTGAACCCGTGACCATGGGCATAGAAGCTCAGCATGCTACCAACTATGCCACAGAAGCATCCTATCACTAGTTATTTTGCGAGTTGTGCAAAGGACACAAAGAGAGAATTTAAAGCAGCTATATTTTCTTTGTAAAATAATATTTTACTGTCCTGTTGATTACAAGTTTCATTAGTCCAGTCAGTAATATTTGTCGCCGTTGTGGCTTAATAACTTATCCCATAGGGCAGGCTGTTCCAGCCGAGCAGCTTGCCCGTGAGCAGCGGAGTACTCGCCGCCTTGCGTGAGTAAACCTGCAACATGCAATACAGCTCTGCTGTGGGGGGCTGCTGTCACTTCGCAGTGGATACATCAAGACTCGCAGAAAGTTCATGGACTTGTGCTATGACCTTCGCCCAGTGACGTATTGGCCAACACGCCCAGTCCCTCTCCAACCGTGCTCCGAGTAGGCTATCACTGCTGAGTACTCGCGTGTACGAATACTCAAACTCATGGATTTGGAACAGCCTGCCATAGGGATTCAGGTCTGGATATTTCGGTAATTTGGTACCGTATTCTGAGGGATATTTAAGCTGAATTCATTAACTCTTTCTTCTGTGACTTCGGAGGGACCCTCTTTCAATGTCACAATCTTATATATTAAAAATATTTATGAAATCTTAAGCCAGTCCGTCCGGCCATTCTATCCGATCGATTTCCTTCATTCTTTTTTTAAATGAAAGGTATTCATGCACAAATTTGTTATCAAGTATTACAAATCACTTAAGTTCCACCCTTCTCAAATTATTTGATTTTTTTTCAACTTTTTCCAACATTTTATCTCTTTGAAGCAATCATATCTTTGGTTCTAATTGAGGCACGTAGGTCTTTTTGGTCTAAGAACACTCAGTGACTCTTTTGAGCTGTTAACTATTCAAATCGGATGATTCTGAGGATAGTTATGCATGAACAATCGATATTACATCTCATTTTTTCAGCATTTTTTCTCATTGTAGCAATCATATCCTTGGTTCTAATTGAGTTACACAGTTCGGTTTGGCCTAAGAACACGCAGTGGATCAAGCTCTATCGTTTGAGGTATTAAATATTTAAATTGGTTGATTCTTAGGAATGTTATGAGTGACGAAGCGAATATTAAAAATATTTATGAAAATATAACCGAGTCCGTCCGGCCATTCTATCCGGTCGATTTTCTTCATTCCTTTCTTAAATGAAAGGTATTCATGCACGGATTTGTTATCAAGTATTACAATTAACACTTAAATTCCGCCTTTCTCAAATTATTTGATTTTTCAACTTTTTCGAACTTTTTCAAAATTGGAAGCAATCATATCTCTGGTTCTAATTGAGGTAAGCAAGTCGTTTTGGTCTAAGAACACTCAATGAATCAAGCGCTTTCATTTGAGCTCCTAACTATTCAAATCGGCTGATTCTGAGGAAAGTTATGAGTGAACATTTGATATTACATCTCATTTTTTCAACATTTTTTCTAATTTTAGCAATCATCTCTTTGGTTCTAATAACGGAAATTTCCTATTACACTAGCGTTTTGTATAACAATCAACAAAGCGCAGGGTCAAACGCTTCATCGAGTTAGAATCTACTTGCCTGATCCTGTTTTAGGTCATGGAATGTTCTATATTGCCTTATCCCGAAGAAAATCATTTAAGATGTAGAAGTAGAAATTAAACCTAAGGGTCGACGCACAGCGAACATTGTCTGGAAGGAAGTATTGTGAAATAAAGGTTATAAACTATTACATAATGTCGTAATTTTTTAATTCCAATACTGAAAAATAATGCTGCGCAGCAGTACGGGCGCCCTACTAGTTTGTTAAAACAGTAATTTCAATTGTCTGAAAATTGCCCAGTAGCATCCTACGCCATCGAAATAATTTGGCCACACCTGAACCAAAATAATGTCAAAGCCCTGGATAGAGTAAACGCCAGGTAGCCTACTTAAAGAAGACCGTTGGGGTATCGAAGTACGCTATTATATCAACTGGTGGGAACAACCACGTTTATAGAACATATGATACTAACACACAACCTGACCCCAACCCCAGCATGCGAGAAATTCCAGGAAGAACGGGCACAAAAGCAGCAGCAATTGACCCCGCCTTTTACCGCACACCAACCATGATAGACAACAACTACCAATCAATCCAGGAGGGACCATATTTAACAGACGAGTGCAGGTGATAGCATATGTGGATGATGTTGCATTAATTGCAAGGAACAGTAGAGCATTGGAAGAGATCTATGTCCTGTTGGAAGAAAGTGCATGAAAGTTAGCATTATAAGTGAATACATATAAAACTTAGTATATGAAGATGAGAGACTCCAGAGAGGCAAGAAGAGAGCCGTATGTTAAATCAAATGGGAACGAATATCAAACAGTAGAAGAATTCAAATATTTGGGCTCAATAATAACGGAGGATAACAGAAAATCAGTGGAAATACAAGAAAGAATAAGAAGTGGAAATAGATATCATTACGCTCTGCAAAGCATGTTTACATCCTGAAATATTAGTAGAAATACTAAAGTAAAAATTTACATTACAATACTAAGACCTGTGGTTATGTATGGATCGGAAGATTGGGTTCTGAATAGAAGAGACGAAGACTGGCTGCGAAGATGGGAAATGAAGATCTTGAGGAAAATATACTGGCCAGTGAGAAAGGAGGAAGGTTGGAGAATAAGGACAAATGTTGAACTACAAAAACTCTTCGGACAGGCGGATATTGTGGTGAAAATTAAGCAGGGGAGGATAAGATGGGTAGGACACGTACAGAGAATGCCAGGATCACGTAGTGTCAAAAAGGTGTTTATACAAAGACCGGATGGAAGAAGGAGAAGAGACGACCCAGGAGACGCTGAATAGATGACGTGGAAGACGACCTTAGGAGTCCGGGAATCAGGAACTGGAGAAGGAAGTTAGTTAGTTAGTTAGTTATTGTTGTTTTAAGGGGCGGAACTACGAAGTCATCTGCCCCTGTTAACACAGATTGAAGAATACAAATTTGGAATTGAATTTAAAATTTTGAGGTGGACGCTTAAATTTAAAAAGACCAAAAATTAATAAAAATAAATAAATAAAATTAAAAATTATAAAAATAAACAAAAATTACGGAAAAACGAACAAGTCGTTGAGTCAATTTATACTGGAAAATTTAGATTGCTGGTCCTAACCCACTCTCACTTATAAAGCGGATAACGCGATCTGCAGCCACCGCGTCATCGGCTAATATAAGTTTGAGTGTCATCTGCAAACCAAGATTTCTTCGTAAGTCAGCAAGAACCACACACTCGGTGAAAATGTGGGCCACGATGAAAACGGCTCCACAGGTACAAAGTGGGGGGTCTTCCCTTCTCATCATATACGCTGGAGAAGGAAGGCGGAAGGTAGAGATGAATGGAGGTAGGTGATAAAGGAGGCCAAGGTTCGTCAGGGACTGTAGTGTCGACCAGTAAGTAAGTAAGCCACGATAGAAGACAAATGGAAAACAGCCGGTTACGAACACCAGAGGGGCAATCCATGGATTCCACCACCGAATCTGCACCAGGAAGGGTTTCCACAAAGCCGACAGTGAACGTGTTTGTGCGCACAGTTTCTCCTGTTCTATTGTACCCAAAGAACTCAGCCAGTCACACATTATGCAAAGAACAAATGAAACTGACTTATTGTCTACATAAAATTTGCACATATAGTAGTTATTCAATAATTATATAATAGTTTAAGTTGTTGGTGTTGATGAATATTCTTTAAGAGCTTTGCGACATCGTCATGTAGCCCCGTGTACTTGGCTGTGTTTAGAAGCTGACTTATAACCTGTGTGACTTACGGCTTAGGTGCAAAAAACAATCCGAAATATCCGGAAGAACCAAGATTCATAGATTAATTTTGCCAGCAGTTCCGACTCATCCAAGTGTTTATCGGAGCCTTCTTACGTAGAGCCAGACAAGGCAATGTTGGAATGCTTAAATTTAATATTTTTGAACCAAATGATTTAACTAAATAATGTTATATATAACAAATGACTTCTTAATAATGTTATTCTAATTTCTAGATTATCCGCAATTTTCGATTATCCGCAGTGTTTCAATCACCGATTACGACGGATTATCGAGTCTACTGTAACAAGATTTCGAGTTTTATTTTCTGCTACGCTGATGAAAGTCACAGAATGTTTGAAACATGTATGGAAAACTGTAAGTAGTGCCTTTTGTTATTTTGTGATATGCACACATTTTCGTTGTTATTTCATTTGAGGGGCTTGAACACTGTGTGGTTGAGTGAGAGTGTACTTTTCTGTGACAGCCTGTGTTATTGTGATGGCTTTATTAGTATGAGGATTGGGAGGAGGCAGCCGCGGCCTTAGGTTAGGAACTGGAGTAGTAGAGAGGAAACCACGGAATATCACTCACAAAATGTTTAAGTGGGTATTCGAACACACCTACTCTCAGATTTGTCTTACGAAACTGAGTGTATCTAATTCCAGCCCTCAGACTTGTATTAAAGTTGTTGGATGAGCAGAAAATCACACCTGGATCTTCGATTTGATTTTTTAAATCTTTTCTATTTGCATTTGACTTCCACTTTCACTTTCACTTTCACTCGGACTTGGACTTGGCCTTGGACTTTTAATTTTAATTTTATTTTTATTTTTATTTTTATTTTTATTTTTATTTTTATTTTTATTTTTATTTTTATTTTTATTTTTATTTTTATTTTTATTTTTATTTTTATTTTTATTTTTATTTTTATTTTTATTTTTATTTTTATTTTTATTTTTATTTTTATTTTTATTCTTATTCTTATTTTTATTTTTATTTTTATTTTTATTTTTATTTTTATTTTTATTTTTATTTTTATTTTTATTTTTATTTTTATTTTTATTTTTATTTTTATTTTTATTTTAATTTTAATTTTAATTTTAATTTTAATTTTAATTTTAATTTTAATTTTAATTTTAATTTTAATTTTAATTTTAATTTTAATTTTAATTTTAATTTTAATTTTAATTTTAATAATCCATATTTTTCAAAAAGTCCTTGCGTCCTACAAATTAAGATTCATCAATTATTAAAACTTGTGTGTTTGTGTTATTAGTTAGAACGCTAATCCAAGTATCAGTTTTCAGTTCAAAATGGGTACTCTTTTGAGAAACAATTAACTTCTTTCCCTCCATTAATCACCTAATTAATTAATTTTAAATATAAATGTAAATACGCTCCATGTTTTTATATGGAACATGTAAAGAAAATCAATGTAATTGCTTCAAAACTAATGCGAATAAAGGAAATGTTGTCACAAGAACGCCAAAACAGAGAAAAGTGCAGTTGCAGTGTTGAAGTCTTAGTTGCCTGCCCCGTATTGCTAACTCCACGCAACCATTCACGCCCTAGTCTCCACAAGAGGTCGTCGTGAGCTTCCATCCTTGTTCCTCCAACACACACGCACTCGTAGACACAACCCTGTTTGAGGAAGTCACCCTTCCCTGAGCACTCCCCTACACAAGAACCCCTTCCCCTAGCAAATGAATCACCGGAAAGTGTGGCGATTTAAAAAATATGCAACATGTTTGCAATATATTACAAGAATATATGATTTTGTGGTCTATCAATTATGATAAGCTAGAAATGAACACGTTCAATGAGGCTGCTTGTATGCGCCGACTCAGATGGTGGGGTCATGTGATGAGAATGAAGGAGGAGAGATTTCTGAGGAGCTTAAAGAATAAATGGTAAGGGAGGCAGTGGTTAGATACATAGTTTAACGGTATCCAGGTGAGATGTGAAGAAGCAGAAGAAGACGCAGTGCTGACTGCAAATTGGGGATTGTGGAATCGATTGTTCAAAAGCAGAGGCTTGCAGACTAAAATGGACGCAGAAAAGGAAAATTGTCTCAAAATACGAGATGAATAAATGAATGAATAAATTCTTTCTCTTTCTAAATTTTGAAACTCGGCAATTTTTCTAGGTTCGTGCCGTGTCTTGTGTGGGATTTCGCCTAGGAACACCAGGATAGGCTCATCAGTGGGCACTTGGTGTTCTTGCCCGCACACAGGATACGAAATAAACTTAGAAAAATTGCTGAGTTTTAATTCCGTGTCCGTGAAAACCAATATACCATCTTTCTAAAGCTTGAGTTGATTATATTGTTTGTTATAAAATACCGTGTTCGTATTATAAGCATATAAATAATAAAGGAAGTCAAATAGAAGAACAAGATGGTCCTAGAAGACTGAAGTACTAAGCCTGGAAATATGAGTGAATTCCTCAGCCCGAAGAATTTTATGTTGCTGTAGCCAGACCAAGTCCACCTTTATGGAATACTAGGAATTATTCACTTCAATGTAAGACGGTTCGTAGCACCGGTGTACCGTAAAGGGGGTTTAACGTCCTCGAGGGACCACACAAGACAAGTGCGCGTGTGCTGTTGGTAACACTGATAATGTATTCAGACCGTGCTCTCCCGCTCCCTGGAGCCACTATGAGGCATTACCTACGCTTCTTGTGTAGGCTACTATCAGCCTTCCCGCCGCAAATTAACATGCTGTTACAAACTAGATTAAAGCACAATCTAGTCTCACCTCACTTAATCGGTACTTGTACGTTTTAACATGGATTTGCGTGATAAGACCTAAAAGTGAGATGTTTTCTAGGCCTCAAGGCAACAAGTTTTCATTATTTTCCCAATAAAAGATATTGGTTGCAACAGCCTACATTATAATATGGATCTATAATGTATTTATACCTTTTCTTTATCTAAATCTGAAGTGTAAAGGCCATTTAGGCCTCCTATATGGTTACCAAGGCAACAAGTATTCATTGTTAACCTAATAATTCATGGTTGGTTCCACAGTTTAGGGGCTGTGACAACGCGGTCATGTAGCCCCGTGTACTTTGGGTATGTGTAGAATCTGTCTGATAACCGGTGTTAATTGTGATGACTATATTAGTGTGTGTTATCTGTTTTCAATTCAAATGAGGTCTGCAGACATTGCATTTTTTCATGTAGTTCCTACTTTTGCCGCCACACGTCACCGTCAACGACTACTAGTAGTTCAGAACTAGATTACCGGATGCCACCGCAGTTAGCTCCTGGCGACGAACGTCGGAACCTAAGAGCGTTTGTCGATTGTTTTACCTATATATAATTTATCTTCATGCAGGTGTAATTAGTGGAAGGTTCTTTAACATGCCATAGATCTATGACATGGGACCGCCGGCTTTACTTCTCCTCCGAAGGAAGGCATACTGAGGGATTTTGAACGCTCTTAAAAAAACCTTTAAAGAAAGAGAGAGCTCTACTAGTTTATCGCGTAGATCATACTACAAGAATTTTCGACACCATTAACTTTACCCTGTTATATATAGTTATATATAGAATTTAGAAATAATTTTTCTCTTTGATTTAATTTTAGAACACATCATACATGTATCACCATATTAACGTAAAGCAATTTCTGTAAGGACGTCCGTTTTTATTAGACTTAGGCCCTACTAACTATTCAAGATATATTTTAGTATAATAATTAAGTATTGATGGTAATCTCTTATTTTAAGCTTGAGCTTTATATATTTATTTGTACTTACAACCATTCACTTTTCTCTTGACATTTAATCGTAAGCTCATGGTGCTACTCTCTTCAGTAATTAGTTATTGTAAAGCATCTAACATTGTTGAAAGTATGGCAATGTCATCAGATATCATTGATAACTCAATTTACCACCACTCTTTGATTCATAACGGAGAAAGAATGCAACCTTGGGGAACTCCCTTGATACTTCTTCAGGCAGCCGAACATCAGCGCGATGGTTCCAGGGCAGATTTCCAATTAATCGGATGTTGCGTCCATATCTCAATGGTTTATTACATACCAATGCATTAGACTGCTAAGTTGATTAAATAAAATTAAAGCTAAGTGTCTTCCCCTTTTACAGAAATAAGGAAAGATTAGAAGCCATTTTTCAGTGTTGCCTTAGTATTATATTAATTGAACTGATCTTCAGTCGGTCAACACGAGTGTATTCTATTAGATTGGGCGGGGATTAACAATACATTTCCCAGTGCCTGTAATAAATTGCATTAATTATTCATACACTTAATAAAACACTTCAGATCAAACACGCGTGTAAAAATCATTGTTTCGTATTAATACAAATGTGTGAGAATTATTGTTTCAATTAATACAAATGTGTCCCTGGGTATCCCACACCCATTCGGGTGTCTACTAGGTGATGGAGATATTCTTCGCACCGATGTCCTCCGTATCATTTATATAATAAATGTGCGCTCGAGGATTGCGTCTTGTTAATGATTCAGAAAAGCCGTCAGGTCTAGAGGAAAAATATCTGTTCGAGGAAGACGGAGTAGTAGTGCCGCTGTTCCCTAAGGGACGATTTTAAAACTCATATCGTCCCTTAACCCTTGAGAACTGGCGTGAAAAATTATTTCACGAGGAATGGTGCCCGGTCATGACCCTAGTCTGTCACTCCTTCTTTGTCGTGATCGTACTTATTTTAATGTAGTAATTTTACACCTGGGGTCTTCCTATGAACTATTCCCAATATAAAATGAAGTTTATTTATATTTTTCAAATTTAACTGCAGAAAAATGGCAATAATTTTCGTAACAGTATAATTGGCCTTGATAGTGGCTGCAAATCAGTTATCTATTTTTTTTTTTTGAAAAAGGATCTGATGATCATGTTGTTAGACCAAAAACATGGATCAACAAGAACGTGAGCTAAGTTTTACAGATTTTCCCGACAAACGTAAGCAGAAAATTGTTACGCTAGGACTGGCGCCATGGGTAAATCTGACCCCACCGTAAATAATATAGAAATAACTTGAGTGTTTAAAAAGCTATGGACATGTTTCTTTTGTAAGATGACGTTCAAAGCTTGGAAATACGGTAGAGTCAGCGACAGGAAATAAGGGCTGACCAAAACGAAAATGTGGAGCATTATTTTAGCCCCGGGTCAAGAATACCCATGTACCAATCCTCGCGGGTTAAATTGCAACACCGCGTATTTGAGAATGCACTTCTTTACCATTATATTCCTTACGATTGGTCAAGCCTCCCAGCCGTGTGTGGATGTGCTGTCCAACAGAACAATTCATGCTAGGTTCCGTCCTATAGAGAAGGATCTCACTGCAGTACAGCAATACGCTTTCTTTAGAAATCAAAATATATGGACGAATGTTCACTGTCCTCAGGTCAGCTTCCACTCTAGGTTAATTTGGAGTAACTTATATACATCAGAGCTATCAACATGATTCTAAGCCTGCTGATAAGACCAATTTGTAAACATATGTAACTTCTATACTATCAATTGGATTTCAACCAAATTTCGCATGTGCTATGTGTACCATAACAGATATGACTATGCGTATTCTTAAGAGCAACCAGGGCTGACAACTGTTAATAAATTCTGTCTCTATTTGTTTTACCCCAATACCAATATATCAGAAAGTATGCAAGCCTACAGCTTTAAATTTTTCATACGTATAGTACCTGACATTCTAGATTATTTTGGAGTAACTAATTTACGTCAGTGCTGCCAACATGAGTCTACGCCTGCTGATAGCTCAAATTTTAAAATGCATGTAACTTCTATACTAACTTCATCCAAAATTGGCACAAAAATAGATCATAATATTTCAAATTATATCTGACCAACACATGCATGGCATTGTTGCCAACATGATTTTACGACGGTTGATGGATCCAATGTATAATTGCATGTAACGTCCGCGCTATTCATTGGACTTCAAACAAATGTTGTATTCTGTACCCTAAGAGATCGAACTAAGAATATATTCAGTCACCGGGGCTGCCACTGTAGTTTTCTCTTAGGCTACATTATGCCAGGTATATTTCGAACTAATTAGAAATTTCGATATTACCAACTTCATTTCGTCCATATAGATTAATCAGTGGCATGAATTTTAAATTTTAAGGAATGTAGTCATGGAACTTCTTGTTGTTATTTAGTTAGCTCAGAATAAAAATGAAATAATAATGCTAAGTTAACACTTGAGGATATTAGTTGGTTGGTTGGTTCCTTGGTTTAGGGGCTGCGACAACGCGGTCATGTAGCCCCGTGTACATTGAGTGTGTGTAGAAACTGTCTGATAACCGGTGTTAATTTTGATCACTGTATTAGTGTGTGTATGTGTTTTAATTCAAGTAAGGGCTGCAGACGTTCAAATATTCCAATTAGTTCCTACTTTTGCCGACAAACGCCACCGTCAACGATGAACTAGTTCAGAACTTAGTCACCAGATGCTACCGCAGTCGGCTCCTGACGACCAAATTGGTAACCAAGAACGTTAGTCAAATGTTTAACCTATATATAATTTAACTTCACACAGGTGTAATTAGTGGAAGGTTCTTTAGCATGCCATAAATCTATGACATGGGACCTCTAGCTTTACTTTCCCTCCGAAGGAAGGCATACTGAGGGATTTTTAACGTTCTTAAAAATCCGACGACATCATTCCATCATCCGTAAAGAGAACATTTGCACTGAAATGAGGATTGACACATTGTTGGATGAACCATTCGCAGAAGTGTACCCGTGGAGGCCAATCAGCTGCTGATAGTGCCTGCACACGCTGTACATGGTACGGGAACAACAGGTTCTCCCGTAGCACTCTCCATACAGTGACGTGGTCAACGTTACCTTGTACAGCAGCAACTTCTCTGACGCTGACATGAGGGTTATCGTCAACTGCACGAAGAATTGCCTCGTCCATTGCAGGTGTCCTCGTCGTTCTAGGTCTTCCCCAGTCGCGAGTCATAGGCTGGAATGTTCCGTGCTCCCTAAGACGCCGATCAATTGCTTCGAACGTCTTCCTGTCGGGACACCTTCGTTCTGGAAATCTGTCTCGATACAAACGTACCGCGCCACGGCTATTGCCTTGTGCTAATCCATACATCAAATGGGCATCTGCCATCTCCGCATTTGTAAACATTGCACTGACTGCAAAACCACGTTCGTGATGAACACTAACCAGTTGATGCTACGTACTTTTGTGCTTGATGCTCGTACTGTAGAGCAATGAGTCGCATGTCAACACAAGCACTGACGTCAACATTACCTTCCTTCAAATGGGCCAACTGGCGGTGAATCGAGGAAGTACAGTACATACTAACGAAACTAAAATGAGCTCTAACATTACGTCAACATTACCTTCCTTCAAATGGGCCAACAGGCGGTGAATCGAGGAAGTACAGTACATACTAACGAAACTAAAATGAGCTCTAACATGGAAATTAGGCGTTTCCGGACACATGTCCACATAACATATTTTATTTCTTTGTGTGTGAGGAATGTTTCCTGAAAGTTTGGCCGTACCTTTTTGTAACACCCTGTATATAATAGATGAGACTTTCCAAGTCGATTTGCTCGTAGAAATATGGAATATAGCTCTTTTAGCGCGTATCCATGCTGAAGTGGGAACCGAACCCCGCGTTTTAAGGCCCTAAAACGAACGGTTTTCGAGATATTGCCAGAAAACTATCCCCGGTCTGCGAAATTTGAGCGGTTGCCATAGTAACGTTGGTCTGTTTCTCAGAGGGAACACAGTTATTTGGGAATATCTCCGAAACCGTTCATTTTAGGAACTTAAAAAGTTTGTTTCGGGGTCCCTACAGGACCTCCGAGTATTGTTTCGTATCTGGCGGCTTAAAATGAGCTAAATCCGAACTTTGTACCGACTGTCATTGCTCAGTGCCAAAGGGCCGAAAAAGGTCACTTACAAATTGAATTTTCAAAAACCTTTTCTTAGTGGGCCTCTACATACTCGGATCAATCAACATGCAAAATTTCAGCTTTCTAGGTCTAGTGGTTTGAGCCCTGCGTCGATGAGTCAATCTTGGATGGTCAATGCCAAAGGGCCGAAAAAAGTCACTTAAAAATTGAATTTTCAAAAACCGTTTCTTAGTGAGCCTCTACATACTCGGATCAACCAACATGCAAAATTGCAGCTTTCTAGGTCTAGTAGTTTGAGCCCTGCGGTGATGAGTCAATTTTGGATTATCTATATATATAAAAGAAAGTCGTGTTAGTTACACTATTTATAACTCAAGAACGGCTGAACCGATTTGGCTGGAAATTGGTGTGGAGGTAGCTTAGAACAAGGAGACGGACATAGGATACTTTTTTTTTATCCCGTGGTGTGACATAAAACGTCAAAGACAATACAAGTCACCATAAAACGTAACGCAAATGACAGCTAAGGCAAGTCGTTTCCAGGCAACAGTAGCTCTTGACGAGACACGGCCGACTGGATGCAAGTAGTACTCTCCACCACCGGTATAGAAAATGAGGCTCTTAACATGAAATCCCGTTAGTTACTAAACGTAGTTTGTATAAAAAAGTCAACCCCTGGCACTATCCAGCCCATGACGGGCTAAGGCCGACCAAGCGACCGCTGCCCAGCCATTCGGCCTGCAGATATTGGGGTGACGCGTGTTCAGCGCGTCGGGTCCCCTCGGCCATTAATCTTGGTTTTCGTGATCGGGACGCTGTCTCACTGTCAGACAGCTACTCAATTGTCCTCACGAGGCTGAGTGCACCCCGTTCCAACCCTCACGTCAGTTTTAAAATCCCTGACGGAGCTGGGGATCGAACCCGGGGCCTCCGGGTGAGAGGCAGGCGCGCTACCCCAACACCACGGGGCCGGCAAACGTAGTTTGTATAGCGGTAGTAAATCCAATTTACAATAGATGGCGCGAGTAGCTTCAACAAAATGGCGTGCGTTTGTTTCAATCAAGTTCCACATGCGTTCATATACCATTCATCCCATTGCGATGAAACTTGTGTGAGATGTTCTGTACACTTCAGGTAAAGTTTCTGGCTGAGTAAATCCACTTAACAATTGGTAGCGCACGAGTAGATTCAACAAATGGGCTACGACGGGCGAAGCGTTTCAAAATAGTCCTGTATGCGTTCACATACCATTCGTCCGATAGCGATGAAACGTGGTTGAGATGTTGTGTAAACTACAGGCAAGGTTTCTGGCTTAGTAAATCCATGTTATAAAAGGTAGCGCACGAGTAGATTCAACAAATGAGCGACGACGCGCGAAGCGTTTCAACAAAGTCCCGTATGCATTCATATATTATTCATCTGATAGTGATGAAACATGGGTGAGATGTTGTGTACACTTCAGGGAAGGTTTCTGGCTTACTAAATCCACTTTAAAATATCTATCGCACAAGTAGATTAAACAAATGAGCGACGACGCGCGAAGTGTTTCAACATAGTCCCGTATACGTTCATATACCATTCGTCGGATAGCGACTAAACTTACGTGAGTTGTTGTGTACACTTCAGGGAAGATTTCTGGCTTAGTAAATCCACTTTACAATAGGTATCGCACACGTAGATTCAACAAATGAGCGACAGCACGCGAATCATTTATACTAAGTCCCGTATGCGTTCATATACCATTCATCCGATCGCTATGAAATTTTTGGTGAATTGTTGTGCACCTTCCAGGAAAGGTATCTGACTTAGTAAACCCTTTTTACAATAGGTAGCGCACGAGTAGATTCTACAAATGAGTAACGGCGCACGTACCGTTTAAAAATAGTTCCGTATGCGTTCATATACCATTCATGCGATTGCAATGAAATTTGGTGAAATGTTGTTTCCACTCCCGCGAAGATTTCTGATTTTGTAATTCCATTTTACAATATGGTAGCACACGAGTAGATTCAACTAATGAGCGACAGCGCGTGAATCGTTTCAACCAAGTCCCGTATGCGTTCATATACCATTCATCCGATTGTGATAAAACTTTGGTGAGTTGAGTACATTCCTGCGAAGATGTATGAATTAGTAAATCCGTTTTTCAATGGGTGGCGCACAAGTAGATTCAACAAATGAGTAACGGCGCGCGAATCGTTTATACAAAATCCAGTATGCGTTCATATGCCATTCATTCGATTGCGATGAAACTTTGATGAGTTGTTGTGTACACGCCAGGAAAGGATTTCGAATTATTAAATCCATTTTACAATAGGTAGCGTACGAGTATATTCAACAAATGGGTGATGGCGCTTGAATCGTTTCAACAAAGTCCCGTATGCATTCATATGCCATTCATTTCATTGCGATGAAACTTTGGTGAGTTGTTGAGCACGCTCCCTGGATTTTTTTTGAGATAGTAAATCAATTTTACTATAGTTTAGAGGCGGTTAACGGAAAAAGAAAAAAATATTGGGAATCCAAAAGCACTTCAACAAACAAAGTTATAACGCCAACAGCTTCTTTGATTGGCATAGCAACGCATGCCGGGTACAGCTAGTATATAATAGATGAGACTTTCCAAGTCGATTTGCTCGTAGAAATATGGAATGCGCGTATCAATGCGAGGAGCAATGTTCGTGGTTTCCACTTCTATGAAGTGGGAACCGAGCCCCGCGCTTTAAGGCCCTAGAACGAACGGTTTTCGAGATATTGCCAGAAAACTATCCCCGGTCTGCGAAATTTCAGCGGTTGCCATAGTAACGTTGATCTGTTTCTCAGAAGGAACACAGTTATTTGGGAATATCTCCGAAACCGTTCATTTTAGGAACTTAAAAAGTGTGTTTCGGGGTCCCTACAGGAACTCCGAGTATTGTAATTCGTATCTGGCGGCTTAAAATGAGCTAAATCCGAACGTTGTACCGACTGTCCTTGCTCAGTGCCAAAGGGCCAAAAAAAGTCACTTACAAATTGAATTTTCAAAAACCGTTTCTTAGTGGGCCTCTACATACACGGATCAACCAACATGCAAAATTTCAGCTTTCTAGGTCTAGTGGTTTGAGCCCCTGCGTCGATGAGTCAATCATGGATGGTCAATGCCAAAGGGCCGAAAAAAGTCACTTACAAATTGAATTTCAAAAACCGTTTCTTAGAGAGCCTCTACATACTCGGATCAACCAACATGCAAAATTTCAGCTTTCTAGGTCTAGTGGCTTGAGCTCTGCGTCGATGAGTCAATCTTGGATTGTCAATGCCAAAGGGCCGAAAAAAGTCACTTACAAATTGAATTTTCAAAAACCGTTTCTTAGTGAGCCTCTACATACTCGGATCAACCAACATGCTAAATTTCAGCTTTCTAGGTCTAGTGGTTTGTGCCCTGCGGTGATGAGTCAATTTTGGATTATTATCATAGATGACACTTTTCAAGTCAATTTGCACGTAGAAATATGGAATATAGCTCTTTTTGCGCGTATCAATGCGAGGAGCAATGTTCCTGGTAACCGAACCCCGTGTTTTAAGGCCCTAAAACAAACGGTTTTCGAGATATTGCCAGAAAACTATCCCCGGTCTGCGAAATTTCAGCGGTTGCCATAGTAACGTTGATCTGTTTCTCAGAGGGAACACAGTTATTTGGGAATATCTCCGAAACCGTTCATTTTAAGAACGTAATAAGTGTCTTTCGGGGTTTCTACAGGACCTCCGAGTATTGTTACTCGTATCTGGCGGCTTAAAATGAGCTAAATCCGAACTTTGTACCGACTCTCCTTGCTCAGTGCCAATGGGCCGAAAAAATGTCACTTACAAATTGAATTTTCAAAAACCGTTTCTTAGTGGGCCTCTACATACTCGGATCAACCAAAATGCAAAATTTCAGCTTTCTAGGTCTAGTGGTTTGAGCCCTGCGTCGATGAGTCAATCTTGGATTGTCAATGCCAAAGGGCCGAAAAAAGTCACTTTCAAATTGAATTATCAAAAACCGTTTCTTAGTGAGCCTCTACATACTCGGATCAACCAACATGCAAAATTTCAGCTATCTAGGTCTAGTGGTTTGAGCCCTGCGGTGATGAGTCAATTTTGGATTATATATAATAGATGAGACTTTCCAAGTCGATTTGCTCGTAGAAATATGGTATATAGCTCTTTTTGCGCGTATCAATGCGAGGAGCAATGTTCGTGGTTTCCACTTCCGTGAAATGGAAACCGAACCCCGCGTTATAAGGCCCTAAAACGAACGGTTTTCGAGATATTGCCAGAAAACTATCCCCGGTCTGCGAAATTTCAGCGGTTGCCATAGTAACGTTGATCTGTTTCTCAGAGGGAATACAGTTATTTGCGAATATCTCCGAAAGTGTTCATTTTAGGAACGTAAAAATTGTGTTTCGGGGTTTCTACAGGACCTCCGAGTATTGTTACTCGTATCTGGCGGCTTAAAATGAGCTAAATCCGGACTTTGTACCGACTGTCCTTGCTCAGTGCCAAAGGGCCGAAAAAAGTCACTTACAAATTGAATTTTCAAAACCCGTTTCTTAGTGGGCCTCTACATACTCGGATCAACCAACATGCAAAATTTCAGCTTTCTAGGTCTAGTGGTTTGAGCCCCTGCGTCGATGAGTCAATCTTGGATGGTCAATGCCAAAGGGCCGAAAAAAGTCACTTACAAATTGAATTTTCAAAAACCGTTTCTTAAAGAGCCTCTACATACTCGGATCAACCAACATGCAAAATTCAGCTTTCTAGGTCTAGTGGTTTGAGCCCTGCGTCGATGAGTCAATTTTGGATTATATATAATAGATTATAATAATTAAAATAAATTAAAATGTAAAAGCACATAAAACTAAAAATTATTTTTGCCCTATGAAGGGCACCACGACTGCAATAAGGAACTGCATCAAGTCTGGAGGTCGGAGGTTTGAATTCCGTCGCTGTTGGCGGCTATCATAAGTGTAGATATTCTACGAGTCTTTCCACACTACTTCAAAGTTTATGCCGTTAATTTCAAGTCCCATTCCGGACCCTAATTATTACAGACACACACCTTACTAGTATACTACAGTTACCACAGAATAGTACATTATGCAACGAGCCTTTGATGGAAATAATGTTTATAAAACGAGCGAAGGGTCTTAATTACCATTATAGGCGAGTTGCATACGACTGTTTATGTTCGACGATAATTATAGTTTTATTACATTTTTTAACATAAATATTCATAAATATCTGTGGGATTCAGTAACTTCAGTTAGTGAACAGAGCGCGCTGGGTGGTTTGCTGACTGAACAGAGCGCATGCGTGGGTCAAAGAATTTCGAAAGCAGAGACCATTTAATTTGCTTGGCAATGCTATTGTTTACAGCCTGCATGATGTCTTGTGACGATCATAACTAGCATTCACTAATATTGTCACCGAAGTCGTTTGGAAGCAATGCGCTGTGTAGAAATTGGGCTTGGGGATATTAAGGTACAGTACTATTTCTTGTCTCATATTCACCAGTTTATTTATGCGAACATAGGGTCGGTGAACTTTCCATGTCGGTAATTTATATAGAAGGATGCTGTGTTGGTAACTTCTGGACGTAGATTCATACATTTCTTGCATATGTCACAGTATTTTCTTGTTACCGTAAAGGTTCGAGCTGATTTTGTCTTTGTTTTTGGGATTACAACTACAATGGTTGATCCGATATCCAATTTGAACTTTCAAATCATGTAATTCATGTCCGACACGTTGGATTTTGAGCACATGCGCGAAACTATCCTTACCTAATTGGTCCATGAATGAACTCTGATTGTCTGGAGAAACTGTCTCATAATGAAGAATAGTACTATAATGACCCTCATTATGATAAAGTTTTCTGACATATAATTTCGACATCGTCGAACACAAACATACGTTATGAGACAAATTGAACATATACCCAAGTACACGGGCTTGATAACCAAAGTGTCACAAACAATACGTATTAACAACTTAAAGAAAGTAATATGATATTCGTCTGTCCCCCAACTCAATGTTTGAAGGGCCTTTAATTAACCAACTTAAATAATCATCCCTTGCTAAATTTGAGCTATGAAGATACTCAAAAGCGCCGAAAGTGTCTTTAAATTTGGTGTCGCGAAGTAATCGTTCCCGTAACCTTTCGTGAATAGAATTATCTTTGTGCCATAGTTAATCCTATTTACGGCGTGTCTTTTACACTGTATCAATGTTCCTTTTTAAATAATAATGTGCTATTGCTGAAAGGAGAATGACTGCGTTTATTGTCTTTCATCACGAAGACGTCGGAACTTACACCACTTTTGATGTCAAGGGTTGAGTTGATATTGAAATAGTACGCGTGATGGCTCTGGGGGATTTGACTCGGTCACACGAGGGCAGCGGCCACATTCCGAGAGCAAATCGCAGTATCCAGATGTCAAAGAGAGAATCTTTCTGATGCTTTTCACTAAATTATTACAATTATTCTCTAGACCACCCACCCCTCCTTAATGACCACAGTACACCGTTACAGTAATGGAGATCTCAGGTTAGAACTCAACACTGACTGTGTCCATTCTGAGAATAGCTTCTCCGACTCCGTGGGTAATGGGTTAGCTTGATTGGTTTTAAAAAAATACGAGCCTTACAGTAGTCGCATATGATATGTAACATCTGACATGTTAGCCTACTATGAAATTGAGATGAAATATTGGCTATGTGAAGTCAATTTTTTCGGCTGTACTCCTCCAGTTTTTAATTTTTTCTCACGTTTCTTTTGTCGATAATTTCGCATATATTTTGCTATGGATTTACCCATCTCTGAAATTCACAAAATCATGCAAAAAGAGGCACGTCAACCCGACTCCTACAACACCTCATACAAGTCCCTAGAATTATTGGTTCGCGAGATATTAAAAAGCCGATGACCCCTTAGTTGAGGGTCCTTTGGTTAAATTAAGAGGGGGTAGAAACACGGGGGGGCGTCACCCCGACTCCTAGGACACCTCATACAAGTCCCTAGCATTATTGGCTCGCGAGATATTAAAAAGGCGATGACCAATTAGTTTTGGGTCCTTTGGTTAAATTAGGGGGCTATAGGAAACGGGGGGGGGGGAGGGGGTGACCGTGAGTCACTTTGAAACAGAAGATATGTCCGTAAATGTTATCTTAGCTGCAACCTGGAAGTTTCAAAGTTTCAAAACGACAGAAAACCATATTGTCAGGTAAACATGTGAGGAATATTTCCCAGTAGACAATTGGAGCCATTTATTCCAAAAAGAACCTTTTTATTAGTATAAGATTAACATTGTATTTGCCCTTTGAAATTTTACCCAGACACCTCATTGCCTACCACAAGATAACACCTCAAGTACCACCAGCCAACACCTCAAGTACCACCAGACCCTCAAGTACCACCAGATAACACCACAAGTACCACCAGACACTTCAAGTACCACCAGACTACACTTCAAGTACCACCAGACCCCTCAAGTACCACCAGACCTCTCAAGTACCACCAGACAACTCATCAAGTGCTACCGGAAAACGTGTCACGCATCACTGGCTGATAAACTCTACTATAAGTTGAGCGTTTCTCAGGGCCGTAGGTGTTGAAACTGATACTATTTTCGTTCTGCATCGCATTGGAATACTCATTTCCACACCACCATGAGGTAGAGTACTTGGCGCGTTTTTTTTTAACGTGGTTTCCCCGGTAGGCCTAGTCCACGGTTACTGTGGCATTTGAGGTGGTCCACATTGAAATTCGGGTTCTTTTCCTTCTGAAAGTGCGTTCGTTCCGCTGTTAACTACTGGTAACGTTTGGTTATCTGTTTGTTGGTGATAACGAGAAGAAACATAGAAATTATAATCACGTGCGTTATTACTATATTTTCTAAGTATTTCAGTTGAGTGTATTAATTCTTCACTCTTGTGTGTATTCTGGACTGACACAGAGCTATCACCTCAACATTAGTATTCCTCTTCATGCAATTTCCACTTGTGATTATATTTCTCTCTCTCTTTTTCTATCTCCGTCTTCTTGTTCTCATTTAGATGTGTCACAGAGTTGACGCTTATCTGGTAGCTGAAACATGTCAGAATTCTCCGTTATATTCATTCAACATGAACCCATACACTAGAGCTCGAACTATTGTACACTAGGGTATTTTTTAAAGTAATACACACACAGAAAGCCCATAACCATTGTGATAGTACATTGTCATTTTACTAATTCCATTGCGGTAGATTTGTAATGAACGGTGGTTACCCTGAGAGACTATCGATGCCACCCACCTCTTTCCAAAAACAAAGCTTGTTCTTGCGGAGAAAGGTCAAAACAGAACTTAAAACCACACAAACTCCCCATTAGGGTATTGAAGGATACAGCAGTCTCACAGCCAATGGGGGGCCAGTTATGGTCACGTAACCTCCTCACTAACATGGCGCCTTATAGCGACATACCGAGACTACTGTATGGCACACACACATATGACATCTGTTAATAAATTAGTACCTACCGATTCTCAAAACACTTACTGATCCTCTGTTGGAAAGTTACCTCACAAAAAATACTTATGACTCGCTTTCTTAGAGGGGCAGATGACCTCGCTGTTCCACCCCTTAAAGCAATAATAACTAACACACCAGCTGCAAGCATCAAGAAAACGGGTTTGGTTGGTTGGTTCCTTAGTTTAGGGGCTGCGACAACGTGGTCATGTAGCCCCGTGAACTTTGGGTGTGTGTAGAACTTGTCTCATAACCGATGTTAATTGTGATGACTGTATTAGTGTGTGTTATATGTTTTCAATTCAAGTAAGGACTGAAGACCACTGCAGACATGGATTTTTTTCAAGCAGTTCCTACTTCTGCCGTCAAACGCTACCGTCAACGATTACTAATTTTTAAAGTCCTGAACTAGTAGTCGTTGACGGTGGTGTTTGGCAGCAAAAGTAGGAACTACTTGAAAAAAATGCAATGTCTGCAGTCCTTACTTGAATTGAAAACACATAACACACACTAATACAGTCATCACAATTAACACCGGTTATCAGACAAACTCTACACGAACCCAAAGTACACGGGGCTACATGACCGCGTTGTCGCAGCCCCTAAACTAAGGAACCAACCAACCAAACTAACTAAACTCACTTTCTTGATGCTTGCAGATGGCGACGTCGTTCACTGAAATATTGAATCTGACAGGCACATACGGTAGGCCAGCTGGTTCTTGTAGACCAATACAATATTCCAAATGACACAAAAACATATCTGGAACGGCCATACGACTGGTTTGAAGTTCTCTTTTGACCATTGGCCACAAGAACAGGCATTGATTTTGGAAAGAGGTTGGACGGCATCGGTAGTCTCTCAGGGTAAACATCGTTCATAACAAATCTAGCGCAATTGAATTAGTTAAATAATAATGTACATCACTATGGTTAAGGGCTTATTGTTATACGCATGGTTTGTTGCGTTCGTTTCATTGCCCACTGAGATAACACTAATAGAGCGATCAAATAGCCATCTTATTAGCTATTTGGAGCGATTATCTAGACGTGGCTGAGGCGCAGATGACCTCGTAGTTCCGCCCCTTAAAACAACAATAGCTAACTAACTAACTACACTTCAGCAAATGGACGTCATCCTACCAGCTACTTCTAATGAACACTCGACTGTCATACATGTTTAACAGAACACACGTTGGTTAAACATCCATCAACACCACCAACCAGGAGGTGTGATTTCAGCCTGTCTGTCTGCGGATACCATCTGCATGCTACAAGAGATGCTCCACGTGGTTACCACATGCTTCGGCTCTTCTTCGCAAGGAAGAATCACGCCTGGCTGCTCGCGGATGTGGGCACACTCATTGGTCACACCCTCTAGTAGCATCTGCACGTTATCCATGGATGTGGCATACTCCAATGTCTTTAAATGTCCCCATAGCCAGAAATCCAATGGATTAAGTTCCGGCGAACCGCACAGCCGCATACTATGACTGAACATCCAACTCATGCAAAGACCTTCAACGGAAAGACGCCTGCGTCACCGAACACAATGCATCGTCCACGCGGGTAAAATGGTGCATATCTCAACAGGTATTTGTTTCCGGACATATGATTATTGGAACATTTCTTCTCGTTCTGACCTACCCCAACCCCTGTTACAATATCGGACACTTTTTTCGAAACACGCTGTATACTAGGTGTGAATTTTACCTTACCTCGACGTACCTGCAAGTTGTTGAGAGGTGTTTTTCAATTCCTTTCTTGAGATACACACAAAGTTCGGCTTACGAAGTTATACTCATTCTAAATTTAGAACAATTATGGCATCGTGGGTCCATAGGGTAAGTTTCCTATGTTTTGTAATTACCATCCAATTTACACGAAATTCCCCCCTGGGGCTCACATCTAGTGGGACGTGGGTTGGCGACCACGGGGCCCCAGCTGAGTACGGCATTGCTTCCACATACTTGTGCCAGGCTCCTCTCCGTCTTCTTTCCTGTCGACCTACCTTGGTCAACTCTTGTTCTCTTCCGACCCTGACGGTATTAGGGTATCCGAGGCCTACGGAGTCTCTTCCTTTCCCGCCTTAATTGGCCCTTGTCTCATCTTTTCTGATACCCTCCTTCTGCGAGGGGTCAACCTTCTATTCTTTACTGTTACCTCCTGCCTTGTGCTCAAGGCCCTCAAGGAGGCAGGGTGTGTGTAGCCCCACCACTTCCGGTGCACCCTAGATATTGCCACACCCTCAGGGGCTCACGGCTGGTGAGTTCGGGAGTTGGCGACCCCGGGGGATTCCTGAGCTGGGTTCGGTTTTCTCCCTTTTATCCATTACCTGTGGGACGGACCCTCTCCTCTTTCACTTTCCTATCTGCCTTTTATGGCTCTCATTCCTTCCAAGTCCCTCAATCTGCATTCTTCGAGGGTTGAGGGCATTTCTTTTCCTCCTGTCCTTTATTTGCCTTATTCTCCTTTTGGTTTCCATTTCTTCTTCTAGTATATAAGTAAGTAGTTAGTTTTAGTTATAGTTTATATTTCATTATCATCTTCACGATCACCCAAACCATTAGGGGCCGATAACCTAGATGTTCGGCCGCTTAAAACAACAATTATCATCATCATCATCATCATTACATGAAATTCTAGGATTCAGTTGTTGGTAGGAACATAAAGAATATCCCGAAATTTGAACCGTATTGAGTGGTTAGTGTTGAAAATATGATAATTTAAATAAAGAAAATTGTTGATTTTCAAAATGTTCCAGGTGCAACAATTTTACATTTTCCAACTCAATACTTTTTCATTATAGTTAAGAAGGACTAATTAATAAATTTTAGTATTATTTTTATAGTCTGGTTAGTACTTGTATGTTAAAAAGGTATTTTTTGGTACATTGTACAAAACTTACAAAAAACTTCAAAATTCCATGGCCTGGCACATCATAATTTAAAAATTTACCAACCTTTTTCAAAGTGGATACTACAAATTATGAATAATATTAAACTGTATGTGTATTTCAAATTTCAAGTCATTTTGATCAAAACTGAAAAAGTACACTTTCGAGAAAAAGCCATTTTAGTAAGCAGGCATTGAACATACCTGCCTCAGAACTTGCCAGCACCCTACATATCCCCTTCCTTGTACTTTTTTCTTTCTTCTGCCTTGGTCTTTGCCAGTCTCATATTTTTTCCTAGCAGTTTTTAGCCTACTTTCGATTTTTGCAAAAAATGAAAGTAGACTTATGAGTTCAACACAGGGCGAAAAAAGTGTGTCTGTCTGTGTGTGTGTATGTGTGTGTGTGAGTCTGTGTGTGTGTGTGTGTGTATGTGTGTGTGTGAGTCTGTGTGTGTGTGTGTGTGTGTGTGTGTCTGTGTGTGTGAGTGTGTGTACTCTGAATGTCTGTCCCCCCTATCAATTCGAACACGGTGAAACCGAATTGAACGAAATTTGGTACAGAGGTAGCACTAGTAAAGGATACCTCAGTGTCATACTTTATATCGCCGCCATCTTTACCAAAACAGAATGGCGGCCACTCAAATGTTCAAAACGTAAAATCAAATTACGGCTAAACTAATCATCCGATCTCTACCAAATTTGGTGACAACATACCTTTATATAGGACGCGTCTTTCACCCAAAATTCAAGGTCATCGGCCATGCCATTTCAGGATGGCGGCCGTGTGAATTATGCAACCATTTTAATAAATAGCTTAAGACCCACCAATTCCGATGATCGAGCCTAGGGGGGTTTAAGCTATCCTGAAGGTCGTGATCCGTTATTTATTATAATTTAATATTATAATATTATACAGTATGAGTGGCTAAAAAGAGCTGATCCGTTTGTGTCACACGACAAGATGGCAGCTGTCCTCATGCGCCTGTCTTATATTTCAGTAGTTTTAGTATGTTGTATGTGATATACCGTACTGATACAATAATATAAACTTTGTATGAAATGATCTTTAATGAAGATGTACTGCAGTGAAGAAATCGTTTATTTAAAGTCATTATTTGCCAACAGTTTGTATCTAATATGTCAGTTAAGAACACCTGACGTCATGGATACGGTTAGATCTGGGCTAGCATGTTAGTCTGACACGCAGTAGACTGGGGATCGAGTACTGCTACAGTTAGGGTTTTTTTTTCTTGAATTCTTTTACAAATGATGTGCACGAGCTTTTTCCACAGATACTGAATAAAATGTCATTTAGCTCAAAGGAGAGGATAAAGTATACACTCGTATATTAATAAAATCACAGTCCCAGCATCGCACATAAACAGAAGACATTAGAAAAAGGAGAATAGAAGAACTAGATACACGTTGTCATTAACCACAGCCTTCTTAATGCCTCTGTACGGTGCTGTCCTCTTGTGGGTTATGTGGGTAATATTGTTCCAAACATAACGCTGTGTAAATGCCTGAGCTGGCCTCCTGAAGTATGGCAATTTTGTAATACTGGTAGTTCAACTATTAGCCACGATCGCGCTCCGAATACCTTTAAACACTGCCAGCTGGATCGCCTCCCTCTTGGCTACTTTAAACTGCCTACTCATTCAACACCCATAGAACACTGCCATCGTAGTACATTACGATGGCAGTGCATAGGCGTACAAGATAAAGATTAATTCACTGATAGGTCGCAGCACCACCTACTGTGATTGGGGCGGAAGATTCTTAATTTTGCAGGCTGGCTTAATATAGAGATAAACGGACGTGAATGCATTACAATAAGTTAGTAGTTTTGTTATTCAATCATCATAAAGTATATAATATTGATCTTGACACTTACTGGCTTATTATCAATATAAAAGAAAACAAACAATTCATTGTGGTTGGGGTGATTGTTTTAGGGATGAGGACAAAGAGTCATAAAGATACCCATACATTTAGGAGAAAGTAGGCTATATGTTCTTTGCTGAACATCTTGTTTTTTGGTTATATTTGGTCCTATCTATGCTCTTATTTTTTCGCAGCTCGTCTATGTCTTTGCTTAACTTATGTACACTGTCACTTATTTCTCTGCCTAAACGGGACATTTTCAGTTTCTGAGTAGCAAGTGCACCCATATTAAATACACTTATAGCATTGTCATGTCTACTCTTTATTTTGTGGTAAATGAATGTTTCGATTTTGATTCATTGTCAACAACTTCAGAAATAGATTTGTCACTCCATCACTTCCTAATATTTACACTAGCCCGTTCACTCTTTTTAGCCTGTTTTCTTAAAAAAAAAACTGGCTTATGAGATCACCTTTTGTCCGTGTGTCTGTATGTGCGTGCGCGTGTGTGCGTGATGGTGTGTGTGTCCCCCTAATAATTTCTAAACGGCTGGAGTGATTTCAATGAAACTCGGTAAGATCAAAGCACCATTCTGGACGACCTCGACCGTGCCCTTAAAATTTTATTGTGTTTCACCAATCCAACATGGCGGCTGTGCGAAATTTCTCACCAGCATTCAGTATCTCCGAAACTATTACCGATATCACCCTGAAATTGTATTCGGTGATAAAAGGCACTACTAGAATTTCGCCCATGAGACTTTCAAAAACTGGTAACTACAAAACTAACATGGTGGCCAAGCGAATTTGAGACTTTTAAATAGACTTTTCTCGTGATTTAACCATCCAAACGTAATGAAACTTGGTACAGCAAATGTTTATACACATTGTAATGTACTGGCATCCAATTTAGTTCAATTGTTTCATAACCTCAAAATGGCGGCTGTAAGAAATATTTCACTGGCATTCCATATCTCCGAAACTATTACAGATATCACCCTGAAATTTTGTACGTTAATAAAGGGCGCTGGTACAAGTTTATCTATGCAACTTTCATAAACCTGTCAAGTAAAAAACGATCAAGGCAGCCAGGGGAATTTGAAATATTTTAATTGACTTTTCTCGTAATTTAACACTCTGAGCGCAGTGAAATGTGGTAGGTAAATAATTATACATATTGTAATGCACTGACATCTAATTTAGTTCAATTGTTTACATAACCTCAAAAAGGCGGCTGTGCGAAATTTTAAAATTAAGTTTTTAATTCTTGAGTCGTAATCATGCGATCGAAGTGAATGTTTGAGTAATGAACCTGCGCAATAATTTTTCTTTAATGGTACATAAATCTATGGCCTATACATATAACAATCCAAAATGGCGAGCATCGGAAATATTTAGACGGTTCTCAATATCTACGGATCTTTTACAGCAAACAAGCTGAAATTTTTTATGTTCATAGAGCTATGAACATAAGTTCACCTATAGGAATTTTTAGTATCCTGGTGAGCACAAATCCAACATGGCGGTGACGCGATGAATAAATATTTAAATGGACGTATCTCGCGATTTAACCATACGAGTGCAGTGAAACTTTGCACGTTGAATGCTTATACAAATGTTAATCTACTGGCATCTATTTTATTTCAATTGTTTCCATAACCACAAGATGGCAGCTGTGTGAATTTTTTAAATCTCGTTTTGACTTCTTGTGTTCTAATCATGCGATTGGAGTTTGAATACCACATGTACACAATAATCTTCATGTAACAGTACATAAATAAAATAAAAACAACCTGGCGACCATCTGAAATATTTAGACGGTTCGCAATATCTACGAAGCTATCACAACCTTTAAACTTAAATTTTGTATGTTGATTGAGGCAATTAAAATGAGTAGGATATATGAAAATAGGCTGTATAGTTCTTCACGGAACTTCTTGTTTGATTTCCTGCTCCTAGGCTTCTTGCAATGACTTTGAATGGAGTGAATTTTACACACTTCACACCACAAAACCAATAAAATAACCACAAATCAAATAAGTTAGGCTACTGCAAGTTATAAAACACGAGGCAACTTCAAAACAATAACATTTCCTTACAGACAATGTGCTTCCTGTGCCCCGTAATCACACCATCACTAAATTTGAACTCAATTCAAAGAAAGCGATCATTTCCATATTTAAATAAAAATATGAACTTACATAACATCTCAAATCAATCAAGTTTTCAACAGTAAAGTAAAGGAAAACGAAAAACAATATTTTCTAATAGTTTCTAATATGAAATGTGCGTCTGGTCACCGTATACACTGAGAGATGGCAGCACTTATGTATTCTGTACATTATCTGAGCTTTTTCCAGATATTTAAAACATAAAAATTCGAAAAAAAGCTACGAGCCTTACAGTAGTCGCATATGATGTGTAACATCTGACATGTTATCCTACTCGTATACTACACAGCTTGGACATTCTTAAAATGTTAATATACACTCCATTTTCATACTGGTACTATGATCAATGTATAGATTGAATTGGAGATAATTATGCTACTGTCACATTTGTGGCGCAGCGGCCAAGGTGTTAGTCTCTCACCAAGGTAGACCGGGTTTGATTCCCGGTCAATACATGTGAGATTTTCGAATTGAAATGCCATGTCCTGTGGTTCGCATTCCACGTAAAAGGGAAGTACCGTGGATCATGATCGTGAGATTAACGGACAGGCAAAACTACAAGCTTCCTTCCTTTTACATTAATAATTCATAATAACAAAGTGACACACAACGTCGACAGTACTCTCAAATACTGTGAGCACATTCCTCAGTAACTATAACATTCATTATTCTCAAGGCTCTCATACTGTTCGTCGCAAACAATCAAAACATGGCTTCCTACAATCATGAAATGACCTAGTCTCACATATGATGAAAATACAGCTTTTATTGCACTCATATAAAACATTCTGTTATGCATTTAATATTTGACTATTCACCCACAGCTTGACAATAATGCCGCTTACTTAAATGTCATTTGTCGTCTTTGTCCTACCCCATATGATATTCAACCTTGAACGTGAAGCTTCATAAACTGTTCAATGACTAATGAAAGTCGGTGAAACATTTGCCACTGTGCTCGTCAAACCAGTGCCTGCTAAATGCACTGCCTACTGTATTGCCATAACATTTTCGCGCTACAGAGCACACACTGCCTTGTTTCCAATACACACATTTTCAATTGTACATCCAGCTGGCAGTGCGTCTTCACTTCCGTCCGATCCACTTCCGTGGGAGAATGTTGGGAACACTGAGTGAGATGTTTTTGTTCATTTTAGAAACTAAGCAATCTCTAAGATCTAGGGAGCATTGACTTTGTGTAGCAAGTAAAAATGGCGTCGCATGTAACGGACAACATGTGATGCTAAGGAAATAAATTTATGTTATTGTATGTTTATTAAATCTTTCCTTTGGTGGAGGGCCTAACATTTGACGTCAAAGGATTAAATTGCTGCTCTACCAAGAATTGCAAGGGTTAAAACGGGGCACACTCCACAAACATAGAGCTCTACTCCAAACAAATGCTGCGATTGATCAAACTTAAGGCCACAACCACCTCTTTTCTCACCCCAATTGCAAGTTTGCACGTTATTAGCATTAGTCAGATGCCACACACACTGAAAATTCACGGTAGACAACAACAACAATTCTGTAAATGTTAAACAGTATACCTAAAATTAAGATACGAGTCTTACAGTAGTCGCATATGATGTGAAACATCTGACATGTTATTCTACTATGAAATTGAGATGAAATATATGTGAAGTCATCTGATATGTTATCCTACTCGTATACTACACAGCTTGGACATTCTTAAAATGTTAATTTACGCTCTGTTTTCATACTGGTACTTTGATGAATGTATAGAGTGTATTGGAGATATGCTACTGTCACACTTGTTTCAGCAGCAGCAGCAGCAGCAGCAGCAGCTTGTAGTTTAACGTGACCATTAATCTCGAGATCATGAGCCACGGGACCTCCTTTTTACGTGGAATCCGAACCACGGGACAAGGCATTTCACTTCGAAAATCTCACACGCAATGACCGGGAATCGAACCCGGACCGCCTTGGTGAGAGGCATACACCTAGACCGCTGAGCCACCAGGCCTCCTCCACACTTGTTTCAACAAACATCACATATTATACTGTAAATTAATGGGAGGAATGAAACCATAGTCTCTATCTATATACTGTGCCCGTCATAGTAGAATGCCAGGGTACCACCAACCGACAGATGGTATACCGGACAACCCCATCCTTCGAATCCATGACCTACGAGGATCGGATGCACTTCTTTAGGGCTAGCGCCGGCACAAGAATCCGTGATCTCTAGGGATCAAGTCTTTCGTATTGAAAATAAGTCACAGACGCCCAAAGAAGCGCACCCTCAAACAAAAAGCTAAGGAATAAAATCAATCAGACTTAGGTAAAATTCGTAAATCATTTATTCAGAGAACTCAAACCCCTATCCTAAGTCGGAGGGTTTGAAAACGGCTAGTCAGCAAAGCTAATAAACAAAAACAAAATAAAGTGATGAGGCCCTAACTGAAGTCTAAGTTAGCCCTCTCGACAGTCCTTCAGTACAAGAAATCGGAACAACAACAACAACAACAACAAAGCTTGGAATGTGGCACGTAAGATCGTCCCTAAGCAATTACAATCAGAATTAGGTAAACAGAATTATATTAACATCAAATGCAAACAAGGGCCTAAGCTATGATGGCACCAATTCACTATTTACATTTAACGTTTACATTGACTAGCTAAATCCTGTCTTAAATCAACAATACGGCGAAAAGCGTCCGTATTCAAAATTTACTACAAAAGCTATTATAGCAACCTTGCTATAAAAAAATCTGATTACAACACTAATATATTACAGAACACAGGCACATACCAGGTGCAATCGCATAAATAAATATTCACAACACTCAGTATTGTTATTATTAAAACCTTCTTACACAAATTAAGAAACTATTTGCTCTTAATTGTCATCTAGTGAATGTACATTAGGTTGGTGAATGCGTGGTTATCACCACGACGACTGACTTCACTTTGAATTTATACGGCCCACATGTTACGAACTTACGGTGCCAGTAATTCTTCGTCGATTTAAAATAGTGTCAGCTAGGTTAGAAATCATTTCCACATAGAATAAGTCAGCTCAATGCATCGGAAAGTGAATCAGAAACAACAGGTACTAGATTAAATGCATTAGGTTACTGCATCAATTTATCACGTTGGTTTAAAAAAGTTAGATCATTTGATTTATTTCAGATATTAGCAGTATATTTAGGTTCCCTACTAGATTTTATGTCGCTTGAAGATAAGACCATTAGATGCAGGCTGAATACAATTGTAAGCCTCACTCGGAGTATTTACGACAACGTGACTACACTAGTCACAATAATAACGTGAGCTAAGAATGCTCCGTTCACAAGAACACTACGTGGCAACTCAGGCCCGCGTGAACAATCATCGGTCAATCTGGCATGCACTAGTTCAGAAATACTGCCGGAATACACAATAATAAATGCGGAACTCCTATCTCCCTGCAACGTGTCCTCTAGACACTTTAATAGCATTGGTTTCTAGCCTTATACATTGTTGCAATTGGTCATTATTTATCAAAGGATCACCTTTCATCGTATTCCGAAAATACTAATCTGCCCTCTGGCAGGAGTCTGCTCGAAATGGCTGACTCAACATGTGATGTAACTCGTCATTCCTATAATAGCATCACAGCTGATAACTTGTCCTTCTGTTACAATCATTACAAAGTTCTTTGCATTCCGTGTACGGAAAAAAATGTGACGTTATTGGTCGTCTGATAAATAATCAATATTATGTCGCACTATAAGCCTCCGTGGCTTAGGCAGCAGCACGCCGGCCTCTCACGGCTTGGTCCGTGGTTCAAATCCCGGTCACTCCATGTGAGATCTGTGCTGGACAAAACGGAGGCAGACAGGTTTTTCTCCGGGTACTCCGGTTTTCCCTGTCAAAAATTTAATTCCAGCAACACTCTCCACTATCATTTCATTTCATCTGTCATTCATTTAATCATTGCCCCAGAGGAGTGCGTCAGGCCTCGGCAGCCGGCACAGTACATATCTTCGCCGCTAGATGGGGACTTCATTCATTCCATTCCTGACCCGGTCGGAGACTGGAAGCAGGCTGTGGATTTTCATTTCATGTCGCACTATAAGAATTACTATGTATCACGGGTAGAGTTCCGTTATGCGTTGGCATTGACCTTGAGTGATAACACTCACTCTAAACTGTCGGGCGGCGCTTGTGCCAAGCGCACTCAACACAGTTCGCTTGTAGCAAGTCCAAATACGTTAAGTTATTCATAGCGGATTCACATCGTATAAAGTCCTGTGGTGTGATCCTTGAATGTGGCCAATAATATACACTAGATCTAACATACTGATTTTATAATGTCCCGCGCTGCATAAAAATATACAATTTTTCGTACAGCAAATAGTCCTCAAATGAAGAGATTCTTACTCTCTTAACTTCTTTGATATCTCACAGAGATGCCTATCACATTCCTATGTACAGTTTCTGTTAGTTGAAACGTCGTGTCTATCCTGGACACAAAATAAATATTACTTTGACAACGCCTGCTCACTCGGGCTGTCTTAACTGATACGAATTTGTTTGGGGTTCGACGCTCGGTCGAATAACCTTACTATTTAACATTTTGTTTAATTCCCACTTGGAACATCGTAGCGTCAGAACTATTACTCAAATAATATCTGAATATCTTTTATAAAGGCGGAGATCAAATCTTCTATTTCACCCAATGCTACGAGTATCAAACTCAAAATTAACAAGTAGTTCCGAGAAGAAAAAAAGAGCCTACGTTTCTTAAAATTTAAGATTCATGCCAATATATACAGACCTATCTAGAATAATGACGAAACGAAGTTGGTAATACTAACATTTCTTGCAGATTGAAATACACCTGAAATAGTGTAGCCTGATAGAGTAACTTACTACAGTTGGCAGCCCTGGTGACCCTGAATATATTCTTAGTTCCATCGCTTAAGGTATAGAATGCACATACAAAATTTTATTGAAGTCTAATGGATAGTTTGGACATTACATGCTGTTTGATATTGGGTTTATCAGTGCGCGTAAAACATGTTGGGAACAATGTTATGTATGATATTATCAGAATTAATCTGAAATATTACGATCTATTATAGTGCCATTTTTGGATAAAATCCATTTGTTGGTATAGAAGTTACATGTCATAAAAAATTGAAACTATCAGAAAGCATAGAATCGTGTTGGCAGCACTGGGGTATATTAGTTACTCCAAATTAATCTCGAATGTCAGGTACTAGACGTGTGCAAGGTTTAGAGCTGATGGCATGCATACTTTCTGATATATTGATATTAGGATTAAACAAATAGAGATAGCATTTATCAACAGTTGGCAGCCCTGCTGGTTATTAGTAATACGTATAGTCATGTCTGCTATGGTACACAAAGCGCATATGAAATTTGCTTGAAATCCATTTGTTAGTATAGAAGTTATATGCATTTGAAAACTGGAATTATCAGCAGACTTAGAATCGTGTTGGCAGCACTCACTTATGTAAGTACACCAAACTAAGGTAGAATGTCAGGTACTATACGAGTGCAAAGTTTAGAACTGTTGGCTTGCATACTTTCTGATATATTGATATCAGGGTTAAAACACACAGATAGGCCTAGCATTTATTAACAGCCCTGGTGGCTCTTTAGAATACGCAAAGTTATATCTCTTGTAGTACACATAGTTCATACGAAATTTGGTTGAAATCCAATCGATAGCATAGAAGTTACATGCATTTAGAAATTAGACTCATCGGTAGGTTTAGAATAATGTTGGTAACACTGGCATCTATGGACTTCTCAAAATTAATCTGGAATGTTATTATCTATATGTGTGCCAATTTTTGAATAGTTCGCATGCATAACTTCTGAGATATACTTATAGCTCAAATTCCAATTGCGATTTTTCAGCAGTTGGTAGCACTGACGTCAATTTCAAATATGACCGTGAGATATTCAGGTATAGATCGTCACTCTTACCAAATTTGGTTTCGATAGCTGCAGCCTTTTGGGAGTTGATATGGGGTGGACACACACACAGACAGACAGAAGGTCAGTCAGACAGACGGACAGACAGACAGACAGGCACACATTTTCCTGGATCGATCTCATATGTGTACCTTTTCCTCGTTTTTGCAAATTGGAAAGTAGGCTAAAAATATTTTTAATGTTGTATAGAAATACTAATTGAAGTGAAATGCTTTATTATACCTCAATGCCTCAGTGTATGCAATTTTACTGTCATGCCGCTTTGCCCACTGTTGTCATTGACGCACAAAGAAAACATATTTATAACTATTCTAAGAGACTGCCTTTCATATTATGAAAAATGAAAATCCACAGCCTGCTTCCAGTCTCCGACCGGGTCAGGAATGGAATGAATGAAGCCCCCATCTAGCGGCGAGGATATGGACTGTGCCGGTTGCCGAGACCTGACGCACTCCTCTGGGGCACCTTTCATATTATATCGCTCAAATTTTTCCCACAGATGTGAGTGGCTTCATTTTGTAGCTTAACAACCACTTTAAAAATCGTAATGTCCAAAAAGTCCTATTAACATGGGAGATTTGAGGGGAAAACGGTGACGTTCAGCACAAAACAAGAACCAAAATGTAAAGAATGGATAAACATAGTTACGATTTAAATTTTGAACATTTTAAACTTTTCATCTAATAGCAAGATAGCAGATGGCCCATTTGCGTCGTGCAATCTACTTATAAGGGTCCTGCATGTACAGGTGATGAACGGGAAGTATAATAACTAAATTGCTAAGGGGTAACCTAGCATGCAAGCCGGTTACGTCAGTTTGCCAAGAGATCCAGACGGCCACACGCTACATGTTCCTGAGTGTTCCCGTCTAATGCGCCACATAGGGGTATGAAGCCTCACTGGCGAGCGCAGACGGCAGACGTCTATCTGGAAACACCAGTGAGTGCTTACCGTCTACCAGCCTCAACGGCATTATGACCAGCTTCTCCATAGATTAGTATAATGTCCGTGTACTCATCGATGCTGAATACACCAGCCATCGTCAATATGTTGCCAGCAGCTGTCATGTTGTTGTACCACATATGAGTCTAATAAGCTCTCAAATGCGAGGCTCCAAAAGTCAATGGGGTGCATTAGACGGGTAGCGCTGAGGAACATGCAGCTAGCGGCCGTCCGGTTGTTGTTTCTTCGTATTCTGACGTAATCGGCCTGCGTTCAGTGTGACCCCTGTGGAAATCAGTTAACAGACATCCCATACAGCATTAATGTATGCGGGACACCTAAAACTAGATTGCACGGGGCAACTATATAATAATTGTTGTACAAGATTTATGACAGGCGCAGTTATACATTGAATCCATTATTGTTTTGGCTCTGTAAGGTGTATGCTCCCTCTTGCACGTTTAATCGATTAATTGGTTGGTCGAATAATCGACTAATTGTTTTGTCGATTAATCGATGTACTTCGCTCCTTTCACTTCGCTCTCACAAAAGCAAAACATACATTTATTTAATTATAAATTTTATTGTATCATATACTTGTAAATAATGTACCTTCTTTGTGAATATAGGCTAAAAGAAGGTGAAACAAAAATGTTCCTCCCCTAAATTGTAAACGAAGGCTTCAGTGGCATAGTTGGTAACTTGCTAAGCGATTTTTTGGCTTCTACACTCAATTCTGTAGGTATTTTCAATCTAGGTTGCATTTTGTAAGTCGTTTCGATCTAAGCTGCATTTTGCGAGCGATCTCAACCTCAATTGAATTTTGTAAGGATTGACAATCTAATTTGCTTTTAAGTAAGTCTTTCAATAATGTCGGGAGTCCAGAGATTCAATAATGTCGGGAGTTCGGAGATCCGGTGAGGATTTGTGAGTTATTTTGAATTTCAATTGTAATTTGTAAGTATTTTCAACATAAACTGCTTTTTGCAAGTATTTTCAATCTAAATTGCATTTTGTATGGTAGGCATTTTGCAAATATTTTGATTCTCAATTGCATTTTGTGGGCATCTAGAATCTAAATTACATTTTGTAAGTATTTTCATCTAAATTGCTGTTTGTAGTATTGTCCATCCAAATGAGTAGTTTGAATCTACCGTGCATTTTGTGAGCATTTTCAATCCCAATTGCATTTTGTAAGCATTTTGATTTTCAATTGCACTTTGTGAGTATTTTGGATCTGAAAAGGGAGTTTTTTTTTCAATCTGAATTGCATTCTGTATTTTCAATTTCAATTGCATTTTGTAAGTATTTTGAACCTCAATTGCATTTTGTAAGTATTTCGACTCTACATTGCACTTTGGTTGATTGGCTGGTTCTTAAGTTTAGGGGCTGCGACAACGCAGTCATGTAGACCCGTGTACTTTACATTGCACTTTGTGCGTATTTTGAACCTAACCTACATTTTGTGCATATTTCTTTCAATCTATTCCTTTTGAGAGTATTTTCCTTCTAAATACCCTTTTAGAAGTATTACCTCTCTCCATTTTGTATTCTTTAATCTATGTTAAGAGGCGCAGATGACCTTGTAGTTCCGCCTCTTATAACAACAATAACTAACTAACTAACTAACTAACTAACTAAGCTTCTATGCCCAAGATCGCGGGTTCAAATCCGGCTCAAGTTATCGGATTTTTAAGAGCGTTAAAAATCCCTCAGTATGCCTTCCTTTGGAGGGGAGGTAAAGCCGGCGGTCACATGTCATAGATTTATGGCATGTAAAAGAACCATTCACTAATTACACTTGTGTGAAGGTAAATTACAGGTTAGACTTGACTAACGCTCTTAGACTCCAACGTTTGTCGCCAGGAGTCGACTGCGGTGGCATCTAGTAACCAAGTTCAAAACTAGTTGTCGTTGACGGTGGCGTTTGTTAACAAAAGTAGAAACTACCTGAAAATTGAATGTCTGCAGTCCTTACTTGAATTAAAAACAGATATCACACACTAATACAGCTATCATAGTTAACACTGGTTATCAGACAGATTCTACACTCACACAAAGTACACGGGGCTACATGACCGCGTTGTCGCAGCCCCTAAACTGAGGAAGCAACCAACCAAATTATAAATATTGAACAACAATTCAAAATGTTTGCTGAAAATTCTTCGTTTTCCTTTTTCGAAACTCGCCCCAATTTCATTGATATTTTTGTCCTCCCACTGTCACTGACTCTTATTTGGTTATTGTTAACATAAACAAGGAAGGACACTTTGTATATAATACAAGCTGTACCCGGCATGCGTTGCAATGCCAATCAAAGAAAGTGTTGGCGTTGTAACTTTGTTTGTTGAAGTCCTTTTGGATTCCCAATATTTATTTATTTTCCGTTAACCACCTCTAAACTATTGTAAAATTCATTTACTATTTTTAAAAAATCATGGGAGAGTGCTCAACAACTCACCAAAGTTTCATCGCAATGAAATAAATGGTATATGAACGCATACGGAACTTTGTTGAAAGGATTCGAGCGCCGTCACCCATTTGTTCAATATACTCGTACGCTACCTATTGTAAAATGGATTTACTAAGTCGTAAACCTTCCCTGGCGTATACACAACAACTCATGAACGTTTTATCGCAATCGGATGAATGGCATATGAACGAATACGGGATTTTGTTTAAATGATTCCCGTGCCTTCACTCATTTGTTGAATCTTCTTGTGCGCCTCCCATTGAAAAACGGATTTACTAATTCATACACCTTCGCAGGGCTGTACTCAACTCACCGACGTTTTATCACAATCGGATGAATGGTATATGAACGCATATGGGACTTGGTTGAAACGATTCACGCGCTGTCGCTCATTAGTTGAATGTACTCGTGCGCTAACAATTGTAAAATGGATTTACTAAATCAGAAATCTTTTCGGGAGTGAAAACAACATTTCTCTAAATTTCATTGCAATCGCATGAATGGTATATGAACACATAATAATTTTTAAAACGATACGCGCGCCGTTACTCATTTGTTGAATCTACTCGTGCGCTACCTATTGTAAAAAGGATTTACTAAGTCAGAAACCTTTCCTGGAGTGTGCACAACAATCCAACCAAAGATTCTTAGCAATCGGATGAAAGGTATTTGAACGCTACGTGACTTTGTTTAAGCGATTCGCGTGCCGTCGATCATTTGTTGAATCTACTTGCGCGATACCTATTGTAAAGTGGATGTACTAAGCCAGAAAATTTCCCTGAAGTGTACACAACATCTCACCCAAGTTTCATCGCTATCGAACGAATGGTATATGAACGTCGCGCGTCTTTGCTCTTTTGTCGAATCTACTCGTGCGCTAACTATTGTAAAATGGATTTACTTAGCCTGAAACTTTCCCTGGAGTGTACACAATAACTCACCCAAGTTTAGTCGCTATCGGACGAATGGTATATGAACGCATTCTGGACTTTGCTCTTCTGTCGAATCTACTCGTGCGCTAACTATTGTAAAGTTGATGTACTAAGCCAGAAACCTTCCCTGGGATGTACACAATAACTCACCCAAGTTTAGTCGCTCTCGGACGAATGGTATATGAACGTATACTGGACTTTTTTGAAACACTTCGCGCATCGTCGCTCATTTGTTTAATCTTCTTGTGCGATACCTATTGTAAAGTGGATTTCCTAAGCCCGAAGGCTTCCCTGAAGTGTACACAAGATCTCACCCAAGTTACATCGCTGTCGGGCGATTAGTATATGAACGCATACGGGACTTTGTTGAAACGCTTCGCGCGTCGTCGCTCATTTGTTGAATTTACTCGTGCCCCACCTATCGTAAAATGGATTTGCTAAGCCAGAAACCCTGCCTAATGTGTACACAACCTCTCACCCAAGTTCCATCGCTATCGGACGGATGGTATGTGAACGCATATAGGACTTTGTTGAAACGCTTCGCCCGTCGTCGCTCATTTGTTGAATCTACTCGTGCGCTACCTATTGTTAAGTGGATTTACTAAGCCAGAAAACTTACCTGAAGTGTACAGAACATCTCACCCAAGTTTCATCGCAATGGGATGAATGGCATATGAGCGCATGTGGGACTTTCTTGAAACTAACGCACGCCATTTTGTTGAAGCTACTCGCGCGCCATCTATTGTAATTTGGATTTACTACGCCTATAACTTTTCCGGGACTGTGCACAACAACTCACCAAAATTTGATCGCAATCGGATGAATTGTATATGAACGCATCGCCATTACGCATTTGTTTAAACTACTCACGCGCTATCTATTTTGAAATGGATTAACTATGCCTATAAACCTCCCAGAAGTGTTTACAACAACTCACCAAAATTCGATCGCAATCGGATGAATGGTTTATGAACGCTTAAAAGACGAACACACAGACATTCTAGCTATTTTACCCGGCGTTGCCCGGGAGGTGAATTTACTTGTTATAGAAAGATACATGCCAATATATTTCGCAAAATATATTCACTTTGTCCCTAAGTGAGTTTAAAACATAGTTCTCCAGGGCTCTGAAGTTAATCAAGTGCAATATTAACTCACTGTAAATCTAGGCGAAAAGTACTGTGGAGTACAATAGCGTACAATAACAAAAAAAAAAAAAAAAAAAAAAAAAGGCTGTATATGCACATTTCTCAAGGATCTAGTCTGACAATTACAGTACTTTCCTGATAGTCTTTATTTTTGTTGTAATGGGTGTAATTTAGACGTTTTGTTCACATAGAGCTCTTTAATTTTTAAATTATTGCATCCACTTTTTTGAAAGGAAACAATATTTAAATTATTCAATGTTTGGAATATAAAGTCATCATTCTGGAGTCAAATATACTTACGATTTTTAACCCCGCACAAATGGTGTCATTAATGAGAAATGGCTTATTCATGTACATAAGTCAGTGTGTAGGCTACTATATCTGCATATTAGTGAATAGTATTGCTGTATTTCCATGCCTATTATCTCATATTGGTCGGCTTTGGTGGCGTATTTAGTAGAATGCTGGGTTTCTATGCCTAAGGTTGCGGGTTCAAACCCAGCCAAAGTCAACGTATTTTTGAAGAGCGTTAAAAATCCCTAAGTATGCCTTCCTTCGGAGGGGAAGTAAAGCCAGTGGGCCCATGTCATAGATTTATGTGGTGTAAAAGAACCTTCCATTAACTACACTCGTGTGAAGGTAAAATTTGTAGTTTAAATTTGATTATCGCTATTAAGTTCCAACCTTCACCGTCAGGTTGTGGTAGCGGTGGTACCTTTTAACCAAGTTTGCAGCTAGGTGTCGTTGACGGTAGCATTTGGTAGCAATAGTAGGAACTACTTAAAACTGACTATCTGTAGTTATTACCTGAATTACATATAACACACAATAATACAGCCATCACAATTAACATTGGTTACCAGGCAGATTCTACACACATCCAAAGTACACGGGGCTGCATGACCGCGTTGTCGCAGCCCCTAAACAAACAGAGGAGCCATCCAACCTATCTCGCCTATTTGAAGTAAATGCAACAACGTTTAATCCCAGTTTAATATTAAATGCGATGCATTGATTGAGAACACATTGGCCTTCTTTAGCCCCTAAAATATTTCGTAAGATAAGAAATATATTCTCTAAATCCATACCGTAATGATCACTAAAATGCTATAGCGGAGTTCAGGGAATTCGTGATAATTACACCATTACACAATATCATTCGTCAGTAAGCACTAAAATGGCTAAGACGTAGGAAATCAGCAAAATGTGGGATGAACACCCTTTTTATTTGAAGTAATAATAGACCAGATATATATACAACGAACAGCACTCGTTTGTCAATAACTCAAGTTTTGTCATGGCTACCGCTAGCCTTAGTCAACACTTTATTTATATCCTCTTTGGTCGACACTAATATCTTTGGATTGTCTCTGTCCATTGCGGTACCTGGTGTCATTCTGTGTTACCACCGCCACATCGGTCCTGGTGGCAAATTGTGTTACTACCGCCGTAGCTACTGTTTGGTCCTTATCATCCAAAATCTAATCACAAAGAAAATAATGCTACTTTAAGAACAATCTGCAATAGTATGTCGAATGCAAGGTTTGCCGATGTATTTCTTTTTTAATTTCATTTCACTATTACGACCCCTGTTAATAAAAGAGATACGGTTTCAGATTTTTATTGCGTTCAAATTTCCAATGTTTTTATCGTACTTTAGATAATAAATGGTGTGGCCACTGCCTGCTGGATTGCATCCCTCCTGGCTGCTTTAAACTGCCTGCCCATTAAACAAGATTACAGTATTGGTTTATGCGTACAACCTCGTTTCCAAATATAGGCGCTGTGTTCGCAGCTTTTTCAAGTCACTGTTACAGGCATTTGTTTTGTATTGATGTTAATGGTGAAGTTGTGTTTTGTATTTTTTGATGGCGTATTGATGTGTGTGCTTTTGTAAATCAGAACAGGTCAAGTTTGAATGCCGAGGAATCTCATTTCATGAGTTACCATCTGACAATTCACTGGACTTATAAATACACACTAATGCAGCCATCACAATAAGACGGGTTATCAGACAAATTCAACACACCGCCAAGTACACGGGGCTACATGAGCACGATGTTCCAAAGCCCCTAAAGTAATCAACATCCCTTTCTTCGGCGGCCGGAGGCATTTCTTTTCCCTGTCTTTTATTTCCCTTATTCTTTTATTTTCATATCGTCTAGTATGTAAGTTAGATTTAAATTATTTGGAAGTAGTTGTATTTTTTAATCATCCCTACCGTACAATTACGGGAAAATGAGCTAGACATTTCGCCTCTTGAAAACAATCACCTCCACCACCATGTATGTTTCGCTTTCCTTTAAACTGAAAATTTGCCCGTAAGTATGTGTCTAAATTAATATCATATTTGCAACCGCATTGCCCACCAACAGCTGAAAGTGACCTTCTGCCAGCAAAGAGTTAAGCACAATTTCAGCCCTAAGTATCTGGCATCACCTTGGACCGTTCCATAACCTTCAAGAAACACTTGGAATACACAGGCCAAAAACTCAAATCGCGGAACAATATCATGAGGAAATTGGCTGGCACATCATGGGGTGCTGATGCAACTTCACTACGCACGACTGCCCTCTCCATGGTTTATCCTGTAGCAGAGTATTGTGCCCTAGTGTGGCACGGTAGTGCTCATACTAAAAGGATGGATGTTCATCTGAATGAAAGTATGAGGGTCATAACAGGTACACTGAGATCCACCCCCAACTCCCTGGTTAAACACTATCAGTATCATATCACCTCCAGACCTAAGACGACAGGAAACAACAGTACGTGAGTGGAGAAAGGTACATCAACAAAATCACCTACAGGATCTCCCAATTCATGAAGTGCTTAATGATCTTTCCTCCAGTCGTCTTATTAGATCAAGGAACCCAATATGGCATAACATACCTGACATTAATTGCACGGAACAATGGCGCCAAAACTGGAAGTCTGCTCCTGTGAGACATCAAGGTATTCTAGATCCTACTATAAGACTTCCGGGATTTAACCTGAAGAGAAACCAGTGGGTAAAGTTAAATCGCCTAAGAGCAGGTCACGCCAGATGTAACGCCATGCTACATAAATGGGGACTTCATGATTCTCCTGCCTGTGACTGCGGAGCTCCTCTTCAAACCGTAGAGCATATTATTCAATAATGTCCGATGAGGAAGTATGCTGGATCACCTCAAGATGTTATTTCTGCTGCATCTCCCTTTCTGGACTGCCGTCAACAACTGGACATCTCGTTGTGAATGCGAACGCAACCTATGTTCTTGTGATTTATATATTGTACATATGATTTACTTATTTATATATATATTTATTATATTGTAATTCATCTAGTTGCTAGCCATACGTTAAATAATAAATACATATCATATTATCCATAATGTACAATTTTGAGCTTAGGCCGTGTTTTATTTAATCAAACTCGACGCGTTTCGAAAGAAATCATGTCTTTCTTCGTCGGGAATAAACGGAAATACGACTAAATTGTTGCTAAGAGAAAGCAACAAAGAAACTAATAAAGGTGCCCTAAGATGGAAGACATTTTAGCCCCATGTTAGGGACAACGAAAAGCAGCAGTGTATTACTTTCTGAGGGTTCTGATAATAGGTAGCCAGGACACACTGAGAATGTAGCCGGTGACGCGGTTGAAATTATTTCAACCGCCTCCCTGATGATTTTGGGACGATATTGCTTTATACGGGCAAGAACATCCACTCCTTGAAACATGACATCATGGCCAGGTGTTAAAGCATGATCAGCAACAGCTGATTTATCACGTTGAATGAGCCTGATACATCTATTATGTTCCTTAAGGGACACTAGGGCTGAGATTTTAGGCAAAAATGACAAAATAACTGTATTTTGTTTTTCCCATATATACCAGGTGGCCCACCTGCGCCGTGCAATCTACTTATAAATGTCCCGCATGTACTAGTGTTGAACGGGAGGTCTAATAACTTAATTGCTAAGGGGTAACCTTACGTATAAGCAGGTTACGTCAGAATGCCAAGAGATAACAACCAGACAGCCACACACTGCATGTTCCTCAGTGCTCCCGTCTAATGCGCCCCAAAGCGGTACGGAGCCTCGCTGGCGAGCGCAAAATAGTAGCTTTGCACGTGGCACAGCAGTATTAAAGTTGCTATCAACACATCGACAATGGCTGAGGTATTCACCAAAAACGAGTGCGCACACACATAATTCTAATCTATGGAGAATCTGGTCACAATCCCACCAAAGCTCGCACATTAATGCACAGGAGATTCCAAATAGACGCTTGCCTTTTGTATATGAATTTCCCCGAACAGAGCTGTAATTAAGTGCTAATGGATTGAAGAACATACCAGCATGGCTGAGCTAGACCCGTCTGCAACAATTCTGATGTTGTGCAGACTGTACATCAGTATTGTAATCGAAGCCTTCACACGGTACGTTGAATTTCACCGTACTGAAATAATGAACTGTTGAATTTCAGGGGCTTTACAGCACAGTGAGCATGTAGCCCCGTGTACTTGAGTGTGTGAAGAATTTGTCTGATAACCTGTGTCACTATTGTTATTTTATTATTACAGTCTAGTGCAGACATCATACTGACAATAGTAATAATAATAATAATAATAATAATAATGATAGGAATCCTGTTACAGTACTTGTGTATTAAAACTACTGCTAAATAGTTGCACAACATGCAACATATTGTATACCACGTTGTAACGCTCCTTTGCAAACAGCGATTTCTGTAATAAACAGGGTTCGTTTGTAAATACGCCAAAGATGCAGAAAAGAAAGTTTAATAACATTTGCACATGTAGGCTACAGAAATTCCACTGTACAATAGCATTGCTTGCTAATTGGACAAAAACTCACATATTATTGCATCAAAGCTTAGAATATAAAATAAATTACAATGTCACACTTGAACAGCTATTCATAATGAATATGCTCAAAGACATGTCACTGGTGGCGATTACAATGTTGAACACGTCTCGCAGTGTCTGCATGGACACGTCGTAACATTTCAGGTGTCACTGCAGCACAGGCCTCACCAATAGGTTGTTTTAATTGATCGACATTTTTTGGCACCGTTTCGTAGACTTTTGATTTTATATAGCCCCACAGAAAGAAGTCCAGAGGGGTTAGATCAGGCGATCGTGCTGGCCACTGCCATGGGCCTCCACGACCTATCCACCGTTCAGGGTATCGTGCATTTAGATATTCCGTAACGGCTCGGAAGGTGTGAGGTGAAGCACCATCATGCTGGTACCAATGCTGTAATACAACCTGGAGTGGAATATCTTCTAGAAGGTTTTCCAGAGTCAAGTCGGTTTGTAAAAATTCAAGATAATTTCTACCTGTGAATCTGGGGGCTATAAAAACAGGCCCAATTATGTAGTCTCCCAGAATACCACACCACACATTAACGTGCTGTGCTCGAACCTAGTGGGGTTTCACTGGAGCCCAGTAATGCAGATTGTGAGTATTGACGTTGGCATAATTGGCAAAATAGCATTCATCACTCCACAGAATATTCCTGGCAAAATGTGGATATTGTTGTAATGCAGCGGCCATTCATCGGCAATATCCTACCCTGCGATCGAAATCATTTACATACAGTTGTTGGTGTAGGTGCGGCTTATAAGGATGCCATTTTCGCTCCTTCAGGATCCTCTGTATTGAAGTTCGTGGCACTCCTAGGTCCCTTGCAGCTTCTCTTTGCCCTAAGCAACAATAAATATGTGCACATTTTAACATAGATGGTGTAAGGGGTAGGCTTTCTACTGAAATGTCAACCTCACCTGCACGTGGTGCACCCTGCTTTAGACTAACGAGGCTCTCCGAGTGACTCCCGGGATAAGGAGTCCCCCACTATCATGCCACCGGCTCCCCAGGGAGGCGAATGAGCTGGTACTGGTTAGGGCACTCTCTTGCCCTTGGGAGAGGAAACTTTCCCTAAAGGTGGATGAACCACCTGTGGTCAACGGCATAGAAAGTCCTCAACGGCGGACCAGGCATAAGGGCAATGAGTCCCTCCTTGGCTGGAATGGCGGATGAAGGCTGCAGTGACTAGGATTTATTCAATCGTCTTGCATTTGCTTGCCATTGAACATCTTTCCTAAGTCACCAAGGAATGTGCATTTGTTGATGTGCAGCAACATTCTCACGTTAAAAGATTTCACGCACAGCAGTCTTCCAACAACATGTGACTTTCTTCAAAGTCCTGCGGCGATCAAGAAGTTGCGACGGGGGCAGGATTGTGATGTCTGGGAGCCTCTAGTGATAACTTGGCACGTAGGCGGTAGATGTGTGATCGGTCGTCTTGCTTAGGGTTGTAGCTGTAGAGCAATTCGGCCGCTGCAACTACGACTGAGCAGTCCTATTTAGGGTCCACTCTGCTCACCCCACATGGGGAAGGGACTAGAAAAGGTGCCCTAAACATAGTCAGCTACTTATACTACCGATTGGATAGCCGCGTCCAAAGGTAACACCTCCATGCGGTCGAAAATGTATAAGTAAAACATTTTATTTTGCAACCTGGAATGTAAGAACACTCACTGATGACCCCGCAAATGAGAGACCTGAAAGAAGAACAGCTATTGTGGGTAGAGAGCTACGGAGATATGACATTGACATAGCAGCACTTCAGGAGACCCGTCTTGCTGAGGAAGGTCAGTTGAATGAGCAAGGTGCAGGGTACAGCTTCTTTTGGAAGGGTAAACGTGAGGACGAACACAGAATACATGGAGTTGGATTTGCCATTAAGAGCAAGCTTCTCAAGGATCTGTCAGAGCTTCCAACTGGGTATAATGAACGCCTCATGACACTAAGACTTCGGTTATATAACAACCAGCATGCCACGGTGATCAGCGCATACGCCCCCACACTAGATGCTGATGATGACATTAAGGAAAGGTTCTATTCAGATCTGGATATCGTCCTATCAAACATCAATCGTGAAGATAGGATCATCTTACTCGGAGATTTTAACGCTAGAGTGGGCAGGGACTACAATGTTTGGAATGGTGTCATTGGTAAGGAGGGAGTTGGGAGCGAAAACTCCAATGGTATCAGACTGCTCTCCAAATGCACTGAACATGAATTGGTAATCACCAATACTATCTTTCGCCAAAAGAATCGATTTAAAACATCATGGCAGCACCCTAGATCGAAGCACTGGCATCTTATTGACTATGTGATTGTACGCAAGAAAGATTTACGAGATGTTCTTATCACCAAAGCAATGACAGGAGCCGATGACTGTTGGACAGATCACCGGCTTACCAGATCAGTTATGCGTATACCATTATCCACACAGAGGAGGAAGCAACAGAAGAGCTGTAGGCATATTTTTGATACCGAGAAGTTTGGTAAGTCAGAGCATATCTCCCAATATAAAGAGTTGCTTAGCCAGATACTGCCACAGGAATACCATCCAGATGTAACACTGCACTGGGAGAGTCTGAAGACCGCTATTCAGAATGCTTGCAAGGAAACGCTGGGATATAAGACCAGGAAACATCAAGACTGGTTTGATGAAAATGATGAAGAAATTGAAGCATTAATCTCAGAAAAGAGAAAAGCCTTGCAAACTTGGAGAAAAGATATGAACTCCCGTACTAAGAAAGAAGCATTTTGTCTTGCGAAGGCAAATGTCCAAAGAGGAACTCGTGCGCTCAAAAATGCATGGTGGACATCCAAAGCTAAAGAGCTGCAATATCTAGCAGACCAAGATTCGCGACAGTTCTTCCAAGCCACAAAAGCGATTTATGGCCCCTCCACGTTTGGTAGAAATCCACTTTGGTCCAGTGACAAAAGTACACTTCTAAAAGATCAATACTCCATCATGAATAGGTGGAAGGAGCATTTTGAAGACCTCTTGAACCAGGACTCAGTTATTGATGAGCAGGTGTATGATATATTAGAACAAGCACCCATCAAGGAAGAACTCGGTACCCTGCCAACACTAGATGAGGTTCAGTGTGCTATTACCAAGCAAAGCGACACAAAGCCACTGGATGTGATGTAATACCAGCGGAAGCTCTCAAAGAAGGAGGTGAGGAACTCATAAGCCACATACATGATCTTATCATTAAAATTTGGAGAACTGAAAAAATGCCTGCTGATTTCAGAGATAGTCTGATAGTTCCCATATTTAAGAAAGGTGATCGTGCAGACTGCAACAACTATCGTGGTATATCTTTGTTACCATGCCTTGGAAAGCTTATTGCTCTTATTTTGGCAAATCGTATTCTATCCCTGGTGGAGAAAATACTTCCAGAGAGCCAATGTGGTTTCAGACCTTCTAGAGGAACTGCAGATATGATATTCACTGTTCGTCAGCTTCAGGAGAAATGTAGAGAGCAAAATAGACCTCTTTATATTGCCTTTATAGACCTCAGTAAGGCATTTGACTCGGTAAACCGTGAAGCATTGTGGAAGATTTTAGCATTCTATGGTTTTCCACTGAAATTTATTACCATCTTAAGACTACTCCACGCTGATAAGAAGGCAAATGTCATTGGTAACGACTCTATTGGAGAACCATTTCATATAAATACCGGCGTTAAACAAGGCTGTGTGATTGCCCCTACATTGTTTTCTCTGTACGTTGCCACTGTCATGCAGTTAGTCAAAGATGATCTTCCTACAGGCATACAGATAACTTACAGGATGGATGGGAAGATCTTTAATTTGAGCCGTCTAAAGGCAAGGACTCGAACATCTCCTGCTGCATTGGTTGAGTTACAGTACGCTGATGATAATGCAGTAGTAGCTCAATCAGAGGACGAACTTAGGAAAATCCTGAATGCTTTTTCTTCAGCATACAAAAAGATTGGGCTGAAACTTAACACCAGTAAAACCCAAGTCCTCTACCAACCAGCCCCTGGACAAGGAGAAAGAAACATCAATGTCACCATCGACGGAGCGAAGCTTCAAGAAGTTAACACCTTTTCTTATCTTGGCAGCACCCTGTCATCAAGTGCAAATATAGATTCCGAAATCCAACACAGGATTAACCGTGCTGGGGCATCCTTTGCAAGATTGAGGTCTAGAGTTTTTGACAACCATGATATCAATGCTGCAACGAAGATCCTTGTGTACAACTCGGTTGTAGTTCCCACCTTACTTGACTGATCTGAATCCTGGACATGCTACAGACGTCATTTTAAAAAGCTGGAGCAATATCACCAGCGTTGTTTGAGGAGAATTCTTCGTGTCACATGGCAAGACAAACGCACAAACACCAGCATTCTCGAAGAAGCACAGACTACCAGTGTTGAAGCCATGCTTTTAAAACGTCAGCTGCGATGGACAGGACACGTAATCCGCATGCCCAATAATCGCATTCCCAAGCAAGTGTTTTGCTCTGAACTAACTGAGGGCAAGCGCTGTGTGGGAGGTCCGAGGAAGCGATTCAAAGACGTACTAAAGGCTTATATGCAAATATGTCATATTGATATCAACAACTGGGAGACCTTAGCTCTTGATCGCTCATCCTGGAGATCAATTGTTCATCGTGGTGCGATACTTTTTGAAGAAAACCGCCGACGTATGATAGAAGATCGGAGGCAGTGCAGAAAGAACAGAGTGATCATTAGAAGACAGGGAATGAATGCGGATGTCTCACCTGGACCTGATACTACCTGTCATCACTGCGGGAAACTGTGTCTCTCCCGCATTGGGCTTTTTAGTCACCTCCAGACTCATCGATGAAGAGTCATTCAGCATTGGAAGGCCCACCTACTCGAGACGAGTGTTTGCTATCATTATTATTATTATTATTATTATTATTATTATGGTTTCAATTATCTTGCACCAGCACTATTTAACGAACTACTACCTCGATTGTCCAATATGAACAGCAAACAACTAGATATACGTCGCATAAAAAATCATTACCTAAATAAACATTAATTTATAACATAAACGTATTATTGTATGCACTCTGGTATTGGAATAAAAACCATATAATGCTGTGAAAAATAATTAATGTCTGACAGGTAATCTCTACTGATTTCGCCGTCAGATTCTGAGACGTATCACAAATGTATTATCAATAGTAATTAATAAATAAATTCTAATACAAAATTCAAATTATTATTATTATTATTATTACTATTATCAGCAGTAGCTCAGTAAGGTGAAGTGTAACTGACCGTTACACTGACGGCATTACGACCAGCTTCTCCATATATTAGTATAATGTCCGTGTACTCATCGACGCTGAATACACCAGCCATTGTCAATATCTTGCCAGCAACTGTCGTGTTGTTGTACCACATATGAGTCTATTGCGCTCTCAAATGCGAGGGTCGGAAAGGCATTGGGGTGCATTAGACGGGTAGCGCTGAGGAACATGCAGCTAGCGGCTGTCCTGTTGTTATTCCTTCGTATTCTGACGTAATCGGCCAGCATGCACTGTGACCCCCGAGGAAATCAGTTTTTAGGCATCCCATACAGCATTAGTGTATGCGAGACATCTAAAACTAGATTGCACGGGGGAAACGGGCCACCTGGTACCTATATCTTATGGACGCCTCTGGATCATTTCAGTAAAAAAGTTTTCATGCACTGCCATTTTTAAAGGCTCAGCGACATTTTTAAATATCATCTGCGTAAAAAGAAGATGGAAGGCAAATCATAGAAAGTAGGCTATACTTTTAAAAATAGAGATCCTAGAAAGTCGTAGGTTAACTCAAACGAAAGGTCTCTATGCTCTCTATCTCTACAAGAAAACATTGTATATTTCAGATTTTTTCCAAAAAAGTTTCATTGCATGAGCCAAACTGGTTAAATATAGCATGCGGTTTTAGAAAAATGCTTTTATCTCCAAACAACATTTTAGGTAATCAAAATGCTCCATGCGCATGAGATATTCACCAATTTTACTAAAAAAATCACTGGATATTCAGAAACACATGTGTTGTAAGATTACATTGCGATATCTCCAGTCACTTTGAAAATTACACACCAAAAAAATAAATAACTACGAAAAATTATAAAAATTCATAAAACATGATTGCACATCAAGAAAAAATTAATCTGACAGCATATTTGTATCACTTTCCTGAAATGTCTCAATGTTATAATATTAAGAATAGTTCTATTTATATGTAATGAAAATATCAAGCGTTTTACACAATTTCTAATGCGCATGGAGCATTTTGATCACACGGCATATTTTAATAATATAATTAGTAAAAAATCAATTACATTTCATCCAATTGTTTTCAAATTTAATATGTGACTTAGTGTTACCATTCTAAGTACATACGCAGTTTAAATTTCAACTCATTCTGATAAAAAAATGTGGAAATTGAAAAACTCAGCCCTAGTGTGCCTTAATGCGAGTACATATCGTTCTCGAAGTCTGCCCGATATAAGCCTTGCCACAAGTACAGGGACCTCTGTAGATACCCGCTGCTGCTTTTCGTTTTCCCTAACATGGGGCTATAATGGCGTCCATCTTAAGGCACATTTTTTAGTTTCTTTGTTGCTTTCTCTTAGCAACAATTTAGTCGTATTTCCATTTATTCCTGATTAAGACAAACATGGTTTCTTTCGAAACTCGTCAAGTTTGATTACATAAAACACGGCATAAGCCCAACATTCTACATTATCGATAGTGTCACGGGCCGTGAACGTCTAAATGATAAATATCATATTCTTTATGCTGATTGAGTAACGAAAGAACTAACTTAGTGCCATGTTTTCACGTTTTTTCAATCTCGATATTAAGCCTCCAAAGTTTAAAAAAAACCTTCGTTTCAGGTGTCGTCCCCTTAAAAAGCCGCGGAAGGTTAGCGCTACAACGTAGTGGTGAATTAATATACAGTATATCCAGTACGCGTCTGAGTGTTGAATGGGCAGGCAGTTTAAAGCAGCCAGGAGAGATGCGATCCAGCTGGCAGTGAAAATGCCGCGGCGATCACAGTGGGTTGATGCTGCAACCTATCTTGTGCTAAATGGACAGGCAGTTTAAAGCAGCTTGGAGGGATGTGATCTAACTGGCAGTGGGTGTAGCATGGCCTCTCACCGAGATAGATAGAAACTTGGTGGCCCCGTCTTGAGCTAGTGTTGCCATGGAGATCGCCGGCCTAGCCATTATTAGCCTACTTTCGATTTTTGCAAAAAATGAAAGTAGACTTATGAGATCACTACAGGGCGAAAAAAAGTGTGTCTGTCTGTGTGTGTGTATGTGTGTGAGTCTGTGTGTGTGTGTGTGTACTCTGAATGTCTGTCCCCCCCTATCAATTCGAACACGGTGAGCGAAAATTGAACGAAATTTGGTACAAAGGTAGCACTAGCAAAGGACACCTCAGTGTCATGTTTTATATCGCCGCCATCTTGACGGAAACGTAATGGCGGCCACACAAATGTTCAAAGCTTAAATCAAATTACGACTAACCTAATCATCTGATCTCTACCAAATTTTGCAACAACATACCTTTATGGGGGCAGCATCCTTTGACCAAACTAATAGGTCATCAGCCTAATAGTTTGCGGATGGCGGCTATCTCTGTGTGAAAATCGATTGCCCCTATTAATTCGAACACGGTGAAACCGAATGGAACGACATTTGGTACAGAGGTAGTACTATCAAAGGGCATCCCAGTGTCATGTTTTATATCGCCGCCATCTTGACGGAAACGTAATGGCGGCCACACAAATGTTTAAAGCTTAAATCAAATTTCGACCATCCTAATAATTTGATCTCTACCGGATTTTGCAACAACATGCCTTTTTGTGGAAAGCTTCTTATGACTGACTACAAGGTCATCAGCCCAATAGTTTTCAAATAGCGGCCATGTATGTGTGCAAATCCATTCCCCAGATCAATTCAAACACGGTGAGACCGAATTGAATGTTTTTTTTTTACAGAAATAGCACTAGCAAAGGGCATCTCATATTCATGTTTAATATCCCTATAGCACGTTGTATTTCAACAAGCTACTACAACCAACATTCAATTATACTCCTTGAAAAGGACAAAGAGTTATAACAATACCCATGCATTTAGGAGAAAGTAGGCTATATGTTCTTTACTGAACATCTTGTTTTATCAGTATATTTTCTGACTTTATTTGCCTTTGCTCGAGTGCAAAAAGGCCGAAATCAGAAGAATGAGAAAGACTATCGAAAATGCATGTAGCCAGTGGTTCCTTCTAGGACCTAAACTATGTGTATGCAAAATATGGTTGAGATTTGTGTAACGGTGCAGATTTGTATACGGAACCAACCCACATACATACACACATACATACAGACTTTCACTTTTATATATTAGATAAGATTTTGGCAAAAAATAAATTTTTATGATTTCTATACACCATTCAGAAAATAAGTGTAACTCAACTTAAGCGATGACTTCCCATTTAAACTTCTTTTATTATCTGGTGTCTACAAATCAAGTTAATCGATTCTTTGGTTAGGCGATTATATTATTTGTTCAGTCGATTAATTGTTTTCGATTAATGTCAAATTATTCGATACCGACAGTGTGGCTACGCTCGCTAAAGCGCAGCGTTAGGTCATGGGGCCAAGCTCTCTGCTGACTCGGTAGACGCGTGGGTTCGAGCCGCACCTTCGGCCGTCCTTGAAATAGTTTTCCGTGGTTTCCCATTTTCAACACCTGGCAAATGCTGGGACGGTACCTTCTGACAGGCCACGGCCGCTTCCTTCCACATCCTTGCCCAGTTTCATTCATCTTCATCCATTCCATCTTTCATCTAGGCATGCAGGTTGCCCACGGGCGTCGACTAGAAAGACGTTCACCACTAGGTATCATTGATATCTGGGGGCGAAAGTTGGAACTACTTGAAATTGAACGGAACTTGTAGCTCACCCTCAGGGTGTCCACTGGAAGCAGCTACAGACTCAGGCGAGCCGAACATGTCCTCGGACACTCCCGGCACTAAAACCCATACGATAAGTAAATAAATAAATAAATAATTAATTCGAGTTGCCTCTTCAGTTCTAATCTGCGTGGCTCACTCTCATTGAGAGGAAGACGCTTTGCTCATCTCTAACCAATCGATCCGTCGTGCGCTGGAAAACATGTCTATATTACAAGCCTGTTAGTCTGATTGACTGATTGCTCTGGGGAATTAGTCTATCATGAAGTAAACAAGGGAGATAATTACACGAGTTGTTTGGGGGATCATTGCTGATCAAGTTAATAACAGATCTTGTTTTGAAACTGAACATGCTTCACTGTCACTTAATTAACGTGGCTATCGGGACTTTTCTGTACAAGCGATTCTTTTGTGAGGGCGATACAAGGGACTGTGCAATCTACGGGATGCTTCAATGTTGACGTACATTTTATCATTTCAAATGATCTTGTTGACTTTGTCGTTATGCTTGGGTCCAACGTTATGCGTTACGGAGACGGAAGTGACTTCATGCAGCCGCGCGGGAAGTGACGTCATGCAGCCGCGCGGGAAGCGAGTGCGTGACGTCATGCAGCCACCCGGGAAGCAGAAGCTAAAGGTATTATTGGAGTCTGTTGAAAGAGTCCTAGGGCGTCGAGCAACCTAGGGCTTTGAGCGAAGCGAACACAACAATACAGGGTGACCTCTAAAGAGATATACAAGATACCATATAAGAATACAGGGTGCCCCCTAAAGAGGTGTGCAGGATGTCAGAGCATAATACAGTAAAAGATGCCAGATAACAATACAGGGTGACTCATAAAGAGATATACAAGATGCCAATTAAGAATACAAGGTGACTCTTAAAGAGGTGTACAAGATGGCAGAGAAGAATACAGGGTGACCCCTAAAGAGGTCCACAAGATGTCAGACAAGATTACAGGGTGACTCCTAAAGAGGTGTACAAAATGTCACACAAGAATACAGGGTGACTCCTAAAGAGATATACAAGATGCCAGATAAGAATACAAGGTGACTCTTAAAGATGTGTACAAGATGGCAGAAAAGAATACAGGGTGACTCCTAAAGAGGTGCACAAGATGTCAGACAAGAATACAGGGTGACTCGTAAAGAGGTGTACAAGATGTCACACAAGAATACAGGGTGACTTCTAAGGAGATATACAAAATGCCAGATAAGAATACAGGGTGCCTCCTAAAAAGGTGTGCAGGATGTCAGAGCAAATTACAGGGTGACACTTAACGAGGAGTACAGTATCTTAGATTCAATTCAAATACAGGATGACCCTTAAAGAGGTTTGCGAGATATCAGATTTAAATAATGGGTGACTCTTAAAGAGTTGTAAAAGATGTCAGACTCAAATACAGGGTGACCCATAAAGAGGGGCCCGCGAGGGAAACCTAAGTTAATGGGTAATGGAGTCTGTTGAAAGAGTCCTGGTGCTTCGAGCAAAGCGAGAAGCCCTCCTGAGACTTTCTAACATGTGTAGCATTTGTAGCATGCGTCATTTGACATGATATAACGTCTAGTCTTTCAGACTGACTGTAATTTTTTTTATTAAACTGTTGTTGTTGACTTATTTAGGGGATTTGCAACATAGTGCTGTGGTAGCTCGTGTACTCGTATGTGTGAGGATCTGGCTGATAGAAAAGTACCCCGCGCGACTAAATAATTTAACTGAACCATTTTTCCACTAAACCACGCCTTTCAGCACTTCCTAGCCTGGTATTTCGCCGCCATGTTGGTTTTGTGCTCACTAGATTATTGAATGAACCATAGGTGAATTAATGTTAATTTCCTATATTAAAATACAAAATTTCAGTATGATTGCTGTGTTAGATTCGTAGATATTGAGAGCCGTCTATATATTTCGGATGGTCGTCATGTTGGATTGTTATAATATAACAATCTTAGGGCCTGACCTGCCTGGTTTTCTTTCTGTTTCAGGTGACTAACTGTTTTTTCCCTGAATAAATCGGTGTATGAGTGAAATTCTTGGCAATGTTGCATATTACTGACATTCTGGACATTAAGCTCCCTTTCACTTGATTCGATATACTTGAAATTTCAATATTTCACTTTGTTTAAAATAATTAGTCTGTATGAGAAGCACGTATTACGTTTTACAATTAGAAATTTGTTTTCTGGGTTTCATGAAAACAGTGACTTACCTGTTTTTCCCTGTACCCTTCATATACTGTATATACGCCATAGAGTTATGTAACATTAGATGACGATTATTGCGTAGGTTCATTATTCAAACTTTCACATCGATCGTAAGATTAGGACATGAGACATAAATACATAAATTTAAAATTTCACACAGCCACCATCCGGAGTTTATGTAAACAGTTGAACTAAATTAGACGTCAGTGCATTACGATGTGCACAAACATTTGATGTACCCGCTTTCACTGCGCTCGGATGGTTACATCGCGAAATAAGTTTATTTAAATATTTCGGAAGGAAGGAAGCTTGTAGTTTAACGTGACCGTTAATCTCGCGATCATAAGCCACGGGACCTCCGTTTTACGTGGAATCCGAACCACAGGACCTGGCATTTCACATCGAAAATCTCACATGCATTGACCGGGAATCGAACCCGGTCCGCCTTGGTGAGAGGCATACAGCTAGACCGCTGAGCCACCACGCCCCCCTATTTAAATATTTCAAATTCGCTTGAACGCCATTTTCGTTTTGTACTTAAAGAATGTAGCATTGTCACATAGATAAAGTCCTAGTAGTACCATATATCACCGTAAAAATTCTTGGCGATATTTGTTACTGTTGCGGAGATATAGAATGCTAGGGAATAAAAAGGAAGGAAAGAAGCTTGTAGTTTAACGTGACCGTTAATCTTGAGATCATGAGCCACGGGACCTCCTTTTTACGTGGAATCCGAACCACAGGACATGGCATTTCACTTCGAAAGCCAGGGAATAATTCACGTGGCCGCCATGTTGGATTGGTGAAATGTATTAAAATTTGAAAGACACGGTCAAGGTTGGACGAGGTAGTAATATGCTGTTACCGAGTTTCATTGAAATCTCATTGGCCGTTTAGATTTTATTATGGGGCACGCACGCAGACAAAAGGTGATCTCAAGTGCCTAATTTCTTTCATAAAAGAAAATAGGCTAAAAGGAAAGTGTTGTCCATCTCGTGGCGTAGTGGTTAGTATTCTGCGCTGTCACTACTGAGATCCGAATTTGATTCTCGGCTTTGCCCAGGAATTTAATTCTGGTCTGAGAGTTTGAACGGGGTACATTCAGCCTCGTGAGGCAGAACTGAGAAGAGGTGGGTTCGATAGCCATCTCAGACATTAAGCCTGGAATAGATAACACATCCAGGATAGCTTGGATTAGAATCGAACTCACCTCTTCTTAGTTTTGCCTAACGATGCAGAGTGACCCCGTTCCAGAGCCGGTAATCGAACCCTGACCTCCGGGGCAACAGCAAGGAATTGTAGACGCTAGACAAGGAAGTAGACAACATTATTTTAGATGACTGCTATATTTTTAGCCTATTTTCAGTTTATAAAAAAAGGCTTATGAGATCACCTTTTGTCCGTGTGTGTGTATGTGTGAGCGTATGTGTGTGTGTGTATCTCTAATAACTTCTAAACGGCTAGCGCGATTTCAATGAAACTCGGTAAGGTCATAGTACTATTTTTGCCGACCCAGACCGTGCCCTTGGAATTTTACTACGTCTCACCAATCCAACATGGCAGCTGTGCGAAATATTTCACCGACATTCTATGTCTCCGAATCTATTACCGATATCACCCTGAAATTTTGAGACTTTCAAACACCTGTTAACTACAAAACGAACATGGTGGTCAAGCGAAGTTGAAAATTTTAAATAGACTATTCTCGCGATTTAACCACCCAAACGCAGTGATACTTGGCACAGCAAATGTTTAGGGCCTATGCACATTGCAATGCATTGGCATCTATTTTAGTTCAATTGTTCACATAACCTCAAGATAGCGGCTCTGCGAAATATTTTACTGGTATTCTATATCTCAGATACTATTACTGATATCACCCTGAACTTTTATACAGTGATAACGGGCACTACTATACGTTTATCTACGTAACTTTCAGAAAACTGTTAAGTACAAAACGAACATGGCGACCAAGCGAAGTTCAAACATTTTAATACACTTTTCTCGCGATTTAACCATATGAGCGCAGTGAAATATGGTACAGTAAATGTTTATGCACATTGTAAATGCACTGGCATCTAATTTAGTTCAATTGTTCACATAACCTCAAGATGGCGGCTGTGCGAAATTTTAAATTAAGTTTTTATTTCTTCTGTGTTAATCATGCGATCGAAGTGAACGTTTGGATAATGAACCTACGCATAAATCGTCATCAAATAGTACATAACTCTATGGCCTAAATATATAAAAATCCAACATGGCGACCAACAGAAATAATTAGATGGTTTTCAATATCTGTTAATCTATGATAGCAATCGAACCGAAATTTTGTAAATTGATAGAGGCTATGAAGCATTCAAAAATCTGGTGAGCACAAATCCAACATGGTGGTGACGCAAATTATAAATTTTTAAAAGGATGTTTCTCGCGATATAACCAACCGACCGCAGTGAAACTTGGTACGGTAAATGCTTATACAAATTGTAATCCACTGGCATCTAAAGTATTTCAATTGATTTCATAACCCCAAGATGGCGGTTGTGCGAAATTTTAAAATCTGATTTTCATTTCTTGTGTCCGAATCATGCGATTGAAGTTTGAATATTACACCTACACAATAATCTTCATGTAATAGTGCATAACTCTATGACCTACAAATATAAAAATTAAACATGGTGACAATCCGAAATATTTAGATGGTTCTCATTATCTACGAATCTATTATAGCACTCAAACTGAATTTTTTTATGTTTATAGAGTGAATTCACATACGTAGGATATATGAAAATAGGCTGTATAGTTCTTCACTGAACTACTTGTTATGGTACGTTATTTAATTCCTCACTGAGTTAGAAGTCTGCGGCATCTTTAATGCGTACGCAAATGTGCCATAAGACATGATAAATGCTCCATGTACTAGGTCGAGGTCACGCAGATTAGTTACGACAACACAAACACATCGACTGGACATTGTGTCAGTTGTGCGGGTAACTAAACTCTGTGGCTCCTCGCCGAATGAATTATTTATGATTTTACTCTCCAAGAAGCCGGTCTGTTTTAGTGTGTCGTTTCACAATCCTTTGCAGTACTTCAGAAGTGAACATTCTTTCCCCGAAAACGTTTAATTCCCTCACTTAATTTGGATTACTTTAGCCCTCTGTTCTACTTAACAACTGTGAAATGTATGTACTCTGTTGTGTGACGCAATGCACCTGACAAACGGGTCTTCCTGGAAAGGAGGAAATTTCGGTTCGAATCCTCAACGTCACATCGTTGTTATTTCCAATATTATTGTTACATTTACTTTTGTTTGTTTGGGGCGCTACGAAAAACAGGGTTATCGGTTCCGTGAACTTGAGGTGAGTTTGCTATGTGAGCTCTCTACTAATAGGTGTGATTGCAATTCGAAGATACGAATTGAGGACTATTGCAGTATCTATCTGCGATGAATGTTCGGGAAATCCACGAGGATAAACAATTGTCAAGTTAGCCGCTCGATCATACAGTGTCTCAAGGTCTGCTTATCACGATAAAGAAATCAGGGAGACAATTATCACAACGTAAAGCAAACGTTACTAGAAATACAAACGATGAGGACGTGGATTACATCTTGAAGATCTAATATGCACGGACCCTGAGTGGAACACGCGATGTCTTAATGAGAAGTCATCGATGAAGTGATGGAGGCATTAAGACGCTGTGCAGGTAAAGTGAAATTACTAGACTACCAACGCCCATATTATTTATTTATTATTATGTACTTATGTACTCTGTCTCTTTTTCTTTCCTTCTTTCTTAATTGATTCATTGAATGATTTATTTATTTATGTTTTTTATATATCTCTCTCTTTCCTTCTTTCTTTTTTTCTTTCTTTCTTACTCTATTTATTTATCTACTTTTTTCTATATTTATTTAATTATTTATTTATTTCTCCTTATTTCTTTCTCCCTTCATTTCTGCCTTTTTCTCTTTCTTTCTTCTTTCCTTCCCTTCCTTCTTTCTTTCTTTCTTTCTTTCTTTCTTTCTTCCGTCTTGTCATTCATGCTTGCTTCCTTCCTTCTCTCCTTCCTATTTGTTTCTTCCTTCCTTCTCTCCTTCCTATTTTTTCTTCCTTCCTTTTTTTCTTATTTCCTTCTTTCATTCATTCATCCTTTCTTCCTTCCTTTTTATTTCTTGCTTTATTCATTCCATTTTTATCATTCCTTCGTGTATTTTTCTTCCTTCCTTCTTTCTCAATTCTTTCATCCTTCCTTTCTTTCTTTTTTCTTTCTTCCTTCCTTTCTTTCCTTCCTTCTTTCTTTCTTTCTTTCTTTCTTTCTTTCTTTCTTTCTTTCTTCCTTCCTTTCCTCCTTTCTTCCTTTCTTACTTTCTTTCTTTCTTTCTTTCTTTCTTTCTTCCTTCGTTCCTTTCTTTCTTTCTTTCTTTCTTTCTTTCTTTCTTTCCTCTTTCATGTCCTATTTTCTTTCTTCCTTCCCTTTCTCTTTCTTCCTTCCTTTTTTCTTTCTTCGTTCCGTCCTCTCTTTTTCTACCTTCGTTCCTTTCTTTCCTTCTCTCTCCCATTCTTGATTAATTGATGGAATGATTTATTTCTTTATTTATTTATCTCGTTCATTCCTACTTTCTTGATTGATTTATTTATTTAATTGTTATTTATTTAACACTGCACGTTAACGTTCGGGGCCATGAGCCCTGGTTATCTGGGGACTCAGGAGAAGAGAGAGCCAAATGCTGGGACGGTACTTACATCTTACTGAGCCACGGCCGATACCTTCCAACTACATGCCCTTTTCCATTTATCTCCATCCATTTAATTTACAATCGACTCCTCTGATGAGTTTGGCATCTAGAAGGACATACTTCCTGTACAAGCTGCATCAGAGAGTGACAAATCAACATAAGTTCTGTAAGTGCGAGTCATATTGTATTTCTGTGTCCTAATGATTATCCGTTCGACTTCGCATGAGTGACGTGTCACCGTCCCGATCATTGTTGTTCACCTCACCGCCGAGACTAAAGCCTCAATCCGTTAATGTTATTATACCTCCTAAAGCTATTCCCATATGAGCAATTATTAAAGTATATGTTCTTTTAAAGCCTCAATCTGCCCAGATTAGATTCCTGGCTCGACCAAGAAATTTAATTCTGGTCTGAGGAATGGAACTGGTTTACTGGTTGGTTCATAAGTTTAGGGGCTGCGACAACGCGGTCATGTTGCCCTGTGCACTTTGGGTGTGTGTAGAATCTGTCTCATAACCGGTGTTAATTGTGATGGCTGTAATAATGTGTGTTATCTGTGATTCAGGTAAGGACTACAGACGATCAATTTTAAGTAGTTCCTACTTTTGCTACCGAATGCTACCTTGAACGACACCTAGTCGCAAACTTGGCTACTAGATGCCACCGTGACCATAACCTTGCAGCGAACGTTGGATCTTTATTTAACCTACACATTTTAACTTGACACAAGTGTAGTTAGTCGAAGGTTCTTTTACATGCCATAAATCTATGACACGGGCCCCACGGCTTTACTTCCCCTCCGAAGGCAGGCAAACTGAGGGATTTTAACGCTCTTAAAAATCCGACGATTTCGGCCGGGTTTGAACCCGCGACCTTGGGCATAGTGCTCAGTATGCAACCAACTACGCCTCCGAAGCCGCAGAACAATGGTTCTGTAACTTTTAGAAATATTCCTTCGGATATTAGGTACTTGTTAATGTTACTGTTTCATTTAAGGGAGTGGGCATTGTGTCAAAATGTTTCTGATAAGCTGTGTTATTGGTGATGGCTGCATTAGTATGTGTATTTATAAAAGTGACTAGAATTTGGAAGGAGACGACCGTGGCTTTAATTGCCTTGAGTATAAATTAGGAAACCATGTAAAAACACTTCCAGGATGGTGAGGTATGAATCGAACACACCTCTTTTCAGGTTTGCCTCACATGGCTAAAGTTCTAGGCAGGGCAGGGAATCAAATCTAAATGCTCAAGGAACGGATTGGACCACAGCGGAGCCCTCAAACAAAAGTCATGATCAACTGGAAGCTTAATATGTGTGAAGACTAGTACCTGTCAAATTATTGGTGATCATAAGTTCTATTTTCATCATATGGTTTAACCGTGGAAATGAGGTTGTTGTTGTTGCTTCTGTGAATTCATTTTAGGGGCTTGGGACACCTTGGTCATCAGCCCCGAGTGTTGAACTTGTCTGATAACCTGTATTCATTCGATGACACTTGTAATGTGTGTATTAGACCTGCTGCGTAGCTCAGCGGTAACGTTCTCGTCTACTGTTCCCAAGGTTGCAGGATCGCATTCTGGCGCAGTCAGTTGGCATTTGAGGGTACGCAAATGTGAGGGAGGTGCGTCAGTAAATTTATTGGCACTTTAAAGATCCCCTTCCGGATACAATTCTGGCAATCCGGTGTCTCAAAAAGACGTAGCAGTTGAAACGGACGTAATACTAAAACATTATTGTTAGTAGTAGTAACTGTATCGGGGACAGAGATGAGGTAGGTGCCCCGGAACGTGAAAGTAGTAATCCGGCACTTGCTTGGATAGAGTGTGGAAATACCCAGAGAAAATACGGATACCCTCTGTTAGTGCCAAGAATCGAACTTCTTTCTGATCTCCTGACTTACTGCCGAGGTAAATCTGACTGTAGTACACTGATCAAGTGCCGTTAATTATTTTTAGGAATGACGCAAGACCTATACGGCAATTCTATCAAGCTCTCCAAGAGAAATGATCAGCACAAGGATTTGTTCTGCCATATCCCTCTGTTGCCGGATCCGAAACGTCGTAAAACCTACCACCTGGACACCAGCGCTGCCATAAAACTTTGAAGGGTGACGATATTAGTCCCATAAATCTCGCACGTTATCAAAGTCGCAGACCAATCGTGGGAGGCGATAATAAATTTGCCATATCTACTCACAACGATGACAATCTTAAAAGGGAGGAAGAAAATCAGATTCAGAGTTGTGTTGTGCCTGTAAGAATTCCCAATAACTGCCACGTAATCTCACCTCATGGTGTAGTGACTAGCATTCTTAACTGTTACCCCTGACGTCTTGATTCGATTCCCGGCTGTGCCAAGGAATTTAATTCTGATCTGAGGGTTGCAACGGGATACACTCAGCCTCGTGAGGTAAAACTGGGAAGAGGCGGGTTCGATATCTAACTCAGCCATCCTGGAAGTAACTTTCCGTGGTCTCCCACTTCTACTCCAGGTAACTGCCAGGATGGTTCCTAACTTGAGGCCACGGCCACCTCCTACCCAATCCTCACTTTACTTACACAGATGAGCAAATTATAAGACTCAAATGAAGAATTCAAATCAATCACAACTTTTTATTCAAGATCATTTTATTGACCGACTGGTTACATATTATTTTATTGGTAACAAACTCTACCCGGCATGCGCTGTAATGCCAATAAAAAAAAGTGTTGGCGTTGTAATTCTGTTTGTTGAAGTGCTTTTGGATACACAATACTTTTTTTTTCCTTTTCCGTTGACTGCCTCTAAACTATTGTAAAATGGACTTACTATGTCAGAAACCTTTCCTGGAGTGTACACAACAACTCACCCAAGTTTCATCGCAAACGGATGAATGGTATATGAACGTATAGGAGTCGTACACGCATACAAACTATCACGTAACATTCAGTTTTATATAAATATATTATTTATTAGTGATGATTTCTCCCCTAGGGACTTACAACATTTCCTATAAATATTTACGTCTGTAAACTTTAGAAATCTGGGATTCCGAGGAACGCCTCAGCTGAGTCCATTTCCTCTCTTTTCATTCACTTTGGGATGTACTCTCTAAATCACGTGGCTTCAATGCAAGGTCCATGAATCTTTGATTAATTCAAGAGCGATTCATCAGTAAAAATGATTTTGAATCTCTCTGCTCTAAATGTACACGAGAACTTAAGTCTATTCGCTGAGTCGAGATAGTGGAAGTAAACACAGTTGTACACGTGATTGCAGGGCTGCCCGCAAGGGGTGCATAGAGCTGTGCCTGTTGAACGTACGCCAACTTCAGTGCTGTGTATAGCCTACATGTGAAGCGGGCTGACTTATCGGTTACATGCTACAGCGAGGTTTATTTATTGTTCGTTCATGTATCTATTTAATTAATTAATTAATTAATTAATTAATTAGTTCTTAACTGCTTATGACAGGCAACAGTATACAGTGCAGCACAGCTAAGTGCAGCAAGTCTTGTATTTTCTAGGGCTACGGCATGACTAATGATCTCGGAGCTTCTTGGCTACCCCTGTCCGGCAGAGCCGATGACGTGATCTGGGCGAGTTTCCCTGTCCGGACAAGTCAAGTGACCACATGCAAGTATTGACGCGCACTATCTCGACTCGGCGAACAAACATTAGAATAAAATAGTCAAAACAAAACGGGTCACATTTCGTATTATCAAGACTCTTCTTTTAGTGCTAATTCTAAAAGATCAGTTTCTTTTTCAAAGAAAATAACATTGAGTCTATTGCTTAGGCATTTTAAATAATTTCAGCCCCTTGCAAAACATTTTCACTTCATTAAATCATGAAAAGTATTGCTGAAATGTAGGAAAACTAGCACTGAGTCTAATCATTTGTACACCTCTGCACAAATACACGACTGGCAGCGTGGCTCAGCGGTAACGTTTTCGCCTGCTGTGCCCAGAGTCGCTCGATTGAATCCTGGCGCAGGCAGCGTGTATTTTAGCGTGCGCAAATGCAAGGAAGCTGTGTCAGTAGATTTACTAGCACGTTAAAAATCCCCTTCGGGGCAACATTCCGGAGCCCAGGCGTCTCTAAAATCCACAGTAGTTACAAGGGACGTAAAACCAATAGCATTATTTAATTATTATTATTAATTAGAAATGTACACACTAGTACAGACATCACAGTGACACAGGCTATCAGACAACTTCTACACACACCCAAGTTCACAGGATACATGACCACAATATCGCATAGCCCCTAAAAGAATCAACAATATTAGGTGTGTTGACCGATTGAAGAGAATTTTACATGGATTCTAAAAGGCACCACTGAATAAATGCCTTCTATTTTTTCAACACCCTTGTTATGGATTCTAGCAGTCGACTGATGCGCCAGAGAATGAAGCGCTTATTAAATGTGCCGTACTTAATATCGGATAATTAAAAATCCTCTTACTGGTAATCAACTTGGGCGGTTTGATGCAGCCAATAATCCTTAAGGCTGCGATGCGAATAACTCGCTAACTTCAAAGCTTTTAAATTAATGGTTGATAACTGACCAATGAGCTCCATCCCTCTTATCTGAGCAATAGTAGACAATTGATTAAAACCTTTGAGATTCTGGAAAGCTACTCCAATTAGTGGAGTCACTTTTAGAATTTGTGATAGTTCGAAACGAGTATTCCAGGAATAGCAAATTGAAATACTGAGTGTTGTTTCGAAGTTCACCTCCTGGTGTAGTGACTAGCATTCTTGTGTTCGATTACCAGCTATATTAGAAATTTAATGCTAGTCTGAGGGTTGGAAAGAAGTTTTGCTTTTTGTTGTTGTTAATTTATTTAGGGGCTTTGCAACATCGTGGTCACGTGGCCTCATGAACTTGGGTGATTAGCCCTATATAGAATTTGTCTGGTAATTTGTTGTTAATTTGGTGTATGTAGTAGTAGTGTGTGTGTATTTGTAGAGGATTGGGAAGGAGGTGGCCGTGGCTTTAGATTAGCAATCATTCTGGAATTTGCCTGGAGTAGAAGTGGGAATCAACAGAAAATCACTTCCAGGATGCCTCAGTGGGAATCGAACCCAGACCTCCGAGGTGACAGTCGCTACACCAGGAAGTGGACTCAGTCCCGTGAGGAAGAAATGAAAACTACATGAATAATCCTAAAAGTGGCCTTCCCCACTTCTACTCCAGGCGAATGCTGCGATGGTTCCTGATTAAGTCCACGGCCCCCACGTACCCAAATTCTAGCCCCATTACGAGTACTGCTCGGGTCTAAGCTACGTGAACCTGAGAAAAAGGTGGATCGCGGACTATGAGATGTGATGAGGTTTCCCGGTCCGTGCATAGTAACAGAACCAAATACATTGGTCTATGACTCACTCACACATTCGCAACAGCACAGAGGTTTGAGCAACGGCCGTATGTTAGCAGTATTGGAATAGAAAGGAATACCACATATCACGGCGGGCTGTTGACAGATCCTTCTCTTCTCGCCTGCCCCTTCCCGGCCCCTTCCCCTCACCCCGCAAGTTGACAGTGCATGGACCCGAGCAGTACGGGCATCACAATGACACAGGTTAACAGACACATTTCGTACACACACCCTAGTACACGGGGCTACATGATCCTTAAAACATATAACCGAATCAACAACAACTGTGTGGTTTAAAGAGCGTAACATCTAGGTGACCTGACCATAATGATAATTGTATGTCTACCCCTTATTATTCCCGTTTTCCAACGGGGTCGGAGATGAGATGTGATGGAAGTCTTTGTGGCGATGGTTTTTACGGCCGGATGCCCTTCCTGACGCCAACCTCATGAGAGGAGTTAATGAGAGATGAAATGAATGATGGTGAATGAAACTGGGCAAGGATGTGGAAGGAAGCGGCCGTGGCCTTTCAGAAGGTACCGTCCCAGCATTTTCCTGGTGTTGAAAATGGGAAATCACGGAAAACCATTTCAAGGACGGCCGACGGTGGGGCTCGATCCCACGCGTCTACCGAGTCAGCAGAGAGCTTGGCCCCATGACCTAATGCTGCGCTTTAGCCAGCGTAGCCACTACTGTCGGTCCTGACCATAATGATAATGAAGAGGAAAATAAATAGTTGTTGTTACTGTTGATTCTTTTAATGGGTTCATGACATCGTGATCAAGTAGCCCCGTGTACTTGATCATGAGTAGAAACTCTCTGATAATAATAATAATATCGTATGGCCTCGGTGCCGGGTGCAAGCTTTGTTATTTGACACCCAGAGGGCAGCTTGCATATCGAATTTAGTCGTTCCTTGAACGATATGAAAGTTAATGAGGTTAGATATTTAAGCTCCTTGACACTATAGCGCTTTCTAGTAGAGAAACGAGGAAATTTTATGTTGGCGGAAATTCCCGAGATTAATTTTGCCATTATGAACATGGCCTACTGAATTCAAATAGGTTCTTCAACACGCCCCAAAGTATGACATGCATGCCGTGATTTGTTTCGCCTCTCAAAAATCACTTACCACGGCCAGGAGCGAACCTGCTAGCTTGGGGTTAGAAGTCCGACACAATAACCACTCACCCACAGTCTGATAACATGTGCCACTGTGATGTGTGTTCTAGTGTGAGTAGGAAGTGGCAGTGGCTTTAAATTAGGAACAATCTCGGCATTATTTAGGGGCAGATGACCTCACTGTTCCGCCTCTTAAAACAATAATAACTAACATCTCGGCCTTTGCCTGGAGGAGAGGTGGGAAACCACGGAAAACCAATCCAGGATGGTTGAGATAGAAATCGAACCCACCTCTTTTGAGGTTTGCCTCACGAGGCTGTGTGTTCCAGCCCTCATACCAGATATATTGTGTTTTGCAGAGTCGGGCCTCAGCGGTGACAGCCAGGAATATTATAGAAACGTCACTTCAGCAATTACTGTATCTGCCCCAATCTTATATATAAAAGTGAAAGTCTGTATGTATGTATGTATGTATGTAAGTGGGTATGTGGGTTTGTTCCGTATACAAATCTACACCGTTCCACCAATCTCAACCAAATTTTGCATACACATAGTTTAGGACCCAGAAGGAACGGCTGCCTACATGAATTTTCGATAGTCTTTCTCATTGTTCTGATTTCGGCCCTTTTGCACTCGAGCAAAGGCTAATATATTCAGAAAATTAACTTGTGAAGGAACGGCAAGGCCGGCCATCTCTATGGCAACAGTAGTACAAGACGGGTCCACCAAGTTTCATTCTATCTCGGTAAGAGGCCATGCCACTCAATTTTCTCAACGGCAACACTACCTCAAGAAGTGATCACCAGGTTTCCACCTGTCTCTGTAAGGGGCCATGCTACTCCATTTTCTCCATGACTACAGTCAAGACGTAAACACCAGGTCATGGGCCTCCATTTTCTATCCAAACCACGATAAGAACATTAGGAATCTGAACGCCTTAAAAATCGGAATACGTAGTTTTTTTTAATTTTATTAACATGGGTCGGTGTAGGGAATTAAAATAATAATAGAAACAAATACATCGGCTAACCCTGCACGCGACCTAACGTAACAAAGGCTATAGATATCATCACGAAACTTAGTATTAAGATTAAATGAGCTTAAATGATTCTGTTATTGATGATTGATTTAGAGGCTTGACGACATCATGGCCATGTAGCCCCATGAATTTAAGTGTGCATGATTTTTTTCTGATAACCAGTGTTACTGTGATGGCTGTAGTAGTGTGTGTATTTGTAATTCAGGTAAGGATTAAAAATGAGATTGCTGTTGCCTTCAGTTAGAAACTATCCTTGTATTTGCTTCGAGTAGAAGTGGGAAACCACGGAAAACATCTTCCAAGTTTTGCCACGGGAGGCACAGTGTACCCCCTTCCAGCTCTCGGACCAGAATTGAAATTTCTTGGCAGAGCCGGATTCAAACTCGCACCTCCAAGGCGACAGCCGAGATTGTTAGCCGCTAATCCACGTGGTTGTCTAAATGTGACATTTTGGGTCTAATGTCATACTCTAGATGCCTTTGCTGTTACGGGAGATTTTGAATCTTTACCTTATGATGAAAGGTATCACGCGCAATATATTGTATTGTTGTGTTATACTCTCCATTAAGGTGTGTTCTACTACTAATATGTTTACGTTTATGTTTTATTAATCCTAATGTTTATATGCTGCATTGTTTTAATTGTTGACATTGTTAACCTGTACCGGCTATCTTTTGTATTACAAATCAGGAATACAGTAACTGTGATAAGACTTGACTAAGACTAACAGAACCAGAATAATCTGTAGCAACCAAAATGAAAGAGTAATCTAAAATGATTAATCACGCAGTGAACACTCCCTCTTTTCTACTTAAGACATGAGTACAGGAGTAAATAATTTGTACAGAACATTACCTACTTCACTGCCCTCAACAGATACAGTACCGTAGCAAACCTTCAGGTAACCGACGTCACCAATAATTCTCATAGTAATCATTAGAAACCATGACCAGGCTCCCTTTGTACTTAAACATGGGTACTTTCAAATTACTAAGTAAATAATATCGTACGTTTTTCGTACATCAAAAAGCTAGATCCATACTAATACACACATCAAAAAAAGTTTTGCATCACCTCGGTTCCAAGAGTTCCGGAACCGTTACATACAAAGGGAATAGAGATCAACACAAACAACATTTCAGCTCGTTTTATTGCTCATGAGACCCACACATTGCATGTTGTACCATCATACAGCTATACTTTCAGCATTTGTGGTCCAGATTGCAGTACACACCACTACCTCTAATACCCAGTAGCACGTCCTCTTGCATTGATGCATGCCTGTATTCGCCATGGCATACTATCCACAAGTTCATCAAGACACTGTTGGTCCAAATTGTCCCACTCCTCAACGACAATTCGGCGTAAATCTCTCAGAGTGGTTGGTGGGTCAAGACGTCCATAAACAGCCCTTTTCAACATATCCCAGGCATGTTCGATAGGGTTCATGTCTGGCGAATATGCTGGCCACTGTAGTCGAGCGATATCGTTATCTTGAAGGAACGCATTCACAAGATGTGCACGATGAGGTCGAGAATTGTCGTCCATGAAGACAAATGCCTCTCCAATATTCTGCCGATATGGTTGCACTATGGGTCGGAGGATGTCATTCAGGTATCGTAAAGCCGTTTCGGAGCCTTCCATGACCACCAGTGGCGTACGTCGGCCCCACATAATGCCACCCCAAAACATCAGGGAACCACCACCTTGCTGCACTCGCTGGACAGTGTGTCTAAGACGTTCAGCCTGACCAGGGTGCCTCCAAACACGTCTCCGACGATTGTCTGGTTGAAGGCATATGCGACACTCATCGGTGAAGAGAACGTGATGCCAATTCCGTGGGGTCCATTCAGCATGTTGTTGGGCCCATCTGTACCGCGCTGCATGGTGTCGGGGTTGCAAAGCTGGACCTCGCCATGGACGTCGGGAGTGAAGTTGCGCATCATGCAGCCTATTGCGCACAGTTTGAGTTGAAACACGACGTCCTGTGGCTGAACGAAACGCATTATTCAACATGGTGGCATTGCTGTCAGGGTTCCTCCGAGCGGCAATCCGTAAGTAGCGGTCATCCACTACAGTAGTAGCCCTTGGGCGGCCTGAGCGAGGCCTGTCATCGACAGTTCCTGTATCTCTGTACCTCCTCCATGTCCGAACAACATCGCTTTGGTTCACTCTGAGACGCCTGGAAACTTCCCTTGTTGAGAGCCCTTCTTGACACAAAGTAACAATGCGGACGCGATCGAACTGCGGTATTGACCTTCTAGGCATGGTAGAACTACAGACAACATGAGCAGCGTACCTTCGTCCTGGTGGAATGACTGGAACTGATCGGCTGTCGTACCCCCTCCGTCTAATAGGCCCTGCTCATGCATGGTTGTTTACATCTTTGAGCAGTTTTAGTGACATCTATGAACAGTCAAAGGGACTGTATCTTGGATACAATATACACAGTCAACGCCTATATGCCGGAGATCTGGGAACCGAGGTGATGCAAAACTTTTTTTGATGTGTGTATATAAAAGTGAGATGGTATGTGTCTGTGTATTACTCGATCACCAAAGATTCACTGGTACGATTTACATGAAATTTTACATGGAAGTAGCTGATTTACCTGGTTAATAAATAGGCTACTTTAGATTTCAATACTTTGCACTATTTGAAGATGGCGACCATTTAGGTGACAACACTACGCCCTTTGTTTTCAAACATTCAAATTTCAATTTCAAATGAAAAGAGAACGCTGAGAAATAGCAAACGTTTGATGGCATATACGAGGTTTAAAATTTAAATTTCTATCAGAATGGTCCTTATCACTTTTCGTATATCTCCAACTGTTAGCGAGTAAAACCTAATTGTGTGCTATTAAACAAGGTCAATGCCAAGCGGTGTAGCTGGACAAAATGTTCCATCCTAACTCTCCCTCCGCGTAGCACCTCGCCTATCTCCTGTTTTAACTGTCACCTTCACATTTCAATTTATTTATGGCCAGTAGCGAAGCACGGGTACTTCAGCTAGTGTATTATATAGTTCACAGTTTCACATCGACGTAGAGCCCTGCGCGTATAAACAAAACGTTATCCGCATTCGGCCCGCTAACACACGACTTCTTTCCGCATCTGCACGTTTGTTATCCTGATCCGCTGACTGTCAGTTAGGTAGTCAGTCCGAAGGCTGGTTGGATCCTCAAAAAGTACCACCGTTAGGTTATGTGGATAGATACCCACTAAAACCCCAGACAGCGCTATATTGAGGCGTACTAGGCAAGATGAGGAGGGAGGTAGTTTGACAGAAAACAAAGAAACATAACAAACACATCGAATATGCAATATTACAAAACGCTATCCTAATCAATCACACAGACGGGCATTAACCCGATCACAATCTCAAGCATTTGTTACAAATGCTGTTCCATTTTTAGCCTTTTTTATTTTATGAAAAAAATAGGCTTATGAGATCACCTTTTGTCCGTGTGTGTTTGCGCGTGTGTAGGTGTGAGGTGTGTGTGTGTATGTCCCCTAATAACTTCTAAACGGCTGGAGCGATTACAATGAAACTCAGTAAGATCATAGCACTATTCTGGCCGACCCCGACCGTGCCCTTCAAATCACCAATCCAAAATGGCGGCTGTGCGAAATATTTCACCAGCATTCAGTATCTCAGAAACTATTACCGATATCGCCCTGAAATTGTGTACGGTGATTAAGGGCACAACTAGAAGTTCACCTATGAGACTTTCAAAAACCTGGTGACTACAAAACCCACATGGCGGCCAAGCGAATTTGACATTGTAAATAGACTTTTCTCGCGATTTAACTATCCAAGCGTAACGAAACTTGGTACAGCAAATGTTTATACACATTGTAATGCACTGGAGTCTAATTTAGTTCAATTGTTTACATAACCTCAAAATGGCGGCTGTGCGAAATATTTCACTGACGTTCTATATCTCCGAAACTATTACAGATATCACCCTGGAATTTTGTACGGTGATAAAGGGAACTGACATAAGTTTATCTATGTAACTTTCATAAACCTGTAAAGTACAAAACGAACAAGGCGGCCAAGCGACGTTGACACATTTTAATATACTTTTCTCGTGATTTAACTCTCTGAGCGCAGTGAAATGTGGTACAGTAAATGATTATACATATTGTAATGCACTGGCATCTAATTTAGTTCAATTGTTTATATAACCTCAGGATGGCGGCTGTGCGAAATGTTAAAATTAAGTTTTTATTTCTTGTGTCGTAATCATGCGATCGAAGTGAAAGTTTGAATAATGAACCTAGGCAATAATTGTCCTTGAATGGTACATAACTCTATGGCCTATACATATAACAATCCAAAATGGCGAGCATCCAAAATATTTAGACGGTTCTCAATATCTATGAATCTTTTACAGCAATCTAACTGAATTTTTTATGTTCATAGAGGCTATGCACATATGTTCACCTATAGGACTTTCAGCAACCTGGTGAACACAAATCCAACATGGCGGCGACGCGAAGTATAAATATTTAAATGGACGTGTCTCGCGAATCAACTATCCGACTGCAGTGAAACGTTGCACGTTAAATGCTTATACAAATGTTAATCCACTGGTATCTAATTTATTCCAAATGTTTTCATAACCACAAGAAATCTCGTTTTTACTTCTTGTGTCCTAATCATGCGATTGAAGTTTGAATACCACACGTACACAATAATCTTAATGTAATAGTACAAAAATAAAAATCCAACCTGGCGACCATCTGAAATATTTAGACCGTTCTCAATATCTACGAATCTATCACAACCTTCAAACTGAAATTTTGTATGTTAGTAGAGGCAATTAACATGAGTACGATATATGAAAATAGGCTGTATAGTTCTTCACGGAACTACTTGTTCTCTATCCATTGCATCATCCAGTACTGGTGTAGGTTCCACCTGCTGCAACGTTCTCATCACCCTGTCCTTCCATCTCGTCCTTGGACGGCCTCTTGGACGTTTGCCAATCAGCTGAGCATTGAACACTCTGTTAGGGTTAGATTCCACATCTCTTACGATATATCCCATCCGTTGGAGTCGTCTTCCTCTGATGATCCTACCCACATCAGCTTTCCCAAAACGTTGGTATAAGTCCTCTTTTTCCCTACTTTCCCATCTTCCTTCTTCCCTATTGTAAATAGGTATATCTATCTTTTTGAGCACTTTCCTTTCAAATGCACAAATGCGCTCTTCCAGTGTTTGTGAGGTCGCCCATTACTCGCATCCATTTAACAGAACCGGTTTCACTAGAGTCATGTATAACTTAACCTTGTTGTTTTTGTGAAATTAAGCGTGACATAAATAAGTTATTGAGACCAAAAATGTACTATTGGCACTAATTGTCCGCTGACATTACAAAAATATTTTAAAATTATTAGATAAAGCATAAAGTACAGTATTAGAGCAACACATTTAGACATTTGAGGAAAAATTCGTTTCCCTACGCTGTGAATCTCAACACAATGTTGACTGAGTTTTGTCCCTCTGAGTAACGACAAGTGAAAGCAGAGGGTGGCTAATTATAGCACTTACTTAGTCATCGGATTCACCCATTCAGGCAAGCCCAGGTATAAAGGACTTTCTTTTTTTTTTTTTTTGGCAAAAGGCAACACTAATTAAGAGTATTTCCATCACTGGATTCTCTCACTTCTCTATTGTTCTCATACAATCCAAGCGAAAGCAAATAGGGAAATAACAAGAAACGCGAAAGACGCAGATCATAGCAAAATCTAAAATTATTTCTAGCCTACTTTTCACATTTTGCAAAAATGAGGAAAAAGTAGACTTATGAGATCGGGCAAATGTGTGTCTGTCTGTCCTTCTGTCTGTCTGTCTGTCTGTCCTTCTGTCTGTCTGTCTGTCTGGCTGTCTGGCTGTGTGTGTGTCCCCCTATCAACTCCTAAACGGCTGCAGCAATCAAAACAAAATTTGGTAGGAGTAAAGATCTATACCTGAATATCTCACGGCCATATTTGAAAATGATGTCAGTGCTACCAACTGCTAAAAAGTCGCAATTAAAATTTGAGCTCCATGTTGGATATCATGGAAGGTATGAATGGGAGCTATTTGAAAATTGGCACCCGTATAATATTGCAGTTTAAATTCCAAGAGCCCATGCATGGCAGTGTTGCCAAAATCATTATAAGCCTGCTGATAGGTCCAAATTTTAAATGCATATAACGTCTACGCTATCCATTGGATTTCAAACAAATTTCGTACGTGCTATGTGTACATAAACAGATATGACTGAGCGTATTCTTAAGAGCCACCAGAGCTGCCAACTGTTAATAAATGCTCTCAATATATTTTATCCAAATACCCATACATCAGAAAGTATGCAAGCCGACACCTTTAAACTATGCACACGTATAGTACCTGACATTCTATATTAATATGGAGTATCTTATATACGTCAGTGCTACCGACATGATTCTAAGCCTGCTGAGAGGTCCAACTTTAAATACATGTAACTTCTATACTATCATTTGGATTTGAACAGAAATTCGTGTGTGCTATGTGTACCATAACAGATATGACTATGCTGATTCTTAAGAGTAACCAGGGCTGCCAACTGTTAATAAATAGTGTCTCTATTTTTGTTACCCTAATATCAATATATCAGAAAGTATGCAAACCAATAGCTCTAAACTTTGCACACGTATAGTACCTAGCATTCTAGATTAATTTGGAGTAACTAATATAGGCCTACGCCAGTGCTGCCAACATGATTCTAAGCCTGCTGATAGGTCCAATTTTAAATATACTTCTATACTAACAAATGGATTTCATCAAAAATTGGCACAACACGAGATCATAATATTTCACATTATTTCTGACCAACACATGCATGACATTGTTGCCAACATGATTTTACGCGCGCTGATAAATCCAAGGTCTAACTGCATGTAACGTGCATGCTATCCATTGGACTTCAACGAAATTTTGTATTCTGTACCTTAAGAGATGCAACTAACAATAGCCTATATTCAGTCACCAGGGCTGCCAACTGTACTGCTCTATTAGGCTACATTATACCAGGTATATTTCGAACTAATTAGAAATGTCGATGTTACCAACTTAATATCGTCATTATTCTAGATAGGTCTATATAGATTGGCAAGAATCTTAAATTTCAATCTTTAGTTCGTCACGGAACTTCTTGTTTTAAATCAGTTTCAAAATAGTATTCTATAAAACTCTCCACAAATTTACTTTAAATTTTATCCGCAGCTTATCCGCCATCCGCACAGCCATGCAAACTACGAAGGGTGCACTATATTGTTTTCCACTTTTTTTTAACCCAAATGAAGTACATTACACATCAGTTGTTACGTCCACCTTCTCAACATAATCACCTTGTAACTTTATGCACTTTTGCCATTGATGTGTCAGTCTCTCCAGACATTCTTGAAACCATTCTTTCGGAGTGCTGTGTACCCATGTCTTGACAGTTGTGTCCAGTTCTGCAAAATCTGCAAAACGGTGACCATGCAATGGAAGCATAGGGGCAGTCCACCGCCAAAGAAATGTCGAACACTGCCATCAGTTAGCAAGCGAATGGCGACAGTGTTCTGGGACACAAAGGGCATCATCTCATTGACTGGCTGGAATTGGGGGCCACGATTAACAGTGCAGCATATGTGGCAACCCTTAAGCGCTTACGTCGTGCCATTCAAATTAGTCGGCCAGAAACATGGGCTAAAGGTGTGCTTCAGCAACATGAAAATGCCCGCCCCCACATTAACCGAGAGACGACCGCTGCACAGTGGGTCAAAATCGAAATCTAGGAGGACAAAATTATTTATTTTCATAATTTAAAAAATCAAAATTAATAACTTCTACAGCATTATCATACAATTGCCGCTCACTATTCTGGGATATAAATGCATCTTAGTGTAAATCTGTCACCACTGTTCGAGCAGTCTGAATTGGAGGGTGAATGTAAGTGGCTGTGGTTTGGTTGTCTTTGTGGTTAGTGTGATGCTTTAAGATGGAACATGCAGCTGAAGGTATGATATTTGTAACGTGTTTCATTTATTAATGGGCGTAATTGTTACGTAATTTTAGCTATATTTGCATTATATAATATTGAACTATTATTTTTAAAATTATATTTTCACTTAGATTTTTAGTATGCCGCGTCACTCTGCGTCACTTTCTACTTAATGTTAAAATGTAGATAAAGTCTTTTAGTTTACGCCTGTTATAAGATTTTTTGCATCTTTTTGCAACTTACTTAGTTATTTTACGTTTTAGAAGATGCCGCGCTACCAGTTCTCACACGTTTACAACTGTTTAAAGCACTGGGTTCGACGATTATGTCAACATTGGAACTTTGTGACTTTGTTAAAAGTATATTAGGGGTAGAAAATTGTTCTGAAGAGATAACTGAATGCTCTATCCAACTCCTAGTTATAGACAAATTCTTGCATGTGTAGACGAGCTTAAGAAGGTCTTAACTGATGTTTATTACGAAGTAAACAAATTATATACGTTGCTTTCACTCTAAATTCATGATTAAAACGTAAAAATAATTTTGTCCCCCTAGATTTCGATTTTGACCCACTATGCGCTGCCGTTGATCAAATGGGGTTCATGGTGCTGCCATACCCACCATACTCTCCCGACTTGGGAACAAGAAGATACCTCTGGACACAGCTGTCAAGGCATGGGTACGCAGCTCTCCGAAAGAATGGTTTAAGGAAGGTCTGGAGAGAGTGACATATCGATGGTAAAAGTGCATAAAGTTACAAGGAGATTATGTTGAGAAGGTGGACGTAACAATTGATGTGTAATGTACTTCATTTGGGTAGAAAAAATAAAATGTAAAACAATATACTACGCCCCTCATATATATCCTCATGGCGAAAACAATTGCGAAAATCCGCGGACGGATCTGTTCAAGGCTTTATCGATTGGGACTGTAGGAAATATTCAGCACTGTGTGCAATCAGTATTAGTTAACACATATGCCTTTAATTCTATCATTTATTTAATGCAACAGCGGAATGGAATTGAAGCCCCGGAAACATTTTATATGGCTGTTAATGAAAGGATAATACAGTGATCTGATTGGATTGGGATTTATTGTGTGCGACGTGATATTCAATTCATTGATGTGCGGCGCTGATGCCAGAATGAACGAACTACAAAATTCAGGTTATTCTGTTCAAATACTTTTGGAGGGGTTAAAAATATATCGTACACCAAATTCATTTGCGAGCTTTGCTACATCATATAGCTTCGTGTACTCGGGTGTGTGTGGAATCTATCTGATAACCTGTGTCATTGTGAAGCTACAATTTCGAAGGAGGTGGGCGTGACTTGGAGTAGAGATTTTAAAAAATCCCTCTCGGCACGCTGGAAGGCGGAGGTAGATTTCACCGGGCAAAGAAAAAATATTTGTAATTCACTAAATTTGTTAATTGTTTTATACTTCGAAAAGTTCCACATGTTTAGCGCACGAGGAGCCCAATCATCTTATATATTATTTCAGTAGTATAGATCCCTCCTGCGGCGTTCACAAGCGACCGATCATGACGAATGAGCATTCAAATGAAAGAGAATAGACATTTGCAGTGACAATTTGCACTCTAATTTCATAAATAAGTATAATTTCTTTAAAAAAGACTTAAAGAAATGTACGAAGTGTGCGATTTGCATATACTGTTGCTGTAGGAAAATACGCTCCATTATTTCTGTCCACTTCACATTTTGGCCGCTGTGACGCCTGTTTCATGTCATTATAACATTCTGAAGTCATTCCTTTATCATTTTGCATGGATTCAGAAACAGTAAATCAAAGGAATGAGTACTCAAATCGTATAATTTCATAAATATCGAGGAACCGGTGAGTGTTGCAGGTAAGCTGTCAATCAATGGAATCAACACACAAATGACATTAGCAGTGACGAATTGCATTCTAATTTCATAAATATCAATTTCTGTAAGAAGTGTGCGATTTCCAAATCTTGTTGCTGTAGGAAAATACGCGACATTATTGCTGTTCAGTTCGCATTTAGGCAGTAGGGAGCCGGGGAAAGTGTGGTTTATGAACATTTGAGATTTCTCGCTCGGGTCCGCTAGTCTTCTTATAATTCCGAAAGTATTTTGCTCATCACTTGGCGTAACGGTGGGTCATATCAGAAATGCTTTCAGACGAAAGATTTAGGTAATGTTTAGAGGACTATTCACCATTTTAAAGGGTTTTGATATTGTGCCTATTAAGGGAGGTATGTTTTTTTTTCTCTCAAAACTTAATTTTGCCTACCCCTTTGATAAATGGTTAATGATATCAAATCCTTTACTGGGATAAGTTTCTGACCCTTATCCGAAGAATAGTATGACTTGGAACGGATTCTATTTATCACATACTAAGAGAGTTATAGCGATTCTTCACGATTTCAAAAAAGGCCCCCCATTTTGTTGGTTCGATTTTGCCCATTAACGAACATGATTATGCACACATCAAAAAGATAAATGAATATACTTACCACATCAAGCGGCGGTGGTACAAAACTTCCTGCAAGGATTCTGCCTTTGCGTGAATGGAATGGCCCTCAACGTCGCCGGACATGAACTGTATCGAACATGTCTCGGATATGCTGAAGCGTGCTGTTGCTCAGCGTCTACGCCCTCCCATAACCTGGAAAGAGATCATGGAGGCCACCGTCGAAGAGTAGGTTCAAGAGGACCTAGACAACTTGATCTGTGGTATGCTACGGTGAGTAAGAGCCCTGCTGGACGCTCGTGGTGGCCATGTTCCTTATTGAATCGTCACAGGATGGCAAGATTACAACACATATCAGTCCCTGTTTAACAGGTCAAATGTCTTCCTGTTTGTAATTTTCTTTTCACACATGAATCAAGTATGTAGGATTTGTCAGAGTGCTGTCTCTTTTGTAATAACCTCGCCCACAATCCCACACACGCTCTGCATCATGCCAAACAAGTGTTACGCATAAATGTGAAAGGGATTTGTGCAAAATGTCGGCAGTTATCGTGTCCAAGAAAAAGTGATTGACTGTATATACTGTATACTATATATCAACTTTTGAGCTGACTCTGCTTTTGGGATCTGGGGGATGTGAAACGCGAAGATATGTCAACATTTTCCGGCTTATATTAATACTTGTGTGAAGTCAAAATCTGTAGGTTGGATTTGATTAATGCTCTTAAGTTCCAAAGTTCGTCACTGGGCGCTATTTGCGATGGTATCCAGTAGTAGCGAAGTTCACAGCTAGGTGTCGTGGACGGTAGCATTTGGTGGCGAAAGTAGGAACTACTTGAAATTATTGTCTGCAGTCCTTACTGCAATTAAAAACAGATAACACACACTAATACAGTCATCACAATATTAACACCGGTTATCAGACGGATTCGACAGACACCCAAAGTACTCGCGGCTACATGACCGCGTTTTCACATCCCCTAAACTAAGGAACCAACCAACCATTAATAAAGTACCCATTGCAAGAGGTAGCTTTCTCATGAAATCTACCCGAACACGACTGAAAGCCAATTCAAGGATATGTGGGATGGGGTATCTATGCAGGTTTGCCTCACTAGGCTGTGTACTCCGCTGCACATCTCAGAAAAGCAATTAAATTTCTTGGCAGAGCTAGGAATCGAACTCAGGGCCTTTGGATACGGAGCCTCAATACGTACCCTGAGATCACAGGAGGTGACTTGTAAGCATGCTTACAGTTCTCGAAAGCGGAAAATGGAATAAAGTAAATTCTTATAGACTGGGAGACGTGACCAATCACTTCAATCCTGTATTTACCAAACACCTGACATAAGGATGATATTTATTACCAAAGATGCTTAGGGTTGAATCATTCAGCTTTATTTTAAACTAGCAGAAGTACCCATACTTCGAACGGTCTTCGGTATTAATAACCAGACGTAATCATTGAGCTACTGTTGCAATGGTTAGGGGCTTGGAACCTGTTTGTCGACAAAGATAAATGATTAGTTGAAATATGCTCTGAAACTAATTTATCTACCGTGTACTTCCTGACGTGAAAATAAAATTGAAAACCTCGTAGACAAAACGCAATACACGTCACATGAAAACTGACCCTCACTGTTGTGTCAAGTCCGCATCCAGAGAAAGACCCCTTTAATAAATTATAAAGGCTTGTGGTGCATGAAAATTCAGGTTTTTTAGCCTCCAATGGCCCAAATTCCTAAAAGCAAAAGAAAACTATTTCAATTCAGGAAATTTTGAAAATAATGTTGCTGTTTGAAGATATAATATTCCTTCCGTACGACATATCGCACGTTTAAGTCTTGTGAAAAAATCTAGGGACCCCTTGACCCCCTTAAGCGCATTGATGAATTTTACAGTGTTTGTTGGTTCCGTGATAACCTTATAGCCATTTTCAAACTTTCACAGAAATGTAATAAATGGAGTGGCATTACTTCTTGCAGAAATAGATGGAAAGTTGGATGTAACTTTTTGAGACACTGTTGTCATAGTTACTGGCTTGCATTCCTACATTAGTCTATTAAATAAAATTAGTTTTCTGGGAATGTCTCAGAAACTCCTGGTTTTAGAGCCTTGAAATGTAGTTTTCGGAGACCCTTTACGGCTGTTTAGGGACTGACACCAAGGGGCTGAAAATAAGCTTTGTCACGTCGTTGTAGGCCGTAGTATAATAATAACAATAATTATAATAATAACATAACAATATAGGGATAGGGATATAATAGACCTTCCGTACCACACCAGCACGTGTAAATCGCGTGAAACAATTCTAGAGTACCCCTTGACCCCTTAAGCGCATTATATATATTGATGAAATGTACAGCTTAATTTGGTTCCGTTATAACCTCATAGCCGTTTGCAAACTATCTCAGTAATGTAACAAATGGAATTGTATTGCGTCTTACAGCAATAGATGTACCTGTGAGTTTCTGTTGCCATGGTTACCGGCTTGCTTTCTTTATTAGCCTACTTTTCACATTTTGCAAAAATGAGGAAAAAGTAGTCTTATGAGATCGGGCAAATGTCTGTCTGTCTGTCTGTCTGTCTGTCCTTCTGTCTGTCTGTCTGGCTGTGTGTGTGTCCCCCCCTATCAACTCCTAAACGGCTGCAGCAATCTAAACCAAATTTAGTATGAGTAAAGATGTGCACCGGAATAGCTCACGTCCATATTTGAAAATGATGTCAGTGCTACCAACTGCTGAAAAAACGCACTAGAAATTTGAGCTCCATGTTGGATATCCTGCAAGGTATGCATAGGAGCTATTCCAAAATTGGCACACATGTAGATAATACTATTTCAGTTTAATTTCCAGGAGGCCAACCATGACAGTGTTGCCAAAATAATTTTAAGCCTTCTTATAAGTCCAATGTTTAAATGCATATAACTTCTACACTATCAACTGGATTTCAACCAAATTTTGAATGTAATATCTGTACATAAACAGATATGACTGAGCGTATTCTTAAGAGCCACCAGGGCTGCCAACTGTTAATAATTGCTCTCTCTATTTTTTTATCCAAATACCAATATATCAGAATGTGTGCAAGCCGACAGCTTTAAACTATGCACACGTATAGTACCTGACATGTTTGATTAATTTTGGAGTAACTTATATACGTCAGTTCTACCAACATGATTCTAAGCCTGCTGATAGGGCCAATTTTTAAATACATGTAACTTCTATACTATCAGTAGGATTTCATCCAAATTTCGCATGTGCTATGTGTAACATATCAGATATGACTATAAGTATTCTTCAGTGCAATCAGGGCTGCCAACTGTTAATAAATACTGTCTATATTTTCTACCCTAATATCAATATATCAGAAAGTATGCAAGCCAACAGCTCTATACTTTGCACACGTATAGCACCTGACATTCTAGATTAATTTGGAGTAATTAATACAAGGCAGTGCTGCCAACATGATTCTATGCCTGCTGATATATCCAATTTTAAAATACATGTAACGTCTATACTAACAAATGGATTTCATCCAAAATTGGCACAACAAGATATCATAATATTTCAGATTATTTCTGACCAGCACACGCATGGTATTGTTGGCAACATGCTTTTACGCGTGCTGATAGATGCAGAGTCTAACTGCAAGTAACGTCCATTGGACTTCAACCAAATTTTGTATTCTGTACCTTAAGAGATGGAACAAAAAATATATTCAGTCACCAGGGCTGCCAACTGTAGTGCTCTATTAGGCTACATTATACCAGGTATATTTTGAACTAATTAGATATTTCGATATTACCAACTTAATTTCGTCATTATTCTAGATAGGTTCATATTCTGTAGAATAATCATTGGCATGAAAAGTAGGCTGTATAGTTCTTAACGGAACTTCTTGTTTATTGTATTAAATGAAATTAATTTTCTGGGAATATCTCAAAAACTGTTGGTTTTAGGGCCTTAAAATGGGGTTTTTCGAGTTTCGTTTCTCACATTGAGGGGCTGAAAATGAGCTTCTTCTCGCCCTTCTACCCCTATTTCAGCAAGTATTTTAAGGGGGTAGGCCCCCTTTTATGAGAGGTACAGAGACGAGTTACATCAATGATTAGTGTCGTGCCTCTGAAGGATATCTGTACCAAATTTGACGTTGATCCACCCAGCCGTTCTCGAGTTACAAGGGAACAAAATTGTCCACAGACAAACAGACAGACAGACAGACAAAAAAATTATTTTCGCGCGCTTCCGTCATAAAACAGTCTGAAACGCGTAAATAACGCAAATTTCTGTAGAAATTCAGAAAAAAACAGACAAACTTTCATTCTTATATAAAGAGAGATGGTGGTGATGATGATGAAAATTGTTGTTTTAAGGGGCCTGACATCTAGGTTATCGGCCCCTAACGGTTTGGGTTTGGGTGATCGTCAAGATGATAATGAAATTAAACTATAACTAAAACTAACTACTAACTTATATACTAGAAGAAGAAATGGAAAACAAAAGAGAATAATGCAAATAAAGGCCAGGAGGCAAAGAAATGCCCTCAACCCTCGAAGAATGCGGATTGAGGGACGTGGAAGGAAGGAAAGCTATAAGAAGCAGATAGGAAAGTGAAAGAGGTGAGCGTCCGCCCCACAGGTAATGGATAAAAGGGGGGAAACTGGACCCGACTCAGGAACCCCTCGGGGTTGCCAACTTCCGAACTCACCAGCCGTGAGTCCCTGAGGGTGTAGCAATATCTAGGGTGCACCAGAAGTGGTGGGGCTACATACACCCTGCCACCTTAAGGGCCTTGAGCACAAGGCAGGAGGTAAAAGGAAAAGAAAAAGAAGGCTGACCCCTCGCAGAAGGAGGGTATCACAAAAGATGAGACAAGGGCCAATTAAGGCGGGAAAGGGAGAGACTCCCTAGGCCTCGGATACCCTAATACCGTCGGGGTCGGAAGAAAGATTAGGAAGAAGTCAGTCAGTGTGCTTCTGTGACTGTAACTTGGCAACACTGCACGGGATCATGCTCCACAGACATGGAATAAGTCTGTCAATGAGCTACAATAACTGTAACTTGGCAACACCGCACGGCATCATGCTCCACACACATGGAAGAAGTCTGTCAATGAGCTACAGTGACTGTAACTTGGCAACACTGCACGGGATCATGCTCCACAGACATGGAAGAAGTCTGTCAATGAGCTACAGTGACTGTCACTTGGCAACACTGCATGGGATCATGCTCCACAGACATAGAAGAAGTCTGTCAATGAGCTACAGTGACTGTAACTTGGCAACACTGCGCAGGATCATGCTTCACAGACATGGAAGAAGTCTGTCAATGAGCTACAGTGATTGTCACTTGGCAACACTGCGCGGGATCATGCTCCACAGACATGGAAGAAGTCTATCAGTGTGTTGCAGCAACGGCAGCTTGCAGTACTCATCCGTGAGAATACGCGCTCACCCGCTCGGCCGTGAACTGCCCCAGCTGTGGTGAACCTCATCTTCATGCCCCACGTAGCATTACCATCATTCCATTAATGACACAATTTAGAGCACCTCAGTGGTGACAGCCAAGTGGTTAATATTATAGAGCACACTGTGTAGCCAGTGAGTTAAACTCTCGAATTTTATGAAGAACAAGTCTAGTTTTATACGCAATTTCATTATGTTTTCCAGAGAATAGGTAGCTTCTTGCCAATTGTTCAATAGAACTGCCAGATCATCTGCATAGGCCAAACATTTGGGATGGTTTTTATCCATATATATACTGTATATATAATTCGTTGAGGCCACCTAGGACCATGTTAAGTCTTGTTACACTTGGCAATAATCTTCGCTTTCCTCTGAGCCCATAATTCCCTCATTCTCTGTGAGTGGGCCATCTTGCGCTCCACTGTCCAGGTGGTACCTTGTTTTATTTTCGGGTTCGATGTCTTAACTCGGGTTAGCCCATTCGTCAGTATCTTTTTGAGGAAGAGATCTCTATTGAAGGCGTCGTCGGGTTTTAGATGCAGCATTTTGAGGTTGTCTCTGGTATTCATGAACCAGGGCATTGTGGTTTAAGGTTTGGAGTAAAAAAAAATGAAAAATCTGGTCAGCCTGTTTCGGTCCATTCGATTGAGATGACCGTAATACTGTGCCCGCCTCTTGCGGATCGTTTCTGTAATTATCTCTACGGTATTTCACTGTAGACTTCTGTGTTTTTTTAAAATAATGGATGCCATTCTTGTAATTAGATCTTTATTGATGTGTAACATCTTTCCTCTCGGTTGCTGGATATTTTTGAGGGAGTGATTTTAAAAAATGGAACGGAAGTGGATCGGACGGAAGTGTGTAAGAAGCACTGCCAACTAGATCGCATCCCTCCTGCTGCTGGCAGTGGTACCATGTGGAATGTATATAACATACGGATTACTTCAAGGTTTGGAGGCGCCATTACAGATATTTCTACAATAAATCATCATCAAGTTGTCGTTCTTTGGTGTAAAAATATTCATTATACCATATTTGCTGAAAACAACTACGACTTATTAAGAGTCTGTTTTTCAATCTCTGGATAAAAGTGATGGGCATCCACTCGCCGAGTAACTTTCCTCAACACTTTCATACTGAACGGTAAACGCTCATGCGAACTCTGGTGTCAAATCATTGAAACACAAACCACATGTCTTCGTATCAGTATTTAAATGATGATATATTTTTATATGAAACATTGTAACTAGTCGGCAATGCCGGTATTATGTTTCTCCACAATGGCTATTCAGATATTAACCCTCATTGCGGTAATGTAGTGATCAATGTAATATATATCGTTGATTTTATACGGGAACTGGGCTAGCCTTTCATAGACCACTATAGGAATTCCCGTTACTGTCAAGTAGGCGTATTCATAACTAATTTAAAACTCAATTCCACGCAGGAACATTATCGAAAAAACGCAAAATATTAATGGAACATAAAAAATACTTCCATATTATTACCGGCACGTGAAAATGAGCACCTGTCTTGTACTCCAAATGTATGTGGTTGTAATGGCTGCGTGGATAACATCTTGGTCTGTGATTCATAAGGTCTCAGGTTTGAACCCCAGTCGCGGAATTTATTTTTGCTACCAGATTATCGATTTAATCGATATATATTGTGACAGACTCGTGCGAGCGCACCTGGTGGCAGAGTCGTGCGAGCGCGTGGCGCGCTGGCTGCAATTGTGATTTGGGCCGGCAAGCTGGCAGTGGGTGAATCGAGAAGGCGACGATACGAGAGAGATGAGATTTAGGATTCGGTGAAAAGGCAGTGTTGAGATTTGGAGTGTAGTAGTTTCAGAAAGACTAGAGCTCGACGTTCCCAGTTTAAATATTAATGAATACTACATTAATATTTAGTAGTGTAAGGTTTGCTAAATAAAGAAGTAGTGAATTTGTATATGCCTGACCGGTTATTTTAAGAACCGTAAACGTAACAACTGGTGTCAGACGTGTGGGGTCAGGCTATAGAGTAAATACATAGTGAAAGTCTTGAGGTACCGCATTTTAGAGTGTGAAATGACGACCAGGAAAGTTAAACTTTCAGCACTGAAGGTTTCGGAGTTACGTTAGGAACTGGAAGAAAGAGAAGTTGATTCTACGGGAATAAAATCTGTGCTGCAAATGAGGTTAAGACAGGTACTGGTGGACACAGGTGAGGATCCAGAAACATTTCTTTTCGAGATTGCTGGTGGGACTGAGGGTTTGTGTCAGGTATTAGAAAACATGGAAAAGAAAATACGAACAGAAAATTCAGAACTATATAAAATTTGGAAAAGAAAATAGCGGAAAACTCAGAGAATTTGGAAAGGAAGTTAATGGAAAATACTGGCACCCTCGAGAGGAAACTTCAAGAAGTAACGCTCACTACCGAAACCAAACTGAGGGAAGTTCGAAGACGAGCTTGCGAGCGGTGTGCTTCCAAATAAATACAAGCAGGAAAACGAAATCATTACCGCTGGTGGACCATCGGAAGGTAAGGAGCGTATACCTGTTTCCGCGTTTGGTCGGACTGACCTGCCGACTTTCGATGGGAAGTCTGCGTGGGAAGAATACCTCACCTTGTTCGGGACCGCTGCCATGATTAATGGATGGTCGGATGCCACGAAGGCTTCATTGATGAGTTTGTCGCTGCGCGGGGAGACCCTACGAGTTCTGCTGGCTGTTCCCTTGTCGGAAAGGCAGAACTACAACATTCTTGTACCGAAACTTGAAATGCGGTTCGGTCATCGTCACATGGAACAGCTGTATCGCTGCCAGTTGAGAAACCGTTGTCCGTGACCCAACGAGAACCTACAGGAGTTCGAAGCAGACATAGTACGTCTCGTTAGGAGCGCCTATCCAACAGTGCCCAGCGATGTGTATGAGAGTCTTGCTACCGAGAAGTTTCTCGATGGGCTCCGCGAGATTGAGACGCAGCGGGCTGTGAAGCTGGCGCGTCCACAATCATTGAATGAAGCCTTGACTCTGGCTCTTGAGTTTGAGGCTGTCGAACAATCAGTGCGCGGCCAGGCTCGCATTCGAGCTCTGGAGAGAGACAAGGAGGTCAAGCCAGTGCCTTCCATAGCAGAAATCGTGGAGAAAGTACTTCAAGCCTTGCAGTCCAAGAAGAAACGGACGAGGTGCTGGGGCTGCGGGGAGATGGGGCATCTCAGAGATCGATGCCCTAAGTTTATGAACGGGAAGCACCAGCCACAGGAAAACTAAACAGGGTTGATAGAAAGGGGCGACTGTCAACCAGCGGTAACACCAGGAATGCCTTCACTTCTACTATCGTCTCGTCTCTGGATTGTCAAGCCAACTCTATTTTTATTAGTGGCCATGTGGACGGATTCGAGCTCTGGAGAGAGACAAGGAGGTCCAGCCAGTGCCTTCCATAGCAGAAATCGTGGAGAAAGTACTTCAAGCCTTGCAGTCCAAGAAGAAACGGACGAGGTGCTGGGGCTGCGGGGAGATGGGGCATCTCAGAGATCGATGCCCTAAGTTTATGAACGGGAAGCACCAGCCACAGGAAAACTAAACAGGGTTGATAGAAAGGGGCGACTGTCAACCAGCGGTAACACCAGGAATGCCTTCACTTCTACTATCGTCTCGTCTCTGGATTGTCAAGCCAACTCTATTTTTATTAGTGGCCATGTGGACGGATTCAAGCTCTGGAGAGAGACAAGGAGGTCCAGCCAGTGCCTTCCATAGCAGAAATCGTGGAGAAAGTACTTCAAGCCTTGCAGTCCAAGAAGAAACGGACGAGGTGCTGGGGCTGCGGGGAGATGGGGCATCTCAGAGATCGATGCCCTAAGTTTATGAACGGGAAGCACCAGCCACAGGAAAACTAAACAGGGTTGATAGAAAGGGGCGACTGTCAACCAGCGGCAACACCAGGAATGCCTTCACTTCTACTATCGTCTCGTCTCTGGATTGTCAAGCCAACTCTATTTTTATTAGTGGCCATGTGGACGGAGAGCCCAGAGACCTACTGCTGGATACAGGGGCCACAATGACAATAATCAGACCAGGCATCGTGAGACGAACAGTAACAACCACGAGATGGACACTGCGAACGGCTACGGGGGATCCAGCCAACGTTCACGGGGGGATAGTCGTCAACTTCGTCATCGGTGATACCCAGTTTCGCCATCGTGTCTTGGTCGCTGAAGTGGAGGAGGACGTCATTCTCGGGATGGATATCATGACTGAGTATACATTTGGACTGGACCTGGAGAGTGGAATTTTGAGAGTCGGAAACAAGGAGGTAGTGCTGCAGAGGAGGAACGCCTCATCGGTACGGGTGATCGCAGCGGTAGATGTTGTACTACCTGGGCTTAGTGAAGTGATGGTAGAAGGGAAGCCGGATGGTGGAGTTCCTCACGGCTGTGTCGTCATGGTAGGGCCTACGTTTGCTGACGATGAACCTGAACGTGGTATACTGGTAGCCAGAGCTTTGGTCCGTGCAGGGGGAAAAATTCCTGTGCGACTAATGAACCTTAATGATCGCTCAATAATCGTTCGGAAAGGAACCAGTTTGGGAAGCTGTTCGTCAGTGTCCTCCGTCGTACGCCAAGTACAAACAGCTACTTCCTCATCCGATATATCTTCGGTGTGACTCGACGGTCTTATCGAGGCAGCGTGTCAAGAGCTTAATCCTGGGCAGAGCCGAGAAGTGAGGGAACTGCTTTGACGTCATAAGGATGCCATCCAGGACGGGACCAGTAACGGAAGAACGAACGTGGTTCAACATCGCATCGATACGGGTGACTCAAGACCAATTCGCCAGACTCCCAGAAGATTACCACTATCCAAGCGAGAGGAAGCAGAGCAGATAATAAATGATATGGCTCGCGATGGGGTGATTGGACCTTCAAGCAGCCCATGGGATTCGCCAGTGGTCCTGGTGAAGAAGAAAGATGGATCTACACGGTTTTGTGTTGACTACCGTCAACTGAACAATGTGACGAAAAAGGACAGTTACCCACTACCACGCATCGATGACACCCTAGACACCTTGGGTGGGAGCACGATCATCTCCACGTTGGATCTCAAGAGTGGATACTGGCAGGTAGGATTGGACCCCAGGGACAAGGAGAAGACCGCCTTTACGATTGGTTCTGGGCTTTGGGACTTCACAATTATGCCATTCGGACTCTGTAATGCCCCTGCGACCTTTGAACGACTGATGGATCGCGTTTTAAAAGGGCTGTCTTGGGAAACATGCTTGGTCTACTTGGATGACATCATCGTTCTGGGAAGAACTTTTGAAGATCACCTGAGAAATCTCGACCAGGTGTTCTTACGTCTTAAGCAAGCCAACCTTAAGCTTAACTCCAAGAAGTGCTTCCTGTTTCGGAAACAAGTTAACTACTTCGGCCAAGTTGTTTCCGGAGAGGGAGTCACCGCGGATCCGGAAAAGATTAACACGGCGAAGGAATGACCAGTACCGAAAAATAAGCAAGAAGTCAGGAGTTACCTCGGACTGTGCACCTATTACCGTCGATTCGTGCCAGGATATGCTAACATTGCTAAGCCTCTGACCAGACTTACCGAGGAAAGTCGGAGTTTTGTGGGGGACGCGACCTGTCAACAAGCCTTCGAACAACTGAAGGAGGTATTGACCAATGCTCCTATCCTGAGTTACCCACAACCGGAAGGACTATTCGTTTTGGACACCGATGCTAGCAATGTGGGAGTAGGTGGCGTGCTTTCCCAACTGCAAGGTAGGCAAGAAAAGGTGATAGCTTACTTCAGCATGGTTCTTTCTAAACCGGAGAGGAACTACTGCGTAACTAGAAGGGAATTGCTCGCTGTAGTGAAGTCAGTGGAGCATTTCCACAAATACTTCTATGGGAGGAAGTTCCTCCTACGGACTGATCATGCAGCGCTTACGTGGCTACTGGGCTTCAAGAACCTGGAGGGACAGGTAGCCAGGTGGATTGAAAGGCTCGAGGAGTACGACTTCGACACTTAACACAGGGCTGGCCTTAAGCACCGAAATGCTGATGCTTTGTCAAGGAGACCATGCGCACAAGACTGCAAGCACTGCAATCGGATTGACGAAAACGTTGCAGCAGTGAGAAGAAACACTGTGATCGACGACCACTGGAAGGATGAGGAAATCCGTAAGGATCAAGAAAATGACCCGGACTTAAAACACCTACTGCGGTGGAAGACGTCTGAGCAACGACCGACTTGGGAAGAGGTAGCACCCTACACGCGCACTGTGAAAGCCTACTGGGCTCAATGGAATTCCGTGATTTTGGAAAACGGGGTGCTAAAGAGGGTACTGGGGAGAGAGGACGGGGCTCCACGAAACAGAGTGCCCGAGGTACTGCAGTTGCTGCATGATGGAACGTCTGGGGGGCACCTTGGAGTTCGAAAAACCATGGAGAAAGTTCGAGAGCGGTTTTATTGGGCTAATTACTCAGATGACGTACGTGAATGGTGTATGAAGTGGGTGGTTTGTGCCACTGCGAACGGGCCACAGAAGAAGAGAAGAGCAGCGATGAGACAGTACAACGTTGGTGCCCCGTTTGAACGGATCGCCATCGATGTAGCGGGCCCTTTCCCTACGACTGAGAGTGGGAATAAATACATCTTGGTGGCAATAGATTACTTCAGCAAGTGGGTAGAGGCATATGCGTTGCCCAACCAAGAAGCTGTGGTGGTTGCCGAGACGCTAATAAAGGAGCTGGTGAGCCGATTTGGTGTACCCTTGGAACTGCATTCCGATCAGGGGCGAAATTTCGAGTCGTCGGTGTTCCAGGAGATGAGCCAGATTCTCGGAATCCGGAAAACGAGAACGACTGCCCTGCACCCACAGTCCGATGGAATGGTGGAGCGCATGAACAGGACAGTAGAGAAATACCAGTCGAAAATTGTCTCCGACCACCAGCGGGACTGGGACAAGTTTCTCCACTTGTTTCTACTGGCTATATCGCTCTTCTATCCATGAGACCACAGGCCAAACACCAGCTAATGTGCTGTTTGGCCGAGAACTGCGGTTGCCGTGTGACCTGCCGTTCGGATGCAAACCTGAGGATAATGTCGTTGGGGAGGACTACATCTCCGGCCTTCGTCGAAGGATGGATGCCATTCACGACCGCGTTCGCACAAACATTCAGATTGCGAGCGAGAGGATGAAGGAGCGATACGACGTAAGAGCCGAATCAGGAGATCTAGTCTGGCTTTTCGACCCTAAATGACGGCGAGGGTTCTATCCAAAGCTGCAACGCTCCTAGGACGGACCATATGAGGTACTGAAGAGGATTAACGACGTCGTCTACCGTATCAGGACGAGACCGAATGGCAATCCCCGAGTGGTCCACTTCAATCGGCTGGCATCGTTCCTGGGCGACAACCATGACGAGGAGCACGGGCAACTCGCCCGTATATGTCGAGTCCTGGAGTCGGAACGATCGTTCGAAGAATTCATGTCCCAATGTGGTACTGACCGCAATGTTTGTTATTGCGTCAGTACTGAGATTCGACAGGATTTATTCCAAACCCCCAGTGAGCCTTGGCTCACTCTGTGGCTAAGGACCTGAGGATGAGCCGAGGATTCGCCCAAGTATTCTGGCGGAAGTATGGTGGGATTGAAGAGCTGCAGCGTCAAGAGCCTCGTGTCGGAAACGTGTTGTATTTACCCAGGAACGAGCGATCGCTATTCTATCTAGTGACGAAAGAACTTTCCCATCAGAAACCGACCTATCGTGCCGTCTGGGATAGTCTACTTGCGATGCGAGAGCTCCTACTGCAGGGGAACATATCCAGATTAGCTGTGCCCAAGTAGGGCTGTGGGCAGGATGGATTGGACTGGAGGATCGTAAGAAGCATGCTAGAAGAAGTCTTTCGGCGCACAGGGATTGAAATTCTGGCATGCTGCTGGTCCCAAATAGACGGGGTGTCTGCTCCGGGACGGAACAATCTTAAGGAGGGGACAGTGTGACAGACTCGTGTGAGCGCACCTGGTGGCAGACTCGTGTGAGCGCGTGGCGCGCTGGCTGCAATTGTGAGTTGGGCCGGCAAGCTGGCAGTGGTTGAATCGAGAAGGCGACGATACGAGAGAGAGGAGATTTAGGATTCGGTGAAGAGGCAGTGTTGAGATTTGGAGTGTAGTAGTTTCAGAAAGACTAGAGCTCGACGTTCTCAGTTTAAATATTAATGAATACTACAATAATATTTAGTAGTGTAAGGTTTGATAAATAAAGAAGTAGTGTATTTGTATATGCCTGACCGGTTATTTCAAGAACCGTAAACGTAACAATATCATAACATTATGCATCATTTTAACAGAATCTACATGAAATTACGATTTATCTAATTTTAATTACAATGGTTTGCACCAAGCAGGAGTTGGGAAATTTGATTGTATTGAACATTATTTCTAGTAGTCTATAGATTGGTTAGAGACTATGGTTTCATTCCTCCTCTTAATTTACAATATAATATGTGATGTTTGTTCAAACAAGTGTGACAGTAGCATATCTTCAATTCAATCTATACATTCATCATAGTACCAGTATGGAAACGAAGCGTAAATTAACATTTTAAGAATGTCCAAGCTGTGTAGTATACGAGTAGGATAACATGTCAGATGACTTCACATACATTTCATTCAATTTCATAGTAGGATAACATGTCAGATGTCACACATCATATGCGACCACTGTAAGGCTCGTATCTTTTTTTTATTTATTTATTTCTCACGTTACAGGCCTATTAGACCACGCGAAGCAATCATGACTTTTGCTCATTCTGTCTTTCCAGTACTCTTTCATTCGTGCACTAATGCATTCTTCCTTTCTTCGGTCCACTTTGGTCTTTGGGCTGTAGGTGCTGCTCTCTCTGACAACACTTCCCACTTGTATACTTTGAGTCGAAAGACGTTTTTGTCTATGACGTCTTATGGGTTGACCTGTGCTTTTACGATATCAATTTTGACTTGCATCATCCAGGGTGTAGTAATCTTGAGCCACTGTATGTATCTAAGAATTGTGTTGGTGAGTCTGGATTGTGGAAGTCTGCTGATGTGGCCGTAAAATTATAGTCGCCTCTTTCTGATTTCTGTTGCGAGGTTGGACAATGTCTCTGTGGTGTCTCTGGAGTGAAGCCTGTATCCTTCACAGTGTGCTTTGGTCCAATTATTTTCTTTATTATTTTTCTTTCCTCTGTGAGGATTTTTTCCAAGTCGCCCTTAGTGTGTAACGTCAATGTCTCACTAGCATAAAGCACCTCAGCTTTAATAACCGTGTTGTAATGACGAAGTTTAGTGAATGAGGACAGACATATTTTGTTGTAGACACCCTGTGTCTTGTATAAGGCTCTCTTCATTTTCATCAACCTAGTGTTCTGCGCGATTTTCTCTTTTCCCGTCGGTTCAAGCACATCACCTAGGTATTTAAAGTGGGTGACTCTATTGATGTTGCCATATTTCGTGTTTACATTCTGTATGTCGAATTTCGTACAGAAAAATTCTGACTTTTGGAACGAGATCTGTAGTCCTACTTTTTCGGCGCACCTTTGGAGTATTTCTATCTGTCTGATTGATGTTATCTGAGAGTAGTGCCAGATCATCCGCGAAGGCTAGATAGCCAAACTCCAGTTCGTCCTTTGGTCGTCCTAGTCGCACTGGCCTCCAGTAACCTTGAAATCTCAGCTCTTTCTCCCATTCCTTGATAACTTTGTTCAGCACTAGGTTGAAGAGGAGCGGAGAGAGCCCGTTACCTTGGCGAACACCTCTATTGATCTGAAATGGTTCTGAGATTTCCCCATGAATTTCACTTTTGATGTGTCTGCCAGTGTCTGATCAATCGCAAGGTCTAGCTATCCAAACCTTGCTCGTGTAAGATGTTGAACAATGACTGACGGTCAATGGAGTCATATGACTTATTGAAGTCAACGAAGGTACATATAATTGGAGTATTCCTGAGGGCTTTGATTTTCAATAGAGTTTTTAGGTTGAAGATTTGTTCCGCGCAGGAGCGACCAGGACGAAATCCCACCTGGTACTCGCCAATCTTATGTTCCAGCTGGTCCTGAGTCCTTTGGAGTAGGCACGCTGAGAGTATCTTGTACGTAACATGTAATAGTGAAATGCCCCTCTAATTGTTTACGTCAGTGCGGTCGCCTTTTTTTGTGTAACGGGTGGATCAATGCACATTTCCACTCCTCTGGTAGCTTATCTGATGTACAGATGTCAGTGATAATCTGTGTGAGTTCCCTAAGTGAGTGTGGCCCTAGGTTTTTCAGTAGTTCGGCCGTCTTCTCCAGACGTCCTGTTGTTCTTGAGTTTGAGGATGTGCCTGTGAACTTCCTCTTGTGTCGGAGGTTCTGCGTTCTTGACTGTAGGTTCTTCCTCTGGGAATCTCTCTATTGGTTCTGGACAGTTGAGAAGTTCTGAGAAGTATTGTGCCATCACCTTGTAATTCTCTTTATTCATTAGTGCTAATTTTCAATCACTTTTTCTGAAGCAAAGGTTTGGTGGTGCGTACCCTCTGATGTGTGCTGCAAACGTTCTGTAGAAGTCCCTTACGTTGTAGTTACGGAAGTTGTCCTCAATGGAGTCCAGCTGTTCCTTCAAGTATCTCCTCTTGGATTGCCTGTTCTTTATTATTATTATTATTATTATTATTATTACAGTATTATTATTATTATTATTATTATCGTAAGAAGACGGGGAAGATGGATTCACCAGATTGCATCTACTGTTTTAATGAGCTAGATAATGCTAATCACACCTTCTTCTCTTGTGGACGGAGGTTCCAAAATAGACAGTCTCTTCAAGAGCACATTGAGGTACAGATATCTCATGATAATATTGTTGCGGTGATACTAGAAATTGAAAGCTGGTAGCAAGTTTTGTTGGAAATATCCTCTGAACAAAGAAGACAGATCTGGATCGCCAGATAATCGGTTCCAGGCTAGTGTTCAGAAGTAACGGGGGGAGGTTTGATCGATAGTCTGCCACTCAGGAGCCCGACGCTATGTGCGTAAATGCATTTCTTGCCCCCCCCCCCTCACACACACAAAATAAAATTAAATATTTCTATTATTTTCTTGGCAATTGACGAACAAGAGCGTTATATCAGCTCTTGATTTGGATTTGTTTGTTACCGATACCAAATTTGTTTCTTTTAATTTTACATTTCATCAGTGTGAAGGGTATATGTTATGCTTTAGCAAATTTAATAGCAATCTCAAAAAACAACCCCCTGATAAACGTTGAGGAGTATAACGTATGAACGAATTAAAATTAATTACGAAAATAATCGTGTATTCAAGTTAGTAACCTCATGGAAATTGAAGTTGAAAGTGATTGTATAGTTTCGTCGCGTTGCTGAGACTGAGCTAACTTTGTGAAAGAGTAAAGGAGATGGAAGTTTATTCATTAAAATCTTCAATATAGAATGTTTTCTTGAGTAATAGGTGTATTAAAACTTTTCCTAACTAACGAAGTTTCTGAAGAATAATAGAAAAGTTACCTGAACAAGCACAAAGAACAATTTCCAGTTTATTTAGTTTTGAGTGTATTAATTTCTAACCTTCAGAAAAGTCTCATTTTATGTGAGAAATAAACAGTCTAATTCAACTGAACAGTTCAAGTTTTGTTTAATGTTTGTAAAGTTAACATAAAGGCGCGTAATTTCTTGATAAACAATGGAGGAAGATGGTGGAGTCAGTGCTTGGCAGATTCAGAGATAATATAGGATTAAAATCATAGAATTGTACAGTATTTTAGCATGATTTTCAGTGACACGCAGAACGGCATTTCGGGCTACAGACAGAACCGTGGCAATCAGGATCGTGTTACGCAAAGAGGTTGAAATACTGTTGCTTCCAAAGATACACTTAGCGCTAGTATCGTCTTTATGCAATTTAAATTCGCCATAATAAGTGGGGATTTCTATAACTATTTTCAAGTAGGCAACTCATCTGAAAAGGCAATAACTGACAAGAGAAATAGAAGATTTGAGCAAGCACTTCGTTCTTGGCAAAAAATAATAATAACAATCCTGTTTGTTGTAGCAGTTACCAACAGCAACACCCTAAAAGCAAAGCGCGACGAAGGGATGGTTGGTTGGTTCCTCAGTTTAGGTTCTGTGACATCACGGTCATGTAGCCCCGTGTATTTTGGGTGTGTGTAGAATCTGTCAGATAACCGGTGTTAATTGTGATGGCTGTATTACTGTCGATCAAAGTATAATGTGCACTCGAGTTTGAAGGTTGTTTGTGAAGTAACCAAAAGGCCTACATAAAAACAATATCATCATCATTTACGTAGTTCTATTCTACGTTAGGTCATGTAGGTTTGGAATTTTAAATTTATATTTTAATATTTTTTATCGCAATTGGAACACAAAAAGGGTCCGTTTTTAAGCGTGTTTTAACCATACGTCACATTTAAGAATTATTATCTCAAAAACCCGTCATCAGATCGAATCCAAATTTTAACACAATATAGGCCTACATTGGAATGTAGTATAACTGGTTTATAATTTCAAAACTTTGGGTGTACATGAAAGAAAGTTGTTATCATTGTTGTAAGGTAACTTTTTCTCGGCCTGGGGTGGTTGGAAAATATAGTTCTTGGTCGCATTGTAATCCTTATACATCAAAAACTTATGCGGTATGACTGTGAAATACGTAAATTAATTCACTTATTTTATATCGGTTTGTATTTGTACGGGGAAATAAGACATGGTTCACCAGCTAGCCGCTCCGGAGAAAGCTGTACAGCGTTGCCGAGATGGAGCCCATCACGCGTCATGGCGCGCCTCCCTGGGAAGTGATGAGCTCCGTCTCAGCAACGCTGAGTACTTAAAAATCATTACCATTGATGGAAGTAGGCCTAATACCTTTTTGTGATTCCTCCTCAATATGCATTCAACAATTTCAGGCTTGATGAACGTTTGAAACGATTCAAGAATGTATGTTGTTCTCTCTTGTGCATGGTGAATAATAATATTAGCAAAACACCATTTAGATTGCTTCTTAGCTTCTGAAAAGTAAACTCTTTCCGATCTTGTGCTGTATTTTCCAGTACTTCCTTCTCAGTAACTTCATCATCACTTGATCTTCCAACATTCTCAGTAGCATCTGCCTCATCTTCACTTTCAATTTCAAGGTCTTCTGGTATATCGGCCTCTAACTCACCAATGATATTACTCTCTTGTAAAGATCTTTTATAGAATATATTCATTTTCACCAAATTATTATTCATACACAGCAAAACTTAACTGTTCCTTCTTATAACAGACAGCTTTGTACAAATAGCTTAAGTATTACGTATCTGTGAATTCAATTGAAGCATGAATAATAATGAAATAAAAGACGGTGGCAATATTAGCCCCCCACCTTGGTGCTTTTAGGGTTAAGAAACATTCCTGTTAATAGTTTCTGAGAGAATTGTAAATTAAAAGTTGGAAACTAGTCCGGGCAATATGGGCATTGCAGTGTTCCTTAAGGTCTAGCCGAGATCCAGTTGGTCTGCCAAGTGTCAATTCGACCAGTGTTTGTTATCTAGCAGAGGATCTGTCCAAAACCCTTGGTTCCCATGTCTTGGCCGTACAGATCTCAAAGGGCAATAACTAACAAGAGAAATAGAAGATTTCACCAAGAACGTTGTTCTCGGCAAATAATACAATTAATTATGGCAAGCCTCAACCGTTCGAACATTTGACCATTTAGGCAAACTATTAGAAGGGAAGGGTGATGGCGCAGTGGCTTAGCTGGTCGACTTTCACCCGTACGGCCGGGGTTTGAGTCCCGGTGATAACGGGAGGGAATTTTCACTTGAAAAATCACATAGCGTCAGGAAGGGCATCCGGCCTTAAATCGCCATCCAGAACCAAAATGAACCTGGTTGTCTCCGGCGACCCCAATTAATTGGGAAAAGCCGAAGAAAGTTTATTTGATATTCAACACTGACATTTTGATCGATATATAGATTAATTGAATGAATGATTGACTGGTGTTTTAGTTATAGAAGACTCTAGGTTATATCTCTGGCACTAACATACGGGGGCTATAACACTTACATTTTAAGGCAAAAATTCATGGTTCTTTAAGAAGCTCTAAAATTGAAAGAAAAATTGAAGACACCAGTTGTATTAATGAGGAAAGTGTGTTTAACCCGTTGAGTGCTTCGCCCGTCTATAGACGTTGCAAGTCACTATTATTTCTTCATATTCCCCATTTGGTTTGGAGTGCCGAGTGGATTTCTGGTATATTCTGCCATCTATTAGGCATTATGTAGTCCTACTTGAGTTTGGAGCTTCCGGAACTAACTAACAGAGCATTTTGTAGGCATCTGTCCTCTACAGATGGAGTTCATCTAAGATGTAAACAATCATGGCTGAATAGGAGGAAAATCCTTCACTCCACGGTGTGATTTCGGACCAAAAAATATCAATTTTTGTACAAGTATTACTTGCCCACTGAATTTAGGTAATATTTTTTTATCTTGGACCCTTTACCTGGTATGATAATGTAATCATTGGCGCAATAACTTTAATTCTGATTCCTCTCAAATAAGAAATACATTTAGGTTTTTTAATTTAAATTTAGATAAATAGCTTAAATACCCAAAACCTATAAAAAAAATATCTTCATGCCAACGATTAAACTATATGGATCTATCTTGAATAATGACGAAATTAGGATAGTAATATGTCTGTTAGGTAGTCAGCCCGAAGGCTGGTTGGATCCTCAAAAAGTACCGCCGTTATGTTATGTGAGTAGATGCCCACAAAAACCCAAGGCAGCGCTATTTTGAGGCGTTCTAGGCAAGAAGAGGAGTGAGGTAGTTTGCCATTGCTTTCCTCACGATAGTAATATAGAAATTTCAAATTAGTTCGAAATACTGTATACCTGGCATAATGTAGCCTAATGTAGCCTAATAGAGCAAATACAATACAATTCAGTTGGCAGCCCTGGTGACTGAATATATTCTTAGTTCCATCTCTTAAGGTACAGTATACAAAATTTGGTTCAAGTCCAATGGATAGCATGGACGTTACATGCAGTTAAACATTTGATCTAACAGCGCGCGTAAAATCATGTTGGCAACAATGTCATGCATGTATTGGTCAGAAATAATCTGAAATAATACGATCTATTGTTGTGCCAATATTGAATGAAATCCATTAGTTAGTATAGAAGTTACATTTATTTTAAAATTGGACCGATCAGCAGGCTTAGAAGCATGTTGGCAGCACTGTCGTATATTAGTCACTCAAAATTAATCTAGAATGCCAGGTGCTATACGTGTGCAAAGTTTAGAGCTATTGGCTTGCATTCTTTCTAATATATTGGTATTAGGGTAAAAAAATATAGATAGCATTTATTAACCGTTGGCAGCCCTAGTTGCTCTTACGAATACGCATAGTCATATCTGTTATGGTACTCATAGCACATACGAAATTTGGTCGATATCCAAATGATAGTATAGAAGTTACATGTATTTAAAGTTGGACCTCTCAGCAGGCTTAGAATAATGTTGGTAGCACTGACGTATATAAGTTACTCCAAATTAATATAGAATGTCAGGTACTATACGTGTGCATAGTTTAAAGCTGTCGTCTTGGTATTTGGATAAAATAAATTGTGAGCATTTTTTAACAGTTGGCAGCCTTTGTGGATCTTAAGAATACGCTCAGTCATATCTGTTTATGTACACATAGCACATACAAAATTTGGTTGAATTACAATTGATAGTGTAGAAGTTATATGCATTTAAAAATTTTACATTTCAGCAGGCTTATAATCATTTTAGTAACACTGCCATGTATGGCCTCCTGGAAATTAAACTGAAATATTATTATCTATACGTGCGCCAATTTTGAAATAGCTCCCATTCATACCTTCCAAGATATTCAACATGGAGCTCAAATTTCAATTGCGATTTTTCAGCAGTTGGTAACACTGACATCATTTTCATTGACATCATTGAGATATTCAGGTATAGATCTTTACTCCTACGAAATTTTGTTTCGATTGCTGCAGCCGTTTAGGAGTTGATAGGGGGGGGGGGGGACACACACGCAGACAGATAGACAGACACATATTTGCCCGGATTGATCTCATAAGTCTACTTTTTCCTCATTTTTGCAAAATATGAAAAGTAGGCTAAAATCTCAGCACTTAAAAGGTTAAGAAGTTCTCGTCAACAAAACATCGATGGATTGGAAATTTATGACGGAAGCCATTTCTGTTGACTTTCAGTTCATTACAATAGCTCTGTATTACTTACGTGTGTAGTGATTATTGCTAAACGGTATATAAATCACATAGACCACCTCGTGGAGCAGTGAACAGCAATTTCGGTTGTCACTCCCGAGGTCAGTGTTTGATTGCTGGCTCTGTCAAGGAATTTTATGGAGGTCTGAGGGCTTGAACGGGGTACACGTAGCTTCACGAAGCAGAACTGAGAAAACGTGTGTTCGATTCTAACCTCAGCGATCCCAGAAATGGTTTACAGTGTATTTTACTGGCACTGCAGTGAAATGTCTGATTGGTGCCTACCTACCCAATGCTAGATCTAATTACAAATTCACACACTAACACAATCAACACAAAGACATAGGTTATTAGACAGATTCCACACACACATGGGAATAAATGACCACGATGTTACAAAACTCCTAAATAATTCAACAAAGACAACAATAACAACGAACTCTTAGTTGATACCAGACCTTGAATAAAACGAGCTAAAATAAATATACTTTCTTGGGGGTCTTTCCATTCTTGGTTACGCACTGCTTCCTTGATTCGATTCCACAACCTTAGGCTCAAAAGGCAAGAGCCTTACCGACTATAGTACATACTCCACAAGTTCAGTGATTATTATATGGAAGCAGAAATGCTAACGTACTATAGAAATTGACTTTCACTCACTGAAGCTCGCCGACATAGACTGAGCGTTTCAAAATGTTAATGAATTGAATGTACTGGCACGCTATAGATTTTATAAAGAGAAGCAACCCCTAATTTGTGTATCTCACTAGCGGAATGAAATGAAGAAGATTTTAAACCTCGACCGTGGTAACAGAAGATGACTTGAAGGAGACGGAGCACTCATGTCCTCCAGAGCAATCGACCTCAAGGCTGTCTTTCAAACCTCTCCTGAGAGTAAACTCACCCTGATCTCATTTCAGACCTTGTTATTAGATCTACCGCCAGGGTCCGTAAGAGCGCCACTGAGCCTCTTTGCAAATATTACCTGGGCAGCCACTGAAGTGCAGTTCTGGTACGTAATGCCACAGCTGACCCAATCCATTGCTACACATCCTTGACAATGAGAGGCGAGTAAGTATGAGTAACAGAACTTGCCACGAAAACGCTCACTGCCTGTATTATAACCGAGGTCGTAGCAATTGGAAATTACTCGTCTTTTTATTGTTACTTGCTGACATGGTTTAGTTTATTTGTGTGTTAATGTAATTTTTGATGGTTAGAGATGACATACCGTACTGTCATATAGTCATAAATTGCTTCAAGACTATTACCCAGGCGTAGCTGTGGATACTGGGAGCGCGTATAACTTTGGGAACAGAGCAAGAACCTATTAGTGGCTGTCATATTGACAAGTTACGAACGCGCTGTGACATCACGGCGTAGAGGTGCCCATTGACTGTAGTTGCAGAGCAAGTGTGCGGCGTGTTCACTCCTGAGGATAGGTGTTAATAATAATATTAATAATAATAATAATTAACCAAGCAGATCTTCACATTCCTGTGGAACAAGAAGTATTTGGAATGAAACAATATCAGAGAAGAAGATACACCACCGAGAGATATTTTTAGACAAAATGAGCTAAAAATGGAAGGATTTCAAGGGAGGAAGGGAAAGAAACCCGGCTCAAAATGGTCCGAGGAAAGGAAGAAGAAGGAACAGCAAAGGACAAAGCATTGACATTGGCTCGTGGTCCCTAGACGACCGAAATGAAAATAATAATAATAATAATAATAATAATAATAATAATAATAATAATAACAATAATAATAATAATGCAGGACAAAACATAATAGCCAATCAAGAACGAGTGAGAAAATTACAGAGGGCGTACAGACTTACCTGGGATCATTACAACAAAAAATCGATCTCAGTTAATGCCAAACTAAGACACTACAAAACAGTAGTTCTTCCTGAAGCACTTTATGACACAGAAACAACACTAATTCATGGTCACTCAAAAATTAAAGAAATAGAAAAACAAGAACGTAAAATCCTCCGATTTTTTTTTTTACCAGTGAATAAGGAGGGAGTATGGATTAAGGGACCATCATCAGAAATTTATAAAACCATAGAAACTATCACCGACACTTCCATAAAGAGACGAGCTAAATTGTTTTGGGTCACACATACAGAATGGACCAGCACAGAATTACAAAGCAAATTTTCAACATCACCCTCAACAGTAAAAACAAGTCCAAATGGATACAGGAAACTGAAGAAGACCTCAAGCAGCTAAACATCACGATGCACGACATGAATGGGTAGATTATTGGATAAGGAATAACCCACCCACCAAGGGAAGATGATTAAGAGAAGGAAGTAGATTTTGGATTGGAGAAAAAGGATAGAAAAATAGGAGGAGAGTCCCACAAAAGTTATGAATTTGACTTTCAATACACTTAGAGGCGGTTGCAACTGCAAATCCGCTCTCGGATACCTAAAGTGGGTAAGAGCTTGGTCTAAGCTGACGGGAAACACAGCTAGGACTTGGGCGATTTGCCAGAGAAAGGCTTTAGTGTATTTCCTCCCAAGCGTGCATAAAAGGACTATGGGGAAGGGTGATAGTCTGGCAAGACAAATAGCAAAAGCTTTATTGAGTATGAACGAGGGCATGAACCTAGGAAGAGCTAGGAAAGCCAGGATCTTGCCTAACTGTAGTATCAGAGAAATGATGAATCCAAAAACAAATATTTAATTTATTAAACAATTCAAAGAAGGTTAATGAATTTAATAAGTATGTAATATATTTTGACAAACATAGTTCATTTGAACTTTTTAACAAATGGGGTCGCAGACCTCTCAACATTAAACGTTTGCTCCAGGCAATTGACAATTTACAAGGTTTAAAACCTTACATGTTTCTAAAATCTTTATAAGATTTAAACAAATAAACAATGAAGTAATTAAAGTTTGAACGTTAATTGGAGTACAAAGAGTGTACCTTAAGAAATTTCTGAGAGAATATTCTAGAAAGAGTGAAAACTTCTAAAATAACAATAAGAAAAACATGAAAAATAAGATAGAAGTTCCTACAACTTCTTATATTTATACAGAATTAATGTTGGTTATTATGCAAATAAGGGCAGGTCACTTACTGTGAAACCTGAAGAGATAATCAAAAGGAAGGTTCTCGACCTCCTATGTTTTAAATGGGAATCACGAACCAAATGGAGCAGTTTCCATTTCGTGAGACCTAGAAATAACTCACTCAAGAGTTGAAAGAATCGTTTTCCCTGATTATAGGGAAGAAACAATGTAAATTTGAATCGTGTTTAAAACACGTAGTTATACAGTAATTAATTAATGTTAAACAAGCAAAATTGGAAGGGCACTTCGTGAGTGACACCTTATAGAAAAGCTACAATTTTATTAATATGGGTTGTTAGTAGAAGGTTGAGGAAAGATCATTGGGATATAGGATCAATGTTCATGGCCGTATTTAATATAAACGGACGATCGCGACGCGGTAGAAAAATGGAGCAAGCACTGGTTATCACTATAGTCTGTAAAGATTGATGCAAAGTTCACTGTAGAAACACGAAAGTTTATGAGAAAGAAGGTTATTGCAATGCTGAAAAGAACCGGTTGCACTAGGTAGGCGAGAATCTATTTCTTGAGAAAATTGGGAATTACAATTAGATGCGCCATAGATCATTCCAACGGTGGACGAAAGTTAGCTATTGCAGTAATTTGTAAGGAAGATTCCTCATTTTAAATATTATTTTCACAAGTGAGTGAAAAATACCTGACGGCAAGACTCGCAGATAGAGTACAAGATCTGGAAGGTTCCAGGACGATCTTAGTAGAAAAATGGGGCCAAAGTAAATCCAGCGGAGGAACTTGCTTTGTAAATTATAGACAGTGGGTATTAGATAATATCCCACGTAGTGAGAAGATTTCTCATTTGGCAAGCATAAGAAATGCTGCTTTTCACTAAGATTAGCTTGATTAAACAAAAGCTCAACATGGAAAATCCCGCGGAGGATGATTTTGCCCCAAAATAAGTAATTTCACACTGCCTATAAAAGATAGTTAAAAGCATGTGGTAGGTAAAATCATGAAGATGAGGTTAAAACTTGAAGCAGGTACTTATCTTTGTTGCATGGCGAAGGTGAAGTTCCCTTAACCGATACTTAATGCGCCAACATGGCGTAGAACGTAGAGAGTGTCTCTTGGTTTGAGGAGACCGGCTCTAGTTGAGCCCTGACTGATCAAGTCAACTGCCGACTGAGAAGTGAGACCAGCTCAACGGAGCACGGAGGGTCCAAGGAAGGGGAAAAGAGAGGGGGGTAGGAGACAAAAGGAGAACATATAAGCATTGCCAATGTTACAACAAAAAATTGATCTTCTCTTGCTGAGCTGGTCTTCAAAGAGTTGATAACAGGCGATACTAGCGCAGCATGGTGAGTAAAAGAGTAGACGTAGTTCTCTTGCTCAAGGAGAAAATAGCTGGCGATAGTAACAGGATCTGGTGGTCAAATGGATAAGTAAGTCATCATGCACCAGGAAGAGTTGAAGAGCTTCAGAGATTCGCTGCTAGATGACGCTAGGTGAGTCACAGAGAATATATATCTAGAACAGACTCATGAAGACATAAGAGATTTGCCCATCAAGGAAGAAACAGAAGATCACTGTTGGTGTTTGACAAAGAGGAAGGAAAGAACATGCAAAAGCATTGAAAATTATAATCTCTCGTACCGTGTATTCCAAGAATACACCAAGGAATGATCAGGTTAAATTTAGAAAAAACATAGTGAAACATACATTTGATATGGAAGTGCTACAAAAGATGCCAGGAAAAAAGTGGACCGACGGACGAACGGAAGAAAGAACAAAGTGCACGAATGAAGAGGATTTGGGAAGAACGTCACCTCAAGATTGTGTTGTCATGATAATAGTTCAAGTTCACACGCTGTCATAAAAGGAATTGTACGATAGTAATAGTAGTCTAATAATAATAATAATAATAATACAATATGATTTGGCTATGTGTGCAAATTTACACAAACTCCTGAATAAAATGCGAGAAATAAAAAAAAATAGTTTTAAAATTTCCAACGTTTTCCATCTTGAATTATTGAAAGCAATAGAACACAGGCTATGTAGATTGAGGCTTTCACGGCCCGGATTACTATTCAAATTATTCATGATTTTTGGGCTAATGCTGTGTGAAAATAAAATAAAATATCACCAGACGTTTTGATGGAACCTCACCTCCTTTTTCAATGGAATTAAAACAATGTGACAAAAGATTACAAAGAACTAGAGAAATTAATCTGTCCGTCAAAAGAGAGCAGCCGCCTGAAAGTACTATATGGCCCTTGGTAGAATAACGCTTCATATTAATTAGAACGGCGGATAGAGTAGTAAGGAAGGAGAAGGTAAAGAGGGCGGCAGAAACATATTGAGACTCATCGAAGAATGAGGATGTCCAAATAACGAGAAAGGGCGGGGTAGGGGGGGTGGGAGAGAGGATTTGATGGATATACGGAAACAGAAACAAAAGAAACAGAGGAAAATTGCAGTTTGATTGCTGTAATAGATACGTACATATTGAAAACCATCTAAATATTTCGGATGGTCACCATGTTTGTTTAATCTATATGTAGGCCATAGAGTTATGTGTCATTGGATGGAGATAAATGCGTAGGTTCATTACACAAACGTTCACTTTGATCGCATGATTAGGGCAAACAAAATAAAAACTTAATATTATAACTTCGCACAACCGCCATCTTGATTTAATGGGAACAATTGAATTAAATTAGATGCCAGTAGATTAAATCTTGTATGAACATTTAAGGTTCGCTTGAATAAATCGCGATAAAATGCCATTTAAACATTTTAATTTCACTTGGCCGCCATGTTGTTTCTTTACTTAACAGGTTTTAAAGTTTTACATAATGGAGCTTAGCCAGATTACCTTAGTATTCACCGCCACTATTCAAAAGTTCAGGGGGATATCAGTAATAGTTTCGGTGATATTGAATGCTAGTGAAATATTTCGTGCAGCCGCCATGGTGTATTGGTGGAACTAATTAAAATCTGAAAGGCTCGGCGAGGTCGGACAGAGTTTTATTGAAATCGCTCCGTCCGTTTCGATTTTATTACCGGGTGACACACATACATACACACATAGGCTACACACATACACACACGGACTAAAGATTATCTCATAAGCCTAGTTTATTATATGTAGTCTATATAATGCATATAGGCCAAAAAATAGATCAAGAATAATTATTAATAACTAGTTGAAACCCGTCAATACATGACGGCCAATAAGAAAATATTTACTGAAGAATTTTATTATATGCGTTCTTTGTACAATTATTTTTTGGCACTATTGAAACTTTAAGGGCCAAGCGAATCGGAAAATGTTGCCTCTTAAAAGAAAATGATTGTTTTAACCGGTGGTGTTAAATCAAGTCGAAGGATTAGACCTCTCTGCCTAATTTTAACTGCACTTATTTCCAAATCCAAGCATTTTCATTCATATTTCATATAATTAATATGGAATCAAGTCGAAGGGTTAGATCTCTCCGCCTAATTTTAACTGCACGTATTATTTCCAAATTACCGACAGCAGTGGCTCAGCTGGCTAAAGCGCAGCATTAGGTCATGGGACCAAGCTCTCTGCTGACTCGGTAGACGCGTGGGTTCGAGCCCCACCGTCGGCCGTCCTTGAAATGGTTTTCCGTGGTTTCCCATTTTCAACACCAGGCAAATGCTGGGACGGTACCTTCTGATAGGCCACGGCCGATTCCTTCCACATCCCTGCCCAGTTTCTTTCATCTTCATCCATTCCATCCCGACGCGCAGGTCGCCCACGGGCGTCGAATAGAAAGACCTGCACTCGGCCTCTGAGGAGGCCACACGACAAAAAAAAAATCCAAATTCAAGCAATTTTCGTACATATTTCTTATAATTAATATGGTAGCATTTAGATGCCCTTACGAAACTTCAGATTTCTAAGGAGCATATCTACGGGTCAATCGTTTGGAGTATGTGGAAGCAAATCCCTAATTCCAAGGAATTCAAGAATTCCGAGGAGTCTAATATATACAGCTGGCCGCAGGAACCGTCGCTTATAATTTTGGAATATACATTAACAAATAAATGCGATGATGTGCAATTCCATACATTTTAAAACAATATGGACCGTATGCATGTGGCACAGTGACATTGGCACCAAATGAAACCAAGGACATAGCATTTGTTCTACTGCCGATTATTCTCTCTTAAATTCCTTGAGATATCATTTAGTGAAAAATTGTTGCAGTCTGTCAAATATTTTATATTTAGTAAGATTAGGTTTGCCATTACAACACCAAAGGTCAAAGTAACAAAGCGTAGATTTCTCGCTACAGAAATACAGTGCAGAACAATGTTTACATTTGTTCGTCAAGGACCATACACTGTACGGCATAATATCTGGAATTGTTTCTGAAATGGCATTTTTATATTAGATTTTAAAAGTGGCTTCGTATTTTTCTACGATTTCCCACTTTTTTGTGGCTAATGTTCTTTTTCGTCAAATGGGTATATTTATTGCAGCATTTCTCTCCAAATGAACGTCATATTCAATAACACTATAGTGGCCTGCATCAACGCAGCCGCCAAATATTAAATGGCAAATAATACTTCCATTGCCAAAATCAACAGCGTGGTTAGACTCATTGTAATGTACTCTAAACAAATAATCAATAAACAATAATATTCACGTATACAATGAAGTTCAGATACTTTCATTCTCAAGTTTGTTGCTGATGAGAATGCTATGATACTGATCGCCAATAATAAAATCCATATAATTATTCATGCCAGCAACAATTTTTGCAATTTGCTTGCAAACGTAGCTCAGGATAACGTCCTGCATTTTGGAATAAACAGTATGAAACTGCTCTAAATAAGCAATTTCCATCACCTGATATAGGTACAATCCTTTGCATTTCCATGACAGTAAATTAAGCAAGGGAGCATACTTCGCCAACTACTGGAATGAGCATAGACTAACTTCGACAGCCACCGTAATGGAGGGAGTTGAAGAGTTAGACTATATGTTCAGTGCTTGTCAAAAATCGTATTAACACAGGGAAGCCCAATCTGAAGGCTACATTCTGAGCTATCGCCCCAGATTCCAGGTTCAATCCCTGGTTTGCCAAGAAATTTACTTCTGGTCTGAGGGCTGGAACGGGGCGCACTCTTGAGGCAAAACTCAGGAGAGCAAGGTTAGATTCCTATCTCAACAATCTGGGATGTGGTTTTCCGTGGTTTGCCACGTCCACTGCAGGTAAATACCGGGATAGTTCGTAACTTAAAGCCTCGGTCGTCAATTCCCCATTCCCCACTTGAATTACAAATGCACACATCAGTAGTCAACAGCCATCACAATAACACAGGATATCAGAGAAAATTTTACACACACACCAAAGTAGACGGGGCTGAGTGACCACGATGTCGGAGTCCATCAAATGAATTATATTCGTCAATTGTCTCTCATGGCGAAAGCGATTGTGGCCATCTTTTATTTAATAATTTAAAAGTATATGGCAATGTAAATCGTGGAGAATTCCTTACTGTACGGGAATATTAAAAGTTAAATATGTTAAGACAATGAATTACCAATATCCAGAAAGAATAATTAGGAAATAAAAATATGAGTCGGAGGTGGGATTCGAACTGCTTCCATTGCGCGATGCATAAATTAAGAGTTTTGTACGCTGCCATCTGAGCTACCGAATCACTGGTGATAGAGTGCAATATAAGTTACTTAAACAACATTCACTCTCAACAGTCCGTATAAGTTCTTCTGCATTTCCCGTTTTTTTTATAATATTCTATTCCTGTTTATATCGTGGAAACTTCATAATCAATATTCCCCTCCTTTATTATAATTCTTATAAATAACTATTACATTAAAACGCGGTGGACATCCGCCATGTCTGTCATTAACCAAGGTGATTGATTCTGCGCATGCGCTTGAGCCAATAATTTTGCAGTTTTGTTTATAAATTTAAAAATATGTGATAACATATTTGTTTATTTTAAAGACACTCTGCAAATCTACAGGCCTACAGCTTTCGACAGATTGCTCTACGAAGTGAATCTGTTCTACCGTTCCCTCAATCTCGCGGTAACAAAAATCAGCTTAGTGTTTTAAATATATAGATGGCAACAGAGAATTCGTTACTTTACAGGAATGATAAAAGTGAAATATGTTTCTACACTGTAATACCAATCGTAGGAAGGAAGAAAACAAAAAAAAACCTATCCGAGGTGGGAATCGAACCCTCTCGACCATGCAAAGGATGGCAACAGAGAATTCGTTACTTTACGGGAATGAAAAAGTGAAATATGTTTCTACAATGTAATACCAATCGTAGGAAGGAAGAAAATGAAAATTAAAAAAACGTATCCGAGGTGGGAATCGAACCCTCTCGACCATGCAAAGGATGGCAACAGAGAATTCGTTACTTTACGGGAATGATAAAAGTGAAATATGTTTCTACAATGTAATACCAATCGTAGGAAGGAAGAAAACGAAAATAAAAAAAACATAACCGAGGTGGGAATCGAACCCTCTCGATGGGAACAGAGAATTCGTTACTTGACGGGAATGATAAAAGTGAAATATGTTTCTACAATGCAATACCAATCGTAGGAAGGAAGAAAACGAAAATAAAAAAACATATCCGAAGTGGGAATCGAACCCTCTCGATCATGCATAATACAAATTTTTGGGCAGTAACCTTATCCCCTCGGCCATCCAGACAACTGTGTGACACTGCAGTATTAAGCTATCTAACCAGTATACACACTCAACCTGCAGTTTATGTCCTTCAATTCGTGGGTTATTTAATATAATTCTATTTCAATGCATATTGTAAAAACATAACTAACATTATTGGAGACCCTTTTTAATTCTCATAAACAAAGATCTCAGTTAGACGCGACCGGAATCGCCATTTTCCTTGTTGAGAAAGTCCATTGTGCGCATGCGCGGGAGTGTCAAATATTACATATTTCTTTGATCATTTAAAAATATACCGTAACATATATTTTCCTTTTAAAGAAACTCTGCAAATCTGCATGCCAAGAGCTTTCTACAATGCAATACCAATCGTAGAAAGGAAGAAAATGAAAATAAAAAAAACATATCCGAGGTGGGAATCGAACCCTCTCGATCATGCATAATACAAATCTCCGGCCAGCAACCTTATCCCCTCGGCCATCAAGACAACTAAGTGGCACCGCAGTATTAAGCTATCTAACCAGTATACACACTCAACCTGCAGTTTATGTCCTTCAATTCGTGGTTTATTTAATATAATTCTATTTCAATGCATATTGTAAAAACATAACTAACATTATTGGAGATCCTTTTTAATTCTCATGAACAAAGATCTCAGTTAGACGCGACAGAAATCGCCATTTTCCTTGTTGAGAAAGGCCATTGTGCGCATGCGCGGCAGTGTCAAATATTACATATTTCTTTAATCATTTAAAAATATACCGTAACATTTATTTTCCTTTTAAAGAAACTCTGCAAATCTGCATGCCAAGAGCTTTCGTTAGAATGTCTTACGAAGCCAATCGGTTAAGTCGTTTTCACAATCTCGTGTGTACAAAAAACAGCTTAGTGTTTTAAATATATAGATAATTTAATTGTAATGGTCGTGGAGAGAAGTTTTAAAAAGGGTATTTCTCACAACGCATGTGTTGAAATGTAGGAAACTTTGGAACGGTATAGGCTAAATTGCCTGCCTCGTTTCATACTAAAATGTTAACCAAGGAAGCCATGCATCTGTAAAATGTATTTGGTTTCTCTTTTCCTGATATCGACTTTAGCAAATCGACACTTCTTGGTCCACCTTCATTTGGACCTCAGTATAATTGAATTGGTCGGAGTTGTAAAGCATTAAGTCAAAATTGAAAATAAAAAAATATAAAAAAGTATTTTGAAGTATTGACCCAAGGGTCTTGGAACGGCATAGGATTTAATTCAGCTTTCTGTTTAAGCCAGAAACCACTGCTACATGAAGTGCGATCGGAGGAGAAAAGCATTAAGTCAATGGCCTTTCAGCGCCGTATTCCGTACTCAATGTTGGCCGCACTGCAAGGTTCCCGCGTGTTACACAGCTATTGTAATTTTCATTTGTGCAGGGTCTTACGTTTATGTTTTATGTTACAAATCCCTTTTTAGCCTATTTTCATTTATGAAAAAAATAGGCTTATGAGACCACCTTTTGTCCGAGTGTCTGTGTGTGCGTGTATGTGTGTGTGTCTCCCACTATTAAAATCTAAACGGCTGGAGCGATTTCAATGAAACTCGGTAAGTTCATAGCACTATTCCGGACAACCCCGACCGTGCCCTTCAAACTTTGTTACGTCGCACCAATCCAACATGGCGGTTGTGCGAATTATTACACAAGCATTCAATATCTCCGGAACTATTACCGATATCACCCTGGAATTCTGTACGGTGATAAAAGGAACTACTAGAAGTTTACCTATGTGACTTTTGAAAACCTGGTAACTACAAAACCAACATGGCGGCCAAGCGAAGTTGCGACTTTTAAATAGACGTTTCTCGCGATTTAACCAACCAAACGCAATGAAACTTGGTACAGTATAAGTTTAAACACATTGTAATGCACCGACATCTAACTTTGTTCAATAGTTTACATAACTCAAGATGGCGGCTGTGTGAAATATTTCACAGGCATTCAATATCTCTTAAGCTATTACCCGTATCACCCTGAAAGTTTGTACGGAGATAAAGGGCACTACTGTAAGTTCATCTATGAGACTTTCAAAAACCGGTTAACTGCAAAACCAACATGACGGCCAAGCGAAGTTGAAAGTTTTAAATAGAATTTTCTCGCGATTTAATCATCCAAACGCAATGAAACTTGGTACAGAAAATGTTTATACAGATTGTAATGCACTGGCATCTAATTTAGTTCAGTTGTTTACATAACCTCAAGATAGCTGCTCTGCGAATTTTAAAATTAAGTTCTTATTTCTTGTGTCGTAATCATGCAATCGAAGTGAAAATTTCGATAATAAACCTACGCAATAATTTTCCTTTAATGGTACATGACTCTACGGCCTATACATATAACAATCCAACATGACGACCATCCGAAATATTTAGACTGTTCTCAATATCTACGAATCTATTACAGCTATCAAACTGATTTTTTTTATGTTCATAGGGGCTATGTACATAAGTTCACCTATAGGACTTTCAATAGCTGGTGATCACAAATCCAACATGGCGGCAACTAACCTAACCTAACCTAACCCCGTGGCACTACAGCCCTTGAAGGGCCTAGGCCTACCAAGCGACCGCTGCCCAGCCAATTGGCCTGCAGATTTTTGGGTGACGCGTGGTCAGCGCGTCGGGTCCCCTCGGCCGTTAATATTGGTTTTCGTGACCGGGGCACTGCCTCGCTGTCAGACAGCTCCTCAATTGTCCTCACGAGGCTGAGTGCACCCCGTTCCAACCCTCACGTCAGTTTTAAAATCCCTGACGGAGCCGGGGTTTAGAACCCGGGGCCTCCGGATGAGAGGCAGGCGCGCTTCCCTAACACCACGGGGCCGGTGGCAACCCTAGGTATAAATATTCACATGGACGTTTCTCGCAACTTAACCATCCGTGTAGAGTGAAACGTGGTACAGTAAATCCTTATACAAATGCTAATCCACCGGCATCTAATTTATTTAAATTGTTTCCATAACTACAAGATGGCAGCTATGCCAAATTTTTTAACTCTCGTTTTTTCTTCTTGTGTCCTAATCATGCGATTGAAGTTGGAATGCTACACGTACACAATAATCTTCATGTAACAGTACATAACTCTAGGACCTACATATATAAAATCCAACATGGCGACCATCCGAAATATTTAGTCGGTTTTCAATATATACGAATCTATTACAGCAATCAAATTATGAAATTTTGTATGTTGATAGTGGCAATTACCATCAGTAGGGTATATAAAAATAGGCTATATAATTCTTCACGGAACTAATTGTTAAATAAGATATCGTGTGAAACATTCGTTCTGGATGACTTTATGCCGCACAAAAACTGACCACGGACCTGAAAGGCATTAAGTCACGTTTCAAAAATTGATTTGAAAAATATGTTCATTATATTAAAATTGATATTCCGCTAATGCTAATATAACCTGAATAGTTGCTTCACAACATTGATGACTAATATAGTGTGTTTGTTAAGTTCTGTTCTGTCAATGACGTTTTATCAGTCCCCTGAAAAGTAGTGACAACTGACTTAATACTTTTCAGCTCCGGCAAAATTACTGAACGTTTTCCATTGGCAAATGTGGTTGAGATTATAAATCCTTATTGATGATGCTCAGATTTTGAAACTGACTTTTTTCCTGTTCCAGAGAAGTGATTGGTGATGAATATGCTGTCGTAGGACCTTCTCCATAACTGAGTAAGTAAATATTATTGTATGTAGTATTATGCTATTTCTTCGGGATCGGGGATGAGATTTATTTATTTATTTATTAATTTATTTATCGTATGGCTTTTAGTGCCGAGTGTGTCCGAGGATATGTTCGGCGGGCCTGAGTCTGTAGCTGCTTCCAGCCGACACCCTTAGGGTGAGCTACAATTTCGGTTGAATTTCAAGTAGTTCCAACATTCGCCACCAGATATCTATGATATCTAGTGGCGAACTTTGGAACTTTGATAGAGCGTTCCGACGAAATCTAACCTAACAATTTAGCTTCACACAAGTTTAGTCTGTGGAAGGTTCTTTAAATGTCATAAATCTATGACATGGGTCCGCCGGCTTTACTTCCCCTCCGAAGGAAGGCATACTGAAGGATTTTTAACGGTCTAAAATATCCGACGACTTCGGCCGGGTTTGAACCCGCTATCTTGAGCACAGCAGTTCTGCATGCTACCAACTGCGACACCGAAGCCGCTAGGGGATGAGATGACCTGTTTTCAATGTACTGAGTGGTTTTTACGATCGGATTCCCTTTTTCCATGCAAACCACTTGAGATGAGTCAATTAGAGATGAACTGAATGATGATAAATGAAAGAGGACAAGGAAGCTACCGTGGCCTAAGCAAGTTGTTTTTGATTCATTTACGGCTTTTGGCATCGTGACCATGTAGCTCCGTTTACTTGAGTGTGTGTGGAATCTGTCTGATGACCTGTGTCGTTGTGAAGGCTGTCCTGGTGTGTATAGGAGGCGGTCGTGGCCTTAATTTAGATACCACCGTGATATTCACGTGGAGTAGAAGTGGGCAACCACTGAAAACCACTTTTAGGGTGGCTGAGATGAAAAACGAACTCGCCTTACACAGATTTTGCCTCACGAAGCGGAGTGTAACTTGTTCCACCCCTAATTCCAGAATTAGGCCTACTATTATTGGCAGAGTCAGGAATCGACGGCCAAGAATGCTAGTCAGTACGCCACGAGGTGGTCTGATATACATTTGTAGCTATTCTTGACTATTTGTTGTTGGTCAATTTTTATGGGTTTGGACATTGTGATCACGCAGCCCCGTGTACTTGGGTAGCTGTGTATACCTACATAATTCATTTATCTGATAACATTTGTGGTTGTCATGGTTGTATTCCCGACAGCGGTAGCTACGATCGCTAACGCACAGTGCTAGGCCATGGAGCTAAACTCTCTGCCGACTCGATAGACGTGGGTTCGAGCCCCACCGTTGGCCGTCCCGGAAATGGTATTTCGTGGTTTCCCATTTTCAACTGAAGGCAAATGCTGGGACGGAACCTTCTAATATGCAACGACCGCTTCCTTCCACATCCCAGTTTCAGCCAGTTTCATTCATTTCATCTCTCATTAACTCCTCTCATGAGGTTGGCATCAGGTAGGGCATCCGGCCGTAAAACCACCTCCTTCTTCTTCTTCTTCTTCTTCTTCTTCTTCTTCTTCTTCTTGGTCGTAGTTCGATTTCGAACGTCGTGATCCTTCACGCGATTCTGTTAACAATACTCCGCCATACACCGTGGTCTTCGGCTGTATGCATTAATTTCTGAAGTGGCATATTAGTCATACCCTTTATCTGGTGAAGGATCACGACGTCCCCTCAGCCGTTTTTCGCCAACTTTACCCTGGATGCCGTCAATGCCGCCGCGTCGGATGACATGGCCAAAAATTTCAACATTTGTCTTTGGGTGTTTGGGAGTAAGCGTGCTTTAGGAGGGTTCCTTAGCTCCTTCCTAATAGATTCATTTGTTCTTCTTGATACCCACGTTATTCGTAGCATTCTTCGATAACACGTCATCTCGAAGGCTTCAATTCTCTTATGGCATGCAGCATTTATGGTCCAGGACTCAGAGCCATTCGTCACATAGAATTCCATCGCACCTCATCCCTAACCCCGTTAGAAACGGGAATAATAAGGGGAAGACATACATTCATACATTGTAATTGTTGTATTAATGTGTGTAATTGTAATTCAGCTCAGAGTTGGAATGGAGGCAGCCGAAGCCTTAAGATAGGGATGTTCCCGACATTCGGCTGGAGTAGTAGTGGGAAACTACTGAAAACCGCTTCCAGGATGGCTGAGGTGGGAATCGAACCCACCTTTTTCAGTTTTGCCCCATGAGGCTGAGTGTACCCCGTTCCAGTCCTCAGACCAGATTTTTTTTTGGCAGAGCCGGTAGTTGAACCACGAAGAACGGTAGTCTCTGGCGGCTTCGGTGGCGTAGTCGGTAGCATGCTGAGCTTCTATGCCCAACGTCGCGGGTTCAAACCCGGCCGAAGTCGTCGGAATTTTTAAAAGCGTTAAAGACCCCTCAGTATGCCTTCCTTCGGAGGGGAAGTAAAGCCTGCGGTCCCATGACATAGATTTATGGCATGATAAAAACCATCCACTAATTACACTTGTGTGAAGTTAAATTATAGGTTATATTTGACTAACGCTCTAAGGTTCCAACGTTCGTCGCCAGGAGCCGACTGCGGTGGCATCTAGTAACAAAGTTCAGAACTAGTAGGTCGTTGACGGTGGCGTTTGGTAGCAAAAGTTGGAAATACTTGAAAATCGAATGTCTGCAGTCCTTACTTGAATTAAGAACAGATAACACACACTAATACAGCCATCACAATTAATACCGGTTACCAGACAGGTTCTACACCCTCCCAAAGTACACGGGGCTACATGACCGCGTTGTCGCAGCCCCTAAACTGAGGAACCAAAGAGCCAACCGCTAACCTCTACACCATGAGACGGCTTGATACCAAAATTGAGAAAATACGCACGTTGTCCTTCATCAGAACATGTTCCTAGTAAATATCGCGCAACAGACAGAAGAACTTGGCTACCAGACTCTGCACTGGGGACAATTCCAAATCCAATATGTTGGGATGGATAGTTAGCGTGTTGCAGTAGTAATTCCTTCCAAAGTGTCATCTGAGGAGAATCTGTGCCAAAATAAACATAAACGAAGCAGTAATTTCCTCGCTGTCGCGACAAAACTGTGTTATGGCACAAGGTTTACGTGCCAACGTTACGAGAGGATCTCCTCATTAGAAATCCCATCACGTCCCTCCAAGAGCAACCGTCCGGGATGTTTATTGTATTCTCCAGAAAAATAAAGTAAAAATCTAATTCATATCGCTGTTTTCATCATCTTGTCACATGGCAGGGATAATGTAGTTTATAATTTTTAAGGTCAGTAGTTTTCAATCTTCTTATATATAAAAGTGAAAGTCTGTATGTATGTATGTATGTAGGTGGATGGGTATATTTGTTCCGTATAAAAATCCACACCGTTCCACCAATCTCAACCAAATTTTGCACACACATAGTTAAGGACCCAGAAGGAACGGCTGGCTACATGAATTTTCGATAATCTTTCTCATTCTTCTGATTTTGGCCCTTTTTCAATCGAGCAAATGCTAATAAAGTCATAAATAAACTCATGAAGGAATGGCAAGGCAGATCGTTTCCATTGCAACATAGCCCAAGTCGAGACACGGCCGACTGGATGAGAGTTGAGCTCTGCACTACAGGTGTAGAAAATGAGGATCTTTACTTGAAATCCCGTTTGTTACTCAACTGCTCACACAGCACTGTCAACCCAGTATAGCATAACAAAGACTTGACACTATTTGTCAATATAATTTCCGCAATATCTAAATAGTACATTATGCAACGAGCCTATAATGGCTATAATTAAGACACGAGTATTTTTATAAAACGAGCGTATGCGAGTTTTATAATTTCCATACGAGTGTCTTAATTACCATTATAGGCGAGTTGCATACGACTGTTTATGTTCGACGTTAATTATCACTTTATGATATGTTTTAACATAAATATTCATAAATATCTGTTGAGATTGTCACTAGAATTTTGTGATCGGGTGCTGCGCAGGGTAGGATATCTCTGATTTCGAAGTTCTCTGACCGACCGACCCATGCGCTCTGTGTGCTTCAATGCCATATGTGCAGATTGAGCACCAGTTTTCAGTAAAAATGTCACCGAAATCGTTTGAAAACAACCCACTGTGTAGAAATTGGATTTGTGAATATTAAGGTACAGTGTCTCATATTCACCAGTTTATTCACGCGAACATATGGACGGTGCACTTTCGGTAATTTATATAGACATGTTGGATTTTGAGCGCATGCGTGAAGATATCCTTATCTAATTGGTCAAACAACTGTTTCTTGAGCTGCGATTGGTGGGAGAAACTGTTTCATAATGAAAAATAGTGTTATAATGACCATCATTATGATACAGTTTTCAGACATATAATTGTCAGGGTCGAACATAAAGCAAATTATATCACAAAATACAATAGCGTGTTATTAAATGACAAAAACTAAACATACCTTATTAAAATAGAATTCCAAGGTTCACTCGATTTTTATAAAATTTCATGAGCTTTCCTGCTGAGTGGTTAGTACAGAAGTTATTTGGAAGCAACCGGTATTTCGGCTCCGCAATAAGATTCGTAATTGGTGATACCAATTTCTCTGCAATGACGCTGGCAAGACCGCTGCTGCGGTCAGGTTAATGAGTAGAGAGGATTAGAGTTCTCAGAAATGCAATCCAAACATTTCATACAAGAAATTCTTTCCACTGTGAATACAACTTAAACCAGACTTTCAGTTTTCATTGTTGGAAAAGTGATGGTGCAATATTGCGGTGGTATTGCCGGAATGATTCTCTTCCAAACTGTAATAATGCCAATAGCTACCTATGGACTCAACATTATATTGGATACTCTTACTGTCACAGACCCCTTAACACTAGAAAAATCAAGTCCCGCTACATGAAAAGAGTGTTGGGAATAGGAATAACAGCACCATCAAGACTGACTTATATTATGCTTAGTGAGAATTTCTTCATAGAAGATAATATGAGGTTGCAGTTGCATCTTCCAAACACAAAGGCATATGAGAAAACTTTTCACAAATTACTTGAAAAAAGGGAACAACATTTGGACCGAGTTTTATACAACAGGCGTCCTACTGACACAAAACTGGAGACAGACCAATTATAAACTGAGACACGCCATCACACGATTTGCAGTACACTGGTTTCACCACAAGCCATGCACCAACAAAATATTTCATTACCCAAATGAGCACTGAGTGTGTGAATTATGTCATAATCAATGTTCCCGGTAGCATGCGATTATGTGCAAAAAAGATTAATATCACTAACGAAACTGTGCTGTGATTAGATATAGGCAAATCGTATTATTTTCAGATGTATTAGCCTATGTATTTTCTCTGCCTATTTTGCTGCAATAAACATTTCATTCATTCAATGTCGGAAAAGATATTGCTGAAATTGTAATTTGATGATGATAGTTGATGTTAAAGTGCCTGACATGGAGGTTATAGGCCTCTAATTCTGTGGGGTGAAAATGATAAATGATGATAAAATCAACACTAGAACTAAACATAACTACAACCTACAACCAAATTACGGATTAGGAGAACAAAAGGACAAAAAGGAAGGAATGAGGGAAATAAAATGCAGGTAAAGGAAATGCTCTCAACCATCAAAAAAATGAGAATTGACGGATTTGGAAAGGTATGCCATGAAAGGCAGATAGGAAGGGAAATAGGAGAGAGTCCGCCCCAGAATCACTGGAAAAAAGGGAAAAAACTGATCCAGCTCAGGTATCATCCCTAACTCAACAGCCGTGAGCCCTTGAGGGTGTAGCACCTCCAGTGGTTGGGCTACACACACCCTGCCTCCTTTATGACCCTGTGCAGGAGGCAGGTGATATGATGAAAAGAAAAACAAGAGAACTTTGAAGAATGACGGTATCAGGAAAGATGAAACAAGGTCAAATTAAGGCGGGAATTGAAAGACTCCTAAGACCTCGGGTATCATAATACCGTCAGGGTCGGAAGAGAACAACAGTTGATGAAGGGAGGCCGACAGTAAATATGCCAGAGAGGACCCCGGCACAATTACATAGGTGGAAGCAATCGCAAACTCAGCTGGGGCCCCCTGATCGCTAAACAGCGTTCCACAAGTTGTAAGCCCCTAAAGGAGGGGGGTGTCGTAATGTCGTAAGTGAACGAGAGGTGACCAAGGGTTGTTGACAGGAAAGATGAGAGAATGTAGCCCGGCACAAGTAAGTGGAAGCAATACCGCACTAAGCGGGTCTCGTTGTCACCAAACCCACAACCCATTAGTCGTGAGCCCCTGGGCGCTGTACTGAAGAATGATTCAACAGAATCGTAAGAAAAAATTATGATACCAATTTTTCAGAAGATAACTTATGGGTATGCACTGGACGATTGATTCCGTAGTTAATTGGATATCATCGTAGGTCTCAGAGACTAAGAAGTCCCTATCATGTGCGTTAATAGCAGTGGTCAAGTACTATCCCGGCATTTGCCTAGACAGAGTGTAGAAAAACTACATTCAAGATAGTTTATCGGTGCTGGGTTTCGAACCTACGATATCTGGTCTTGCTACAGCTGCCCTCGCAGTCGTGGTGTACGGTTAAACGATCACAACTACGGCGCGGGACTCTCAAAATGACGACTACACACAACAGACGGAGGAGAGTTTGTGTCCGATACAAAGTTATCGCGGGAAATCACGTTAAGACAATCATCACACCTATCTCTGTCTCACGAAAACTCGGGAAAGGAAAGCACACCTCCTGTGTTCTTCCTATTTAAAGTGCAAAATGACGAACAACAGAATGACATACTGGATATGAGCTGCGGCATTCAAACCATTGATAGTTTAAAATTTACCCCAGCATTTTACAATTTCATCAGCAAACATTCTGAACAACGTAGGAATTCCGTATATCAATACCGACAACTTACAATAATTGAAACTTAAACAAAACTTCGTGTAACTCAGACCTCCAAGGCGAAAGCCGAAAATGTTAGCCGCTAATACAGGTGGTCGTCTAAATGATTTTTGCATTTTATGTTTAATTTTATTTAACCTTCAGTCTCTAGGTCACAGAAACCTATGTGACTGTTTGGGTCTAATCTTGTACTCTAATGCCGCTGCTGTTACGGGAGATTTTGAATCTTTACCTTATGACGAAAGGTATAATGCAAAATATGAAATGAAAATGAAAATCCACAGCCTGCTTCCAGTCAACTGACCGGGCCAGGAAATGGAATGAATGAAGCCTCCATCCAGCGGCGAGGATATGAACTGTGCCGGCTGACGAAGCCTGTCGCACACCCCTGGGGAAATGATTAAATGAATGACAGATGAAATGAAATGACAGTGGAGAGTGTTGCTGGAATGAAATTGGTGACAGGGAAAACCGGAGTACCCGGAGGAAGACCTGTCTGCCTCCGTTTTGTCCAGCACAAATCTCACATGGAGTGACCGGGATTTGAACCACGGACCCAGCGGTGAGAGGCCGGCGTGCTGCCGCCTAAGCCACGGAGGCTTAAATGCGTAATATATTGTATGTAATTTCTACTAGAATAGAAGTTTTATACTCTCCGTTAAGGTGTGTTCTACTACTGATATGTTGACGTTTATGTTTTATCTATACTAATATAATAAAGCTGAAGAGTTTGTCTATGTGTTTGTGTCTTTAAACGCGCTAATCTCCGGAACTACCAGTCGGATTCAAAAAAAAATATTTTTGTATATGATAACCAGATTCAAGAGGAATAGTTTAGGCTATGTTAAATTTCGGACAGACCACTCTATTCCCTGCATTTAGGCCCTTTGGCACAAATCTACACCGTTTCACCGATAAGAACCAAAATGTCTATATTTCCCCTCTGGAACCCTGCGAGTAACTCTGTATGCATGAAATTTCGGACAGACCACTCCATTCCCTGCATTTAGGCCCTTTTGCACAAGTCTACACCGTTTCACCGATCTGAACCAAAATTTGTATTGGTACCCTTTGGAAAACTGCGGGCAACACTGTCCTCTTTTAATTTAGGACAGACCACTCCATTCCCTGCATTTAGGTCCTTTTGCACAAATCTACACCGTTTCACCGATCTGAACCAAAATTTGTATAGGTACCCTTTGGAAAACTGCGGGTAACACTGTCCTCTTTTAATTTCCGACAGACCACTCCATTCCCTGCATTTAGGCCCTTTGGCACAACTCTACACCGTTTCACCGATCTGAACCAAAATGTGTATACCTACCCTTTAGAACCCTGCGAGTAACACTGTTTACATGAAATTTCGGACAGGCAATTCCATTCCCTCCATTTAGGTCCTTTGGCACAAATCTACACCGTTTCACCGATCTGAACCACATTTTGTACACTTATCCTTTGGAACCCTGCGGGTGACACAGTCAACTTTAACAAACTGAACTTGGAAACCACGTATTAAGGCCCTAGAACCGTTCATGTCCGTAGTAGTGTAACTGTAAGAGTATTTTAATAAGTCTATTGTTGACTGGCAATTCGGGCTGCATCACGTCGCCCCTACCAGTTTTCTGGTGCAGAATTGCGAAAATAGTTAAATCTTGCGCTGCTTATGAATTGCGGTCACGGGGAGTAATTAGTGCAAAATGATTTCTTAAAACAGTTATCATCATGAATATATTATGCCTCTGTGTAAGTGCAATGGTGTTGGTGCAATACTTTGAGGTTATTAGAGGCAATAAGCGTTGGTGCTTTCAAATTTACCTTAATTTATTCCGAAACTTATCGTTGAGCGCTATGTGGCGATAAATGATACTATTGTTACCTCAGAAGCTCGGGACAGCCAAAGTTTTCCAATATTGTTCTGATTATTTTCCTACGGCGCAACAAAAGACGACACGACACTGTTGGTCTCTACATTTTGAACAGAAAATGATATATAGGCTCTAGGCCGTGTCTTTTATTTCACTTACACCTCTTTCTAATCATTTTCAGAACATTTCTAACAGAAAATGAGATATAGGCTCTAGGCTGTGTCTTTTATTTCACTTACACCTCTTTCTAATCATTTTTAGAAAATTGTAGGTAAATTACACGTGTCAGTGCTGTAGTTAGTAAATAGCCGTTTCCCTATTCATTATTATCATTATTATCCTTACGAGAAAATGACCTAAATGTTACGTCCATTATACTGTACTGCTTATCCCCCCTACTACAAACAACACCACCACCACCACCACAAAAAGTTATATTAAAAACTATTTCTTTTCTGGTAATTTAAGTAGCATGTGCCAGTTCTGTAGTAGTATTCATTATCATCCATTAAACAAATAAATCGACGGGGCGAAGCCAGGCACTACTGCTAGTTAATGATAATTTCCTTATACTGTATTCTTTAATTATTGACAGTGTCTACGTCTAACAGTTATCTTTTGTATTACAAATCGGAAATACAGTAACTTTTGCGTGATAATGCAGATTGTTCTATGAATAATAATATCTCCTTCTGTTATTCGGGTTATATTGTAATTGGTACTTATCCTGCTCTATGACTATGCTAATTTGTAATGGAACCGGATGTTAAATTATGAATTTAGTTGATATCATGTCATTAACATACGGTAATTAATCTACGAATATATATTATTATGTGATAATATTTTACAAGAACCAAACAGTAAGTAATGATAGTATGATACTTTGCCATAAGAATAGCGGACCCCATTAAATCTAAAATAAACACTACCATGAAAGTAATTGTGAGACGGAGTTCTCGAGGAATTGTGTGTGTACATCCCTTTTTACTATTGTTGCATTCTCCGCTCCGTTATTGTACTCCACAGTACTGTACTTTTCGACTATATACAGTGAGTTAATATTGAACCTGAGTAACATCAGAATCGAGGAGAACCATGTTCTAAACTCACTTAAGGGCAAAATGAATACACACTGCGAAATATATTAGCATGTATCTTTCTATAACATATAAAGATACCTGCCGGGCAACGCCGTGTACAATAGCTAGTAACTATTATAAGAGGGGAAAACTAACCCCGCATTGGCCCAAGGGACCGCGCAAATCCTAGAACGCCAACCAGCCTGTGGATTACAGGCTAGCGCGACTCAACCCTCAGTCACAATAACATGGTTGGAGACAATGCAACTCTACCGGGGGAGTGGGGTGGGTGAGTGAAGACCTAAGAGCCGGTCACTGTAAAATAGGGAAAGTTAAGAGAACGTTCATGCGGTTTTTAGCCTATTTTAATTTTATGAAAAATTAGGCTTGTGAGATCACCTTTTGTCCGTCTGTGTATATGTGGGCATATGTGTGTGTGAGTGTGCCCACCCCTAATAACTTCTAAACGGCTTGAGCCATTTCAATGAAACTCGGTAAGGTTTTAGTACTCTTTCGAGTAATCTCGACCGTACCCTTCAAATTTGACTACCTCTTACCAATCCAACATGGTGGCTGTGCGAAATATTTCACCGGCATTCTATATCTCCGAAACTATTACCGACATCACCCTAGAATTTTGTACGGTGATGAAAAGCACAACTAGAAGTTTGCATATGAGACTTTCAAAAACCTGTTAACTACTAAACCAGCATGGTGGCCAAGCGAATCTGAAACTTGTAAATTGACTTTTCTCGCGAATTAACCACCCATACGCAATGAGACTTGGAACAGCACATTGCAATGCACTGACATTTAATTTAGTTCAATTGCTTACAAAACCTCAAGATGGCGCCAGTGCGAAATGATTCACCGGCATTCTATACCTCCGAAACTATTACTGATATCACCCTGAACTTTTGTACGGTGGTAAAGGGTACTACTGAAAGTAAACTTATGATATTTTCAAAAACCTGTTAACTACAAAACGAACATGGCGGCCAAGCGAAAGTGAAACATTTTAATAGACTTTTCTCTCGATGTAACCGTCTGAGCGCAGTGAAATCTGGTACAGTAAATGTTTATACACATTGTAATGCACTGGCATCAAATTTAGTTCAATTGCTCACATAACTTTAAGATGTTGGCTGTGCGCAATTTTAAAATTAAGTTTTATTTTTTGTGTATTAATCATGCGATCGAAGTGACCGTTTGAATAAAAACCTACGCACAAATCATCATCTAATAGCACATAACTCTATGGACTATATACAGTACATCAAAATTCAACATGGGGACCAATCGAAATATTTAGACGGTTCTCAATACCTATTGATCTATGTTAGCATTCAAACTTACACTTTGCATGTTGATAGAGGCTATGATCATAAGTTCACTGATGGGACTTTCAATAACATGGTGAGCACAAATCCAACATAGCGGTGACGGGAATAATAAATATTTAAATGGACGTTTCTCGCGATTTAACCATCCTAGCCCAGTAAAACTTGGTACTGTACCGTTTTCTTTTATTTGGCCTGATTTACGGTACATTTTCCTATGCAAACCGCTGCCGCAAACGTCAGGTTTTGACCTAGTTTGGAGAGCGCAAATAGCCATGTGATCATTCGGCTCAGCTGGTGTCTCATCAACAACCTTCGGAAGAGTGTTTCGCTTGTAGGCCGCGAGGATGCGCAGGTGTCCTTGAGCTTGCAGTAGTGGGGAGATTGACTTTTACATTTGAATATTATTTGGAAATAAGGCACAGTTATGATGTCATGTGTATATTGGAGTTCGATATTACAGCAGAGAGAGACAGTGCGGTCCTGCTTTAATGATAATAGCATTTGCAACATCAAGAATATTGATTTAATATATCGACCTGTCTCAGAGAGATCGTCTCGTCATGCGCACTAGCGACAGCGTGCCAGTTGTCTCCTGCAGGCTGACGCAGGTGTGCGACAAGCAGAGCATGTTAAAACTCAGACGAATACACGCCTAAGCAAGGACTCGTATCGCAATGTTGTTTCGGCTGGAGGAAGTGTCAAGTTATTCTGAGTTCACGGCGGTGCCAGTTCGTAGTTATGCATTGTGTTGCGACGTATTAAGGCCGATAAACTTAAAGTTCAGTGTCGAATGAGAACTTCAATCGTCAGAGTGCCTGGCAAAGTATGCGGGCAATATTCAGTTAGAGGAATCAGTCTCTTTTCACGTGATTTAAATGCATGTATAGATGAGGAGCGAAGTGCAGTGATACATTAGGAGGCTCGTTTCCGAAGTCCATGTACACTGAGAAGGCGTGCTGTCTTTTCTCACGCCAAGACTATTGCAACTAAATGTCAAGTACATTCCGAGTGAACACTGTTTAACAATGTATAGTGCTTGGAAATCCTAGGTAGTGGGAGAGATGTCTAGGATGTATATAAACATATTAGCCATGTGCGGCTAGGCATTTTAGTGTGGAAATCGCTCTCCAAGCAAATGCAGCGGACGTCACGAGTGACTACAATGCTGTTTGCGAAGTGGAACATAGCATACTCGCGACGCGGGCTATTGGCTTGTGCAACATGAAGTTTTGGTAACATGCAGCCGGAAATAACTCAGGCTACCGTCATGTGTCCACCCACTTATTGCGATGTTGCATTCGCGCGCGTGGTGTATTTTCGGGCCAGGCTGGAACTATTCGAAATTCGGGTTAGGACAATTTCCGAGATGAGAAAGCAGTTCGTTTACTATCAGTGGACTTGGGACATTGGAGTAAGGAATCCCCAGTGCGTTCATTGGAAATTGGAACGGAACCGTGTAGCCTTGCTATACCATGGTGGAATCAGATGGTGGGCATCTTCACGCTCCATATCGCCTTCGAGAGTCTTCAGCCAGGTAGAGGAACAACTTTTCATGTAGCGTTGCAAAGTAGATAGTCCAGTGTAAACACTTTGCCATCTGTTTTTTTTAGTAGTATGATTGTGGAGTGAGGTTGATGCATGGCTATCCCATGTCATGTGTGACTTCATTTTCAGTCGAGTTTAGGCCTGGTTAATCAGGTGCACTCATTTCATAATACTTTATTATGAATTAATTGTTCATTTTTCAGCTTAATAATTAAATTAAATTAAATTCATTAATTTTATTCCGAACTTCTTGATTGTGGAGAACAGATCTTCTTCATAGGGGAAGAAATCTACGTTATTCTCAAACGGAATTGTTTTTTTAAATCAAGCTTTGGCTTGAGGGGTTGTCCTTCCATTATCTTAGTGTTCGACAATTGTGAGATTCGAATTTGCCTATGCGCTCTTGCATTATAACTATTAAAATATAGTGTAGAATGTGAAGTTTGATCATTTGTTTAGAATGGGGATTTTTTCCTCTTGAGAGTAAACGCTGTCATACTGAATTCTAATGTGTCAACAGGAGTTAACTGGAGTTGTTACCTGGATACATGCTGTAGACCCAGTCTGATTTTCGTGAATTCTCTTGAGGGGACATTTCTATTTTTGTCTGATCAACTTTAACGTTTGATTTTGTAGTCACGTGTACTTGAATACACCTCGTTGATTTTTATATTAATTAATTTTGCTATAACTGAACTTTGTTTCAGTCTTTCGAGTTTTTCTTGCTTAGAAAATTGCTTTAGAGTACTATTTGAAGAACAAGAATCTTTTTCGAAACAAATCCCAGGGATTAACTTTAAGGGGAAATGAATTCTTATTTGACTGTAAATACAACTCTGTAAGGCAAGCTTTTTGTGATCCAGTGGACTTGATTAAGTAGCCACTCATGTTAAAGTTATGATGCATTGGAGTGAGAAAACATAATATTTAAAAACACAGCTGAATATATCTGATTACTGGTTATCGAATAAAATAATCACCATGTGGGTGATAGTGTGTGAAGAAACGTCAATGGGCGTGTAATATATTTACGGTGGTACTCGTTGAAGTACGTTAATATTAAGATGCTAGTGAAAGCATAATATGTAATGCGGTTATAAAATATAAACTTGGTGATGTTGGTGGTAATGCCCACCCGTATTCAGAAATCGAGGTCATGAGTGACCATTATAATGTCAGTAATTCAGAGCAAGGTTATACTAATTTATGAATGTTTTTGAGAAAACATAGTCTCTGTTCTTTTTGCATTTCTTGTAACGATTTATTGATGAAATTGGCAGTTCCAATTATGGATCTAGTTTTGTTAATCCTCAGAGTTTGTTTTTGTGTGGCATTCCCATTTAATTAATTCTTCGGTTGTGCTCAGTTTATAAGATTTAAGCAATGTTAGGTATGATTCTCGATCGTTATATTATAAATTCTGGATGCATTTAAATAAGTACATTTATACTGAGAAATTATTGAATCTTTAGAGATTTTGAATTACGAATTTCACGTCTTTTTAGCTTGAGTGCTTGATTGATAATATAAATTTTGAATACATTGCTAAGGCAATATAAGTTATGCAATCTCAATTTTGACAAAGCACCAATGAGGAGGGCGGAATTACCTGTTTGCGAAGGCATTTACATCTGAGGGTGTAATAACATTAATAATGATTTCGCTGTATATAAGTAAATATGTATATATATCTCTGAATTAATTCACGTGTTTTCTAATGTTAGAATGGGTGGATGAACCATTAGGGCGATTAATCATTTTTTTTTTGCTTCTTAAGGGATCACCTTTTGTTTATATAATTAACAATTTCTATTGAGGGTTAAATGCACTCTTGGTCCATGGGGACCGCTAATGCATTTATGGGCATGATTCTAGTGCCTATTTCCTTTGTTTTTGTGTCCAGTCAAGGACAATTTGGTCTGACCCTTTGTCAGATTTCCTTTTGGAAATAAATACTTTGTCATTTCTTTTAATCGCGTGATGTGATGATTTACAGAAGTATAAAGAGGTCGCATTAAGGGGAGCCATAGCTAGATATTTCTAGTGTTTCCCACACTCCTGAGAGGGTGATTTCCCACGATTCTCGTGTTCTTAGAGCAGTTCGCCGTTATGCTTTGGTCGTGCTTAATTCCACCTCTGTTAGGTTTTACTGCACCATAATACTCCCTTTCCCATGTTGGTAGGATCTGGGGACTTTTCTGAGCCGGGGGGTTTTCAGGTCCTACGATCCAGCTACCATCGAGGGATTCCAACAGGTAAAGGGTAGGTATTTTCGGGCACAGTACGGTACCCGAAAATACCTACCGTCATCTTGTTGAAATCCCTCGATGGTAACAGGATCGTAGAACCTGAAAACCTTGGCTAGAAATCTCCCAGATTCTACTCGACAAGTGACAAGGATAATGGGGCACAGGGATTATCTAACTCAGGAAACGTTAAGAAAGACCATGGCAAATAAAGAAAACTAGCTCGAAAGAACACAAGAACTACGTAAAAACGTAATCTCAAAAGCGTGGATAAACACTGAAATGCCTGCAATGGTTTCCTTAACGTGGCCTCTCATCACGTCTATAAAGTATCACACTGAAAGAAAAAAATGAGACGATCCAATATTTATTCGTAAAGTAGAATGATAGCAAATGATTTCTATAACAAAGGCAACAAGAAAGACAAATGTACCTTCAAATGGAAGCTAAAATCTAAATCAGATGAATACAGTTCCTAGTCATCACTAGGGAATCTGCATTTCACTAACAGACGAAAATTAGATCAAAATCTAATTAATGCAAAGACCTAATATGACAAAATATAATGCTCCTGTAGCATTATAAAAGGATTCCACATTTAAGTAGGCTCCTCTAGCCTACAAATTGAAATAAATCCTTATATACAGAAATATTCATTTATATACAGTGTATGTGGCACACTCCCAGTGTGTCTTCTTCTTTTTCGCAAGCAAAAGGACTCAACATCCTTCCATTAGTATATCATTCGCTAGTATTATTTTCACAAGCGTGAGTGTGCTCAAATTGGTCCTCTTCGACCAAGCAATAAAGCTCAGTAGAGGTTAACATCACCTCTATAACAGCGATAATCACCAAAAATAACTGATCAGGATAACTGTAAAAACCTTTGTCAGCACAGTGATTAAATCCAGAATACTGAAAATTAATATCCTCCAATAAATATATTAATCTCTCATGCTACAGCATGCATGCTTCTAAACAACGGATAAACGCCTGTAAAGTTACGATGAATTACATTTGAAAGCCAGTAAAATCAAACTTGACTACCAATTACCAATCAACATGGACAACTTTCCATGGACTACCACTTAATATTCACTTGAATATAAACTTTATTATTAATGCCTCCACACGGCTCTATTCTTATACAGTTGCACTCCCCTGAGCACTTATTTCAAGATTTATATGTCATAAGAATATACAATTACATATATTGGTCACCCTCACTGGTGAACGACGAATTTCATAATTATATTTCATTTTCAGCTTATTATTATTATTATCAATAAATCGGTGTTAGAATTTATACAAAGTGTTACATTACTTTCCAATTACATAGATTGGTTTCTCATAATAAGCAAAATATCCTTTTGGAATAAACAACTATGCTTTCAAAATAGCTGAATTACAATGACATTTCCTTTATCAAATCGTGCTTGCACAGTCATTAAAATTGGGATATACGCTGGTTAAAAAAGTGAATGTTGTTTCAGAATCTTCAATACTCAACAGACTAGTATTAATAACGATAATAAATTCCATCTAACATGGATCTCAACTATGCCTTCACACATGAGGCTATCATGAATCAAAATCGCAATTTAAATCAACGAAGCGAAAGTTTACCCAGCCAAAGTTCGGTACACCCCTGCACAAATTAATTCCAGAAAACAAGTAGAGTCCCTACACCACCGATCGTGGTAATCATAGCAATTAGCGCAATTGACCGGTTAGAAAACAATACAAGCATGTATCCTTCAAAAGCACAGAAAATGGTCCCTAGCAGAAGCGAAGGATCAAACTTCTCTCTAATAAAGCTTCACAAAGCCTATAAATTGCTATCAAAATCTGCATTAAATTGCGAAACGAATCACCCGAATGTATAATATTCCAGAAGTTCAGTGATAAATGTAGCTCATAACAGAGTCTACAGCTGCGAACAATGTCAAAGACTGATATATGTAAGTGTTCACCACACTGATAAATACGCAAAATCACAAACGCGCCTATCGAAGTCCTCTTCACTACAGCAAGAAAGCTTCAATAAAAATATTACTGAATGTACTATTAAATTTAATTAAACATCCTGAAATACAAAGTGAAAAATGGTTGCATTCCTTATAAGAATCTGAAACCTGTCGGGTGTAAAATCAGTCATGATTAGAACATCATGCCTAAATTTTATAATTCGACATACTACTCAAAAAGCAAAAATACACTAGAAATAATGGCAGAAACTAGCATTGAAATGTCTACACTCTACTACGAAAGACTGGACAGAATGTGCTGTACCTTGTTGAATCTAGAAGTTCAAATGAGAGCATTGTTATGCCCTGCATATCACATCTTCCCTCAAATGTAGCAGTAACTTGGACTCCCCAGATCGTTGGGAATCGAACCTCGGAACTTCTTCTCCACTCCACATGTTCCCCCTGGTTTAACAGGCCATCATCCATCCTGGATGAACGGTCAGCTACCACTCCTTCAGGACTCCAACTCCATCCAGAACAAAGTCTGTTCCAACGTAGTGTCACGATATCCATATCGAACCGGAATGTCATTAACCGTACACGCATGACTGTCACTAACACTAGCACTAAACAGCTGTGTACTAGTGGCCCCGCAGTAAGCGTAAGTCATTACCGGGTTCATTGAAATAATTCACTGAAATGTCAGATACTTTGCTGGTTCAGCAGTGTCCATGCTAGCGTGTTTAACCCGCCATGGTTAATAAAATAAACGGCATTAGAACTATTCCTCTCGACATCTTGCCAAAGAATATGTCGTTTGTAGATGAGAAATAATGTTCAAAGTTCTAACAGCAATGCTGCGTATTTGAAATCATACACAAGTATGTATAGCACTGCTTTTAAATACAATGTTCACTGTCTTGAAGTGCAGCTTATTGTAACGTAGTAAAAGTTCCTTATAATGTCCATCGTAGTTGCAGTATAATTTAAAGTCTACACGATTAAATGAGCGTATGACTTTATCGGTGAAAAACACAAGTTCCATTCCTGTGTGTTTCTTAACAAGTCCACATCTCGTGTGAAAATAAACTGAGTTCTTCGACACTGACTCTGTCGAAATATCAAAGTGTTTGATAATGCTATCGCGTCGAACTGGATACTTTCGTAACGCGTTTTTACTCTTCTCAAGAGATGTGTTTTCATGTGCCTTGAAATACGATCTGTCCACTGCCGTGCGCGGATGGGTACAGGAAGTCTTCGTCTTCCCCCACCACGATGCAACATGGATCAAGCTTTCATCGCATTGGTGAATCTAGTCCATAACTTAAAATGTTTCATACAGATTAATAACATGTATATATATCAAAATACATATCGTGTTATGATCTTACATCTTGTATCATACTGTAAATCTTGCATGTTAACCTCATTTCTTCTCATTCCTTATAATATGTACTCCTGGTGGTAGATCAATAAACTGGGTCAATAGTCGCCTTGATGGTCTCGCGTCACAGCGGCTAAAGGGGTTATTCGCCGGTACTCGGAAAATACCGTAATCTCCCAGCTGTACCTAGCTCGCCTTGCGACCGTAAATCGCGCTGGACTTCAAAACAAACGTCGCGCTGAAATACTTATATCAATATGAGAATAATGGTACAGTACGGTAAATGCTTATACAAACTTTAATCAACTGACATCTAATTTATTTCAATTGCTTTCATAACCATAAGATGACAACTGTGCGAAATTTCAAGATCTGATTTTTATTTCTTGTGTCCTAATCATGCGATTGAAGTTTGAATACTACACCTACACAATAATCTTCATTTAGTAGTACACAACTCTAAGACCTACATATATAAAAATCCAACATGGCAGCCATCCGAAATATTTAGACGGTTCTCAATATCTACGATTCTATTACAGCAATCAAATTGAAATTTTGTATGTTGATAGTGACAATTAACATAAGTAGGATATATGAAAAGAGGCTTATTGTTCTTCACAGAACTACTTGTTAGACTTAGAAAAGTATTTCGATAACGTTTCACCTCAATTCGCTTGCCTGTGTTTTTGTTCGTTAGTTATTTATTGTTGTTTTAAAGGGCGGAACTACGAGGTCATCTGTCCCTCTTAACACGGAAGTTATATAATTTTAGAATAAATTAAAATTTAGAGTTGGGAGCCTAAGTAAAAAATGGCTTAAAAATTAAAACAAAAAATAAAACTAATAATTTTAACAATAAACCAAATTACGGACAACAAAAAAATCAGAATGGGTGTCTTTGTGAAACAAGAATATTCTATTGTATAAAATATGACTTGAAACCTTAGCCTATAAAATTTGACAAATTTGTGGTCACTGCCTTCTAGATATACACGTCGATTTAAATCTATTTTATGAGCATACTTAGCCTATGCATGAAACATGTAAGAACCAATAGCCCAGTCAATTTGGAACAAAAATGTTGGATTTGCTGCATTAAATCATGAACAGTAGTACCAAAAGTTTCAGTAATGTGTACGGGGAGGTCCCCTGAACAGCGCCCAATAAAGTCGCGTCAATTTCAGATGCCGCGGAGGGGTTGGGGCTCAAAGGTTCCTTTTTTTAGCCTATTTTCAATTTTGAAAAAATAGGCTTATGAGATCACCTTTTGTCCGTGTGTGTGTGCGTGTGTGTGTGTGTGTGTGTGATTCGTGTGTGTGTCCCCCCCTAATAAAATCTAAACGGCAGGAGCGATTTCAATGAAACTCGGAAAGTTCATAGCACTATTCCCGGCGACCTCGACCGTGCCCTTCAAATTTTGTTACGACTCACCAATCCAACATGGCGGCTGTGCGAAATATTTCACCAGCATTCAATAACTCCGAAACTATTACCGATATTACCCTGACATTTTCTATGGTGATAGAGGGAACTACTATAAGTTCACTTATGTGACTTTTGAAAACCTGGTAACTACAAAACCAACATGGCGGCCAAGCTAATTTGCGACTTTTAAATAGACGTTTCTCGCGATTTGACCAACCAAACGCAATGAAACTTGGTACAGTATATGTTTATATACATTGTAATGCACCGACATCTAACTTCGTTCAATTGTTTACATAATCACAAGATGGCGGATGTGCGAAATATTTCACTGGCATTCTATATCTCTGAAACTATTAGCGGTATCTCCCTAAAATTTTGTACGGAGATAAAGGGCACTACTGGAAGTCCATCTATAAGATTTTCAAAAACCGGTTAACTACAAAACGAACATGGCGGCCAAGCGAATTTGTACATTTTAAATAGACCTTTCTCGCGATTTAATGTTCCAAACGCACTGAAACCTGGTACAGGAAATATTTATACACATTGTAATCCACTGGTATCTAATTTTGTTCAATTGTTTACATAACCTCAAGATGGCGGCAGTGCGAATTTTAAAATTAAGTTTTTATTTCTTGTGATGTAGTCATGCGATAGAAGTGAAAGTTTGAATAATGAACCTACGCAATAATTTTCCTTTAATGGTACATGACTCTATGGCCTATACATTTAACAATCCAACATGGCGACCATCCGAAATATTTAGACGATACTGAATATTTACGAATCTATTTTAGCAATCAAACTGCCTTTTTTTAATGTTCATAGGGGCTATGAACTTAAGTTCACCTATAGGACTTTAAATAACCTGGTGATCACAAATCCAACATGGCGGTGACGCGAATTATAAATATTCACATGGACGTTTCTCGCAATTTAACCATCCGCGTGCAGTGAAACTTGGTACAGTAAATCTTTATCCGAATGTTAATCCACTGGCATCTAATTTATTTCAATTGTTTCCATAACCTCAAGATGGCAGCTGTGAAAATTTTTAAATCTCCTTGATTTTTCTTGTGTCCTAATTATGCGATTGAAGTTTGAATACTACACGTTCACAATAATCTGCATGTAACAGTACATAACTCTAGGACCTACATATATAAAATCCAACATGGCGACCATCCGAAATATTTAGTCGGTTCTCAATATCTACGAATCTATTACAGCAATCAAACTGAAATTGTGTATGTTGATAGTGGCAATGAATATAAGTAGGATATATGAAAATAGGCTGTATAGTTCTTCACGGAACTACTTGTTTAGCCTACTTTTCACATTTTGCAAAAATGAGGAAAAAGTAGACTTATGAGATCGATCCGGGCAAATGTCCTTCTGTCTGTCTGGCTGTGTGTGTGTCCCCCTATCAACTCCTAAACGGCTGCAGCAATCGAAACAAAATATCTCAATGCCGTATTTGAAAATGATGTCAGTGCTACCAACTGCAGGAAAATCACACTAGAAATTTGAGCTCCATGTTGGATATCTTGGAAGGTATGCATGGGAGCTATTACAAAATTGGCGCACTTGTAGATAATACTATTTTAGTTTAATTTCCAGGAGGCCATACATGACAGCGTTGCCAAAATAATTTTAAGCCTTCTGATAAGTCAAATTTTTAAATGCATATAACTTCTACATTATCAATTGGATTTCAACCACATTTTGTATGTATTATGTGTACATAAAAAGATATGACTGAGCGTATTCTTAAGAGCCACCAGAGCTGCCAACTGTTAATAATTGCGCACTCTATTTTTTATCCAAATACCAATATACCAGAAAGTATGCAAGCTGACAGCTTTAAACTATGCACACTTATTTTACCTGACATTTTAGATTAATTTGGAGTAACTTATATACGTCAGTTCTACCAACATGATTCTAAGCCTGCTGATAGGACCAATTTTTAAATACTTGTAACTTCTATACTTTCAGTTGGATTTCAACCGAATTTCGTATGTGCTATGTGTAACATAACAGATATGACTATAAATATTCTTAAGAGCAATCAGGGCTGTCAACTGTTAATAAATGCTGTCTATACTTTTTTACCCTAATATCAATATATCAGAAAGTAAGCAAGCCAACAGCTCTATACTTTGCACACGTTTAGCACCTGACATTCCAGATTAATTTGGAGTAATTAATATAAGTCAGTGTTGCCAACATGATACTATGCCAATTTTAAAATACATGTAACTTCTATACTAGCAAATGGATTTCATCCAAAATTGGCACAACAAGATATCATAATATTTCAGAATATTTATGACCAGTACACGCATGACATTGTTGCCAACATGCTTTTACGCGTGCTGATAGATCCAATGTATAACTGCATGTAACGTCCATTGGACTTCAATCAAATTTTGTATTCTGTACCTTAAGAGATGGAACTAAGAATATATTCAGACACCAGGGCTGCCAACTGCAGTGCTCTGTTAGGCTTCATTATACCAGGTATATTTCGAACTAATTAGACATTTCGATATTACCAACTTAATTTCGTCATTATTCTAGATAGGTTCATATACTTTAGGTAAATCATTGGCATGAATCTTAATTTTAAGAAAAGTAGGCTCTTTAGTTCGTCACGGAACTTCTTGTTTTCTTTTTGGTTTTTGGCGCATAATTTTAAAACGGTGCGTCGCACAGAAACTTGTATATTTTTCAAACTTAAATCCCATTAAATATAAGTATAGTGAGTTTACGTGTTTCAAGTCCCGAAGAAATGAATTCACAATCTTAGTTGATCTCTTTTAATCATTCCTAGGATCCTCGCAGGAAAATATACACATCATTCCAAGAATCTTACATTGGCTACAAGATAATCCTACTGTCCATATCTCCAAGCGAGCCTGCAGCGTGCGTCCTGTAAATCAGTCTCCACCATTCTTGCAGGAAGAAAGCCCTTTGTTTTCTTCATTTTGCATTTCTTGTCCGGGAGCTCATTCCCCGGCTAGAGATTCATGCCGCAGCTCTCTCAAAGACCAGCATACAATAAAGTAGAGGGAGCTGCAAAGTAAACATTAGAGCAAAAAGTGGTAATTGTATGTTCCAAGACTCCAAGCGTTCCTTCTTCACGGACAGACATCGATCGTCTATCAGACGCCGAATGTAAAGAGAAGAAACAAACTTCCCCCACTTTGTGGTAATTCCACCGATACATTCACTAAGTAAGCTCTCATACCAATAGCCTAACTTATCAACAATACGTCAAACGGTACTGTCACATATCAGCAAACCTCGCTCAACTGTCAGACAGCTTCAGCCATAACCTCTATAACTGTTCACAGGATGCGCTCTGTGGGGAAGGGAGATGGGCAAGTCGATGCCCAGACACCTTAAAGCAGGCTGTTCCAGCCGAGCAACTCGCCTGTGAGAAGCGGAGTACTCGCCGCCTTTCGTGAGTAAACCTGCAACATGCAATACTGCTCTGCTGTGGGGGGCTGCCGTCACTTCGCGGTGGATACATCAAATCTGGCAGGAAGCGCATAGACTTGTGCTATGACCTTCACCCAGTGACGTATTGGCTCTCACCCCCAGTCCCTCTCCAACCGTGCTCCGAGCATTACTGCTGAGTACTCGCGTGTACGCATACTCAAACTCATGGATTTGGAACAGCCTGCCTTAAAGGATAAGGGATAATTTGAGGGAGAGTAAAAGTGCTACTGATATTCACTTCGACTCTCTGTCAACTGTTATGAGAAACATCTAAAGTAGGCTGTAAAATATTGTAATGTATATTGTGTTCAATTCTATTTGCGTTTGATTGATTGAACATGTGGTTGAATGAACGGTTGATTGATATTTTGATTGAATGTACGAGCGACTGAAGTTCTGTATTTTTTTGTTTGCTGTTATCTACATCCTCGTATTGCTTTTTTCCCAGTTTATGAACTTTTTCTTCTTATCTTTTATTTTATGTTTTTGCCTTTTTCCGTTTACTGCTGATAGTTATTTTTTCTGTAATATTTATTGTAATGTTTCTTGTACATAGGGATTGTATGAATGACTGCTTGAGATAGGATGTTTGAGTGCGTGTCTGTATGGTTGTGGTTGTTGATATAGTGCGTTTCTATTTTTGTTTGTGTTTGTTGTTTTCGTTTTGTTAATACTATCTGTCTGACAATAAAGAATACTTAAGAATACATATATTCATATAGCATGAGTTTCTGTCTCGGTTATGGCGAACTTGATTCATGCGAAGCGACTGCATGACTCACGCATTGGATGAATTTTAGCGTGAAGGTTAGTAATAATAATAATAACAATAACAATAATACCAATCATAACAGCAACAATAATGATATACAGTACCGTTTAAGGCCATTAAAGACCAGGTTAGGCAACAATTATACGTTATTGGAAGCCTTCTTCGCCCCTCCCAAAATCTTCGCATTCTTTCTCTGGCAGTCTGTCTTCTTTCTTCTGTCCAACCACTGTTCAGTTTGGTTCGTCGTGATATCCTTGGAATTTGTCGATAACTGACCTAAACTTAGTGTGGTTTGAAACGTCTTCCGAATTTAGTCCTACCGCACCTCCCTGAACAATTTGTCAGACACCTTTGGTCTACTGTCGAGTATTCTACAAATCTTCTTCGTAAGAATAACTACAATAATAATATTAAAATTAACAATAACAACAATAACATTTTTTCAACGATGGTTTGTGAAAAATCTTGCCAGAGGCAATCGTTGGGATCCGCACTCCACAAGTGTGTGGGATTCTTAGCCGCTAAAAAAACCACACCCTTCTCGCACGACGCGTGTCTCCACCCCGGAACCGCTCACGCTTCACATCAGGGGGGCATCGTACGTGAAGTCTCTTATGATTCTTCTTCTTCAAACGACTCTGCCAAGAAATTTAATTCTGGTTTGGAACGTAGCTTGTTGTTTCATTTGAGAGGCTTGGATATCGCGGTCATTTAGCCCCGTTTACTTGGGTGTGGGGAATTTTGTCTGATAGTGTGAGTTATTCTGATGGCTAAATTAGCGTGTGTACTGCATGTGTGATTCAAGGGGCAGATGACCTCGTAGTTCCGCCCCTTAAAACAACAAATAACTAACTATGTGTGATTCAGGTGAGGATTGGGAAGGAGGTGCCCTGTGCCTTAAGTTAGAAGCCATCCCGGCATCTGTAGAACTGGGGAACCACGGAAAACTACTTCCAGGAACGTTGAGATGAGAATCAAACCCATCTCTTTTTAGTTTTTCCCCTCGAGGCAGAGTGTAACCCTATCCAGCCCTCAGACCAGAATTACATTTCTTGGCAGAGTCGTGAATCGAACCCGGACTCTCCCAGGGGCTCACATCTAGTGGGACGTGGGTTGACAACCACGGGACCCCAGCTGAGTCTGGCATTCCACTTACTTGTGCCGGGCTCCTCTCCGTCTTCTTTCCTGTCAACCTCCCTTGGTCAACTCTTGTTCTTTTCCGACCCCGACGGTATTAGGGTATCCGAGGCCTAGGGAGTCTTTCACTTTCCCACCTTAATTGGCCCTTGTCTCATCTTTTCTGATCCCTCATTCCTCGAGGAGTCAGCCTTCTTTTTCTTTTCATGTTATCTCCTGGCTTCTGCACAAGGCCTTCAAGGAGGCAGGGTGTATGTATCCCCGCCACTTCTGGTGCACCCTGGATAGTGCTACACCCTCAAGGGCTCACGGCTGGTGAGTTTGGGAGTTGGCAACCCCGAGAGATTCCTGAGCTGGGTCCGTTTTGTCCCCTTTTTCGTCTGACCTAGGGCCGGGTCCTCTCCCCTTTCCCTTTCCTAACTGCCTTTCATGGCTCTCTTTCCTTCCTTCAATCCTCATTCTTCGAGGGTTGAGGGCATTTCTTGTCTTCCTGTCCTTTATTTGCCTTATCCTTTATTTGTGTACCATTTCATCTTCTAGTATGTAAGTCTGTAGTTAGTATTAGTTATAGTTTTCATTCTCATCTCATCTTTCACTATCACCCAAACCATTAGGGGCCGATAACCTAGATGTTAGGCCCCTTAAACAACAATTATCATCATCATCATCATCATCATCATCCCCAAACCCAGACCTCCGGGGTAACAGCCAATAATTCTAGCCGCTAGACCACGAGGTGGTCTGGAACAGCGCTTCTCAACCTCGTGGGCTAAGATCGAGAAGAGGTGGGTTCGATCAAACTTACGGACACGGCCACCTTCTGCCTTTTCACCAGGGGGGCGTGGTGGCGCAGTGGTCAAGCTGTCTGCCCCTCACCAAGGTGGACCAGGTTTGATTCCCGGTCAAAGAATGTGAGATTTTTGGATTGAAATGCCATGTCCTGTGGTTAGGATTCCACGTTAAAAGGAGGTCCCGTGGCTCATGATCGCGAGATTAACAGTCCCGTTAAACAACAAGCTTCCTTCCTTTTCACCAAGGTGGACCGGGTTCGATTCCCGGTCAATGCATGTGAGACTTTCGAAGTGAAATGCCATGTCCTGTGGTTCGGATTCCACGTAAGCAGGAAGTCCCGTGGCTCATGATCGCATGATTAACGGTCACGTGAAACTAAAGGCTTCCTTCAGCTTCTGCCGTATCGTAGCCCCAATGGCAAATACACTGACCCTAGTGCTCGGGGCTTCAAGGCCACGATGTCCCAAAGCCCCTCAACGAATCAACAACAACAACAACCACAACGATACCTTCATAAACTGAAATCTGCCCAGAAGTTCGGCTGGCCGGTTGAAATGAGATGGCTAAGTCTGAGGTCTTGAATGAAACCTTAATTCATCACGCGCTAGTTGGAGGAACTTTAGTATGCGGATTAAACCGTGTTCCTTTGGGATTGTAAGAGCCTGCCCGTTTGCTGAGTAATCATTTGCACATTCAGCTTCGCGTGGCAGCTACGGTTTGTCAGTACGAGGGATATCTGCGTAAACTCTCAGCATTATCAACACCACTAATCCAAATTTACCATTCGCGCTTTCCATATGAAGACTCCTCGGGAAAAACGGGCTAAGTCACATTCTGTAAATTTTTCAGGAGAGGGAATTTAAACTTTCAACACTAAAAAGAAATACTTAAAATACTCCAATTGAGGGTAAGCAATATATACAAATCTATTCTAATATAATAAAGCTGAAGAGTTTGTCTGTGTGTTTGTGTTTTTAAACGCGCTAATCTCTGGAACTACCAGTCGGATTCGAAATATTATTATTTTATATGATAGCCAGATTCAAGAGGAATAGTTTAGGCTATGTTAAATTTCGGACAGACCACTCCATTCCCTGCATTTAGGCCCTTTTGCACAAATATACACCGTTTCACCGATCTAATAACTTGACGGACATATTGTCGCTAGGCGACAACGACTAACACTATATCATGATAGTCAACGCCGCACCATTGATGGACAGGTTGTCACTAGGCAACAACGATTTCCTCTGTATCATGGTAGTCCGGTAAAATTTGCTAAAGGACACATAGGAAAACCGACCGTTTTGCAGTCTTAATGTGTAGACAGTTGTTATTTCATTTGCGGGGCTTAGACATCGTGGTCATGTTGCCCCGTGTACATGGGTGTGATTGTCTAGAATGTTTGTGACAACCTGCGTTATTGTGATTGCTGCACTAGCATGTGCAAATTGGAGATAGGATATGGTATTTGAAGGCATTTTTCAGAGTTGCTCAAGGATTTATTGGACTGTAGTATTCTCTAAGCTATCGTATCCACAGTTAATATTTAATTTGCGGGGCTTAGACATCGTGGTCATGTTGCCCCGTGTACATGGGTGTGGGTGTAGAATTTTTGTGATAACCTGCGTTATTGTGATTGTTGCAGTAGTATGTGTAAATACGATATAATGCTCAATGTTGGTTTGTCTGTTATTCATACTGCGCCCGAATAAACCCATCAGTACTTATATCCGCTGCACTGTAAAGGATTGCAGACATGTAAATTACCCAGCTCACAAATTTACCACGCCTACTAAGTAAAATTGGGAATTTCAGGAACATACAGGATAGATATTATTCGTAAGAAAATAGTACTACCAGCCAAGGTACAAATTTCTACTATCATTTACATTTAGAGCAAATCGAGAAACTCCAATCTCGAGGAGTGATAAGGTCTAATCTATAGTGAGCGCCTGTATCTATACCTCGCAGTACTATTTTCGACGATGACGACAATGAAAACGGTGTCAGTTAAGATAAAAGTTGACTGAGTCGCTAAAGAGCGCCAGCCGTTTATTGTGCTGAAACAAGTACAATAAAACTGGCTTCCTGCCTGAATATGGTGTCTCCTTGACACCCTCACAAAAATAAACTTCAAAAATAAACTTGCACGTGGCACTGATGTAATAAGAAATGTGAAACGGCGTGATACTATGCATTACCCTACTTTATACAAATCCGCTTCAACTCTGAACCGTAGTTCCATATCTAAGCAAAATCATTCATTAACTATGTGCATATATACATTCATTTATGGTTCGCACAAATTATACACTCTATTGTGTCGAAAAGATTAAATTGTCTATCTTTCAATGAGTCTTTTATCTACTCAACTTCCTTAACAATCAAATAACCAACATACACCGCAACTATCGTGTTGAAAGTAATAAATACTCGTCTTAATCAAATGAACATAAGTGACAAACATTTAAGCTAAGCACTGTTCCTTTTATCTTTTATCTATTCATAATAAAATACTGAAATATTTCTGAAATTCTTTACTGTGTTAATAATTCTCTGATAAACGTGAATACTAGAAGTGCATGGCATTAATCTTCATTCTCACACTACTCCTTCAAAATTATACAACAATTACCTCATATCTTAAACACTCTGTACAGAATCTTCCTTTAATACACTCAAATAACTTCACAATCACTGCGATCAATACTAGAAAAACTTGAGACTTCTCAGCCTCCTCTCGTAAAAATACGTAACTCATTTACGTCTATATCTCCTTACTTTGCACGGTATTTCAACTATAAACTTCCATTTCAATACACTTTCTTCCTAACTTTAACACTCTTCTCTATCCTGATACAACTTCACCTCGTACTTACAAATTCCACTTCTGTAATCAATTTCTGTACTTTCACTTTCTGATCACCCTGTGATTTAACTTTGTTAACTTTCTTTTCACGTGTTTAAATTCAGTTTTACATTCAATTACAACTTTTAAAGAAATATCAGTAAGAATTCATATTTTTAACAAATGATATAAGTTTGACTTCCTTCCATGAATATATTTGTTTAACAAATTCATCTATGTTTTTTAATGCTCTAAATTTCCTTAGACATATATGTATAAGCGTCCTCGTAATACTTTCGTTCATAATTAGTTGAGAATAAATTTCTGACACTCGAATCAACATCATGAGTTGTCAAAATATTCTTTACACTTCGTGACATAACTTTTTAAATATGCGGTACTTAAATTTGCTTCAATAAACTTCCTTTACTTCATTTACAATTATACTCCTTCTTTAGTTCGTTTAATGTTATACTCCTTTTAAATAGTTCAATCTACATTCTTTTAAATAGTTCATCCTACATTCCTTTAAACAATTCATTCTACATTCCTTAAAAAGTTCATCCTATATTCCTTTAAACAATTCATTCTACATTCCTTAAAAAGTTCATCCTATATTCCTTTAAACAATTCATTCTACATTCCTTAAAAAGTTCATCCTATATTCCTTTAAACAATTCATTCTACATTCCTTAAAAAGTTCTTCCTATATTCCTTTAAACAATTCATTCTACATTCCTTAAAAAGTTCATCCTATATTCCTTTAAACAATTCATTCTACATTCCTTAAAAAGTTCATCCTATATTCCTTTAAACAATTTATTCTACATTCCTTAAAATGTTCATCCTATATTCCTTTAAACAATTCATTCTACATTCCTTAAAAAGTTCATCCTACATTCCATCGCTGCGATAAAACAGATTTAATTAGCTTAAATCGAACGCAAATATGAAAAATTCTACACGATTTTACTCTGAAATGACTTGAGCGTTAATAGCATCGCTATGCAAAATTTCGTCCAAGTGACTGAAATTTTCAAGAACAAGAAAAATAACTCCTAAGAAAAATACGAAAAATTACTACTTCAAAATCTACATAATTTAATGATACTGGCAAAATATACTGACAAAATTATACTGTCAAAATTATACGGTTGGTCAATTGGATAATCACAGAACATAACTATAATTCTACATTATATAAAGCAATCGCTTTTCTACCTTGAGTTGACTCTGGTCTGGAGAATACCTTCGTCTCGCCTGCCAAACCAAACGTGTCTCGGAGCTCATCGTCTTGTCCACAGCTATGAAGACCGGTTTGTGTCAGAACCAGCTGGCCTCTTCCCCCAGTGGAACAAGGTCGGTGACGTCCTCGGTGAACGACCTCGCCGTGAAACAGTCCGCTCTGCCTGCACTCCGTCTCCCGTTCACTGCAAGTCGTCTGGCTTCGACTCCCCATTTCTTAAGAATTGACATCTCGTTTCTTCAGAATTGACATCTCGTTTCTTCAGAATTGACATCTCGGTTCTTCAGAATGGACATCTCGTCTCAGGTTGAAAATTGTCGTTTATACAAGCGTTTGCGAGTATTCTAGATGTATTAGAACTCTTGTAGAAAAGTAGAGGTTTGTTCGGTGATTTTGCGCATCACGTGGATGTTCTGCTGCGCCTTCCATAATAGTGAATTCTGGAATTCAACTGTACATCTTTGTAGTCTCCACTTCCCTATGCTTTAGCTTAGCACATGGTAATTCTCATTTCACTGATGATATATTTTTGACTTCCCCGTTGCTTCTTTGTAGCTTGCATTTTTTAAATGTAATGTTCAAGTATGCGTTCACACGTAGTAATAGTGAATATCTTCTTGTCAAAAACCACTTTGCATTAAGCACTGTAATACTCGGCTATATACTGTTCTATTCTGCGTGATAAATGTAGCTTGCTCCTCAAGTTACAGTCTTGCTGTACTACACTCTTCTTCACTACCAACTTTGATAAAGCGTGTCACTGTTATAATAATACCGGCTTCTTCTCGAGGTCTTGACTCGATGAAATCTCAAATTGGAAAGAACTCTCTCGTCCCGTTCTCTGCGCTCGGCAAGTTGCAGTCTCTGTCTCCCCTCTCGTGGTGTGACGTAACTTCTACCACCTCTCCTCACTTCAGTCCGCAGTTCGACCTTCGTCTCTTCTCCTCTTTCATGACGTAACTCTCGCTTCAAGTGGCGTGATGTCTCTCGCAATGTAGACCTCCCCATTCATATAATAGAATATACATCCATCTTTAAATCATTCCTTCTTTCTTGCCTTTCATAATTGCATAAGATGTATAGTATTTCACTCATTTCCATACAGATTTTCCCATACTCCTCGAATTTTTAATGAATAAATGATTTTCATCCACTCTTTTATTTTTCCTGGGTATTGGATCATATCCAGATTGGTTCTTTGGTAATGGCATCAAATAAATTCTGGCGCAATACAAATGTACACCGTTTCACCAATCTGAACCAACATTTGTATACTTACCCTTCGGAACCCTTCGAGTAACACTGTCTACATGAAATTTCGGACAGACCAATCCATTCTCTGCATTCAGGCCCTTTGGCACACATCTACGCCGTTTCACCGATCTGAACCAAAATGTATATTCTTACCCTTTGGAAACCTGCGGGTAACAATGTCTACATGACATTTCGGACAGACCACTCCATTCCCTACATTTAGGCCTTTTGGCACAAATATACACCGTTTCACCGATCTGAACCAAATTTTACATATTACTCTTTGGAACCCGACGAGTAACACTGTCAACGTGAAATTTTGGACAGACCACTCCATTCCCTGCATTTAGGCAAGTCTACATCGTTTCACCGATCTTAAACAAACTTAATGTACTTACCCTTAGGAACCCTGATGGTAACACTGTCCACTTGATATTTTGGACAACTCTCTCCATTCCCTACATTTAGAACAACTATATAACAAAGGAGAAACTGTTCCGCCTAGTCAATACATTTATTTACAACAAGTTATAAACTTGCTATTATATGGTACATGTTTCGGGGCCTCTAGTACTGGTCCCTTCTTCAGCCATAAATTAAGTTGCAAAATCCAGCATAATTAAATATATCATAATAAAAAATACATAAAATGATGAGTGAATGGATGAAATGAGGCGAAAAAGAACATATTACTCATGAGAAGTAATGTGAGTGCACATCAGTAAAAATTAACACCATTGGTATTGCTAGGTTCTTGAGAATACACTTATATAGCACTGTTCTAATGTTTGTGCATGTGGAAATCACTTCACTTGGGATTTATAGCCTGTTGTTTACAATGCTGTTGACTGAAACTTGCTGTTCAAGCTGGGGTTTCTGAGCTTATAGTCTTGCATTAGAGGGAAAATATCGAATGTCATGTAATGAAATACATCATCATGATGAGGAGACGTCCAAGTATGGAAAAAACATATTTTACTTAGACCAACTAAAACAATTTCCTTTGTTGATCTAATTCACAGAATCTCAATTTACTTCATGGCCCCATTATTGCTTCATCCAGTTGCTTAGATACCTTGGAACCAAGGCTTCTAGAATATATGCATTGCCTAGGTCATGAAGTATCTAAATTTGTAACCATTGCACTCTCATTATTAATATATTATTAAATTAAAAAAATAATAATGACAATAAAATACATAAAATACAATATGAGATTTAAATTAAAATAAGGTGAGGTAATATAATATTATATCTTTGTGACCTGGAATTGTTATAAATGGAATATAGAAAGGTAGATGGGGTTATAAGGGTGAAAGGAAATGGAAGAGGTGGGAATATTGGGGGAGTTTGTGTTGGGGAATTCACGGTGGTTTGTTGTTGTCAACAATTTTATTCTTTATATATTCCGTCAGGGTGTTGTACAGGATATTCGTTTCAACATTTATTTCATTAAGATTATGAAGAGGAGATAGTTTCTGTGTGGTGTTAATTTCTATCGCTTCTAGTACATTCATAGTGGTCCCCTTTCCTGTAAAATGGAGGATTTCTAGGTCTTTCTCGATGTTGGTGAATTTATGATGTGACTCCTCCATGTGTGTTGCCATTGCTGAGAATCTTCTGTATTTTGTGGCATTAAAATGTTCGTAGTATCTGATTGTGAATGCTCTACCCGTTTGTCCCAAATAATTCGCATCGCACTCGGAACAATTAAGTCTATAAATGCCTGATCTATGGAATTTGACTATAGAATTTACTTTGTTCGAATTAAAGAAGAAAGTGGCATTGGTGTTGGATGTTTTATAGGCCATTTTTAAACCGTGTTTTTTGAATATGTTAGAGATGCTGTATGTACGTGCATTAAAATAAGTGAAAACCGCGTATACAGGTTTTTCATTATGATCAGGCATTTATAGACTTAATTGTTCCGAGTGCGATGCGAATTATTTGGGACAAACGGGTAGAGCATTCACAATCAGATACTACGAACATTTTAATGACACAAAATACAGAAGATTCTCAGCAATGGCCACAGACATGGAGGAGTCACAACATAAATTCACCAACATCGAGAAAGACCTAGAAATCCTCCATTTTACAGGAAAGGGGACCACTATGAATGTACTAGAAGCGATAGAAATTAACACCGCACAGAAACTATCTCCTCTTCATAATCTTAATGAAATAAATTTTGAAACGAATATCCTGTACAACACCCTAACGGAATATATAAAGAATAAAATTGTTGACAACAACAAACCACCGTGAATTCCCCAACACAAAATCCCCCAATATTCCCCCCTCTTCCATTTCCTTTCACCCTTATAACCCCATCTACCTTTCTATATTCCATTTATAACAATTCCAGGTCACAAAGATATAATATTATATTACCTCACCTTATTTTAATTTAAATCTCATATTGTATTTTATGTTTTTTTATTGTCATTATTATTTTTTAAATTTAATAATATATTAATAGTGAGAGTGCAATGGTTACAAATTTAGATACTTCATAACCTAGGCAATGCATATAATCTAGAAGCCTTGGTTCCAAGGTATCTAAGCAACTGGATGAAGCAATAATGGGGCCATGAAGTAAATTGAGATTCTGTGAATTAGATCAACAAAGGAAATTGTTTTAGTTGGTCTAAATAAAATATGTTTTTTCCATACTTGGACGTCTCCTCATCATGATGATGTATTTCATTACATGACATTCGATGTTTTCCCTCTAATGCAAGACTATAAGCTCAGAAGCCCCAGCTTGAACAGTAAGTTTCAGTCAACAGCATTGTAAACAACAGGCTATAAATCCCAAGTGAAGTGATTTCCACATGCACAAACATTAGAACAGTGCTATATAAGTGTATTTTCAAGAACCTAGCAATACCAATGGTGTTAATTTTTACTGATGTGCACTCACATTACTTCTCATGAGTAATATGTTCTTTTTCGCCTCATTTCATCCATTCACTCATCATTTTATGTATTTTTATTATGATATATTTAATTATGCTGGATTTTGCAACTTAATTTATGGCTGAAGAAGGGACCAGTACTAGAGGCCCCGAAACATGTACCATATAATAGCAAGTTTATAACTTGTTGTAAATAAATGTATTGACTAGGCGGAACAGTTTCTCCTTTGTTATATAGTGAATCTGTCAATATGGAAAATGAACTTCTTTTAGAGCACAATTTAGAACAACTGACAAAATGAACTTGAAAACTACGTTTTAAGGTCCTAGAACCGTTCATGTCCGTATAGTGTAACTGTAAAAATATTTTAAGAAGTCAATTGTTGGCCGGCAATTCGAGCTGCAACACGTCGCCCCTACCAGAATTGCGAAAATAGTTACAACTTGCGCTACTTATAAATTGGAGTCTCTGGGAGTAATTATTGCAAGAAGATTTCTTAGGCCCCTTAAAACAGTTATAATCATGAAAATAGTATGCCTCTGTATAAGAGGGATGGTGTTGGTGCAGTACATAGAGGTAATCAGCTGCAATAAGCGTTGATGCTTTCAAATTTACTTTCATTTATTCAGATCCTTATCCTTGAGAGGTATGTAGCGATAAATGACACTATTGCTACTTCAGGAGCTCGGGACAGCTGAAGTTTTCCAAAGTGCTCTGATTATTCTTCTATGGCACTACGTGACAAAAGACGACACTATTGAACTCTACTTTTCTAACAGCCAATGAGATATAGGCCCTAGCCAGTGTCTTTTATTTCACATACTGCTCTTTCTAATCATGTTTTTCAAATCGTTTGTAAATTACACGTGTCAGTGCTGTAGTTAGTAAATAGCCGTTTCTCTATTCATTATTGTCATTATCAATACGGGAAAATGACCTGAATGTTACGTCCATTATACTGTACTACTTATCACCACCACCACCACCACCACCACCACCACCACCACCACCACAAAACGTTATATTTTTTAAATATTTATATTCTGTTAATTTAAGTATTATGTGCCAGTTCTGTAGTAGTATTCATTATCATCCATAAACCAAACAAATCCACCGGGCGAAGCCGGGCACTACTGCTAGTAACAAACAAAGTTAAATTATGGAAAAGTGGGAGGATATGGGATGTTCTTTCCGTTTACACTAATATAAAAACCTCTGTATCTCAGTGACATTCCGCTTTATTTGAAATTTATTTCAACTGATCTGTAGTGACGATGGCTGGCTACCAGAATGCGCTATAATCTCATTTCCGAAAAAAAAAATGGACTTATCCCGTTCTTTCGGTGGGGTCTTTATTATGTCAGTTCCTCCAGATGTATCGTGCTCACAGGTCAATGAACTCCGTCATCAATATGATCAGAGGAACTCCAACAATTGGAAAGTTTATTTGTAAAGTGTTTGGAATGACAAACACTACAAATCACCATAATTCAATTCCAGATGTTACCGTTATAAGTTATTATCATCTAGTACTCCACATTGGCACTGACTTACAAAGAACCCTGAACATTAGAAGTAGTAGTAACAAAAAGGTAGGCGGCTTCGGTGGCGTAGTTGATAGCATGCTGAGCTTCCATGCGCAAGATCGCGGGTTCAAATCCGGCCGAAGTCGTCGAAATTTTTAAGAGCGTTAAAAATCCCTCAGTATGCCTTCCTTCGGAGGGGAAGCAAAGCCGGCGGTCCCATGTCATAGATTTATGGCATGTTAAAGATCCTTCCACTAATTACACCTATGTGAAGCTAAATTGTATAGTTTAAGAATGTAAACAACGCTCTTAGCCTCCTACGTTTGTTGCCAAGAGCCGACTGCGGTGGCGTCTGGTAGCTAAGTTCTGAACTAGTAGTCATTAACGGTGGCGTTTGGCAGCAATACAACAACAACAACAACAACAACAACCCCTGGCACTATCCAGCCCATGACGGGCTAAGGCCGACCAAGCGACCGCTGCCCAGCCATTTGGCCTGCAGATATTGGGGTGACGCGTGATCAGCGCGTCGGGTCCCCTCGGGTTTGGCAGCAATAGTAGGAACTATTTGAAAAATTCAAAAGTCTGCAGTCCTTACTTGAATTAAAAAACAGATAACACACACTAATACCGTCATCACAATTAACACCGGTTATCAGATAGATTCTACACACACCCAAACTACACGGGGCTACATGACCACGTTGTCGCAGCCCTTAAACTTAAGAACCAACCAACAAAACGTAATACTGTTATTGATATCCACCTTTTCACAATGTTGCATTACTACATTATGCAACAAGCCTATAATGGCAATAATTAAGACACGAGTATGTTATAGGCGAGTTGCATACGACTGTTTATGTTCGCCGATAATTATAACATTGTTCTAACGATAATTATAACATTGTTCTAACAAAAATATTTTTAAATATCTGCCGAGATTTCGCCAGTATTATGTACTGAACAGAGCACGTGGGACGTAGAGAATACCTTGTATCCGACCATGGCCTCCTCGAATACCCCAGTCTTTCAGTTGTCCCTAATACGCTCTGTTACAACACGCTGTAACAATATTGTTCTGTCCGGGGGTGAGATGGAAGGACGAACGAGGGGTGTAAAATGTCGAATTTAGGGATGATGTCCAAAAAGGTGCAGGTTTCCACGTGTGTGCGGAAACTGCGAGTGTGGGTTTTGTAAGGGGATGTCAGTAAAATGGGGGTTAGCTCTAAAGGGGTGTGATCGGCTCTCAAGGGATGCGCGATCAAGATGGGGTTAGTTGCAGTGCTGAACGAACAACTGTACGTGTGTGCTAGGAGCTTGCCTGCTGACCTAGCGGTACTGCCTGGCCACTTAGGTACTCCAATACTAACACAATGGAAATCCTTACTTAGCACTACTCTGGTTGACGGCCACGGGCAATTAGGAATGTCAGACGGGGAGTTAGGATGTAAAGGCAAGTGTAATGTTGACAATGAGAACAGATGTGTAGATTTACTGATCAAAGGTTTATTTGATCAGTGTAATGAGTGGGATGGCCCTTTCTTAACGTTAGTGTGACACAGTGTGATTATTGGCAAGTACAACTGTGGGTGTGAAGTGATAGGAGCACAATAATGTGTTTAAGGATATCTGAGCACACTCTTACCTTGTAGGTGACGTTCGGGAACCAGACCAGCAGAGCCTAGGGCGGCAATAGGTACTTGGCTTGGTTCGGTTCGGGTCTTCTTCTTATATGTTTCGGAGCTGCTTGGTCAGCGTTACATCACTTGTAGCTGTCCCAGTTAGTTCTACTGTAAATTGATATGAGTGTTTTGCAAGCTATTGGCTAACCCCCTGTACTAGGTGGCCGCCTGCTTGCTGTCTAGAGATGGTATTCTGGATTTTATGGTGTATCCAGTTGGGGTGGTTTCGGGATAGAAGAGGGTGTTTAATAATGTGGTCGATGTGGTAGCTGCGTTGTTCTTGTAGAATAGTTGTAGGTGTGTTTGAAGATGCCCCTCTTGTAGGAGTATGTGGGTTCAGTGGCGTAAGCCACTTCTCCCTTGAGGGGTGCGTGGAGGTCTGAGGTCCCAGGGTCGTATCGATCCTGGGGGCTCAACAATATGACGGATTGTCTCGGCGCATCACAGTCAGACTTGGGCGACGATTTCATGCTTCACTTATACAGCAACGACGCATACCACTCATGGTTGGTTCATGCCGTGTTAAGGGCAATCCACGTTTCGTCACAAATCAAAACCTGCTGGTGGGTGTTGGGTGTAAAGCAGTGACTGCCATTCCTTCGGAGCTGCGTTGTTCCACATCTGTTGTAAAGTTAAACCCTCTCCTAACCAACTCTTGGGCTTTCAACACAGATAGAGAACGTGACTCCAAACGACCAAATTTATGAAGTGTGTCTTCATGAATTGGGAGAGCTATGTTCACGGATATTTTTGTGAACTCACAGATCAGATGGTTATATCTCCTTAGTCTTGGAGGGGCTTGCCACGGTGGGCGAGTGGTCAACGTGTCAGTCTACAAACCCCAAGCCTGCAGGTTCGCTCCTGACCGTGGTAAGTGATTTTTGAAAGGCGGCAAAAATTACGATGTTGGCATGTCAAAGAACCCATTTGAAATCAGTAGGCCGTGTTCATAATGGAAAAATTAATCTCGGGAGTTTACGTCAACACAAAGTTCCTAATTTCTCTACTAGAAAGCGCTATAGTGTTCAAGGAGCTTAGATATATAACCTCCTTGACTTTCATAGTGCTTCAAGGAAAAACGAAATTCGGCAGGCATGCTACCCTTTGGGTGTCAAATAACAAAGCTTGTACTAGTCACCCGAGGTCATACGATATTATTATTATACGCTCTATCAATGTTCCAACGTTTGCCACTAGGTATCATTGATATCTAGTGGCGAAAGTTGGAACTACTTGAAATTGAACGGAACTTGTAGCTCACCCTTTAGGGTGTCCGCTGGAAGCAGCTACAGACTCAGGCGAGCCGAACATGTCCTCGGACACTCCCGGCACTAAAAGCCATACGATAAATAAATAATTATAGCCTTGGTGGTTCGATATGACTGAGCACAGGCAACCAAGAAAAGGGGAGTAGATTTTACTGTACCAATGATGTCTGATTCATGACGGTGTCGATCATCTTAACATGAGGGCTGTTCAACCACGCTGAAGAACAGTACTCTGCTGTTGATGGTGATGATGATGATAATTGTTGATTTAAGGGGCCTAACATCTGAGTCATCGGCCCCTAATTGATTGGGTGACTGTGGAAATATAAATGAAATGACACTATACCTAAACCTAACTAGGACCTACATACAACTAAAACTATAGAGGTACCAGGTAGAAAGTAATGTTGGAGGCGGGACTCGCCTTACGTTGCTGCTGAACATCACGACTTCAGAAGGTCCAACGACAAGGACAACGAATCCAGTAGCAGCGAGAAAGCGGGAGAAACACTTCGCCTACCTGACGCTCATGCGCAGAAGAAAGACTAGTAGTGGACAGACAAGAGTGATGGAAACACTCTCCCCTACTGTGATACGCATGGGCATTGAAACATTCTTTTCTATGTGGTAACCCAATAACTGCACACTAACAAACTAGAAGAGAGTTTGAAAACAAATAGAAGAATAAGGAAAACCAAGGACAGGAGGAAAGGAAATGCCCTCAAACCTCGAAGAATGAGAATTAAGGGTCTTGGACGAAAGGAGAACCACGAACGGCAGATAGGAAACGTAAACAGAAGAGGGACCGTCCCAAAAGCAATGGAAGAAGGAGAAAAACCGGACCCAGCTCAGGAAGCCCTCGCGGTCGCCAACTCCCGAACTCACCAGACGTAAGCCCTTGAGGGTGTAGCACAATCCAGGGTACACCATAAGTGGTGGGGCTACACACACCCTACCTTCTCTAGGGCCTTGAGCAGAAGGCAGGAGATACAATGAAAAGAAAACAAGAGGTCTCACCCCTCGAAGAATGAGGGGTCAGGAAAGATGAGACAAGGGCCAATTAATGCGGGAATGTAAAAAACTCCCTAGGCCTCGGATACCCTAGTACCGTCGGGAACGGAAGAGAACAAGAGTTGCCCAAGAGAGGTCGACAGGAAAGACGATGGAGAGGAGCCCGGCACAAGTAAGTGGAAGCAATGCCGGACTCAGCTGGGGTCCCGAGGTCACCAACCCACGTCTCACTAGATGTGATCCCTGGGAATCTGCTGTTGAATATACCAGTCCCGTCGCAGATGATTGAGGAACAGACATAGAAGCTCCCCTTGTAGCGCCAGCAAGTTACATGATTGATTATCCTTGTCCTCAGTTTAGCAGCACTCTCATTGAAATGTGCCTTGAAGGAGTGATCCAGAGTAACTCCAAGATACTTGGGGTGGGGGTTATGGGTTAGAGGCGCACCCATGGGCATCCGTAGGGTGGAGGGTCAACGAGGGGCCGTGCCCCCCCCTCACCCCCTTGCCACCCCCCTCACCCCCTTGCCCCCCCCCTCCCGCCTACCCCCACCCCCTCCCTGGGATCCCAAGAATATTTCGATTGTTCATTTTCACACCAGTTTATTTCATAAATTGAAGTTACTAACTTAGTAATTTGGGATTATTTGAAAAAATCTCCAGTTATTTAGAAAATCGGCGATCTGGATTAACATGACCATTTTAATGAACTGCTTGATTTTTAACTTAGTCGATACATGGTGATACAACTGGTTTCAAGAAATGAACATTATGACCATGATTTACAAAAAAGAGCGATGGCCAAAAACTCTGAACTAAAAAGAACTATTCCTCCCGTTGAATCAATAAAGATAATGTATCCAACGGTTTCAGGGCAGCCAAATAATGAAGAAAGGAAATGAAAATTGCAGGGTGTGTACATCTTATCATCGCCTAGTGACAAGCAGGTAATGAAATGAAAAATATTACTTGCCCCCTCCCCAATCCTCTTCTCCCTCCCTGGAAAACATCCTCCGGGTGCCCATGGACACACCACTGAGCGAGACATCCAAGGTTAAATTTGCCTGTATGTTGTGAGGTGGAAAAGGCAGATTCCTGTTTTACTGATGCTTGGAATTAGATATCACTTTTCGAAGTACCCACACAGAATATCAATGTATGCATTTAAGATTTGTTCTACCTTAGTCAGAATATAATATGTTCAGTATAACTTATGGATGGCGGATCATGAGAAAACATATATTCATTATTTAATTATTTTATCTTGACGTTTCCATGTAGTTCCAAATAGTATTTTAGGTCGTGAAACAGTCTTGGTTTTATTGTCAATGGAATCCGTTATTTTATGAAGTGTATTAATTCAAACTGGAGGTATTGATTATCATCACGTATTATTGTCTATATTGTTCGTGGTTCGTGTTACAGTTCGAAATGTATCTGGTCTTGTTGTGTTCAAAATTCCATGTTGTATGTTGGTGGCTTCAAAACAACAAAATACGATTATCAGCATGTTTCAACGTCAAAGGACACATTTTAATACATCATTTCATTAATTGAGGACAACATAAACAGAATCCACCAACATACATCATGGAAAAGGCAAGGTATACTATTTAAATAATACAAAATTTTTGGACAGTAAATTTGAAAATATTTTCATGTTAATAGCCTTTATTCGAGTTCAAATACATGTTTAACTACTTTCATAAATACATTGCAAGTACGCTCATTTCAATTAGACTTGTGTATTCGAAATTGTTTTTTTAGAGGTAAGTTTTATTTACTACAAGATATTGTACCCGGCGTTGCCCAGGAGGTGTCTTTATATGTTTCAGAAAGATACATGCCAATATATTTCGCATAATATATTTATTTTGCCTCTAAGTGAGTTTAGAACATAGGTCTCCTTGACTCTGATATTACTCGTGCAATATTAACTCACTGTAAACCTAGTCGAAAAGTACAGTGGAATACAATAATGTAGATACATCTTTTCCAATCCTAACCCCAATCCTTTAGAAATACACACACTAGTACAGCCATTACAATAACACGGGTTATCACACAAATTCCACACACACATACATGCCCAAAAAAAAACACGTGGGACTATATGACCGCGATGTTTCAGCCCCTAATTAAACAACAACAACAACAACAACAACAACAGCATTGCCAGTCACTCGCTGATAGCACACTCACAATTATTGCTCCTGGGGATGTTCTGTTGAATATACCAGTCCCATCGCAGGTGATTGAAGAATGGGCGCAGAAGTTCCCGATGTAGAGCCAGCAAGTTTCATGATGATCCTTGTCCTCAGTTTAGCAACACTCTCAATGAAATGTGCCTTTCAAGGTTCAGAGAAACTCCAAACTACTTGGGGTAGGGGTTATGGGATAGAGGCACACCCATGGGCATCCGTAGGGTGAGGGGCAAGGAGGAAACAATGCAATTTCTTTTAAACCATGTATTAAAAAAATATTAATCTACATTCACACTTTTACTTACTCACAGATTGAAATAATAAACCATTTGATCCACGCCGTTCATCACCCTCTAGTACGCCACTGTACTAAAAGCCATAACGTGTCGCATCATCTCCTTAGATCAAATTCAGTCTGCGTAGCTCTCTTTGCTAGTCTGAATATTGTTCTCGTTGAGAATGTAAATGCATCATTTCCTCGGGTGTTTGCATTTCACGGGATCGCAGATGCATATTTTACGTGATCGATATAGTAATTAGTCTGCCATATCGATTATTACTGGAGCTCACATTCCAGTGTGGACCACATTAAAATGCATGTCCCTTCTGCCGGCTCGCTGGGAAGTGTGTTACATCGGAACATCCTGTATTAGCCTAGTCGATTGAGCTCCTCGATCAACTACTGTCCGTGTTCTGAAGGTACTTCGCAAGAGAGGAGACACCGGTGTTTATAGTCATTAGTAGGGCCCGCATGTTGATGACATGTCATCTTTTTACTGAGTTGTCCAAAACGATGCTGAAGTACATAGAAACTCCGGACGGGCCACCCCGTCTTCAAATATGTCACTTTTATTTTGCATCTTTTTGCATTTATTTGCTATTTTTTCATTTTAAAAGTGTTTTTTGGTCATATTTTAGAGAAATCGACCTTTTAAGGGATTTTTTTTTCAATTTAGTCATGTCACAGCTTTATGTGAGGGAGTTACGTCTCTCAGAGTTAAGAAGAAGCTAGGAGCTGATACAAGATAATTTAAAATATTGAAATAAAATGTCGGTGTTGCTGTTAGTAGAAAAATATATATCTTTGATGCAGAAGAACGGTACCGTAGGTATAGAGATGCTCTGGTTTTCGTCGCAAACCAGTTATTAGCGGAATGGAATTTTACCTGCTCTGTTAACCAAGGTCAGCTGTGACGGGGGTAGAAAGGGGAAGGGGTGAATATTCTTGTCTCAATTCATTTTCTCCACTTTATAGTGCATATTGTGACCGTTTAGTTGATGTCAACAACCACGATGACTCAACTAACGACACATAAATCGAATATAAAAGTACCGTGAGGATCAGGTGACCTTCCAAAAAGGCTAAAGCGGCACGAGAGTCCGTAGTCCACAGGGATCGTGGTACATGGTGACGATGGTCATAGACCGCCTAAGGAAAGGTTCACCTTAAAACTAGACTGAGAAAATAAACATCCAGACTCATGTAAAACACCGTGAAAATTTATTAAAATTCACAAGCCCCTAGCCTAGTTCGGAGGGTTATAATCGGCTAGTCCGCAAGTTAATAAATAAACTAAGATAAAGAACAGGTCCCCTACCTGAGAAGTTACTGAAAACCCTCGCGAAAGATCTAACTCACAATGATAAAGCAACAACAGCAACGCTAGGAATATGGTACGACGCAAGTCCCTAGTTCAAGTTACAAGATCAAGCTAATATCTGAATTTACATTTAACAGGGTAGCAAAACAAATCTAGGTTAGGATGGTACCATTTCGACATTTAAATTTAACATTAATTCAACTAGCTAAGTCCTATCAATTAACAAAATTTACGGCGATGACGTCCGTAAAAGAAAACAATTACATCCAAAAGCTAAGTGTACAGCCATGAAAAACAAACAATTTAATTATGCTTAATAACTATGTGCTAACAGCACACAATAAAGTAACATGTAGGGTTTAATACACTTGACATCATAAATTAATAACGAAATAGACACAGTAGTTTTATTAAAAATTCCTGCCTACACCTTGGTTTACTCTTTGTAAACCATAGTCATCTAATGTGTATAGTTACGGTGACGAATGCGCAGTTGAGACCACGTCTGACATCGCATGGCCTGAGCTCCACAAGCTACGAACTCTAGGTTCGCACATGCTTCAGGTCGCTACAAAAATGTCAACTGTCCTAGTCATTTCCTCACAAGGAAATTATCTTCAACTGCACGGCTATGTCAACAGTTCCAGGATGCAAAGAACAAAGTTAGATAGAAAGAATCGTTAGTTAGGCTTGTTTTACAACAATTATGCATTTTATTATTAGAATGTCGGTTTATAGGTTTATCGTAGGTTTATGGCGAATAACATTGACAATAGCCTGGGCACGGAGTGTCTCCAACTGAGATCATTCTCCACCAAAAAGCCTCGACTCAACAGTCGGAATATAATCAACGAGTATAACAACTCGGACACACAATAACACGGGTTACCAGCGGCGCTAAGCTCGCGTTCAATAACTCTGGGATAGGCCTGTACAACAGTTACCTTCCGATAACATCTGGTCAACGGGATCATCCCGGACAAAGTATACAATAACATCCTGCTATAACAGGGTAGACTTCACCATCCTATAGAAAACCTTACATAGCTGTACCTGTTATACGACAATACACGCAACAGAGCGTTAAACTAACAAAAACCGATCCATAAAACAAGTGATCAAATACAAGAGTGGAAACTGATTTCCATAAGCAAAATAGCAATGAAAGGAAAAGCGAATACAAATTGTACTCTGTCCTCGTCTATAGTAGTTTTGTCTCACAATAAAGCAGGCGTGCTCTAGGTCACTGCGTTACATAACCAGTTTATTCAAGGCCGGCGATTTAATCAATACAAAACCTGCACCTGGCCGGTTCATAAAAAACTTTACCATAGGTTACGGATCTCTACAGAGTCCGTGTATCAAACGCACGCTATAAATCTGAGTATAGTAATACAATTCCGTCTTTCTACCAAAGACGTCTAAATGAAAGTAAACTTACAATAACTGAAGCTCTTTGCTTTAAAAATGCAACTCAGTAGTTGCTAGAACATCAAATAAAAAACGTGTCTCACACGACACAAGAAAAAATATGATAAATGTGGCACAGATTCACACACTAGATCTGCTTAATGATACGTTGGGAACCGCGTTCGATGCTAGGCAACGAAACATTCCTTCTAGTTGTTAGGTTCAAACATGACCAAGAATAGCTTCTGAGCTTATTCAAAATGAAATATAATGCATTTACAAACTGGTAGTTACTGTCGACTACCTAAATGATACGACCGTTCTAACGACAGTCAGGGGTGTAACAAAGGATGGCTGCGAAGAATGCAGTCAATTAATAACCAAGGCATCTGATTGCCATAACTACAGTCAGCAAAGACTTGAAAATTACCCCAAGTAGGGTTGAACAAAATAGCCTCAAAATGACTACGATCAGGTTCAGCAAAAAGGTAGGCATTGACGTTCCACGACGTTCACCAAGCTGCACCAGGGCTGACCAAAATGTCTGACCCCAAGGGTGTCTCACTCTAAACTGAAATAAATGACATCTAACTAATCTAGTTACATCCCTACCTAGAAAAATGGCTGACACTGAGTGTGGTTGATTCACAAACTACATTAAAACTACTATACCACCAGAAACTAGAACAAAGAAGGGGTGTGACAAAAACTCACGAAATGGAGGAGCTCTCACTCATCTCTCTATTCCACAACAAGGGTTGTACAAAAACCTCTCTGGCTCTCTGGATCGGTATCCTCCTCATCAGGATTCCCATCTGGACTCCCCCAAAGACCAGGGTTCGATTTGTCCCTGTCGACATCTTCGTGGATATGCCTGGAAATGGCATTTTGGCTCCTTCCCTCTCGTTCATCGTTCTGGAAGTTCCACCATCATGCTGGTTCCTGTAGAAACGTCACCCCCCCATACTGGGATGGTATTAGCCCATGGTGACTGCTTCAACCATGGTGAATAAAAGTCCAACCACGTGGGTAGCGAAATAAACTGCGTGATTATTCATCCTCTCACTTCCAAAATTATAATGTCCGTCGTGACTATTATAGGCTTCAATTATAAAATACGACACAGCCTTAATCTTGCAGATGTGGATTAGCATGTGAGCTAATACCATTTTATAATGCTGCACGTGCTAGTGACGCTACTTTTGTATCACGCAGCATCCGTGAATTATACGACGTTTCAAAGATGAAATTTCCACTTTGGCAATTTAAATATCTCATACAATTATAATCACACTTATTCAGGATAATTGTAACACTATTACCTGTATAATTCCACTAGGCATCTGCCCTCCACATACGCGTGGGTAATATGTGATGTCACAGCAAAGTTGTGCAATACACTATACTTGCCAATAATTATTTCCCAAGCTTCTTATTTAATTCACTGGACTTCATCGACAGTGAATATTAGTATTTGCTTGCTCGATGGCACCTTATAATCACTTTTAACGCTAAACAGCGGATATTCTTCTACGTCTCGTAGGACAAATGTAATTCCACGCCTACACAAGGCGGATTCTCAAGACGCAGTGCTCCGGTACTGGGTGTCTCTAGAAAGTAGGTCGTCAAAACGAAAACGTTGAGCGACTACTTACGTTCCTTTTTGCGTATCTGCAAGGGTATTACCTTACCTAAAGTAAAAATAAACATTCTCCAAAATGTTTTAATAATGCAGCATGACGAAATGGAATATTCTGAGTCTCGTAGGAAAGATAAAAATAATTTATAAGACCTCAGATAATAATTAGCAGTTTACACCAAAGTCAAAAGTGCGATTCACCGCTACTTCAAAGTATCGCGTGATCTCTCAGCTTCACGTGGCTTCCTGGGTGTGTTCAAAAGTACAACATCCCCTCATGAATGCTCTGTCATAAAAAAATATCACATGAACCATAGCTCAGCGGGTTCATCTGCCTCTCTGTCGTTTCAAATAAAATGTTGGGATAACATTTTTATTTGCTTTGAAATTCATTCAAGAGTGATATTTTTTTAGATTGGCTGCATTAAAGGTTCCAATGCGTTCTCCTGTCCTAATATCTTCTATCACATAACTTCCATTGTTTAAAGGCTGTCGGATACGACTAGGGCCATAATACAGGGATAGAAATTTCCCATATATGCGGTCTATAGGACTAGAAATTCCGGGTCTCCTTATAAGGATAAGGTCTCCTTCTACTAGTGGTTCTCTAAACCTCTGGCGTCTAGTTCTTCTCAAGCGCTTGGCAGCTTGTCTGTCCATAGTCTCTCTTGCAGCTAAAAATCTGCTGGCCTGTGATGGTTGTAAACAAGGTGGATTTACAATCACACGATCCCATATTCTCAGCGGCATCTGGTTCAAATGCAAGACCATAGGTATTTGACCAGTGCTTTCATGTACTGTTGAATTAATACATTTTGCCATAATAACAAGGACTTCAGTCCATCGCCAGTGTTCTTCTTGACAATATAATCGACAGAATTTTGCGATAATAGACATCACGTATTCTGCTGGGTTGCTCTCTGGATGTCGAATAGATGATAAAACATGACCTATTTCAAGCTCATTCATGGCATTGGCAAATTCTGCTGAGGTGTACTGTGATCCGTGATCAGTCAACAAGAATTGTGGCTTTCCTGCCTCCGGTATCACTTGACGTCTAATCCTCTGAATAATCTGATGTGCAGTAGCTTTTTGAATCGGATGAAGCATCGTATATTTCGTGAACACATCCACCGTTACAACGATGTATCGATTCCCACGACGAGCCTTAGGTATTGGGCCATACAGGTCCTGTGCATACAACTCTCTAGGTTGAGTTGGTAGTATTGGTCTAGGTTGTTCCTTCAGCAAGTGTGACGTGTATTTGTTCCGCTGGCATGCGTCGCAAGCACGTAAACACTGTCTAACGGTGGCGGATAAATGTACCATAAGAATAACAGATTCTTGGTATCTCCTAGGAATAACTGCACGCAGTTGAGTGTGGTCCTCGTCTACAAACTTGTATAAGACACGATGATAAATCAAATAATCATCTGCAACAGCAGCAATCCTTGCATAATGATCATCCTGTGGATCCATTCTTCGTTCTAGGAAAACGGATAATATGTCTGAGTTCCTCCTCACGTCGCTGTCCTTCAGGTAAATGACGAAATCGGCGAAGGTGTTCCTCGCATTTCTCCCTCGATGTCTATGGCATTAACAGTAGCTTCAGGATTCCGGCTGAGGATGTCGGCCAACACATTCTCTCTGCCTGGTCGATAAACTATTTCCAAATCGAACTGTTGGAGAAACAGCGTCCAACGTGTGATCCTGTCGCTTGCCAGTCTTGTTCTCAAGATGAAGGTCAACGCATGATGATCGGTTCTCACAATAATCCTCTGACCTAACAGAACTTTCTGCCAGTATTCAAGTGCGTAAACAATTGCAAGTGCTTCTATCTCGGTCGTGAAGTAGTGAGATTCATGTGCTCTGATTAATGCGGCTCCCGGCATTTTTCAATCCAAAATTGGTAGTTTTTGGAATACATAAGTAGTCTGATCAAAACAAGAATCCAGTATATTTCTGAGTATGCTCAGATAATCTGATATGGTAATAAGACTGAACCAAGTCTAATGATGATAAATATCCTTTTTTCCTTTGAACTTCCTGAGAATGTCCCTAATCTTGGGCGGTCTGTCGTGCTCAGGAGCTAGGCGTTCATTCAAGGCTCTGGCATCAAGACAAAGTCTCAAGCTTCCATCTACCTTAACCGCAGGGTATTATGGGATTCAAGAAAGGAGTCGGTGATTTCTTGATTGTACCTGCTGCTTCCATCTCATGGATCTTCTTAGCAGCTTCTTCGAGATGTTTCTCGGCAATCGGATAGATCCTTTTCTGGAATGGGGAATCGTCCAGTAATACAAGATCATACTCGTAGTCTAATACCTCACCAGGTGTGGTGTCGAATATATCTCGGTATTCGTTCAGTATTGCCTCAAGATCCTCATGTGTGGGTGCTGATAACGATTCTGCCTCTTCGTCGGCATCTAGTGTCGCCTCAATTTCCTTGCCATTTAATGCTTCGACTACGTACTACTTCGGACAGGAATTCCGGTTCTTCTTCAATTAGGCTCATCTGAATGGGTTCGTTCGGCTTGAACTCTACCGTATTCCGTCCCATGTCAATGATTCCATCATATTTTTCTAATGAAGTCTGCGCCTAAAATGGCATCATGATGCAGGCCCTTCATTACGAGAAATACGTGCAAGTAACACGTGGCTCGAAATCTTCACAGTACACAAAATCTGGATTTTGCACGTTACAACGCGGTCAGGTATGACACCATCTGACTCTTATAGCTGAAATGGGCAACTCCGTCACCTCAGAGTTTGCTCTAAGTCTGGCATGGCAATCGGCGGAAATTACACTAATCATCGCTCCAGTATCGATGAGTATGACTACACTGACTTCATTCAAGGTGGCTACAATCTTGGGTAGACGTGTTAATTCATAATTGTGGTTCGTCGTTCGTCGTTCGTCCAACAAGTCTTCTTGGATTGGCTCCCAGAGTAATATAGAGGCAGTTACTCGGTGCTCAACCAAACAAGAATCTATTGATTTTTCGGAGTTTTTTTTTTCTGTCATGGCGAGAAGTACTGGGCTGGTTCTGCTCCGTCTCCTGCGCCGAATGTCTATTTTCCCTCGAAGTAGGGTTCCGTTCTCCCTCTTCTTGGATCTGCAATTCTCTCAATTGTTGGAGGTACTCACGGCTCTCCCGCGCTCTTCCTTTCCAATCCACCCTGTCTGGCTGGTATCTAGGGTCTCGATTTCTGTCGTAACCCCCACTATATCGATAGTCTCTACGGATACGTCCCGTGTTGCTGATTTCTTCCTTCATTCCCTCGGCGGTTGTTTTCATGACGTCGGTTGTCGTCCGTCCTTCGGTCGAATCGCCGGTCCCATTGACTTTCGCCGGTCATCATGTTGATTTCGAGTATACGGAGTGTTGTTCCATTCTCTCCTGTTATAACTGTAATTGTTATCCACGTCGCCCAGAATCCTCTGTGGTTTGTGTTTGTTGTGGCGTCTGGCTCACTTTATCAACAGTCGTCAGATTCATATGTCTATCCTCGCGCCTATCAGCCTTCTGCTGACGGTGTGTAGGAAACTGTTCTGTGTTAGCGTCCAACCTTCGCAGTATCTGGTCACACTGCTGGAAAGTGGATGCCCCTGCAGCGATTAACACACGTTGTACATCCGCAGGGTACTGCCAAACAATTGTGTTCACCAAATCTTGTTCGGACAATGGAGGCTGAAGACAACGGAGCTTCGCGAGCTGTATTGCGAAGTAATTCGCATAACGAGTAGGTGTATTGGAACTGTACCTTCGAGTGTACATCTCAGCTCGGATGCTCTGCTGGATGTCGCTCGACCAATATGTTCTTAATAACGCTTCCTTAAAGTCTTGGTAGCCAGTAAATGAGTATCGGAATGCTCTGAACCAGGTACCGGCTTGTCCCTCAAGCAGTCGCTCTATAACTCTTAGTTCCCTCTCTGGAGTTACCATAGTATCAACGTAAGTAGCTTTCGACAATTTGCTAGGAATTCCACTGGAGTAACACCGCTCCCAGTTCCCGAGAAGCGAGCTGGTTGCTCCTCTCTTGAACGAATTATGGTGACATTTCCCTGCGTATTCGCGGGTCTGAAAGTATTTTTGCATGTAACTCTGCGTAGGAGTGTTAGTCTCATGACTAATTCGATTAGATGCTGGTTGAAAACGGGTGAGCGTCAAAGTTCAAGGTCTGACCTTGCGCTATATTAGTGAATTGTGACGGTTGCGATTCCATAGGCGCGCTGGGTTGGAAATGGGTAGGCATCATTTCTCCTAATTGAGATATAGGCGTTTCCTGAGATTTCTCCCATCTGTGGGTGTACGTGTCTCTCTCTTGGAGTCGTCTCGAGTCTGTCCAGGCGTCTTTCTATTACTTCAAGACCTGGGATGGTTCTGGCTGCGACTTTGTTGCCTAAGTCGTTCAATTGCAGCTCGATCCTGTCAACCTTCCCCTTGAGGTTTGTGTCTACCTCGCGTATGGCCGTCCTAAGGTTATAACTGAGGTCTAACCTCTCGGTCACCGCGACTTCCTCAAATCTCTTTTGTAAGGAATCGATATCTCCTTCAACTCTGCCTCAAATCTCTTTTGTAAGGAATCGATATCTCCTTCAACTCTGGACATATTTTCTTGGATTTTACCCACATCGTCTCTAACCTCGGCTACCTTAGCCTTGACTGTAGCTTCGTGTTCGTTGAGGTCACCTCTCAATAACATGAGGTCAATTTTGTGTTCCTCATGATGAACATCAACTGTCTCACGTAGACTGGCTACGGTTTCCGTCAATTCAGAAATGTTTCTCCTGTTGGTGTTAAGTTCCTCTTTAATCTCCATCATGCCATCAACGATAGTCTTCACGTTGTTATTAACGGCATTGGCAGCTCCTTTCATCAAGATTAAACCAACGTTCATGGTTGCCATGTCCTTCTTCACATTTCCGATAAATCCCTCGACGTGATCTAGTCGAGTCCCGAATTCTTCCCTGGTATGTTCCAGATCTGCTCTCATGTCTATCTGGACTTTATTCAAGGTTGTCTGAATTTGAGCTGTGTGCTCCTCCAATCGGTTTTGCACCTCCTCCCTAGCTCTATTCATCTGGTCGGTTAAGCAATCTACGCGCTGGTTAGCCTCCTGATGGTGTCGTATGACATCAACCCTAACAGCTGCTAAACCTGTCGTCAGATCATTTCTCGCTTCGATCCTATATGTATCCATGTCTGCCCTGACTTGAGTTAAATCAGCCCTAACATTATTTACAGAGTGGGTGTTAATTTCTAAGTCCTGTCTTACATTGTTTATAGACTGAGTGTTAATCTCTAAGTCCTGTCTAACCTGGTCCACATGACCACTGACATTGTTGACTTCCTGTCTAACCTGGTCCACATGACCGCTTACAGTATTTACAGCCTGAGTATTCTGACCTAAGTCAGCAGTAATCTGTTGAAGATTGGCATTCACACCTGCCATCATCTCTCCAAACACACGACGAATAGTTTCCTCATCCATAGATAAGAAATATATGAGAAAGTGAGGGATCAATTTCTACTGGAACTTACAGCTATGATTAGTCACTTGGTGGTATAAAGCTTGCTTCATTTATATAAATATCACGAGTACAGCTGGAGTATGCAAACTAAGTGCTTCTACATTTACAAAGACAACGGTGAGCAAAGCAAAGTATTACATTTACTTAGGATGAGGCATCATCAAAGAAAATCCTATCCTTCATTTATTCAACACTAAAGCCTCACCCCGTGGACTTCTATCAAACATGAATGCCATGCGGTCAATTGATCTGCAGTACGACTTTCTAAGTTCGTCCCAGTCCTGTCAATTTACCAATAATCAACATTAAGATCCTCAAAAAAAATAACATGGTACTGAGGGTCACCACGTTAACGTCGGCACATGAGTTGGGCGCCATTTTATGTCGTCCAAGTCAAGCCCACAACGTTGTGCGCCATTTTATGTGACCGTTTAGTTGATGTCAACAACCACGATGACTCAACTAACGACACATAAATCGAATATAAAAGTACCGTGAGGATCAGGTGACCTTCCAAAAAGGCTAAAGCGGCACGAGAGTCCGTAGTCCACAGGGATCGTGGTACATGGTGACGATGGTCATAGACCGCCTAAGGAAAGGTTCACCTTAAAACTAGACTGAGAAAATAAACATCCAGACTCATGTAAAACACCGTGAAAATTTATTAAAATTCACAAGCCCCTAGCCTAGTTCGGAGGGTTATAATCGGCTAGTCCGCAAGTTAATAAATAAACTAAGATAAATAACAGGTCCCCTACCTGAGAAGTTACTGAAAACCCTCGCGAAAGATCTAACTCACAATGATAAAGCAACAACAGCAACGCTAGGAATATGGTACGACGCAAGTCCCTAGTTCAAGTTACAAGATCAAGCTAATATCTGAATTTACATTTAACAGGGTAGCAAAACAAATCTAGGTTAGGATGGTACCATTTCGACATTTAAATTTAACATTAATTCAACTAGCTAAGTCCTATCAATTAACAAAATTTACGGCGATGACGTCCGTAAAAGAAAACAATTACATCCAAAAGCTAAGTGTACAGCCATGAAAAACAAACAATTTAATTATGCTTAATAACTATGTGCTAACAGCACACAATAAAGTAACATGTAGGGTTTAATACACTTGACATCATAAATTAATAACGAAATAGACACAGTAGTTTTATTAAAAATTCCTGCCTACACCTTGGTTTACTCTTTGTAAACCATAGTCATCTAATGTGTATAGTTACGGTGACGAATGCGCAGTTGAGACCACGTCTGACATCGCATGGCCTGAGCTCCACAAGCTACGAACTCTAGGTTCGCACATGCTTCAGGTCGCTACAAAAATGTCAACTGTCCTAGTCATTTCCTCACAAGGAAATTATCTTCAACTGCACGGCTATGTCAACAGTTCCAGGATGCAAAGAACAAAGTTAGATAGAAAGAATCGTTAGTTAGGCTTGTTTTACAACAATTATGCATTTTATTATTAGAATGTCGGTTTATAGGTTTATCGTAGGTTTATGGCGAATAACATTGACAATAGCCTGGGCACGGAGTGTCTCCAACTGAGATCATTCTCCACCAAAAAGCCTCGACTCAACAGTCGGAATATAATCAACGAGTATAACAACTCGGACACACAATAACACGGGTTACCAGCGGCGCTAAGCTCGCGTTCAATAACTCTGGGATAGGCCTGTACAACAGTTACCTTCCGATAACATCTGGTCAACGGGATCATCCCGGACAAAGTATACAATAACATCCTGCTATAACAGGGTAGACTTCACCATCCTATAGAAAACCTTACATAGCTGTACCTGTTATACGACAATACACGCAACAGAGCGTTAAACTAACAAAAACCGATCCATAAAACAAGTGATCAAATACAAGAGTGGAAACTGATTTCCATAAGCAAAATAGCAATGAAAGGAAAAGCGAATACAAATTGTACTCTGTCCTCGTCTATAGTAGTTTTGTCTCACAATAAAGCAGGCGTGCTCTAGGTCACTGCGTTACATAACCAGTTTATTCAAGGCCGGCGATTTAATCAATACAAAACCTGCACCTGGCCGGTTCATAAAAAACTTTACCATAGGTTACGGATCTCTACAGAGTCCGTGTATCAAACGCACGCTATAAATCTGAGTATAGTAATACAATTCCGTCTTTCTACCAAAGACGTCTAAATGAAAGTAAACTTACAATAACTGAAGCTCTTTGCTTTAAAAATGCAACTCAGTAGTTGCTAGAACATCAAATAAAAAACGTGTCTCACACGACACAAGAAAAAATATGATAAATGTGGCACAGATTCACACACTAGATCTGCTTAATGATACGTTGGGAACCGCGTTCGATGCTAGGCAACGAAACATTCCTTCTAGTTGTTAGGTTCAAACATGACCAAGAATAGCTTCTGAGCTTATTCAAAATGAAATATAATGCATTTACAAACTGGTAGTTACTGTCGACTACCTAAATGATACGACCGTTCTAACGACAGTCAGGGGTGTAACAAAGGATGGCTGCGAAGAATGCAGTCAATTAATAACCAAGGCATCTGATTGCCATAACTACAGTCAGCAAAGACTTGAAAATTACCCCAAGTAGGGTTGAACAAAATAGCCTCAAAATGACTACGATCAGGTTCAGCAAAAAGGTAGGCATTGACGTTCCACGACGTTCACCAAGCTGCACCAGGGCTGACCAAAATGTCTGACCCCAAGGGTGTCTCACTCTAAACTGAAATAAATGACATCTAACTAATCTAGTTACATCCCTACCTAGAAAAATGGCTGACACTGAGTGTGGTTGATTCACAAACTACATTAAAACTACTATACCACCAGAAACTAGAACAAAGAAGGGGTGTGACAAAAACTCACGAAATGGAGGAGCTCTCACTCATCTCTCTATTCCACAACAAGGGTTGTACAAAAACCTCTCTGGCTCTCTGGATCGGTATCCTCCTCATCAGGATTCCCATCTGGACTCCCCCAAAGACCAGGGTTCGATTTGTCCCTGTCGACATCTTCGTGGATATGCCTGGAAATGGCATTTTGGCTCCTTCCCTCTCGTTCATCGTTCTGGAAGTTCCACCATCATGCTGGTTCCTGTAGAAACGTCACCCCCCCATACTGGGATGGTATTAGCCCATGGTGACTGCTTCAACCATGGTGAATAAAAGTCCAACCACGTGGGTAGCGAAATAAACTGCGTGATTATTCATCCTCTCACTTCCAAAATTATAATGTCCGTCGTGACTATTATAGGCTTCAATTATAAAATACGACACAGCCTTAATCTTGCAGATGTGGATTAGCATGTGAGCTAATACCATTTTATAATGCTGCACGTGCTAGTGACGCTACTTTTGTATCACGCAGCATCCGTGAATTATACGACGTTTCAAAGATGAAATTTCCACTTTGGCAATTTAAATATCTCATACAATTATAATCACACTTATTCAGGATAATTGTAACACTATTACCTGTATAATTCCACTAGGCATCTGCCCTCCACATACGCGTGGGTAATATGTGATGTCACAGCAAAGTTGTGCAATACACTATACTTGCCAATAATTATTTCCCAAGCTTCTTATTTAATTCACTGGACTTCATCGACAGTGAATATTAGTATTTGCTTGCTCGATGGCACCTTATAATCACTTTTAACGCTAAACAGCGGATATTCTTCTACGTCTCGTAGGACAAATGTAATTCCACGCCTACACAAGGCGGATTCTCAAGACGCAGTGCTCCGGTACTGGGTGTCTCTAGAAAGTAGGTCGTCAAAACGAAAACGTTGAGCGACTGCTTACGTTCCTTTTTGCGTATCTGCAAGGGTATTACCTTACCTAAAGTAAAAATAAACATTCTCCAAAATGTTTTAATAATGCAGCATGACGAAATGGAATATTCTGAGTCTCGTAGGAAAGATAAAAATAATTTATAAGACCTCAGATAATAATTAGCAGTTTACACCAAAGTCAAAAGTGCGATTCACCGCTACTTCAAAGTATCGCGTGATCTCTCAGCTTCACGTGGCTTCCTGGGTGTGTTCAAAAGTACAACATCCCCTCATGAATGCTCTGTCATAAAAAAATATCACATGAACCATAGCTCAGCGGGTTCATCTGCCTCTCTGTCGTTTCAAATAAAATGTTGGGATAACATTTTTATTTGCTTTGAAATTCATTCAAGAGTGATATTTTTTTAGATTGGCTGCATTAAAGGTTCCAATGCGTTCTCCTGTCCTAATATCTTCTATCACATAACTTCCATTGTTTAAAGGCTGTCGGATACGACTAGGGCCATAATACAGGGATAGAAATTTCCCATATATGCGGTCTATAGGACTAGAAATTCCGGGTCTCCTTATAAGGATAAGGTCTCCTTCTACTAGTGGTTCTCTAAACCTCTGGCGTCTAGTTCTTCTCAAGCGCTTGGCAGCTTGTCTGTCCATAGTCTCTCTTGCAGCTAAAAGTCTGCTGGCCTGTGATGGTTGTAAACAAGGTGGATTTACAATCACACGATCCCATATTCTCAGCGGCATCTGGTTCAAATGCAAGACCATAGGTATTTGACCAGTGCTTTCATGTACTGTTGAATTAATACATTTTGCCATAATAACAAGGACTTCAGTCCATCGCCAGTGTTCTTCTTGACAATATAATCGACAGAATTTTGCGATAATAGACATCACGTATTCTGCTGGGTTGCTCTCTGGATGTCGAATAGATGATAAAACATGACCTATTTCAAGCTCATTCATGGCATTGGCAAATTCTGCTGAGGTGTACTGTGATCCGTGATCAGTCAACAAGAATTGTGGCTTTCCTGCCTCCGGTATCACTTGACGTCTAATCCTCTGAATAATCTGATGTGCAGTAGCTTTTTGAATCGGATGAAGCATCGTATATTTCGTGAACACATCCACCGTTACAACGATGTATCGATTCCCACGACGAGCCTTAGGTATTGGGCCATACAGGTCCTGTGCATACAACTCTCTAGGTTGAGTTGGTAGTATTGGTCTAGGTTGTTCCTTCAGCAAGTGTGACGTGTATTTGTTCCGCTGGCATGCGTCGCAAGCACGTAAACACTGTCTAACGGTGGCTCCTAACCCTTTCCATGTGAAAGACTCCTTGATAGTTGCAATGGTTTTGTCTGTTCCACCATGTCCAATGGATACATGTACCATAAGAATAACAGATTCTTGGTATCTCCTAGGAATAACTGCACGCAGTTGAGTGTGGTCCTCGTCTACAAACTTGTATAAGACACGATGATAAATCAAATAATCATCTGCAACAGCAGCAATCCTTGCATAATGATCATCCTGTGGATCCATTCTTCGTTCTAGGAAACGGATAATATGTCTGAGTTCCTCCTCACGTCGCTGTCCTTCAGGTAAATGACGAAATCGGCGAAGGTGTTCCTCGCATTCTCCCTCGATGTCTATGGCATTAACAGTAGCTTCAGGATTCCGGCTGAGGATGTCGGCCAACACATTCTCTCTGCCTGGTCGATAAACTATTTCCAAATCGAACTGTTGGAGAAACAGCGTCCAACGTGTGATCCTGTCGCTTGCCAGTCTTGTTCTCAAGATGAAGGTCAACGCATGATGATCGGTTCTCACAATAATCCTCTGACCTAACAGAACTTTCTGCCAGTATTCAAGTGCGTAAACAATTGCAAGTGCTTCTATCTCGGTCGTGAAGTAGTGAGATTCATGTGCTCTGATTAATGCGGCTCCGGCATTTTTCAATCCAAATGGTAGTTTTTGGAATACATAAGTAGTCTGATCAAACAAGAATCCAGTATATTTCTGAGTATGCTCAGATAATCTGATATGGTAATAAGACTGAACCAAGTCTAATGATGAAAATATCCTTTTTCCTTTGAACTTCCTGAGAATGTCCCTAATCTTGGGCGGTCTGTCGTGCTCAGGAGCTAGGCGTTCATTCAAGGCTCTGGCATCAAGACAAAGTCTCAAGCTTCCATCTACCTTAACCGCAGGTATTATGGGATTCAAGAAAGGAGTCGGTGATTTCTTGATTGTACCTGCTGCTTCCATCTCATGGATCTTCTTAGCAGCTTCTTCGAGATGTTTCTCGGCAATCGGATAGATCCTTTTCTGGAATGGGGAATCGTCCAGTAATACAAGATCATACTCGTAGTCTAATACCTCACCAGGTGTGGTGTCGAATATATCTCGGTATTCGTTCAGTATTGCCTCAAGATCCTCATGTGTGGGTGCTGATAACGATTCTGCCTCTTCGTCGGCATCTAGTGTCGCCTCAATTTCCTTGCCATTTAATGCTTCGACTACGTCTACTTCGGACAGGAATTCCGGTTCTTCTTCAATTAGGCTCATCTGAATGGGTTCGTTCGGCTTGAACTCTACCGTATTCCGTCCCATGTCAATGATTCCATCATATTTTCTAATGAAGTCTGCGCCTAAAATGGCATCATGATGCAGGCCCTTCATTACGAGAAATTCGTGCAAGTACACGTGGCTCGAAATCTTCACAGTACACAAAATCTGGATTTTGCACGTTACAACGCGGTCAGGTATGACACCTCTGACTCTTATAGCTGAAATGGGCAACTCCGTCACCTCAGAGTTTGCTCTAAGTCTGGCATGGCAATCGGCGGAAATTACACTAATCATCGCTCCAGTATCGATGAGTATGACTACACTGACTTCATTCAAGGTGGCTACAATCTTGGGTAGACGTGTTAATTCATAATTGTGGTTCGTCGTTCGTCGTTCGTCCAACAAGTCTTCTTGGATTGGCTCCCAGAGTAATATAGAGGCAGTTACTCGGTGCTCAACCAAACAAGAATCTATTGATTTTTCGGAGTTTTTTTTTCTGTCATGGCGAGAAGTACTGGGCTGGTTCTGCTCCGTCTCCTGCGCCGAATGTCTATTTTCCCTCGAAGTAGGGTTCCGTTCTCCCTCTTCTTGGATCTGCAATTCTCTCAATTGTTGGAGGTACTCACGGCTCTCCCGCGCTCTTCCTTTCCAATCCCTGTCTGGCTGGTATCTAGGGTCTCGATTTCTGTCGTAACCCCCACTATATCGATAGTCTCTACGGATACGTCCGTGTTGCTGATTTCTTCCTTCATTCCCTCGGCGGTTGTTTTCATGACGTCGGTTGTCGTCCGTCCTTCGGTCGAATCGCCGGTCCCAATGACTTCGCCGGTCATCATGTTGATTTCGAGTATACGGAGTGTTGTTCCATTCTCTCCTGTTATAACTGTAATTGTTATCACGTCGCCCAGAATCCTCTGTGGTTTGTGTTTGTTGTGGCGTCTGGCTCACTTTATCAACAGTCGTCAGATTCATATGTCTATCCTCGCGCCTATCAGCCTTCTGCTGACGGTGTGTAGGAAACTGTTCTGTGTTAGCGTCCAACCTTCGCAGTATCTGGTCACACTGCTGGAAAGTGGATGCCCCTGCAGCGATTAACACACGTTGTACATCCGCAGGGTACTGCCAAACAATTGTGTTCACCAAATCTTGTTCGGACAATGGAGGCTGAAGACAACGGAGCTTCGCGAGCTGTATTGCGAAGTAATTCGCATAACGAGTAGGTGTATTGGAACTGTACCTTCGAGTGTACATCTCAGCTCGGATGCTCTGCTGGATGTCGCTCGACCAATATGTTCTTAATAACGCTTCCTTAAAGTCTTGGTAGCCAGTAAATGAGTATCGGAATGCTCTGAACCAGGTACCGGCTTGTCCCTCAAGCAGTCGCTCTATAACTCTTAGTTCCCTCTCTGGAGTTACCATAGTATCACGTAAGTAGCTTTCGACATTTGCTAGGAATTCCACTGGAGTAACACCGCTCCCAGTTCCCGAGAAGCGAGCTGGTTGCTCCTCTCTTGAACGAATTATGGTGACATTTCCCTGCGTATTCGCGGGTCTGAAAGTATTTTGCATGTAACTCTGCGTAGGAGTGTTAGTCTCATGACTAATTCGATTAGATGCTGGTTGAAACGGGTGAGCGTCAAAGTTCAAGGTCTGACCTTGCGCTATATTAGTGAATTGTGACGGTTGCGATTCCATAGGCGCGCTGGGTTGGAAATGGGTAGGCATCATTTCTCCTAATTGAGATATAGGCGTTTCCTGAGATTCTCCCATCTGTGGGTGTACGTGTCTCTCTCTTGGAGTCGTCTCGAGTCTGTCCAGGCGTCTTTCTATTACTTCAAGACCTGGGATGGTTCTGGCTGCGACTTTGTTGCCTAAGTCGTTCAATTGCAGCTCGATCCTGTCAACCTTCCCCTTGAGGTTTGTGTCTACCTCGCGTATGGCCGTCCTAAGGTTATAACTGAGGTCTAACCTCTCGGTCACCGCGACTTCCTCAAATCTCTTTTGTAAGGAATCGATATCTCCTTCAACTCTGGACATATTTTCTTGGATTTTACCCACATCGTCTCTAACCTCGGCTACCTTAGCCTTGACTGTAGCTTCGTGTTCGTTGAGGTCACGTCTCAATAACATGAGGTCAATTTTGTGTTCCTCATGATGAACATCAACTGTCTCACGTAGACTGGCTACGGTTTCCGTCAATTCAGAAATGTTTCTCCTGTTGGTGTTAAGTTCCTCTTTAATCTCCATCATGCCATCAACGATAGTCTTCACGTTGTTATTAACGGCATTGGCAGCTCCTTTCATCAAGATTAAACCAACGTTCATGGTTGCCATGTCCTTCTTCACATTTCCGATAAATCCCTCGACGTGATCTAGTCGAGTCCCGAATTCTTCCCTGGTATGTTCCAGATCTGCTCTCATGTCTATCTGGACTTTATTCAAGGTTGTCTGAATTTGAGCTGTGTGCTCCTCCAATCGGTTTTGCACCTCCTCCCTAGCTCTATTCATCTGGTCGGTTAAGCAATCTACGCGCTGGTTAGCCTCCTGATGGTGTCGTATGACATCAACCCTAACAGCTGCTAAACCTGTCGTCAGATCATTTCTCGCTTCGATCCTATATGTATCCATGTCTGCCCTGACTTGAGTTAAATCAGCCCTAACATTATTTACAGAGTGGGTGTTAATTTCTAAGTCCTGTCTTACATTGTTTATAGACTGAGTGTTAATCTCTAAGTCCTGTCTAACCTGGTCCACATGACCACTGACATTGTTGACTTCCTGTCTAACCTGGTCCACATGACCGCTTACAGTATTTACAGCCTGAGTATTCTGACCTAAGTCAGCAGTAATCTGTTGAATATTGGCATTCACACCTGCCATCATCTCTCCAAACACACGACGAATAGTTTCCTCATCCATAGATAAGAAATATATGAGAAAGTGAGGGATCAATTTCTACTGGAACTTACAGCTATGATTAGTCACTTGGTGGTATAAAGCTTGCTTCATTTATATAAATATCACGAGTACAGCTGGAGTATGCAAACTAAGTGCTTCTACATTTACAAAGACAACGGTGAGCAAAGCAAAGTATTACATTTACTTAGGATGAGGCATCATCAAAGAAAATCCTATCCTTCATTTATTCAACACTAAAGCCTCACCCCGTGGACTTCTATCAAACATGAATGCCATGCGGTCAATTGATCTGCAGTACGACTTTCTAAGTTCGTCCCAGTCCTGTCAATTTACCAATAATCAACATTAAGATCCTCAAAAAAAATAACATGGTACTGAGGGTCACCACGTTAACGTCGGCACATGAGTTGGGCGCCATTTTATGTCGTCCAAGTCAAGCCCACAACGTTGTGCGCCATTTTATGTGACCGTTTAGTTGATGTCAACAACCACGATGACTCAACTAACGACACATAAATCGAATATAAAAGTACCGTGAGGATCAGGTGACCTTCCAAAAAGGCTAAAGCGGCACGAGAGTCCGTAGTCCACAGGGATCGTGGTACATGGTGACGATGGTCATAGACCGCCTAAGGAAAGGTTCACCTTAAAACTAGACTGAGAAAATAAACATCCAGACTCATGTAAAACACCGTGAAAATTTATTAAAATTCACAAGCCCCTAGCCTAGTTCGGAGGGTTATAATCGGCTAGTCCGCAAGTTAATAAATAAACTAAGATAAAGAACAGGTCCCCTACCTGAGAAGTTACTGAAAACCCTCGCGAAAGATCTAACTCACAATGATAAAGCAACAACAGCAACGCTAGGAATATGGTACGACGCAAGTCCCTAGTTCAAGTTACAAGATCAAGCTAATATCTGAATTTACATTTAACAGGGTAGCAAAACAAATCTAGGTTAGGATGGTACCATTTCGACATTTAAATTTAACATTAATTCAACTAGCTAAGTCCTATCAATTAACAAAATTTACGGCGATGACGTCCGTAAAAGAAAACAATTACATCCAAAAGCTAAGTGTACAGCCATGAAAAACAAACAATTTAATTATGCTTAATAACTATGTGCTAACAGCACACAATAAAGTAACATGTAGGGTTTAATACACTTGACATCATAAATTAATAACGAAATAGACACAGTAGTTTTATTAAAAATTCCTGCCTACACCTTGGTTTACTCTTTGTAAACCATAGTCATCTAATGTGTATAGTTACGGTGACGAATGCGCAGTTGAGACCACGTCTGACATCGCATGGCCTGAGCTCCACAAGCTACGAACTCTAGGTTCGCACATGCTTCAGGTCGCTACAAAAATGTCAACTGTCCTAGTCATTTCCTCACAAGGAAATTATCTTCAACTGCACGGCTATGTCAACAGTTCCAGGATGCAAAGAACAAAGTTAGATAGAAAGAATCGTTAGTTAGGCTTGTTTTACAACAATTATGCATTTTATTATTAGAATGTCGGTTTATAGGTTTATCGTAGGTTTATGGCGAATAACATTGACAATAGCCTGGGCACGGAGTGTCTCCAACTGAGATCATTCTCCACCAAAAAGCCTCGACTCAACAGTCGGAATATAATCAACGAGTATAACAACTCGGACACACAATAACACGGGTTACCAGCGGCGCTAAGCTCGCGGGCAATAACTCTGGGATAGGCCTGTACAACAGTTACCTTCCGATAACATCTGGTCAACGGGATCATCCCGGACAAAGTATACAATAACATCCTGCTATAACAGGGTAGACTTCACCATCCTATAGAAAACCTTACATAGCTGTACCTGTTATACGACAATACACGCAACAGAGCGTTAAACTAACAAAAACCGATCCATAAAACAAGTGATCAAATACAAGAGTGGAAACTGATTTCCATAAGCAAAATAGCAATGAAAGGAAAAGCGAATACAAATTGTACTCTGTCCTCGTCTATAGTAGTTTTGTCTCACAATAAAGCAGGCGTGCTCTAGGTCACTGGGTTACATAACCAGTTTATTCAAGGCCGGCGATTTAATCAATACAAAACCTGCACCTGGCCGGTTCATAAAAAACTTTACCATAGGTTACGGATGCCGGCCCCGTGGTGTAGGGGTAGCGCGTCTGCCTCTCACCCGGAGGCCCCGGGTTCGATCCCCGGCTCCGTCAGGGATTTTAAAACTGACGTGAGGGTTGGAACGGGGTGCACTCAGCCTCGTGAGGACAATTGAGTAGCTGTCTGACAGTGAGACAGTGCCCCGGTCACGAAAACCAAGATTAACGGCCGAGGGGACCCGACGCGCTGACCACGCGTCACCCCAAAAGCTGCAGGCCAATTGGCTGGGCAGCGGTCGCTTGGTAGGCCTAGGCCCTTCAAGGGCTGTAGTGCCACGGGGTTAGTTTTTATAGGTTACGGATCTCTACAGAGTCCGTGTATCAAACGCACGCTATAAATCTGTTAGTAATACAATTCCGTCTTTCTACCAAAGACGTCTAAATGAAAGTAAACTTACAATAACTGAAGCTCTTTGCTTTAAAAATGCAACTCAGTAGTTGCTAGAACATCAAATAAAAAACGTGTCTCACACGACACAAGAAAAAATATGATAAATGTGGCACAGATTCACACACTAGATCTGCTTAATGATACGTTGGGAACCGCGTTCGATGCTAGGCAACGAAACATTCCTTCTAGTTGTTAGGTTCAAACATGACCAAGAATAGCTTCTGAGCTTATTCAAAATGAAATATAATGCATTTACAAACTGGTAGTTACTGTCGACTACCTAAATGATACGACCGTTCTAACGACAGTCAGGGGTGTAACAAGGATGGCTGCGAAGAATGCAGTCAATTAATAACCAAGGCATCTGATTGCCATAACTACAGTCAGCAAAGACTTGAAAATTACCCCAAGTAGGGTTGAACAAAATAGCCTCAAAATGACTACGATCAGGTTCAGCAAAAAGGTAGGCATTGACGTTCCACGACGTTCACCAAGCTGCACCAGGGCTGACCAAAATGTCTGACCCCAAGGGTGTCTCACTCTAAACTGAAATAAATGACATCTAACTAATCTAGTTACATCCCTACCTAGAAAAATGGCTGACACTGAGTGTGGTTGATTCACAAACTACATTAAAACTACTATACCACCAGAAACTAGAACAAAGAAGGGGTGTGACAAAAACTCACGAAATGGAGGAGCTCTCACTTATCTCTCTATTCCACAACAAGGGTTGTACAAAAACCTCTCTGGCTCTCTGGATCGGTATCCTCCTCATCAGGATTCCCATCTGGACTCCCCCAAAGACCAGGGTTCGATTTGTCCCTGTCGACATCTTCGTGGATATGCCTGGAAATGGCATTTTGGCTCCTTCCCTCTCGTTCATCGTTCTGGAAGTTCCACCATCATGCTGGTTCCTGTAGAAACGTCTCCCCCCATACTGGGATGGTATTAGCCCATGGTGACTGCTTCAACCATGGTGAATAAAAGTCCAACCACGTGGGTAGCGAAATAAACTGCGTGATTATTCATCCTCTCACTTCCAAAATTATAATGTCCGTCGTGACTATTATAGGCTTCAATTATAAAATACGACACAGCCTTAATCTTGCAGATGTGGATTAGCATGTGAGCTAATACCATTTTATAATGCTGCACGTGCTAGTGACGCTACTTTTGTATCACGCAGCATCCGTGAATTATACGACGTTTCAAAGATGAAATTTCCACTTTGGCAATTTAAATATCTCATACAATTATAATCACACTTATTCAGGATAATTGTAACACTATTACCTGTATAATTCCACTAGGCATCTGCCCTCCACATACGCGTGGGTAATATGTGATGTCACAGCAAAGTTGTGCAATACACTATACTTGCCAATAATTATTTCCCAAGCTTCTTATTTAATTCACTGGACTTCATCGACAGTGAATATTAGTATTTGCTTGCTCGATGGCACCTTATAATCACTTTTAACGCTAAACAGCGGATATTCTTCTACGTCTCGTAGGACAAATGTAATTCCACGCCTACACAAGGCGGATTCTCAAGACGCAGTGCTCCGGTACTGGGTGTCTCTAGAAAGTAGGTCGTCAAAACGAAAACGTTGAGCGACTACTTACGTTCCTTTTTGCGTATCTGCAAGGGTATTACCTTACCTAAAGTAAAAATAAACATTCTCCAAAATGTTTTAATAATGCAGCATGGCGAAATGGAATATTCTGAGTCTCGTAGGAAAGATAAAAATAATTAATAAGACCTCAGATAATAATTAGCAGTTTACACCAAAGTCAAAAGTGCGATTCACCGCTACTTCAAAGTATCGCGTGATCTCTCAGCTTCACGTGACTTCCTGGGTGTGTTCAAAAGTACGACATCCCCTCATGAATGCTCTGTCATAAAAAAAATATCACATGAACCATAGCTCAGCGGGTTCAATATTTCGCAATTTTTTTAAAATTGGTAAGTTTATTATTATAAGAGAATTTTCTCCATTTTATAGTGCATTTTTCGAATTGTTAGGTCTTTTATTACAGTCATTTTTGAAAATTTAAAGTGCATTTTTTAACTTTTACGGCATCAACATCCGGGCCCTAGTCATTAGTTACGGTGAAATATCAAAATACCAAATTAAGATAACCACTTTCATACAATTTCATTATACAGTGAAACCCCTCAAATCCGAACTAATTGGGGCTGTAGCCTGTTCGGATTTCAATTTGTTCGGATTAGCCGAAAAATATCTATATACAAGGTTGTCTATAGTCGGCAGCAGATGATATTGTACCAATTTTGCAAATCGGTACATGTTCATCTTATCTTCGAGACGCAGCTGGAGCTCCAGGTCTGGGCAGATTCTCATGAGAAAATACACCAGCCCCCTTCTGAGAATTCCATTCACCAAATTGGCACCTGGCTACTGCTGAAATGGGATCGCCTGGCCCTTCCTGCCAGGATTTGTGCCTTTGTGTGTGCTGTCACTTATTGGCTTATCGTGATAGACACTCGTCAAGAGAGAAAATCGAGCTTTGTGTCTGCAAACTTTGGAAAAGCGAACATTTATTGTCAGCTGCATTCGCCAAGCTCTTATTCTGAGAAAGATCTTACAAAGGACATTGTGTAACACCTCGACTCCTAGAAGGTTTCTACGCAGTAACCTGTATGGGCTGATATTCTATAGTACCCACTCAAGACCTTGAAGCCTGGCTTTGTTTTGGCCGGTTGTGCAACTAGTCGCAGTTGGTGCTACTGGAGGTTTGTGGTGGGGGGATACACTGATATACTAGGGTGGAATCTGTGACTCCAGGAACAGTGTGTGAGGAAGTTTGGTGACAGAAAGACTCTTGAGCACTTGCCTCCGGGGAAAACGTGCGTGCAGTTTTCCCCGGAGGGTTCGAAGATACCAGGTGGTACTATCATGATTTAATTACTAAGGGGCATAACCAAGGACGATCTATACAAACTTTGACTGCTAAATTTGGTAACGTCATTTTAAGGCCGGGTGTCGGCGGTCCGTAAGCTTAACTAGATGAAGTCTATTTTAGCACTTTAGTATGTAATCTTTTGGAGGGTCTAGTAATACCTTGGTGGTACCTTTATATGTAATTACTGCAGGGTGGATTATTATTATCCTATTTCCGGTTAGCTGGATGGGACCCTCGTGGTTTTAACTTTGGTCAGAAAGGCTGCTGAAGACGTTAAATCAAAAGCAGGCTTTCGGACCGCCTTAGTCGTATTAAACGGCTCTTAAATTACTTATGTAACCTTGTTTTGGAAGTGGCACAGAGTCTAACTTCATGTTATTATTCCATTAGTTTTGACGTCAGGGGAATCATTCCTGATAAATTCGTTTCTATCACAAATGTAGATGTGTCAAACCTTGCCAAACGGGCAAGTGTCTGGTTTGTTTAAATTAAGTCATTCATTTGTGTTTAATTAGATCATATTTGTCAGTTAGTTAATTAAGTGGTGGAAAGCCGTCTCTTGTAATTGTTTTATTTTACTGCTCAATACATGTTAGCTTATTTCGATTTGTCATGTTATTTATTGCATGAAGTCACTAGGAAGATTATTCCCCTTTTCGTTCTTCATCTTTGGCAGGGTCAATTTAATACGGCCTGCTGGGGTACGCATCCAGCGTTCCACCCAACAAGCTGGTCTTGACATTGGTTTCGTCCCGCCTGTTCTCTCTTTTCTAAATCGATGAGGGTGTTCTCGAAAACCAAGCAAATCGGAACATTCGCTCCTGGGTTTTTGCTGTGAACTCAGCTGGCCTAGCGAGTAATTAAATTAGGCCTTTCTTGTGTTTTTTATTATTAATTCTGGGTGTGGTAATGTCATGTGATCATTTATTTTGATATGCTAATATTATTATTATTATCATATCTTGGGCGATCAAACAGGGAAGGGGGGGATGGGGCTAACTGTTACAATGGTAGCATGAGCATGGTTTTGCTCTGTGATCTTGCCATTAGTAAACAATCCTTCCTATTGACTGATTGCAGTAATTAATTAAAATTAAATTCAGTAACTTAATTAATGTAGATTGGGCCCTCCATACTACTAATCTTTTCTCCAATAGGTAGGCTAGTAATTAGAGCAGAACCTAATACATGTTGTGATTTGATTTCATGTACAATAACTTGCTGTGTACACCATGGACCATATGAGCAATTCATATCGTCAGCTGTCAGGCGAGAAGTGGCAGTCACATGCGCTGAACGAAATTCAGGACTGCTGAGATAAAAATGGCGTTGCTGCGTTGCCAGATTGACGAGTCGACCGGCCGAATGAATTTCACACGTGGTGAGTTTTGATTTGCTGTTTGTATGGTTTTGGGGTGGTTGTAAATTCATTCTGTTCTTGTAGGAACTAGTCCAGCTCAATTTTACTGCACCTGTGTTAAATCTACACCTCGGGAAGTGTTGTTTTGACTAAATTGTGTCACGTGTTTGGAAAGAATAAAGTTTTGTCTGATTGGAAGTAGTTTTGGTAAAATTTAAATTAGTGACGTTTTAAATTCTCTTGAAAATAGGCTGAAATTGAAAAACTTGTATTTCCAGTAAGAATAACTTAGTGTCTGTTTTGATGTGCGTTTAGTACACGCCTGTTGAATCACGTAGTGATTTTGAACCATCATGGCGGCGACTGTGACCAAGTTATTATTTTATACAACTGATGTCAGTGAAAATGTGAATTGCGTGTGTGGATTTATCATCAGCAGGTTCCTTGGGGTAAATCTGTAATTATTCTTAATAATTGTTAGTGATGTAGGGCTGAAATTCTGCGATTCGCTGTGCATAATACGTGTGAGGTATAATTGGTAGTGATCAGCTGTTCATTAGGCCAAATATTTCAAGTTTTGTTGTCATTTCTTTAGCTGGGGGTTAATTATTTCGCTGTTGGTAGTTCTGTCAAATTAAATTGGACCGTGAGAGTATTAAAATTTGGTATTGTCAACTTATTCTGCGTTAAATTAATTCTGGAAAATGGTCGAATTGCTGTCTATATGTACGTTCGGTAATTGTGTTTTGAATGATGTTAAATGTCGAATTGCGTGTGTGCTAATTCAGTATAAATGAATCAGGTGAGTGTTTATGTATGTATGATTTATGTTTAAGTTTGCTTAGTAATTGGGGGGAGAGTAAATAGTCTTGTTGTGACATGGGGATTTTAAGGTTAGATTGTCATCTAAATTGGTCAAGTATTAAATGGCTTTAATATTCAGTATATTAGTGTGTGTTCGTTGAGTGACTTACTAAGTGGGATGTTTCTGGGAGGCAGTCACCTTCACGTCGCATCTCATTTAGGGTGTAAATAAATATTTTCCCCCGATTCGTGTCTTTCGTTTTAGGACGTTTTCCTACGATGTAAGGAGAACTGTGATTTCAGGGCTACAACTTTGGGTTGTTTTATCAGGTCCTTACGTGAGTTGATACTCCGTTGGCGTTATAGTGTCTTGACGATCCGAATACTAACATACTGATGTAAATGGGGAATTTTAGAATTGGTCAGGGAAGGGATCATGTATGTCTGGTGGAGGTATGAATGTATTTCTGTGGTTGATTGTGTTCAGGGTGAAAGAGTATGTGTGATGCGATTTTTATTGCTGCCCTGACTAGGAATCGAACTGGTGTTCTTTGGTGGTCAAAATTGTATTTATTTTCTTTGGTAATCCTTCAGTTTTTTTTAATCCTGCTGATTGAATGAAAGTCATGTGTGAATGAATTGATGTAGGTTTGCAATTTGAATTTGGGTGGGAGTAATTGAGGCCTAATTGCCAGTAACGTAAGATGGATTATTATTAATTTTATATTAGTTGTATTAGTTGCATTTTGAAAATGGACCTATTATGCAGATGTGCTTCGTATGGGGATCTACTGTCAGGAGTCCATTTAATTTGGGGTGTGAGTGCCATTTTGATTGGGCCCGGGCAGGGTGTATATAGTATTTGCCCAAGTCGAGTGACTATAGGAATGGGACTTCGTTATCTCGGTGAAAGGCAAAATTTTTTTTTGGGGGTAGTTGAGGCCGCTCAGTCAGTGGGGAGTCGGGGTTAAAAGACCTCTACGGAGGCCCTCTTGGTAAGAGTCCGCAATACCATTAGTTTAGGTTCATGATATCTGTACGACTGCTAATTTGCATAATTGAAAGTAACGGGTTATTGTAGTGGGTGGTAAAATCTTATAATGAGATGTTTGAGAAGGATGTGTGATGGATGATGGATGAATGTTAGGAACTGGAGTCCTGTGTTCGAGTTCCAGTGATGAAGTTGCTAGCTCTGGAAATACTTGTTGATTTTGGGTATATAAAAAAAAAAAAATTGGTAGTTCGGTTGGTGAAAGTTTTCCTTTAGGGAGATATCCTGCGGTGGCATGCTGAGCTGTCGTTGTATGTCAGCTGCTGTGTTCACTAGTCTGATTTTGAGATTTTTTTTTGAGGTTGCAGTGTTTGGTTTGCGATGGCATTGAAATAGTCTGGTTCGTTAGTTATTCATAACTTGCAGTTTCTTGCTGTTAGGCGGCTAGGTTATTTCTATTGTGGTCGCATTTCTGAAGGGTTGTAGGTTCGTGAGATTTCATGTAGACTCCCGTTAGCTTGGGTGTGTTCACTTCACAATCAGCTGTTGTAGGCGTTCATGCATATTTTGATTCTGGAGTTTTCACTTGAGGGTGCTTCAGTGCATTAGTTGGTTAGTTATTTATAACTTGCAGCCTTGATCTGTTAGACCGCTAGGGTCTCTGTTGTAGTCTCAACTCTGAAAAGTTCTGGGTTCGTTAAAATTTCGAGTAGCCCCGTCATCTTGGGTGTGTGCGAGTTCGGCTGTTGCCACCGGATGTTCTGATCGATTGTGAGCCTTAGTGACAGTTAGTGTCCTGGGTAGTTACTGGAGTAATCATGTTTGGTGGTAAAAATAATTTAAATTCTCTGAGTAATAGAGTGTTGATAGCTTGGCAGTTTTTTTTAGTGCGAGGTTCCAATGTGGTTAGGTGCGAGCTGGATTTATGGATTTATTTTGAAGATTTTAATTGCTTCGTGCCTTTTGAGATGTAACATCTGTCACTTCTGTGATTTGTAATTCTGAGTAAATTAGTTTTGATATTCTGGGAGAGATTTTATTGGCGTTAGCATTTGGTGAGATACAGACACGTGTTGTTAGTCAAGGAGGTTGTGAATTTTGAGATTTTAAGTAGCTTCGTGAAGTTAATGTTTTAAGAACGTTTTGATGACAGTGGTGAGTTGAAGCATCATGGGTTCGATTTGAGTGTGGTCATAAAGTGTCACCCGGTATTTGGATGGTGAATATTAATGGTAGGTGACACACGTTGTTAGTTGGAGACGTCTGTAGTCTGTGGTAACGCCACGTAGAGAAATTTTCGGGTTGTGATTGTCTGTGTTGTGTGATTGGAAGGTGAACCACGTGCACTTGGGTGTGTGTGACGCTTAGTGGGTGCCCTACCTTGTGTCGAATGTGTATTTATGTTTTGGTAATGTGTTGTACTGTCATCTTCTGAGGCGGCCATGCCTTTGTAGGGGAAGATGTTAATTACCCTCTGAGGGGTCGTGTGTTGACCGGAGGGGGAGCTCAGGTACCGAGCTGATTTTGTCGTGATGGCCAGGGTTTGGTGGCGCAAGAGTGATGTTCCTCCCGGTGTCATAAGGGAGAGGACCTGTCATGTGAAGGACAGGGCGGTGTTGGTTTGTGTAGTGTGTGAATGACAGTGCATACTGTTTTAATAATTCACGTCAGATTGTGAACTGCAGTCCTCGTGCTGTTTTCCTGGTTCGCAAGTTGTCCTATGGAATTTAGGGTTATTTATGTTTTGTGTTGTCGCCGGGAACAGAGCCCGTAGGCAGTTATGGAGTAGGAGACGTTGTATGTCACCGGGAACAGTGCCCGTTGGCAGTTATGGAGTGGGAGAAATATCGGGGTGACAGCCCGATGGAATTAAGGGCATTCTTATTATTATTAAAGTGTGAATGTGTGTGTGAATTATGTGGGTGACGTGGTTTTTTCCTTATTTTGTTTGTCTTGCTGCTAGTGTGCTTGCGTGATAGGATGTTGTGGTCTCTGTTCCTCCTGTCCTTGGAGGCCACTGAGGGCAGTGTGGGTCAGGAACATGTAAAATTGAGCAAGACATGTAATTTGTGTTTGTGTGCATATCAAAACGAGCTCTGTGTGATGCCTTCGGTGCGGTAGGAAATTTTGTAATGTATTAACTTGAGCGGTGCCACGGGCGGTATAGTAAATGTAGTTCTGATGGAATGCCCCGTGCGGCATGTTAATGTAATTGTCATTGTGAATTTTGAAAATAGTTGCGTGCTGTCCTGATTTCGTGAAGTCGCAGAAAAATGGTCCTTCGGTTTTGTTAAAGTAAATTCATTTTGAAACATTGTTTAAAATTTTGGGTGGGCAAGTTTGTAGGTGCCTTTGATTTGCATATTCTAAAGAAAAATTCTGGGTTCTGTACACCTTAGTTAAATTTTAGTTATTCTTGCTAAGTATTGTAGTGAACTTTCAATTAAGCTTGTTAACGTCAGTCATATCGTATAGTTGGTTGCCCCTTTCGTGTGTTTTGGGTACTTCGGTGGACCTTTAATTATGCCCTGAACACTATCTCCTTGCGTAGAACCTTGTTTGAAGCCTCAAGTATCCCTTGTGACATGAAGGACTCTTAAGTGAACTTCGATGGGACACTAATGCTTCGTGTAATGCTTTCTTTTATCCATCCTGGGATAACTTCGGCTGTTTGGGCTGGTTGACTGGCCTGGAACGATTGTTCCCTCTAAGGGAACTGTATTTGGACCATACGCTGCTGTTCTGATGTGTGTTTCAGTGGTCACTATGTGGGACGTGTACTACCAATCTGGGCCCAGTTTGGAGGTATCATCTAGGTCCCATGGCATCATTCTACCCGAGGAGATCTACTTCAAGGTCCGCTGGCGGAGATTGGAGTGGCCTCTTCAGCTGCCAAGAGACCAGCTGGACACCATCACCCTGTTCATCATCTCCCCATCGTCTTCCTTTGGAGGAGGAGGATGTACCAATTTTGCAAATCGGTACATGTTCATCTTATCTTCGAGACGCAGCTGGAGCTCCAGGTCTGGGCAGATTCTCATGAGAAAATACACCAGCCCCCTTCTGAGAATTCCATTCACCAAATTGGCACCTGGCTACTGCTGAAATGGGATCGCCTGGCCCTTCCTGCCAGGATTTGTGCCTTTGTGTGTGCTGTCACTTATTGGCTTATCGTGATAGACACTCGTCAAGAGAGAAAATCGAGCTTTGTGTCTGCAAACTTTGGAAAAGCGAACATTTATTGTCAGCTGCATTCGCCAAGCTCTTATTCTGAGAAAGATCTTACAAAGGACATTGTGTAACACCTCGACTCCTAGAAGGTTTCTACGCAGTAACCTGTATGGGCTGATATTCTATAGTACCCACTCAAGACCTTGAAGCCTGGCTTTGTTTTGGCCGGTTGTGCAACTAGTCGCAGTTGGTGCTACTGGAGGTTTGTGGTGGGGGGATACACTGATATACTAGGGTGGAATCTGTGACTCCAGGAACAGTGTGTGAGGAAGTTTGGTGACAGAAAGACTCTTGAGCACTTGCCTCCGGGGAAAACGTGCGTGCAGTTTTCCCCGGAGGGTTCGAAGATACCAGGTGGTACTATCATGATTTAATTACTAAGGGGCATAACCAAGGACGATCTATACAAACTTTGACTGCTAAATTTGGTAACGTCATTTTAAGGCCGGGTGTCGGCGGTCCGTAAGCTTAACTAGATGAAGTCTATTTTAGCACTTTAGTATGTAATCTTTTGGAGGGTCTAGTAATACCTTGGTGGTACCTTTATATGTAATTACTGCAGGGTGGATTATTATTATCCTATTTCCGGTTAGCTGGATGGGACCCTCGTGGTTTTAACTTTGGTCAGAAAGGCTGCTGAAGACGTTAAATCAAAAGCAGGCTTTCGGACCGCCTTAGTCGTATTAAACGGCTCTTAAATTACTTATGTAACCTTGTTTTGGAAGTGGCACAGAGTCTAACTTCATGTTATTATTCCATTAGTTTTGACGTCAGGGGAATCATTCCTGATAAATTCGTTTCTATCACAAATGTAGATGTGTCAAACCTTGCCAAACGGGCAAGTGTCTGGTTTGTTTAAATTAAGTCATTCATTTGTGTTTAATTAGATCATATTTGTCAGTTAGTTAATTAAGTGGTGGAAAGCCGTCTCTTGTAATTGTTTTATTTTACTGCTCAATACATGTTAGCTTATTTCGATTTGTCATGTTATTTATTGCGTGAAGTCACTAGGAAGATTATTCCCCTTTTCGTTCTTCATCTTTGGCAGGGTCAATTTAATACGGCCTGCTGGGGTACGCATCCAGCGTTCCACCCAACAAGCTGGTCTTGACATTGGTTTCGTCCCGCCTGTTCTCTCTTTTCTAAATCGATGAGGGTGTTCTCGAAAACCAAGCAAATCGGAACATTCGCTCCTGGGTTTTTGCTGTGAACTCAGCTGGCCTAGCGAGTAATTAAATTAGGCCTTTCTTGTGTTTTTATTATTAATTCTGGGTGTGGTAATGTCATGTGATCATTTATTTTGATATGCTAATATTATTATTATTATCATATCTTGGGCGATCAAACAGGGAAGGGGGGGATGGGGCTAACTGTTACAGATATCAATGAAGAACGCAGCAAACACGAAATAGTGAGCCTGGTCCAAAGTCAACATGACAGAAATATAGCTAGTGACAGTGAGGAAGAAGAACTTCGACAGGCAATGTGACTTATACTGAAGCTGCATCTGCTCTTGACATCGCATTGCATTTCGTAGAATAACACGCAGCACCCACGCCAAACGATGTCATGTAGGCCTACATGCGACTGTGGCGCGCAATTGTGTCCGCAGGAAAGGTTTCGTCACTTCGACAATTGAAGACAACTGATTTCCAGTGAAAGATTACGTGATATTTTGTGTGTTTCTGTTGTCATTTCATTGTTTTTGCAAAGTGATTAACGTAAGGAATTACAATAACCAACTTTTTCGTTTTTCAATCCTGGATGAGATACGTATGTATGTAGGCACATTAACACTATGTTATATAGGTATGCTATCTGTACTTCTTTGTTAATTTTTCAACTAAATATGCAAAATAAGTTTATAATGTAGAATGCATAATTGTTATATCACTAAATAAATGTTTCTCTTTTTTGAGTGTTTTTAATAACTTAAAATTGTCGAAAAAGCTCGTTCGGATTACCCGGGATTTCGGATTTCCGGGGTTCGGATTTGAGGGGTTTCACTGTATCTTTCTTTCTTTATCGTTTACCCTACAGGGTTGACTTTTCCCGCGGGCTAAGCGTGGGATCCCACCTCTACTGCCACTGAGGGCAGTGTCTTGGAGCATGAAACTCTGAGTGGGGAATACAACTGGGGAGTGTGACAAGCACGTCGCCCAGGTGACCTCACCTGCAAAACGAACAGGGGCCTGATGAAGGGATGGGAGGAGTGGGAGGGATAGACAAGGAAGAGGGAAGGAGGCGGCCGTGGCCTTACGGTAGGTATTATCCCGGCATTTGCCCGAAGATGAAGTGGGAAACCACGGAAAACCACTTCGAAAATGGCTGAGGTGGGAATCGAACCCCCTCTACTCATTTGGACCAGGTTGAGTAGACCCCGTTCCAGTCCTCATACCACTTTTCAAATTTCGTGGCAGCTAAGCACAACGGAGGCGACTCATACAATTTCTACCACATATTTATAGTGATATAACTAATAGAAATAAATAACCAATTCATTTCTTGGCCATTCATAACATTACCTCGTAACACTAAATTTCCAAGCGGCAGATGATCTCGTAGTTTCGCCCCTCAAAACAACAATAACTAACTAATTAAATATCCAACGTTTTCATTCAATTATTTGTCTACTCGCAAATACTACCAGTTATAACCTAACTATTTCAACGTATTTAGTTTCACATCCAAATCTCGTCTATTCCACGCTGTTTTTATCAAGACCTTTTCATGTTTTCCTTAACACATTTTGTAACAGATCTCTTTTTTTATTTTTATTTTTATTTGTGAGCTTTTAAAACAAGAATATTTTTAGAATCCTCTGTTATAGCATAATTTATAATACGTGTATGTTCTTTCCCTTTTACATGTCCTAAATTACACTGAGGAAGGTCAAATTGTGATTGAAACCGATACGGTTTTAATGTACAACATATATTAACTTATGGTTATATACATTTTATTATAATTACATCGTCAAAAAGGAATCGGCGGCTTCGGTGGCGTAGTTGGTAGCATGCTGAGCTTCTATGCCCAAGATAGCGGGTTCAAACCCGGCCGAAGCCGTCGGATTTTTTAAGGGCGTTAAAATCCCTCAGTATGCCTTCCTTCGGAGGGGAAGTAAAGCCGGCGGTCCCATGTCATAGATTTATGGCATGTTAAAGATCTTTCCACTAATTACACCTGTGTGAAACTAAATTGGATAGGTTAAGACTGTAAACAACGCTCTTAGGTTGCTACGTTCGTTGCCAAGAGCCGACTGCGGTGGCGTCTAGTAGCTAGTTCTGAACTAGGCCTAGTAGTCGTTGATGGTGGCGTTTGGCGGCAAAAGTAGGAACTATTTGAAAATTCAAAGTTGCAGTCCCTACTTGAATTTAAAAAAAAACAGATACACACACTAATACAGTCATCACAATTAACACCGGTTATCAGACAGATTCTACACACACCCAAAGTACACGGGGCTACATGACCGCGTTGTCGCAGCCCCTAAACTAAGACACCAACCACCACCACCAACCAAAAAGGAATCGGGCTATCATGGTAATTTTATGTCATTTTATATTATTATTATTATTATTATTAAAGAACAGCTATGGGCAAACATCAGATAATGCTACTGATCGCCAATGTTCTTGGAGGACGAGCCACTTGATGAAGAAGAAGAAGAAGAAAGAAAGAAAGAAAGAAAGCCTTTCAGTCGGTCAACACAAATTGTACCCAATTACACTAAGTAATGTTTTAAGTTACTGCAACAGATAGCGCTGATAGCACTTGAACGGAGCATTAATGACCAGTATTCAGAACAGCAAACAGAGTGCACCACAAGCGGCAGGATTAAACCTAGCAATTGCTCGGAACGCCAATCTGCTAGAGGAACGCAGCGGGACCGGACGACACAAGGATGAATCCTAAAACCGGAGAATTTGACATAATTCCATTACATTCAGTGCATCTGTGTATTTTTGTATTTATGTATTCGCCACACAATATATTAAAATGTAATTAGGTCATAGTTTAAATAGGCACGGTTGATTTAGAATAGGGGTTCTCAACCTGGTGGACGAGGGGCTTTATCAGCGGGGAGGGGTGAAGTGATTTCCGGATAAAATTTTCTTTTAACTCAAATATTACAATTTTGTACAATAAACATTTTTCCAATTTCTCCAAGTGATTGTCGCACCAAGTCAATCGTTCAAAAGCACTAGTAATTGCCAACTGTTGGCACAAACTTCTGCGGAGTCGCCAAGTTGAAGGTTAAATAAGAAATTTGCTGAGAGCAGATGCGTGAAGAAGACCACTCAACGCACGTTTAATTGCACATTTTGTGGACCTCCTTGCGTGAAAGTAAACTATGACCATACACGACATGTTTGAACTCATCAATGATGAAGTAGTTGCTTTCATTTTCCAGTATTATTGTTACAAACAAGTTTTTTTTCTCCTGAACAAAATATATTACATGAAAGAAAGGTTTTACACATACACATAACCTTTGACTACACACGCCTATTAATATATAAAATTACACGCGTGGTGAATATTGTACACCAGGAGAATAATGTCACGAAATCACTTAGCCTAAACATGTTATCTTATTAATCACATTAATATATCAACTGATCTACAAGAGGAATAGTTAAGGCTAACCATACTTGATTCTGTGTCGTCATCATTTTCATCTATAAATTCTTCTTCTGAAGTATCTGCGACTCCTCCAACTTCTTAATCTGATTCTTCTTGGATAGATTTCCTCTTCAGTAAATCACTTCGAATTTTTAGGTTGTATACAAGCCCTAAAGACACAGATACGGAGATAGTTTCTAATTTTAATTTTAAATTATGTTTTAAAAAATGAGACCGAGTTAAATAACTGAATCAACACTTTGTTCAATGTCTATTCCTGTGAATCCGACAACAATGACACTGCTTTTAGTCGTTTACGAACATTTTAGACATAGGTTAGATGGCGCCTAAGAGCATGTAGATAGATTGCAAGCAAAAAACAAGATGTTCAGTAAAGAACATATAGCCTACTTTCTCCTAAATGCATGGGTATTGTTATAAATCTTTGTTCTTTTCAAGGAGTATGATTGAATGTTGGTTGTAGTAGCTTGTTGAAATACAACGTGCTATAGGGATATTAAACATGAATATGAGGTGTCCTTTGCTAGTGCTACCTCTGTACCAAATTTCGTTCAATTCGGTTTCACCGTGTTTGTATTGATAGGGGGAATCGATTTGCACACATACTTGGCCACCATCTGCAAACTATTGGGCTGATGTTCCTGCAGTTTGGTCAGAATATGTTTCCCACATAAAGATATGGTGTTGCAAAATTTGGTAGAGACTAGATTATTAGGTTGGCCGTAATTACATTTTAGCTTTTAACATTTGGGTGGCCGCGATTACGTTTCCGTCAAGATAGCGGTGATATAAAACATGACACTGAAGTGCCCTTTGCTAGTGCTACCTCTGTACCAAATTTCGTTCATTCGGTTCCACCGTGTTCGAATTAATAGGGGAATCAATGTTGACATAAAGATGGCCGCCATCCGCAAACTATTAGGCTAATGACCTATTAGATTGGTCAAAGGATGCTCCCTCCATAAAGGTATGTTGTTGCAAAGTTTGGTAGAGATCGGATGGTTATGTTAGTCGTAATTTGATTCAAGCTTTAAACATTTGGGTGGCCACCATTACGTTTCTGTCAATATGGCGGCGATATTAATCATGACACTGAGATGCTCATTGCTAGTGCTATCTCTGTACCAAATTTCGTTTCACCGTGTTTGAATTAATAGGGGGAATCGATTCTGACACAAAGATGGCCGCCATCCGCAAACTATTAGGCGAATGACCTATTAGATTTGTCAAAGGATGCTCCCTCCATAAAGGTATGTAGTTGCAAAATTTGGTAGAGATCGGAAGATTAGGTTAATTGTAATTTGATGTAATTTGATTTAAGCTTTGAACATTCATGTGGCCGCCATTACGTTTCAGTCAAGATGGCGGCGATATAAAACATGACACTGAGGTGCCCTTTGCTAGTGCTACCTCTGTACCAAATTTCGTTCCATTCGGTTCCACCGTGTTCGAATTAATAGGGGGAATCAATTTTGACATAAAGATGGCCGCCATCCGCAAACTATTAGGCTTATAACCTATTAGATTGGTCAAAGGATGCTCCCTCCATAAAGGTATGTAGCTGCAAAATTTGGTAGAGATCGGATGATTAGGTTAATCGTAATTTGATTTAAGCTTTGAACATTCGTGTGGCCGCCATTACGTTTCAAACAAGATGGCGGCGATATATAACATGACGCTGAGGTGCCCTTTGCTAGTGCTACCTCTGTACCAAATTTCGTTCCATTCGGTTCCACCGTGTTCGAATTAATAGGGGGAATCAATTTTGACACAAAGATGGCCGCCATCCGCAAACTATTAGGCTAATAACCTATTAGATTGGTCAAAGGATGCTCCCTCCATAAAGGTATGTTGTTGCAAAGTTTGGTAGAGATCGGATGGTTATGTTAGTCGTAATTTAACTAAAGCTTTGAACATTTGTGTGGCCGCCATTACGTTTCTGTCAATATGGTGGCGATATAAAACATGACACTGAGATGCCCTTTGCTAGTGCTACTTCTGTACCAAATTTCGTTCCATTCGGTTTCACCGTGTTTGAATTAATAGGGGGAATTGATTTTCACACAAATATGGCCGCCATCCGCAAACTATTAGGCTAATGACCTATTCATTTGGTCAAAGGATGCTTCCTCTATAAGGGTAGGCCTATGTTGCTGCAAAATTTGGTAGAGATCGGATGATTAGGTTAATCGAAATTTGATTTAAGCTTTGAACATTTGTGTGGCCGCCATGACGTTTCCGTCAAGATGGCGGCGATATAAAACATGACACTGAGGTGCCCTTTGCTAGTGCTACCTCTGTACCAAATTTCGTTCCATTCGGTTTTTACCGTGTTCGAATTAATAGGGGGAATCGATTTTCACACAAAGATGGCCGCCATCCGCAAACTATTACGCTGATGACCTATTAGATTGGTCAAAGGATGCTCCCTCCATAAAGGTATGTAGTTGCAAAATTTGGTAGAGATCGGAAGATTAGGTTAATCGTAATTCGATTTTAGCTTTGAACATTCGTGTGGCCGCCATTACGTTTCAGTCAAGATGGCGGCGATATAAAACATGACACTGAGGTGCCCTTTGCTAGTGCTACCTCTGTGCCAAATTTCGTTCCATTCGGTTCCACCGTGTTCGAATAAATAGGGGGAAACAATTTTGACATAATGATGGCCGCCATCCGCAAACTATTAGGCTAATAACCTACTAGATTGGTCAAAGGATGCTCCCTCCATAGAGGTATGTTGTTGCAAAGTTTGGTAGAGATCGGATGGTTATGTTAGTCGTAATTTAACTTAAGCTTTGAACATTTGTGTGGCCGCCATTACGTTTCTGTCAATATGGCGGCGATATAAAACATGACACTGAGATGCCTTTTGCTAGTGCTACCTCTGTACCAAATTTCGTTCCATTCGGTTTCACTGTGTTTGAATTAATAGGGGGAATTGATTTTCACACAAAGATGGCCGCCATCCGCAAACTATTAGGCTAATGACCTATTCATTTGGTCAAAGGATATGCTGGGTATATATAAGGGTATGCTGTTGCAAAATTTGGTAGAGATCGGATGATTAGGTTAATCATAATTTGATTTAAGCTTTGAACATTTGTGTGGCCGCCATTACGTTTCCGTCAAGATGGCGGCGATATAAAACATGACAATGAGGTGCCTTTTGTTAGTACTACCTCTGTACTAAATTTCATTCCATTCGGTTGCACCGTGTTCGAATTAATAGGGGGAATCGATTTTCACACAAAGATGGCCGCCATCCGCAAACTATTACGCTGATGACCTATTGGTTTGGTCAAAGGATGCTCCTCCCATAAAGGTATGTTGTTGCAAAATTTGGTAGAGATCGGATGATTAGGTTAGTCGTAATTTGATTTAAGCTTTGAACATTTGTGTGGCCGCCATTACGTTTCCGTCAAGATGGCGGCGATATAAAACATGACACTGAGGTGTCCTTTGCTAGTGCTACCTTTGTACCAAATTTCGTTCAATTCGCATTCACCGTGTTCGAATTGATAGGGGGGGACAGACAATCAGAGTACACACTCACACACACACAGACACACACACACACACAGACTCACACACACACACACACACACAGAGACTCACACACACACATACACACAGACAGACACACTTTTTTCGCCCTGTGTTGATCTCATAAGTCTACTTTAATTTTTTGCAAAAATCGAAAGTAGGCTAAAAATTACCATCCTTACTACGGGTGGTATACTTAATACACGAGCGTGTATACTTAAAGCAGTGGTTTTTAATCGGTGGTCCGCGAGTGCCTCGGAAGTGGTCCGCGGGAGAAAAGGGTCCACCAGCACGTATTTGAAAGTGGCCAATAAATGGGGATTTCGAAAGCGATGTGCGTGGAACGAGAATCGTCTGAATGTATTCGCGGCAATGACTATCAGGTATTGAAATATCTTTAAAATGAGTGATATTGAGGAAGTGTTACAACTGATAAGGTGTATGGGGGAAGGGGTGGAGAGGGGCGTGAGGATGAGGGGTGGTCCGTACATGATTCAATTTCACGCTGAGTGGTCCGTAGACTTCTACGGGTTCAGAACCACTGACCTAAGGGATAAACAGTACTAACAACAATCGCACGGTTTAGAAGTTATTTATTTATTTATTTATTTATTTACTTATTTATTTATTTATTTATTTATTTATTTATTTATTTATTTAGCGTATGGCTTTTAGTGCCGGGAGTGTCCGAGGATATGTTCGGCTCGCCCGAGTCTGTTGCTGCTTCCAGCGGACACCCTTACGGTGAGCTACAAGTTTCGTTATATTGCAAGTAGTTCCAACTTTCGCTACCAGATATCAATGATACCTAGTAGTGAACGTTGGAACTTTGAGAGAACGTTCCGACGAAATCTAACCTAACAATTTAGCTTTACACAAGTTTAGTCTGTGGAAGGATCTTTTACATGGCATAAATCTATGACATGGGACCGCCGGTGTTACTTCCCCTGCGAAGGAAGGCATACTGAAGGATTTTTAACGCTCTTAAAAAATCTGACTTCGGCCGGGTTTGAACCCGCGATCTTGGGCGCAGCAGTTCAGCATGCTACCAATAATTACGCCATCGAAGCCGCTTACTTTAGAAATGTAAATGACTAACGGAATAAAATACAGTGAGTCTCTCTCACAAGTTGGCCGGCCGGCGTGCCCAGCTTATCTGCCTCCCATTGACTGATCACTGCCCGCTCGGCATAGCATAGAACGTCATTCATTTATCTGAGCATGACATGAGATAACAATTAAAATTAAGAAAATAATAATTAATAAAATAAGCTGCTACTACCTCATGACAGGAGGTGTTGGAAATGTTCTCCTCCTACATCCACACATTTCCGGCATCGTCTTAGGAAACTCCTTTTCACACGCATAAGTTCGTCTTTCGTAATTGAGGCTATTTCTCTAATGGTTAAATAATCCAACTCATTACAAAGTTTAATTAAAAACTTCTGTGTTTGATAATTATAAATACTGTTCTGCACTTTATTCAAATCCTTTTCAATGTGTCTAACAGCTTACCCCAATCAACGTTATCAAAAGCCCCCTCTAAGTCTACAAATGCCATGAATGTTCTTTTATCTTATTCTACCTTCCGAATTAATGAAATTTAAATATAGTGTCCCCTTAATGATCACCTTCGCGGTAAAATTCCGGCACTCTGGCGTCTCGAACATTACTTTGAAGTACATTAGGTGGAGACTATATCGAGAAGTATCATGTTACTGTTTTATAAAGCAGGGGCGTGGTACCGCAGCGGTAAAGTTATTCTTCTCTCAACAAGGTTCAATTTTCGAAGTTAAATGACAGGTCCTGTGATTCATATTCCACGTAAAAAGGAGGTCATGTGGCTCAAGATTAACGGGCACGTAATAGTATATTATGCAACGAGCCTATAAATGCAATAATTAAGACATTAGTATGTTTATAAAACGAGCGTAGCGAGCAACTCGCCATTATAGGCGAGTTGCATAAGACTGTTTACGTTCGACGATAATTATAACTAGTTTATGTTTGAACATAAATGTTCATAAATATCTGTCGAGATTTCACCAGTTTTATGTACTGAACAGAGCGCATGGGACGCAGAGAATACCTTGTATTTGACCATGGTCTCCTGGAATACCTCACTCTAACACTCGCCACGCAGTGAAAATTAAAATAGGGGGCCATGGAAGTGAGCGCAGGTGCGATGCTATCTTCGCCTAATTGGTCACACAACTGTTTCTTGAGATCTGATTGGTGGGAGAAACTATATCATAATTAAAATGAGCCTCATTATAGTACAGTTTTCTGACTTATAATATTTACATTTCGCCAGGGTCGAACATAAAACTACAAACCTCCGTTCAATCCTGTTTAATAGAGCAATAAACATCTCCGAACCCTTCGTGTTTGGTGATTTACAGCTGGGAGAAGGAACTTGTGTGACGTCCAGTTTCACGCAGTTCTCCCGTATTTTGTTTCACCAGTGTTCTGTTAAAAGTCTCGTTTGCTGCTTCATTTGTTAACCGTCCCGGGGAGCGAGTATTTGCTCTCCTCGGACCCACCGACTGCTGGTATCAATAACTGTCCACCAACACTCCGGACAACATTCATTTGTCGGGAACATTATTCTTAAGACCAGTCTTTCTCTAAGCTGAGCCTTTCCTCGGAACATCAAGGGAATTGCATTTCCTCTTTAATCAGTTTAAGGTCAGCATGCCGTAGACACGTCATGCGTCAGTGCGCTCAACGAGTTGGACTCATAGTCCTAACAACAACTTCGTGCATTTATTTATTTATTTATTTATTTATTTATTTATCGTATGGCTTTTATTGCCGGGGGTGTCCGAGGACATGTTCGGCTCGCCAGAGGCTGTAGCTGCTTCAAACGGACACCACTAGGGTGAGCTACCAGTTAGTTCAATTTTAAGTAGTTCCAACTTTCGCTACCAGATATCAATGATACCTAGTGGTGAACGTTGGAACTTAGATAGAGCGTTACTACGAAATCTAACCTAGAAATTTAGCTCCACACAAATTTAAACTGTGGAAGGATCTTTTACATGCCATAAATCTATGACATGGGACCGCCGACTTTACTTCCCCTCCTAAGAAGGCATACGGAAGGATTTTAACGCTCTTAAAAATCCGACGACTTTGGCCCGGTTTGAACCCGCTATCTTGGGCACAGCAGTTCAGCATGCTACCAACTACGCCACCGAAGCCGCAACTTGGTACAGATGACGGTGAATTGTGAAGGGCTAAGCTGATAAGCCGGCGTAGTGTTAATAGCGATGGATCGATTTATTGTGTCGTTAATACGTGTAAATGTAATTGGTATTCTGCTCGAAGGCAGGTTCAAGCCTCCAAAAAGGCTATCCTCAGCCGGAGTTTACGTGCGGTAGGGTGGCCAGGGTCATTCCGCTCCTCCTTATGTTTTGCCAACAGCGCGCAGTACCTAGAACCGGCATGCCATCCAAGTTCGGACCACGCCCAATGCTGCTTAACTGTGGAGTTCTCATGGAATCCGGTGTTTCAAAACGGCTAGGTCGTTGGCTTAATACGTGTATAAGTGATTATTTACGTTTCTCAAACTATTCATTTTAGTTGGTTGGTTGGTTGGTTCCTCAGTTTAGGGGCTGCAACAACGCGGTCATGTAGCCCCGTGTACTATGGGTGTGTGCAGAATTTGTCTGATAACCGGTGTTAATTGTGATGGCTGTATTAGTGTGTGTATCTGGTTTTTCTTTTAAATTTAAGTACAGACTGCAACTTAGAATTTTTCAAATAGTTCCCACTTTTGCCGCCAAATGCCACCGTCAACGACTACTGGGCCTAGTTCAGAACTTAGCTACTAGACGCCACCGCAATCGGCTCTTTGCAACGAACGTAGAAACCTAAGAGCGTTGTTTACATTCTTAACCTATCCAATTTAGCTTCACACAGGTGTAATAAGTGGAAGGTTCTTTAACATGCCATAAATCTATGATATGGGACCGCCGGCTTTACTTCCCCTCCGAAGGAAGGCATACTGAGGGGTTTTAACGCTCTTAACCCGCTATCTTGGGCATAAAAGCTCAGCATGCTACCGACTAAGCCTCTGAAGCCGCCCTATTCATTTTAGCTATGCTATTAGAATTCATCAGTCAATACAATATTAGAATTAAGAAGACAGTGTCTAATTAATGTATGATTTGACCCGCGGACCGTAAACATTGGTGTCAAATTATTCTTTGCTATGATGTTGTCTATGTTATTTAAACTGCCTCGTCAAACACTAAAGAATGTGGTTTAATCACTGCTTATACGTACATGATTCGGTGTTCAATGACACCCTCGTCAGCGTAGATTGAATGAAAATATTCTTAAAATTCAGTTATCAAAGATAGAAGAAAAATGGATATCCTTACAAAACACTCTTAGAAATTTAAATAAAAAGAAAGCTCACAAAACGAATTAGAAAACATATGAATAAATAAGAATAGAATGGATATAAATGTACCTTAAAAGACTGCTTGTTAATAAATATGGTTCGATTATAGTGAAACGAAAGAGCCTCCGTGGCTTAGGCGGCAGCACGCCGGCCTCTCCCCACTGGGTCCGTGGTTCAAATCCCGGTCACTTCATGTGAGATTTGTGCTGGACAAAGCGGAGGCAGACACGTTTTTCTCCGGGTACTCCGGTTTTCCCTGTCACAAATTTCATTCCAGCAACACTCTCCACTATCATTTCATTTCATCTGTCATTCATTTAATCATTGCCCCAGGAGAGTGCGACAGGCTTTGGCAGCCGGGACAGATCATATCCTCGCCGCTAGATGGGGGCGTCATTCATTCCATTCCCTGACCCGGTCGGTAGACTGGAAGCAGGCTGTGGATTTTTTTAGTGAAACGGACGTCAAATTTGTCTTTAAACTAGCAGTTCCAGCTCATGTTGTTTGGGTTATTATAAGTGAAGAGATCCTAATATTTGTATCACTGAGTAGCATTCTTGGCTGTCACAGCGGAGGCCCGGGTTTGATTACTACCTAAGCCATCCTGGAAGTGGTTTTCCGTGATTTGCCCACTTCTACTTCAGGCAAATGCTGGGATAGTACCTCAGTTAAGGCCACGGCCGCTTCCTTCCCAAATCCTACCTCGATTACAAATACACACACTAGTACAGACATTACAGTGACACAGGCAGCTTCTACACACACCCAAGTACACGGTACTTCATGACCGCGATGTCGCAAAGCCCCTAAAGAATCAACAACAACTATTTTTCTCGCTTCATCATGTTGGGTGATGTTGAATCTACTTTGTTTTCTGAAAGAGCATCAGAGGTAAACATTCGGACAATCGAGAAAAACTTATTCATTCACAAATAATTTCTGCACGTTTGATCATACACTCATTGCAAGAATGGTGAAAACGAGACTCCTGGCACTACAGCCCATGAAGGGGCGAGGCCTATCCAGCGACCGCTGCCCAGCCATTTGGCCTGCAGAATATGGTGTGACGCGCGGTCAGCGCTTGGGTCCCTTAGGACGTTAATCTTGGTCTTCGTGACCGGGGTGCTGTCTCACTGTCAAACAGCTAGTCAATTGTCTTCACGAGGCTGAGTGCACCCCGTTCCAAACCTCATGTCAGTTTCTAAAATCCCTCATGGAGCCTGGGAAGGAACTCGGGGCCTTAGAGTGCGAGTTAGGCACAACAATGGTGCTATGCCCTTTAAAAAGTGTCTTTAAGAGCTTTTTTTAATTTTGTTTTAGCGTTTGGCATTTGGTGCCGGGAGTGTCTGTAGGTCATGTTCGGTTCTCCAGAGTTTGCAGCTGCTTCTATGCTGACCCCCATAGGGTGAGCTACAAGTACCGTTGCGTGTGGAGTGGTGTCTTGGGAGGAAAGTGTGAATGTAAGGACGAGGAATTGGAAGGTAGCGGCTGTGGCCTATAGTTCGGAACCAACCCGTGCATTTGCCTGGAAGGAAGATGGGAAACCTCAGAATACCATCTTCAAGGTTGCCGGCGGAGGTATTCGAACCTCCTCGCCTCCCGGATGTGAGCGACTGCCTGAAGCCACGCCGTAACGACCACGGCTAACGGCGCTCTATTTTACAATACGATAATTTCAAATTATCAATACCAGAAGATTACAACATTTGAGATTTATCAAACTATGCTTGGCTCACAAGTTAAGGCAGAGATCAACTCTTTAAAACAATCGATATTGCTACTTTTCAGTCGGTCAACCCAATGTGAGGCCAATGCGACATGCGATAAAGCAGCCTGAAAAAAATTACATGTTGGTTATGGATTACGGAAAGGTTCGGATGACATGTTTCGCTTGTCAAGTGAACATCATCAGATCCAAAATATACAAGACAAAATAACACAGTATTTAAACGACCTTGCTGTATGGAAGTGAGACCTGGGTAGATTCAGGGTATCGGATACATAAACCATAGGTAACTGGCATGAGAGTAGCACAAATGATTGCTGGGGAAAATATAAGTTGTGTTCAAAAAGTAACGAGCCGGAGGCTGGAATGCGCAAACCGGTGACGACATTGGCTAATCGTGGCGTGTGTAACGAGGTGTGGGTCCGACCAGAGAGTGGAAGGTCACAGCCCGTCACTAGAGGACACGCGTGCACGTCACGTGACGATACAAAGTAAGTTGCAGCATGCATCAATCGTCCAACCAAGACCAAGACAGCAGGCCATTCGACATGCTTCCTGGTGTGGTTGAAGACTGTGGAGCACACTTTCCGCAAGTGCAGTCGTTCCTTCATGATGGTGTGCACACTTCCGACGCTCAATCCGACCACGGCGGCTATGGCGTTCACTGTCTCTTGGCGGTCCTGGGTAATGAGTGCATCAACCAGCTAGACGTTGCCATCGGTAATGCAGGGGGGTGCCCCAGACCGGGCATCATCCGCCAACGACACCCGTCCTTCCCTGAAGCGCTTGTGCCACGCCTTGACCCTTGCAAGGGACATGCAGTGTTCGCCGTACACTTGTGACATTCGGCGATGAATGTCCGTTCCCCCTACTCCTTTCGCTGTCAGAAACCGAACAACACCTCTTTGCTCTTCGTTTGACGCCTCCATGTCACAGTTTGCAATGCGACTGGCAGCGTTGGACGATTGATGCATGCTGCAACTCGCTTTGTATCGTCACGTGACGTGCACGCGTGCCCTCTAGCGACGGACTGTGACCTTCCATGCTCTGGTCGGAACCACACCTCGTTACACACGCCACGATTAGCCGATATCGTCACCGGTTTGCGCATTACAGCCTCCGGCTCGTTACTTTTTGAACGCACCTTATAGATGGGAGCAATGGCAGGAAGGTACTCGTAAGGAGAGATACAATATAAGTTGACATTAACACTCTAGATGAAACCGTTCGTGTAAGCCGACTTAGATGGTGGGGTCTTGTGAAGAGAATAGGGGAGAAGAGATTACCTTAGAGGTTAATGAGTTCGTCTGTAGAGGGTAAAGAAGCAGAGGTAGACCGAGGAGGTGATGGTTCGATTCAGTGTTGAAAGATTTAAGAGTGAGATGTGTAGAGGCAGAGGAGGCCGCTATGCTAACTACTAATAGGGCATCATGGAGGAGAATTGTTAAAAAACGGAGGCTTGCAGACTACAGTAGACTGGAGGCTGAAAGGAAAAACACTCTCAAATGTATGTATGAAATGTGATGACAGAATCAAACAAATTGGGGATTAATGGACAGTGTCACAGCCTCGTCTTCTCTTCCAACTCCGACTGTATTAGGGTATCCGAGGCCTAGAAAGTCTTTCATTTTCCCGCCTTGTCTCACGTGCGTCGTCTTTCGAACCACGGTAGCACAATAACATAGAAAGCAAACACATTTGCCATTGAAAACAAATGTTTTTAAATATCCGTATTGATGTTAGAATTAAACGTTTAAATTATACGCCAAATCAATACATAAACAAATATATATTTTATATATTAGTACATGTTTCGACCCACAATGGGGTCATCCTCAGCCTAAAAAGAAAACACCATTTTAGTTTTTAATTCTTAATTGATTTTCTTTTTAGGCTGAGGATGACCCCATTGTGGGTCGAAACATGTACTAATATATAAAATATATATTTGTTTATGTATTGATTTGGCGTATAATTTAAACGTTTAATTAAAACAATAACTTGCCAAGATATTTCAGTTTTAGTAATAGGTGAAATGTATTCCCAATATTATTTTAGCCTAATATATATGATTCTTAGGGTTCCCTTGAAGAAATGTATCTTTTGATTAGTTTAAGAGAAGACGCCATTGTCCGAACTACGGACAACAAGACATGAATAACACTTCAACATAATCAATTCAGTATCTTACAAGGTCGTCTGCAAATTGCACATACATATGTTTCAAAATATTCAGTGAACACCTTTCTGGTCTGTAATGCTCACCAGGAGCTCAAGAGATCGTGGGACGACGTGGCTTGGCGATCTCTCGACCCCAGCTGAATCCGGCATTGCTTTCACTTACTTGTGCCGGCATCCTCTCTGTTATATTTCCTGTCGGCCTCCCTTGGGCAACTCTTGTTCTCTTCTAACTCCGACTGTATTAGGGTATCCGAGGCCTAGAAAGTCTTTCGTTTTCCCGCCTTGTCTCATCTTTTCTCATATCCTCATTCTTCGAAAGGTCAGATCTCTTGTTTCTTCTCGATATCTCCTCCTTCTGTTCAAGGCCCTAAAGGTGACATGGTGTCTGTAGCCCCACAACTTATGGTGCACTGTGGATAGTGCTACACCCTCAAGGGCACGGCTGGGTCCAGATTTTTCTCTTTATCTACTAATTTTGGGTGGGTCCTCTCCTCTTTCACTTTCCTATGTGCCTTTCATGGCTATACTTCATTCAAAGTCCCTCAGTCCTCAAGATTCGATTCCACATCTGCTTTTCTCCTTTATCCTAAATATTTTGTTCTATTCTAGTAGCCTAGGGACAATAAGTTGGTATGTCAGTAGTAAGCTTTAGTAGCAGGTTTCATGCCACCCTCCTTCATTTCAACGATCACCCGAACCATTAGGGACTGATAATCTAGTTGTTAGGCCCATGAAAAATGAAAATCCACAGCCTGCTTCCAGTCTCCGACCGGGTCAGGAATGGAATGAATGAAGCCCCCATCTAGCGGCGAGGATATGGACTGTGCCGGCTGCCGAAGCCTGACGCACTCCTCTGGGGCAATGATTAAATGAATGACAGATGAAATGAAATGATAGTGGAGAGTGTTGCTGGAATGAAATTTTGACAGGGAAACCCGGAGTACCCGGAGAAAAACCTGTCTGCCTCCGTTTTGTCCAGTACAGATCTCACATGGAGTGACCGGGATTTGAACCACGGACCCAGCGGTGAGAGGCCGGAGTGCTGCCACCTAAGCCACGGAGGCTTTGTTAGGCCCATAATAATTTTAATTATAATCAACATAAATTTAATACACTACGTTCATAAACAATGCCACCTTCCGTGTATGAATGAAGCCGCCTCCTCATGCGAAAGTAGCAACCTCTTGACGATGTCCGGAGATGGTCTCATATCAGGTGCATAGCGCAGTAAGCAGTCCCACCAGGTTATGAGACATCAGCCATGGAAGTGCTTCAACACGGACGGAATATTGCTCGTCATTCTGCTGCAGGATATACGATGATATACTGGGGATAGGCTAATTAAGCTCTAATTAAACTTCATTACAACTCGACAGTATTGAGAATCAAATTCACCGATTTGAGTGAAACTTCGCATATCTGTTGGCCAATTCTAAAGGAAAACAACTGTGATAGTATTTCATCCACACATTTTCTGAGCTGGTCCAGTTCTTCCGCTCTTTCCAGTGACTCTGGGGCGAACTCTCTCCTCTTTCTTGGAGTTAAATATGAGCGCGAGACATGGAAGAGTTCCTATCTTCGTTTGTTGTTGTTGCTGTTGCTTATTTAATGGAATGTGTGTGTGTCAGTTGTGGGATAATCTGTGTTATTGTGATGGATGTACTATGTGTATTTGTATATTGGGGATAGGATTGGGGAGGGCGTGGCCTTTAGTTAAGAGTAGAAGAGCAAAACTACGATGAACCACTACCAGGATGGCTGAGATGGGAATCGAGCCCGGTCCCGCGAGGCATCAGTCATGAACGCTAACCGCTACACCAGGAGTACTCAACCAGTTCCCTCTGAGAAGGCCCGCTGAGGAAGGTTGTCATTTCAGATTTGACGAATCTATGAATAATGCCTTTCTGTCAGTGAGCACGTACAAGAGAGACCAATACCTTGGGCGGGTTAAGTTAAAGTATTCTATACACATACTCAGGACTGGCTGATTGGCGCAGCAGTAACGTTATCGCCTGCTGTTCCAAAGGTTCTAAGGGCCATCATTTGCCGTTTGAGGGTGCGCAATTGCGAGGGAGCCGTGTCAGTATATTTACTGGCACGTCAAAGGTGCCCTTCGGGGCAACATTCTGACACCCCAGCGTCTCTAGAAGCCTCAGAAATTCATAGGAAGGTAAAACCAATTATTATTATATTATATTTGAAACTAGATGAACCCGGCATGCATTGCAACGCCAATGAAAGAAAGTGTTGGCGTTGTAATTGTGTTTCTTGAAGTGCTTTTGGATACACAATTCTTTTTTTCAATTTCCGCTAACTGCCTCCAAACTATCGTAAAAGGCATTAACTAATTTAGGAACATTCGTGGGAACGTCCACAACAACTCACCAAAATTTCATGGCAATCGGATGAATGGCATATGAATACATACGGAATTTCATTTATACGATCCGTGTGCTGTTACTCATTTGTTGAATCAACTCGTTCGCTACCTACTGTGAATTTTACTAAGTTAGAAACCTACACGTAAGCGCACACAACAACTCATCAAAGTTTCATCAAAATCGATGAATGGTATATGAACGCATACAGGATTTTGTTGAAACATTTCAAGCGTCGTCACTCATTTGTTGCATCTACTCGTGCGCTATATATTGTAAAATGGATTTTATGTTCGACTCTGACTATTATATGTCAGAAACCTGTATCATAATGATGGTCATTATAACACTATTTGTCATTATGAAACAGTTTCTCCCACCAATCAGAGCTCAAGAAACAGTTGCTTGACCAATCAGGTGAGGATAGCAACGCATCTGCGCTGAGTTCCAAGACCTTCTAATTTAAATTTCACTGCCTGCCTAGTTTCATAGTGGGGCAATCGAGGAGGCCATGGTCAAATACAAGGCATTCTGTGAGTCCCATGCGCTCTGTTCAGTACATAAAACTAGCGAAATCTCGACAGTTATTTTTGAATATTTATGTTCGAACATAAAATAGTTATAATAATTATCGTCGAACATAAACAGTCGTATGCAACTCGCCTATAATGGTAGGCTAATTAAGACATACTCGCATACGCTCGTTTTATAAACATACTCGTGTCTTAATTATTGCCATTATAGGCTCGTTGCATTAAGTCGAAACCCTTCCCTGGCGTGTACACAATAACTCATCAATGTTTCATCGCAATCGGATGAATGGCATATGAACGCATACGGGATTTTGTTTAAACAATTCGTTATGCGGTATCTCATTTGTTGAATCTACTCGTACGCTACCTATTGTAAAATAGATTTACTAAGCCTGAAACCTTCCCTGGAGTGTACTCACCGATCCACCAAAGGTTCACCGATTCGCTTGCCGTCGCTCATTTGCTGAATCTACTCTTGCGCTACCTATTCTAAAGTGCATGCACTAACCCAAAAACCCTTCCTGGAGTGTACACAGCAATTCCTCAAAGTTTCATCGCAATCGGATGAATGGTATATGAACACATGCGGGAATTCTTTGAAACGAATCGCACGCAATTTTGTTGAAGCTTTGATCGCAATCGGATGAATTGTGTATGAACGCAATGCCATCACTCATTTGTTTAAACTACTCGCGCGCTATCTATTGTAAATTAGATTATCTACGCCTACAAATATCCCGGGAGTGTGCAAAACAACTCATCTAAGTTTCATCGCAATCGATGGATGGTATATGAACGCATACATGATTTTGTTGAAACGCTTCACGCGTCGTCAGACATTTGTTGCATCTACTTGTGCGCAAAATATTTAAAAAATGGAGTTGCTAAGTCGAAAACCTTCCCTGGCGTGTACAAAATAACTCATCAAAGTTTCATCGCAATCTGATGAATGGCATATGAACGCTAAAGGGACTTTGTTGAAACGATTCGCGTGCCGTCGCTCATAAGAAGAATCTACTCATGCGCTACCTACTTTAAAATGCATGTACTAAGCCAGAAACCTTCCCTGGAGTGTACACAATATCTCACCCAAGTTTCATCGCTATCGGACGATGGTCTATGAACGCATACGGGACGTTGTTGAAACGCTTCGTGCGTCGTCACCCATTTGTTGAATCTACTCGTGCGCTACCTATTGTAAAATGGATTTACTAAGTCTGAAAACTTCCCTGGAGTGTACATAATATCTCAACCAAGTTTCATCGCTATCGGACGAATGGTATATGAAGGCATATGGGATTTTGTTGAAACACTTCGCGCGTTGTCGCTACATTTGTTGTATCTACTCGTGCCCTACCGATCGTAAAGTGGATTTACTAAGCCAGAAACCTTCCATCAAGTGTACCCAATATCTCACCCAAGTTTCATCGCTATCGGACGAATGTTATATGAACGCATACCGGTCTTTGTTGAAACGCTTCGCGCCTCTTTGCTCATTTGTTGAAGCTACTCGTGCGCTACCTATTGTAAAATGGATTTTCTAAGCCTGCAACCTTCCCTGGAGTGTACATAATATCTCATCCAAGTTTCATATCGGTATCGGACGATTAGTATATGAACGCATATGGGACTTTGTTGAAACGCTTCGCGCCTCTTTGCACATTTGTTGTATCTACTCGTGCCCTACCTATCGTATAGTGGATTAACTAAGCCAGAAACCGTCCATGAAGTGTACACAACATCACACCCAAGTTTCATCGCTATTGGACGAATGGTATATGAACACATACGAGACTTTGTTGAAACGCTTCGCACGTCGTCGCTCATTTGTTGAATCTACTCGTGTGCTACCTACTTTAAAATGCATGTACTAAGCCAGAAACCTTCCCTGGAGTGTACACAACATCTCACCCAAGTTTCATCGCTATCGGACGAATGGTATATGAACGCATACAGGTCTTTGTTGAAACGCTTCGTGCCTCTTTGCTCATTTGTTGAAACTACTCGTGCGCTACCTATTGTACAATTGATTTACTAAGCCTGAAACCTTCCCTGGAGTGTACATAATATCTCATCCAATTTTCATCGGTATTGGACGAATGGTATATGAACGCATATGGGACTTTGTTGAAACGAATCGCACGCAATTTTATTGAAGCTACTCGCGCGCCATGTAATGTAAATTGGATTTAGTATGCCTAGAAATTTCTCGGGAGTGTGCACTACAACTCACCAAAATTTGATCGCAATCGGATGAATTGTATATGAACGCATCGCCATAACTCTTTTGTTTAAACCACTCACGCGCTATCTATTATGAAATGGATTAACTATGGCTATAAACACCCCGGAAGTGTTTACAACAACTCACCAAAATTTGATCGCAATCGGATGAATGATTTTTGAACGCATAAAAGACGAACAGACAGACATTCCTTTTAATATATAAGAAGAAGATAAGATATAATTGAATCGGTCGGAGATGAAAAGCGTTGTCAGTTTTCACTACTTTTCAGGAGACAGATAGGGGAAGTCCGTGTAATTTGGACCGGCGTGTACAGTAATTTGGACTGATGTTACTTTTGGTATTTGCAAGTTTGGCCACCCCCTTTCACAGACTAGGTCAGCAAGAGAGTTGAGAGTTCCTTTCGCCCTGCAAGTTGTTCTAATCTTGGACTCAAGGTTGAGGGGGAATTAGGAAAATAAGCTTGTCACCACATTCCTTGTAAAATTATACGACCATGAGGAATTGTGCTGTGAAGTAATTATTTCAACAAAGAGTGTGTTTTGCTTTCAGAAGTACTGCTGAATCATCGTGGTAAGTTCTAACATACCTTCATTCACCAAATTTTAAATAATTTTCATATTATTTGAATTTTGCTTAAATATATGCATGCCGTGTAATTTGGACTGCCCGAGAGTGTGTAATTTGGTCCAGTTGAACAAATGTAATCATTACGTTTCTTCATAGTGACCATCTCGTGGTGTAGCGGCTAGTATTCTTGGCTGTCGCCCCGGAGGTCCGGGTTCGATTCCTGGCTCATCCAAGACATTTTAATTCTGGAGGGAGAACTGGTACGGGTTTCGATTCCCACTTAAGCTATCCTGAAAGTGGTATTCCGTGGTTTCCCAGTTCTACGCAATGCAAATGCCGTGATGGGTCCTTACTTAGAGCCACGGCCGCCTTCTTCCCAATCCTATCCCTAATTTACAAATTAATACACTTGTACAGACATCATAATAACACAGGTTATCACATACTCCACACTCACACAAGTACACGGGGTACATGACCACGATGTCGCAAAGTCCCTGAAATAATTAACAACTTTATTCATTGTTTTATTCTAATTCTGAAAGAAGTTGCTTGATAATCTGAAAGCGCTTTGTTGTTGTTGCTTATTTTAGTGGCTGAGACATCTTGGTCATATAGCCCCGTGTATTTGTGTGTGTGTGTAATGTGTGTTACCACTTGTGTTATTGTGATAGCTGTACAAGTGTGTGGGTATTTGTAGACTGGGGATCGGTTTGGTAAGGAGGCGGCCGAGGCCTTTAGTTAGGATCCATCCCAGCATTTTCCTGGAGTAGGCATGGGGAAACCACGGAAAACTACCTCCAGGATGGCTGAAGTAAGAATCGAACCTTCCTCTTCCCAGTTTTGCCTCACAAGCATGAGTGTACCCCGTTCCAGTGCTCAGACCAGAGCTAAAATTTCTTGACAGAGCCGGGAATCGAACCCGGACCTCCGGATCTACATGCCAAAAGTGACAATCAGAATTCGCATTATTGTATTTTATCGTTTAGTATTGCCTAATAAATAGCTTAAATAACTTGTATGTGTTTATATTTACCAGTCCAAATTACACATCGCCCTGGTCCAAGTTATACGCCACCAAATTACACGATATTACATTTTCATATAAACATAAATTTTAAGTTATACGCTGAGATAATATTAACATTTATTCTCACCAAATCATTTGATTCATTGTACTAATTATCGTCCATAAAATTTGAGAACGTTTAATTACGGTCAAAGAAGTTATTGATGTTTAAAGTTATGTGGTCCAAATGACATGGACTTCCCCTAAAACGTCATTGACAGAACTTAACAAACACACTATAATAGCCATCTATGAAGCAACTATTCAGGTTATATTTGTGTTAGCGGAATATCAAGTTAAATTTAATAAACATATTTTTCTAATCAATTTTGCAAACATGACTTGATGCCTTTCAGCTCCGTGGTCAGTTTAGTGCGGCATAAAGCTATCCTGAATGAATATTCACATCTTATATATTAAAATTGTTTTCAAAAATTTTCACCCTTTACTAAAACTGAAATATCTCGGGAAGTATTTGCGCTACGACGACGTTTGTTGTCTTAAAATGTAATGCCTGTCACGCACTCTCGATTGATACCCACCTTACTTGATTATATCATCAGTGTATTAAAATAATTGTGAATATTACTTCCTTCAAGGTCACACGAAAATAGAATCGAATGACTTGACGGACATATTGTCGCTCGGCGACAACGACAACGACTAACACTGTTACATGACATTCAACGCCGCCCCAATAATAAATCTAACTTTATATTAACAGAGATCAAATCTCCTTGGGAACTTAAAGCATTCATTTAAAAAATTTCTGTGCGGGTTGAATCTAACTTCTACCTGCTCCACTCAGGCCCTAATGTCGCATGTATCCATACATGATATCGTTAACTTCTACCTGTTCCACTAGGGCGCTAATGTCGCATGTATCCATACAATAAGTAGAACAGGATTCTGTGCACATAATTTAATTAAAACTTCCCAAAGAATGGATTACTTTGAGATTGAAATGCTCATGCACAATCATCAGCCATTTTGCTAATGACACTGTCATGTCAACATCTCTTTGAATGACAACAAATACTGTATACGAAAGACAACTAATTTCACGAAGATGCCGCTACAGTCGAATGTTGAAACCGCCATTTTGTATTGTGTATCCGATCTTTCAATTATATAGTCTTTGGTCTCACCAGCTGCAAACTGTCTTCTTTTCGTTTCATCATTCGTCCTTATAGGTTGTGTGCTCAATCAAAACAATGAATCATATTATGATGAATGAGAGGCGACACTCAATTACAAATGTTATGAAGATCAAAGGTGACGGTAATTGTCTGTTCAGGTTATTGGCATATTGTGATTACAACAATCAGAGTTTATTTACACAGATTAGAAAGCGAATTGTAAAACATGTTACCGACAATTGGAATAATTATTCGTTTATTGTTGGCAACAGCGATATGTACGAAACTGTTATCAATACGATGATTACAAAATGTATATGTCTATGAATGGTATTCATGGAGGTCATGTTGAGTTAGTTGCCGCTGCTCAAGTTTACAAAATGGATATTGACATAATCACTAATAATAAAACTCATAGTGTAAAAGCAGAAAATACGCCATCAAATAGAATAATTTCTTTGCTATACTGGGATGGGTGGAACGGTCATTATGACGTTTTAAATACCGGTAACAGTGCTAACTCAGTTGAGAACGTGGATGCCAAGTCACTCGATTCAGTGGCTGATGTACAGTTTCAAACTAAGAGTGGGTTTGCGTGTAGTAAAACCCATGGATGGTGTCGGAAGCGAACCTCGAACCAGTTAGCCAGAGACAAAATGTGATAAGAATTAAAGGTGACGGAAATTGTCTGTTCAGGGCATTGGCAAATTGTGTGTACAACAATCAGAGTTTATTTACGAAGGTTAGAAAACGAATTCTTCAACATTTTACAGACAATTGGAATAATTATTCTTCCTTTATGGAAGCCTCCGTGGCTTAGGCGGCAGCACGCCGGCCTCTCACCGCTGGGTCCGTGGTTCAAATCCCGGTCACTCCATGTGAGATCTGTGCTGGACAAAACGGAGGCAGACAGGTTTTTCTCCGGGTACTCCGGTTTTCCCTGTCAAAATTTCATTCCAGCAACACTCTCCACTATCATTTCATTTCATCTGTCATTCATTTAATCATTGCTCCAGAGGAGTGCGTCAGGCCTCGGCAGCCGGCACAGTTCATATCCTCGCCGCTGGATGGGGGCTTCATTCATTCCATTCCTGACCCGGTCGGAGACTGGAAGCAGGCTGTGGATTTTCATTCATTCTTCCTTTATTGTTGGCAACAGCGATATGTACGAAACTGCTATCAATACGAGCGATGATTACAAAATGCATATGTCTATGAATGGTATTCATGGAGATCATGTTGAGATAGTTGCCGCTGCTCAAGTTTACAAAATGAATATTAACATAGTTACTAATAATAAAACGCATACTGTAAACGCCGAAAATACGCCACCAAATAGAATAATGTCCTTACTGTATTTTGGAGATGGCCAGAACGGTCACTATGACGTCCTAGATATCAGTGCTAACTCAGAGTCAAGTATGGTTGAAAACGTCAATACCAAGAAACAGAAACGAGCACTACGCGACTCAAATCGATATCAGAAACAGATTGTCACAAAACCGTTCTCAGCCACTTATCGATGTGCTATTTTTGATACTATTCCCTACATAGAACCATTCTCAATTGGAAGTCTGTGTAACATTTGTCACTACTGCTCAGCTGTATACTTTTCAAAAGAGAAACATACAAGTGGTCACTTTTCTTTTTGTTGTAGCGATGGCAAAGTGAAACTTCCACCGTACACAATACTTCCAGAAATTAAGCAGTTGTTTACGAATTGTGACGAAATCAGTAAACATTTTAGGAAAAATGTTCGGCAGTATAATGATGCTATGTCGTTTGTATCATTTGGTGCTACTGTTGAGCTACTACCGAGCCATGGGCCTTACTGTTTCAAAATCAATGGCGTCATTCATCATAGAATTTCCCCTTTATATGCCAGAAAACAGGAAAACAGTTCATATGGCCAATTATAAATCTTGGAATTTTCAGAGGCAAATGGTTTAAGGCTACTGAATGATGCTAATCACGAACTGAGAGAAGATACCCGCAGTCTTTTAAATCGTTTACTAGATGAGCACAATCCTTACGTGCGCTCTTATAAAACAATGCACCAGAAAGTAAGTGAAGAGAAAAAATCAGCTCTAAAAGAAAATCGTCGTAAAATGGAATTGGTAATGCGTTTCTATCACGAACCTTCCTCAGATCCAAGACGTTATAATTACCCCACATGTTCAGAAATTGCTGCTGTATTTGGAACTGTTGATGGAGCTCCACCATATCAACGACACATTGCAGTATATGAGAGAGAAGGTGGCTTGAGGAAGGTTGATTATGATAGTATGCTCTGTGATCCTATGTGTTGTACCTTGATTTGGCCTTGCGGAGAGTCTGGTTGGCACATTTCAATGCCAACAGCTGGAGTGAGACAAACCAAAATACGTCATACTGTAACAATGCGTGAGTATATTCTGTACAGGATGGCCATTCGAGGTCTAGGAGCTGAGTTCGATTTCAATCCCCTTATTAACGCTGGTAAATTGACTCAACGGCTATTCGTGGATTTTTTTCGTGTAGCCTCCTGAGAGGCCGAGTGCAGGTCTTTCTAGTCGACGCCCGTGGGCGACCTGCGCGTCGGGATGAGAGATGAAATGGATGAAGATGAATGAAACTGGGCAAGGATGTGGAAGGAAGCGGCCGTGGCCTGTCGGAAGGTACTGTCCCAGCATTTGCCTGGTGTTGAAAATGGGAAACCACGGAAAACCATTTCAAGGACAGCCGACGGTGGTGCTCGAACCCACGCGTCTACCGAGTCAGCAGAGAGCTTGGCCCCTTGACCTAACGCAGCGCTTTAGCCCGCGTAGCCACTACTGTGGATTACTACTGTCGTATGGAAGGTGACCGGTTAAAATATATACGTCATCAACAAACGAAGTTGCGAGTTGATACATATGTGGGTTTAGCAGACGCCTTGCATGTACGAGCAGAAAATAAAAATCGCAGAGTCGGTCGTATTGTAGTTTTGCCATCTTCTTTTACAGGTAGCCCAAGGAATATGATGCAAAATTATCAGGATGCGATGGCGATAGTGACGAAGTTTGGAAAGCCAGATTTATTCTTTACGTTCACTTATAATGCGGGCTGGCCAGAAATACTTAACAGCATTCATCCTTGGGAAACGGCTAATAATAGGCCTGATATTGTAGTGCGAGTTTTCCATTGCAAAGTAAAGGAATTGCTACGATTGATTAATATTAAGGAAATATTCGGTAAAGTAAAAGCATATCTATATACAGTGGAATTTCAAAAACGAGGTCTCCCGCACATCCATTTAATATTAACATTAACGGAAGATAGTAAGTTTCGAGAAATTTCTGGCATCGACAGTGTGGTGTCAGCCGAAATACCATATCTCAAGGATGAAGCGCTATACGAGTTGGTAAGGCGTCATATGGTACATGGTCCTTGCGGATCTTTGAATCCTTCTTCAGTCTGTATGAAAGATGGCCTATGTAAGAAAGATTTCCCTAAACAGTTTCAGGAAGAGACCAAAGATAACGCCAATGGTTATCCTTCGTATAGGAGAAGAAATAATTTACGGATTATTGTAAAAACAATTCGAGGCATTGACATTGAAATGGATAGCCGATTCATCGTTCCCTACAATCCTTTTCTTATACTTTACTTTCAAGCTCATATTAATGTTGAAATATGCTCAAGTGTTCGGAGTGTTAAATACATCCACAAGTATGTGTATAAAGGTCATGACTGCTGCAATGTTAAAATATGTCCAGAAGGCGAAACGGTGAACTACGATGAAATTACTTCTTTCCTAAATGCTAGATATGTTGGTCCAACAGAAGCCGCATACAGGATATTTTCATTTCACATGCATGAACAGTCACAGTCTATCGTGCGATTACCAGTTAGCTTGCCAAACTTTCAAAATATCTATTTTAAAAATGATAGCGTTCGTGATATTTTACTTCAAGCACAGTTGCGCAACACGGAATTACAAGCGTGGTTCAAGTTAAATCAAGATTCGCAAGCCAGAAGTCCGTATATATATATCCTGAAAACACCAGTACATTACGTTTGGAATAAGAGCAACTGCCAGTGGCAAAAGACAAAAAAATGTTTCAAAAACTATAGGCAGAATGTTTAATGTTTCGCCTATAGAAACAGAAAGGTATTATTTACGCCTGTTATTGCTTCACGTCATAGGTGCTACCAGATTCCAGGATCTACAAACATACAAAGCCGTTGTCTATTCTACTTTTAAAGACACAGCTAAGGAGCGAGGTTTGCTGATTGATGATTCTGAATGGCAGTGTTGTTTGGCAGAAGCGTCACAATTTCAGATGCCTTCTCAGTTACTACAACTGTTTTCTTACATATGTATCTTTCAGACCACTTCAAATGTAAGACAGTTATGGGACATTTTCAAGAATTCATTATCAGAAGATTATCTGCAGTTTCACGAACCTGACATTGCATATCAGTTCACTCTTATACATATTTCTAATACATTAAAGCTCCATGGTCTTCCCATTACTTCTCTCGAATTGCCAGCTATTATTGATAATTTCCCTCAGACAAATTTAGCAATGAATTATCCAAAACTTAATGAGGATCAATAAGTCGGATGATAAACCAAGCAAACGAAAACCAAACGGCTATAATTACAGACATTTTGGGGTTAGTACAAAACGGCAATGAAAGGATGAGTAATGCATATTTCATTGACGGTCCAGGGGGCACCGAGAAAACATTTCTTTACCAATGCTTGATTCACAGTTGCACAAATGTAGGGTTAAATGTAGTTTCTGTTGCTTGGACTGGTATTGCAGCAATGTTACTACCTCAGGGGCGCATTGTACACAGCCAGTTCAAGTTACCTCTATATGTACATGAAAGTTCTGTATCAGGAATAAAAGTTAACAGCAAGAAAGCTTTTTATATTCGTTCAGCAAAAGTTATCATCTGGGATGAAGCCCCTATGGCTAATAATCACGCGTTGATGTGTGTAAATCGGCTGCTCAAGGACATCATGAATAACGACTTGCCTTTCGGAGGAAAAATTATCATCTTAGGTGGAGATTTTAGGCAGGTATTGCCTGTTGTGCCTCACGCATCTAGAGCAGCTTCAGTCCAAATGTCAGTAAGGTTCTCTCCTTTGTGGCCATTATTCAAAATTTTTAAACTCAACAAAAATATGCGAGCGGATGCAGATCAACGTGACTTTGCAAACTTCTTGATACAAATTGGTAACGGTGAATACCCTCACGTCAATGGAGAAAATTCAGAATTAGTCGACTTACCACACTCCATCATTGCTAAAACTGATATCATCACTGAAATATATGGAAACGTAGTTTCCACACTGAAAGATATTTCACGCTTTTCAGAAATTGCGATTTTAGCACCTAAAAATGAACACTGTAAAGAAATCAATGACAACGTTTTAGACCTAATCCCAGGATCATCGAGAACTTATATCAGTGTGAATAATTTGGTTACTATAGATGAGAGTGAACTTCTACAATTTCCAACAGAATTTTTAGACAGCATAGACATATGTGGATTGCCACCTCATATCCTTCGATTAAAAGAAGGCTCAATTTTGATTTTGTTGAGAGATATTAATGTTACCCAAGGTCTGTTGAACGGTACTAGACTGTTGGTTCGGAAGATGCATGACAATTGCTTACACCTGGAAATAATTACTGGCGTAAATGTTGGAAACAATGTCCTACTTCCTCGCCTTGACCTTACGCATTCAGATACTTCTATGCCGTTTTCCTTCAAAAGGAGGCAGTTTCCAGTACGTTTGGCTTTTTGTATAACTATCAATAAAGCCCAAGGTTAAACCCTAGATCATGTAGGCATTTATTTACCTCAACCAGTGTTTAGCCTCGGGCAACTGTATGTTGCACTATCGCGAGAAAAATCCTTTCATGACGTCAAAGTTCAAATAGAACCAAAAGGCAAGCGAACACCAAATGTCGTATGGAAGGAAGTACTATTATAATGTTGAAACGAATGTTACGGAGGTGCACAGACCTCAGCAAACGGGGCACAGATTAAATAACAATTATACAAGGACGTCCGAATCCCTAATACGATAACTGTCCTGTGATAATGGTAAAAAAGTGCTATTGTCCTACATCTGTGATTACTATCCTACATCCTGTTCTTTCATTCCCTCAGTTCTATAACCAAGATATACTCAATCAAATTTACAGCTTAATAAATATTAATTCCTTCTGTGTGAGTTATCTTTTCATTTCTCTTCAATCGCCTTTACTTACTATTCTATCCGTAGTGGTGGAGGTGATAGCTGTCTTTACAGAGGTGTGCAAATTATTAGATTCGATGTCAGTTTTCCAAAATTGCATTTTTACTTTTCACGGTTTAATGCACTAAGTATGTTTACACGGCGATGAAATTACTTCAAATGTTTAACCAAGTCTCCTAATTATATTTTAATTTGGGAAACTTCAATGAAAATGACTTTTTAGAATTTCCACTAACAGAGGAGCCTTGCAAATGCAAAATGACACACGTTTCGTTTTTATTACTTCACTCTACATTACGTGTGAATTTAGAGCGGAGGGATTTGGGGTCTTTTAACTGATGAACGCTATTGAACTATTCAAAGATTCATGAACTATTCATTGAAATCACCTGACTTAAATTCTAAAGTCAATGAAAAATTGAAAACGGACCCAGCTCACATATCCCTCGGAATCCAATAATGTGAAAGTATCCAGACGCAATTCCTTATGGGAAAAGGTGTAATTCCACGGGAGAGGAAACACTACTAAGTAAGATAACATAAGAAGTTGGTCAATAAAAAGATTTTGAATAAAAGAAATTATGACTAATTAAAATTATTTTATTTAATTCTATTAATTTGCACACCTTTATAATTATGTTACCCAAGAGTTACGGTACATCTCTAAATTCAAATATAAGGGACCCTTCTTTTATTTTAAATGTATTCCATTGGTATCATAAGTAGGCAGATCACCAAATTGTACCGCTGTAGCATTAAATTGTGTGGATATCTCTATCTACTTAGTATAAAACAATGTTCCCAATTCTTGGATGTAACGGGTAATCTCGAGAGCAACTTGATGGATTTTGATGCGGTTTTCACCATTCTGTGAAGGATTTCTCGATTAAGATGAAGGATTAGGTAGGAAAAAAATTATATATGACCAAAAGAAGCCGAGCAGTTACGATTTAGTGAATCGAGTTGAAGAAAAACCTAACGTCTATGTGTCTTTTAAGGTTACGCTGGGTAAACCGTTAAAAATATCGATCGCGACAGCTCCCACATCGACCACTGTAAGTGTTTTTACGTTTTCATTTCTTCCAGCAATCTCCATTCAGTGGAAATTTAAATTACTAGCTTCAGAGTCAGTTTACGAGCTTGCCAGCGACCTATCACCCTACCTTCAGCCGGCATCAAACTGTCAAGTCGTGTCGAGTTAATACTTCAGAGAAGATGATGATAATTGTTGATTTAAGGGACCTAACATTTAGGTTATCGGCCCCTAATGGTCTGGGGGATACCGAAAATGAGAATGAAGTGGAAACCAGAATGAAAATTAAGTGAGAAGGAAAATACTTACAAAAAGGAAATCAGATTGAAACAAGTCACAAAATGGAGAGCGGTAATACTTACAAAAGGGAATTTAGAACGAAAATTCTCACAAAAGGAGTAGATTGAAAAAGACGCACAAAATATTGGTTATGTTCAAAATAAGTACAAAATGCAATGTAGAGTCGAAATACTTTACTTACAAAATGCAAGTGAAATTCAAAATAGTTACAAAATGCAAATGCGATTGAAAATACGTACAAAATGCAATTGAGGTTCAAAATACTTACAAAATGCAATTAAAATTGAAAATACACAATGCAATTTAGATTGAAAAAAGCGCATTTCAGATTTTAAAAAACACAAAGTGCAATTGAAATTCAAAATACTTACAAAATGCATGGTAGATTCAAATTACTCAATTGGATGGACAATACTTACAGAATGCAATTTAGATTGAAAATACTTACAAAATGTAATTTAGATTCAAAATACCCACAAAATGCAATTGGGAATCAAAATACCTGCAAAAAGACCGCCATGCAAAATGCGATTAAGATTCAAAATACGTGCAAAAAGCGGTTTAGGTTGAAAATACAAAATTCAATTGAAATTCAAAATACTCACAAAAGTCCCATCCCCTATATTGAAAGACTTACTAAAAGGCAATTTAGATTGTCGATCCTTACAAAATGCAATCGAGGATGAAAACACTAGCAAAATGCAATTTACTATAGATCGAAAAGACTTACAAAATGCAACGTAGACTGAAAACACCTATAAAATGGAGTGTTGATGCAAAAGAAATCGCTAAATGGAATTTAGACAGACGGGAGCCAATTAACAAAAAACAGTGCGGGAACTTAAAGAGTAAAGGAAATATAATGAAAAGAAAACAAGAGGTCTGACCCCTCGAAGAAGGAGGGATCAGGAAAGATGAGACAAGGGCCAATTAAGGCAGGAAAGTGAAAGACTCCCTAGGCCTCGGATACCCTAATACCGTCGGGGTCGGAAAAGAACAAGAGTTGACCAAGGGATGTCGACAGGAAAGAAGAGGGAGAGGAGCCCAGCACAAGTAAGTGGAAGCAATGCCGGACTCAGCTGGGGTCCCTTGGTCGCCAACCCACGTGCTTCAGAGAAGAGTATAGCTTATGTGTTTGGAGTTAGCTGTTCACCTCGGCTTTTCAGAATTGCATCTGGAACCTGACGTCCGTGCGCCTTTTAAGCTTACGCTGGGTAAATAGTGGCACACACACACACAGTGGACATTTTGATCTCATAAGTCTACTTCATCATTTACCCAAAAGCGACGGCACCGTAAATGTCTGTTCAGGTCACTAGCATGAACACATGCAAATGTCATATGGACAGAAGTGCTGTAGGATTGTTGAAGTGAATGCTGCGGAGCAGCACGGGTCTTCTAGTTATATTTTATTTCAAAATGGATTTGTTACATAAAATCAACCTAAACCCTGTATGAATTTAATTTACAATATCACTGTAACACGGGGAATCTTGCACTGCGGCCGACATTAAGTACGGAATACGGCGCTGAAAGGCAGCAAGGCATTGACTTAAAGCTTTGCCCCTCTGATCGCACTTCATGTAGCAGTGGTTTCTGGCTTAAACCCACCAAACGAATTGCTTTCTGCTGTATTTTGGCTTGCCAGTGATCTTCAGTACTTTTTCTCCTGATGAAAATGTTTTGTGTGTAGCTTAAACAGAAGGCTGACTTAATTCTTCCCCATGCCGTTCCAAGGCCCTTTGGTCAATAATTCAGAACACTAATTCTTTAAAAAGTGACAATTTTTGACTTAATCCTTTCCAGCTCCGACCGATTCAATGTAAACCATTAGCCTAAAGAGTCCTTAATGTTGTTTAGTTCGCCTCGTTGCTCAGTTGCTAGTACTCTTGACTGTAACCACGGAGGCTCGGGTTTGATACCCGGCACTGTTAAGAAAATTAATTCTGGTGTGAGGGTTGTGACGGGTTACACTCACCCTTGTGAGGCAAAACTGATAAGAGGTGTGTTTGATTCCCACTTCAGCCAACCTAGAAGTGGTTTTCCGTGGTTTCCCACTTTACTCCAGGTGAATACCGGGATGGTTCCGAAATTAAGGCTATGGCCGTTGGCTTCCCAATCCTCATTACAAATTACAAATACACACACTAATGCAGCCATCACAATATCACAGGTTATGAGACATATTCCACATATACACACACGCAAACGAAGCTATATGCCCACGATTTCGCAAAGTCCCTAAATGAATCAACAACAACATTGACTATAAGTTATCATTAATTAGATTTTTCAATTTTCTATTAGAATATTTATCGATCTCTTTCTTCATAGTCTGAATATTATTTACAAATTTCTATTTTAAGGAATTTCAAGGTATTTATCCTTAGTTTGTATTGTTATTTTTAGCCTATTTTCAATTTTGAAAAAAATAGGCATATGAGATCACCTTTTGTCCGTGTGTGTGTGCGTGTGTGTGAGGTGTGTGTGTGTGTGTCCCTAATAACATCTAAACGGCCGGAGCGATTTCAATAAAACTCGATAAATCCATAGTCCTATTCCGGACGATCCCGACCGTGCCCCTGAAATTTTGTAACGTCTCACCAATCCAACATGGCGGCTGTGCGAAATATTTCACCAGCATTCAATATCTCCGAAACTATTCCCGCTATCACCCTGGAATTGTTTACGGTGATAAAGGGGACTATTAGAAGTTCACCTAAGTGACTTTTGGAAAACTGGTAACTACAAAACCAACATGGTGGCCACGCGAATTTGCGACTTTTAAATAGACGTTTCTCGCGATTTAACCAACCAAACGTAATAAAACTTGGTACTGCATATGTTTATACACATTGTAATGCACCGACATCTAACTTCGTTCAATTGTTTACATAACCACAAGATGGCGGATGTGCGAAATATTTCACCAGCATTCTATATCACTGAAACTGTTAGTGGCATCACCCTGAAATTTTGTACGGAGATAAAGGACACTACTGGAAGTTCATCTAAAAGACGTTCAAAAACCGGTTAACTACATACCGAACATGGCGGCCAAGCGAATTTAAAATTTTTAAATAGACCTTTCTCGCGATTTTATGTTCCAAATGCAATGAAATCTGGTACAGGAAATGTTTATACACATTGTAATGCACTGGTATCTAATTTAGTTCAATTGTTTACTTAACCTCAAGATGGCAGCTGTGCGAATTTTAGAATTAAGTTTTTATTTCTTGTGTCGTAGTCATGCGATCGAAGTGAAAGTTTGAATAATGAACCTACGCAATAATTTTCCTTTAATGGTACATGACTCTATGGCCTATACATTTTACAATCCAACATGGCGACCATCCGAAATATTTAGACGGCTCTGAATATCTACGAATCTATTATAGCCATCAAACTGTATTTTTTATGTTCATAGGGGCTATGAACTTAAGTTCACCTATAGGACCTTAAATGACCTGGTGATCACAAATCCAACATGGCGGCGACGCGAAGTATAAATATTCGCATGGACGTTTCTCGCAATTTAACCATCCGAGTGCAGTGAAACTTGGTACATTAAATCCTTATACGAATATTAATCCACTGGCATCTAATTTATTTCAATTTTTTCCATAACCATAAGATGGCAGCTGAGCGAAATTTTAAAATCTCGTTTTTACTTCTTGTGTCCTAATCATGCGATTGAAGTTTGAATGCTACACGTACACAATAATCTTCATGTAACAGTACATAACTCTAGGACCTACATATATAAAATCCAACATGGCGACAATCCGAAATATTTAGTCGGTTCTCAATATCTACGAATCTATTACAGCAATCAATTTGAAATAATGTATGTTGATAGTGGAAATTAACATAAGTAGGATATATGAAAATAGGCGGTATAGTTCGTCACGGAACTACTTGTTAAGTCTTATGTTAATAGAACACTTTGTTACATAAGTTTATTGTAAACTTGCATCAGGTTTGTAACACAGTGTACGAGGGAAATTCTGAACGTAGTTTCATCATTTTATTGCACGGTCAGATGGTACACCAGGTAGCACAACCAATCGCCACAAGAATCCACACCCGGTGGGTGGTTCAACGACGGAAGGAGCGTCAGCGGAGGGGGAATGACCCATGCGCAGAGCACCAACGAAGAGAGAGGAGCAGCAGACAGACGTGTACTGACAACGTGGTCGCCAATGGAGGTGCGTGTGTTATCTGAGTGTCGTCAGCGTGCCACGGTGGGTACGTGGTTATCGTGTCGGATTACTAACCCCCCGAGCTTGCAGGTTCGCTCCTGGCCGTGGTAAGTAATTTTTGAAAGGCGGCAAAAATCACGACTCGTATATCATATGATGTTGGCATGTTAAACAACCCATTTGAATTTAGTAGGCCGTGATCATAATGGCAAAATATATCTCGGGATTTTCCGCCAACAGTCGCCTCCGTAGCGTAGTGATCAGCATGGTTAGCCGCCGCCCCGGAGGTCCTGGGTTCGATTCCCGGCTCTGCTACGAAATTTGAAAAGTGGTATGAGGACTGGAACGGGGTCTACTCAGCCTCGGGTGTTTCAAATGAGTAGAGGGTGTTCGATTCCCACCTCAGCCATCCTCGAAGTGGTTTTCCGTGGTTTCCCACTTCGTCTTCGGGAAAATGCCGGAATGGTACCTTCTTCAAGGCCACGGCCGCCTCCTTCCCTCGTCCTTGCCTATCCATCCTGACCATCCATTACCTTCCCCCATGAGGCCCCTGTCCGCTTTGCAGGCGAGGCCGCCTGGGCGAGGTGCCAATCACACCTCACCAGTTGTATCCTCTCAGATTAGATGTTCCCAGCTCTAGGACACTGCCCGTAGAGGCGGTAGTGGTCAGTTCCCTCGCTGAGTCCGTGGGTTCCACCAACCTGGAGGGTAAACGACTAAGAAAAGGAAAAGAAGAAGAAAAATTTTCCGCCAACACAAAGTTCCTCATTTCTCTACTAGAAAGCGCTATAGTGTCTAGCAGCTTAGATATCTAACCTCCTTGACTTTCATAGTGGTTCAAGGAACAACAAAATTCGACATGCAAGCTGCCCTCTGGGTGACAAATAACAAAGCTTGCACCCGGCACCCGAGTCCATAAGATATTATTAGTATTATATCTGAGTGTCAGTCATCCATGAAGACCTACAGATCGTGTAAGGTGAAGCGGTTATGTCTCGTCAAATGGTCGATCGCTGTGTTTGATGCTCAGTGCAGGACGGCAGAGTGTGTCGGATGAAGATCGGGACGTCACTTTTACACCAATGCTGAGATGGAGAAGGCTGTGCGACAATTCCTTGCATCGCAAGGTACCGAGTTTTACCAGAGTTGTTTCTTCAAACGGATTGCACACTACGTCACTATGTCAATGGCGACTATGTCAAAAAATAGTGCCAGATTTATGGCAGATTGGCAATAAAGGGTGGCTGGGAATAAAATGACGATACCTATATTCGGAACTTCCCTCGCATATATCTTAATTCACATATTCGTAGACATGGAATAATAGCCTGAGAATAAAAGGATCCGATGATGATCGCTTGACGATTAATTAATTTCACGCAGGATTAGGGAACAACTGCCATTACAATTTGGGTACAATCGTGTTGACCGACTGAAAAGCATTTTAATTCTTACTAAAGCAACACGGTAAAATGGCTTCCAACAAGATAACCACTCTCAAGTAGAGTACATAATAACCGTAATGTCACAAGTTCTCAAATGAAACAACTGCCTCAATATTTTGGTGCACTCTGTAGATCCACTCATGACAGCAAACAACCACTCTCTTTAATATTCATAGACACAATTTCCCTTCTCGATTACACCATGACGCAAGAGTCTCGGGTTTAGTTATCGTCTCCACACATACAGTAAATGACTTGTTGGGGGAGGGGGTAACGATAACGCAGGCAATCATTAGAGACCACAAGCTTCTTTGAAATCCTGTTTAATATTTTTCCATCATACATGATGCCTTAGAGTTTACAGAGTAACACAGCCCTTTGATCTTTGCGAAATTAAATTCCCACTTTTTCATTCAACATCCCTGGATCGTCACTGCACGTCCTCTTCGACCTGAACTGCAGAGTCTCTTTACGTAGCCTGCACAGCTTAAATTGCAAGTTATTACGTTGTTAAAACCCAGTACGAGGTGTATAGTGATCGAATCCATCGTTAGGTTAACCCTGGGTCCAGTGGACCAGGTAAGGGTTTTAATGTAAAACATTTATCGAGTCCTTTATTCTTAACATTCCCGGAACTGGCCGACCGTCGAACGTTACTGCACCCAGCGTCTAAACAGATTAAGGGGAGTCATAAAGCCCTATATTGCAAATGTTAAAATGACAATATAAATGCTCATATAAATGAATCATACGAGGGCTGTTTTTTAAGTAATACCCGTTGTTATATTAAGCCGTTGCAGCGCTGATGTCGGCATTCCGTGCAGGTGTGCTGTGTACCTGCATCTATTGGCAAGGCTGAGACGCCATTACGGCAATAGTCGCCCATGTGTGGGTGTGTTGACAAGCTTTTGAAATGGCATCGCCGATTGCGATTGCCACCCACCCGTAAACGAGAGAGAAATCGGCCCTGTGAGATATCCTGCCATTTGGCCATCACTGGCATGCAAATTGCGTGCTTACCAGGAGAACTGCGTATGTTTATGAGTTCTCCTGACCACGTACACAGTTTGCCTGACAGTGGTGGCCAAACGGCAGGATATCTTACAGGGGAGTTTTCTCTCTCGTTTACGGGGCGGCGGCACTCGCAATCGGCGATGCCATTTCAAAAGCTTGTCAACACACCAACACATGGGCGACTGTTGCCGTAATGGCGTCTCAGCCTTGCCAATAGATGCAGGTACACAGCGCTCCTGCACGGAATGCCGACCGCAGCGCTGCAACGGCATAATATCACGACGGGTATTACTTAACAAACAGCCCTCGTATATTATTAATGTGTAAAAAAGTGAAAATGTCAATATTAACCGATTTGGACCTTTACGACGCCCTTAACCCCCACCCCCTACTCGTGTGAAACGTACTCTATTGCTCACGGCTACAGACTTTGGTTGAAACTGAAAACCGACCACGATATAATTTCTGTTTTATCTCAGTATATCCTGCCCCTTCCATTTCCGTAGCAGACTCGGCATGTTCATGTGGCTTTGTGGCCAACCAACTTATGAAATCCGAAATATATTGCGCCAGAGTTAAAATAATTTTAATTTAATGGGGAACGCTATGGCAACAATAAATTGAACACATCTCTGTTTCATTCCGAGGATTCATTCAATTGAATACCGTACGTGAACATTTATCAGGTTACCTCAAACTCACTTTATGTTTTATTTCGGCCAATATTTAGTATCCTTGAATCATTCACCAACCTATCACAGAAATATCAGGATTCTCAAGCAATCACAGCTGCATATCATCACAACTTTGATTCTCTTTGTTATACTACTTTTATTTGATCGCACCGGCAGTTACGAGATAAAGTATGATTTCAAAAAAGAACACAAATGAATCAATGAACCCTTACGAGTAGAGAACCATGGCCTGCTAACCAAACATTTGCCTTCAGAGCATCAACAAATTACATACTCATCCAAGGAGTACACAAGTCCGATTAATTTTGCAAATAGTGTCCATTATAAATAGTCTGTGGTTAACATGGTCCCAAATAAACATATTACCAACAACATTCCAACATATTTCTTAACAGAGAAAATTCATCAGGAGAGTGTACTGATATTCCTTTGTAGCCTACTTGACCTTCCTATGATTCAGCTGTTCAATAATAAATTTATTACCAAATATGGTTGGATGGTTCCTCAGTGTAGGGGCTGAGACAACGCAGTCATGTAGCCCCGTGTACATTGGGTGTGTGTAGAATCTGTCTGATAATCGGTGTTAATTGTGATGGCTGTATTAGGGTGTGTTATCTGCAATTCAGGTAAGGACTGCAGGCGATCAATGTCAAGTAGTTCCTACTTTTGCAACCAAATGCTACCGTCAACGAAACCTAGCTGCGAACTTGACTACTAGGTGCCAACGCAACCGGCACCTGACAGAGAACATTGCATTTAATAGAGCGTTAATCAAATCTAACTTAAAAATTTAGATTCAGACAATTATTATAGTTAGTGGAAGATTCTTATACATGCGATAAATCTATGACATGGACTGCCAGCTTTACTTCCCCTCCGAAGAAAGGCATACTTTGGGATTTTTTACGCTCTTTAAAAATCCGATGACTTCGGCCGGGTTTGAACCCGCGATCTTGCGCATAGAAGCTCATCATGCTACCAACTACGCCACCGAAACCTCAAGATATTACCAAGGAGTTTCGATGGAAAGCTATGTATTTCCTCGCTGTCGTTTTGTTGAAAGTCGTGACATAACCTACAGGAATTTAGTTTGTTTTATAATCAGTCATATTCATTGCTATTACTTGTTTGATTTTGTATGTATTCGCTAAATATTCAGAATTCACTCGCAACTTACTTGTTCACGAATCATCAACATTCCTCCATGAATCAGCGGCAGAGTATCAACCACCTGATACCAATCTTGTCATTGGAAGTCGGATTTATTTTAAGCGTGTCGACTCGTAAAAGTTATCTCGTGTCACAAAAGTAATAATGAAGTGTTAGCTACATATCGCCCAGTATACAGTAGTTTCAGTTTCTTTGCTAGATGGCAGTGCAAGCGGAACGTCAAAACAGCAGAAGAAAATCACCTAATTATCTCTAGCAAAAAAATCTACGGTACATAAGGTAATTCAATGAAGGAATTGATTTTCAAATGGTCAACAGAATAATGCACCTAATTAAATTGGATGGGGATTAAATATTATTTTGCTCACGTACTTAACTTGAAAAAATAACGGATTAAATACACTATTTTCTAAATAAGGTGTTACATTGGATGCCACGTTTCGTTCGTGAAGCGAGCATCAACAGTTCTAAATCACTCAGGGCTTTTAAAAAGATAAACAATACTACTATTACTGCTTTAATATCCCTTTTAACAATTGCGGCTTTTAGGGACGCAGGGATGCCAGAATTTCATCCCGAAGGTGATCTTCAACGTGCCAGATCTACTGACACGGCTCCCTCGCATTTGCTCATCCTCAAATGGCAACTGGTTGCGTCTTAAAAAAGTTAGATACGTATATGGAACATATACACTACAACAATTTTGCGTTCTGAGAATTTTGTCAAAATGGTCAAATATCTTTTCAGTCAATCTTTCTGGTTTCATGCGGACCAAGTGTCAATAAAAATAAATTCTTCTCTTTCTGAGTTCATCTGATAATATTTCAGTTTGGATATACATTTCTTTATTTCCTTTTCGTAACCAAGTATTCCCAACTTTCCTAGGTCCAAGTATTTTCCTTAGTGCCGTACTTACCTTTCCTTTTTCTCTAATTTTTCCAGTTCTTCTTTTTGATTAAGACTAAGTATTCCGCTGCGTAAAAACATTCCGGCTTAATGACAGTGCTGTAATGCTAAGGGTTTGTTTTTTACAGAGAGTGATTCTTTACAGTATTATTATTACTAGCAGTACCCGCCATGCGTTGCAATCAGTTGTAGCTCTTCCGTCGGCCAACACGAATTTCCCCAATGACTGGGTGGGGTACAATGTATATAATAAATGAATACTAAGTAAATAACACCCCCGGAAAAAAATAAATACTAGGGCTCGGATTTTTAAGGCCTAAATATGGCCCGAATTTGCCATCAAATGTGACCTTAAAAATAACGAAATACAGTATGACTCAAAAATGACAAAATATGACCTGAAAATGACTGATTTGAATATGTCCGTCTTTTATATTATAAATCCAAGCGACAATCCCTTCGAAATTAAATTATTAACTAAATTATTCATTCCAATTTTCATATTAATTTTCTGAATATACGTCATGTTTAAGTGGTTATTTACAGTCTATTCCTGTAAACACTAGTTCCCGTTCAGTAAGTTGAGGATGATTGCACACCTACAGCTGCCGTCAAACTACCGAAATATGACGTTCTTTCCAAACAATGTTCAAAATATGACCTAATGGTAAAAAATGTTCGAAATATGGATTAATATGACAAATAAAAACTAGTGTATTGTGACGATAATCACTTGATTTGCATCAGAAAACAATCGGGTATAAAAATAGAGACAAAGAAAAACATATGATTTTTACTCAACATCCGACACTTTCTGATCACCATTATAATGGGCCAGTTTGAAAGATTGATTTCTATGGACTCTTATACCGAAATCCTGCCCGAATAACCAAGCAAATCTTCGACTTCTTATCCAAAAAGAAGATTAAACCTAATTGTTTTACGGAAGTGGAAAAGGACCTGCGAGATCTCCAGATCACTGAATTCATGTTAATGAATGGTGCAACCAAAGCCGTAACCAAAGCAAAAATAAGAAGTTCCAAGCCAGAGTCGACACCAGTTAACTTAATTTACTAAACTTGAAAATATAACGGATTAAATATACGATTTTCTAAATAAGGAGTTGAATTGGATGTTTCTTTCGTGAAGCGAGCATCATCAGGTCGAAATCACTCAGGGTTTAAAAAACAAATAACAATAATAATGTTACTGGTTTTACGTCCCTTTTGACAACTGCGGCTTTAGAGACGCCGGGGTGCCGGAATTTCATCCCGAAGGGGATCTTTAACGTGCCAGTAAATCTACTGACTCGGCTCCCTCGCATTTGCGCAAACTCAAATGCCAACTGACTGTGCCAGGATTGGATTCTGAAACCCTGGGCACAGCAGGCCATAACGTTACCGCTGAGCCACGTAGCCAGTACACAAGTAACTGATTATAACAAATGGGCAATAGAAAGAAAGATAATTATACGCAGCAGTGACGAATTGCAATCTGATTTCATAATATCGATAAATATTGATTTTTTTAAAGTGCGATTAATCAAATAAGCAAGACGATACCGGGTGAGTTAGCCGTGGTTTTTACGGCATGGCTGCAGGAGGGGAGGAGGTTCGAATCCCCCCGCTGGCTACCTTGAAGATGGTCTTCTGTGGTTTCCCATCTTCCTTCCAGGCAAATGCTGGGGTTGGTCCCTAACTATAGGCCACATCCGCTACCTTCCAATTCCTCGTCCTTACATTCACACTTTTCTCCGCAGACAACACTACACACATGACGGTACTTGTAGTCCGCATAGAAGCAGCTACAAACTCTGGCGAGCCGAACATGTCTCTGACACTCCCAGCACTAAAAGCCATACGTTAAAAATAAAAAATAAAATAAAAACAAGATGTTCAGTAAAGAACATATAGCCCACTTTCTCCTGAAAGCGTGAGTATTGTTATAAGTCTTTATCTTTTTCAAGGAGTTTAATTGGATGTTGGTTGCAGTAGCTTGATGTAATACATCGTGCTAGTCGGATATTAAACATGAATATGAGGTGCCCTTTGCTAGTGCTACCTCTGTAAAAAACAATCATTCAATTCGGTTTCACCGTGTTTGAATTGATATGGGGAATCGATTTGCACACATACATGGCCGCTATCTGCAAACTATTGGGCTGATGACCTTGTAGTTCAGTCAAAAGATGCTTCCCACAAAAAGGCATGTTGTTGCATTATTACGTAGAGATCAAATAATTAGGTTGGTCGTAATTTGATTTAAGCTTTTAACATTTGGTGGCGCCATTCAATTTCCGTCAAGATGACGGCGATATAAAACATGACACTGAGGTGTCCTTTGCTAGTGCTACCCAAATTTCGTTCAATTCGGTTTTACCGTGTTTGAATTGATAGGGGGAACCGATTTGCTCACATACATGGCCCCCATATGCAAACATTTGGACTGATGACCTTGTAGCTTTGTCAAAGAACGCTTCTCTCATAAAGGTATGTTGTTGCAAAATTTGGTAGAGATCACATGATTAGGTTGGTCATAATTTGATTTGAGCTTTTTACATTTGGGTGGCCACCATTATGTTTCCGTCAAGATGGCGGTGATATAAAACATGACACTGAGATGCCCTTTGCTAGTGCTACCTTTGTACCAAATTTCTTTCAATTCAGTTTTACCGTGTATGAAAAGATAGAGGGAATCGATTTGCACACATACATGGCCACCATCCACAAAGTATTGGGCTGATGACCTCGTAGTTTGGTCAAAAGCTTTTAATACATAAAGGTATAATGTTGAAAAATTTGGTAGAGATCGGATGATTAGGTTGGTCGTAATTTGATTTAAGTTTTTAACATTTGGGTGTCCGCAATTACGTTTTCGTCAAGATGGCGGCGATATAAAACATCACATAGAGGTGTCCTTTGCTAGTGCTATCTGTGTACCAAATTTCGTTCAATTCGGTTTCACCGTGTTTGAATTCATAGGGGGAATCGATTTGCACACATACATGGCCGCCATCTGCAAATTATTGGGCTGATGACCTGATAGTTTAGTCAAAATACGCTCGCCATATAAGTAGCCTATATGTTGTTGCAGAATTTGGTTGAGATCGAATGATTATGTTAGTCTTAATTTGATTTAAGCTTTGAACATTTGGGTGGCCGCCATTACTTTTCCGTCAAGATGGTGGCGATATATAACATGGCACTGAGGTGCCCTTTGCTAGTTCTACCTCTGTACCAAATTTCGTTGTTCAATTCGTTTTCACCGTGTTCGAATTGATAGGGGGGACAGACATTCAGAGTACACACACTCACACACACACAGACACACACACAGACAGACAAACAATTTTTGTCCCTGCGTAGATCTCATAAGTCTACTTTCATTTTTTTTTTTTTTTTTTTTTGCAAAAATCGAAAGTAGGTTAAAAAGCAAGACGATAGCCCCTGTCAGAACTGAGTCGCGCGAGGCCGCATAGCAATAAAAATGGTTGGGTGTCTCATACACGGCGAGAATTCACGCATGGGTCCACTAGTTACAACAATTTCGTCTGAATTCTGTTTTTAGTTTTTGTTGTTTGTTTGTTTTTTGATAATTCCCCCGCCCCGCTGATTTCTGGAGACGTCGCGTCGGCTCCCCTGCTAAGGTTGACCTAGTTATAGCTGGTCTAGGGTACAGGGTCCTTATTTGACAAGCCAGGCCTCAATTGAACAGTTCACATTTAACTGCGCTGAATGAAAAGGATAATCCTTCAGTTCGCGAGTGTGGCGATTTATTGCATAGGACAGGTATTAACTCGCTTGAAAGAGAGCTCGTTCCCTTTCAGTGGTGGTGTCGAGCGCTTCATTTGTTCACGTCGCGCTTTGTGAGGGTCCAATGGAAGCTGTACAGTGCCCACGGATCTGACTCCTCCTAGCAGCAACACCAATCAAGCCACATGTGGTTCACTTTTATTGAAATTGTCGGTACGCACTTTGGTAATACCAGTAGCAGTGTTGCAGCACTGCTTGTTTTTTTTATCAGCGGAAAGAGTAATCTTTTTAAACAATGTCACACACGTTTTGTTTATTCACCTTATGAACTGCTTCCAACGGTGGGTGAGTGGTTATCGTGTCATTCTACCAACCCCAAGCTTGCAGGTTCACTCCTGGCCAAGGTAAGTGCTTTTTGAAAAGCGACAAAAATCGCGGCACGCATGCCATACGTTGTTGGCATATTAAAGAACCCATTTGAATTCATAATTGCAAAATTAATCTCGGGATTTTCCGCCAACACAAAGAGTTCTTTCGTTCTCTACTACAAAGCGCTATAGTGTCAAGGAACTTAGGTATCTAACCTCCTTGAACTTCATAGTGCTCCAAGGAACAACGCAAATTCGACATGCAAGCTGCCCTCTGGGTGTCAAACAACAAAGCTTGCACCCGGCACCGGATGCCATACGATATTATTATTATTATTATTACCTTATGAAATTAACCCCTTATACGACAGGGGTGTGTCCACCAACCCCTATCACGAGGCTGATCACATGAATTCACCATTTGTTAAAATTCTTTCTAAACGGAATGAACTCTGCAATCAGATTTATTCTCTATCACAAATGGTGTGGAATTGTTGTATTGTTTCTTTGAAATTGACATTTCCACTTCGAGCGTTCTTTTCAAGAAATTTATCCCTCTCTCGTTCTCCTCAACCTGACGGTTGGAGGGTAGCATGACTGTCTTCATCCACCGACCTTCTATCTTGAGCCAACTGCTTGATTAGTTGATAAGGACGTCGCCCTTTAGTGTCTTCGAGGAACCCCGCTCTTGGACATCCACTTCTAGTCTTCCCTTCCAGTCCAAGTTTCAGAGCCATAGTTCGCAATGTTCCGAATGAAGCTCTTAATGAAATAGCCTTAGAGGTCAATAGGCTTCTTTTTTATTTTTATTAAAAGCTACTTTAGCCTTGGCTATTCGAAAACGGACGTCTTAGTCACATCTCCCATTAGATGCGATGATGCTTCCCAAACAACTGAACTGATGTACTTGAGGCAATCTTTCTCCTTCAAACCAAACATTAACATCCTGTTTACCATCCGGAGTACATTTCATTATCTTGGTTATTGTTTTGTTAACCTTCATGTTACATTTTAGTATTAGTAGATCGTTCAATTTCTTTTGTGAAGTCTTTATCTCTTTCGTAGTTTGAGCTGTGAGAGCTATATCACCAGGGAAACGTATTGTTTGGTAAAGTTGACCATTTATTAGCCTATTTTCAATTTTGAAAAAATAGGCTTATGAGATCACCTTTTGTCCGTGTGTGTGTGCGTGTGTGTGTGTGTGTGTGTGTTTGATTCGTGTGTGTGTCCCCCCTAATAAAATCTAAACGGCAAGAGCGATTTCAATGAAATTCGGAAAGTTCATAGCACTATTCCCGGCGACCTCGACCGTGCCCTTCAAATTTTGTTACGACTCACCAATCCAACATGGCGGCTGTGCGAAATATTTCACCAGCATTCAATATCTCCGAAACTATTACCGATATTACCCTGACATTTTCTATGGTGATAGAGGGAACTACTATAAGTTCACTTATGTGACTTTTGAAAACCTGGTAACTACGAAACCAACATGGTGGCCAAGCGAATTTGCGACTTTTAAATAGACGTTTCTCGCGATTTGACCAACCAAACGCAATGAAACATGGTACAGTATATGCTTATCTACATTGTAATGCACCGACATCTAACTTCGTTCAATTGTTTAGATAATCACAAGATGGCGGATGTGCGAAATATTTCACCGGCATTCTATATCTCCGAAACTATTAGCGGTATCTCCCTAAAATTTTGTACGGAGATAAAGGGCACTACTGGAAGTCCATCTATAAGATTTTCAAAAACCGGTTAACTACAAAACGAACATGGCGGCCAAGCGAATTTGAACATTTTAAATAGACCTTTCTCGCGATTTAATGTTCCAAGCGCACTGAAACCTGGTACAGGAAATATTTATACACATTGTAATCCACTGGTATCTAATTTTGTTCAATTGTTTACATAACCTCAAGATGGCGGCAGTGCGAATTTTAAAATTAAGTTTTTATTTCTTGTGATGTAGTCATGCGATCGAAGTGAAAGTTTGAATAATGAACCTACGCAATAATTTTCCTTTAATGGTACATGACTCTATGGCCTATACATTTAACAATCCAACATGGCGACCATCCGAAATATTTAGACGATACTGAATATCGACGAATCTATTTTAGCAATCAAACTAAATTTTTTAATGTTCATAGGGGCTATGAACTTAAGTTCACCTATAGGACTTTAAATAACCTGGTGATCACAAATCCAACATGGCGGTGACGCGAATTATAAATATTCACATGGACGTTTCTCGCAATTTAACCATCCGCGTGCAGTGAAACTTGGGTAAATCTTTATCCGAATGTTAATCCACTGGCATCTAATTTATTTCAATTGTTTCCATAACCTCAAGATGGCAGCTGTGAAATTTTTTAAAATCTCCTTGTTTTTTCTTGTGTCCTAATTATGCGATTGAAGTTTGAATACTACACGTTCACAATAATCTGCATGTAACAGTACATAACTCTAGGAACTACATATATAAAATCCAACATGGCGACCATCCGAAATATTTAGTCGGTTCTCAATATCTACGAATCTATTACAGCAATCAAACTGAAATTGTGTATGTTGATAGTGGCAATTAACATAAGTAGGATATATGAAAATAGGCTGTATAGTTCTTCACGGAACTACTTGTTTTTATTTATCGTTCATCGTTAATCTAAAAATTGTAACAGACCTGAATTTTAGTCTTTTAGAGTAGTTTTAAACGGCATAGGGATGTGGCGGCCCCATCTCCCAGTGCGAAACCACAGCAATCAACCACCCGAGTATTGGCGGGAAAACCATAACTTAGTGGATAAGGAGGAAATGCCTGCCCAAACCATGACCATCTGGGGCACCCTGTCTCCAGGGGATAAATATGGAGGATGGGAAGGTAACCCAACAAACCACTCTACGTTGAGCTAATCACCCATGCCATTCAGAGAACTACAAGTCGCCTCGGATTGGACGGATATAAACGACGATGAACGGAGTGGAAATGGAACACGAGATTCAGAACATGGAATATTAAGACATTCGTTGGTACAGAAAAGGGGCAAAACTGTTGTGGAAATGAAGAGAATATGCAGAAATAGAGCGGAATGACAGAAATGGCTCAAACGAGGCTACCCCGACGCTTGAAGGCACAAGGGAATTGAAGAAGAAGAAGAAGAAGAAAAGAGTATTTTTAATCATTTTAGATAGTTAGTATTTTGGAAATGATTATGAAATCAGACTTTTTATAAAACAAATTGTGACAATCTTACAACTTCATTTGTATCAACTACTGTTAGCTGAGGAAGGTTATAATGTAACACTGTACTCAAGAATTACAATTTATTGACTTAAGGTAATATTTTCCTATTCCATAAAACTTTGTCAGTAAGGAAGTGCCTTGTCACCATTATTGTTTGTCACTGTTATGGAAATAATTTTAAGAGTACATTATGCAACGAGCCTATAATGGCATATGGAAATTATAAAACTCGCAAACGCTCGTTTTATAAACATCCTCGTGTCTTAATTACCATTATAGGCGAGTTTCATACGACCGTGTATGTTCGACGATAATTATTATAACTATTTTATGTTCGAACATAAATATTCATAAATATCTGTCAAGATTTCGCCAGTTTTACGTACTGAACAGAGCGCATGGGACGCAGAGAATACCTTGTATTTGACCATGGCCTCCTCGATTATCCCACTATGACACTAGGCCACGCAGTGAAATTTAAATTTGACGGCCTTGGAACTCAGCGCAGGTGCGATGCTATCCTTACCTAATTGGTCAAACAACTGTTTCTTGAGCTCTGATTGGTGAGAGAAACTGTCCCATAATGAAAACTTGTACTATAATGAGCCACATTATCGTACACTTTTCTGACATAATATTTACATTTCGACATCGTCGAACATGAAATCTTTTAAGGAAACAGCTAATAAATCACGAGCTTTGGTATTTGCAGATGGCGTGGTCTTATGGGAAAAACGGAAGTGGAAGTACAGGAGAGACTCACTGCTTGGAATAACAAATTTAAAGAATTTAGCCTGAAGATCAGCAAGGTTAAGACTGTTGAAATGACCATTAGCAGAGAGAGGAAATCTTCAAACATATATTTGGAGGGAGGAAAACTAGAATCCGTTTCTCACTCCCAGTATCTTAGAAGTATGGTCTCCAAGGATAACATCCTCAAACAAGAAATTCTAAATAGACACAAAAAACATCACATTTCTATAACCAAGTTCGGCACTTACTTTTGGACAAAAAAAATACAGTTAGTCTGAAAGGCTAGACCTTATATCATTTCAAATGACGCATGCTACAAATGCTACACATGTTAGAAAGGCTCAAGAGAGCTTCTCGCTTCGCTCGAAGCCCAAGGATTCTTTCAACAGACTCCATTAGCCATTAACCTAGGTTTCCCGCGCGGGCACCTCTTTAAGGGTCATCCTGTATTTGAGTCTGACATCTTTTACAACTCTTTAAGATTCACCCATTATTTGAATGTGATATCTTGCAAACCTCTTTAAGGGTCACCCTGTATTTGAATTGAATCTAACATACTGTACACCTCGTTAAGTGTCACCCTGTAATTTGCTCTGACATCCTTCACACCTCTTTAGAAGTCACCCTGTATTCTTGTGTGACATCTTGTACACCTCTTTAGGAGTCACCCTGTATTCTTGTCTGATATCATGTGCACCTCTTTAGGAGTCACCCTGTATTCTTCTCTGCCATCTTGTACACCTCTTTAAGAGTTACCTTGTATTCTTATCTGGCATCTTATACACCTCTTTATGGGTCACCTTGTATTCTTATATGGCATCTTGTATATCTCTTTAGGAGTCACCCTGTATTCTTATATGACATCTTGTATATCTCTTTAGGAGTCACTCTCTATTCTTATCTGGCATCTTGTACTGTATTTTGCTCTGACATCCTGCACACTCTGTATTCGCGTGTGACGTCTTGTATACCTCTTTAGGAGCCACCCTGTATTCTTGTGTGATATCTTGTACACCTCTTTAGGAGTCACCCTGTATTCTTCTCTGCCATCTTATACACCTCTTTAAGGGTCACCTTGTATTCTTATATGGCATCTTGCATATCTCTTTAGGAGTCACCCTGTATTCTTATCTGGCATCTTGTACACCTCTTTAGGAGTCACCCTGTATTCTTATATGACATCTTGTACAACTCTTTAGGAGTCACCCTGTATTATTGTCTGATATCTTGTGCACCTCTTTAGGAGTCACCCTGTATTCTTCACTGCCATCTTGTACACCTCTTTAAGAGTCACCTTGTATTCTTATCTGGCATCTTGTATATCTCTTTAGGAGTCACCATGTATTGTTATCCGGCATCTAGTACTGTATTTTGCTCTGACATCCTGCACACTTCTTTAGGAGGCACCCTGTATTCTTATATGGCATCTTGTATATCTCTTTGGAAGTCACCCTGTATTCTTGTGTGACATCTTGTACACCTCCTTAGAAGTCACCCTGTAATCTTGTCTGACATCTTGAGCACCCCTTTAGGAGTCACCCTGTATTCTTCTCTGCCTTCTTGTACACCTCTTTAAGAGTCACCTTGAATTCTTATCTGGCGTCTTGTATATCTCTTTAGTAGTCACCCTGTATTCTTATCTGGCATCGTGTACACCTCTTTAGGAGTCACCCTGTATTTTGCTTCGCTCAAAGCCCCAGGTCACTCGAAGCCCCAGGACTCTTTCAACATACTCCATTAACCATTAACTTCGGCTTCCTGCGTGGCTGCATGACGTCACGCACTCGCCGTCCTTTACCCATTAACTTAGGCTTCCCGTCACTTCCGTCTCAGTCCCGCATAATTTTAGACTCAAGCATAACGACGAAGTCGACAAGATAATAACAAGAAGTTCCGTGACGAACTAAAGAGCCCACTTTTCTTAAAATTCAGTTTCATGCCAATGATTAGGGAATCTACAGTATATGAACCTATCTAGAATAATGACGAAATTTAGTTGGTAATTTTGAAATGTCTAATTAGTTCGAAATATAACTGGTATAATGTAGCCTAATAGAGCATTGCAGTTGGCCCTGGTGACTGAATATATTCTTAGTTCCATCTCTTAAGGTACAGAATACCAAAAAAAAATCGTTGAAGTCCAATGGACATTACATGCAGTTAGACATTGGATCTATCCGCGTAAAAGCATGTTGGCAACAATGTCATGCGTGTGCTGGTTAGAAATAGCCTAATCTGAAATATTATGATATCTTGTTGTGCCAATTTTGGATGAAATCCATTTATTAGTATAGAAGTTACATGTATTTTAAAATTGGACCTATCAGCAGGCATAGAATCATGTTGGGAGCACTGACTTATATTAATTATTCCAAATTAATCTAGAATGCCAGGTGCTATACGTGTGCAAAGAATAGGGCGGTTGGCTTGCATACTTCCTGATATATTGATATTAGGTTAAACAAATATAGACAGCATTTATTAACAGTTGGCAGCCCTGAATGCTCTTAAGAATACTTATAGTCATATCTGTTATGGTACACATAGCACATACGAAATTTGGTAGAAATCCAACTGATAGTATAGAAGTTACATGTATTTAAATATTGGCCATATCAGCAGGCTTAGAATCATGTTGGTAGAACTGAAGTATATAAGTTACTCCAAAATTAATCTAAAATGTCAGGTACTATACGTGTACATAGTTGGAAGCTGTCGGCTTGCATACTCTCTGATGTATTGGTATTTGGATAAAAGAATAGAGAGAGCAATTATTAACAGTTGGCTGCCCTGGTGGCTCTTAACAATACGCTCAGTCATATCTGTTTATGTTCACATATTACATACAACATTTGGTTGAAATCCAATTGATAGTGTAGAAGTTATAGGCATTTAAATATTGGACCTACCAGATGTCTTAAAATTATTTTGGCAACACTGTGATGTATGGCCTCCAGGAAATTATACTGAAATAGTGCTATCTACATGCGTGCCAATTTCGGAATAGCTCCCATGCATACCTTCCAAGATATCCAACATGGAGCTCAAATTTCTAGTGCGTTTTTTCAGCAGTTGGTAGCACTGACATCATTTTCAAATATGGACGTGAGATATTCCGGTATACATCTTTACTCATACTAAATTTGGTTTCGATTTCTGCAGCCGTTTAGGAGTTGATAGGGGGGGGACACACACACAGCCAGCCAGACAGACAGATAGACCGACACACACACATTTGCCCGGATCGATCTCATAAGTCTACTTTTTGCAAAATGTGAAAAGTAGGCTAAAAATATACCCTTGACAGCAAAGGCAACGTTGTATCACACCTACTTTGTTCCAATCCTTATTTATGGTGTTAGTATTACAGTAGAATTCAAGCCACAGAAATGAGATTTATTAGGACTATGAATCAAAGTACCAGGAGAGACAAATTCAGAAATAAGGTACACAGTGCAACAGCTGGCTGGCATCAGGGTCCCTGTTATCAACTTTCTGGGGAACGCGAACTTCAGTGGTAAGGCCATGTATGAGGAAGGATAGCTCTAGAACAACTTAGAAGTACTCCAACCTGGATGTCAAAGGGAAGAGACGAAGAGGAAGACCAAGGAGACGATGGATAGAGACAGTTCGATCAGAGGTGAAGAAGAATGGTTTTAACTGGGATGATGTCCAAGTATTGATGTACCAAGATCGGGCAAGATGGAGAGCGCTTGTTTGCTACATCCGGGAAACTGTAGATGGAATATGATGATGACGATGAATGATGATGATGAATAAGGATTTTGGACAGACACGGTCTTTTTCATATCCTTTCGTATTTCTACCGTATTTGATCCTTTTATATTTATACTTTATACTTCGCCCGGGAACAGTTATGAATACATTACGTGATCGCTTTTTTTCCGTCTCAATGAACTACGACCTACATCCGTGATGGGTTAAAATCACTGACTGGACAATTCATTATATAATCATGAGTTGCATGTGCAACGAATTCTTGTCAGACGTAATTTAAGAATGGCGAGGTGCATGAAACACAAATCCTCCTTCCGTCCAATCTTAACATGACTGTGTATTTTGTTGAACGAAAAGTCAACAGGCGAAATGAGGAAAAGTCGAGATTCACTTCCAGGGAAACTCCAAACAGAACCACTCTTCTCTGAAGTCTTAACTCAACACGACTCGACAGTTTGCTGCTGGCTGTATCTGGGGTAATAGGCTCTACCGCTAGCTATGCTGTAACTGGAGTGATAGGCTTGCCCCTATCTAGCTCGTAAACTGTCGCCTCAGCAATGGAATGGAGATTGTTGGAAGAAATGAAAACGTAAAAGCACTCGTAGTGGGCGATGTATTGAAGATAGAAATATGCTCTCTCGGACGTTTTTGTAGAACGTTTCGTGCTGAACAATTCTTACACTCATAGTATATTGATATTTTTAACGGTTTGCCCAGCGTAAGCTTAAAAAGCGCACTTACGCCAGGTTTTATTTTTCGACTTTTCCACTGAAATCGTTACTGCTTGACTTCTTTTGAGTATAAATAAATTATTTTCTAAAGAAACCTTCCTCGAGATATCCTTTACAGAATGGTGAAATCCGCATCAAAATCCATCCAGTGGTTCTCGAGAATAGGCTACCCGTGGCATCCAAGAATCGGAGACTTTGTCTTATACTTAGTAGAGATACAGTAATTATTTAAAACTTTGTAATTCGAGCCCGGCCATCGCGGCGCAACAGTGTCTCGAATATTGATCTTTTGTGAATATTTACGCTATAGTATCGCACTGTGAGGGCTGAAGATATCTCGGGGAATTCTTCAACATGTGGTTTGATAGTAGATGGAATGGAATGTTTTCTCGTACAGCCCACTGGGTATTGGTATTCGATATCACTCCACAAGAACGAACAGCTCCAGAATGTGACCTCGCGATAGCCTAGCGAAAAGTACTCGTCATTCTATTACTTGTAACAAACCGTCTATATTCAACGTATGGAAATATTCAGATGACAGATCTCATATTAAAGAACTTAACATTATTAATCTCCTCCAGTATGGAAGCTTGGGGGTAGGTATTCAGATGTCAGGGTTTGATTCCCGGCTCTGCAAAAGATGTAATTCTTGTCTAAGGGTAGTAACGGGGTACACTCAGTCTCCTGAGTCAAAACTGGTAAGAGGCGGGTTCGATTCCCCCCTCAGTCATTCTTGAACTGGTTTTCCGTGGTTTTTCACTTCTACTCTATGGAAATGCCGTGTGGTTCCTGACCTAGGGCCGCCTTGTTTCCCAATTCGTTACTGGGTGTGTGGCTCGGCGGTAACGTTCTCGCCTTCTGTTCCCAAGGTTGCAGGATCAAATCCTAGCGAAGTCATTTGGCATTTGAGGGTACGCAAAAGTGAGGGAGCAGTGTCAGTAAATTTACTGCCACGTTAAATATCCCCTTCGGGGCAAAATTCCGGCACCCTGGCGTCTCTAAAAGCTACAGTTGTTAAAAGGGAAGTAAAACCAACAATAACATTATTATTATTATTATTATTATTATTATTCCCCAATTCAATCCTTAATTAGACACACTAATATCGACACCAGAAATTCTACAAACACCTAAATGCACGGGGTTGAAATGACCACTAAGTCCAAACCCCTTAATGAAATAACAACATGATGACGATGTAATGAATGATGATATAATGGGTAGAATAGTGAAGTAATTTTCATTCAAATCGCTTCGGCCGTTTAGATCTTATGAGGGACATACACACACATGGTCAAAAGGTGATCTCATAAGCCTATTTTAGCCTATTTTCATTTATGTGTTCCTGTGTGCGTATGTGTATGTATGCGTGTGTGTGTGCGTAAGAGTGTGTGTATGTTGATGATGATGATACTTGTTGTTTTAAGGGGCCTAACATGTGTGTGTATGTGTTTGTGCGTGTGTGTGATTATTAATTTCTAAACGGCCGAAGCGATTTCAATGAAACTAAGTAAGTGCATACTACTACATCACCGGACCTCGACCGTGCCTTTCAAATTTTAATACGTTTCACCAATCCAACATGGCGGCCGAGCGAAATATTTCACTGGCATTCTATATCTCCGCAACAGCAACAGATATCACCCTGAAATTTTGTCCAGTGATAATGGGTTCTACTAGAAGTTATCTATGTGACTTTCATAAACCTGCTGAGTACAAAACGAACATGGCGGCCAAGCCAATTAGAACCATCTAAATAGTTCTTTCTCACGATTTAACCATCCGAGCGCAGTGAAACTTAGTACAGAAAATGTATATACACATTGTAATGCACTGACATCTAATTTAGTTCAATTGTTTCCATACCGTCAAGATGGCGACTGTGTGTAACTTTATAGTTAAGTTTCAATTTCTTGTGTCCTAATTATGCGAAAAAGTGAAAGTTTGAGTAATGAACCTACGCAATAATCTTCATCTAATGGTACATGGTTCTATGGCCTACACATATAACAATCCAACATGGGGACCATCCAAATTATTTAGACGGTTCTCAATATCTACGAATCTATTGCAGCAATAACAAGAAGTTCCGTGACGAACTAAAGAGCCTACTTTTCTTAAAATTTAAGATTCATGCCAATGATTAATCTATATGGATCTATCTAGAATAATGACGAAATTAAGTTGCTAATATCGAAATTTCTAATTAGTTCGAAATACTGTATACCTGGCATAATAATGTAGCCTAATAGAGCACTACAGTTGGCAGCCCTGGTGACTGAATATATTCTTAGTTCCATCTCTTAAGGTATAAAATACAAAATTTGGTTGAAGTACGATGAATAGCATGGACTTTGCATGCAGTTAAACATTGGATCTAACAGCGCGCGTAAAATCATGTTGGCAACAATGTCATGCATGTATTGGTCAGAAATAATCTGAAATAATATGATCTATCTATTGTTGTGCCAATTTTGAATGAAATCCATTAGTTAGTATAGAAGTTACATGCATTTTAAAATTGCACTTATCAGCAGGCTTAGAATCATGTTGGCAGCACTAACGTATATTAGTTACTCCAAATTCATCTAGAATGCCAGGTAGGCCTACTATACGTGTGCAAAGATTAGAGCTATTGGCTTGCATACTTTATGATATATTGATATTAGGGTAACAAAAATAGACACAGCACATATTAGCAGTTGGCAGCCCTGATTGCTCTTAAGAATACGCATAGTCATATCTGTTTTGGTACACATAGCACACACGAAAGTTGGTTGACATCCAAATGATAGTATGTAAGTTACATGTATTTAAGTTTGGACCTCTCAGCAGGCTTAGAATCATGTTGGTAGCACTGACGTATATAAATTTCTCCAAATTAATATAGAATGTCAGGTACTATACGTGTGCATAGTTTAAAGCTGTCGGCTTGCATACTTTCTGATATATTGGTATTTGGATAAAATAAATTAAGAGCTTTTATTAACAGTTAGCAGCCCTGGTGGATCTAAAGAATAGGCTCAGTCATATCTGGTCATGCACACATACAACATACGAAATTTGGTTGAATTCCAATTGATAGTGTAGACGTTATATGCATTTCAAAATTGGACCTATCAGCAGGCTTATAATCATCTTGGCAACACTGCCATGTATGGCCTCCTGGAAATTAAACTGCAATGTTATTATATTTACGTGTGCCAATTTTGAAATATCTCCCATTCATACCTTCAAAGATATTCAACATGGAGCTCAAATTTCAATTGCGATTTTTTAGCAGTTGGTAGAACTGACATCATTTTCAAATATGGCAGTGAGATATTCAGGTAAAGATCTTTACTCCTACCAAATTTTGTTTCGATTGCTCCAGCCGTTTAGGAGTTGATAGGGGGGGGGACACACACTCAGCCAGACAGACAGACAGACAGAAGGACAGACAGACAGACATACATTTGCCCGATCTCATAAGTCTATTTTTTCCTCATTTTTGCAAAATGTGAAAAGTAGGCTAAAAATGAATTTTTTTATGTTTATATAGGCTATTAACATCATGCCCAAGATCGTGGGTTCAAACCCGGCCGAAGTCGTCGGATTTTTTAAGAGCGTTAAAAATCCCTCAGGGGAAGTAAAGCCGGCGGTCCCATGTCATAGATTTATGGCATGTTAAAGAACCTTCCACTAATTACACCTGTGTGAAGTTAAATTAGGTTAGGTTAAACATTTGACAAACGCTCTTAGGTTCCGACGTTCGTCGCCAGGAGCCGACTGCGGTGGCGTCTAGTAGCCAAGTTCTGAACTGGTTAGTCGTTGACGGTGGCGTTTGGTTGCAAAAGTAGGAACTACTTGAAATTCAATGTCTGCAGTCCTTACTTGAATTAAAAAAGTCCTCTCGGCACGCCGGAAGGCGGAGGTAGATTTCACCGGACAAACTTGGGGATAGGCGAAAATAGGCAGAATATGCAGGTTTTCGTAGAAGGATCAGACCTCATTTATTGCGAGAAGGTATTTTATAATTGGAGCTTAATTAACTTTGTTTTTCGTCATTTTATGCTTATTTTAAACATTTTATTGTCTTATGGGAACGGTAACCTTCTTGTCATTTGGGGTCCATTTTTATACTTGTGGTCACACTGTCCTTATGCTAGGTTTCGACACTGATGTGTAACTATGTAACGGTCTGTTACTTCTTCATGCAAAATTATATCTCCCGCAGAGATTTTGGTTGGTTCCTCAGTTTAGGGGCTGCGACAACGCGGTCATGTGACCCCGTGTATTTAGGGATGGCTGTATTAGTCTGTAATTCAGGTAAGAACTGCAGACGGTCAATTTCAAGCAGTAGTTGCTAATGTTGCTACCAGGTACTACCGTCAACGACACCTACCTGTGAACTTGGCTACTAGATGCCACCGCAACCAGCAACTCGCAACGAACGTTGGAATTTCCCCTCCAAAGGAATGCATACTGAGGGATTTTTTGCGCTCTTAGAAAATCCGACGACTTCGGCCGGCTTTGAACTCGCGACCTTGGGCATAGACATTCAGCATGCTTGCTACCAGTTACGTCATCGAAGCCGCTTCACACTTAGTCAGACGGAATTCTGAATATGATCTCGTGCAAGTACGTTATCTTGGCAACGTCTGATGGCTCATCCCTCATCAATTTAGTAGAGTTGCCATGGCAAGCACTGATAGCTCTTGGCATTTTCTTATAATTCCGAAATCATTTTTCTCATCCCTTGGCATAATGGTGGGCCATATCAAAAATTCTTTAAGACAAAATTTTAGGTAATTATTAGGGGAATATTGTCCATTTTGTACGGTTTTGAGATTGTGCCTATTAAGAGAGATATGATTAATGTTTCCCGAAAAACCCACTTTTTCCCACCTCTTTGGTCAATGGTTGGTGCTATAAAAAAAGCTCTTCAAACATAAATGTTTGGGCTTTATCCGACACATACTATGAACGTTGAACGGATTCGATATTTCACATATTAAGAGAGTTATAGCAATATTTCACTTTTTCGAAAAAAAAGCCCCCCATTTTCACCCCCTTCGACCGATTTAGCCCATTAACGAACTCGACCGAGATTTTATAGGTATACATATTCGGTAAAATATTCAAAGTGATTGGTGCAAAATTACGGCAGTTATCGTGTCCACAAGAAACTGATATGCATATATATACCTATATACACACATATACATACATAAATTATATATAAACTTTTGAACTGACGGTGGTTTTGGGGTCTGGGGGATGTGAAACGCGAAGATATGTCGAAATTTTCCGGAAGTCGAAACATGGTACCCATTGCAATAGTTAGCTTTCTAATGAAATCTACCTCTGGTTGGTTCCTCAGTTTAGGGGCTGCGACAACGCGGTCATCTAACACCGTGTACTTTGGGTGAGTGTAGAATCTGTCTGATAAACGGTGTGAATTGTAATGGCTGTAGTAGTCTTAATTCAGGTAAGGACTGCAGACGGTCAATTTCAAGCAGTAGTTCCTAATGTTGCTATAGGTACTACCGTCAACGACACCTAGCTGTGAACTTGGCTACTAGATGCCACCCTAACCAGCAACTTGCAACGAACGTTGGAACTTCCCCTCCAAAGGAAAGCATACTGAGGGATTTTAGCTCTCTTAGAAAATCCGACGACTTCGGCCGGCTTTGAAACCGCATTCTGCATGCTACTAGTTACGTCACCGAAGCCGCTTCCCACTTAGATGAAAATAGTGAATCTGATCTCGTGCAAGTGCGTTGTCATGGCAACGTCTGATGGCTTATCCCTCATCAATTTAGTAGTGTTGCCATGGCAACCTCTGATAGCTCTTGGCATTTTCTTATAATTCCGAAATCATTTTTCTCATCCCTTGGCATAATGGTGGGTCATATCAAAAATTCTTTCAGACAAAAGTTTTAGGTAATTATTAGGGGAATATTGTCCATTTCGTACGGTTTTGATATTGTGCCTATTAAGAGAGATATGATTAATGTTTCCCGAAAATCCCACTTTTCCCACCCCTTTGGTCAATGGTTGGTGATATAAAAAGCTCTTCAAACATAAATTTTTGGGCTTTATCCGACATATAGTATGAACGTTGAACGGATTCGATATTTCATATATTAAGAGAGTTATAGCAATATTTCACTTTTTCAAAAAAAAGCCCCCCATTTTCACCCCCTTCTACCGGTTTAGCCCAGTAACGAACTCGACCGAGATTTTATAGGTATACATATTCGGTAAAAAGTGATTGGTGAAAAATTACGGCAGTTATCGTGTCCACAAGAAACTGATATATATATATACTTTTGAACTGACGGTGGTTTTGGGGTCTGGGGGATGTGAAACGCGAAGATATGTCGAAATTTTCCGGAAGTCGAAACATGGTAGCCTACCCATTGCAATAGTTAGCTTTCTAATGAAATCTACCTCTGGTTGGTTCCTCAGTTTAGGGGCTGCGACAACGTGGCCATCTAACCCCGTGTACTTTGGGTGAGTGTAGAATCTGTCTGATAAACGGTGTGAATTGTAATGGATGTATTAGTCTGTAATTCAGGTAAGGACTGCTACCAGGTACTACCGTCAATGACACCTAGCTGTGAACTTGGCTACTAGATGCCACCCCAACCAGCAACTCGTAACGAACGTTGGAACTTCCCCTCCAAAGGAAAGCATACTGAGGGATTTTTAGCGCTCTTAGAAAATCCGACGACTTCGGCCGGCTTTGAAACCGAGACCTTGGGCATAGACATTCTGCATGCTACCAGTTACGTCACCGAACCCGCTTCCCACTTAGTCAGATGTCAAAGTCAACCCCTGGCACCAACCAGCCCATGACGGGCTAAGGCCGACCAAGCGACCGCTGCCCAGCCATTTGGCCTGCAGATATTGGGGTGACGCGTGATCAGCGCGTCGGGTCCCCTCGGCCGTTAATATTGGTATTCGTGATCGGGGTGCTGTCTCACTGTCAGACAGCTACTCAATTGTCCTCACGAGGCTGAGTGCACCCCGTTCCAACCCTCACGTCAGTTTTAAAATCCCTGACGGAGCCGGGGATCGAACCCGGGGACTCCGGGTGAGAGGCAGGCACGCTACCCCAACACCACGGGACCGGCTTAGTCAGATGGAAATACTGAATCTGATCTCGTGCAAGTGCGTTGTCATGGCAACGGCTCATCCCTCATCAATTTAGTAGTGTTGCCATGGCAACCTCTGATAGCTCTTGGCATTTTCTCATAATTCCGAAATCATTTTTCTCATCCCTTGGCGTAATGGTGGGTCATATCAAAAATTCTTTCAGACAAAAGTTTTAGGTAATTATTAGGGGAATATTGTCCATTTTGTACGGTTTTGATAGTGTGCCTATTAAGAGAGATATGATTAATGTTTCCTGAAAAACCCACTTTTTTCCACCCCTTTGGTCAATGGTTGGTGCTATCAAAAAAGTTATTTGACATAAATTGTTGGCACTTATCCGACACATATTATGAACTTTGAATGGATTCGATATTTTCTTATAAACCCTTTGGAAAATAGCATGTAGACAAGATTCAAAATTTCGGGGTCGTAATGGATTCTTGTGAATGTGATTTAGAGGTTTTGCTATCAACATAACTTCCAGGGTTCATAAGGTTAACTTATTATTATTATAAAGCCAAGAAAAACAACAGGATCTACTAACAAATGAAATTTATTAACTGAATCAAACATAAAGAAGAAAACTATAACCACCCTTTTATTGTTCACTCGCGTGAACAGATCTAACACTGATCAGCCTGACGTACCGTGACGACACGGCATGACAGCTGTCAACAATCATTGTGACTGCAATGTCACTTAAATCAAAGTAACAAAAGAAAACGGATCACAAGATCCAAATATAACAAACAAATAAAATAGTACAAAAATTTAATATTTATGAGCGACACGGGTTTTAAGACTAGTTCAAGTAATGAGCATTTTGACGGGCGCTCGTTTCCGACCAAAACAGTTGGTTCGGGAACGGACTCCGTACTGCGAAGGACGAATTACGGAAATGTGGGAACAACAATTACATATTTATATACACTACTGACATGCTCTAACCTTAGATTACCACAACCAAATACACGTGTGTATTATTTAAAATAAGGGCTGCGGAATTACCGTCTTATACCTTAAACACTAGGATAGCATAACATGACATGAACAAGTTTGGCCGGTTGCCAAATTATATTTATATGAATACAATGGCCTTGAAAATAAGAGCCAACAACAACAAATACAACTTTTAATTTTCACGCCGGAAAGTTTGGCGTTTTAAAACAATGAACAATAAGTCGTAGTAATGATAAAAGAAACTTGGATCGACAACATGGCAACTTCCCAAATTAAACCAAATAAAATAACCTTAACTCATTAGGCTTTAAAGCAAACATAACGTGTCATAACAAGCTGGAGACAACCGGGCCTGTTATCGCATCACCGAGAGAGTGGCTGATTTCTTCCCCCAAGTAGTAATTAGTGCCATGCTAAATATAGATTCTGGCCCATAGCCAGCGTACAGCACCTTTGCTAATCGCCACCTGTTAAACGCGTACAAATAAATAACACATTATCTCAAAACATCCTCTCAGGGATTTTTAAGAATACATTCCCAGGTCAAACTTATCCCCACGGATAACTAGTTTGCCGGAATGATATCGCAGTCATGGACAGGCTTTACCTCTCCTCATCATCATCACTTACACCCAAAAACACGTGGCACATTTCTCGAAGATCTCGTCGTAGCATTAATCAGCACACCTCTCAGATAATGACACACAACATGTCCAAATGACAATAAAGAATAAATAACAGGATCAGTCCTAGCCCGAGTTATCAAAGCAACAAAATGCAAAAATTCCCCCCACGTAGTAATTAGTTTAACATATCATTAAATCAGTCCATTTATCATTGTCGTTCCTAGGTTCTCATTCATGGCTACACTTTTTATAGATACGTTAATCGATGCGGCCGTTTCGCAATAAGAATTACGTATACATAAGGAAAACATTTAAATTACAAAATTTACTGTACAACATAATTGTCACGCAATGCCAAAATTTACTACACGCATGTCAGTTAAGAAATCAAACCCTGAAGTTTAAATTAAACCACACAAATAAAATCTATACAAAGTTCCACACATCTCTCGCGATTCCCCTCGTCCAAAATCGATAAATCAATTTTTTAATACTCATCACTTAAACTGCTTTCCAGAGGCCTCCCGCCTCGTCAATTCCCATCATTAGGCCGTTAGCCCATAACACTGATGGTAATGGAGGATGAAGCTTGCTGTCTTCTCTCCATGGTCGACATTTTGCTGCTGTTAAAACACAATTAAATCAAAGTTTTTAAACTGTTCTATCTGCGTTCTAAGTATTTTATTTCCTCAGATCGTCCTATGCAGAATCGTCGACTTTCCCTATTCTATGGCTAATTGCCATCTCACAATTTATGAAAATTTCCAACTTCGTTGCCGACACACAACTATAATTTTAAAACCATTTCGTCTTAAGGACGTCTTAAAATGACTGTCGAAGAATAATTAGGAGTGTCCCGATTCATCTCAGACATTTGTATATATACAGAAAGCCTAAAGTTTCAATGGTGGGAGAAAAACAGCTCCTCAATATTTTAAGTAATGGGCCTATAATTATGTGTGACCTCTCAAAATTCTTGTATTTTCTCACAGGTCGCGAATCTGCCGTCGAACAAGCAAACCGATCGCTAGATCTTTTTATATCCGATTGCCGCGCAAAACACACTGACGCTATGTTCTGGCGTCATGTTTTCTTATTGGTCAGATAAGTTGGCGTTGGAGCTCTGACCTTACAAATCCCGCCCTTATTTTGACGTCACGACTATTCTCCTCTCTCTCACTCCTTGCCTTGTACGCAGCATTGTGGCCTTTTATGGTCACGTACGCCACAGCGTCATATCTGATTTTCTCAGAAATCCAAGAATAACATTGGTTGTGAAACTATTGGTCATTTCCAGCCAGCACGTAGCATGTCTTACCAAGTCCAGATTTCTTGCTACATCAATATTACTCAAATATCCAGCATTTCATGTATTTAGTATTTCCATCGTTTTTATTAATATGAAACATTATTATTGGACACAATGATAAGGGTTCATCTGACCCCTAGTTGATGAAATTCGAACTCAAATGAAGTCGAATTTCACATCCCCTACTTTTCTGGCTCAAATTTGAAGTTGCTGGTCACCCTCAAAATATAATGACTGTCCGCCTCTGTCTGTTTCAGTAGCCGTCTCGTTCCAAACTCATTAGGAAATTCCTGTATACTTATGCCCTCCGGCCTCTTTCCTTGCTACTCGTCTCCCCTCTCACTCTTTCAAAACATCAACATATTCATTAACGACTTCCGCCTGAACTTGTAAACACGTCAGAGCTGTCTTTTGAGCGCTTTAACCACTAGAGTACCCCCGTATCTTTTGTTGTATGTTATCACGCGAATGTTTAATTTGCTGCAGTAACATTATTTCTCGGTTCGTATGGCTCTCTCTGATGATACAATTTTAAATGTGAACTATTATACACTGCCATGTTTCCTGTGCTCACCTCTCGGACTCTGTAGGCGTTGTTACTTAAGTTCGTAACCCCTAGTTGAACTTCCTTAAGCCGCTCCTGTCTCTTCTCCATTTTACCGTGATGTCATCTCCTTCTTCTCCCCCGCGTTGCCATCTTCTTCCTTCTCCCTTCTTCTTCTCCGATTCCCGTACAATAACCTTTTTTTTACCATATTTCGAGACCCTTGCCTGACACGGTCTGCGAATCTCTCCTGCTATTCTTCTGTTTCCTATTGTCGGCTGCTCTATTTTCTTCTTCTCCATGCAGCTCCTCCAAATATCTCTGGGTTTCTACATGCATGGCCTCCAACATTTGATGTGTTCCGTTTTCCTCCTCGTGGGTGTCGGGATTCTTCCGCCGATCTATCGCTCTTTCCCATTTATCATTATTTCCTTCCATGTTACGTGGCTCCTCCAGGTACTGTTGCGGGTCAGCGTGTCTCTCGTTCCAATTTCTCTGATCATCCCTTGGATCCGATTGCTCGTTAAACCGCTGGTTATTTTGTGCGTTATATTGTTGATTGTAACGCCTATTGTCCCTGGGCCTATGTTGTTGATTATAGTGTCCTCCACGCCATCCTCGATTGTAAGGTGCGTTATTATTATTCCTATTGTATGACGTTTGGTATCTCCTATTATCTCGCCACTGCTGATTGTTTGTGTTCCGGTAGCGGTTAGTTTCTTCCTGATTGTTATGGTTTCTGTCCCTATTTTCGTATCTCGGTTGAGATCTCGGCTCATATTCTTCGGTGCTCTGCCGTCTTTGGTTATCCCCAGTGTTCGTAGCTTGCGACCTCGTGTTTTTGTTCGGTGTCTTGACTACTTCGACTGCATTAACTAACTCTATCTGTCTCTTCTCTCTCGGGTTGATATAATTAGTGGTTTCATCTATCTTCCTTAATACCTCTTCTGCCTGGACCACGGTCGTAATATTTGCCGCCACCAAGAATTGCTGAACGCTAATAGGCATCTGCTTTCCTATAGTAGTTATTAGCTCCATTTCGCTCGGTGGATTATCAAGATCCTGCAATTTGACAAGTTGCATGGCGAAAAAATCTGCATATTTCGTCTGATGCGTGGAATGGTATTTGCGCGAGTATAAGTCCATCCGCAAGCTTTGTTGATACGACCCACTCCAGTATTTGCTTAGGAAGGCCTTGTGGAAACCTTCCATTGATTTAAATGTGTTCTTAAATCCAAGATACCAGGTAAGTGCTGAGCCCGCCAAAAATTTTTCAACCATTCTTAATTGTCGCGTTGAGCTAACATTTTGGTCCGAAAAATATTCTGTCAGTTCCCTTAAGAAAGCTTTAGGTGTCCCTCCGCTCTCTGGTAAAAACTTATTCGGTTTAAATTCGTTTCCACGGATGACTTGTATAACTTGCGTGGGAAGTTGTGTGTTTTGAGGTGTCGAGCTACGACCCTCATAATTCTGGAATGCTTGCGTGTCTACCGTTCTTGGACTTTGCCCAAGCTCGTGGCTGTCTATTGTGTGCTCTCTTTCCGCATTCTCCCCTTTCCCCTTTTCCATTAGTGTCGCAAACATCGTATTATGTCCAAGTGACTGCAACTCCGATTTTATCATGCGGTCCTCTTGAATTTGAAATCTTAACTTCATATTTTCTTCTAACGCCTGTATTTTCGCGTTATTTTCCCCTAGCTTCTTGCTTACTGCGAGCCGTTCATCTTTCGAATCAGCGCTCATCTTGGTCCAATCTTTCCTAATAGTATCCTTCAATTTAACAAAGCGTTTTTCGACTTCCTGTTGATTAGCCTCCTGATTATCTTCAAGTTTATCTATCCTTTCTCCCAGAGAAATGTTGTTCTGTTCTAATGTTTGTTTAATTTCTTCCTGGTCAATTTCTAACTTTTTCCATTTCTTAATTGATTGTATTTCTAATTTGTTGAGTTCCGTCACTAAGCCCGTGATATTGTTATCTACTGTAATTATCTGATCTTGCATACCCTGTGTCCCTCGTTCGATATTCTCAAACCTTTTTTCTAAGTTTGTGTGTGCTTCTTTAATCTCAGATGAGCTGGTCAAACACGCTTGCTCGATTTGTGCTAGTTTTGCCATAACAGTCTCATCCATTCCTTTTATTTCCTTTTTAAACGAATCTTCGATACCTTTTATTATTCCTAATTGTTTGGTATTGTTAGTGCTAACGTCCTTTGCTAATTGGATTAGCTGTTCTTTTGTGTGCTCTTTGATTTCTACCGTTAGCGCAGCTAGATTTTGAGTGTTCCTTTCGTCTTGTGCGTTTAACATTTCATTGTTTTTCTCAGACTGCCTATGTAATTGTTCACTAACCAGAATGTTTTGTGTAGCGATTTTCTGATTTATATTCTCGTTAACTTCAGATAGTTTTGTGTTTAACTGTGTCTGTATTTCTTCCGATTGTTTATTTATAGCAGCTAACTGTGTCTGCGTTTCTGTCGATTGTTTATTTATGGCCGTTAACTGTGTCTGCGTTTCTTCACTATTTGCCGCTAACTGTGTCTGTATTTCATTGGTTATGTCTTTTCTCATCTCACTAAGTTGTTCTCGCGTACGAGCGGATGCTAGTTCAATCACTTCGCGAATTTCTCCCAGAGTTGCCATCACAACAATAATATATTTGAGACATAGGGAAATGACATAAGGGCGGAGCCCTGGATACGCGCGCTCACATATATTAAATATACACACATTAACCCTTTACATACTCAGTTCATTTACTTTAAATTACTCCCACAAACTATAGCATCACTGAGTATAATTTACTTATTATTCCATTTAATTTTAACCCTTTGATTCAGTTATAATCTTCCTGACCTTACTTTACTTACAAATTTTAACCAATTAATAGAGTATTAATTAGTTTTTAAGGTCTAACCTTCCTGTCAAACAATTCTTTGAGTTTGGCTTTTCTACACAAAGCTAATTTAATTTTATTGGGCGCCTGGAACAGTTTGTTCTAATTTTAATCAAAGTTCAAACACTTAACTTGTTCCACATTTACTTTATTGCAAACTCCATGACTTTATATTTTCAAACATTTGGCGGTACTATCTTCGCCTAACTAACGTTAATAAACTTATCACATGCCGGTGATCTATTTTTTTACTCTAAAACACAAACGCCACACGTTCGGAAGCCAAAGTAACTCTTATAAACCCTTTGGAAAATAGCATGTAGACAAGATTCAAAATTTCGGGGTCGTAATAGATTCTTGTGAATGTGATTTAGAGGTTTTGCTATCAACATAACTTCCAGGGTTCATAAGGTTAACTTATTATTATTATAAAGCCAAGAAAAACAACAGGATCTACTAACAAATGAAATTTATTAACTGAATCAAACATAAAGAAGAAAACTATAACCACCCTTTTATTGTTCACTCGCGTGAACAGATCTAACACTGATCAGCCTGACGTACCGTGACGACACGGCATGACAGCTGTCAACAAGCATTGTGACTGCAATGTCACTTAAATCAAAGTAACAAAAGAAAACGGATCACAAGATCCAAATATAACAAACAAATAAAATAGTACAAAAATTTAATATTTATGAGCGACACGGGTTTTAAGACTAGTTCAAGTAATGAGCATTTTGACGGGCGCTCGTTTCCGACCAAAACAGTTGGTTCGGGAACGGACTCCGTACTGCGAAGGACGAATTACGGAAATGTGGGAACAACAATTACATATTTATATACACTACTGACATGCTCTAACCTTAGATTACCACAACCAAATACACGTGTGTATTATTTAAAATAAGGGCTGCGGAATTACCGTCTTATACCTTAAACACTAGGATAGCATAACATGACATGAACAAGTTTGGCCGGTTGCCAAATTATATTTATATGAATACAATGGCCTTGAAAATAAGAGCCAACAACAACAAATACAACTTTTAATTTTCACGCCGGAAAGTTTGGCGTTTTAAAACAATGAACAATAAGTCGTAGTAATGATAAAAGAAACTTGGATCGACAACATGGCAACTTCCCAAATTAAACCAAATAAAATAACCTTAACTCATTAGGCTTTAAAGCAAACATAACGTGTCATAACAAGCTGGAGACAACCGGGCCTGTTATCGCATCACCGAGAGAGTGGCTGATTTCTTCCCCCAAGTAGTAATTAGTGCCATGCTAAATATAGATTCTGGCCCATAGCCAGCGTACAGCACCTTTGCTAATCGCCACCTGTTAAACGCGTACAAATAAATAACACATTATCTCAAAACATCCTCTCAGGGATTTTTAAGAATACATTCCCAGGTCAAACTTATCCCCACGGATAACTAGTTTGCCGGAATGATATCGCAGTCATGGACAGGCTTTACCTCTCCTCATCATCATCACTTACACCCAAAAACACGTGGCACATTTCTCGAAGATCTCGTCGTAGCATTAATCAGCACACCTCTCAGATAATGACACACAACATGTCCAAATGACAATAAAGAATAAATAACAGGATCAGTCCTAGCCCGAGTTATCAAAGCAACAAAATGCAAAAATTCCCCCCACGTAGTAATTAGTTTAACATATCATTAAATCAGTCCATTTATCATTGTCGTTCCTAGGTTCTCATTCATGGCTACACTTTTTATAGATACGTTAATCGATGCGGCCGTTTCGCAATAAGAATTACGTATACATAAGGAAAACATTTAAATTACAAAATTTACTGTACAACATAATTGTCACGCAATGCCAAAATTTACTACACGCATGTCAGTTAAGAAATCAAACCCTGAAGTTTAAATTAAACCACACAAATAAAATCTATACAAAGTTCCACACATCTCTCGCGATTCCCCTCGTCCAAAATCGATAAATCAATTTTTTAATACTCATCACTTAAACTGCTTTCCAGAGGCCTCCCGCCTCGTCAATTCCCATCATTAGGCCGTTAGCCCATAACACTGATGGTAATGGAGGATGAAGCTTGCTGTCTTCTCTCCATGGTCGACATTTTGCTGCTGTTAAAACACAATTAAATCAAAGTTTTTAAACTGTTCTATCTGCGTTCTAAGTATTTTATTTCCTCAGATCGTCCTATGCAGAATCGTCGACTTTCCCTATTCTATGGCTAATTGCCATCTCACAATTTATGAAAATTTCCAACTTCGTTGCCGACACACAACTATAATTTTAAAACCATTTCGTCTTAAGGACGTCTTAAAATGACTGTCGAAGAATAATTAGGAGTGTCCCGATTCATCTCAGACATTTGTATATATACAGAAAGCCTAAAGTTTCAATGGTGGGAGAAAAACAGCTCCTCAATATTTTAAGTAATGGGCCTATAATTATGTGTGACCTCTCAAAATTCTTGTATTTTCTCACAGGTCGCGAATCTGCCGTCGAACAAGCAAACCGATCGCTAGATCTTTTTATATCCGATTGCCGCGCAAAACACACTGACGCTATGTTCTGGCGTCATGTTTTCTTATTGGTCAGATAAGTTGGCGTTGGAGCTCTGACCTTACAAATCCCGCCCTTATTTTGACGTCACGACTATTCTCCTCTCTCTCACTCCTTGCCTTGTACGCAGCATTGTGGCCTTTTATGGTCACGTACGCCACAGCGTCATATCTGATTTTCTCAGAAATCCAAGAATAACATTGGTTGTGAAACTATTGGTCATTTCCAGCCAGCACGTAGCATGTCTTACCAAGTCCAGATTTCTTGCTACATCAATATTACTCAAATATCCAGCATTTCATGTATTTAGTATTTCCATCGTTTTTATTAATATGAAACATTATTATTGGACACAATGATAAGGGTTCAGTATTAGTCTGTAATTCAGGTAAGGACTGCTACCAGGTACTACCGTCAATGACACCTAGCTGTGAACTTGGCTACTAGATGCCACCCCAACCAGCAACTCGTAACGAACGTTGGAACTTCCCCTCCAAAGGAAAGCATACTGAGGGATTTTTAGCGCTCTTAGAAAATCCGACGACTTCGGCCGGCTTTGAAACCGAGACCTTGGGCATAGACATTCTGCATGCTACCAGTTACGTCACCGAACCCGCTTCCCACTTAGTCAGATGTCAAAGTCAACCCCTGGCACCAACCAGCCCATGACGGGCTAAGGCCGACCAAGCGACCGCTGCCCAGCCATTTGGCCTGCAGATATTGGGGTGACGCGTGATCAGCGCGTCGGGTCCCCTCGGCCGTTAATATTGGTATTCGTGATCGGGGTGCTGTCTCACTGTCAGACAGCTACTCAATTGTCCTCACGAGGCTGAGTGCACCCCGTTCCAACCCTCACGTCAGTTTTAAAATCCCTGACGGAGCCGGGGATCGAACCCGGGGACTCCGGGTGAGAGGCAGGCACGCTACCCCAACACCACGGGACCGGCTTAGTCAGATGGAAATACTGAATCTGATCTCGTGCAAGTGCGTTGTCATGGCAACGGCTCATCCCTCATCAATTTAGTAGTGTTGCCATGGCAACCTCTGATAGCTCTTGGCATTTTCTCATAATTCCGAAATCATTTTTCTCATCCCTTGGCGTAATGGTGGGTCATATCAAAAATTCTTTCAGACAAAAGTTTTAGGTAATTATTAGGGGAATATTGTCCATTTTGTACGGTTTTGATAGTGTGCCTATTAAGAGAGATATGATTAATGTTTCCCGAAAAACCCACTTTTTTCCACCCCTTTGGTCAATGGTTGGTGCTATCAAAAAAGTTATTTGACATAAATTGTTGGCACTTATCCGACACATATTATGAACTTTGAATGGATTCGATATTTCGCGTATTAAGAGAGTTATAGCGAAATTTCAATTTGTCGGAAAAAGCCCCCCATTTTCACCCCCTTCGACCGATTTTGCCCATTTACGAACTCGACCGATATTTTATAGGGATACATATTATGTAGAAAATTCAAAGTGATTGGTGCAAAATTACGGCAGTTATCGTGTCCACAAGAAACTGATATACATATATATATATATATATATATATATATATATATATATATATATATATATATACATACATAAATTATATATAAACTTTTGAACTGACGGTGGTTTTGGGGTCTGGGGGATGTGAAACGCGAAGATATGTCGAAACTTTCCGGAAGTCGAAACATGGGACCCATTCCAATAGTTAGCTTTCTAAAGAAATCTACCTAAAACAGATAACACACACTTATACAGACATCACAATTAACACCGATTATCAGACATATTCTACACGCACCCAAAGTACACGGGGCTACATGACCGCGTTGTCGCAGCCACTAAGCTAAAGAACCAACCAACCAACCAACATAATTTCAGCTATGGGTTTTTCAATAACCTGATCAACACAAATACAACATGGCGGTGATGCGAAATTTAAATTAGTTAATAATAATAATAGTAATAATATCGTATGGCCTTGGGTGCCGGGTGCAAGCTTTGTTATTTGACACCCAGAGGGTAGCTTGCATGTCGAATTTCGTTGTTCCTTGACTATGAAAATCAAGGTGGTTAGATGTTAGACATCTAACCTCCATGAACAGTACAGCGCTTTCTAGTGGAGAAATGAGGAACTTTGTGTTGGCGGAAACTCCCGAGATTAATTTTGCCATTATGAACTCGGCCTAATGAATTCAAATGGGTTCTTTGACATGCCAACATCATATGACATGCGTATCGTATTTTTGCCGCCTTTCAAAAATCACTTACCACGGTCAGGAGCGAACCTGCAATCTTGGGGTTAGTAGACCGACACGCTATCCACTCACCCACCGTGGCAAACTATTTAAATTAGGTATATACAGTATATGTTTCTGGGAAACTCCTCGTAATAGGCAGGAGAATTTTAATGGATAAGACCAGTAGGATATGAAAATAGGCTATTTGGTCCTTCACGAAACTATTTGTTTCATATGATATAAATAGGCTAAAGTAATAATACGAAACTGATAAACAAATAAAAAATATATATTGATTAGAAAAATTAGATTTTTCACCATCATCATCATCATCATTTATTGCATTAACAGGTCGTAAAGGCGCAGGACAGACAATAAGAGCATAATGCAATAACTCATATACAAAACAACACAGGCATTACAACAGGAGGGACCGAGACCCTTCACAAGTATCGGTCGCAGATGGTCTTCCACCTTTCTCTGTCACTTCATCCTCCACAGTTGCTGTTGGTACCACCTTTACCAGTGACATTTTCATTCGATCCTTCCATCTTGTTCTTGGTCAGACTCCCGGGCGTCTCCCAGTTGGTGTCAAGCTGAAAACACGATTGGATATGAAATCCTCAGCTCGAATGACATGTCCCAACCATTGCATGAAATCATTAGAATTTTTAGGCAAAAAATTGAACGAGTTCTTTGATTCACAAAACACTTGTAGATTTAAATTGCTGGCCCTAAAGGGGTCAAAGCGGATGACGTGATCATCAGCCATCACGCCATCGGCTGAAATAAGAATGAGGGTATCCTTCAGAATTCAGACATACGCAGATCACCTAGATCCAACCACACTCTCGTATAAAATGTATGTTCTATTTACAAGGTGGGTCTTCAGTGAACTACGCAGCCAGTTGAATATTCCATTTCAGCCATTAATTGTAGATTTAGTACTGCCCAAGTGATGAATAGTGATATTGCGTACAGGATTAAATCTTTGACCCCGTTTGGAACTGCCAGCGATAAATATCACATGTCTAATTAATGAGCGATATCGCCCTTTCTCTCTCTGATATATGGGTTGTTGCTCATCTCGTATTTATCACCGAACGTTTAATTGGATGTGTCAAATGTTTATAAACACAGTAGTTGGACTACGTACATCGGTTGATCAGTGTTTGTCTTTAGGCCCCAATATCGCGGGTTCGATTCCCCTCCGAGGAAGTTGGAATTTCAGAGGGTGATATCGGCTTGTAAGAGACCTATAGTAAGAGGAGGTGCTTTTTCGCAAATAAAGCGCGAAATGCTCATCAAGGGTTTTCGTCTTGTATTTTCATTTTTAATGACGGGGAGCGTGATGGCGCAGTAGCTTAGCTGCTCGTCTTTCACCTGGACGGCCAGGGTTTGAATCCCGTTGTCAGTGGGGTTGAATTTGTACGTGAAAAATCAAGTGGCCTCAGGAAGGACATGCGGCCTTAAATCTCTGGCCGAATCCAAAATGAGCCTGGTTGGATCCAGCGACCTAAATTAATTGGAAAAAGCCGAATAAATTTTATTTTCATTTTTAACGACATGTAGACCACTTTCAGGCAGATTTCATGAGAAAGCTATCTATTGCATTGGGTACACAGTTGTAATTTCCGGAACATTTTGACATATATTCGCGTTTCACATTCCCCCCAGCCCTAAACCACCGTCAGTTCAAAAGTTTATACTGGGTGTCGCAAAATTACACCGACAAACTGAAACCATAGTTTCCGGCCCTTATCTGAAGCAACTTGAGATAGGACGTTTGGGCGGAAACGAGCCGTTAAAAATCTGTGCGACGTTAAACTTTCAACGAGGCAAATTGGCAACACAACGCCGAGAAAGTGAGACTTTTTCTAATGTCTCCGTTCCGTACCAAACGTGGAGTATGCCGCCCCTACCCGTTTGGCGAAATAGCTCAGTTGTATCGTGCACAGCACGGTGTTTTCCTTGAAACGAGTCATTTGGTAGCGGTTCGTTTCCGGCCATAAGTGTCCTATCTCAAGTTGCTTCAGACAAGGGCAGGAACCTCTGGTTTCAGTTTATCGAAGTAATTTTGCGACACCTGTATATATCTCTTTATTGTGGACACGAGAACTACAGTCATTTTGCATAAATCAATTTCAAATGTATACATAAAATATAAACATTTAGAATGTCGGACGAGTTCGCTCTTGGGCAAAATCGGATCAAGGGGGTGGAAATGGAGGGGGGCTTTTCGAAAAAGTGAGTTATCGCTATAACTTTCTTAATATGTAAACATTTGAATCCATTCAAAATTCATACTGTTCTTCGAATAAAGGCAAAAACATATCTTTGCAACGTTTTTTGATAGCACCAACCATTGACCAAAGGGGTGGGAAGAATTGAGTTTTGAAAGTCATACCTCCCTCAATAAGCAAAATATTAAAACCCTTGAAGATGGTCAATATTCCTCTGAACATTACCTAAAACTTTGGTCACAAAGAATTTTTTATATACCCACCCTTACGCTAAAGGAGAGCGAAATGTTTTGAAACGTCGATAATTGGTCTATGCGAAATTGAATCAAAATGCGAAAATTACACTAAAATGCACTGTAAATGCAAAATCCACTATGTTTTAATAAGTATTTTTAAACATATTATGACAATTAGAGCGTTAAGTCAACAAACGTACCTTTAACCCGCAAGGACTTACGCTTGGGCATTTTTGACCCAAGGCAATGTTTTATCTTTTAATTTTGGCCATCCTTTATTTCCTGTCACTTAGGATACATTACCTTCCTTACTAGCCTTGAACTTCGCCCTGCGAAATAAAAATGTCCATAGCTTTTTAAACACTCAAGTTATTTCTATATTATTTACGGTCGGGTCAGATTTACCCATGGCGCCAATCCTCGTGTGACAATTTTTGGATTACGTTAGTCGGGACAGTCTGTAAAACATAAGCGGGAAAGTTCACCTATTTTGGGGCAGAACAATCACATAGCTCACGTTCTTGTTGATCCACGTTTAGGGTGTAGGGACACCTTGGTCATCAGCTCCTATGTTCAAGAATAATGAGATGACTGCTTCGCCGCCACTATCAAGGCCAATTATACTGTTACGAAAATTACTCATTTTTCTGCATGTTAAATTTGAATAATAATAAAAATATAAATAAACCTCATTTTATATTGGGAATAACTAACCCCGTGGCACTACAGCCCTTGAAGGGCCTAGGCCTACCAAGCGACCGCTGCCCAGCCAATTGGCCTGCAGATTTTGGGGTGACGCGTGGTCAGCGCATCGGGTCCCCTCGGCCGTTAATCTTGGTTTTCGTGACCGGGGCACTGTCTCACTGTCAGACAGCTACTCAGTTGTCCTCACGAGGCTGAGTGCACCCCGTTCCAACCCTCACGTCAGTTTTAAAATCCCTGACGGAGCCGGGGATCGAACCCGGGGCCTCCGGGTGAGAGGCAGGCGCGCTACCCCAACACCACGGGGCCGGCTTATATTGGGAATAGTCCATAGGAATACACCAGGTGCAAAATTACTTCATTAAAATCCGCACGACTACGACAAAAAGGGAGTGACACACTATGGGTCAAAATGACCCGGCGCCAGTCCTCATGATATACAGGGCGCCTGGAAATGTTCTCCGCAGTGACTACGTGCAGCTGCGACAGGAGGCGTCATCAGTTTAGTTGGCAGCACGGTGTCCTTGATAGGATGAAGGCCACATTTGTGGGCTGTGGGCCGTCGAAATCGTCAGTGTGTATAGTTAGATTATTGTAGCCTAATGTAGCCTAATAGAGCACTACAGTTGGCAGCCCTGATAACGGAATATATACTTAGTTCCTTCTCTTAAGGTACAGAATACAAAATTTGGTTGAAGTCCAATGGATAGCAAGGACGTTACATGCAGTTAAACATTGGATCTAACAGCGAACGTAAAATCCTGTTGGCAACAATGACATGCATATATTGGTCAGAAATAATCTGAAATAATACGATCTATTTTTGTGACAATTTTGAATGAAATCCATTAGTTAGTATAGAAGTAACATGCATTTTAAAATTGGACTTATCAGCAGGCTTAGAATCATGTTGGCAGCACTGACGTATATTAGTTACTCCAAATCAATCCAGAATACCAGTTACCAGGGCTAGATTTGTGACGGTACGCACCGGTACACCGTACCGAAACCTGATCGGGGGAAAAGTCAAATGTATAACGTAAGTTTTAGAACTGTGGAACGTTAGTTGTAGTCAAGGTCGACTTGATCTTTGACTGGACTGTACTTTAAAGAACGTGGATTCTTGGCTGCTTCGGGGACAGCACTCCGCTGTGGATACTAACAGCAAGGTGAGAAAGAGAGAGAGGAGGCACATAAAACATTTTTATTTCTACATTTTGGGTCAATTTTATAAACTGTGAGTTAAAACTTGTTTAAGTACAGTACCATCTATCTATATATTTAAAACAGTAAGGTGATTTTTGTTACCACGAGATTGAGAGAACGACAGAACCGATTTACTTCGTAGAGCACTCTAACGAAAGCTCTTGGCCTCTAGATTTGCAGAGTGTCTCTAAAATAAACAAATATATTACGGTATATTTTTGAATTAATATAGAAAATAGCAGAATTCTTGTCCCTCACGCATGCGCACAATCCGCCTGGGGTCATGACAAAATGGCGGTGAGAAGTCCATTTAAATGTAAGTTATTTAATAAGCTTCCATGTAATTGAAAACATACATTAACCAAGTTCTGACAATAAAATATAATAACAGTATGAACGTATAGGAATGTGCAACATTGATTTATTTGGATAATGAAATGGATTATTTCCTTCAGACAGCGGCTTTTGAAGATAATGAACGGCTGCGTCTGCTATTGAACAAGAGTGCGCGAGTAGGTATGTGGTTAAGGCGACTGACTGGGGTTCCAAGGTTCACAGGTTCGATCCCACCACTCGACAATATTTTTTTTACCACTGAAATATTGTTTAATCAAGGAGTATTAGTAAGGTTTTATGTCTGTTAAAGATACATATTTCTACATTCCCTCTCAATACGTTTTATTTCCGTTTTACCATTGCATTACAGCATGTGATCAAAAGAGCAAACTGTTGTCCTCAGTACGCCGTTTAAATATCTGCAATCAGTTCCTATATCTGACAACAGATGGCAGTACATCGCCCATATAGTTCCAGTAACTGACAGCAGATGGCAGCACCATTGCATCGATATATTGAAAGCACACGACATGGCACGTTTTCACGTGATGGAGAATTATAAAGGAGGGGAATATTTAAGAAGGGAAATTTTGAGGAACATTAACCGACAGTTAAATGTGTAGGCTATGTTGTTTATGTACCTTAATATTGCAATTTCTTCCCAATGCTTCGGTGGTCAAGTTATTAGCGTCTTAGACTAAAAGTTATAATTATGCATCGTCGATATACTCTTAAATTATTAAAGTAAAACGTAGTTTTCCAGGCACTCGCGCGTGTCCACAATTGCTTTCGCCATGAGAGACACTTGGCAAACATAATTCGTTTGAAGGGCTCCGACATCGTGGTCACTCAGCCCCGTGTACTTGGGTGTGCATGTGTGAAATTTTCTCTCATAACCTGTGTTATTGTGATGGGCTGCATTACTGTGTGTATTTGTAATTAAGGTGGTAAATGGCAAGGAGACGGCCAAGGCCTTAAGTTAGGAACCATCCCGGTATTTGCCTTAAGTAGAAGTGGGAAACCACGGGAAACCACATCCAAGATTGTCGAGGTGGGAATTAAACCTTCCTCTTCTTAGTTATACCTCAAGAGACTGATTGTGCCCCGTTTTTGCCCTCAGACCAGAATTAAATTTCTTGACAGAGCAGGAAATGTAACCCGGGTCTCCGGGGCGATAGACAAGAATAGGTGGGCCTCCATGTGTTAATACGATTTTTGACATGCACGGGACATAGAATTCAAAACCTGCCTCCATTAGGGTGACTGCCTAAGTGAGTATTGAGTATAGGCCTATGGTCGTTCCAGTAGTTGGCGAAGTGATTTTATGTTCCCCTGCAAAATGTACTGCCATAACCTATAACAGGTGATGGAAATTGCTTATTTAGAGCAGTTTCGTACTGTTTATAACAAAATGAAGAACGTCATTCTGAGCTGCGTTTTCAAGCTATTGCAAAAAATTTCGCTGGCAGGAATAATTATATGGAATTTATTTTAAGCGATCAGTCTCATCACATTCTCCTCGCCAACCAACTCGAGTATGAAAGTCTCTGGACGGTCATGTTGAACTTCATTGTATAAGACAATTGTTTAATTATTATTTGTTTAGAGTACTGAGTCTAACTACGCAGTTGATTTCGGCAATGGAAGTACTATTTGCCATTTAATATTTAGCGGCTCCGTTATTGCAGGACACTATAGTGTTATCGAATAATACGAAGCCACATTTAAAATCCAATATAAATAGGCCATTTCAGAAACAATTCCAGATATTATGCAGTACAGTGTACTGTAAGGTCTTTGACGATCAAATGTAAACATTGTTCTACATTGTGTTTCTCTTGCGTAAAATCTATGCGTGGTTACTTTGGTCTTTACTGTTGTGAGGGTAAAATTGATCTGCTGGAATATAAAATATTTTCCAAGCTGAAACAATGTAATGATATTAATTTAAAAGTCATTGAACTTATATCCAGTAGTACAAACACATAGGCTACATCAGCGTTAACAGATTCGATACTGAAGATGAAAGCCAGCTACTTCATTTCCCTATTATTGAATTTTTCAATTCCTTGGAATTAAGTGATTCGCCTCCACATACTCCGAACGTTTGAGCCATAGTTATGCTCCTTAGAAATCTGAACGTTTCCCAAGGAATCATATATGGTAATATATTAATTGTAAGAAATATGTAAGAAATTGCTTGGATTCGGATATAATAGGTGCAGTAATATTAGGCAGAGAGCTCAAATCCTACGACTTGATTTAACACCTTCCGATAAAACACTTGCAGGTACAGTACATTTTCTTTTAATAGACAACAATGTCCTATTCGCTCGGCCTACTTTATCACAATCAATCAAGCTCAAGGAGAAGCTCTTGAACGTATTGGGCTATTTACCTCATCACGTTTTAAGTCATGACCAGCAGGATAGTGAAGGTACAAAAAGGTCCTGTATGGGATGGTAAAGAATAAGAGGCGGAAGGATCCTACGGATTATGTTAGAATGGTGAACAAAAGGGGACAAGAGATAGAAAATAGGGAAGAACTGAAGACAATGTAGAAAGAATATTTTGAAGAACTCCTGAACCCAAATGGAAACCACGGCGAAGAGGAAGAAATCGGGGAAGAGGTACAGTAGATGAACTGCAAACAGAAAAGGACTTAACATGGAAAGAAGTGGAAGATGCAGTGAGGAAGATGAAATGAGGGAAGGCACCGGTGTGGATGAGTTGAGTGTGGAGATGGTGAGAGCAGCAGGAGAGGTGGGGATACAATGGTTGTACCGAGTGATGAAGACAGCATGGAAGGAAAGGAAGACCCCAGAGGACTGGAAAAAGGGAATAATTGTCCCGATCTTCAAGAAAGGTAGTAGAACAGAATGCAGAAACTATCGGGGAATAACACTGATGAGTCATTGTGCAAAGATGTTTGAGAAAGTTTCGGAAAGGAGAATTTTTACAAGGATAGAAGGAGTGATGAGGGAAGAACAACATGGCTTCAGAGCAGGAAGGACCACAGAGAATTTGATTTTTGCTGTAAGGCAGTTACAAGAACAGGACTGTGAGTATGGAACAGATCTACTGATGGCCTTCCTGGACATTGAGAAAGCATATGACAGTGTATGCAGAAACAAAGTATGGAAGTCCCTGGAGGATAGAGGAGTAGAAAAATGGACTATAAGGAGGATAAAGGAGATGTACAAGGGAAGCGTGAGCTGTGTGAAAGTGGGAGGAGAGAGATCGGACTGGTTGGAACAGAGAAATGGCCTGAAACAAGGAAGTGCACTGTCACCGTTACTTTTCATTGTGGTGATGGATGACATAATGACCCGAGTGGCACAAGTAATTGGGGAAGGAAAGATGAAAGCAATGGTGCTTGCAGATGATTTGATGATTTGGGGAAACAAGGAGGAGGAGGTACAGGAACAGTTGGACGTGTGGGAAGGAATAATACAAGGTTATGGGATGAAATTTAGCATAAATAAGAGTGAGATGGTGATCACAACAAGGAAGAAGGAAAGAACCACAACAGGAATAACAATTGGTGGGGAACAGCTGAAGAAAGTGGAGAGTTTCAAGTATCTGGGAAGCCTGATACAAGAGAATGGAAGAAACGATAGAGAAATAAATGAGCGGGGGAGACAGGCAGAAGCATTCCGGAGGAGTGTGAGAAGCATGTTATGGAGCAAGGATGTCCCTCAGAACAGCAAAAAGATCATATATCGGACGTACTATGTCCCTATCCTGACGTATGCCTCGGAGACCTGGGTTATGAAAGGAAGGGAGAAGAGCAAAATACAGGTCAGTGAGATGAGGTTCTTGAGAAGCAGTATTGGAGCTACAAAGAGGGACAGAATAAGAAATGAGAGGACCAGAGAATTAATGAAGGAGGAACCATTACAGGATGGTATAGAGAAATCTAGACTTAGATGGTATGGACATGTAAAACGAATGGAGGAGAAGAGGATACCCAGGAGGATACACGAGACGAAGTGGGAAGGAAAGAGACCAAGAGGGAGACCGAGAGACAGGTGGCTGAAGGGGGTTGAAGAAAGCGTGAAGAAGAGAGGAGACGACTGGACAAGGGTGGAGGCTGGGAGATGGTGGGAAGACAGAAGACGTTGGAGAGGCTTGTGTTCCAAACAGACCCGGCCAGTGGCTGGAAACTGTGCAAGATGATGATGATGACCTCATCACGTTTTCAGTCATGACCAGCAATATGTTGCAATGCTGAGAGTGCTATCGTTTGACGCCCTTAAAGTTGCAATAGTGCTAAAAAGTAATCGTACAAAGAATGTAACTTATATAAGAAGCTTCTTCAGTAAATGTGTTTTCCATTGTCCGTCATGTTTTGACGGGTTTCATCTAGTTTATAATAAATACTTATTTCAGAAAACTGTAAAGACAAAATTATAAAACAAGAAGTAAAGGATTGTGTGTATGTTCAAACCGAATGTATTTAATTTTTCGAATTACGAAAAATGTTAAATTTAAATAATGTACATTGTTTGAATGGTAGCCTAATTGGCTTACATTAAAATTTAATATAAGCCAACGGCTATTGTAAGAAAAATGTTGCTACAGCAGTCTCAATTTAATTTAAAATTGCAATCAAAATTACATTGCTATTTTTCCCACGGATTAATTTTAAAGGTGTTCAGAAAAGCGCAAAAATATCGTCTTTAGAACTCTATATTTCAATATTTCATACCCCCCTCCACCCCCACCATCCGGTAGCCCACAGTACCGGAACCTCTCATTTAACAAATCAAGCCCTGCCAGTTACTATACGTGTGCAAACTTTAGAGCTATTGGCTGGCATACTTTCTGATATATTGATATTATGGTAACAAAAATAGAGACAGCATTTATTAACAGTTGGCAGCCCTGGTTGCTCTTAAGAATACGCATAGTCATATCTGTTATAGTACACATAGCACATACAAAATTTGGTTGAAATCCAAATGATAGTATAGAAGTTACATGTTTTTAAATATGGACCTCTCTGCAGGCTTAGAATAATGTTGGTAGCACTGACGTATATGAGTTACTCCAAATTAATATAAAATGACAGGTACTATACGTGTGCATAGTTTAAAGCTGTCGGCTTGCATACTTTGTGATAAATTGGTATTTGTATAAAAGGAATTGAGAGCATTTATTAACAGTTGGCAGCCCTGGTGGATCTTAAGAATACGCTCAGTCATATCTGTTTATGTACACATATCACATACAAAATTTGGTTGAATTCCAATTGATAGTGTAGAAGTTATATGCCTTTAAAAATTGGACTCATCAGCAGGCTTATAATCATTTTGGCAACATTGCCATATATGGCCTCCTGGAAATTAAACTGAAATATTATTATCTATACGTGTGCCAATTTTGAAATAGCTCCCATTCATACCTTCCAAGATATTGAACATGGAGCTCAAATTTCAATTGCGATTTTTCAGCAGATGGTAGCACTGACATCATTGGCAAATACGGCATTGAGATATTCAGGTATAGATCTTTACTCCTACCGAATTTTGTTTCGATAGCTGCAGCCGTTTAGGAGTTGATAGGGGAGGGGGGACACACACAAACAGCCAGCCAGACAGACAGACACACGTTTGCCAGGATCGATCTCATAAGTCTGCTTTTTCCTCATTTTTGCAAAATGTGAAAAGTAGGCTAAAAATCAGATTTGTTACAATACTGTATATATTAAAGGTGAAAGACAAAACTCCTGAACAAATCAGCTTCAAGTTAAAAATGCGGATATTATTAAGTCATGCATAGACATTTTGAGGTTAATATGATTGTTTGTTCATGTAAGAGTAAATAGCATTATGGTTACGTTGCTATAAATATATAATCCAGGAGAAACGAGTATTTAAAATGTAATGTTCGGGCAAGGAATGAAGTCCTTTTTTCTTATTATATTGGCTTTCACGGCCCGTGAATTAAAACTCAGCAATTTTTCTAGGTTTATGCCGAGTCTTGTGTGGGGTTTCGCCTAGGAACACCAAGCTGGCTCATCAGCGGGCTCTTGATGTACCACGCTCGGAACCCCACAGGAGTACGAACTGTACACTACCTCCCATCTTATGAAGCGCGCGTGCGCCTCTTTAACTGCGAGAGCTAAAAGCTATTGCAGCCTTTCACCTCCCTGTAAAGGCTTCCAGTTCGCTACTCCTGCGGAACACCTAGAGCCTACTGATGAATCAGCTTGGTTATCCTGCGTGAAACCCCACTCAAGACACGGCATAAATCTAGAAAAATTGCTGAGTTTTAATTCACGTGCCGTGAAAGCCAATATACCATCTTTTTGGAAGCCTTTATAAGGAGGTGAAAGGCTGCTTGAGTTTTTAGCTTTATAAGAAGGGAGATAGTGCACAGTGGGGGTCCAGGCGCGTAACTTCAAGAGCCCGCTGATGAGCCAGCTTGGGGTCCTGGGCGAAACCCCACACAAGATACGGCATAAACCTAGAAAAATTGCTGAGTTTCTATTCTTTTTTTATTATTTCTCTTCTTACGGAGGCTTCAAGTGAGGAGTTTGTACACCCTTGGAATGTTTATGATGGCTTGAACACCAGTGTGAAATGAGGACAGCTATTCCTTCTGCAACTCGTTGTTCGGTAGTCCATTTCATCCCTCCCTCCACGTAGATGAAGTGAACAGGTGCTTTTTTTTAGCGTATGGCTTTTAGTGCCGGGAGTGTCCGAGGACATGTTCGGCTCGCCAGTTTTGTAGCTGCTTCGAGACGGACACCCGATGGGTGAGCTACAAGTACCGTTGGGGAGGGAAGGAGGGAAGTTGGAATGTAAGGACGAGGAGTTGGAAGGTAGCGGCTGTGGCCTATAGTTAGGGACCAACCCCGGCATTTCCCTGGAAGGAAGATGGGAAACCACAGAAGACCATCTTCAAGGTTGCCGGCGGAGGGATTCGAACCTCCTCGCCTCCCGGATGTGAGCGACTGCCATCAGTCATGCCGTAACCACCACGGCTAACTCACCCGGTAACAGGTGCTAAGATTGTGTAACACAACAGCTTCTTCAGCAAAGCTTTGAACCACCGGTGTATAGCCTTAACTTAGCACCAAGCGACTTCCACCTCTTACCTGATCTGAAGAAGGTGTCTAAGGGGACAGAGGTTCCAGGCCGATGGCCAGTGGTGGCAACATTTTGTGATAAGAGGTTTGAAAAGCTCGTCTAGAGTAAATCATGTAAAGCAAAATAATGCAATACAGTGAAAATAAATCAGAAAGCCCTATTCGCGTCAAATTGGCTGGTGAATAGCTAAAGTAAATAGGCGACTTCACCTGCTTAGGAAGCAAAACCACCAGTGATGGACGAAGCAAAAAAGTAGGTTGGCTCAGGATTGGAAAGAATTTCTACAGAAAAGAAATATGATGACATCATAGATCTAGGTTTTAGAAAGTCATTGTCTGCAGCATAGCGCTCTATGGAAGTGAAACTTGGACAGCAGATAATAGGAGAATAGGAGTATTTGAAATGTGGTGTCACAGGACAATGATGAAGATCAGATGAGTAGATAGAATAACAATTGATGATGTATTATGACGAGTGGGAGGGGACTGCTAATGAAGAGAAGAGATAGATTGGCAGGACACATGCATAATACAGAAGTTATATGCATTTAAAATTGGACCTATCAGCAGGTTTAGAATCATTTTGGCAACACTGCCATGTATGGCCTCCTGGAAATAAAACTGAAATATTATTACTTATGTTGTTTGAGTCTTCAGTCTTTTGACTGGTTTGATGCAGCTCTCCATGCCTCCCTGTCCTGAGCTAATCGTTTCATCTCTACATAACTACCACACCCTACATCCGAGGCAATCTGTTTAACATATTCTAACCTTGGTCTACCCCTACAGTTCTTGTCCTCGACCCTTCCTTCCATAACTAAGCTTGCTATTCCTGGGTGTCTTAGTATGTGTCCTACCAACCTATCCCTTCTCTTCATTAGCAGTCGCCAGAAACATCTGTCCTCTCCCACTCGTCTTAATACCTCTTTGTTTGTAACCCTATCTACCCATCTGACCTTCATCATTCTCCTGTAGCACCACATTTCAAATGCTTCAATTCTCCTCTTTTCTGCTGCACCAATAGTCCAAGTTTCACTTCCATAGAGCGCCACGCTCCAGACAAAGGCTTTCAAGAATGACTTCCTAATACCTAAATCTATATTCGATGTCAGCAGATTCCTTTTTTGTAGAAATGCTTTCCTTGCCTGAGCCAACTTACTTACTTATATGTGTACCAATTTTGGAATAGCTGCCATGCATACTGTGCCCGATAATCTGGCTTTGGATTGGGTGGCCCGACACACACTTCAACCCTCACCCAGAATTCGGTACAACACGAAAGAAAAAAAAATCTTGAATGTCCGAATCAATTTTGGCCTTAAAAAAAACTGTGTCGGGGACGAGATTCAAGCAATCCCGGGGTCTTTATAATGATGGGTACAACTGGGGTAAAATCTCAAAATTGATCCGGTGGACACACAAGTATGACAGCGAACAAGAATGACAAAAACTCCGCTGTTAAGATAAAACTCATCCACCATTTATTACAGAACCACACCACTAAATACATAGAATCACACACAGAAGCCTACCTCCGCTCGGAGACTTCTCGAAATTACTCTTGATGTGCAAATAAATAAATGACGCAGAAGCAAAAATTCAAATTAATGAGGACAAAAATCTCCGGGCGTCCTAATCTTTGGATACAAAATAACTTACGGAGATCAGAGCTATATCATTCTAGTATTACAACCATTACTTCAAAATGCTATGTCACCTCTCCGCTAATAGTCCATAAATGAGCAGGTGCATAAATCTGAGAAGATATTCAAAGAAAAAAAAATGTCGCCTCATTCGATCTCCTTCTAACTAAATGTAATCACCAAAATAGGAAAAAGAATATTTTTATATATGGATGTCACTGGCGTTAAAGACTTTATTTTCAGACCTTTTATTCATGTATTAAATACTTTCATTATTATTTCACTGGTTTTCGTTCAGCTGTGCCTCACTCAGAAAAATGACTGGTTGTTGGCTTTTACATTTATCACTCTACATTTTAACATCTTTATGATCCCAGATATTTATTTATTTTTATTTATTAATCACTGCATGCTGTTCACATATTTATAACTACACCATAAACATTTAAGTAGATGGCCTCTGCCTATCTGTATTATTTTTCAACTGACAATTGCCTCAAAATTTCATATACTTGAACGTATCACGTAACATTAATTATAATCATTTATTTTGTTCACCTCGCTATAACGAGAACCTTTAGTTTCATCATAACTTCGTATTATGCAACCCTGCTATTTTATCAATGCAGTATCATTATTTACCCAACCTTGTATCAGTCACCTACCAAGCGCATCTCCTCATGTTAGCATGTAAAGGGAAACCTCAGTGACGTGTGAGTGTTTAGCATAAATATGATGTGCGCACAAAAAGTGGCCCATTAAGTGTAAATGAATCCCTTGTAATTTAAGCCTGTTCAAACCATAAATTGTCATCCAGGTTGCACCAATTCAAAGAACACAGCGACTTAACACGCTGAAAGATCCCTGTACTCAAATTATATTTTAAAGCATCCATATATTTACTTTTAAACCCTAAAGAAAACTGCCTTAATCTCTCAAAAGAAAACTTAAAATTTACTATCCTATTAATCACGTCATTATATCGCATTTTATCCTTATTGATTAACTTCGATTTCGATTTTTGCCCAACTGTCCAAATCTTAGTAACCACTACCCATTAACCACTACTTAAGAATTAACATGGTTTTCAGTACCTTTCGGCCACCTCAGTCTTGGTTCCGCTGACACGTTTCCTGGGGGTTTGGGTCCACGTTCTTCCCATTGAACATCCTCCCCTCTCGTCCTGGATCCAGCTCGCGACCCTCGGGGTGTCCATGGTCCTGGCTCGCCTTCGTTTCCACGTCATCGTAACAGCTTCCACATACTAAACTTAGCTTGCCATCTCTTCGCTCGTAAAGTTCTTGACACAAAACTCGCACTGGTCTGTACTGATAGCCTTTATGTCCGTCCAATACATCGCTGCAATCTTCATGTCGACTATGCCAAGTAATATCAACTCATGGCCGTGAAAATAACTCTATAACGGCACAGGTTATATCGTATGCGTCTACACAAGCCTGTACTCATAAGATATTACGTCCGTCCTTGACCTAGAATGTCGCTCTATATTTGGACTGCACTCAGCTTATCTCTCATAGTTCACTGACCCTGGACACTCATTTGTCTGGTCGTCAAACAAAAGCACATCGCTTCGTTCATATGTTCTGGGCGTCAGTTATATAGCGCACGGCCCATACAGTCCCGGACCTGGTAAATGCTTGAGACACCACGTGTGTCTGCTCGCACTTCATTGTACAAATGACTAGTGTCCCACAACATAATGCATTATGATCTGCGTTATAATATCACCTCGCCACATTCAGCTTTAGTATTTGTTAACACAGAGCTGTCCACGCAAGAAATAATACTGAGCCTTTCAGCTATGTCCCAAAAACTGTCGGAATACCACACTGGTTCCAAGCGGCCACGGTACGACTGCTACTACACACTTGTTAGGAACTTCAGCGTGCGGCGACACAAAAATAAAGATGAACTTCGGCGTACGGCGACACAAAAGAAAATGAACTTCGTTGGACGGCGGTGCAAAATAAAAGTGACCCGCTTCTCCGGTGTGACCTTTCCACCTCAACTTTTCCTGGAGCTCATCAGCGCCCTCTACACTTCTGGAACCTTCACCTAGTCATGCTGTCGACTATGTCCATGACGTAAAAACATCAACCTCAGGTTACTTCCGCTTGCATCCTTCCTCCTGCTATGCGACGTTGCCAGAGCTCTCAAAACCATGCGATATCGGTCACAATTCCCCCTCAACCAGGAATAATAATAAGCGTGAAACATCTCGATTATTATTATTCTGTTGGGTTAACAATCTACTTCTTCAATGAGTTCTCCATATCGCATGCTTAATGTCTCGTGTGGTACTTTTTAAGGCTAGCTGCATTGAATTTGCCTATAACTCTCTCAGTTGCGATATCCACGACTTGGTAACAATTATTTCCATAATTGCGTCCAATCTTGAACGGCCCAGCGAAAACTCTTACAAATTAGCTGTAGATCTTCGCTGGCAAATTAGATGACACAGGTCTCCTGAGGAGCACTTCCTGTCCTTCGTTCAGGGGCTGATCGAATCGCTTGTGCTGCACCCTTCTAGCTCCCTTGTCCGCTTGGAGTTGAAGTCGCTCGCGTGCCCTCTGGATCCTCACATTATGACTGGGGACGGCGTCTGGAGTTCTGTTGAACAGATGGTCCCATGGTCTTCGGGGTACCGTATTAAAATGGAGAGCCTGAGGAATTTGCCGCGTACTTTCATGGAGTGTGGTGTTTATACACGCTTCAATTAGCGGTACAAATTCCATCCATCTATCATGCCTTTCATGTGTATAAATTCTGAAGAACTTTCCCAGTTCAGCCATCGTCATTTCAACAGGGTTCGATTCGGGATTTCGAATTGAACTTAAAATATGTTTAATACCCAGCCTCGTAATCGCTTGTTGGAAGTCTGCTGCAGTGAATTGAGTCCCGTAATCTGTTAAAATATATTCGGGCTTACCTGCCTTAGGAATCACTCCTTTCTCTATCCTATTGATGACGTATCTCGCCTTTGCCTTTTGAATGGGGTGCAGCATTATGAATTTCGAAAAAACATCCATAGTCACCAATATGTACCGATTTTCTCTGGTTGATCTAGGGAGGGGGCCATACAGGTCCGCCGAATACAACTCACAGGGTTTGGATGGTATTATAGCCCTTGGCTTCTCCCGTAGTAGGTGTGATGAGTAATTGCTCTTCTGACATACGTCACAGGTCCTCAATGTGTTTTTCACAGATATTCTCATTCCTTCCTACGTAAATTGTTCCTGCAACACCGCAATCGTCTTGTCCGTGCCGCCATGACCTATGGCATGATGTGCTAGCCATGTCACCGGCTGGACTAAACTGGGTGGTATTACGATCCTGAGCATAGTGCGATCTCGATCTATGAACTTGTAGACTGAGTCCCCTAAAATCAAATGTACAGCCGCTTGTTTCGAAGTAGCTTCGTATTCAGGGTCATCTCGGTCCATCCTGCCTTTCAAAAACCTATAAATTCTTCTCAACGGCTCGTATCTTTTTTGTGACTGTGGGATCTTCTTGAGTCTTTCAATCGTCTCACGGTCTTCCCGCTGAATTTCTACCACTTGCACGCTTGCTTCTTCACAGGGATTTCGACTCAGTATGTCCGCCAACAGGTTATTCCTTCCCGGTTGGTGAACAATCGAAACATCAAATCTTTGCAGAAACAAGGTCCATCGTGCAACTCTCTCATTGGCTAGATCCGTTTTTAACATAAACTGGAGGGCCTTATGGTCAGTTATTATTATTATTCGGTGTCCTAATAGCATTTTCTTCCAGTTTTGTAGTGCGAAAATCGTCGCCAAGGCTTCAACTTCAGTGACAGTGTAGTTCCTCTCATGCGCTTTCAATTTTCTACTAGCAAATGCTAAGTAGTGCCTCTGCTGTTTGTCATCTAGTTGATATAGTACCGCGCTTATTCCCACATAAGAAGCGTCCGTTTCCAAGTAAGACGTTCTTTGAAAATCTGGATACTCCAATTTTATGTTTTCAACTAGCATACTCTTTGCTCTGTTGAAAGCTTCTTCGCATTCGTTTCCCCATTTCCATTTGTTGTTTTTCTTTAGTAACTCGTGAAGTGGAGCCATCACTTCAGAGTACTTAGGGCAATGCAGGGCAAAAAATTGGCACATGCCCAAAAATCCTCTAATTTGCTTAATTTTTCGCGGCCTAGGGAAGTTTTTGATAGCATCTATCTTTTGGGGGTTTGGCCTGTATCCTTGCCCATCTATCACGTGTCCAAGAAGCATGATCTCCTCCTTACAAAAATGACACTTTTTATAATTCACTTTGAAGTTCGCCTCATCTAGATTATGAAAAACCATTCTAATGTGTTCTATATGCTCTTCTGGTGTCTCAGATGCTATGATCAAGTCATCTACGTAACAGATCACGTGCTTCTTGACTTCTTCCGTTAGATTTTGGTCCAGCGCTCTCACCATCACGGGTCCACTATTTTTCAGGCCAAATGGGAGCCTAGAAAAGACGTATGTCTTCTCGTCAAATAGGAACCCCGTGTACTGACGACTATTTTCCGCTAGCTCAATATGGTAATATGACGCCGTCAAATCCAGAGTTGTAAATATCGACTTCCCTTTGAACCTTCTCAGTATCTCCCTGATCTTGGGTGGTCTGTCGTATTCTGGAAGGCTCACGCTGTTAATTTTTCTCGCGTCTAAGCATATCCTCACAGATCCATCGGGTTTCTTTACTATAGCGAGAGGGTTCAAGTATGACGTTGCCCTCTTCTCTATGATGCCGTCCTTCTCCATTGCTTTTATCATCTCTTCTACCATCCCATGAAGGTATTCCGGGACAGGATAAATTTTCCCTTTATACGGCGTGTCATCAGTTAATTTCATTTCATACTGGAAATTTTTGATCAACCCTGGTTTGCTGACGAAGATGTGTTGAAACTCTTCTATCAGATTTTCCAAATTCTCCTGTAACTTTGGCTCCAAGGGTTCTTCTTTGATGGTATTTATCCTTATTTCCTCCTTGCTATCCGGCAACATTCCTTCCCACTTATTTCCAGTGTCCCTAATTGGAAATTCTTCCCTTTCACTTTCAACTCGTTCATCCATATCATCTCTGAATTTAAACACCTTTCCGCGCAGGTCTATGACTATGCCGTGCTCAGAAATGAATTCCGCTCCTAATATCATGCTGTATTTAATGTCCTTGAGCACAATAAATACATGCTCGAATACTCTTTCAGAGATTCGGAATTCAAACAAAACTTGTTTTCTACATTTTACTGATCTGTTTGGAATAACACCCTGTATCTTCATACTCGATACTGGCATTATAGCCATCTCAACTAAATCTTTTATTCCTTCCAGACAAGCTTCCGATATTATGCTCACACTCGCACCCGTGTCGAGCAGCGTTTCAACCTCACACTTCCCTATATTTACATTGATTATTGGCAGATCCACACACCTCACCTTTCTATTTCCTTCTTCGTCTCCATAAATAATATCTTCATCAGTTATGTGGTGTATAGCTTGAATTTGGACTGTCCTAGCACTAGGGCGTAAATCATTATTAATGGGCAAAAATCGTTATTACTGCCTGTGAGTCCCTGTCCAAACTCAGTATTTCCTTCCTGTCAGCTTCTCTTTCCTGATTTGACTCCACTGGTGCCTGGTTTCGATTCCTCATGCTGTTTTGCCTGAGATTCTTCTTCTTCTTGTTCCTTTTCCCTTAATTGTTCAATGTATCTTCGGCTTTCTTGGTGACGTTCTTCTAATGATGGCCTATAATTTTGCCTTTCTTAATTCCCGTACCTTGGGCAGTTATTGTATGGTCTCCGATCACGTGACCACGATTCTCTCCCTCTATATCCTGACCTTCTGTAGTCCCTCTGATTAAATCGTCCACTTCTATCCTGATAATATGGCCTCCGGTCATATGGCTTTCCTTGATTCCTGTATCTGTTTAAGCCATTTCCTTCATCCCTTCCATCTCTATCGTTCCTTCCATAACTTCGCTGAGGTTCCGTCTGCGCCATACGATCCATTACCACCATATTTGCCTCTCTCTGTTCGGTCCTTGGACTACGAGGTTCCGTCATCTTGCTCGTGTGGTCTAGTTTCCTCAAAATATCGTCACATACCTCGAGTCTATTTGCACCCGATGCAATTAATACACGCTGGACTTCTACCGGATATTGCTGTATGATGGCATGCACCAAATCCTGCTCCTCCAACGGTGGATCCAAAAATTGTAGCCTGGCTACCTGATTCGTGAAGCACCCAGCGTATTGTGTTGGCCTGGTAGTCGCGTATTTCTTTGAGTATAATTCAGCCCTTATACTTTGTTGATCTTCTGAGGACCAAAATCTCTTCAGGAAAGCGTTCGCAAAGTCATCGTACCCTCTAAACTGATTCCTAAAAGCTCGCATCCAGTTTAGCGGTTGGCCTTCAAGAGCTCTTTCTATCACCCTCATTTCTCTCTCTTTAGGAACCCTATGTTCATCCATGTATTCCTTCAGGTCCCGCAGGAATTCTATGGGTGTGATGCCAGTCAAATTTGATTTTTTTTTTGGGCGGTCCTCCTGATTCCAAATGATGGTAATCGGTTGAGTTGAGCTGTAACTGAATGGTGTGAATGTTGTTCCTGTCGGACTTGGTTCCTTGTTTACATCTATTGATTTTGCTTCAACCATCTTTCCTTCTAATTCAACAATTCTCTTTAACTGTTCTCCGTGAGCAATACTCACTTTATCTTGTACTGTCGAAACCGCTGTTGCAATCTGTGTTTTAATTTCGTCGTTTAACTCTAATTTCATTTCCCCCATCTGACTCCAAAGACTTTCCATCTTGCATTCCTGCTCCATGGTGAATTCAGACATTTTATCGGTCATGCTCCTGGTATCTTTCGCTAATCTCTGCTGTATTACTTTCGCCTCTTCCTTTAACACCAAGACCTCTGCGTTGATTGCTTTATCCCTTTCTTCCATCTTGGCGGTCAATGCCTCCACGCTTCGATCCATTTTCTCTTGAACGGTTTTCTCCAATGATTTCAACTGTGTCCCCATATTACTTTCAATTTCGACCTTATCCCTCTTAATTTGTTCCTTTAAATCCGTCATTTCGGCTTGAGCCTTCTCCATGTACTGTTTCATATCGAATTGGTGCTCCTTAAATAATTCCAACCCTCCTTGCAAGTCCCCTGACTGAATTCCAAGATTTTTTCAAAACCTTCGAATTTAGTATCTAAATCTTTGAATTTGGTGTCGAAACCTTTAAATTGAGTGTCTAAACCTTTGAATTGAGTGTCTAAACCTTCAAATTTAGTGTCTAAACCTTCAAATTTAGTATTTATTCCCTCATGCATCTTAATCAACTGTCTATCCAACCCATCTAGATTAGTGTTCATACCACCTTCATAGTCTTTCCATTGAGTCTTCAAACCTTCCTCCATATTCTTTTGACTTTTAGCTAACTCCTTTAGCTTCTCTCCTAGCTGTCCCATCAATCCCTTAATTTCATCAAATTCTCCCATATTTCACAACAAATAAACATGGAAGCTGTTACAACTAGTGACTAACTTAGACTAAGGACTAGTAGTTACTTCAATTTGACAGTGGAATCGAAATCTAATATCATGTGGAAATAATAAATGTGGATGGTATCGCTTAAACACAGCGATCTAACGTTACTGAATCGCTTCGTTTTATGTCATTCAAACACATACAAAAATCCTACAAAGTGAACTTTAACAGACTGACAGACATATCGCACAATAAAATTGGGTACCAGCACTCAATTGGTTTTCTCTCCATTCCATTTGTGCCACATGGCCGTCCACCACCTTGTCACTCTCCTCTGGTGTTCCAATTTTTTCGAGTTCAAGATGTCGGCTATACCACTGCGTGGTACGATATTCCCAGTTCGAGGCCATTACACGGTGGGCGCCATCTTGTTGTGCCCGATAATCTGGCTTTGGATTGGGTGGCCCGACACACACTTCAACCCTCACCCAGAATTCGGTACAACACGAAAGAAAAAAAAATATTGAATGTCCGAATCAATTTTGGCCTTAAAAAAACTGTGTCGGGGACGAGATTCAAGCAATCCCGGGGTCTTTATAATGATGGGTACAACTGGGGTAAAATCTCAAAATTGATCCGGTGGACACACAAGTATGACAGCGAACAAGAATGACAAAAACTCCGCTGTTAAGATAAAACTCATCCACCATTTATTACAGAACCACACCACTAAATACATAGAATCACACACAGAAGCCTACCTCCGCTCGGAGACTTCTCGAAATTACTCTTGATGTGCAAATAAATAAATGACGCAGAAGCAAAAATTCAAATTAATGAGGACAAAAATCTCCGGGCGTCCTAATCTTTGGATACAAAATAACTTACGGAGATCAGAGCTATATCATTCTAGTATTACAACCATTCCTTCAAAATGCTATGTCACCTCTCCGCTAATAGTCCATAAATGAGCAGGTGCATAAATCTGAGAAGATATTCAAAGAAAAAAAATGTCGCCTCATTCGATCTCCTTCTAACTAAATGTAATCACCAAAATAGGAAAAAGAATATTTTTATATATGGATGTCACTGGCGTTAAAGACTTTATTTTCAGACCTTTTATTCATGTATTAAATACTTTCATTATTATTTCACTGGTTTTCGTTCAGCTGTGCCTCACTCAGAAAAATGACTGGTTGTTGGCTTTTACATTTATCACTTTACATTTTAACATCTTTATGATCCCAGATATTTATTTTTATTTATTAATCACTGCATGCTCTTCACATATTTATAACTACACCATAAACATTTAAGTAGATGGCCTCTGCCTATCTGTATTATTTTTCAACTGACAATTGCCTCAAAATTTCATATACTTGAACCTATCACGTAACATTAATTATAATCATTTATTTTGTTCACCTCGCTATAGCGAGAACCTTTAGTTTCATCATAATTTCGTATTATGCAACCCTGCTATTTTATCAATGCAGTATCATTATTTACCCAACCTTGTATCAGTCACCTACCAAGTGCATCTCCTCATGTTAGCATGTAAAGGGAAACCACAATGACGTGTGAGTGTTTAGCATAAATATGATGTGCGCACAAAAAGTGGCCCTTTAAGTGTAAATGAATCACTTGTAATTTAAGCCTGTTCAAACCATAAATTGTCATCCAGGTTGCACCAATTCAAAGAACACAGCGACTTAACACGCTGAAAGATCCCTGTACTCAAATTATATTTTAAAGCATCCATATATTTACTTTTAAACCCTAAAGTAAACTGTCTTAATCTCTCAAAAGAAAACTTAAAATTTACTATCCTATTAATCACGTCATTATATCGCATTTTATCCATATTGATTAACTTCGATTTCGATTTTTGCCCAACTGTCCAAATCTTAGTAACCACTACCCATTAACCACTACTTAAGAATTAACATGGTTTTCAGTACCTTTCGGCCACCTCAGTCTTGGTTCCGCTGACACGTTTCCTGGGGGTTTGGGTCCACGTTCTTCCCATTGAACATCCTCCCCTCTCGTCCTGGATCCAGCTCGCGACCCTCGGGGTGTCCATGGTCCTGGCTCGCCTTCGTTTCCACGTCATCGTAACAGCTTCCACATACTAAACTTAGCTTGCCATCTCTTCGCTCGTAAAGTTCTTGACACAAAACTCGCACTGGTCTGTACTGATAGCCTTTATGTCCGTCCAATACATCGCTGCAATCTTCATGTCGACTATGCCAAGTAATATCAACTCATGGCCGTGAAAATAACTCTATAACGGCACAGGTTATATCGTATGCGTCTACACAAGCCTGTACTCATAAGATATTACGTCCGTCCTTGACCTAGAATGTCGCTCTATATTTGGACTGCACTCAGCTTATCTCTCATAGTTCACTGACCCTGGACACTCATTTGTCTGGTCGTCAAACAAAAGCACATCGCTTCGTTCATATGTTCTGGGCGTCAGTTATATAGCGCACGGCCCATACAGTCCCGTACCTGGTAAAAGCTTGAGACACCACGTGTGTCTGCTCGCACTTCATTGTACAAATGACTAGTGTCCCACAACATAATGCATTATGATCTGCGTTATAATATCACCTCGCCACATTCAGCTTTAGTATTCGTTAACACAGAGCTGTCCACGCAAGAAATAATACTGAGCCTTTCAGCTATGTCCCAAAAACTGTCGGAATACCACACTGGTTCCAAGCGGCCACGGTACGACTGCTACTACACACTTGTTAGGAACTTCAGCGTGCGGCGACACAAAAATAAAGATGAACTTCGGCGTACGGCGACACAAAAGAAAATGAACTTCGTTGGACGGCGATGCAAAATAAAAGTGACCCGCTTCTCCGGTGTGACCTTTCCACCTCAACTTTTCCTGGACCTCATCAGCGCCCTCTACACTTCTGGAACCTTCGCCTAGTCATGCTATCGACTATGTCCATGACGTGAAAACATCAACCTCAGGTTACTTCCGCTTGCATCCTTCCTCCTGCTATGCGACGTTGCCAGAGCTCTCAAAACCATGCGATATCGGTCACAATACCTTCCAAGATATCCAACAAGGAGCTAAAATTTCACTTGCGGTTTTTCAGCTGTTGATAGCTCGGACATATTTTTCAAATATGGGCTTGAAATATTCAGGTATAGATCTTTATTCATGCCAAATTTGCATTCGATTGCTGCAGCCATTTAGGAGTTGATAGGGCAGGGACACACACACACACAGCCAGACAGACAGACAGACAGAAGGACAGACAGACAGACAGACAGACATTTGCCCGGATCGATTTCATGAGTTTACTTTTTCCTCATTTTTGCAAAATGTGAAAAGTAGGCTAAAAATGAAATTCAATATACCGTCAAACTGACCATCAAATCAAGTAGTAACCCAATGGCCCTAATGTGAAGTTTGGCATCGTTTATTTTGTTTATTTATCCGCGGGCCGCGGGTTGTGCACCCCTGCAAATAACGAAACCCAAAGCTTTGAAATATTGTTTATCCTGAAGTTGCACCAACAGATAGCGCACGGGTACTATGTATGATTATTTTGTTATTTTGATCAAATAACAAAAAAAATAGGCTGTTACATACGCTTTAAAATTAGAATTAAAATTATCAGCTAGTTATTCTTCAAATTCGATGCGTATAGAATGTCAACGGAAGGTAAATCAATGTATTCCCAAATGAAACAGTAACAGCATGACGAATAGAAATAAATAGTGTTATCCCTTACCGAGTTCAAGCGCGCCCCACTCGGCTAGCGCTAGCGGCGCTGATCCCCAACGCTACACGGTCAGCTGTTCAAAAGTGGGATACGCGCTAGGCTACGTAAACCTCTTTACGAAGGCTGCGGTTACACTGATTATAACTAATTGTTTGCTTAGACTTATGAATAATACTGTCAAAAAGTTATTATTAATATTAATATTAATATTCTCAGTCTTTCAAAACCCTCCGGTAGTCGCGCATTGGTCTGACAACTCCATGGTTCGTTTTAGTTTTAATATCAAGCCAAAAGTTCAAGTTATGATCTTATCGTCTCATGACATCTTACACCAAACCTTAGTAAGCATTTTCCTGGAGTTGTGAAACGATGTGCCTAAAAATAACTCTCCACGTGTAACATTTTGCCAGCGTGGGATTGATAGTACCAGCGCTCCCAATATCAGTAAGGAGATTGCGCCTTACGAAAACCTAAGGATGCAGATGAAGCGTGTCGCCTTCTGCTGATAGATAACGAATAGCTAGTTCATGATTCAGTAATTTCAAAGGAATTTGTGACTCTGATACTGAAGACAAAGTTGAAACAATATCCGTAGATCAGGAGGACGGTAACGGAAGCGGGGAATTGGATGGCCGTTTATTTTATTGGCAGGTTGGCCATTATTATTATTATATGTCCGTCTCATTCTTGGCTATCACAGCGGAGGTCCGGGTTCGATTCCCAGCTCTGACAATAAATGTAATATTGGTCTGAGGGCTGGAACGGTGTTCACTCAGCCTCGTGACGCAAAACTGATAAGCGGCGCGTTCGATTCCTATCTCAGCAATCCTGGAAGAGGTTTTCCGTGGTTTCCCCATTTCTCCTCCAGGAAAATGCCGGGATGGTACCTACCAGAAGGCCACAGCCGTTTCCTACTCAAATCCTACCTCAATTCCAAAAACACACACTACTACAGACAACATAATGACACAGCTTATCAGACAAATTCTAAACACATCCAAGCACACGGGGCTACGTGACCACGATGTCTTTAAGTCCCTAATGAATAAAAAACTATTATTATTTTAGGCCTATTATTATTAAGACGGATTATATATTTTTTCGTTTTAGGTAAGGATGGCACGAAGTAGAACAAGTAACCATGGAAGGCTGCCTTCATTCCGTATCCTACTGGGCGCCTTTCGTGATTTTACATCAGTGGATAGATATTTCGGTAAAATTTGAAAAATGTGAGGTACTGATCCTGGTTTAAATTTCCAGTTCACGCGAGGAATTTCCACGTTCACTACGAAACAGTCCGCCATTATAATAATTAAATCTTCCAAAAAATGCCCGTCACAGATTCTATTTTTGATCGACAATTGCTTATCTTTCCGCGGAATAACTGTCGCCCATTTCGCAAAAAGATTTGTTTCTTTTGGTGGAGTGAAAAAATGTCTACCATCAGATTTTCTTCCTAATCAGATTTACATCCAGAAACAGTACGTCATTTTCCCGAAACAGCAGAAAATTTAGTTGTTTGCACACACAAAGCACTGCACAGATATTCGTAAACTATTACAAAGAAACAAATTCCCTCGCATAATATGACTTCTCGCGCACAGGATATTACAGTACTAACCTCGTGGGTTACTGTCACACGTGCTTATGGTTCGACTTCCGCGCCACACACTGGCTGGACCATGAACTACAATGCTTAAGTAGCGGAGTGATGATACTGTTCATTTCTATTCGTCATGGTAACAGTATCTGGCGGAAAAGTTTCGCATAAGAAATCCATTTACTAAACAGCGAGCAGGATTATAATTTCCGTGGAACTAATGCTATACGACTGCTTCCTCCAAAGCGTTATGGTGTATTTATGTCAACATCTGCATTCAATAAAATTGTCGGCGAAATCTTACGAAAGTGTAGATATTGAAGTTGCGGATATTAAGGTACAGTGCTATTTCTTTTGCCTTATTGCCCAGTTTGTTTATGGATTGTAACTACAATGGTTGATCCATTATAGGCTTCATTGTCAAATTTCAAATCATGTAATTCATGTCCGACATGTTGGATTTTCAGTGCACGTCTGACGCTATCCTTACTTAATTGGTCAATGAATGAAAATATTAAGCTCTGATTGGTTGGAAAAACTGTGTTATAAAGAAAAGTAGTACTTTAATAACACCCATTATGATACAGTTTTCTGACATATAATATTTCCATATCGACATCGTCAAACAAAAAAAAATTTAAAATTCTTTTTTTATTGTCTTTTTTCTTTTTAGCATATGGCTATTAGTTGCAGGAGTGTCCGAGGACATGTTCGGCTCGCCACAGTTTGTAGCTGCTTCCATGCGGACACCCATATGGGGTAAGATACAAGTACCGTCGCGTGTGGAGTGTTGCCTGGGAAGGAAAGTGTGAATGTAAGGATGGGGAATTGGAAGGTAGCGGCTGTGGCTTATAGTTAGGTACCAACCCCAGCATTGCCTGGAAGGAAGATGGGAAACTACAGCAGACCATCTCTAAGGTTGCCGGCGGGGGGATTCGAACCTCCTCGCCTCACGGAAGTCAGCGACTGCCAGCAGCCACGCCGAAACGACCAGGGCTAACTCACCCGGTTAAATTGATAATTATAAACAAGAGGTTAGTATATATATAAAGAAGAGCATTTACTCATGAGAATTTAGACTGTCCAATGTACCAACATCTTAGGCGAAACCCGTCCGTCTCCGTGGCTAATTGGTTAGCTTGCTAGGCTTTGGGCGGAATGGTCCCTGGTTTGATCCCCAGCTGGGTCATGGGGAATTTAATCTTCTGTGGTTGATTCCTCTGGCTCGGGGACTGGGTGTTTGTCACGTCTTCATGTACAAAGAAACCAAACACTGGAAACAAATAAACAGAAACAAGTAAAAAACAAACAGAAATACTCATAACGGACAGGACAATAGCCCAAACTGTTTGCTGCAGTTAAATTACGCCGTGCTGTGGCAACCCAGACCGCAGAATTGATCGATGTAGAAATTAATAATCCCTTTAAAATATTCCGAGCACACCCGCTACATTATCTATGGTAACGCTAAAAGGCTTCCTCTCACAGGAATATTAATAAGTAAGTGAGTGGAAAATTGAAGCTAAAGCAATTTGAAAACTGAATTCCTTTGTTATCGAATCAGCTTAACGGAAATAGACCACTTGTTCGTTCGTTCTCTCGAGACAAAGTTGAGAAACCACATTAAAATTTATGACGTAGTGGAAAAATATTAGGAGTTGAGTGTTTGATATTTCTGAACAGACTTATTTATAATGACATAGTTTTTGCCTTGCTCATTGAAGCTCCTCACTAAAAGAAAAAGCCAGTAATGAGCATAATTTCCCTTCCTTAAGTTTTACATTATTTTCTCTTCCATTTTCTTGCTGAATGTAAGCACACTTATTACTCTGATCTCAATCTTTGCTCTAATTGGAGACATGTTGTCTTCTGTTTTCTCAACATTCGTTGACCTTTCACAATATTCTGTCTAATTAGAGTTTCAACTCAGCTTTATTTTCTGGAAGAAGGTTTGCAATTCATCATTATTAAATTCCTTTATTATATTTCAGATACACACACAAACAACTCATTTTAAATTAATGACACTAGACATTCTGAACAAGAAGAATAGAACAGCAATTAAGAAAGCAAGCAAATGTGCCTTATACAGGATACATTTTAAGTACACGGACAGACTGCAGGGAGGGCTTACTGATTAGAAATGGAGTAAAACATTTCATATCGATACAGGGTGTCGGAAATTAAGAGGTAGAAAATCATACCACGCATAGGGGAGGGACTGGGGAGCAATATGAGTTAAGATACCTGTGGGCGCAAACCAACCGTTAAGCCCCTGTGAGCATTTGTAATTACGAGGAAACTTGGCAACGTCGCGCAATGAGCAGCATCTTTTTTATTAGCTCTCTATAGAATTACAGAATTTTCAGATATGATAAATACCATACTATTACATCAAAAGAAAATCCAGATAGTGTCCATAGTTATCGTACAATTGTCCACTTTCACTAAGCTTCCAACGCTCTTTCTGCAGATGATACATGAGATCCAGGAACGAGAAATGTTGATCATTGTCCATCACGAAGTGTACATATTGGCCCATTATCCACACAATGGCAGTCTGTTTAATTTGGGGGAAGGCGGTCACCGACAAACGAATCAACTTCCTGTCATCAAGGTCACCCGTGGGCACATTTAATAGTTGACATACTTTTCCCTTACACCACAGCCACGTGGAGGCAACTCGCGTGCATGATGTGAAGCGGTGTATCGCCGTATCAGTTTGACCACATATAGTACACCATGGGTAAGCTTCAAGACGGATGGTTTATCGCCGTAGAGCCGTTGGGATGAGATCGTTGAGGAAGATAAAAACCTGGGAGTGTAGAGCAGAAGAAATGGTCATAGCCCCAACATTTTTCCAAACAGTGGGCCAATGGACGTAGAGGGTGGTGGCCTCGATTCGCGGTTTGGAGTGTACCACTTGCCGCAAGATGGTATAAATACTTTTCGTCGTTGGAACAGTCCCTGAAGGCATTTGGCGAATAGTGCTGTTGATGGTCCCTAAATATCTTCGGCAAAGCTCTATCACAACCACGGGCTGTGTTTCGAAGATCTTTGTATAGCTTGCACTGTGTCCAGAAGCGATTGCTTCCAGGTAATGCCAAGAATTTTCACCTCATTTACTATCCGGAACCAGGGCTGCTGGGTAATCACTGAGTTAGTATTGAGCGGAAGCAAAACAGTTTTCTGGGGGTTCGATTGTGCTCCAGAGGCGATATGGTAGAGCTGAAGGACGCTATCGATGTGAGAGATGTCTTCATTATTGCGGATCAATATTGATACGTCATCAGCATAGGCACACATGCCGAAAACATGTGTGGACAGTTTGTAACCCTGTAGCTTCACCTGGGTAGTCCGAATGAACGGTTCAAGGCCAATGACAAAAAGTAGCATGGAAAGGGGACATCCTTGCCTAACTGATCGTTGTATTGGAATCAGAGGGGAAAGAAAGCCGTTGACGAGCACTCGAGACGTAGCATTACAATTTATCATACGAATGTAGTCAATAAGGATTGCAGGAAATTCAAAGTGCAAGACCATGTACAAGTATTCATGACTGATGCGGTCGAAAGCTTTATCAAGATCTAAGGTGAGAAAACTCATTGGCTCAGTGGGGAGCATTTTGGCTTTTAGGTGTAGGTCCCGTAGTATCGCTAAGTTTGTTAACAGAGTTCTTCCAGGAATACTGCAACATTGTTCATCACCAATGATATCATGTAGAACAGTCTTCAATCGGCATGCAAGTACTTTGGTAAGGACATTATAATCACTGCAGAGCAGAGTAACTTGTCGGGAGTCACCGACTGCCATGGGAGAGGATGTTTTTGGTATGAGGACTATGGTACCCTCGTGATGTGATTGACAAAGAGCACGACGTTGGAGAATGGTACGCAAGACGTGACAAAATTATTTGCCAATGAGAGTCCAGAAGTGTTTATACAGTTCATATGGCAGTCCATCAATGCCAGGTGAGTGGTTATTTGGGAGGTGCTTAACCACAGAGTGAATCTCTTCATCCGTAATATCCGCGCTGAGCAGAGTTTTGTTGTCCGGTGATAGTTGGGTACTGCAAGATGAAAGCAATAGGGTCACCTGCTGTGGATCAATTGGAGCCTTAGCGTAGAACCGTTGGTAAAATAATGATATTTCACTACGTATAGCGTCAGGGGAGGTGACGACACTTCCAGTACTGGTGCGGAGGCGGTGGATATATTTACGTTGCCACTCACGTTGTCCTTTGGCGATATGGTATACACTTGCACTTTCGTCCGGGAGCACTGTACGATCTTTTAAAGCCTCGTTTATATGAGCGAGCGTTCGTTGCTGTAGAGACAGGAGCTTGGTTTTAACTTCCCGAATCTGGTCATACATACGCTCCCCAGCATCAGATCTTTGCTGGAGCTGGCGAAGAACTCGATAGTAAAATTCAACTGTATCCCGTCTTTCCCGACCTCTTTGGTAGGATATGTTCTTAAAGACGCGGCGGATCCCTGGTTTAACTAAAATATCCCACCGGTCTGCACAGTCGCGAAAGTTGCATTTTTGTTGGACCCATCGATTCCAGTGCTGTCTGAAAATATCTTGGCATTCCTCCTCCAGTAACAGCAAGCAATTCAATTTCCAATAAACTCTTCCTATGTGAAATATGGGATGGGGGTAAGAGATTGTACATACGACTGCATGATGGTTAGTGAAACTGGCAGGTATCACTTCATATCGTCTAGGCTGGATAAGTTCCTGGGAAAAGTAGATGAGGTCAATTCGTGATGAGGAGTTGTGACTTATACAGGTGTAATGGGGCAGGGGCACCCTTAAACTATCCACAGCATCAATGAGGTGTAGGGAAGTAAGGTGGGTCCTGAGAGCCGGGTTGACACCTTGGTATGGACTAGTGGAATCCTCTGGGCGTTGAATACAATTGAAATCCCCTGCAAGAATAAGTTTTTCCTTAACGTCGTGCAGATGAGGCAGTATACTCTGTTGCACAACAAGACCATGGTTCCTCTTTGACGTATCCATTTTCAAACTGTCAAATTGAGGTTCCACATTTTCGTTTACCACACAAGAAAGAAGCTAATATTTTAACTTATGCAGTACCACGTAGTTCTGAACCTGGCCACTTAATTGTCTGAACAGAAGAGAGAGAATTATAACCTTAATGAATATTTTTAATTTAAAAACGTTTTATATTTTGTAAAATGGGCATGTCTTGGAAATGTATCACATTATTATGTTAAGTGCTGAAGATGAGTTAAAATGACTCGAAACTATAAAATGGTACATTATTTTAAAATGAAAAGAGTTTTATAAGTATTGACTAGGTGGAACCATACGGATTAGTTTTAAACTACACATTCGAAGGGTCTGAACATCAGGTGAACCATACACAAATCTTTTCAGTTACCCCTACAATAATAATCCAGGAGGTTAAGGTCCGGCGATCAAGCAGGCCATGCAACAGAGCCTTCGCGGAGGTGTTGCCAAGGTGCCGGCGAGCGGTAATGTGGAAGTAGGCCGGGGCTCAGTCGTGCAGCAGACACATGGCATGTATTGTCAAAGGCACATTATCAAGCAGCAGTGGCAGCGGGTCTTGCAGGAAGTTACGAGAGAATGACGTCTACTGTGGCAACGACGCATTTCCGGACGTATGTTGATATGACCGTTTTTGCTCCATTTCCAGTCAGGAAGCCCTCTCTGCATTTTGTCGGTGTACTTAAAATTCACCCTGTAGGCCTATATGAACTGAGGAACCTGGCATAAAATTAAACTCAGTGTTCACTGGAGGACCATGTGGTTGAGGGTACTGTGTACTCTTCAGCATGTGTACATTATCAGGCATCATTGTACTAAGCATATTTTCGTTTTGTGGTAAGGACATGACCAGACCCGTATTAACGTGCCCAGGGTGGCAGATTTTAACTTGGCATCTAAACGGTTAATCTATAACCCTTGGAGGAATAGGGTTCCTTGGATATTCAATAAATATTTTCAGTCAAATATTCCTATTCCTATTTGGCGGTTTCGGTGGTGTAGTTGATAGCATGCAGTGCTTCTATGCTCAAGATCGTGGGTTCTAGCCCAGCCGAAGTTGTCGGATTTTTAAGAGCATTAGAAAACCCTCAGTATGCCTTCCTTCGGAGGGGGAAGTGAAGCCCATGCCATAGATATATGGCATGTAAAATAACCATCCACTAACTACTATTGTGTGAAGCTAAATTTGTAGGTTAGATTTGATTAGCGCTCTATAAAGTTCCAACATTCATCGCCAGGTGCTGGTTGCGGTGACATCTAGCTGCCAAATTCTCAGCTAGGTGTTGTTGATGGTAGCATTTGGTAGCAAAAGTAGGAACTAAACTTGAAATTGATCGTCTGCAGTCCTTACCTGAATTACAGATAACGCACACTAATTCAGCCATCACAATTAGCACAGGTTATCAGACAGATTCTACACACACCCAAAGTACACGGGGGTACATAGCCACGTTGCCGCAGCCCCTAAACTGAGGAACCAACCAACCATCATTCACAGTGCACCAGGGATCCCTACATACCTCCTCAGTATTTCCAAGTGTACCATGGAGGCATGTTCCTCGTTTCTATCACCAAACAGGTAGTTCATTTAACTAGCGAAAACAGTCATCTCAATACACAAAACTTGATTGTCTGAACGTCCTGATCAGTACAGCATGAGGTTTAACGAGCTCTCTTTGGTCACGATAAAACTGCACGCAAGATGTACAGCTACACGCGTCTTCCAAGTCCTCTGATAGATGGGAACGTTAAATCCCTTCGAATCCCCGCACACTGGAGGCAATAAATCCTCTTTGAGATAAATTGCTGGTCGTGGTATTGTAAGAGAGTATAACAGTGACAGGTGTATGGCTACTGGTTTTCATTCGCTCTGTGTCCAAGTTTCACTGAATTCCTGTCTCTGGGCCACATCCATTCAGGTATTGTTGGGGATCCATCACGCAAGGATCAGTTATAAATAGGGACTGGATTACTCCTGTGTGAAGCTAAATTATAGGTTATCTTTGACTTACGCTCTTAGGTTCCAACGTTCATCGCCAGGAGCCGATTGCGGTGGCATCTAGTAACAAAGTGCAGAAGTAGTTGGTCGTTGACGGTGGCGTCTGGTAGCAAAAGTTGTAACTACTTGAAAATCCAATGTATGCAGACCTTACTTGTATTAATAACATACTAGTTGAAACCCGTCAAAACATGACGGTCATTGGGAAAATATTTACGGAAGGATTTTCTTATATGCATTCTTTGTATGATTACAGAGAAAGACGACTTTGCAACATATAACTGCCCATGACTGAAAACTTGATGAGGCAAATAGTGACCTACACGTTCCATAGCTTCCCCTTGAGCTTTATTGATTGTGATAAATTATGCCAAGCGATTGGAAATTGGTGGCTCTTAAAAGAAAATGGGAGTATTTTTATGGCATATTTATATTGGATTTTTAAAGTGGCTTCGTATTTTGTCCGATTTCTCACTTTATTGCGTCAATTTGTAGTTAACACACGACCGGACAATGTTCCTTTTCGTCGAACGGGATTTCATAGTAGTATTTCTCCCAAAATTAACGTCTTATTCGATAACACTATAGTGCCCTGCATCAATGGAGCCGCTAAATATTAAATGCCAAATAATACTCCCCTTGCAAATACAACAGTGTGGTTAGACTCATTGTTATGTACTCGAAACAAATAAAATCAATGAACAATTGGTTTATACAATGAAGTTCAACATAACCAGTTGAAGTCCAGAGACTTTCATACTAAGTTGGTTGCTGAGGAGAATGCGATGAGGCTGATCGCCAATAATAAAATCCTTAAAATTATCCTTGCCAGCAACAATGTTTGCAATAGTTTGCAAATGAAGCTCAGGGCGATGTTCTTCATTTTGATATAAATAGCACGAAACTTCCCGAAATAAGCAATTTCTATCGCCTGTTATAAGTTCAATCCTTTGGGTTTCTTTAACAGCAAACTATGCAGGGGAGCATAGAATCACTTCACCAATTACAGGATGAGCACAGACTCTTTACCAGCCACCGTAAAGGAGGCAGTTTTAGAATTATATGTCCTGTGCATGTCGAAAAACGCATTAACATAGGGAAGCCCACTATTAAGACTATATTCTTGGCCATCGCCCCAGAGATCCGGATTCATTTCCCTGCTCTGCCAAGAAATTTAATTCTGGCCTGAGGGCTGGAACGGGACGCACTCAGCCTCGTGAGGTAAAACTGAGGAGAGGTAGGATCGATTCCAACCTTAACTATCTTGGATGTGTTTCTCTTCGGTTTCCCACTTCCACTCCAGGCAAATACCGGAATGGTTCCTTACGTAAGGCCTCGGCGTTCTCCTTCCTAATCCTCACTTTAGTTACAGATACACACAATAATACAACCATCACAATAACAGAGGTCGGTAACATATTTTTTTCTCTTAAAGACACTCTGCAAATCTACAGGCCAAGAGCTTTTGTCAGAGTGCTTTACGAAGTCGAAACATGATGGTCAATGGTAAAATAATTACCGAAGGATTTCCTTATATACGACATTCTTTGTACGACTACTTATTGGCACTATTCAAACTTTAAGGGCGTCGAAAGATCGCACTCTTGACATTGCAACATATAACTGGCCATGACTGAAAACTTGCTGAGGTAAATAGAGACCTACACGTTCGAGAGTTTCCCCTTGAGCTTTATTAATTGTGATACAGAATGCCAAGCGAATTGGAAATTGACGTCTCTTAAAAGAAAATGGAAGGGATTTTGTCGGATGGTGTTAAATCAACTCGAGGGATTAGAGCTCTCTGCCCAATTTTATCTCCACTGATTATTTCCAAATCCAAGCAATTTTCATACAGATTCTTTACAAATAATCTGGTTTCGTTCAGGAGCCCTTGAGAAACGTTCAGATTTCTGAGGAGCATAACTATGGCTCCAACTTTTAGAGTAAGAATATGTGGAGGCAAACCCTTAATTCCAAGGAATTCAAGTATTCTGTAGAAAATTGAAGTAGCTGGCTTTCATCTTCAGTAATTAATCTGTTAACGCTGGTGTATGTTTTTGAACTACCGGGTATAAGTTCGATGACTTTCAAATTAATTTCATTACAGTGTTCATTTTTTGGTGTTAGAATGCATACTTTCGAGAAATTGATTATATCTTTCGTAGAAATGAATGTTTCGCCGTAAATCTCAGTCACGATGTCATCATGCGATAAAAGTCTGGGTGGTAGTTCAATAACATTTGATTCCTCACCATCTACAGAGGGGTAGTCACCGTTACCAATTTGTAACAAAAAATCAGAAAATTCAATTTCTTCTGATTTCAACCGCATGTTTTTATGTAAGCAGCGTATTTTGAAGAAGGGCCAGAGAGGAGAATATTTAATACAGTTTTGAATAATTGTTTGGCGAGAAGCGTGCGGAACAACAGGAATAAATCTGCCTAAAGTCTCCTCCAAGAACAGTAATTTTCCCACCAAATGGAATGTCATTACCCATAATATCTTTTATAAGACGATTCACACACATTAATGAATGAATATTTGCCATTGGGGCTTCATCCCATATTATGAGCCGTGCTAATCGAATATCGTCAGCTGCTTTGGAATTTAATTTTAATCCAGACACTGAACTCTCATTTAAATTTAGAGGAATGTTGAATGTACTGTGTACTGTTCGACCGTTGGGTAGCAAAACAGCGGCTATTCCGGTCCATACTATTGATATAACATGAAGCCCTAAACTGCAGAACTATTGTATTAAGTATCTAAAATAAATGTTTTTCCTGTGCCCCCAGCACCGTCAATAAAGAATGCGTTCGTGACAGTTGTGTTGTTATTTTGAAGAACGCTAGTGATTTCATTAATAATTGAAAGTTGGTCCTGGTTTGCTAAGGACATCAGGTCAGCCAAATCAAAAGGGAACATTGGCTCATTAATAGTTTGATCGTTTGAGTGTGTGTCAGTACCAACAGGCAAGTTAAATGTTGGCAGAGAGAAACCATGCAATTGCAGAGTTTTATTAATATCTCTGAGAGATAGTTGATAAGCTGTATATTCATCTTCAGACTTTAAATAATCTTCACACAGAGAGTTTTTGTGCATGTCCCATAAGTGACTGGCATTGCAAGGTTGATGAAATATGCATATGTAGGCGAATAACTGTCTCAGTTGAAAGGGCATTTGGAAAACCGATGCTTCCATCAAACAGCGTTGCCATTCTGGATCATCGATAAGCGAACCAAGCTTAATTGCCATATCCTTATATGTTGGGCAGGTAACACTTTGGTATGTACGGAGATCCTCAAAGCTTGTGGCACCTACTATATGAAGTAAATGTAAGCGCAGATGGTATCTTTCTGATTCCGATGGAGAAACATTGTACATCCGACCTATTACCTTTTCGAATCTAAGTCGTTTTTTCCAAATGCATTTGCATTTATCCCATACATAATGAACGGGTGTTTCAGGATAAATATATGCACTCCTAGTTGTTGGATTTTGGTACAGCTGAAACCATGCAGTGAGTTGTGTACTTTTTAACTGAGTCCGTATTAATGCTTTGGGAGCATCATCGGCATGAAAAAATACATCTTGTTGGTCTGGTAAATGGACAGGTAACCGGGCAACAATGTGGGACTGTTCGTGCATGTTGTAACCAAAAATCCTGTATGCAGCCTCACTTGACCGAACATATCTAGCATTCAAATACATAGAAACTTCGTCATGATGTAACATTCCATCGTTTTCCGTGATTTTCAAGTTAGCGCAATCATGCCCCTTATAAACATATTTATGTATGTATTTGATGCTGTGTACACTTGCACAGATTTCGACGTTAATATGAGCCTGAAAGTACAACAATAGATATCGATTGTATGGAACAATGAAGCGATTGTCGATTTCAACATTGGTGCCTTGTACTCGTTTAGTATATGATCTTCCATTCTGTCGCCTACGGTAAAGTGGATAGCCGTTCACATTCTCTTAAGTTTCTGGCACAAAGTCTTTTGGAAAACCCTTCTTACATTTTCCATCCTTCATGCAAATTGAATTGGGATTCAGAAGGCCGCAAGGTCCATGTACCATGTGTGTCTTTACTAAGTTGTACAATGTTGTATTGGAAGGATCTGGTATTTCTGCAGAAACTGTCATATCAGTATCATAGATTTCTCGTAATTTACAACTATCTCGAAGACAAACCAGTAAGTGTATATGAGGTAAACCTCGCTTCTGGAACTCAACCGTGTATAAGAAAGTTTGTACCTCGACAAAAAATTGCTTTTGATTTATTAAACGCAAGAGTTCCTTCACTTTCGCATGAAAAACGCGAACAACGACATCAGGTCTATTGTTTGCATTTTCATAAGGTTGGAGGCTAGTAGTAATTTCAGGCCATGATGGGTTGCAAGTGAAAGTTATGAAGAGGTCTGGCTTGACAAATTTTCTCACAATTGCCATTGCATCCTGATAATTTTGCAACATATTTCGGGGACTACCAATAAAAGTAGAAGGCAAAATAACTATGCGACCAGTTCTTAAACTTTCATTTTCAGCTCTAAAGTGTAAAGCATCAGCAAGACCAACGTAGGTATCGACAAGCAATTTCGTTTGTTGATTGCGAATATATTTTAGCCTATCTCCTTCTATTCGACAATACAGGAATAGTCAATTATTAATTGTTGGGTAAGTTTACCTGCATTAAGTAAAGGGTTGAAACCTCCTGCGGGAGGACAACCTCAAATCGACAGCCTATACAAAATATATTCACGCATTGTCATATTTTGCCTAACGTTCGTCTTACGGTTCCCTCCTGTTGGCAGTGAAATATGCCACCCTGTTTCTCCGCAAGGCCAGATTAAAACGTAAGTTAATGGATCACAATGCATACTGTCAAAATCAATTTCCTTTAAAACTCCCTGATTAGAAAATACGGCTATGTGGCGGTGTGAAGCCGGACCACCGTCAGTTGTTTCAAAAATAGCTGCAATCTCTGAGGAAGCTGGGTTATTGTAACGTCTTGGATATTCTTGAGGTTCATGGTAAAAGCGTATGACCAAATCTAACGGTTGACGTTCATCTCTTAAAGCCAGTTCATTTTCTTTGCATATTTTTGAATGCATTGTCTTATACAGTTGAATGTAAGGGTTATGCTCTTGCAAAATATTATTTAGAATATGAAGTGTACCCTCCCTGATGCAAGAATTCGCTCGATTTGCTAGTCTGATTTGATTAGCTTCTGAGCAGTCTAATACATACAATTGGCCGTAACATCTGTCGCTTATAGTTTTGGAATATATGGAAGAAATGCGATGATGTACAATTCCTGAAATTTTAAAACAATATGGGCCGTGTTCAGGTGGTACGGTAACATTGGCACCAAAGGAAACGAAGGACATAGAATTGTTGTACTGCCGAATATTCTCTCTGAAGTTCCTTGAGGTATCATCATTTCCAGTGAAAAATGGTTTAAGCCTGTCAAGTATTTTATATTCCGGCAGATCAATTTTACCATTGCAACAGCAAAGGCCGAAGTAACCAAGCGTAGTTTTTTCGCAAGAGAAGAACAATGCAGAACAATGTTTACATTCGTTCGTCAAGGACCCAACGCTGTACGGCATAATATCTGGCATTGTTTCTGAAATGGCAGATTTATATTTTATATTAAAAGTGGTTTCGCCTTTTCTCCGATTTCTCGTGGTTTTGCGTCTATTTGTAGTTTCCACACGACCGGTTAATGTTCTTTTTCGTCGAATGCGTCTATTTACAGTAGGATTTATCCCCAAATTAATGTCGTATTCGATCACACTATAGTGCCCGGCATCAACGGAGCCGCTAAACAATAAATGACAAATAACACTTCCATTGCCATAATCTACAACGTGGTTAGTCTCATCGTTATGAACTCTAAACAAATAATCATTAAACAATTGGCTTATACCATGGAGTTCAACATGACCAGCATATTCACCGTTCAGAGACATAAGATTTTCATACCCAAGTTGCTTGTTGAGGGGAAGGCGATACGACTCATCGCCAATAATAAAATCCTTATAAATATTCCAGTCTGCAACAATTTTTGTAACAGTTTGCAAACGCAACTCACTATGACGTTCATCGTTTCGATACAAACAGTACGAAACTGCTCAAAATAAGCAATTTCCGTCACCTGTTATTGGTACAATTCTTCAGATATCCATGACAGTAAATTGTGAAGAGGAGCATAGAACCACTTCGCCAGTCACCTTAATAAAGGAGTCAGTTTTATAATTATATTTCCTGTACGTGTCAAAAGTCGTATTTACACAGGGAAGCCCACTCTTAAAGCTGGCAATGAATTATCGAGACAAACCGGCCCAGTAATTCTGCGTAGTCACTTTCTAGTATGCAACAATTCGTAGAAGCTGCGATATGTATTCTCGACAGAAAACGACTCACCACCAAAGACTATAACAGACCACCAAAGACTATATAACAGAAAGATCGGAAACACAATACAAATGGTGGTTCCAACATTCGACTGCAGCGGCATCTGCTACTGAAATATAGAAGTTAATTTGGAAAACAATCTAATCAAAAGTAGGCCTACATTTTGTAATACCGGTATCAGAATTTCAACGTAGGCCTACTGTATTATTGCCGTATAACTGGTAAAAGTACAATTCATTAGTGGAATTTCATGTAACAACATTTTGGACATGCCTTGTGTGTTTATAAGGCAAAGAAAGAACTGAGGAAAACAAATGAGTTACGTAGCTCATGGCGCGATTTGAAGACACTTGGGTGGATTCACTGCATATATTCTTCGTAAAGTGTTGGAATTCGTACAATCCTTGATTCACAGTTATCCCATGTGCAAAAATATGCCAAAACTTCTGTAGCAATAAAGATAAATAGCCTACTGTTATTGCAAATGTAATCTGTCGAATGTTGGAACTTATAAAGCTTTTCAATGAAATTACCATACCGTTTTAAATTGAGATGGGAACGTAGAATTCCTTAGTTACGGGAATGCCAAGAGTTAAATATGTTTTGACAATATAATAGCAATTGCAAGAAAGGAAAATACGGAAATAAAAAACATGCCGGAAGGGGGGATTCGAACCTCTTACACTGGGTGATGCATAAATTAAGCGAGTACGGCGTAACCACCTGAGCTACCGATCCACTGATATTGGCGGGCAATATTAAGTTAGTTCAACATCATGCACACTCAAAATTTGATGTCAGTTTACGTTTTTCAACATTTTCTCTCTGGTAATTGCAGACAGTCATGAAAACGTCATAAACAATATTCCCTTCCATTGTAATTCTTATACATAACTACGAAATTAAAACGCGGTGGGCTTGTAACCACCATGACTGTCTTGAGGCAAGGCGATTTTGCGCATGCGTGATCGGCAAAATTTCTGAATTTTTGTTTATTAATTTAAAAATATTCTGTAACATATTTGTTTATTTTAAAGACACTCTGCAAATCTACAAGCCAAGAGCTCTCGTTAGAATGTATTACGAAGTCAATCCGTTAAGACTTTATCTCATTCTCGATGTAACAAAAATCGCCTTAGTGTTTTAAATATATAGATAGATAACACACACCAATACAGCCATCAAAATTAACACCGGTTTTCAGACAGATTGTACACACACCCAAAGTACACGGGGCTACATGACCGCGTTGTCGCAACCCCTAAACTGATGAACAAACCAACATACCTCACTTCTCAATACAAATATACTTCAATACTTCACCGAATCACACTCAAAAGAATTTCATGAATTCTGTAGTATCTAAATGATATGCGAGTACCTAAAAATACCTAATTTCAGTTTTGTTCCATTTATTGTAGTAGACCTATATTTGAATTTTTGGTCCGTATTTCTAAAAGAAAACCACAAGTCAGTTTTTATTCCTAGCTCTAGTTGATTGAGAAAAATTTTACCTGCCAAAAAATTTAATTTACTTACAGCACTTTTCAGCTTATATCTTATTGTTTGCTTATTTACCGTCACGAAAGTTCAGATAAATTTCTTTTTGTTTCCAAGTTGCCTATATTCTACGTAAATAAATTTAATTAAACGGACTGGAGTGTGAAAATCACCTATGTCATTCTTGGTTTTATTGAATTTGAATAATTAACATATTTAAGGAAAGCAATTATTACCTAAAAGTGTGAAGTTCTTTTTGATAATTTGATAAAAGACGTATCATTGTGTAAAATAATTACACTCTCGTTACAATCAGATGTTCTATTAACATTTAGGCATTAATTTTAAGCTTTGCGCAGTTTGTCGACTTTTGCTACTCTATAAATATAAAAACCTATTTAAAAACCTATTCTACTTATTAAAACCCTACAAGAAAACTATTTTATGTTTTTACCCAAATGACAATTTTAAAGCCTAAGAATCCGGTCCGTAGTTATAAATAATAATTATAAGGTCCCAGCTACATAGAGTAATATTTTGAGTTGACACCATTAGCCAAGAGCATTCAATTCTTCCTCCTTGATCCCAGAGAGAATCGTGGGCGCATGCGTGTTCTGCAAACAGTTGTCTTATTTCAACATTCATAAACGTGTATTTATAAGTTACTTCATTTATTTATTTATTTTCTATTTATTCGTTAATTACTTAATTTTGTTACTTATTTTTATGCATTAATTTATTTATTATGTATTCATGTATTTTGTTATTATTTATTTATAATTTATGTATTTGTTATGTATTTATGTATTAATTAAGTTAATTATTTATTTATTATTATTCAATTCGGTCAACTATGGACCACGTTACTTCAGTCGCTTCCGTCACTGAGCTTTGGTTCTATTCCAGTATTCCCGCATGAATTTTCTGCAAGCCTCCTTTCTTTCATCAGTCCACCTTTCTCCTGTTTTCAGTTTTGGGTTTTACGAGAATCGCTGGTGTGTTCCAATTTTTTCTCTGAAGAGGAGCTCGTTCCTGGATGTCTTCAAACGTGTTCCTACTTCTAGGGGATCTCGGTGAACCAAGGCCCCTTCGTTTTCTTGTTTAAGAAATAGGAAAAGATGCGATTGGTCAGTCTCTGAGAATTCATGCGCGTTATGTGGCCATAGAAACTAATCCTCCTTTTCCTTAGGATGTCTGTTTTCTTTTCCACACTTCGGTAGAGGTCGTTCTTGTGCCGTCTCCTGAACTCTCCATTTTCGCTGATTGGTCCCAGTATCATTTGTAGGATTTTTCTTTCTTTAGCCTCTATCTTTTCAATCAAACATTTCCTGTTCAATGCCATGCATTCTGCTGAGTACAGGACTTCAGGAAGAATTAATTAATTACTTAATTAATTAATTAATTAATTTATTTATTTATTTATTTATTTATGTTATAGAAACAAAAGAGGAATGTGAATGTAGAGGAGGAGAGGACCTAACCCAAGATCATTGCAAAAAGGGGATAACAGACCTAGGTAGGGAGTCACTCGAGATTAACAACTTGATCTCACGAGCCATGGGACCTTCAGCACAAATATCGCTTCAAGGGACCCAAAGTGTACTAAACAACGTTGGCTACACTTACTCTACCATTTTAGTCGCCTGTTACGAGGAGTAGTAAATATCGTGGGTGTGGGCGTTTCCTCACCCCAAAAAAGAATGAAAGAAAGAAATCTAATCCCACGAAAAATGAATGTACTAAGAAATAAAATACAAGGTACAGTACATACGAGCGGCAATCTACAAGAACACACTGAAACTATCGGGGCAAGAGAATTAAAAAGGATAAAAATTAAACCAGGAAAAGCATTCAATCAAATAAAAAAGTATAACTAAAGAAGATCTATTTAAACTAAAAATTTCTCACTCAATAAAAGCAATTATATCATTTATAATGAAATTAAACCTGGGGTCGTATGGTTCACAACCTGGGTCATCAATCGCTGGTGAAGGGCTAACTCTGAAAAATATAACATTGATAATAATGTTTCGGATGCCGGTTTGTCGGAATATTGACCTGAAAGTTTTTTTTAACGTGCCAGACAATCTAATGAGATAGTAGAGAAGGAGAGGATCTAACCCAAAATCATTGGAGACATGGGGATACCGCATTTAACTCTTGAGTGCATAAGCCATTATTTTGCACAGATTTGCACAAGGCGGGCCTGCGAGGCCCGGGTATGGACTATAGAGCAAATACTGGCGTGAGGTCGATGTTAATAATACGAATGAAATGTGAATATTTCATTAGGTTTATTGAGGTTCTCAAATGCAAATCTAACATAGAAATGTGGAAATAATTCAATCAAATGTGAAAATATATATGTGAAAGTGTGATTTAAAGCACCATCACACAGCTTGCAACCTTGACGTACTCACATGAAGTCATCAATAAATTAACAAACTATGGTATTTGCCAAGCTTTCTATTAACATCCACAAATCATGTATCATAAAATGAATAAGTAACTGAATGATTTTAAGACATTAGACGGAAAGGCCCGGCTAATGTAAATGTGTGGTAAATTACAATAAAGTTGCATTGTTACTCAACTATAAGCAATAATGGTTGATTAGTTCTATCACTACTTTTCTCCTTAACTGTGAGAGGAATATTGGGAATCTCACACTAGACGTCCGAGCACTTTTACCATAAATGATTAATAAATCACACCCCGGGACTCGGAGGCCCGGTTTATGCACTCAAGGGGGAAGTCTCCTCAAATGTCGACTGACTGCGCCGGGAATCAATCCTGTAATCTTGGGAAAAACCGACAAGAATCTTACCTCTGAATGTTAACGTAATAAAGCACTTACCCATTCTTTCTAATAATTTCTTCCTCTTGACCACCTCATAGTGTAGTGGTTAGCATCCTTGGATGTCATCCCGGAGGTCCGGATTTGATTCTTAGCTCTGACAAAAAAAACTCTGTTCTGAGGGCTAGAACGGGTTACTCTGAGACTCGTGAGGTAAAACTTGAGAAGAGGAGGGATCGATCCCCAACTCAGCCATTTTGGAAATAGTTTTCCATTGTCCCCCCGCCCACTCCTACTCCATGAAAATGCTGGGATGGTTCCTAACTGAAGGCCACAGCCACCTCCTTCCCAATACTCATCTGAATTACAAACACGCATAATAATACTGTCACCACAATAACATAGGTTATCACACAAATTACCAAACACACACCCAAGTACACGAAACTACATTAATTGATGTAGCAAAGCTTCTAAATCAACAGCAACAACAACAACAACAATAAATTCTTAATGAAGTTATAAATGGATCATAATATTGTACAGTGCAGTGCACTCGTGAAAACGCTGGGTTCTTCCTGTTGATTTTGTGTAGAGTGTCAGTGCGCACATTTATATTTTCTGTCTAATCAACGGTACATGAGTTCGTTATCCTTCATCTTATTCAAGAGGAATTGCTTTAGCGAAGTCTAATTTCATTCACTCGTTTGATGAGCTATTCAATGGATCTCCGTTGCTACAACAGACCTTCAGTTTATGAATGAATGAGGCTTGTCTTATTCCATAAATGTTAATTTACTGAGCGTTGCTAATAAACTCTTAATATAATTAGCTTGGGAAATTGGGAATGTACATCTGTATACTTCGCCATGTGAACATGGGTGACTTAAGTCCGGGGAACCCTTACTCACCGCAACCCCTCCTACAGGTTTGTGTCCCTCTTGGGCTAACAACTTACTAGTGGGATGTAAATTGGCGACAATGGGCTCGCAGAGGAGGATGGTACTGCTTCTACTTACTTGTGCCAAGCTTCTCTACTTTGATTTTACTCTCTAAATCCCTTGTTCTCTTCCGACTCCGACGGTCTCCGAAGTGTAAGATGTATTTCATTTTCTTGCCATACGGGCTCCGGAATGCTGAAAATCTTCAAGACTTTCAAAATTCATTTTAACCTATTTTCATTTATGAAACAAAAACCATGCTTATGAGATCACCTTTTGCCCGTGTGGGCTTGTGTGTGTGTGTCCCCAAATAAAATCTAAACGGCGCGGCGTGAGCAATTTCAATGAAACTCGGTGAGGTCATAGCACCAGTTTGGCCGACCTCAACCAAGCCCTTCAAATTTTATTACGTCTCACCAATCCAACATGGCGGCTGTGCAAAATATTTGACCGGCATTCTATATCTCCGAAACTATTACTGGTATCACCTTAAAATTTTGTACGGTGATAAGAGGCACTACTAAAAGTTCACCTATGAGACTTTCAAAAACCTGTCAAATTCAATACAAACATGGCTGCCAAGCAAAATTGAAACATTTAAATAGCGTTTTCTCGTGATTTAACCATCCAAACGCATTGTCAATTGGTATACCAAATATTTATAACATTGTAATGCGTTGGCACCTAATTTAGTTCAATTGTTCACATAGCCTCAAGATGGCGGCTGTGCGAAATTTTAAAATTAAATTCAATTTCTTCTTTTTAATCATGCAATCGAAGTGAACGTTTGTATAATGATCCTACTTAATAATCGTCATCTAATAGTACATAACTCTACATAACTAACGTTTCTTGCGATTTAACTATACGAGCGCAGTGAAACTTGGTACGGTAAGTGCTTGTACAAATTTTACTCCCCTGGTATCTATTTCAATTGTTTTCATAACCACATGATGGTAGCTTCGCGAAATTTTTAAATCTCGATTTCATTTCTTGTGTCCTAATCATTCGATTGAAGTTTGAATATTACATCTACACAATAATCTTCATCTCTAAGACCTACATATATAAAACTGCAATATGGTGACCATCCGAAATATTTAGACGGCAATCTAACTGAAATTTTGTATGTTGATATGGGCAATTAACATGAGTAAGTAGGATATATGAAAATAGGCTGCATTGTTCTACAGGGAACTACTTGTTTTACGTCAAATTAAGCTTAGCTTTTTAACGGTACATTTGTTTTCATCGAGCTTCATTTTACACTTTTCCTCAACCGTGCGTCCTATTAGTAAATTGAAGTGATGGAAGTCTAATTCTATTGAAAATGAAAATCCACAGCCTGCTTCCAGTCTCCGACCGGGTCAGGAATGGAATGAATGAAGCCCCTATCTAGCGGCGAGGATATGAACTGTGCCGGCTGCCGAGGCCTGACGCACTCCTCTGGGCAATGATTAAATGAATGACAGATGAAATGAAATGATAGTGGAGAGTGTTGCTGGAATGAAATTTTGACAGGGAAAACCGGAGTACCCGGAGAAAAACATGTCTGCCTCCGTTCTGTCCAGCACAGATCTCACATGGAGTGACCGGGATTTGAACCACGGACTCAGCGGTGAGAGGCCGGCGTGCTGCCGCCTAAGCCAAGGAGGCTCTAATTCTATTAAAGAAAGCTTTTCAGTCGGTTAACACAAATTGTGCCCAATTAGGCGGGAAAACAAGCATTTACCTAGTACACACGCTAACCTGAAAGAAGTAAGATATTATTAGAAAATAACACACGTTTATCTCCAAAAATGGAATACTTTATTTGGATGACATGTTTCAACCAACAAGTGATCATCATCAGATCCTGCTCACGTAGGCTTAGTTAATGTACGATGTTTATGAATTACACTGTTGTTGTTGTTGTTGTTGTTTGAGTATTCAGTCTTTTGACTGGTTTGATGCAGCTCTCCATGCCATCCTGTCTTGAGCTAATTGTTGCATCTCTACATAGCTACCACACCCTACATCCGAGGCAATCTGTTTAACATAATCTAACCTTGGTCTACACTTACAGTTCCTGTCCTCGACCCTTTCTTCCATAACTAAGCTTGCTATTCCTGGGTGCCTTAGTATGTTCCTACCAACCTATCTCTTCTCTTCATTAGTAGTCGCCAGAAACATCTCTCGTCTCCCACTCCTCTTAATACCTCTTCTTTTGTTACCCTATCTACACATCTAATCTTCATCATTCTCCTGTAACACCACATTTCAAACGCTTCAATTCTCCTCGTTTCTGCTGCACCAGTAGTCCAAGTTTCCCTTCGATAGAGCGCCACGCTCCAGACAAAGGCTTTCAAAAATGACTTCCTAATACCAAAATCTATATTCGATGTCAACAAATTCCTTTTTTTTAGAAATGCTTTCCTTGCCTGAGCCAACCTACTTTTTATATTCTCTTTGCTTCGTCCATCACTGGTTATTTTGCTTCCTAGGTAACAGAAGTCTGAATTGCACAAATATACTGGGGCATTCGATAAGTTACGGCAACACTGTTGTTAACCCAATGGCGACCGTTGTAATTTTGTAGTAGCCTATATACTGTAGTTGAGCAGTCATTGTAGTATAAATTTGTGATATTGAAAGTGCCAAAATAGCTGATATTTGTGAATACATTAACTGTTTCTCGCATTCAGTAAGTAATGAAAAGAAAATCCACAGCCTGCTTCCCGTCTCTGACCGGGTCAGGAATGGAATGAATGAAGCCCCCATCTAGCGGCGAGGATATGAACTGTGCCGGCTGCCGAGGCCTGACGCACTCCTCTGGGGCAATGATTAAATGAATGACAGATGAAATGAAATGATAGTGGAGAGTGTTGCTGGAATGAAATTTTGACAGGGAAAACCGGAGTACCCGGAGAAAAACCTGTCTGCCTCCGTTTTGTCCAGCACAGATCTCACATGGAATGACCAGGATTTGAACCACGGACCCAGTGGTGAGAGGCCGGCGTGCTGTCGCCTAAGCCACGGAGGCGGCTATTCAGTAAGTAATACCGTCCAAAAATATGTTCAGTAGATATGAACAACGGTACTTCATAAAAATCCAATTTAGAAGAGAAATAAATGCTACTCAGTGCTTTAGAGCATTGCAAAAAGAAGCTTGCGGGAGAGAACTCATACTTCATGGAATTATTGCAAGATGGTTTGAAACCTTCCGTCAAAGAAGAGAGGAATCTCAACAAAGAGCACGTGCTGGTACACCCGTTGCTGCAACTGCTGACATGAGCCCTTGTGATTACGACTTATTCTCAAATATCAAAAAACGAGGCGTTCGATTTCAATCAAAAGTTGACATCCAGAGAGATATCCAGAAATGGTGCTGCAGATGGAGTTCGTCGTCTTCCAAGGATTTGGCTATGTATTGTTGATATATATATTTCGTATGGCATGAAGATCTAATATACAATTATTTATGTTCGACCCTATTATATGTCTGAAAACTGTATCATAATGATGGTCATTATAACACTATTTTTCATGATGACACATTTTCTGCCACCAATCACAGCTCAAGAAACAGTTGTTTGACCAATTAGATAAGGTTACCATCGCGCATGCGCTCAAAATCCAAGATGTCTATTATAAATTACCGAAAGTGCACCGTCCATATGTTCGCGTAAATAAACTGGTGAATATGAGACAAGAAATAGCACTGTACCTTAATATCCCCAAACCCAATTTCTACACAGCGCGTTGTTTTCAAACGACTACGGTGACATTTTTACTGAATACTGGTGCTCAATCTGCACATATCGCATTGAAGCACACAGAGCGCATGCGTCGGTCGGTCAGAGAGCTTGGAAATCAGAGATATCCTACTCAGCGCAGCACCCGATCACAAAATTCTAGTGACAATCTCAATAGATATTTATGAATATTTATGTTAAAACATATAATAAAGTTATAATTATCGTCGAATATAAACAGTCGTATGCAACTCGCCTATAATGGTAATTAAGACACTCGTAAGGAAATTATAAAACTCGCATACACTCGTTTTATAAACATACTCGTGTCTTAATTATAGCCATTACAGGCTCGTTGCATAATGTACTATTACATATACAGTATTTAGAAGTAAGTAGCTTGAGTGTTGCTAGAGCTGGATATATAGTTTCTCTAACCATTCTACAGCTTCATCACTAGCTTGGTGAATCTTCTTCATTGTACCATTGAACCTTCGGGCTGGGCAATCCATAGCGATGTGTCTGATGGTCTGAGGCACATATGCACGGTTGCAGAAACGATTCTCGGCAATTTTCCTTTTGTGCTTCCAGAACTGACATCTACCATGTTGAGTTCTTATACGATTTAGCGACGTCCAGATTTTCCTGGGAAGGTCGAAACCAGGGGGATGCTTAACTGGATCCGAGATAAGAACTAATCTGTCTGGATTTGAAGTCAGCCACTCGTTGCGCCAACCTTCATTCACTTGAAACTGCTCTTGGACCAACTTCCTTCCTTGTGTCCAAGAAGGATTCCGGGATTTCAGCCTGAGATCTTTAGGTGAGCAGTCTAGATGTATTAGCAGAAGAGGGTTGTCACAACATTTAAGCCATTCTCTCTTCAGTGCCATTTGTCTTCGAAGATGAGGAGGTGGGATGTTGGAGAGTACTGGTAACCATTCCAAAGGTGTAGATTGGATGGTTCCTGATACAGTCCTCATTGTGACGTTCAGCTGTACGTCTATCTTCTTTGCATGGGCACTGTTGAGCCATATTGGGCTGCAATATTCTGCTACTGGATACAGTAGGGCAAAAGCTGTTGTTCTGAGGGTGGATGCGATTGGGCCCCAGCCCGTTCCTGTGAGTTTGTGCTGGATGTTGTTACGGGTTTTGATCTTAGCAGATGTTTAGCCTATATGTTCACTGTAAGTCAAGGATCGATCCAAGACGTGGCCTATATATTTAGGATGAGGATTGAATTTAAGTAGATGACCACGGTATTGAACCCTAGGAATGTAGTTAGCTTGTCTGTCGCTCAGATAAAGCAGCTGACCTCTGATTTTGCTATATTTGGTTTTAGTCTTCAGGTATTGAAGAACTTGTCGAGTCTGCAGAGATCTTCCGTAATAGCACGGTTTCTGCTGTTGCAAAGTCGTTCGACTGAGCCGTCAATGCAAGATCGTCGGCGTATATGAACTTCCTAGCGCTAGTAGGAGGTAATTCTGCGATGTAAATATTGTTGACATGCTAGGAGACTATAAATGAAGTTTGTAATAAAAAATTAACCAAATAATATTGTCCGGGTGGGGACACCAAGAGCCCGCTGATGAGCCAGCTTGGCGTCCTAGGCGACACCCCACACAAGGCACGGCACAAACCTAGAAGAATTGGTGAGTTTTAATATTCTTTGTGATGCTATAGCAATGTTCCCATTACTTATCGAATCCTGTACAGTGTAACGCATCAAACTATTTACAGATAGTATTGCTCAATTATATAGTTGTTGCATTAATATTAATGTACCTGTGGTCCATTGAAATATTAATCCTCCCTATATTATTCAGCTAAGGTCCCATTCCGGTTTTGTACCGAAAATAAGTTCCTGTTAACACCAACCTACACATATGGGGTACCTACAGGTTCCACATAACCCCATGTGTGCCCGAAACGCACTCACTTCCTCTTTAAATGCCTCACAATTAAATAAACACCTTAAAAATGTACATTTATAATGGGAGCACCGTAACCAGGCGAGCATGCTGCTAGAGCGCAGGCAGCGCAGCGGCGGAGGCCATCTGCCTGGAGTGCGGCGTACTGCTAGGCGAGCCTGCCGCTAGATCGCTAAAACTTCGTTCTTCCACATTCTTCCCTACTACCCCATAAACCTACATTCACGTTGCGAAAGCTCGCACGGGTCCACTAGTGTTTAAACATTCAGGAATTATGTAGTCTTCACTATTTTGTTATTTATATTCTAAAACAACCGTTCCTTATTTAAACTAGTGGCCTAATTGTACGATGTGGAGAATGCACAAATGATATCCTGCACTAGAATGGAATAAAGTTATGTCAACTTATTTGGTGGAAGATCCTCGAGGAATATAAAATTCCAACAAAGATCATCAGAATCATGGAAGAGATGTACGAAGGGTATGAGTGTCAGGTTCTTCACGAAGGCAAATTAACAGAAAAGATAAAGGTCAGTTCCGGAGTGAGACAGGGGTGTGTCCTTTCCCCCACTCTGTTCCTGTTGGTCCTGGATAGTGTGATGAAGAAGGTAATGGGAGGACGGAAGAGGGGTATTCAATGGGGTATAAATGACAGGCTTGAAGATCTGGATTTCGCAGACGACATTTGTCTTATGGCACAACGGTACCGATACATAGAAGATAAGCTGGGGAGGTTGCAGAGAGAAGCAGAACGTGCAGGACTGATGATCAACACCAACAAGACCAAAGAGATGAGGATAAATTCTGACATCACGACTAGTTTGACAGTCAACGGAAAGGACATTGAGCGAGTTGAGACCTTCCTCTACCTTGGAAGTATAGTCACAAATGATGGGGGAGCAGAGGAAGATGTTCGAAGCCGTATCAGGAAGGCAAATGGTGCCTTTGTCCAGCTCTACCCCATCTGGAGAAATAGAAACATTTCCAGGAGGACCATGCTCCGCCTTTTCAATAGCAACGTAAAGTCGATTCTTCTCTACGGCTGTGAAACATGGAAAGTCACAAAACCGATCAACAACCAGCTACAGGTGTTCATTAACAGATGTCTGCGTCGCATCATGAATGAGAGGTGGCTGGACATAATCTCAAATGAAGATCTTTGGAACATCACCAATCAACAACCGATTAGCATCCAGATCAAGGAGAGGAAATGGCGCTGGATTGGTCACACACTAAGGAAGCCGGACGGAGCTATTGAGAGGGCGGCGCTAGACTGGAATCCTCAAGGCGCCAGGAAGCGAGGTCGGCCTAAGAAGACCTGGAAGAGGACGATCGAAAATGAAATTGCAGAGGTGGACAAGAACTGGAGTCAAGTGAAGAGAATGGCCAGGAACCGTACTGCGTGGAGAAATTTCGCCAAGGCCCTATGCTCCGGAAGGAGCGGCAGGAATTAAGGTAAGGGTAAGGTAACTTAGTTGGTATTAGAAACTTAGGTCTATGTAGCGTCCGTTCTCGTTCAATGCTCCCCTCGAACTGAATGCTACGAGTAGTGAAGAGAAGCGTGATGCAAAGCTCTCGATCCAGTCTGAGCAACCGATGCAGTCCGTGCCTTGTAATGCTGCCTCAATGCTGTATGTGACGTCAGGTGCATGTGGTTGATGTCTCGAGGTTATCGTGACGGTCTACCAATTCGAACCTTACAGGTTTGCTCCTGGCCATGGTAAGGCCGGTATTACTCTATCAATGGAATTTTATAAAACTGAACTTTTATAAGAGTTATACAAAACAATCATCACACCATTACACTACATCAAATATGTTATCTTAGTTCAGCAGAATGTATGAAGGACAGTTCCTTTTTCACTTAAGTACTGTATATTATGGTAGTTGAAATGTGTGGTGGCAATACCGGTATATACAAGAAATGAAAAGATAAAGTGAACGTCTTTACGTTAGACCATGGAACGCACGAGTAAAATCTTGGTGAACGAGCTGCAGTACGAGGACTTGAAAAATGACCATAAAATTTAAGTGTTAATAATTATGAAGAAATGAATGATTATGACGTTCCAAACAACCACTGCCCGTGCAAATAAAGTTGAAACATACGAAATAAAAAGTAAGCAATAAGTGGTATCCGATCCTTGGTCATATCGCACGGGAGTCGAGCGCTCTAGCCCTTCCGCCAACGACCACTTGCTCTTCGCGGTTTGTTACATATTATATTATCTACCGGTAAAGATAAAATTCCTATTTACAAAGGAAGCTTGTAGTTTAACGTGACCGTCAATCTTGAGATTATGAACCACGGGACCTCCTTTTTACGTGGAATCCGAACCACAGGACATGGCATTTCACTTCGAAAATCTCACATGCATTGACCGGGAATCGAACTCGGACCGCCTTGGTGAGAGGCATACAGCTAGACCGCTTTTTTTTATTAGCTCTTTACAGAATTACAGAATTTTCAGATATGATAAATACCAGACTAATACATCACAAGCAATCCAGATAGTGTCCATATTTATCGTACAATTGTCCACTTTCACTAAGCTTCCAACGCTCTTTTTGCAGGTGATACCTGAGATCCAGGAAAGAGAAATGTTGATCATTGTCCATCACGAAGTGTACATATTGGCCCATTATCCACACAATGGCAGTCTGTTTAATTTGGGGGAAGGCGGTCACCGACAAACGAACCAACTTCCTGTCATCAAGGTCATCCGAGGGCACATTTAATAGTTGACATACTTTTCCCTTACACCACAGCCACGTGGAGGCAACTCGCGTGCATGATGTGAAGCGGTGTATCGCCGTATCAGTTTGACCACATATAGTACACCATGGGTAAGCTTCAAGATGGATGGTATATCGCCGTAGAGCGGTTGGGATGAGATCGTTGAGGAAGATAAAAACTTGGGAGTGTACAGCAGAAGAAATGGACATAGCCCCAAAATTTTTCCAAACAGTGGGCCAATGGACATAGAGGGTGGTGGCCTCTATTCGCGGTTTGGAGTGTACCACTTGCCGCAACATGTTATAGATACTTTTCGTCGTTGGAACAATCCCTGATGGCAATTGGCGAACAGTTTCCAGAAGGTGCTGTTGATGGTCCCTAAATATCTTCGGCAAAGCTCTATCACAACCACGGGCTGTGTTTCGAATATCTTTGTATAGCGCTTTCGTAAAAGTGTCATGTTGGGAAAGAATGGTGATATCGTTCTTGCAGAGGAGTGCACGGCATTTCATGCCATGAGCTGTCAGCCCTAGCCCGCCTTGCCGGGATGGGAGATACAACTGTTCCCGTTGTACTCTGAACAAAAATCCTTGCCATAGAAACCAACCTGTATATTTTGCCAATTGGCTCTCAAACATTTTGGGAAGTGGGAAAAGTTGTGCGACATACCATATTTTAGAGAGCGCAAACACGTTGAGGACCATGACCCGTTGCACTATATTGAGGTTTCTTTGACCAAATTGGATCAGGACTCCCCTAACTTTGGCAATGACCTTAGTCCAGTTAACTTGCACTGTGTCCAGAAGCGATTGCTTCCAGGTAATGCCAAGAATTTTCACCTCATTTACTATCCGGAACCAGGGCTGTGGGGTAATCACTGAGTTAGTATTGAGCGGAAGCAAAGCAGATTTCTGGGGGTTCGATTGTGCTCCAGAGGCGATATGGTAGAGCTGAAGGACGCTATCGATGTGGGAGATGTCTTCTTCATTGCGGATCAATATTGATACGTCATCAGCATAGGCGCACATTCCAAAAACATGTGTGGACAGTTTGTAACCCTGTAGCTTCACCTGGGTAGTCCGAATGAACGGTTCAAGGCCAATGACAAAAAGTAGCATAGAACGGGGACATCCTTGCCTAACTGATCGTTGTATTGGAATCAGAGGGGAAAGAAAACCGTTGACGAGCACTCTAGACGTAGCATTACAATTTATCATACGAATGTAGTCAATAAGGATTTCAGGAAATTCGAAGTGTTGCAAGACCATGTACAAGTATTCATGACTGATGCGGTCGAAAGCTTTATCAAGATCTAAGGTGAGAAAACTCATTGGCTCAGTGGGGAGCATTTCGGCTTTTAGGTGTAGGTCCCGTAGTATCGCTAAGTTTGTTAACAGAGTTCTTCCAGGAATACTGCAACATTGCTCATCACCAATGATATCAGGTAGAACAGTCTTCAATCGGCATGCAAGTACTTTGGTAAGGACTTTATAGTCACTGCAGAGCAGAGTAACTGGTCGGAAATCACCAACTGCCATGGGAGAGGATGTTTTTGGTATGAGGACTATGGTACCCTCGTGATGTGATTGACAAAGAGCACGACGTTGGAGAATGGTACGCAGGACATGACAAAATTCTTTGCCAATGAGAGGCCAGAAGTGTTTATACATTTCATATGGCAGTCCATCAATGCCAGGTGAGCGGTTGTTTGGGAGTCGTTTAACCACAGAGTGAATCTCTTCATCCGTAATATCCGCGCTGAGCAGAGTTTTGTTGTCCGGAGATAGTTTGGTACTGCAAGATGACAGCAATAGGGTCACCTGCTGTGGATCAATGGGAGCCTTAGCGTAGAACCGTTGATAAAATAATGAGATTTCACTATGTATAGCGTCAGGGGAGGTGACGACACTTCCAGTACTGGTGCGGAGGCGGTGGATATATTTACGTTGCCGCTCACGTTGTCCTTTGGCGATATGGTATACACTTGCACTTTCGTCCGGGAGCACTGTACGATCTTTTAAAGCCACGTTGATATGAGCGAGCGTCCGTTGCTGTAGAGACAGGAGCTTGGTTTTAACTTCCCGGATCTGGTCATATATACGCTCCCCAGCATCAGATCTTTGCTGGAGCTGGCGAAGAACTCGATAGTAAAATTCAACTGTATCCCGTCTTTCCCGACCTCGTTGGTAAGATATGTTCTTAAAGACGCGGCGGATCCCTGGTTTAACTAAAATATCCCACCAGTCTGTGCAGTCGCGAAATTTGCATTTTTGTTGGACCCATCGAATCCAGTGTTGTCTGAAAATATCTTGTCATTCCTCCTCCAGTAACAGCGAGCAATTCAGCTTCCAATAACCTCTTCCTATGTGAAATATGGGATGGGGGTAAGAGATTGTACATACGACAGCATGATGGTTAGTGAAACTGGCAGGAATCACTTCATATCGTCTAGGCTGGATAAGTTCCTGTGAAAAGTAGATGCGGTCAAGTCGTGATGAGGAGTTGTGACTTATACAGGTGTAATGGGGCAGGGGCACCCTTAAACTATCCACAGCATCAATGAGGTGTAGGGAGGTAAGAAGGGTCCTGAGAGCCGGGTTGACACCTCTGTATGGACTAGTGGAATCCTCTGGGCGTTGAATACAATTGAAATCCCCTGCAAGAATAAGTTTTTCCTTAACGTCGTGCAGATGAGGCAGTATACTCTGTTGAAAGAACATTTTCCGTTCCACACGTTTATTCGACCCGGATGGGGCATATACATTTATCAGGGTGGTATTGTTTATGTGTCCAGATATTATGCGTCCTGATGGATGACATAGCACACCTGCGAGTGGGATATCATGTCTTATGAGGAATCCGGTCCCTCTATTCGTATTACCGGTATTGATGTATTGTTTGTAGAAGGCAGATATGGGTAAACACGGTATAGCAACTTCTTGAATGAAAGCTATGTCAATGTCAGCATCTCGAAGGAATCTCTCCAACAGTTGAAATTTCAGAGGGCATTCTATTACATTGATATTCACAGTGGCCACAGTGAGAAATTGCGCCATTAAGAGAAGTATAAAAGCTGTGCTAGACATACTGGAAGGTGGACTCGAAGGAAGACACAGGTGAGAATTATCCTGGTGCACTATGTCAAATTAGGTTGAGATAGTTCCTTTTGACTGCCATTCATAGGCCGGCTGTCAGCGGTTGAGAGCGTTCGTGGGTCCCTAGATGACGTAGAAAGAAGATTTTGTTTCTTTTTCACAGCTGCGGAAACGTTTGTGGAGCCAGTTTTATTCTTCAGGGCTGGTACGGCAATCGAGGCATTTGTTTTAATCTTCTTAGAGACGTTCTCGGATCCCCGATCAACATTTTTAAGTGAGTCGGTAGGGACCAGTGAAGTCGGGGGCAGTGAAGACAAAATTTCTGTGGCAGCCTGTAGTAACGGCAGAGTTGGTTCTAAGGCTGCGATACAGGTTGCCGAGAGCACAGGGGCACTCTGTGTCTCGCAGCTCTGGCCAGGGCAAGGTACCAGTTCTGCGTCAGATGTATCCGAGGTCACTCCTGGTGTTGTCTCAGCTGACTGATCAATGAGCATGTTTTCATATGACGTTTGCTGCGTCACAACTTCCGAGTATTGTACACGTCGTTGTTGTGTAGGAGTTATACCGAGGGGAATCATTTTCTTTGGACAGTTAATACGTAGATGTGTGGTAGCATTGCAAATTAAACAGGTCTGTTTCTGTCCATTATACGTTATATAGCCAGAATGGCCACCAAAAGCCTCAGTGGAGGGGATATCTTGCTTGATTTCCATAGTTACGGCACGTATTCCATTATACACCGGGAACTGATAAGCAGAAGACCATTGTTCTTTCCTGACGTCACTCACAGTGCCATATTTCGACAGGACAGATTTGAAAATTTCAGGGGGTACTTCGAGTGGGACATTAAATATACGCACTGTGGTAAAATTGGAATCCGCTGTGGAGAGCTTAACATTGGTCATTTCGCCTGAATCATACTGAAATTTAATAGGATCTGCAAAAGTATTTAACAATTTCTGATAAATAGATATGGTGATTACCTTGATGTACATGGTTTTTTCGTGCGCATTTAACTGGATGGCTTCTACTTGGTCGACAGTCAACCGGAGGGTATCGCCAATCCAGCGGTGAATTTCTCCTGGTGAGGGGCGAGAACTCTGCCTGTCCCATTGGCAGCGTACGGTGTTTTTTCTCTGGTATCCGGACATGATTTTCAGCGGGGTTTTCTGGGTTTCTGGTTTTGTTGTCCTATCTGGAACACTACTTAAAAAGTATTGTCCGAATGACACACGGAAGGTCAGTACACACGTGGAACTAAGGAAGCACCGGTATTAGGAACCGTAACCTCTTCCAATGCGGTCACACAGCGCGCACACACGTACCGCACTCGGCCACGACCAGTGACCAACTCGCTGAGCCACCACGCCCCCCTCCTATTTACACTCGCTTGTAATACCATAAGTGAAATTGACGAATTACCTACAATACAAATATTACAATATAAAGTGCACTGCTATTCATGGCTTATTTCAGTCTACTTAACTAGTTAAGCCTTCTTTACATCCTGAAATGTGCGTCCTTTGTGGGCAGCGCTTATAGCCTCGGCTATTTTACCTATTATCTGTTATTTATATTTTACATTGTATAAAATTCATTATGTAACATATTATGTAACATTTCATGCATTTCACACTCTGATATGAGCATCTTTGTTGTGGTAATATTCCGACTGTTATGATCCGCCATTTTGGATTGAATCTTTCATCAAAGATAGCATGGTGATCATACATTTTATAAAATGAATTTTATAAAACCACCTTTTTATAAATTATTTTCCCATTAGACTGACATATCTTTTATAAAAGGTCTTTTATCAAAGATCTTTGACAAATTTCTTTTTTAGTGTAATACCGGCCTTCCACCGCTGAGGCCCGAATCGATCATGACTCGAGATGCATCGAGTGTACTGACGTGAGTCTCGAGTATCTCGAACGGGCGATACGTCATCAGTACGGTACGCCTCGAGATGCATCGAGAGCACTGACGTCAGTCTCGAGTATCTCGAACGAGACTTTTGCCCATCACTAGCTACGAGATCCGTTAGCTTCATGGTCTACCGCCAGTAGTGCTATCTGCATGTTGTTCTGTGTACTATGTTACTAAACGCATGGCCGACTGAATGCGAGCTCTCCACAACCCAGCTCGCATTCAGTCGGCCGTGCTAAACGAGACGTCTAAGTGCTGTCCGCGCCATCTGTTATTGATACTTAAAACATTACTTGGTTAAATTAGTTTGTGTCATGGGCCGGGAATGACCTAACCTGTGATGATGTATGCCAATTGTAAAGGACGATTAGTTAACCCACAATTCTTATATTTCTCTCTACTATTCACTAGATTTCTATCAACATTCTTAGTTTTCTCTCTATTTGACAATAGACATAAAATGCATTTCTCAAGAAAGCAAAACAGGTGTTACGGTGTCGGAACACACCTCTTCCTAAAACCAAAACTGTCGCCGTTTCCTCAGCTAACACAAAAAGCTTTGATTCCAGTTCCTTACTAAAATACATTTCTTAATGTAAACATTTATTTTCTTCCGCAACTTTCCAACATGCACAGCTGCAAGCTTTAAAAATAATTCCTCCTTAGGTGTAGTTTATTTTAACACAGCCGATTATGAAAAATGGAAATGTTGATGAAAATTTTGTTAAAATTAGCCTATTTCAAACAGAAAAAATTAGTTCCGTGAAGAACTAAATAGTCTATTTTCCTATATCCCATGGTAATTTTCTGGCCTATTTGCCATTTCTTGATGAATGCAGTACATTGCATTTGTCTGTTGGCACAGGCTAGAGTAAAATGTGGCTTTTCACCGATGTCTCAGTCTCATTCATTGCTGAGTTTATATGGAAGCTACTGATGTAATGACATTCAGGGCACAGTCAGTGCTTGTGGATGCTGTGAAAGGTTCTACTCATAGGGTTAGTACTGCTGTTCTGACTCAGTGAGGAAAGCAATGACAAACTACCTCACTCTTCATCTTGCCTAGTACGCCTCAATATAGAGCTGCCTTGGGTTTTTGTGGGTATATACCCACATAACCTAAGGGCGGTATATTTCGAAGATACAACCAGCCTTCGGGCTGACTACCGAACAGACAACACACGGTATTCTTCACTACAATTCTCCTGCCTATTACAAGAAACATCTACTGTATATACATATTTAAATTTTGCATCGCTGCCATGTTGGATTTGGGTTCATCAGGTTATTGAAAAGCCCGTAGGTGAACTTACGTTAATAGCTTCTATCATCGTACATAATTTCAGTATGATTGTTATAATATATTCGAAGATATTGAAAATCGTCGAAATATTTCGGATGATCACCATGTTGGATTCTTCTATATGTAGGCCATAGAGTTATATACCATTATATGAAGTGTATTACATTGATTTATTATTGAAACGTTCACTTCAATCGCATGGTTAGGAATCAAAAAATTAAAAAATATTTTTTTACGTTCTTATGAGAAAAATTTAATAGAATCAGATGCCAGTAGATTAAATCTTGTATAAACATTTATCGTACCAAGTTTCACTGCGATCGGATGATTAAATGCCGAGAGAATGTCATTTGAATATTTTAACTTTGCTTGGCTGCCATTTAATTTTGTACTTACTATGTTTTTAATCATCACACTTCTGAACTTATCTATTTTCTATCTTCGTATATAATTTTATGGTGATATCAGTAATAGTTTCGGAGATATAGAATGCCGGTGAAATACTTCGCACAGCCGCCATGTTGGATTGGTGAGACTATTAAAATTTGAAGGACACGATCAGGGTCGGACAAAATAGTACTATGTCCTTACTCAGTTTCATTAAAATCGCTCCAGCGGTTTAGATTTGATTAGAGACACGCACACATACGCACACACACACACGGGCAGAGTGTGATCTCATAAACCTTTTTTTTTTTTTCATAAATGAAAATAGGCTAAAAACGGAGACGAATTAAACACTTTCTTATTTTCAAAAACTCTTCCCGAAAATAATCTGTACAGGTAACTAAATGCCCTGAGAGCTGGTTCAGACAAAGAATGAGCTGTACTGACTTTAAGCCACAAATTATTTCCACAGTTAGCATACGTCTCTGCTTGGGAGCCCCTGTTTATTTATCTGTTGTTTCCTGCCTTGTTCCAGGTTCCAGTGATGATGAGGTCTGATCTGCTGCTAAGCAACATGAGCCTGGATGTGCCAGCGTTCAACCTGTCCAACTCCAGCTCCTGGGGCAATGTATCGCTCAACAGTTCTCTGTTCCCGCCACGAGATACCTCAGTGACTCCCTACTCGGAGCGTCTGGAGACATACATCGTGCCCGCCCTCTTCGCCGTCATCTTCATTGTCGGTGTCCTTGGCAACGGCACCTTGGTGTTCATCTTCCTGCGCCATCGCAACATGCGGAACGTCCCCAACACATACATCTTCAGCCTGGCTCTTGGGGACCTACTGGTGATCCTCACCTGTGTGCCCTTCACCTCCACTTTATACACATTTGACTCGTGGCCATACGGTGAGGTCATCTGCAAGCTCTCCGAGTGCGCCAAAGATGTGTCCATCGGCGTGTCTGTCTTCACTCTGACCGCCCTCAGTGCTGAGCGGTATTGCGCCATCGTCAGTCCCATGAGGCGCCATGTGGGTGGGGGGAGGCTGAGTGCCAAGGCCTTCACTCTGCTCGTGGCTGTGGGCATCTGGGTGCTGGCATTCCTCTTCGCGCTCCCAGACACTATCAACTCGTACATCCGCATAGTACCCATCCCAGATACCGAGAGCAACATAGAAGTCTGCTTTCCATTCCCTGAAGAAATGGGGGCACATTATGCTCGTACCATTGTAATGATGAAGTTTCTGGTCTATTACGCTATTCCATTATGCGTCATTGCTTGCTTTTACGTGCTGATGGCGAGACATCTAGAGCTGAGCACTCAGAATATGCCTGGAGAAAGGCAAGGACAATCAACTCAGATACGAGCCCGGAAGAAAGTAGCAAAGATGGTGCTGGCATTCGTGATTATATTCATTCTGTGCTTTTTGCCATACCACACATTTATGTTGTGGTTTCATTTCGATCCAGAATCTGAGAATCTTTACGATGACTACTGGCACGCCCTGAGGATAATGGGGTTTTGCTTGAGTTTTATAAATTCTTGCATCAATCCCATAGCTCTGTATTTTATAAGCGGCGCGTTCCGGAAGCATTTCAACCAGTACCTCTTCTGTTGTTGTACTGACCCATCTTCGCGCCATGGTCTTTCCCGGCGTGGCAACAGCGAGATGTCGTCTCATTCGCTGGTGCACTTTAATAGCACGTTCCGCCGGCCGCACACCCAGGTGGAGGAGCTCAACTGTTCCATCACCGCCACTAGCACAGTCTTCAACCTCGACAAGACCTGAGGAAGGCCCCGGCCGCAGTTTCCCACTTCGGCCGCAAGGTATCATGAGCAACAGATTGCATCGCAACACTTTGGGGTGACTAATCCCAAACCCGTTCCAGCCCTCAGTCTGTGAGAAGTGCACTCGATATATAGCCTACAGCGTTCCCACTGAACAACGACCACCTTCGCTGGAGAAACCTTTGCAGAAAGGACTACGCTGGCAAGATACCACTAAGTGTTGATACGAATCCTCGGGGATCTGACATCGTACAGTGCTGGCTGGTCCAACCTTTACACAGTGGACAACCCTGGCCAGGTACCACTAAGTGTTGATACGAATCCTCGGGGATCTGACATCGTACAGTGCTGGCTGGTCCAATCTTTACACTGTGGACAACCCTGGCAAGATACCACTAAGTGTTGATACGAATCCTCGGGGATCTGACATCGTACAGTGCTGGCTGGTCCAACCTTTGCACAGTGGACAACCCTGGCAAGATACCGCTAAGTGTTGATAAGAATCCTTGGAGATCTGACATCGTACAGTGCTGGCTGGTTCAACCTTTGCACAGTGGACAACCCTAACAAGATACCACTAAGTGTTGATAAGAATCCTCGAGGATCTATCATCGTACAGTGCTGGCTGGTCCAATCTTTACACTGTGGACAACCCTGGTAAGATACCACTAAGTGTTGATAAGAATCCTCGGGGATCTATCATCGCACAGTCCTGGCTGGTCCAATCTTTACACTGTGGACAACCCTGGCAAGATACCATTAAGTGTTGATACGAATCCTTGAGGATCTGATATCGTACAGTGCTGGCAAAATTTATTGCAATACTTTGCCTGATCGTATTACACTAATCTTCAAATAATCAGATGTGTTCCTCTGTATTATTTTTAATTCAATATTTTGAATTATATTAACTATCTTTTCATAAGTATAAACCTCATGAGATCGCGTGATAAATTCGATTTTTGAACACTTTAAACAGTTTCCCAGCGTGTTGCTTGTCAGGGGCGTGACTTTCTCCACCCATTCGTTTTACAGTGAAAGTGAAATTAAAGATTAACAAAGCAGTGGTGCTCAATAGAGAAACTATTTCTGAATGATAAATTGATTTGTTATTTGGCTCAGTCGTACTGAACAGGAATATTTTATAGTCTACAACTTCAATTGAAAAACTATTTTCCATAATCTACTTTTCTACAGAAAGAATATATTTCATTGTAGACATTTTTAGTGGTCGTGAAAGGACACGTGGTGAGCAGATCACTTTTATTAAAATGATGATTTCAACAGGAAATTCAACTGCATAATTGATAAATGGTGTTAATCGTTGTGTGGAACTAGTCATATTACACTTGATTCGATGAGTATCTACGGCTATGGAACATTTTGCTATTGTGTCCTGATTGTAGGTCTGAGAAGTTCAACAGTGATATTACATTGTGATAGGCTGTTGTACGTTTTAAATCTAATATCAATGAACGTCATTATACAATTGAAGGATCTCACATATCGTGTCACAGAATATTGGGCTGTTGGCAGTTTTACGAGTGGATTAGAATTACAAATTGCCATGAGCAGCCTTGAGCCACCACATGTATAACGCCAGTTCAGGATCAACACCCTCGTCATCGAACTCCTTTCTTCTGTCAAACACTTTCTCATTCATGTATTGTATTAAAATCAGTTACCATCGTGTTGCTATTCGGGATCGTGATTTTCCTTACCCGATAATTTCAGAATGTGATTTTATTTATTAATTTATTTTTATTTATATATTTATTTATGAAATTATCTAATTGTATGTTATTTTGTTTATTGATTGATTTGTTTATTTATTTATTTCCATATTTTGTATTATTTATTAATTTTATGAATTTTTATTTATTTATTTATTTATTTTATATATTTATTTATTTATTTACTTATTCATTTAATTGTTCAGTTATTTATTGAATTAATTATTTCTTTGTTTTATTTATTTGTTTGATTTCTGTTTATTTGCTTTCTATGTATTTACTTAGGCCTACTTATTTATTTATATATTTACTTATTGATAAATTAAAAATAAATGTATTTCTTTATATATTAATTGATTTATTTAATTTTTAGGTATTCTATTTTTATTTTTATTTTCTTATTTATTTGGTTATTTATTTGTATATTTTTATTGATTGATTTATTTAGTTTGTTATTTTTTGTATAATCATTTATTTATATTATTTATTTATCGAATTGTTTACTTTTTAAATTAATTATTTCTTTATTTTATTTACTAATATTTTATCTTTTATTTGCTTAATTATTAATTTACTCACCCATTTATTTATTTATTTATTGGTTCATCCTTCGATTTGTATTTTAATTACTGTTGTATGTTTTTCAGCATATCATAAAACAGAAAAAATAATAAATTATAATCCAAGACCAAAACACTCGACAGAATGTGTACACACAGTTTGAGTACCGATTGAAAAATCTCCTAACAGAAAAGATAGCATATCTACACAAGATATTTGAAACATAATTTGAAAAAGTAACATAATATATAAGAAAATATTTAATCTAATTCGATTGTCACATGCTGGTATCCTCCGCAAGAGTCTGGAATCGATAATCACTCATCTGGACCTTCGTTAGAGAGAAATATTATCACATTCCCTTGGAAGTTCGTACACCATCTCCTCTCAGTTTAGAATATTGAAGAGTTTATTTCCAAAGTGACGTAAACAAAATTGATGGCTTTTCAGATTTTTTCTTTCATAAGCAAGTTTATAGGACTCTCAACGTATAGGAAATGTTTTAAGTCTCAATATGTCGTATATCCCATATTAACAGAGATCTAAAAGCTAAGTTTATTTGCAAAGTGACGTAACTCCAACGTGTATTTATTTCCAATGTGTCTTATATCCATGTTGACCAATCCGATGGCTTTGTGTACAGCACGTGATATCACGTGTTAAATCAAAGTCATAGCTAACTTTGAAAATATGTAGAGGATCGGTTTGTGTTTGTTGTGTTTAAACCATTTAATTAGTCAAAAATGTGTCTCAAAGCTTATGTCAATGTATGATTTATTTCTAAAACGTCCTAACTCTAACTTACAGGAGAGGATTACCATCATTTCCATTGATAGGAGATTTTTAAAACACAGTGTCAGGATATGCATAAAAGTAATGAATGAAATTAGATTATATTCATAATCATATCTAAATTTATTTATACAAAGAAACAAAATCGTGACTTCTGAAGTTTTGCATTTCATGGATTTACGTCACTTTGGAAATATGCTCTTCAATTGCTCTATCGCTTTAGGAGGGCACCGTCATTTCTAAGCCAAGCTCTCACTCAGCTCTCTCCCAAACTTTCTGAAAACTGACGTGAGTGGTTAAAGGTTTTGTAAACTAAATAATATCATTTTGAGTCTTATGTATGTGTAGGGGCTGATAACCTAGATGTTAGGCCCCTTAAAACAAGAATTATCATCGTCATCATCATTTTATGTATGTAAGATATTTAAGATCGTACTTCGTAATTTTATATTTCAATGTACAGTAGAGTACTGCAGACATGCTCAATTATGTATTATTAGCGTTAAGACTCAACAGAAGAATCAATAAATCCTACAGCTGTATGGTATTGATCATTTTCGTGACAGTATAAATCAATGTATTCTTTTGTATGTTTGGTATATTTGAGGTGCATTTACATCATAAAGGTTGGTAAGAATTCAAAATTAAGGAATTAATTATTCCTATCATGCACTCACTCGGTATTGCTGTTGTTTTATTGTTAACAGGACCCGGAATCTGATGACGTGTCACAAAATGGTTCACCACAGTCATTGCTAACTTCTATACAAATCCTATTCATGGCCCCCACATAACAGAAATGCATATTTATTAAGTAATTGTTTCGTCATTTATCTAAGTATTTTATTTTTAGGTAATTTTCTCGCTCTTCGCTTCATTATTATGCCATTTTATGGAATTTATTCGAATATTTTATACGTTTTCAGTCATTTTTTCACATTTTAATGGTTTATGATGCAATTTTTTACGTGTGGTATTGGATATTAATGGAACTGAAAGTGAGGAAGAATACCGAAGACATGAGAATTTTCACAACTTTGTTCAACCCTTCTTTCTTGGAATATCCACATTCCAGGAGACACACTGCGCTTGCAACTAATCCAGAAGCGATGTTGAAAAACAGGGGGTAGGAAGACCAACAACAGTAGGCCCAGTTATGCCAGTCTGGTAAAGTACCATACCTCTGTGCAACCATAGGGGGGCTAAGTGGATTTGTGTTATCTTCCGCGATTATTATTTCGAGTGTATTTTAAATGACGAAGTTAAGGCCATCTAGGGCTTTTCATTTCAAACAAATAATTTCGGAATTTGGCGAGGATATATTTCGCACCGAAAATTGTCGTTCTTTTTCCTGTGAGAATCTACGATTGATCACAGTCATCTACTGTAACACGGAGTGACCTGCATAGACTGTCATGTATTTTAGGTACACATGTTTCTTATTACCTCTAATCCGTTAATGATTTCGAGCACCTAACGGCGAAATGTAGAAATTCTCTCTTTCTTGTTCTTCAGATGTTGCAGACTCAAAGTTCCACATACCATGAATGTTATTTTCCTAGGAAGTAAGAACACAGAACTTGGAGTGTCAAACAATAGTCTGAAATAATAACCATTATCTGTGTGCAAATTATTCGTATTTGTCGAAATAACAATAAAATTATATTAGGTACCTATTAAAATCATTTCAACATACATTGACGTAGTCTATTTGCATATTTTGTGTGATGAAATTATTATGGTGTTTGAATTCATTTTCATTGTTGCCTTAGTAAACGAAAGTTTGATGAAATTATGTCAGTTTCATTAAAAATTTTAGGTCATTCTATGTTTTCGGGTAATTTTATGGGATTTTTGCAGTCATTCTATAGGTCATTTTTTAAACATTTTAAGTCAGCAAAATCCAGGTACTGGTCATTATAAATATTTGTATAACATTCAGTGTTGTGTGTAATTAACTAGTGGATGTATTTTGTGCTTTGCTTTTCACTAGACAATGACATTATGAGTCCTGAGTGATAATGAATATTTCATGGTTACTGGGAAAGATTGTGACATTGTTTCACTATATAGTGGAATGGTGTGAGTCTTGTTGCACAAACCATGACATAGGCCCCAGTCATCGGTGATTTCAATGGAATCATTTGAATATAAACATCCATAAGAACATCTGCTCGTCAGAACACAATGATTCATAATAATACCCAATGTGGATGTGAACCCTAATAAATTAAACATTCTGTATTGCACATGTTAACCTAATTCAATTTTGTCACATTTTGCCTACGCGAGAAACAGGAATCGATTAACACTCATCTGGAGTGAGACTCTCACTAAGAGCGTTCCAAATAACAGAACGCTACAGAGTTACACTTCCTTGAAGGAGACGTATAGCCTGTTCCAATTCAACACGGAACTGTAAAATGGGTTGCCTACCCACCCGCAATCAGCTTGAAATCTGCTCGCAGCGCGCTAGCGACGGGGCTGAGTACGATGTCACTGATTGCTGCCTTCTTATGCAACATTGCAAAGTATTTTGCTTTTTCAAAATATATTTACGCAGACTTCACAATAAGTTTGAACGATTTCTGTTTCAGAACTTGTTATTTTGCGCTCCCGTTAATGGCTGTTGCAGATCATTTCAATGAAATCTATATATTTAAAACACTAAGGCGATTCTTGTTACATCGAGAATGAGATAACGTCTTAATGCATTCTGACTTCGTAATGCATTCTAACGAGAGCTCTTGGCATGTAGATTTGCAGAGTGTCTTTAAAATAAACAAATATGTTAGAGAATATTTTTAAATTAATAAACTAAAATTCAGAAATCTTCCCTATCACGCATGCGCACAATCGCCTTGCCTCATGACAGTCATGGCGGTTACAAGTCCACCGCGTTTTAATTTCATAGTTATGTATAAGAGTCGCCTCCGTAGCGTAGCGGTCAGCATGGTTATCTGCCGCCCCGGAGGTCCTGGGTTCGATTCCCGGCTCTGCCACGAAATGTGAAAAGTGCTACGAGGACTGGAACGGGGTCTACTCAGCCTCGGGTGGTCCAAATGAGTAGAGGGGGTTCGATTCCCCCTCAGCCATCCTCGAAGTGTTTTTCCGTGGTTTCCCACTTCGTCTTCGGGCAAATGTCGGGATGGTACCTTCTTCAAGGCCACGGCCGCCTCCTTCCCTCTTCCTTGCCTATCCATCCTCACCATCCCTTACCTTCCCTCATGAGGCCCCTGTTCGCTTTGCAGGTGAGGCCGCCTGGGCGAGGTGCCAATCCCACCTCACCAGTTGTATCCCTTCCGATTCGATGTTCCCAGCTCTAGGACACTGCCCTTAGAGGCGGTAGTGGTGAGTTCCCTCGCTGAGTCCGTGGGTTCCACCAACCTGGAGGGTAAACGACTAAAAAAAAGTTATGTATAAGAATTATAATGGAAGGGAACATTGTTTATGATATTTCCATAATATACACTGGAATATAATTATACCAGACAGAAAATGTTGAAAAACGTAAACTGACTTCAAATTTTAAGTGTGCATGATGCTTAGGTAACTTAATATTGCGCGCCATTATCAATGGTTCGGTAGGATAGTTGGTCACTAGTCGTGGCCGAGTGAGGTGCGCGTGTGCGAGTTGTGTGATCGCTTTGGAAGAGTGTACGTTTCCTAATACCGGTGCTTCCGATAGTTCCACGGGTGTACTGACCTTCCGTGTGTCATTCGGACAATACTTTTTCAACTAGTGTTCCAGATAGGACAACAAATCAAGAAACCCAGAAAACCCGGCTGAAAATCATGTCCGGATACCAGAGGAAAAACACCGTACGCTGTCAATGGGACAGGCAGAGTTCTCGCTCCACACCAGGAGAAGTTCACCGCTGGATTAGCGATACCCTCCGGTTGACTGTTGACCAAGTAGAAACCATCCAGTTAAATGCGCAAGAAAGAACCATGTACATCAAGGTAATCAGCATATTTACTTATCAAAAATTGCTAAATACTTTTGAAGCTCCTATTAAATTTCAGTATGACTCAGGCGAGGTAACTAATGTTAACCTCTCCACAGCGGATTCAAATTTTACCACACTGCGTATATTTAATGTCCCACTCGAAGTTCCCCCTGAAATTTTCAAAGCCGTCCTGTCGAAATAGTATGGCACTGTGAGTGACGTCAGGAAAGAACAATGGTCTTCTGCTTATCAGTTCCCGGTGTATAATGGAATACGTGCACTCACTATGGAAATCAAGCAAGATATCCCCTCCACTGAGACCTTTGGTGGCCATTCTGGCTATATATCGTATAATGGACAGGAACAGACCTGTTTAATTTGCAATGCTAACACTCATCTCCGTATAAACTGCCAAAAGAAAATGATTCCCCTCGGTATTACTCCTACCCAACAAAGACGTGTACAATACTCCGATGTTGTGACACAGCAAACGTCACATGAAAACATGCTTATTGATCAGTCAGCTGGGACACCGTCAGAAGTGGCCTCATCCACACATGACGCAGACCACGTACCTTGCACTGACCAGATCAGCGAGCTACATAGTGCCCCTGCGACATCGGCCACCTGTATTGCAGTCATAGAGCCCACTATTCCGTCACTACAGGTTGCACCAGAAATTTTGCCTTCACTGCCCCCACCTACTCTACCTACCGACTCACTGAAGCAGGTTAATCGGGGTTCTGAGAACGTAATTAAGAAGATTAAAACAAATGTCTCGATCGCTTTACCAGGCCCGAAGAATCAAACTGGTTCTACACATGTTCCCCCAGCTGTGAAAAAGAAACAAAATCTTCCTTCTATGTCATCTAGGGACCCACGAACGCTCTCAAACGCTGACAGCGGCCCAGGAATGGCACTCATAAGGAACTTTCTCACCCTAATTTGACATAGTGCACCAGTATATTTCACACCCGTGTCTATCTTCCTTGTATTCCTTCTTCTTTTTCTCGAGTTCCCCTTCCAGTATGCCTAGCACAGCTTTTATACTCCTCTTAATGGCGCAATTTCTCACGGTGGCCACTGTGAATATCAATGTAATAGAATGCCCCTGAAATTTCAACTGTTGGAGAGATTCCTTCGAGATGCAGACATTGACATTGCTTTCATTCAAGAAGTTGCTATACCCTGCCTTCCCATATCTGCCTTCTACAAACAATACATCAATACCGGTACTAATAATAGAGGGACCGGTTTCCTCATAAGACATGATATCCCACTCAAGGGTGTGCTATGTCATCCATCAGGACGCATAATATCTGGCCACATAAACAATACCACCCTGATAAATGTATATGCCCCATCCGGGTCAAGCGAACGTGCGGAACGGAAAATGTTCTTTCAACAGAGTATACTGCCTCATCTGCACGACGTTAAGGAAAAACTTATTCTTGCAGGGGATTTCAACTGTATTCAACGCCTAGAGGATTCCACTAGTCCATACCAAGGTGCCAACCCGGCTCTCAGGACCCTCCTTACTTCCTTACACCTCATTGATGCTGTGGATAGTTTAAGGGTGCCCCTGCCCCATTACACCTGTATAAGTCACAACTCCTCATCACGAATTGACCACATCTACTTTTCCCAGGAACTTATCCAGCATAGACGATATGAAGTGATACCTGCCAGTTTCACTAACCATCATGCAGTCGTATGTACAATCTCTTACCCCCATCCCGTTTTTCACATAGGAAGAAGTTATTGGAAATTGAATTGCTCGCTGTTACTGGAGGAGGAATGCCAAGATATTTTCAGACAAAACTGGAATCGATGGGTCCAACAAAAATGCAACTTTCGCGACTGTGCAGACTGGTGGGATATTTTAGTTAAACCAGGAATCCGCCGCGTCTTTAAGAACATATCCTACCAAAGAGGTCGGGAATGACGGGATACAGTTGAATTTTACTATCGAGTTCTTCGCCAGCTCCAGCAAATATCTGATGCTGGAGGGCGTATCTATGACCAGATTCGTGAAGTTAAAACCAAGCTCCTGTCTCTACAGCAACGAACGCTCGCTCATATAAACGTGGCTTTAAAAGATCGTACAGTGCTCCCGGACGAATGTGCAAGTGTGTACCATATCGCCAAAGGCCAACGTGAGCGCCAACGTAAATATATTCACCGCCTCCGCACCAGTACTGGAAGTGTCGTCACCTCCCCTGACGCAATACGCAGTGAAATATTATTTTATCAGCAGTTCTATGATAAGGCTCCAATTGATCCACAGCAGGTGACTCTGCTGCTTTCATCTTGCAGTACCCAACTATCTCCGGACAACAAAACTCTGCTCAGCGCGGACATTACGGATGAAGAGATTCACTCTGTGGTTAAGCACCTCCCAAATAACCGCTCACCTGGAATTGATGGCCTGCCATATGAACTGTATAAACACTTCTGGCCTCTCATTAGCAAATAATTTTGTCACGTCTTGCGTACCATTCTCCAACGTCGTGCTCTTTGTCAATCACATCACGAGGGTACCATAGTCCTCATACCAAAAACATCCTCTCCCATGGCAGTTGGTGACTTCCGACCAGTTACTCTGCTCTGCGGTGATTATAATGTCCTTACCAAAGTACTTGCATGCCGATTGAAGACTGTTCTACATGATATCATTGGTGATGAACAATGTTGCAGTATTCCTGGAAGAGCCCTGTTAACGAGCTTAGCGATACTACGGGACCCAAACCTAAAAGCCGCAGTGCTCCCCACTGAGCCAATGAGTTTTCTCACCTTAGATATTGATAAAGCTTTCGACTGCATCAGTCATGAATACTTGTACATGGTCTTGCAGCACTTTGAATTTCCTGCAATCCTTATTGACTACATTCGTATGATAAATTGTAATGCTACGTCTCGAGTGCTCGTCAACGTTTTTCTTTCCCCTCTGATTCCAATACAACGACCAGTTAGACATGGATGCCCCCTTTCCATGCTACTTTTTGTCATTGGCCTTGAACCATTCATTCGGACTACTCAGGTGAAGTTACAGGGTTACAAACTATCCACACATGTTTTCGACATGTATGCTGATGATGTATCAATATTGATCCACAATAATGAAGACATCTCTCACATCGGTAGCGTCCTTCAGCTCTACCATATCGCCTCTGGAGCACAATCGAACCCCCAGAAAACTGCTTTGCTTCCGCTCAATACTAACTCAGTGATTACTCAATAGCCCTGGTTCCGGATAGTAAATGAGGTGAAAATTCTTGGCATTACCTGGAAGCAATCGCTTCTGGACACAGTGCAAGCAAACTGGAGTAAGGTCATTGCCAAAGTTAGGGGAGTGCTGATCCAATTTGGCCAAAGAAACCTCAATATAGTGCAACGGTTCATGGTCCTCAACGTGTTTGCGCTCTCTAAAATATGGTATGTCGCACAACTTTTCCCACTTCCCAAATGTCTGAGAGCCAATTGTCAAAATATACAGGTTGGATTATATGGCAAGGATTTTTGTTTCGAGTACAACGGGAACAGTTGTATCTCCCATCCCGGCAAGGCGGGCTAGGGCTAACAGCTCATGGCATGAAATGCCGTGCACTCCTCTGCAAGAACGATATCACCATCCTTTCCCAACATGACACTTTTACGAAAGGGCTATACAAAGATCTTCGAAACACAGCCCGTGGTTGTGACAGAGCTTTGCTGAAGATTTTTAGGGACCTTCAACAGCACCTTCTGGAAACTGTTCGCCAAATGCCTTCAGGGACTGTTCCAACGACGAAAAGTATTTATACCATGTTGCGGCAAGTGGTACACTCCAAACCGCGAATCGAGGCCACCACCCTCTACGTCCATTGGCCCACTGTTCGGAAAAATTTTGGGGCTATGACCATTTCTTCTGCTGTACACTCCCAGGTTTTTATCGTCCTCAACGATCTCATCCCAACGGCTCTACGGCGATGTAACATCCGTCTTGAATCTTACCCAGTGTGTACTATAAGTGGTCAAACTGATACGGCGCTACATCGCTTCACAACATGCACATGAGTTGCCTCCACGTGGCTGTGGTGTAAGGGACACGTATGTCAACTATTAAATGTGCCCACGGGTGACCTTGATGACAGGAAGTTGATTCGTTTGTCGGTGACCGCCTTCCCCCAAATTAAACAGACTGCCATTGTGTGGATAATGGGCCAAAATGTACACTTCGTGATGGACAACGATCAACATTTCTCGTTCAGGGATCTCATGTATCACCTGCAGAAAGAGCGCTGGAAACTTAGTGAAAGAGGACAATTGTACGATAAATATGGACACTATTTGGATTTTCCTGTGATGTAATAGTATAGTATTTATCATTTCTGTAAATTCTGTAATTCTGTAAAGAGCAAATAAAAAAGTGAAAAAAAGGTAGCTCAGGTGGCAGCGCAGTAGTTGCTTAATTTATGCATCGCCCAATGTGAGGGGTTCGAATCTCCCCTCCGGCATGTTTTTTTATTTCCGTATTTTCCTTTCTTGCAATTGTCAAAACCTATTTAACTTTTGGCATTCCCGTAAACTAAGGAATTCTGCGTTCCCATCTCAATTTAAAACGATATGGTAATTTCATTGAAATGCTTTATAAGTTCCAACATTCGACAGATTACATTTGCAATACCGGTAGGCTATTTATCTTTATTGCTACAAACGTTTTGGCATATTGTTGCACATGGGATAACTGTTAAGCCGACTGTGAATCAAGGATTGTACGAATTCCAAAACATTAGAATCCACCCACCTGGGCGACTTACTTCCGAGTGTCTTCAAATCGCGCCATGTGCTACGGTACTCATTTGCTTTCCTCAGTTCTTTCTTTGCCTTATAAACATACATGGCATATCCAAAATGTTGTTACATTAAATTCCACTAATGAACTGTACCATTACCAGTTATACGGCAATAATATACAGTAGGCCTACGTAGAAATTCTGATATTACAAATGTAGGCCTATTTTTGATTCCATTGTTTTCCAAATTAACTTCTATGTTTCAGTAGCAGATGCCGCTGCAGTCGAATGTTGGAAGCGCCATTTGCATTGTGTTTCCGATCTTTCAGTTATATAGTCTTTGGTGGTGTGTTATAGTCTTTGGTGGTCAGTCCAGGTCAGTCGTTGTCTGTCGAGAATACATATCGCTGCTTCTACGAATTGTTAAACTTTCATTTTATATACCATAACTATGGCATACTAGAAAGTAACTACGCAGAATTACTGGGCCGGTTTGTCTCCATAATTCATTTCCAGCTTTAAGAGCGGGCTTCCCTGTGTAAATACGACCTTTGACACGCACAGGAAATATAATTATAAAACTGACTCCATTATTAAGGTGACTGGCGAAGTGGTTCTATGCTCCTCTTCATAATTTACTGTCATGGATATCCGAAGAATTGTACCAATAACTGGTGACGTAAATTGCTTATTTAGAGCAGTTTCGTACTGTTTATATCGAAACGAAGACCGCCATAGTGAGTTGCGTTTGCAAACTGTCTCAAAAATTGTTGCTGACTGGAATATTTATATGGATTTTATTATTGGCGATGAGTCTTATCGCCTTCCCCTCAACAACCAACTTGAGTATGAAAATTCTATGTCTCAACGGTGAATATGCTGGTCATGATGAACTCCATTGTATATGCCAATTGTTTAATGATTATTTGTTTAGAGTGCATAACAATGAGACTAATCACGTTGTAGATTATGGCAATGGAAGTGCTATTCGTCATTTATTGTTTAGTGGCTCCGTTGATGCAGGACACTATAGTGTGATCGAATACGACATTAATTTGGGGATAAATCCTACTGTAAATAGACGCATTCGACGAAAAAGAATATTAACCGGTCGTGTGGAAACTACAAATAGACGCAAAACAATGAGAAATCGGAGAAAAGGCGAAACCACTTTTAATATACAATATAACTCTGCCATTTCAGAAACAATGCCAGAAATTATGCCGTACAGCGTTGGGTCCTTGACGAACGAATGTAAACATTGTTCTGCATTGTTCTTCTCTTGCGAAAAAACTACGCTTGGTTACTTTGGCCTTTGCTGTTGCATTGGTAAAATTGATCTGCCGTAATATAAAATACTTGACAGGCTTAAACCATTTTTCACTGGAAATGATGATACCTCAAGGAACTTCAGAGAGAATATTCGGCAGTACAACAATTCTATGTCCCTCGTTTCCTTTGGTGCCAATGTTACCGTACCACATAAACACGGTCCATATTGTCTTTACATTTCAGGAATTGTACTTCATCGCATTTCTTCCATATATTCCAAAAATATAAGCGACAGTTGTTACGGCCAGTTGTATATATTAGACTGCTCAGAAGCTAATCAAATCAGACTAGCAAATCGAGTGAATTCTTGCATCAGGGAGGGTACACTTCATATTCTAAATAATATTTTGCAAGAGAATAACCCTTACATTCAACAGTATAAGACAAAGCATTCAAAAATATGCAAAGAAAATGAACTGGCTTTAAGAGAAAAACGTCAACAGTTAGATTTGGTCATGCGATTTTACCAAGAACCTCAAGAAGATCCTAGACGTTACAATAACTCAGCCTCCTCAGAGATTGCAGCTATTTTAGAAACACCAGACGGTGCTCCGGCTTCACACCGCCACATATCCGTATTTTCCAATCAGGGAGTTTTAAAGGAAATTGATGTTGATAGTATGTATTGTGATCCATTAACTTACGTTTTAATCTGGCCTTGTGGAGAAACAGGATGGCATATTTCACTGCCAACAGGAGGGAAACGTAAGACGAACGTTAGGCAAAATATGACAATGCGTGAATATATTTTTATAGGCTCCCGCAGGAGGTTTCAACCCTTTACTTAATGCAGATAAACTTACCCAACAATTAATAGTTGACTATTATTGTCGAATAGAAGGAGATAGGCTAAAATATATTCGCAATCAACAAACGATATTGCGTGTCGATACCTACGTTAGTCTTGCTGATGCTTTACACTTTAGAGCTGAAAATGGAAGTTTAAGAGCTGGTCGCATAGTTATTTTGCCTTCTACTTTTATTGGTAGTCCCCGAAATATGTTGCAAAATTATCAGGATGTAATGGCAATTGTGAGAAAGTTTGGCAAGCCAGACCTCTTCATAACTTTCACTTGCAACCCATCATGGCCTGAAATTATTACTAGCCTCCAACCTTATGAAAATGCAAACAATAGACCTGATGTCGTTGTTCGCGTTTTTCATGCGAAAGTGAAGGAACACTTGCGTTTAACAAATCAAAAGCAAATTTTTGGCGAAGTACAAACTTTCTTATACACGGTTGAGTTCCAGAAGCGAGGTTTACCTCATATACACTTACTGGTTTGTCTTCGAGACAGTTGTAAATTACGAGAAATCTCTGATATTGATATGACAGTTTATGCAGAAATACCAGATCCTTCCAATACAACATTGTACAACTTAGTAAAGACACACATGGTACATGGACCTTGCGGCCTTCTGAATCCCAATTCAATTTGCTTGAAGGATGTAAGATGTAAGAAGGGTTTTCCAAAATACTTTGTGCCAGAAACTAAAGAGAATGTGAACAATTTACCGTAGGCGACAGAATAGAAGATCACATACTAAACTAGAACAAGGCACCAATGTTGAAATCGACAATCGCTTCATTGTTCCATACAATCGATATCTATTGATGTGCTTTCAAGCCCATATTAACGTTGAAATCTGTGCAAGTGTACACAGCATCAAATCCATACATAAATATGTTTATAAGGGGCATGATTGCACTAACTTGAAAATTACGGCAAACGAAGGAATGTTACATCATGACGAAGTTTCTAAGTATTTGAATGCTAGATATGTCAGGTCAAGTGTTGCTGCATACAGGATTTTTGGTTACAACATGCACAAAAAGTCCCACATTGTTGCCCGGTTACCTGTCCATTTACCAGACTAAAAAGATGTATTTGTTCATGCCGATGATGCTCCCAAAGCATTAATACGGGCTCAGTTAAAAAGTACACAACTCACTGCATGGTTTCAGCTGAACCAAAATCCAACAACTAGGAGTGCATATATTTATCCTGAAGCACCCGTTCATTATGTATGGGATAAATGCAAATGCATTTGGAAAAAACGACTTAGATTCGAAAAGGTAATAGGTCGGATGTACAATGTTTCTCCATCTGAATCAGAAAGATACCATCTGCGCTTACTGTGCCACAAGCTTTGAGGATCTCCGAACATACCAAAGTGTTACCTGCCCAACATACAAGGATATGGCAATTAAGCTTGGTTTGCTTATCGATGATTCAGAATGGCAACGCTGTTTGATGGAAGCATCGGTTTTCCAAAAGCCCTTTCAACTGAGACAGTTATTCGCCTACATATGCATATTTCATCAACCTTGCAATGCCAGTCACTTATGGGACATTCACAAAAACTCTCTCTGTGAAGATTATTTAAAGTCTGAAGACGAAAATACAGCTTATCAACTATCTCTCAGAAATATTAATAAAACTCTGCAATTGCATGGTTTCTCTCTCCCAACATTTAACTTGCCTGATGATACTGTCACACACTCCAACGATCAAACTACTAATGAGCCAGTGTTCCCTTTTGATTTGGCTGACCTGATGTCCTTAGCAAACCAGGAATAACTTTCAATTATTAATGAAATCACTAGCGTTCTTCAAAATAACAACACAACTGTCACGAACGCATTCTTTATTGACGGTGCTGGAGGCACAGGAAAAACATTTATTTTCCGATGCTTAATACAAAGGTTCTGCAGTTTAGGGCTTCATGTTATATCAGTAGCATGGACCGGAATAGCCGCTGTTTTGTTACCCAACGGTCGAACAGTACACAGTACATTCAAAATTCCTCGAAATTTAAATGAGAGTTCAGTGTCTGGATTAAAATTAAATTCCAAAACAGCTGACGATATTAGATTAGCACGGCTCATAATATGGGATGAAGCCCCAATGGCAAATATTCATTCATTAATTTGTGTGAATCGTCTTCTGAAAGATATTATGGGTAATGACATTCCATTTGGTGGGAAAATTACTGTTCTTGGAGGAGACTTTAGGCAGGTTTTGCCTGTTCTGCCGCACGCTTCTCGCCAAACAATTATTCGAAACTGTATTAAATACTCTCCTCTCTGGCCCTTCTTCAAAATACGCTGCTTACATAAAACATGCGGTTGAAATCAGAAGAAATTGAATTTTCGGATTTTTTGTTACAAATTAGTAACGGTGACTACCCCTCTGTAGATGGTGTGGAATCAAATGTTATTGAACTACCACCCAGAATTTTAGCGCATGATGACATCGTGACTGAGATTTACGGCGAAACATTCATTTCTACGAAAGATATAATCAATTTTCGAAAGTATGCATTCTAACACGAAAAATGAACACTGTAATGAAATTAATTTGAAAGTCATTGAACTTATACCCGGTAGTTCAAAAACATACACCAGCGTTAATAGATAAATTACTGAAGATGAAAGCCAGCTACTTCAATTTCCTACAGAATTCTTGAATTCCTTGGAATTAAGTGGTTTGCCTCCACATATTCTTACTCTAAAAGTTGGAGCCATAGTTATGCTTCACAGAAATCTGAACGTTTCCCAAGGGCTCCTGAACGGAACCAGATTATTTGTAAAGAATATGTATGAAAATTGCTTGTATTTGGAAATAATCAGTGGAGATAAAATTGGGCAGAGAGCTCTAATCCCTCGAGTTGATTTAACACCATCCGACAAAACCCTTCCATGTTCTTTTAAGAGACGTCAATTTACAATTCGCTTGGCATTCTGTAACACAATCAATAAAGCTCAAGGGGAAACTGTCGAACGTGTAGGTCTCTATTTACCTCAGCAAGTTTTCAGTCATGGCCAGTTATATGCTGCAATGTCAAGAGTGCGATCATTCGACGCCATTAAAGTTTCAATAGTGCCAAAAAGTAGTCGTACAAAGAATGTCGTATATAAGGAAATCCTTCAGTAATTATGTTACCATTGACCATCATGTTTCGACTTCGTAAAGCACTCTGACAAAAGCTCTTGGCCTGTAGATTTGCAGAGTGTCTTTAGAGAAAAAATTATGTTACCGACCTGTGTTATTGTGATGGTTGAACAGTATTAATGTGTGTATCTGTAACTAAAGTGAGGATTGGGAAGGAGAACGCCGAGGCCTTAAGTAAGGAACCATCCCGGTATTTGCCTGGAGTGGAAGTGGGAAACCGAAGAGAAACACATCCAAGATAGTTAAGGTTGGAATCGATCCTACCTCTCCTCAGTTTTACCTCACGAGGCTGAGTGCGTCCCGTTCCAGCCCTCAGGCCAGAATTAAATTTCTTGGCAGAGCAGGGAAATTAATCCGGATCTCTGGGGCGATGGCCAAAAATATAGTGGGCTTCCCTATGTTAATGCGTTTTTTTTTGACATGCACGGGACATATAATTCTAAAACTGCCTCCATTACGGTGGCTGCCAAGTGAGTCTGTGCTCATCCTGTAATGGTGAGGTGATTCTATGCTCCCCTGCATAGTTTGCTGTCAAAGAAGACCAAAGGATTGTACCTATAACAGGCGATAGAAATTGCTTATTTCTAGAAGTTTCGTGCTGTTGATATCAAAATGAAGAACATCGCCCTGAGCTGCATTTGCAAACTATTGCAAACATTGTTGCTGGCAAGGATAATTATAAGTTTTTTTTATTGGCGATCAGCCTCATCGCATTCTCCTCAGCAACCAACTTAGTAAGAAAGTATTTGGACCGTGAATATACTGGTCATGTTGAACTTCATTGTATAAGCCAATTGTTTATTGATTTTATTGATTAGAGTACATTCCAATGAGTCTAACCACACTGTTGTTTTTGCAATGGGAGTATTATTTGCCATTTAATATTTAGTGGGTCCATTGATGCAGGGCACTATAGTGTTATCGAATAAGACGTTAATTTTGGGAGAAATACTACTATAAAACCCCGTTCGACGAAAATAAACATTGTCCGGTCGTATGTAAACTACAAATTGACGCAATAAAGTGAGAAATCGGGCAAAATACGAAGCCACTTTAAAAATCCAATATAAATATGCCATAAAAATACTCCCATTTTCTTTTAAGAGCCACCAATTTCCAATTGCTTGGCATAATTTATCACAATCAATAAAGCTCAAGGGGAAACTCTGCCTCATCAAGTTTTCGGTCATGGGCAGTTATATGTTGCAAAGTCGATCTATCTCTGTAATCATACAAAGAATGCATATAAGAAAATCCTTCCGTAAATATTTTCCCAATGACAGTCATGTTTTGACGGGTATCAACTAGTAAATTTTTATTTTACAACATAGTTTATTAAAACACAATGTATTTTTGTGTTATATTTTATTTACAACACAATTTATTGCTTTCTAATCCAATGCCACAAAACGAGATACAATTTGGAAATTATTTTTTACCAAAATGTAATCAGTCTTCGATGCGACTAAAAAAGGTTAATTTATCACAGACGTTACATCTACTGCAAATGGACATTTACAAAGATGTTCGAAGTGGAGTCCATCATTTTCCAAGCAGAGGGCCACTCGTCGCATGAAGTTCTCTCTTGCGTTCGAAAACATCGAGGAGTTATTTCCGCAAAGGCTTCGGTAATGACGAGCTCCATTTCTTCGGGTGTTTGTAGTGATCTTAAAAATACGTAGCCCCATCGCTAGTGCTGCTAGCAGATTTGAAGCCGATTGCGGGTGGGTAGGCAACAAATGTTACAGTTCCTTGTTGAATTGGAACAGGCTGTACCGGTGTGGTTTGGATGGATTACGGACTAATGATATCTACGCTATTTATTTACGATTTTCTTGGAAGTTTTCAATCGTCACTGGAACTTGAGGAGTTTAGTACGGGGAAGTGTATGGAACAGGTAGCATAATTATGTAGTTAATTGTAATGTCATAGTTTTTCTATCCTTTCCAGTAGATCTGTCTGTAGACAGATTTCAACTGGACGTCCTCCATTTTTCTTTGTTCTGAGCATCATTTTTCATTTTATTGTAACTTTTCCCCCCTCTTCACATCTATTAACATTCCAAACCTTCATCTTCCTCTCCCTTATCTTCCTCGTACTTTTCCTTACATGATTCCTTTTAGAAGACAATTCCTACGTAGTATGTGACCCATCCAAGATAGTTTTATACGTATAAGTAATAGTGCTGTAAATGATTATTAAGGATTATTAGATCGGAATATTTACAGGCACTCTTGGATCAATTTGGGCAAGTATTGCTTACAAATAATTAGGAGTGCTTAGCTGACTACTTTGGCTCAAGGATCGGATATCAGCTGCCTGTTTTAGTCACCCTTTACCATATAAACATCATTTTAATGGTTGTCTCTCTTTAGATGAGCGGCAATTTTAATTCTTTATTTGAAATCTTATACAATTTGAATTATTTCTAAATTAATACTTTGCTTGGCCTTAACTTCGCTTAGTTATAAATGGTTTATTTGAGGTTATTGTTGTTTGCTGAGATTAAATAGGATGTCCACGTGACATGTAAATAAATGAATGATAATAATTATAAAGAAGTCTCTGTCGTCACTCTTGAACAATTCGTCAAATGTCAATTGGAACGTTCTTAGAGCCATTCCTTCAAATGATTTTATACATTAGGTGAATAATGTCACATTTGTTGATACAATCATATCTAATGTACTATCAGTGACACCAAATTTCTTAAGGAACTTATAGACGAACATAAAACCTAATCCCTAAGTTGCAGACAGGAGGCTTTTCATTACCCTTGCACTTTCAGGCGGATTAAATGTCTCACCGAGGTGAGGTACGTATGGTCGGTAAATTGCCTGCTTCCTCGATAACACCTATGAATTGATGGATGTTATGAGTAGAGTCTTATTCATAATAAAACCCAATATGGATTTAAACCCTGGAAAACAAAGCCGAATTCTAGGTTTTTGGACACGTATGTATGTTGATAAGTATAAAAAGTGAAAACAGTATGTCACTATCACATATTCATCACAAATGTGCTCCGGAAATATCTTGTTGTAAATTTGTATATATTACTGTATAGTATTTACTCATGTGTGCAATGCGACATATATTCACTGAAATAAACGTCTTGTGTAGACAAGTTTTATTTATTGAATCCTAACCATTTCCTCTTGTATCTATTGTCTCCTGTCTTGTTGTCCATCAATCTTGCGGGTTATATGCTTATGATACCGTTTCATGTGTTTCTACTCATATTCATAAGACATTTCCCATGTTGTTCAATTATCGATTCTGCATTGTCTAATAAAATTATAGTAGTTACATAAATAAGTAGGGAAACTTGCCAACACATAAGAAAACTTTAACTGATGCTGTTTAGAACACTGCATATTCATCATCTTAGCCGAAAAATCAAAACATCAAGAATTTTTGTCATATTAAAAGAAGCGCGCGAAGGTCTACTCTAAGCCCCCTGTCCCATGATACTTCCATCCGTTCCTACTTCAAATTTTCGTTGTTTCTTTTCAGTGTGCAGGCCTGCTCTATGCCCCCTGTCCCATGATAATTTCATCCGTTCCTACTTCCAATTCTCGTTGTTTATTTTCGGCGTGCTGGCCTACTCTAAGCCCCCTGTCTCATGATACTTTCATCCGTTCCTACTTCAAAGGATTTTCAGCGTGCAGGCCTGCTCTAAGCCCTCTGCCTCATGATACTTTCATCATTTCCTATTTCAATTTCTCGTTGTTTCTTTTCAGCGTGCCAGTCAACTCTAAGCCCTCTGCCTCATGATATCTTCGATCATAAATACAATAGAGTGCGCATTGCCACATTGCGCCTATACTGTGACGTGAGAGCATCATCTCGAACTCCTGACTGTGGTGTAAACGGAAGAACTCGTGATGGAAGGTGATAGGAGTAGGTGGGAAAATGCTTTTCAATGTTGTTTGAGTCTTCAGTCTTTTGACTGGTTTGATGCAGCTCTCCATGCGTCCCTGTCCTGAGCTAATCGTTTCATCTCTACATAGCTACCACACCCTACATCCGAGGCAATCTGTTTAACATATTCTAACCTTGGTCTACCCCTACAGTTCTTGTCCTCGACCCTTCCTTCCATAACTAAGCTTGCTATTCCTGGGTGTCTTAGTATGTGTCCTACCAACCTATCTCTTCTCTTCATTACCAGTCACCAGAAACATCTCTCCTCTCCCACTCGCCTTAATACCTCTTCGTTTGTAACCCTATCTACCCATCTGATCTTCATCATTCTCCTGTAACACCACATTTCAAATGCCTCAATTCTCCTCTTTTCTGCTGCACCAATAGTCCATGTTTCACTTCCATAGAGCGCCAAGCTCCAGACAAAGGCTTTCAAAAATGACTTCCTAATACCTAAATCTATATTCGATGTCAACAGATTCCTTTTTTGTAGAAAGGCTTTCCTTGCCTGAGCCAACCTACTTTTTATATCCTCTTTGCTTCGTCCATCACTGGTTATTCTGCTTCCTAAGTAACAGAAGTCTCCTACTTCCTTCAGCTTTTCACCTGCCAATTTGATCTCCATAGAGGTTTCTGATTTATTTCGGCTGCATTCCAGTATTTTTGTTTTACATTTATTAATTTTCATCATGAAGTCCTTCCGTAAGACGGAATCCATACCATTCAAAAACTCATTCAAATCCTCAGGTTTGTCGGCCAAGATGACTATGTCATCAGCAAATCTCAGAGTTGAAATTATTTCTCCTTGAATCTTCACTCCCACTTTAATTTTTTCTCCAATTTCCTTCATTGCTTGTTCAATGTAAAGATTGAAAAGTATGGGTGATAAGTTGCAGCCTTGCCTTACACCTTTCTGAATACCAGCTTCTCTCTCATATCCTTCAGCTCGAATGACTGCTGTCTGGTTTCTGTACAGATTGTATATCACCCTCCTATCCCTGTACTTTATTCCAATAGATTTCAAAATGTCAAACAATTTAGTCCAATCAACGTTATCAAAAGCCTTTTCTAAGTCTACAAATGCCATGAACGTTCTCTTATCTTTCCTTATTCTACCTTCCAAAATCAGCCTAAGACTTAGTACAGCTTCCCTTGTTCCTACATTTCTCCTGAAACCAAACTGGTCTTCACCCAACTCCGTTTCGATCTGGCTTTCAATCCTCTTGTAAATTATTCTAGACAGGATCTTTGAAGCATGAGTAATCAAGCTGATTGTACGGTAATCTTCACATCTGTCAGCTCCCACTTTCTTTGGTATAGGGATGATAACATTCTTCTTGAAATCAGGGGGTACCTCACCTGTCTCATAAATCCTACACACCAAGTGAAATAACCTGATCAGACCTTCATCTCCTATGCAGCGTAGCAACTCAATCGGTATATCATCTATGCCTGGTGCTTTGTTCCTGCCTAAGTCCTCTAATGCTCTGTCAAATTCTGATCTCAATATTAAATCTCCTTTTGCATCCTCATCAATTTCCTCCTCCCTTTCCATTACATGATTCTCAATCTCCTTTCCCTTATACAAGCACTCTATGTAAGCTTTCCATCTCTCAAGCTTTTCTTCCCCATCTGTTAGAGGATTTCCATTTGTGTCCCTAATATTACAGCACTTAGTCTTCTTTTCCCCAAAAGTATTCTTAATCCTTCGATAAGCTGTGTCTACTTTTCCTAATTTCAGACACTTTTCTATACCTGCACATTTCTCTTTCAACCATTCTTCTTTCGCTTCCTTGCACTTCTTGTTAACCTCATTTCTCAGACGTCTGTATTCTGCTTTCCCCTCTTCATCTCTTAGATTCTTGTGTTTCCGCCTTTCATCCATCAATTCTAGTATATCCTGAGTGATCCACGGTTTTCTACCTATTCTTTCTTTCCTACCAATGTTTTCTTCTGCGGATTTTGTTATTTCATTCTTCAAAAGTGCCCATTCGTCTGCAATTGAAGTTTGTTTAGGGGTTTTGATTAATCCTTCCATTATACTCTTCTTGAATCTTTCGTTTACATCCTTTACTTTCAGTCTGTCTATTGCCCACCTTTTTGGCTTTTGACTTTTCAATGAGGATTCTTATTTTACAGAAACAAGGTCAAAATGCAAAGATATACTTATATGAAGATTCCACCCTAACGTATTACGCATTCAAACATGCTGTCGTCGTTGAACGTAGAGCAGGCTTATTAATACAATACACATATTTTCGTAATTTATACGATATTGGGAAAAGCATCGCATGTTTCTTTACGTACCGGAAGGTAGCAAACGTAAGGATGTAACATATTTGGTATTAAAAGTGGTTGTCGTGTTCCGTAATACTCTCATACATCCAGGAAACCCTCTTGTAAATAATTAATAACAAATCCAACTCTAAATTAGGCCTACTGATTTTTGAACAGAATTGCTTTTGTGTAGCTGGTCATTTTTGATTGAACACCCGAGGGCTCCCAACAAGTTCAATTTATTACTACATCATTTCCTAATTTATTTTTCATCATTAGAAAATGTATATTGCCTAATTTTAGTACTTTAGAAATTTGTATCGTACGATGAGCTCTCATTCAGCGCTACTTGCCTTTTAGTACTTTATGACAATGAACAACACAACATGGGCAAATGGAAATAAGGAAGTCTACTGATTTAGTAAGCGTTGCTTTTTAACAACTATGCATTACATTTGCTACAAAGAAATACATTATAATCAATGAACTGTTTCCTTTTAAATTCCCTTTTCCATGAATCATAGAAACCTTCGCATAAAATAACCCAAAATTTTGAAATTCTACAAAGAATTAAATAGACTAATTTAGGGGTGCAATATATCCTAGAAGAATCTCAAAATTTCCTCAACCAAACGCACTGTCCATACGTTTAATAAAATGACAAATATTACCTCATCGTATTTATTATCGAAGATTACACCGTCACATCTGTAGAATAACCTGCAATTTGACACTGCATATGATTGATGGCTGAATTGAGTAGTCCACACTACATTTAATCCAGCATAGGGACATAAAGCATTTTGATGTTTAGAGATGCATTTACTAGCAGTCTCAACAAAACACAAAGAAACAAGTCTATGGACATTTAAATACTTGATACCTTCGAGCATAAATACAGGCCTGTTCAGTGGAGTAAACGATAGGCCAAATTATAATAATTTATAATAAATAATAAAAATTTACAAGTTTAATTATTTTTCCCAAAAGATGGTATATTGGCTTTCACGGCCGGCGAATTAAAACTCAGCAATTCTTCTAGGTTTGTGCCGTGTCTTGTGTGGGGTTTCGCCTAGGACACCAAGCTAGGCTATGAGCCTAGGCGAAACCCCACACAAGACACGGCACAAACCTAGACGAATTGCTGAGTTTTAATTATTTTTCTTTCATGTTTTGGAGTTAAGAGGAAACGTAAAGAAATGCGGGTAGTTAAGTCAGGAATTTTAGAGTTATTTTACAATGAATTAACTTAGCTGTGAATAGAAATGCCCGATCCTTATTTAAACGTCTCCTTACATCCATACGTGACACAGTAATACGCTATTCTGGCTTAGTAATGAATAAAACTCACTTAAAAAACAATTCTATCATCACGTGTAGTATTTCAGTGTTCCAACTACCTCAGTTCACCAAAGTCAGCTGATCGAGACGTTGCTCTCAACAATGTGATGTCTTTAACCATCTATAGGATTTATGATGGAAGCATGATATACTACTTGCATCTGTTCCTACTTAACATTCTCGTTGTTTCTTTTCAGTGTGAAGGCCTACTCTAAGCCCCCTGTCACATGATACTTTCATCCGCTTCTACTTTAAATTCTCCTTGTTTCTTTTCAGCGCGCAGGCCTGCTTGTTGGCATGCGATAACAGCTTCGCTAATGTGTCGTTTTTAATACTTTGTCAAGTTGGCTATGTTTGCTTGTTTATGTAGGTAAATACCATGGTGACTGTTCTTTAACTGAAATCATTAGAATTGTGGAATGTGAAACTGGCCAAGACATGCTCTATCCCAACATTTGTCTTTAGCACCAGTGTGAGAGATTGATTGTTTATTTCATGATTATAGGCCTATGAGATGCGCTGAAAATCCCCATTTGTTGCTCCTTTACATTAAATAATTGATTGCCACGGTTGGTGAGTGGTTATCGTGTCAGACTGCCAACCTCAAACTTGCAGGTTCGCTCCTGGCCATGATAAGTGATTTTTTGAAAGGCGACAAAAATCACGACACGCATATCATACGATGTTGGCATGCTAAAAGAAACCATCTGAATTTAGTAGGCCGTGTTCATAATGGCAAAATTGATCTCGAATTCAGTAGGCCGTGTTCATAATGGCAAAATTAATCTCGGGATTTTCCGCCAACACAAAGTTACTCATTTCTCTTCTAGAAAGCGCTATAGTGTCAAGAAGCTTAGATATCTAACCTCAAGGAGCGATAAAATTCGACATGCAATTAACAAAGCTTGCAGCTGGTATCCGTGGCCTTACGATCTTATTATTATTATTATTAAATAATTCAATATTAAGAGAGAGATGGAGGTAGAGAAAACTTGGACATCTAACAAGCAAATAAACTAATTGAAAACTAGCGATTGTTCTGCCTGGTCAATTTTAGGTAGATTTCATTAGAAATCTAACTATTGCAATGGGTCCCATGTTTCGACTTCCGGAAAATTTCGACATATCTTCGCGTTTCACATCCCCCAGATCCCAAAACCACCGACAGTTCAAAAGTTTATACATAATTTATGTATGTATATATATACAGTGTGGTCCACCAGCCCCTTATTATTTTTGGAGGAAGGCAACTCAACTAACGCGTATATCATAGTCGTCCTTAAAAACATTCGTACTTGCTCCTTTACGGCCTAGTACAACTTTACAGTTGAGTTCATGCTCGCGAATATAGTCGAAATCATTGGCAGCAGTGTTATTTCAATGCCATCAACTATAACGAATGTGTAAATCGACTCATCCGAACAACACTGCCTTACGAAGGACATGAAGTGTCTATGAAGACTACAAATAGACTCAATACGTGACAGTGCACTCACCACGGCTCACGGTAGCTAAGATGGTTAAATCGTGCTTGCCTGCTGTAATGTCGGCCATGCTGCAAAGTAGCAGGTTCGATCCCCAAGCGAATGTCTTCTTTTTTTTTTCGCTTAATGCCGTTTACAGTAGATGCACTACGGACACATATCTACCTGTTCCTTCTTCTTCTTCTTCTTCTTCTTCTTCTTCTTATTCGTTTACCCTACAGGTTGGTGGAACCCAAGGACTCAGCGAGGGAACTCACCACTACCGTCTCTACAGGCAGTGTCCTAGAGCTGGGAACATCGAATCGGAGGGGATACAACTGGTGAGGTGTGATTGGCACCTCGCCCAGGCGGCCTCACCTGCAAAGCGAACAGGGGCCTCATGAGGGAAGGTAATGGAAGGTCAGGATGGATAGGCAAGGAAGAGGGAAGGAGGCGGCCGTGGCCTTGAAGAAGGTACTGTCCCCGTTTACCTGGATAGTAGGCTGTCAGATATCCGCCCCCTCAATCGGAATGCCAATTATCAATCGCACCGGCACAGTTACATCAATGAAAATGGCACTGACAGATACTATCGAGATAAGAGCACAGAAGTTCACAGGAAATCATTGTGGAACACACCAAAATAGACGGGGGTTCATACTTACCGTTACTTACCTCTTAATTATCTCGGGGTTTGAGTTGACAACAGGATCACTAAAGTCTGTTCACACAATAACCTCCACCATGACATTTAAAAATGAACCAGAACGAAGACGAGAACTTTGAACTGTACAAAAGCTTTATTTCTAATAAAGGGTATGATTTTACTAACACAACAAAATCAACGTGGTTATCAGTAGCCCAAGTCAATCTGACTACGTCCTCCAGTAGGACTTGCAAAAATTATCATACAACATGATGTAAAATATTTTAGCTCCCAAGAGCTCCAAATAACGTAATATTCATAACACTATTGGATTGGAAAAGGACGTCAGGGTGTGACATATATAGAGCATTTGGTTTCCTTTTAATAAACATGGGAATGGTATTAATAGTCGCAAGGCCAAAGTGTGTACGACCTCACTCTCTGAGAACCATATGTTAGCACAGCTGCGGGTTACCTTCCAGCCTGTTGCATATTGGTCAAATGCACTCCCTTCTCACGTGCTAAGTTACGTAAGAATACAGCCTGCACTCTCAAGCTTTTAAACGTCTACAAGACAACTCACATTATTTACGCAAATCTTTCAAGTACTTTACTCACATCCTATTGGATCATTATATTAATTTCTTAAACTTGTTAACTTCAATCCACATGTTTAATTAGCTCTTAAATGTTTATAACAAAATCACATAAATTATTTATAACAATTAGAAATTGTTTATAATATTTGTCAAAGACAATAAAAATATTATAAGCACGCCTTTAACATCACTCTCGTTCCACATTATTTTCAAAAAAATATTTACAGCAATTATTTACAATATTAACATCTAAATTGTTTAAATTATTAATTTAATAAATACATTAGCCACATGTTCATTCGGTTGGTAATTTTATAATCCTGTTTAATATAATCGACCAATGAAGGTTAGTTATACATGTTAATGTCACAATCTGGTTTAATAAAGGTTTTAATAATGATTTGTGACGGCAACCTTCATTCAAAATCTTATCTCAAATTCTTTCAAAACTCGTGTTAATTCTAACAGTAACTCACTTGATTAATTTTCAACGAACTATGACAATCTTACTCCAGCGGAAAATCCTTCGCTAACAAGTTAATGCACAATCTGCATTAAAAATATGCCCAAAATCATCATATATTAATCTATATGGCATTAAAAACTTCCACATCACTTACAAAACTTCCACAAATAATTCTTTAACATTAATTCCTGTGGGAACCTCCTTCATATTCAAGGGCATTATACCTCAGCGACTTTCAACACGCGCTGCACTAGCGATTATACATTCATAGTTCCACTTAAAAATTTTTATAATCATTAATTGTTTCAAAACTGTTTTTCTATAACCTTCGTGGATTTCATTCATGAACTGAAATGAAGTCAAAACTTGCCAATCACAAACAAATTTAATAGTGAATACGCTTATATACGCCTGTCTGGTCTATCAAAATTTAAGATTAACATCTTAAAAGAAAATGTAGTATGAAAATACTATCTTCAAATAAAGTGCGACTAAAATGCAAAGTAGTCGAATAGAATCCAATTAGACTGGGGAATGCAAACATCGTTATATAATTCTCTAATTGAGAAAAACTCCTAACAAAAGTACTTGACTTTAATGCATTCAATAATTCATTATTAAAGTTAATCTTTCACAAAAGTGTCTATAATGCAATGTTCATTCATAACTGACGATAAATGTCTGTGTTGCAATCAATACAAATAACGACTAGTATTTCCAAGATCGTCGACAACGTAAGAGATTTTAACGCTCTAAAATCATTTAAATGTTCTTCATTCTTGATGATGACAGAAAATTGTTCAAAGTAATTAAACTGGGGTTGAATTACTTTAATAAAATGACACGCTGTCTGAATTTAAATCTGCCATTAAAAATCATTAACTTACAGTCAAATCGTGACTACATAAAAATTAATTACTGAAAAATCTAAATATCAGTCTCAACTGATTCAAAATTGTTAACTATGCCCATGACATAACAATGTCTTAATAAATCGTCGAAAAATGCAAAACTCATCAAGGTGTACTGAGAATAAGAATCTCAACAAGAAAATAGGGCAAAAAACATGAGGATAAAAATATGGGAAAAATGGTTGCTCAAACATTATTAGTTAACTCAAATACATTAAACGTTCACGACTACCTTATCTGCCGATTGACGTTCCAGAGGAAAATTCCCCAAAGAAGACTGCTGATGGATCCATTTCACCACGTTAAAGTTGAGCTCCATCCTCGAAATAGGAAATAGCACCCTCGGAGAATCGAACTGCTTCCTTCTCCGTGAATCGCTCTGCTCCTCGAAGACGAATAGACATCCTTCCGGCAATAATCTTCTTTGTGAGTCGGGATATCCCTGACCTCTCTTGAAAAATTCCCTGAAGTTCCAGTAGACAATCGTCATGAAGTTTTGTAGAAATTTCCGAAGAAATTATTCATATTCAGAGTATGAAATTGTTTCTATGGCTGTTCGATGGTATTCAGCCTTTAATTACGAAACATGGGTGTAGATGGTATTCACCGCATGTTCGCTTGTGTGGAATAGCAATTAGCGAAGTTCCATGTCGCTATCTTACTCCGTTGAAGTATGTCCCAATTGCAATAAGCCCTCTTAGCCTTCCATCTGCCCTTCGGTTGTAGTGTCAGAAGAACAAACTGCCGTATTCAATTGCTCCATTATACTGGTATCGTTGTGTAACCAAGCAATCTGAAGTCTTTCTACTCCACTCGCAGCGTCAGCCTTGCGTTGATTCTGGCTATACAAAAAGTGCTTCTCTAGTGGCGAGATAATCACTTTTGCCAGTCGTATAAAACTGCTGATATCTTTTAAACTAATCGGTCGAAATTGTTCAGCTTTTCTCTATAACTGCATGTAGCACAGCACAATACAATTGGCTTATCGGTGACCGCTAACTGTTCGAAGCTAAACTTGTAGAAGCTTTCTAAGGTCCGTTTCAACTTCACCTAGTTTGACCTGGATCTCGTTAATATAGTGGCCTCGCCACGCGTTATAAAGACGATTCTTTTCACTGCTGTTCACTTCGACGTCTCACTATAATGAATGTATAAGAAAAGAACTTTCACAAGTATACTTCGATGATCTGACAATGAGATCTCAGAATGATCAGAGAACGAAAGAGACTCCTCTCTTCTGCGCAAGCCCTTTTATTAACTTCTCGAGGGGCGTTTCCATCCCTTCCAAAGCGTGATACTGCGTCATCGCTAGAACTTCCAACTTCGTTAATACATGACGGATTTTCAAAATTCAAAAACTGAAAATAAATTTCACCAAAATTCCAAATCAATGCTTTTACTGCAAATGGATTTCCACAATTCTGCATTCCAAAAGTAATGAAAATACCATAGTTTCAGCAATCTCCGTCTTCCTTTAAACTATCGTTGATTGGTTGAAGCCTCTCCTCCAATAGCATAGTTTCTTCCTCAGCAGAATTCCTCGTTTCCTGCGACTGCGTCGTAAATCTTGGAACATTCTGGACTAAAAGCTGACGTCACTGAGAATCTCAGCTCAAGTAGCTTGCTGGCATAACATTTACGTCATCCGTGCTTACGTCATGACTACCCACGTCATAACTATGACAGCCATAACTTTCCTTATAATTTCAAATATAGCCACCGTGGTCTCTATATAATTCAATTACGGGGGCATTCTCCTCTCACCACGTTTTAAAAACAGTTGCAAATTGTTTTTAAACCCAATGTTACAAGTATCTCAACTCTCTTGAACACGAAATTGAATTATTACTGGCTTACTCTAGGATAATATCTTTTTAAATTTCCAGCATTAAACTTGCCGTAAACGACATTATTCTCATCATCGTAGAGTTCATAACAGTTGTTTCCATAAGCGTTCGTAATCCTAAACGGCCCCAGGAACACTAATCCAAATTTGGGGTATATTTTCTTGGTCATATCAGCCTTGACAGGTCTGCGTAATAATACAAGATTTCCAACTTGAAAGGGTGTACCAAAACGTTTTCCAGCTACTCTTTTCAATCGTTTCTCTGCTGCTTTCTGGAGTTGTTCCTTTGCCTTGTCAATCCTCTGCTGTCTTCCTATGTCGGGATCTCTTGGTATGTGGTTGAAAAGATTATCCCACGGCCTTTCTGGGTTTCTTCCTAGATGAAGTCGCATTGGCACTTCTCCTGTGCTCTCCTGCACTGTAGAGTTCAGACATTCCTCAATAAGGGGTACAAATCTCACCCAACCAGAATGATCATTTGGACAGAAAATTCGACAGAATTTCGAAAATTCAGCCATATATCTTTCTGAGGAATTCGATTCAGGGTAACGCACGCTTGAAAATAAGTGCTTAATGCCAAGCCTTTCCATATCCGCTGCAAATTCCACGGACGTAAACTGCGTTCCATGATCTGACAGTAGATATTCCGGTATACCAGCTTTAGGAAATACAGCATTTTCCAGTCTGCTTACTACGTTCCTCGTGTTAGCTTTCTGCATGGGACTCATTGTAACAAATTTAGAGAAAACATCCACGGTCACCAACAGGTACTGGTTACCCTGGTATCCCTTCGGACAGGGGCCAAATATATCCGTCGCCATAAGTTCGTTTGGCTTAGAAGGAATCATCGCCTTCGGTTTTCCCTTTAATAAAGCAGAAGCATACTTTGCTCTTTGACATTTGTCACAGGATCTAATGACCTTGGCAATGCTGGAACGCATGTTAGTCCAGATAAATCTCTCTTTAAGTGTATTAAGAGTTTTATCTAAACCGGCATGTCCAGTTGCGTGATGAGCTACCCACACTAAATTGACAACTAGTTTAGGTGGCACGACTATTCGAAGTTTTGTATGCGCAGAGTCAGCATACTTGCATACGATGTCTCCACTCAAGACAAAGTGTCGTGAATTTCTCCGTGTAGCCTCATAGTTAACATCCGTATTGTCCATGTAACCCTTGAGGAACCTGTACATTTTCCTTATTGGAGCGTGTCTCTTCTGTGACACACTGATTCGGGCTAACCTCCTAACGGTTTCTTCGTCTTCTTGCTCCAATTGTACATGGTGTATCTGCACATTTTTAATAGGGTTACGTGATAGAGCATCAGCCAGTAAGTTATCTTTCCCAGGCTGGTGGACGATAGTAGCGTTAAACTGTTGGGTGAACAAAGCCCAACGTGTCAATCTATCACTCGACATGTCAGTTTGCAACATAAACTGTAATGCTTTATGGTCAGTGATAATGATGACCTTATGTCCCAGCAGGATTTTCTTCCAGGCTTGTAAAGCTGTCACAAAAGCTAACGCTTCAAGCTCTGTCGTGAAGTAGTTTTCCTCGTGCTTTTTCAACTTCCGACTAGTGAACGCAATGTAGTGCTTGTTGCCTGCCTCGTCTTTCTGGTATAAGACTGCACTAATGCCTATTCTCGATGCATCAGACTCAATATAGAACACCTTCTCAAAGTCTGGGTACTCCAGTTTCACATTATTTTTGAGCATCTCTTTTGCTTTCTCAAAAGCCTCGTCTTCAGCGGTACTCCATTTCCATCTGTTGTTCTTCTTGAGTAAGTCATACAGAGGAGCCATAATTTCCGAGTATCTTGGACAGTGGCTGCTAATAAATTGGCATGCACCTACAAATTCTCTGACTTGTTTTACCTTAGTTGGCTTTGGAAATCTCGTGATCGCATCTACTTTTTTCATGTTTGGATGATATCCATCTTTATCAATAGTATGCCCCAAATAATTTATCTCCTTCTTCAAGAATTGACATTTTCCAAAGTTCACCTTTATATTGGCCTCCCTTAAATTCTCGAACAACTTTCTCACTAAATGTTCTGCGGCGCTGGGTGAAGATACGATTAAATCGTCAATGTAGCAGATTACATTTTCTTTCACTTCGTCAGTGAGCTTACTATCAAGTGCTCGAACAAGTGCTGGTCCACTGTTAACCATTCCAAAAGGCATTCTGGCAAAGACCCATGACGTCTGGTCAAATAGGAATCCAGTGTACTGCATACTATCCTCTTCTAATTGAACTTGAAAAATGAAGACGTCAAGTCAAGAACGCTGAAACAAGCTCTTCCTTTGAATTTCCGAAGCAGATCTCTAATCTTGGGTGGTCTGTCATTTTCTGGAAGAATCTTCAAGTTGATGGTCCTGGCATCAAGACAAAGACGTATCTGACCATTACTTTTCTTTACTACTGTGATGGGGTTTATATAAGACGACGCCTGTTTTCTAATAATCCCGTCTACCTCCATTTTTCTGATTAACCCTCGTACTTCTTGATAGTATTTCTCAGGAATGGGGTATATTCTCTTCTGGTAAGGGGTTTCATCTGTCAGCCTTATCTTGTACTTATAATCCTTAATCAATCCAGGCTTTTCATCGAAAATATCTTGGAATTCCTTTATCAGATCCTCAAATTCCCCCTGAATTTCTTCAAATCCTTCAGTTTTTCTACTGGGTATTTCTTCTAAGTTTTCCACTTCATTAATTATTGTATTCAAAATTTCTTCCCTAAGGTCTATTTCCAGACTGTTTTTCACGTCCTGTTCTTCTATCTCTTCTGTGATTATGTACCCATCATTAAAGCTAATACTTCTGTTCTTCATGTCTATAATAGCTCCGACCTTCGATATAAAATCGATTCCAAGCACCATATCAAAATTGATCTTGCTCACCACAATGAAGATCTGTTCATAATTCCTTCCATTGATCTCAAAGTTCAATAACACTTGAATCTTGTATTTCACTGCCTTATCTTGGAATATCCCTCTCACTTTGACGGTAGAAACAGGTAGAACTGTCATGTTCTCTCCTCTTAGCAAACTTTGATAACATTCCTCTGAAATGATGGAAATAATAGCACCAGTATCCATCAGGGCTTTGTACTGCTGTCCATCCATCCGTACAGCAATAATAGGTAATGCACATGGTCTTTCCTCTTTAACAATACCCCTCTCTTCTAGTAAATCTTCATCGGTAACTTCGTATATCTCATTAATCGTAATCAGGTGTGGTGTGGCAATGTATTCTTTCCTCTCTAATTCCTCTTCTGACCAGTATTTCTATTTTCTAAGTTCTGCTGGCTCGTAGAAGGCCCAGGATCGATTACAACATCCTGCCTTTTCTTTTGATTGTCAGCTTCTTTATCCCTTAATTCTTTTAAGTATTGCTGGCTTTCCTTCTCTCTTTGCTGATATTGATCAGGTGTCATAACCTGACTTTGAGTATTCTGGTTTCTATTTTGGTTTTGGTTATTCCTATTATAGTTACGGTTATACCCATTATTGTTGTAATATCTGCCTCTTCCATTGTAGTTTCCTCGGTTGTAGTTCCAACCTCTTCTTTGTTGATACGGTCGGTAACCTTGTGATCTGTAATTTCTAAACTGATTATTCCTGTGAGGACCTACATTGTCAGTTTTCTCCTGCTCTGGCTTGTCAGTTTGTTGGACTTGGTCCATATATACCGTATTGATTTCTTTATACTCCTGCCTTTGACCTTTCTGGACTACGTTAGGCATTGGACTTGTGTAGTCTAACCTTCTTAGTAATTCATCCATGCTGGATAAATCCCTGATGTTGGACGAAATTATAAGTCTTCTCACCTCAACTGGCAGCATACGAGAAATCGCATCTATTAGTTGCTCCGTGGACAATGGGGGTTGCAAAAATCTCAAGCGGGACAACTGACTCGTAAAGAAATCAGCGTACCTCGTTGGAAGAGTACCTGAGTATTTTCTTGAATACACCTCCGCTCTTAACGAATTCTGCGCTTCTATGGACCAAAATCGTTTGATTAATGCCTCTGCAAACTCGTCAAAGTTACTGAATGTGTATCTAAATGCGCGAAACCATTCAAGGGGTCCTCCAATCAGATATCTCTCTACTATCTTCATCTCTCTCTCTCTGGGAATGTGAGCTTCGATGAAATAATCTTTGAGATTCCTTACATACTCTATAGGTGTCAAACTATCAGTGTTACTGAATTTTTGTGGTTTGTCTTCGAAATTCCTGATGACCGTCACGTTCCTCGGATATGAATCCGGATAGTTTTTCCCACTATCTCGATAATTCCACTCAGGTTCCATATTCCTCTCGTCATCCTCCTCTCTGAATCTGGATACACGTTCTTCAGGAGTCACGTCTCTTTCTTCTGGCTCTAGGTGACATCTTCTGGTATACTTCCTATTCAATTCGCAAGCTAAGCCTTCTGTATCCTTGTCGGTGATTTCTGTTAAGACTTTCTTGACTATCTCTTCTTTGTAGTTCTCCATTAAACTAGCCTCTCCTAACTTCAAATTTTTCAGTTTACTCGTCGTTTCATTTACATCCGAGACAACTTTATGCATCTGTTCCTCTAATGTAGATTTTAAAGTTTGCATATCCTGATCTAGTTGTGTTCTATCGTCAACTTGTTTTTCGGATAGCGAGTTTATCCTGACGCTTAAATCTTTCCTAATCTGTACTACTTCATTGTTAATTTCTATCTGCGTACTGGCAAGTTTTCTTTCAATCCTTTCCTGAATTTGGGTTACATGTTCCCCACTTGACTTATTCCACTCGTCTTTCCATACCGCTACGTTTGCTGTTAACATTTCGGCTATGTCTACTTCGATATCCTCTTTTAATACTCTATTGTGGTCTAATACCTGTGTTCTCATGACCTCTACATCATACTTCAACTCTGCTAAAGACGTTGTTGTTCTAACCGATTCATCGACTAACCTAGTCGCTAATGCAGTTATATTACGCGTACAAAGAGTTTTTGAGTTTTCGATTTCTTCCCTGACTTTATTTACATCAGTTTGGACTTTAGTGATATCTACGAAAACTGTGTTGACCTCTACCTGAATCTTAGTTATGTCACTTTGCACCTCAGTTATATCCGCATGAATGTTATTAATGTCTACCTGAACATTAGATACATCAGTTCTAGCTTTTTGAATTTCTTTTTGGACTTCCTCGACCTTGTCTTGGACAGTCGCTACATCGTTTTTGACAACAACTACTTCGGCTCTAGCACAAGAAATATCCCCTCGGACATTAGCTACATCTAGATTTAACATTGTAAGGTCTCTCTGTACCTTAGACACATCATTTTTAACATCATCAACACTTTTATGCACAATAGATACATCTTTATGGACATTAGACACGTCTGTACGCATGTCCGTTACAGTATTCTCAATTCCTAGGGTATTAATCTGTAAACGCGACATATTATCCTCCAAATTAGCAGCACTAGTTTGGATACCCTTCAAACTTTCACCCATGCTAGCTTTCAAATTACTAGCATTCTCCTCCATTCTTGCATTCAAATTAGCAGACAAATTACTAACATTCTCCTCCATTCTTGCATTCAAATTAGCAGACAAATTACTAACATTCTCCTCCATTCGACTATTATTCTCCTTCATGCTTTCATTCAGCATCTGCTTCATACTACTATTCATGCTAGCTTTCAAGTTAGCAGACATCTCCTCCAACATTTTCTTCAAACTTTCATCTGCCATTACAATATTATTCAAAAATGGATTGCTGTAGGGACATACATCAAAAGAGCAAAATAACAACATTTGAGCAACACTTTTCACCATATATAAACTTGATCAATTCTCTGTCTTAAATCTAACTTATAACTACCTTATAATTAACCTTCGACGATGCTTCATGTTGAAACAAACTCAAGCACATGTTCAAATTTCTCTGGCACATTTTAAAATATCCTAACACAAATAATTTACATTCACAATCCAAATAATTTAATTTTATCTTTAATATGACTAAAATGTCATAAGCCGGTCAAATAAAATAAGATTCCAGATTATAGGCGATTTTTCTAAGTTTCCAGCCTATTTAACCTTTCTCAAGTTGTATAAGATCTGATCTTTTCTGAGTGTAATTTTCCTAACACAATACAACATTTTATTCCTATATAATCACACTCTTAAATACTACAATTGGCCTAGACATCTAACAAAGAAACAACCTCTTTATTTGAGTCTAATCGAACCTCACGTTTTAGGTGCGAATCTTTCTATTGTTCAACCTGGTGATCCAGTTTTGTCGAATTCGAGCCACGTATTAGGGTCTAATCTTTCTGTTGACTCAGCCCCACGCTCTTGGGTCGCCAATCTTTCTGTCCCCGTTTACCTGGATAGTAGGATGTCAGATATCCGCCCCCTCAATCGGATTGCCAATTATCAATCGCACCGGCACAGTTACATCAATGAAAATGGCACTGACAGATACTATCGAGATAAGAGCACAGAAGTTCACAGGAAATCATTGTGGAACACACCAAAATAGACGGGGGTTCATACTTACCGTTACTTACCTCATAATTATCTCGGGGTTTGAGTTGACAACAGGATCACTAAAGTCTGTTCACACAATAACCTCCACCATGACATTTAAAAATGAACCAGAACGAAGACGAGAACTTTGAACTGTACAAAAGCTTTATTTCTAATAAAGGGTATGATTTTACTAACACAACAAAATCAACGTGGCTATCAGTAGCCCAAGTCAATCTGACTACGTCCTCCAGTAGGACTTGCAAAAATTATCATACAACATGATGTAAAATATTTTAGCTCCCAAGAGCTCCAAATAACGTAATATTCATAACACTATTGGATTGGAAAAGGACGTCAGGGTGTGACATATATAGAGCATTTGGTTTCCTTTTAATAAACATGGGAATGGTATTAATAGTCGCAAGGCCAAAGTGTGTACGACCTCACTCTCTGAGAACCATATGTTGGCACAGCTGCGGGTTACCTTCCAGCCTGTTGCATATTGGTCGAATGCACTCCCTTCTCACGTGCTAAGTTACGTAAGAATACAGCCTGCACTCTCAAGCTTTTAAACGTCTACAAGACAACTCACATTATTTACGCAAATCTTTCAAGTACTTTACTCACATCCTATTGGATCATTATATTAATTTCTTAAACTTGTTAATTCAATCCACATGTTTAATTAGCTCTTAAATGTTTATAACAAAATCACATAAATTATTTATAACAATTAGAAATTGTTTATAATATTTGTCAAAGACAATAAAAATATTATAAGCACGCCTTTAACATCACTCTCGTTCCACATTATTTTCAAAAAAATATTTACAGCAATTATTTACAATATTAACATCTAAATTGTTTAAATTATTAATTTAATAAATACATTAGCCACATGTTCATTCGGTTGGTAATTTTATAATCCTGTTTAATATAATCGACCAATGAAGGTTAGTTATACATGTTAATGTCACAATCTGGTTTAATAAAGGTTTTAATAATGATTTGTGACGGCAACCTTCATTCAAAATCTTATCTCAAATTCTTTCAAAACTCGTGTTAATTCTAACAGTAACTCACTTGATTAATTTTCAACGAACTATGACAATCTTACTCCAGCGGAAAATCCTTCGCTAACAAGTTAATGCACAATCTGCATTAAAAATATGCCCAAAATCATCATATATTAATCTATATGGCATTAAAAACTTCCACATCACTTACAAAACTTCCACAAATAATTCTTTAACATTAATTCCTGTGGGAACCTCCTTCATATTCAAGGGCATTATACCTCAGCGACTTTCAACACGCGCTGCACTAGCGATTATACATTCATAGTTCCACTTAAAAATTTTTATAATCATTAATTGTTTCAAAACTGTTTTTCTATAACCTTCGTGGATTTCATTCATGAACTGAAATGAAGTCAAAACTTGCCAATCACAAACAAATTTAATAGTGAATACGCTTATATACGCCTGTCTGGTCTATCAAAATTTAAGATTAACATCTTAAAAGAAAATGTAGTATGAAAATACTATCTTCAAATAAAGTGCGACTAAAATGCAAAGTAGTCGAATAGAATCCAATTAGACTGGGGAATGCAAACATCGTTATATAATTCTCTAATTGAGAAAAACTCCTAACAAAAGTACTTGACTTTAATGCATTCAATAATTCATTATTAAAGTTAATCTTTCACAAAAGTGTCTATAATGCAATGTTCATTCATAACTGACGATAAATGTCTGTGTTGCAATCAATACAAATAACGACTAGTATTTCCAAGATCGTCGACAACGTAAGAGATTTTAACGCTCTAAAATCATTTAAATGTTCTTCATTCTTGATGATGACAGAAAATTGTTCAAAGTAATTAAACTGGGGTTGAATTACTTTAATAAAATGACACGCTGTCTGAATTTAAATCTGCCATTAAAAATCATTAACTTACAGTCAAATCGTGACTACATAAAAATTAATTACTGAAAAATCTAAATATCAGTCTCAACTGATTCAAAATTGTTAACTATGCCCATGACATAACAATGTCTTAATAAATCGTCGAAAAATGCAAAACTCATCAAGGTGTACTGAGAATAAGAATCTCAACAAGAAAATAGGGCAAAAAACATGAGGATAAAAATATGGGAAAAATGGTTGCTCAAACATTATTAGTTAACTCAAATACATTAAACGTTCACGACTACCTTATCTGCCGATTGACGTTCCAGAGGAAAATTCCCCAAAGAAGACTGCTGATGGATCCATTTCACCACGTTAAAGTTGAGCTCCATCCTCGAAATAGGAAATAGCACCCTCGGAGAATCGAACTGCTTCCTTCTCCGTGAATCGCTCTGCTCCTCGAAGACGAATAGACATCCTTCCGGCAATAATCTTCTTTGTGAGTCGGGATATCCCTGACCTCTCTTGAAAAATTCCCTGAAGTTCCAGTAGACAATCGTCATGAAGTTTTGTAGAAATTTCCGAAGAAATTATTCATATTCAGAGTATGAAATTGTTTCTATGGCTGTTCGATGGTATTCAGCCTTTAATTACGAAACATGGGTGTAGATGGTATTCACCGCATGTTCGCTTGTGTGGAATAGCAATTAGCGAAGTTCCATGTCGCTATCTTACTCCGTTGAAGTATGTCCCAATTGCAATAAGCCCTCTTAGCCTTCCATCTGCCCTTCGGTTGTAGTGTCAGAAGAACAAACTGCCGTATTCAATTGCTCCATTATACTGGTATCGTTGTGTAACCAAGCAATCTGAAGTCTTTCTACTCCACTCGCAGCGTCAGCCTTGCGTTGATTCTGGCTATACAAAAAGTGCTTCTCTAGTGGCGAGATAATCACTTTTGCCAGTCGTATAAAACTGCTGATATCTTTTAAACTAATCGGTCGAAATTGTTCAGCTTTTCTCTATAACTGCATGTAGCACAGCACAATACAATTGGCTTATCGGTGACCGCTAACTGTTCGAAGCTAAACTTGTAGAAGCTTTCTAAGGTCCGTTTCAACTTCACCTAGTTTGACCTGGATCTCGTTAATATAGTGGCCTCGCCACGCGTTATAAAGACGATTCTTTTCACTGCTGTTCACTTCGACGTCTCACTATAATGAATGTATAAGAAAAGAACTTTCACAAGTATACTTCGATGATCTGACAATGAGATCTCAGAATGATCAGAGAACGAAAGAGACTCCTCTCTTCTGCGCAAGCCCTTTTATTAACTTCTCGAGGGGCGTTTCCATCCCTTCCAAAGCGTGATACTGCGTCATCGCTAGAACTTCCAACTTCGTTAATACATGACGGATTTTCAAAATTCAAAAACTGAAAATAAATTTCACCAAAATTCCAAATCAATGCTTTTACTGCAAATGGATTTCCACAATTCTGCATTCCAAAAGTAATGAAAATACCATAGTTTCAGCAATCTCCGTCTTCCTTTAAACTATCGTTGATTGGTTCAAGCCTCTCCTCCAATAGCATAGTTTCTTCCTCAGCAGAATTCCTCGTTTCCTGCGACTGCGTCGTAAATCTTGGAACATTCTGGACTAAAAGCTGACGTCACTGAGAATCTCAGCTCAAGTAGCTTGCTGGCATAACATTTACGTCATCCGTGCTTACGTCATGACTACCCACGTCATAACTATGACAGCCATAACTTTCCTTATAATTTCAAATATAGCCACCGTGGTCTCTATATAATTCAATTACGGGGGCAGTACCATCCCGGCATTTGCCCGAAGACGAAGTGGGAAACCACGGAAAACCACTTCGAGGATGGCTGAGGTGGGAATCGAACCCCCTCTATTCATTTGGAAAACCCGAGGCTGAGTAGACCCCGTTCCAGTCCTCATACCACTTTATCAAATTTCGTGGCAGAGCCGGGAATCGAACCCAGGACCTCCATGGCGGCAGCTAACCATGCTGACCGCTACGCTACGGAGGCGACTCCTGTTCCAATGGATGAATTTTTATTTGGTCCTGAAAAGGACCGTTTTTATTCGATGCAATGTAGGCAGGTTAGACGATGACATAGTGGTCTGTAGTAAGAAAAGGAAGAAAGCTTGTAGTTTAGCGTGACCGTTAATCTCGCGATCATAAGCCACGGGATCTCCATTTTACGTCAATTCGAACCACAGGAGAGTCGCCTCCGTAGCGTAGCGGTCAGCATGGTTAGCTGCCGCCCCGGAGGTCCTGGGTTCGATTCCCGGCTCTGCCACGAAATTTGAAAAGTGGTACGAGGACTGTAACGGGGTCTACTCAGCCTCGGGTGGCCCAATTGAGTAGAGGGGATTCGTTTCCCCCTCAGCCATCCTCGAAGTGGTTTTCCGTGGTTTCCCACTTCGTCTTCGGGCAAATGCCGGGATGGTACCTACTGTAAGGCCACGGCCGCCTCCTTCCCTCTTCCTAGCCTATCCATCCCAATCTTCCATCCGTTCCCATCCCTCATGAGGCCCCTGTTCGCTTTGCAGGTGAGGCCGCCTGGGCGAAGAGCTGATCACACCTCCCCAGTTGTATCCATTCCGACCAGATGTTCCAAGCTCCAGGACACTGCCCATAGAGGCGGTAGTGGTGAGTTCCCTCGCTGAGTCCGTGGGATCCACCAACCTAGAGGGTAAATTGACTAAATAAAAAAATAAAAAAAATAAAAATCGAACCACAGGATATGGCGCTGGTGAGATGCAAAGAGCTTGACCGCTGCGCCACCACACCCCCTGTAGGATTAAAGCAAGGTACTCTGCATATTCAGTGTAGCAAGTGTTCGAAATTTTGACCACCTTCGTTGATGCAGATTTCAGCATTAGAGCTCAAGAAACAGTTGTTTGACAAATTAGATAAGGATATCATCGCACGTGCACTGAGTTCCAAGGCCTTGTAATTTAAATTTCACTGCCTGGTCTAGTGTCATAGTGGGGTGTCGAGGAGGCCATGGTCGAATACAAGGCATTCTCTGCGTCCCATGTGCTCCGTTCAGTAAATAAAACTGGCGAAATCTCGACAGATATTTATGAATACTTATGTTCGATCATAAAATAGTTATAATAACTATCGTCGATCATAAACAGTCGTATGCAACTCGCCTATAATGGTAATTAAGACACTCGGATGGAAATTATAAAACTCGCATACGCTCGTTTTATAAACATACTCGTGTCTTAATTATTGCCATTATAGGCTCGTTGCATAATGCACTATTATATTCGACCATGCCGAAATATAAATATGATATGCTAGAAAACTGCATCTTAAAGAGGCTCATCATAGTTCAAGTTTCATTATGATAGAGGATCTCCAAAATCAGAGCTCAAGATTTTCATTACGATGCAGCTGTTTGACCAATTAGGTAGGGATCGCATCGCACATGCACTGACTTCCAAGGCCTCCTATTTTGAATTTCCCTGCCTGGGAAGTGTCATAGTGGCGTATTCGAGGAGGCCATGAAAGAATACAAGCGTCCAATGCGCACTGTTCGGTAAACGAAACTCGACAGTTATTTATGAATATTTAATTTTCTGCAGAATTAACTCTCAGGTAGGATTATTTTTGTGCAAACAAAATAACGTGTGTTGGCATGCTTGTGGAATTGATTATCAAATCTTTATCATCTACTCGAGGCCAACCTAAATCATCTAGGAAGTGGTTTCCCGTGGCATCCCACTTCTCACTTTCTATCATTATGCTGTATTCTGCACCACCTGTAGTGTAAGCAACCGTGGCTGAAAGGGTAACGCGTTGGACTGCGGATTGAAGGATTCGGGGTTCAATACTTAGTAGAGGGGGAAATTTTATAATTTGTTTTCGGTACGTTATATCGTCTGTGTCGACAACTTTACCAATGTCTTACGACAGAAATGACACAAGAGGGCACAGTTAATTATTGAGGATGGGGCACTAGTAATCTAGCGAGCAGATGCATTTTCAGGTTGGATTCCATGAACGTTACGTTGTTTCCGAATTCGGTATTACACGTAACATCTTAATATGTACACGTCAAATAGAGGTTTCTTCTTCTTGCTAGAATTTAATGACAAAATATCTTTTTTTAGTCGGTTTACCCTCCAGGGTTAGCTTTTCCCTCGGACTCACTGAGGGATCGCACCTTTACCGCCTCCAGGGCAGAGTCCTGGAGCTTGACACATAGGTCGGGGGATACAATTGGGGAGGTGGACGAGCACCTCGACCAGGCGGCCTCACCTGCAAAGCGAACAGGGGTCTTATGAGGGATGGGGAGATTGGGAGGGATAGACAAGGAGGAGGGAAGGAGGCGGCCGTGGCCTTACGTTAGTTAGCATCCCGGCATTTGACTGGAGACGAAGTGGGAAACCACGGAAAACCACTTCGAGGATGGCTGAAGGGGAAATCGAACCCTCTTTGCTCATTTGGATCACCCGTGGCAGAGTAGACCCCGAACAAAATAATACCACGGGAAATACGTATACCTCGATGCTAGCACTGGCGATCAGAATCTTGTTTCATTAGAGGGGCTAGAACGTCGCGGTCATTTAGGCCAGTGTACTTGGGTGTGTGTAGAATTCCTCTGATAACCTGTCTATAGCGGTGTCTGTATAATGTGAGCAATTAAGGTGAGGATGGGGAAGGAGGCGGCCGGGGCCTTAAGTGTTAATAATGTTATTGGTTTTACGTACCTTTTAACTACTCTGGCTTTTAGAGACGCCAAGGTGCCGGAATTTTGCCCCGAAGGGGATCTTTAACGTGACAATAAATCTACTGACACGGCTCCCTCGCATTTGTGCACCCTCAAATGCCAGCTGACTGCGCCAGGTTGCCTCAAGTTAGAAACCGTCCCGGCAATAGCCTGGACCAGAAGTGGGAAACCACAGAGAACCACTGAGGGGGGAAAGAACCCACCTCTTCTCAGATTTGCTTCACGAAGCTGAGTATATCCAATTTCAGCCCTCAGACCAGTATTGAATTTCTTGGCAAAACTGGGAATCGAACCTGGACCTCCAGAGCGACACGTCGATATGTTATGTTAATATCCATGACAGTTTTTAATTTTCTGCCATTACAGGTCACGTGGCAAAAGCTATCAATTAGGTCGTATTCTCTTTATAGCCTAAATCAGCAAAATTGAACCTATTCTTCACAAAAATACATCGTAAGGTAACGAAAGTGGCAATGTAGTCACATCCCTACTAAAATGGAGCGTGGGCTTTCATTCAAAAAAATATGCCTAGCACTGGATTCGATGCACTGTTCTACCCATTCTCGCCCGCCGTCTACGGACGTGCTTTAACCGAATCAGCCACCAGTGCATGGTAGACGACGCGCGCTGCACTTGCAGTTGTTACTGTAGCCGTCCCACCTCAAACGTTTAAGTCCATCTCAAAGTCTTCAATCACAGTTTATGGTGTTGATTTAACTTTCTACAATTACAGATCACGTGGCGTAAGCTATTAATTCGATCTTATTACGTGTATGTGTGTTATTTCAAGGAGCAATAAGTCATATGTTAGTAGAAAGGGCCATAGTATTTGGCGGGGAAAAGTTTAAGGTCGGTTTTTCTTTGCTAGACACATGACCCAATTACATTGCTGTCACACAGTCAGAGGGCAGAGTAATATCGACCATCGGGAGAAATGCAGTGTTAGTTGGGTTTCATAAAACTAAATAATAAGGAACGGGTGGACCACACTGTATATGTATATATGTATATCAGTTTTTTGGACACGATAACTGCCGTAATTTTGCCCCAATCACCTTTGAATTTTTTACATAATAAGTATCCCATTGAATTATCGGTCGAGTTCGTTAATGGGCAAAATCGGTCGAAGGGGGTGAAAATGGGGGGCTTTTTTCGAAAAGGTGAAATATCGCTATAACTCTCTTAATGTATGAAATATCGAATCCATTCAAAGTTCATAATATGTGTTGGATAAGTGCCAAAAATGTATGTCAAATAAGTTTTTCGATAGCACAAACCATTGACCCAAGGGGTGGAAAAAAGTGGGGTTTTCGGGAAACTAATCATATCTCTCTTAATAGGCACAATATCAAAACCGTACAAAATGGAAAATATTCCCCTAATAATTACCTAAAACTTTTGTGTGAAAGAAATTTTGATATGAACCACCATTACGCCAAAGGATGAGAAAAACGATTTCGGAATTAAAGAAAATGCCAAGTGCCATCAGAGGTTACCATGACAACGCTTCTAAATTGATGTGAGATGAGCTATCAGAGGTTGCCAAGACAACGCCATTGACGAGATCACATTCATTTTTAGCCTACTTTTCACACTTTGCAAAAATGAGGAAAAAGTAGACTTATGAGATCGATCCGGGAAAATGTGTCTGTATGTCTGTCCTTCTGTCTGGCTGGCTGTGTGTGTGTGTGTGTGCCCCAGCCCCCATATCAACTCCTAAACGGCTGCAGCAATCGAAACCAAATTTAGTATGAGTAAAGATGTATACCGGAATATCTCAAGCCCATATTTGGAAAAGATGTCAGTGCTACCAACTGCTAAAAAACGCATTAGAAATTTGAGCTCCATGTTGGATATCATGGAAGGCATACATGGGAGCAATTCCAAAATTGGCACACATGTAAATAATACTATTTCAGTTTAATTTCCAGGAGGCCATACATGACAGTGTTGCCAAAATAATTTTAAGCCTTCTGATAGGTCCAATTTTTAAATACACGTAACTTCTACACTATCAATTGGATTTCAACCAAATTATGTATGTAATATATGCAGGTATGACTGAGCGTATTCTTAAGAGCCACCAGGGCTGCCAACTGTTAATAATTGCTCTCTCTACTTTTTATCCAAATACCAATATATCAGAAAGTATGCAAGCCGACAGCTTTAAACTATGCACGCGTATAGTACCTGACATTTTACAATAATTTGGAGTATCTTATATACGTCAGTTCTACCAACATGATTCTAAGCCTGCTGATAGGACCAATTTTTAAATACATGTAACTTCTATACTGTCAGTTGGATTTCAACCAAATTTCGTATGTGCTATGTGCAATATAACAGATATGACTACAAGTATTCTTATGAGCAATTAGGGCTGCCAGCTGTTAATAAATGGTGTGTATATTTTTTACCCTAATATTAATATATCAGAAAGTATGCAAGCCAACAGGTCTATACTTTGCATACGTATAGCACCTGACATTCTAGATTAATTTGGAGTAATTAATATGAGTCAGTGATGCCAACATGATTCTATGCCTGATGATAGCTCCAATTTTAATATACATATAACTTCTATACTAAAAAATGGATTTCATCCAAAATTGGCACAAAAAGATATCATAATATTTCCGATCATTTCTGACCAGCATACGCATGACATTGTTGCCAACGTGCTTTTACGTGTGCTGATAGATCCAATGTATAACTCCATGTAACATCCTTTGGACTTCAACCACTTTTTGTATTCTGTACCTTAAGAGATGGAATTAAGAATATATTCAGTCACCAGGGCTGCTGTATTAGGCTACATTATGCCTAGTATACAGTATTTCGAACTAATTAAGACATTCCGATATTACCAACTTAATTTCGTCATTATTCTAGATAGGTTCATATACTGTAGATTAATCATTGGCATGAATCTTAATTTTAAGAAAAGTAGGCTCTTTAGTTCGACACGGAACTTCTTGTTCCATCTGACTATGTGGGAAGCGGCTAACTGGTAGCATGCTGACTTCTATTCCCAAGGTCGCTGGTTCAAAATCGGCCAAAGTCGTCGGATTTTCTATGAGAGCTAAAAATCCCTCAGCATGCTTTCCTTCGGAGGGGATGTTCCTACGTTCATTGCAAGTTGCTGGTTGCGGTGGAATCGAGCAGCCAAGTTCACAGTAGGTGTCGTTGACGGTAGTATTTGGTACAAAATTAGGTACCACTACTTAAAATTGACCTTTTGCCGACCTTACCTGAATTAGAGACTAATACAGTCATCACAATTAACACCGTTTATCAGACAGATTCTACACACCCCAATGTACACGGGGTTACATGACCACGTTGCCGCAGCCCCTAAACTGAGGAACCAACCAACACCTCTGCGGGAGATAAAATTTTGCGTGAAGAAGTAACAGACTGTTAGATAATTACACATCAGTTCCAAACCTTGCATAAGGACATTGTGATCAAAAGTATAAAATTTACCCCCAAATATGACAAGAAAGTTACCATCCCCATAAGATAATAAAATGTTAAAAATATGCATAGAAAGACGATAAAAAGATTAATTAACCTCCAATTGTAAAATACATTCTCGCAATAAATGAGGTCTGATCCACCTACGAAAACCTGCATATTTCGCCTATTTTAGCCTATCCTCTAGTCTGCCCGGTGAAATCTACCTCCGCCTTCCGGCGTGCCGAGAGGAATATTTTTACCCGTCCTGCCACTTCTGGTGTGAGGGCTGGAACAGCCTACACTCAGCCTCGTGAGGTAAAACTGGGAAAAAGATGGTTTGATTACCGTCTCAACCATCCTGGAAGTGGTTTTCTGTGATTTTCCCCACTTTTACTCCAAGAAAATACAGGGATGGTTCCTAACGTAAGGCCACTGCCATCTCCTTCCCATTTCTATCCCCAATTTACAAATACATACAATAGTACAGCCATCACAATAACACAGGTTATCACAGAAATTCAATACACATCCAAATACATAGGGCTATATGACCATGATGTCGCAGTCCCGAAAATAAGAAACAACATTATTTGGTAGGGTACACTTTGTCCATTGCAGTCAGCTCGCATTTTGTTAACATTACTTTACCTCCCTTCCATGTGATAGTAAAGTATTACCCATTTAAGATGTTATTGCCGCTGAGCGTGGCTGCGTCACTGTTTGTTGCTTATTGTGGCAGCTGCCCCGCGGGGCAAAGCGGGGAACACAGCGATGACAGAGTGCATTCTGCACATAAGTCAAGCAGAATTGCTCGAGCTACCTGTCTTAGAAGCGCAGATAAGCGTCACTGTCACCACGGACAGTTAAACGATGACTGAGGCTACTGGAGCTGAGTCATATCCCACCCGTGAAACTGTACCTGTCAAATAAGCAGGCTGACACAAGTAAACAAAGAGTAGTTCCCATCTCGACCACCGACAATCAATTCGTTAAACGGTAATAGAGACTCTGTCTCTTGAAGCTCACATGACAGATAATCCCACAGGCTCCTCGAACTATTACAGAAAATCGCATGACAAGTGCGAGCGGCGCTGATCGCCGGAGGTCACGAGTCTTGAGAGAGAAATGGGCTTCTGATGTCGCTCCGTCACAGCACTGGGAGAATACGAGTAAAGTGAAGGTTGATTCTCCCAGGAAATAGCACTCTATTCTTTCTCAGGAGACATGGGATTCATGTAGAGTGTCAGTGGCGACGCTCTTATTTGGCAGGTGGCATAGGATATATTTCGAAGATATATAACACGATACCATACTATTTTCAGTCTGATGTTAGCTTATCAAGTATTTTGGGTTTCATACTTTTAATTATAACATTCTACCTGTTTACCATCTCTTGATGAATGCAGTAATGAATTTGTCTGTTGGTACAGGCTAGAGTAAAATGTGGCTTTCCACCAATGTCTCAGTCTCATTCATGGCCGTGATTACAGTATACGGAAGCTACTGCGGTATGAGTGGTGCTGAGTAAGGGACTCAGGGCACAGTCAGTGCCTGTGGATGTTGTGAAAGGTTCTGCTCGTAGGGTTAGTACAGCTGTACTGACTCAGTGAGAAAAGCAATGGCAAACTACCTCACTCCTCACCTTGCCTAGTACGCCTCATTATAGTGCTGCCACGGTTTTGTGGGTTTCTACCACATAACCTATTGTGGTGCTTTTTGAGGATCCAACCAGCCTCCAGGCTGACTACCTAACAGACAGATTATAACATAATGGTCATAGTCCTTACACAAATTTGTATGTTTCAACTTATCAATGTCGCCTCCGTAGCGTAGCGGCCAGTGTGGTTGGCTGCCACCCCGGAGGTCCTGGGTTCAATTCTCGGCTCTGCCACGAAATTTGAAAAGTGGTATGAGGACTGGAACGGGGTCTACTCAGCCCCGGGTGGCCCCAATGAGTAGAGGGGGTTCGATTCCCACCTCAGCCATCCTCGAAGTGATTTTCCGTGGCTTCCCACTTCGTCTTCGAGCAAATGCCGGATTGGTACTGTCCCCGATAATCCGGATAGTAGGCTGTCAGATATCCGCCCCCCCTCAATCGGATTGCCAATAATCAAACGCACCGGCACAGCTACATCAATGAAAATGGCACTGACAGATACTACCGAGATTAGAGCACAGTAGTTAACAAGAAATTATTGTGGAACACACCAAAATATACGGGGGTTCATACTTACCTTTTACTTACCTATTCAAATTAATCTCGGGTCTGGGTTGCCAACTGGATCACTTAAAAGTATGCCCTCACAATAACCTCCACCACGATATTTAAAATGAACCAAGACGGAAACAAGAAACTTTAAACTGTACAATAATTTATTTCACATAAAGGAATAATTTAACAAAATTATAACAACAAAATAAACGTGGCGATCATAAGCCATTGTCAAGATAACCATGTCATCCTGTAGGACTTGTAGACTTTACATACAAAATTTCAGCTTTCTAGCTCAAAAGAACGTAATAATAATAATACACTTGGAATGGATAAGGGAGTTGGGACGAGACATATAGCAATTGATTTCCTTTTAATAAACATCACACTTTATTTATAACCGCAAGGCTACTATGTAGGTGACCTTGGCCTCTATCATACAGTTGTCTGGCCAGCTGCGATACACCCTACACCATGTCGCATGCTTGCATCGTCAAATGGACCCACCTGTCCAGCCAACGTTAGCATATGCTAGTTACATCAGAGCCTAGCTCCTTTTCAAAACACTTTAAATGTTCACGTCTCAGCTCAAATATTATCACGCAAATCTTTTAAATGCTCCATTCAAATATCACTGGATTACTCTAATAATCCCAAATCTTATTTAATTGTATAATCCAATTGTTTAACTAGCGTTGTTTAGAGTAAAATAACAAAACGCTTAATGTTTATAACAAAATGTTCCTAATTAATTTATAACATTTTAAATTGTTTATAACATTGTCAAACGACAATTGAAAAATTTATACACGCCTCTATTAATCCCGTTCGTTTCAAATTATTATTAAAGATATTTACATAATTCTTTACAATATTTATATTATTTATTTTAGAAATACATTAAACTACACGTTTATCCGGTTGATCATTACTTAAATCGTGCTAATATAATCGACCAATGAAGGTTAGTTATATTTAAATTTTAGAATCCGGTTTAATAAGGTTTAATAATTATTATGATTATTTGTGACGGTAACCTCCATTCAAAAACGTTATCTCAAATTATTTAAACACTCTTGTTAATTTTAACAGTAACTTCACATGATTAATTTTCAAAGGACCTGGACAATACACTCAGCGGAAAAATACCTCGCTCAAAACGCACAAACTTGCACAAAAATTGGCCCAGAATTCATCATATATCTCAATATATATGGCATTAAAATCTTCCACAATAGATACAAAAAACCTCCACTTATAAATTCATTAACTTCATTAATATTACTGTGGGAACCTCCTTCACTTATTCAAGGGCATTATTCATCAGCGACTTTTAAACGTCCACTGAACTAACGATTATACATCCATAGTTCCTCTTTAAAAATTCTTATATTCATTAGTTGTATCAAAACTGTTATTATATTTAACCTTCGTGGGTTTCATTCATGAATCGATATGAAGTAAACATTTGCCAATCACAAATAAATTTAATAGCAAATACGATTAGACACGCCTCCCTGGTCTATCAAAATTGAGATTAATATCATCAAAGTATCGCAGTATAAAAATACTATCTTCAATCAAAGTTCATCTAAACTGCATAAATAATCGAATAGAATACAATTAGACTGTGGAATGCAAACATTATTGTTCCAATCTAGAATTGAGAAAAACTCCTATCAAATGTTCATTACTATAGTGTACTCAATAAATCGTAATCAAAGTTCATATTTCATAAAATTGTCTATAATGCAATGGTATTTCAGAACTGACGATAAATGTCTATGTTGCAATCATGTTCATAAAACGACTAGTATTTCCAAGATCGTCGATACAGTAATAGATTTTAACGCTCTAAAATCTTTTAATTATTCTTCTTTCTTGAGGATGACAGAAAATTGGTCAAAGTAATTTACTGAATAGAATTACTTTAATAAAGTGACACGCTGTCTGAATTCAAATTTGCCAAAGAAAATCGTTAATTTTACAGTCAAATCGTGACTACAAAAATATGCAAATTACTGAAAGAATATAATATATCAGTCTCAACTGATCCAAAATTATTTAAATATGCCAATGACATAACAATGTCTCAATAAATCGTAGAAAAAGGCATAAATCATCAAAGTGTACAGAGTACAGAAATATCAAGCAAGAATATGGGGCAAAATATATGGGACAGAAAATATGGGAAAAAAAGGTTGCTCAGATATCGCTAAATGGCTCAAATAAAACAAGAAACGTTCACGACTACCTTATCTGTTGATTGAAGTTCTAGAGGATAATTTCCAAAGAAGACTGCTGTTGGTTCCATTTCACCACCGTAAAGATGTGCTCCGACCTCGAACCTGGAACCAGCGCCCTCGGAGAATAGAACTGCTTCCTCCTCCGGAAATTGCACTGCTCCGTGTAGACGATAGACATCCTTCTGGTAAAACTCTTATTTGTGAGCCGGGTCTACCCTGGCCTCTCTTGATAGTTCCCTGAAGTTCTGGTAGAAATTCGCCATGAAGTTTATTGCAATTATTTCCGCAGAAATTTTCATAATTGTAGAGTATGAAGATATTTCCACTGCCATTTGATATAATTCAGCGTTGGACTACGATGCATGAGTGTAGTTGGATGTTCACTACATGCTCGTTTTTTTTAGAATGCTGATTAACGAAGTTCCATGCTGCTATTTCACTCCATTGATATATGTCCCAATTGCATTAAAGATTTAGCCTTCCATCTCCACTTCCGTTATAATAATAGTCGAAAGTACTGCCAGATTATATTGTTCCATTGTAGAACGTAGCGTTGTATCACCAAATGCAATCTTCAGTATCACGGTTGCAATACACGTGTCAGCCGTAGCGTAGAATGTGGTATTATAAAAGTGCTTCTCAGGTGGCGAGAAAATCACTTTTGTCTGCAGTCTTAAAATGCGAATATCTTCCAAAGTATAACCGTGAAAATGTTCAACTTTCCTACACACCTCAATACTGTAATGCACAATTGAATTAGCATAAAGGCAGTAGCTAACTCTTGATAGATAATCTTGTAGACTCGTTTATGTGTGCGTTTCAACTTCGCCTAGTTTCAGAAACCGTAAAATTGAACTGCTGCACGCTCCGTGCTCGTTCGATGCGGTGGGCTCTACCACAAGTGATAATGACGACTTGCTTCACTGAATCACTCGAAGTCTGACAATATTATAATCAGAAAAACGACTATGAGACATCAGAAAATGAGAAATGAGAGCTCCTCTCTCCTGTGCAAGACCTTTTATCAACTTCTTAAGGGGCGTATCCATCCCTTCCATAGCTTGTTCCTCCGTCATTGCTAGAAGTTCTAACTTTGGCTATACTTGACGGATTTTCAAATTTCAAAAACTCAAAATTAATTTCTTCAAAACTCCAAATCAATGCCATAACTGAAAATGGATTTCCACAATTCTGCATTCCAAAAGTAATAAAATATGGTAATTTCAGTAATCTCCGTCTCCCTCCAAACTATCATTCATTGGTTCGAGCCTCTCCTCCAATAGCGTAACTTCTTCCTTAGCACAATTCTTTGTTTCCCTGCGACTGCGTCGTAAATCTAAGATCTTTCTCGAACAAAATCATGACGTCACCAAGAATCTCAGCTCAGCCAGCCTACTTGCATGAAATCTGCGTCATCCGTGCCTACGTCATGAATATCCACGTCACAACTATGACAGCCATAACTTTATTCACATATGCCAATACAGCCACCGTGGTCTCAATATAATTCAATTTACGGGGTCAGTACTGTATCATTATCCGCAAGCTTAAGTCGTAGTACATTGCACTGCGAGATTTGTTTTGAAACACAGCGCGGCGTTTAGCAAGCGAGGTACGTCACGACGGCCGATGGGAGTGCCGTTAGGCGATCTTCGAGCTATGCCGAGGACGGCCAAAGCTCCGCTGCAAGCCCGAAGTCAAGAACACATGTTATGTATTGATTGACCAATGAAGGATTATTTTATAGATAATAACGAAGAAGAGAATTTCATTCATGCTTTTTAGCATTATTCAAGATGTATTGATACTGTATAACGTTTCTGAAGAATTATTTTCATCTACAAGGTGTTATGAAATATTTAAGCCATTTTGATTATGCGCTAAGGACATGATTTATCGATCTACGCAGCGCTGGAGAGGGGACTATTCACCCTTCGTGAAACTGCGGGCTGCATGAAGAGAACACATTATTAAGTATCTCTACAGAGGGCAGAACAACAATCTAGTGTGTTTTCGCATACCGTATTGCTAGCACAGGTCTAGTTAGAAAAGCAGAATTGAGTGTCGAAGAACTCGGACTTATTTGCTTTCAGTAGTGACTTTCTATAACACTCTGAAAATGAGTCTTGCAATGTGCAGACATCTATGCGAAGTCAGGCAGGTTTTAAAGAACAAGGAACATTAACATTTCGAGTGTGCTGGAATACACAGTATAACACTGATTTTGGAACAGTGCTTTGTATATGGACACAAGCATAGTTATACATCAGCCTTCATGAACATTATAAATACATCCTCTTATTTTTACGACATGATTGGAAATCAGATGTCGAGAGGAACAGTTCACAGGCCTAGTTATATTGTAGCTATGGCAGGCTAGGCACTTCAAACACGAATACTGCGATGTGAGCGACAAAATATACATTACGAGGAACGAACACTTATATTTTCGAGTATGAAATCGAGTGTCGTCGCTAATGATAAAGTTTATTAAGCATGTTCGCACTTTGTGACATTATGGCATTCAAATGCAACTATCGTTTCGGTCAAACGCGAATTACTACTTTGTGACGAGAACTTTCAATGAAACGCGATGGACTATACGTGGAATGGCAGTAACAACCGGTGTCGTTCAGATGACCGTCTGGAACCCGTGCGTTGGAGACTGGGAGTCCGGGGTTCGATCTCACCAGTACACCAGGATGATCCAAGACATTTCCATGTGTGGAGGAGAAATGATATGGGAGACATATCATTGCTTTCTATTCCATCTGCGACTGACGAGAAGGTACTGAAAACCAAGCTCCATCATAAGTAGTAATGCATAGACATTGTAATGTTTTAATGGCTGTCATATTTTCCTTTTTATTAGCATAGTCGAAGGGTAGAATTTAGGCATTACGTTTTACTCATGTCTGATTTTATTCTCGACTGTATTTAGATTCCAATTAAGGAATGCATCCTTTTTGTAGTGTGTTTTTACACAAATAAATTAACTTATTGTAATTCATGTGGGATTATTTTTTTTATCGTAGTGAAGGGAATCATCATAGGAGAAGATTTTATTAATTCTTCACTATTCTTGATAGTGCATTCGAACATTCATTGTGGTCTATTTATGACACATTTCTTCGCACTCTCACTGATCGCTAGATCTACATTTTTAGAGATCTTTCTGATGGTTTAGTTGGAGAGTTGTTTCTTGAACTTGTTCTACGTCGATATAGACGGTTTTGAGATCACTGAGAACACACTTGGTGTGATATTAGGATTTTTAGCCTATTTTCATTTCTGAAAAAATAGACTATGAGATCACCTTTTGTCCGTGTGTCTGTGGGTGCGTGTGTGTGTAATGGTGTGTGTGTGATGGTGTATGTCCCCCCTAATAACTTCTAAACGGCAGGACCGATTTCAATGAAACTCGGTAAGTTCATAGCACTATTCCAGACGACCCCGACCATGCCCTTCAAATTTCATTACGTCTCACCAATCCAACATGGCGGCTCTGCGAAATATTTCACCAGCATTCAATATCATCGAAACTATTATCGATATCACCCTGGAATATTTTACGGTAATAAAGGAAACTACTAGAAGTTCACCTAAGTGACACTTGAAAACCTGGTAACTACAAAACCAACATGGCGGCCAAGCGAATTTGCGACTTTTAAATAGACGTTTCTCACGATTTAACCAACCAAACGCAATAAAACTTGGTACATTATATGTTTATACACATTGTAATGCACCGACATCTAACTTCGTTCAATTGTTTACATAACCTCAAGATGGCGGCTGTTCGAAATATTTCACCGGTATTCTATATCTCTGAAACTACTAGCGGTATCACCCTGAAATTCTGTACGGAGTTAAAGGGCACTACTGGAAGTTCATCTATATGACCTTGAAAAACCGGTTAAATACAAAACGAATATGGCGGCCAAGCGAATTTGAAAATTTTAAATAGACTTTTCTCGCGATTTAATGATCCAAACGCAATGAAACTTGATACAGGAAATGTTTATACACATTGTAATGCACTGGTATCTAATTTAGTCAATTGTTTACATAACCTCAAGATGGCGGCTGTGCGAATTTTAAAATTAAGTTTTTATTTCTTGTGTCGTAATCATGCGATCGAAGTGAAAGCTTGAATAATGAACCTACGCAATAGTTTTCATTTCATGGTACGGCCTATACATATAACAATCCAACCTGGCGACCATCTGAAATATTTAGAAGGATCCCAATATCTACGAATCTATTAAAGCAATCAAACTGAAATTTTTAATGTTCATAGGGGCTATGAACATAAGTTCACCTATAGGACTTTCAATAACCTGGTGATCACAAACCCAACATGGCGGCTACACGAAGTATAAATATTCACATGGTCGTTTCTCACAATTTAACCATCCGAGTGCAGAGACACTTTGTACAGTAAGTCCTTATACAAATGTTAATCCACTGTCATCTACGTTTTTCAATTGTTTCCATGACTACAAGATGGCAGCTGTGCAAATTTTTAAAATCTCGTTTTTACTTCTTGTGTCCTAATCATGCTATTGAAGTTAGAATACTACACGTACACAATAATTTTCATGTAACAGTACATGACTCTAAGACCTAAATATATAAAAATCCAAAATGGCCACCATCCGCAATATTTCGTCGGTTCTCGATATCTACGAATCTATTACAGCAATCAAACTGAAATTGTGTATGTTGATAGAGGCAATTAACATAAGTAGGATATATTTAAATAGGCTGTATAGTTCTTAACGGAACTACTTGTTTTATTATCTTTTGCTAAGAGATATTCCTAGTTTTGGTGGACTATAGAGACAGTAGGGTTTTCTAGTCGACTATGTATGTGCTTATCTTTACGATCACCCTTGTCGATGGAGTAGAAACCCTATATTATTTTCTAGAATCCATTCGAGCAGGATTATTTCTGATTTTGCTTGAGAAATCTTGATCCTTATAATACTTCTAGTTTTGACACATGATTGTAAGTTAATATTGAGCTCATTGAAATCCATTCCTGAAGGTATTTTCAGGCATTATGAATCGAATAGTATTCAAGCTGACAATATTCTGAAAAGCATTCATATTCTTTTTACCAACGAAAATCCCAGATTACTGAATGTGGAGGCATATCCTTCAACAGATGTGTGATTATAATAAAACTATAGTACCGCATAATTAATAATTCCGGTGATAATATGGAGAAAAAAGTGATATCGTTTTAAACAATCTATATGAATTGTTACGATCTTGCATAATTCTAGTAACACAAATCTATTCACAGACTGTAACTATAAAATATATTAGCAATGAAATTCTTCGTTTCACCATGGTGGGGGACAAGACATGATAAATGTATTAATAATGAATATATAGTAATAATGAATACTCAGTGGAGTAAATTTTTAATATGGATAAGACCATGTAGTGGCAACATCAATGTATGTAATAATTATAACTATGAAATTGTATTAATGAAATCCATTGTTGAATGGATAAGAGATACATAGTCAAGTGTGACTTAAGCTGATTATTGCATTACAGCAACAGAACTAAATGGCGATAATGTGTTATTTGAAAACATGCATTTCTAGGCATGAGTATTAATGATTTGAGTAAAGGATATTTATTATCCTGTTTCTGGAAATTACTACAATGCTAACGTAGTTACATAATCTTCCCTTCTGGTTAATTTGAAGATCAGTGTTCATTTAAATTGGATTTTCTGCTTATGCACGTAAAGGATTATTATGTCTGTAAGACACCAATTAAATACAAAATATTTATCATGAAACCACAAAATAAAATATACTCATGGAGGGTGTTTGATCATCGAGTTTATTCATATTACACTCAGAGAGGTGTTGTAACATAAATGTATAAAAATTTATTTTAGGGTTATAATTATGTTTATTCAGGAAATTACCTCCTGAAATTGAAACAAACTGATACTAGATCCAGTAGGAGTTTTTATTTTGGATCTAATTTGAATGGGACAATGCAACCCATGCTTGTGTGTGTAGAATATATATATATTTGATTTTAAGCATGATGCAGTTGCACAGTGAGGTCTGTGATGATTTGCATTCTTGTACTTTATTCTTGACTTTGTCAAAATAGTCTACGTTCTTTCAGATTTCGGTCTGAGGACATAGCACTCATTTGCTATGTCAGTTTTTGAATAAATATTTTCAGTTCTATTTAATTCTACGATTGTGGTGATTTATAGAATTGAGTGGAGGTCACGTTAAGAAAACCATTGCTGGGTACTTCTAGGTGTTCTTACGCCTGATATTACATTCTTTTTTGTAAATCTCGTGTTCTCTTGAGCTGTTGCTTTTCTCGTTAGCCATGGTTTTTCTTAACGATGCCTGGTTAGGTTACCCTGTGCCCTATTATCCCCGTCTCTTGTTGATAGTATCTGGGGGTATTCTAGCCGAGATTTTCCAGGTTCTACGATCCAGTGATCTTCGAGGGATTTCAACAAGCTGATGGTAGGTAATTTCGGGTACAGTACCTACTGTAAGGCCACGGCCGCCTCCTTCCCTCTTCCTTGCCTATCCATCCCAATCTTCCCTTCCCTTCCCTTCCCATCCCTCATGAGGCCCCTGTTCGCTCTTCAGGTGAGGCTGCCTGTGCGAAGTACTGATCACACCTCCCCAGTTGTATCCAATCCGACCAAGTGTTCCCAGCTCTAGGACACTGCCGGGAAAGGCGGTAGTGGTGAGTTCCCTCACTGAGTCCGTGGGAACCACCAACCTGGAGGGTAAAATTGACTTTAAAAAAATATCAATACTCTTTTTAATATATCTAATATCTTATTAGCCAACACCCTGGCCATGTTGAAACACCGGATCTCATATGAACTCCGCAGTTAAGCAGCATTGGGCCCGGTTGGAACTTGGATGGTTGCCAATTTCGGTGGGACCACGTGCTGTTGGCGCACATTCGGAGGAGCGGAACGGACCTGGCCAACTTCCGCACGTAAACTCCTAGCTGAGGATAGCCTCTTCGGAGGCTTGGACCTGCCTTCAGGCAGAATCTCTTTCTGACATTTAAAAACAAGTTGTTCAGTAAAGAATAGATAGGCTACTTTCTCCTAAATGCATAGGTATAGTCATATTTCATTGTCCTTTTCAAGGAGTACAATTGAATGTTGGTAGTAGCAGCTTGTTGAATAACGACGTGCTATATTACCGTATATATTCATTGATTGAATCCTCACCTAAAATATGGACTTGCGAGCAAACACAAGCCTCCATTTTGACCCAACGGGACGGCACGTCCCAGCAGGACACGACACGGTTAGCCTGAACTGTTAGTAACTGCTATGGTATAATAATTATATTATAAGATGTTAATATCCTATTTGGCTCATGACCTTGTAATTTGTTCGAAAGACGCTTTCTACATGAAGGTATGGTGTTGCAAAATTTGGTAGAGATCAAATGATTAGGTTCGTCGTAATTAGATTTAAGCTTTGAACATTTGGATGGCCACCATTACGTTTCCGTCATGATGGTGGCGATATAAAACATGACACTGTGGTGTCCTTTGCTGGTGATACCTCTGTACCAAATTAAATCGGTTACGTCGTGTTTGAATTGATAGTGGAGGAGAGATATGCACACTCACACACACACACAGACTGCCAACTTTTGGTCCGTGTAGATCTCATAAGTCTACTTTTTTTTTTTTTTTCCAAAAATACGAAAGTAGGCAAAATATACAACCTCACTTATTAAAGATCAGATCAGTCCAATTTGAGATTATTTAAAACAATTGTCAGTTACACATGAGTCGTCCAGTTACAAAACTCGTTTAATCCACTTGTGAATAAGAATCATTTTCATGAGAAACATTTCTCTGGACTTTGCCCCACGTACCTTTTGTGTTTGTTGTTTCCTACTTTTTTTCTTTGTGTTTTTGGTTTTTGATCTTGTGTTTGCTTTGTGTTTCTGCTTTTGAATTTTACGTTTTACTTTTCTTTCTTGGTTTATTGTTTTTTTTCTGCTTTTCTTTTTTGAATTTTGCTTTTTGCTTTAAGTTTCTTGTTTTTTTCTATGCTTTTGCTTTTGTTTTTGAATTTAGCTTTTTGCTTCTTGTTTTTTGTTTTGTGTTTGTTTTCAGGAAAATCAAAATAAAGCAAAAAAAATCAAAATAATACAAAACAAAATAAAATTTTAAAAACAAAGAATAAAAATATAAAATAAAACAAAACAAGAAACAAAACAAAAGATTAAACGAAACATTTCAAAACAAAGTAAAACGAAATAAAATAAACAAAACTAAATAAACAAAACAAAATCAAAAAACAAACTAAAATAAAATTAAACAAAGCAAAATAAAATAAAGTAAAAAAAAAATGAAATAAAATAAACTCATTAAATAAATAATTTTACGATATGATTCTTATTCACAAGTGGATTAAACAAGTTTTGCAACTGGACGACTCAAATTATGTTAGTAAGTTAAGATCCAAATTCAACAATACCTTAACGTTTAGCTGATGAAGGCCATAATAGGCCGGAACATGTACTACATTTGAGGGGCTGAGTGTAGGCCTACAAGTGGTAAAAGCGATATCTAATAAACTTGGGAAAATGATCCTTAAAGGATATGCCAATAAGGGTGATTTCCCCCATGTTTATCAGTTGTAGATGATTCTTAAAAGATACGTGTCAATAACGGTGATGTCACCATACTTATCAGATTTATTTATTTTATCGTATGGTTTTTAGCGCCGGGAGTGTCCGAGGACATGTTCGGCTCGCCAGAGGCTGTAGCTGCTACAAACGGACACCCCTAGGGTGAGCTACAAGTTCCGTTCAATTTCAAGTAGTTCCAACTTTCGCTACCACATGTCAATGATACTTAGTGGTGAATGTTGGAACTTTGATAGAGGGTTCCAACGAAATCTAACCTACAATTTAGCTTCACACAAGTTTAGTCTGTGGAAGGATCTTTTACTTCCCATAAATCTATGATATTAGACCGCCGGCTTTACTTCCCCTCCGAAGGAAGGCATACTGAAGGATTTTAACGCTCTTAAAAAAAATCCGACGACTTCGGCCGGGTTTGGACTTTGAACCCGCTATCTTGGGCACAGCAGTTCAGCATGCTACCGACTACACCACCGAAGCCACACTTATCAGGTATCACGTATACTCTCAGCGCCTCAAATTAGTCATTATAAGAAGTAATTATTTTCATATATCCAACTGCTTGTTTCCATTAAAAGCTCTCACGGCTATTTAATAAATTTTCCATGTGATGTAACCTACTCAATAATTTTGGTACAGACCTATATCTCCACTAACACCGTTACAGTGAGAAAATACGTGCTTAAATATATATCATTCAGTATTGGTGATTAAGATTTTCTCCGCGAGATGGCATCTTTCTCTAACCAGTCACGGGAGTTCATTAAAAGAAAAGTCAAATACACCGCTTTTATGATTTACCGGAAGAAAGCTACAGCATTTAGTTCCATTAGATTATGATTTAAACAGCCTATCATACGAATCTTTTCTTTAATCGCTTGTATAGGACACGAGAAATAAAAATATAGGCTAAGGTTTTAAAATTTGGAACTGATGCCATCTTGAATTTTTGTAAACAATTGAACATGAAATGTCTCTAGACTAAGCTCACTGTTCTCGGATGATACGTTTACTAGATTATATTTGAATATCACTTGACCGCCATGTTGTTTTATGTGTGTGTGTGTGTGTGTTAGAGAGAATTTCGAAAAGTCACATTGGTGAATTTATAGTAGCATCCTCTACCACCGTACACAATTCAATGGTGATATCAGTAACCGTTTCGGAGATATAGAATGCCAGTGAAATATTTTGTGCACCCGCCATGTTGGATTGGTATATTTAATTAATCGTGTCAGGAATAACAAATTACATTAGATATACCTAGGTACAGAATGGGCATAAAAATGACAAATTGGAACATTCAGAGGTGATCTAATTAGATAATACATGACCAAAATATAGCTGTGTCATGACCATTTGGAGTTACCTTCACCAGACCCTCCATTGTAGATGACACAAACTACACTTTTACAAATGACTGTTCTTCACCACATTCACAAAACACAGAATCGGACCGAATGCCCCACTTCTGAATATGAGTCTTTTGATCTCCCAACTCCAGTTCGTAGTTGAGAGACTTCCATGTTATCCAAGCTTCTGTATGATCCACTGGGAGTCTTTCAGAAAGAATCATCTATTGGGCAAGGTGAGAGCTTCTGGACTTCCAAGAAGTAATCCTTGATAACTGTGTTAAATCCGTTAAGCATTCAGTTGTATAAAGGAAGCTTCTCCTGGACTTCAGGCGTGCGTGGGGTGGTGGGTGTTGGTTGGTTCCTCAGTTTAGCGGCTGCGACAACGCGGTCATGTAGCCCCGTGAACTTTGGGTGTGTGTAGAATCTGTCTGATAACCGGCGTTAATTGTGATGGCTGTATTAGTGTGTGTTATCTGTTTTCAATTCAAGTAGGGACTGCAGACATTGAATTTTTCAAGAGTTCCTACTTTCGCCGCAAACGCCACCGTCAACGACTACTAGTTCAGAACTTGGTTACCAGATGCCACCGCAGTCAGCTCCTGGCGACGAACGTCGGAACTTAAGAGCGTTGGCCAAATGTTTAACCTATAATTTGGCTTTACACAGGTGTAATTAGTGGAAGGTTCTTTAACATGCCATAAATCTATGACATGGGACCGCCGGCTTTAATTCCCCTTCGAAGAAAGGCATACTGAGGGACTTTTAACGCTCTTAAAAAATCCGACGACTTCGGCTTGGTTTAAACTCGCGATCTACCACCCTACATCTTTCATATTTGGCTGCCACATTTCGCCTGATATCTGGGGGTGAAATACCTGCCAAACAGTCGAGTTTATCACGTGGAGTGGGTTTTAGACAGCCAGTTTTTTTCTTTGTTTTTTTTAGCGTATGGCTTTTATGTGCCGGGAGTGTCCGAGGACATGTTCGGCTCGCCAGTTTTGTAGCTGCTTCGAGACGGACACCCAATGGGTGAGTTACAGTACCGTCGCGTGTGGAGTGTTGTCTGGGGAGGAAAGTGTGAATGTAAGGATAAAGAGTTGGAAGGTAGCGGCTGTGGCCTAGAGTTAGGGACCAACCCCGGCATTTGCCTGGAAGGAAGATGGGAAACCACAGAAGACCATCTTCAAGGTTGCCGGCAGGGGGATTCGAACCTCCTCGCCTCCCGGATGTGAGCGACTGCCAGCAGTCATGCCGTAACGACCACGGCTAACTCACCTGGTAGACGGCCAGTGATCAGTCGGAATGTTGCATTTAATGCAATATCAACCTGCTCGGCGTTGCATGACCTACACCATGCAGGACAGACAAAAATTCTGCTGCAGAATAACAGAGTGCTAGGGCAGAAGTTCTTATAGTTTTAGCTTGAGTCCCCCAACTAGAGCCAGATAATTTGCGAAGGGTGCAGTTTCTTCCTATTTTTAGCCTATTTTCAATTTTGAAAAAATAGGCTCATGAGATCACCTTTTGTCCGTGTGTGTGTGTGCGTGCGTGCGTGTGTGTGTGTGTGTGTGTGTGTGTGAGAGAGAGGGGTGTGTGTGTCCCCCCTAATAACTTCTAAACGGCTGGAGCGATTTCAATGAAACTCGGTAAGTTCATAGCACTATTGAGGACGACCCCGACCGTGCCCTTCAAATTTTGTTATGTCTCACCAATCCAACATGGCGGGTATGTGAAATAATTCACCAGCATTTAATATCTCCGAACTATTACCGATATCACCCTGGAATTTTTTTCGGTGATAAAGGGAACTACTAGAATTTCACCTATGTGACTTTTGAAAACCTGGTAACTACAAAACCAACATGGCGGTCAAGCGAATTTACGACTTTTAAATAGACGTTTCTCGCGATTTAACAAACCAAACGCAATAAAACTTGGTACAGTATATGTTTATTCACATTGTAATGCACCAACATCTAACTTGCTTCAATTGTTTACATAACCAGAAGATGGCGGATGTGCGAAATATTTCACTGGCCTTCTATATCTATGAAACTATTAGCGATATCACCCTGAAATTCTGTACGGAGATAAAGGGCACTACTGGAAGTTCAACTATAAGACTTTCAAAAACCGGTTAACTACAAAACGAACATGGCGGCCAAGTGAATTTGAAAATTTTAAATCGACCTTTCTCGCGATTTAATGTTCCAAACTCAATGAAATCTGGTACAGGCAATGTTTATGCACATTGTAATGCACTGGTATCTAATGTAGTTCAATTGTTTACACAACCTCAAGATGGCGGCTTTGCGAATTTTAAAATTAAGTTTTTATTTTTTGTGTCGTTATAATGCGATCGAAGTGAAAGTTTGAATAATGAACCTACGCAATAATTTCCCTTTAATGGCACATGACTCTATGGCCTATACATTTAACAATCCAACATGGCGACCATCCGAAATATTTAGACGGCTCTGAATATCTACGAATCTATTCTAGAAATCAAACTGATTTTTTTTATGTTCATAGGGGCTATGAACTTATGTTTACCTATAGGACTTCAAATAACCTGGTGATCACAAATCCAACAAGGCGGCGACGCGAAGTATACATATTCACATGGACGTGTCTCGCAATTTAACCATCCGAGTTCAGTGAAACTTGGTACAGTAAATACTTATACGAATGTTAATCCACTGACATCTAATTTATTTCAATTGTTTCCATAACCACAAGATGACAGCAGTGCAAAATTTTGAAATCTCCTTGTTTCTTCTTGTGTCCTAATCATGCGATTGAAGTTTAATGCTACACGTACACAATAATCTTAATGTAACAGTACATAACTCTAGGACCTACATATATAAAATCCAACATGGCGACCATCCGAAATATTTAGTCGGTTCTCAAGATCTACGAATCTATTGCAGCAATCAAACTGAAATTTTGTATGTGGATAGAGGCAATTAACATATGTTGGATATATGGAAATAGGCTGCATAGTTCTTCACGGAACTATTTGTTAGCATTTAGACAATGTCTATCATATGTGAGTGCACGGTCCAGAGTTGCCCCTAAATATTTGGGTGTGGCACAATGCTCCAATATCTTACCTTCACATGATTTTGTAGTTTCCTCTTTGCCTGCCAGTTCGTCAGGTGAAAGGCGAAGACCTGCGTTTTCGAAGGGTTTGGCTTCAGTTGATTTCCTGCTAATGCTTCAGATAAACGTCTTTCTAAATCTTCGAACTGAACTGCCTGGGTGGTGATAACACGGTCATCCGCATAAATAACATTTATAGTACCTGCTGGTAGAGGTTGGTCATTTGTATATATGTAGAAGAGGATGGGTGCTAAAACACTGCCTTGAGGCAGTCCATTTCTTTCGTTCTTCCAGCGACTAAGCTGCCCTTGAAATCTACAAAGAATCTGCGATTTTGTAGAAGACGCATGACTAATTCGGTCAGCTTAAAGTCTTTTGTCATCAGATCGAGTCTATTCAACATTAAGCGATGATTGACTGTATCGAAGGCAGCTGTGAAATCAATAAAGACAGCTCCTGTAATTTTGTGGTTCTGAAATCCATCTACAATATATTGAGTTAGGTGAAGTAATTGTTATGTACAACTTTTACCTCTTCGAAAACCAGCTTGTTCCTGAATTAGACAGGGTTCAATTATTTCAGTGATTATTATTTGAATCATGCGCTCGAATACCTTGAAAAGGTGGCAGAGCAATGAAGTAGGTGTATAATTGTTCGGATCATGTGCCTCTTTCCCTGGTTTAAGGACTGCTATGAGACTATGACTCGACTGTTCCTCCATATTTTGGGTATTTTACAGGTGTTAGTGCAATTATTAAGCAATTCTAGCAACTAACCTTTAGCCACAAGTACAAAATATTTTATTTGATCCACACAAATATCGTCCAAACCAGTTTCCTTTCCATTCGTGCAGTCGTTGAGAGCCGCATTCAATTCTGAAATAATGAAGGGTTTAGAGAACATGTTACCTTCTTGTTCATGTTCGGTTAACTTCTCCAATTTCGGTTTCTGACCTTTCTTTCCAGATTTGCCATTTTTTATAAGATGATTATCAATTTGATTCGCAGAAACATTAGAATGTGGGAAGATTCTATTCTTATCATTATTAACGCGTCTGAGTAACCTCCATACTTTTTTGACTGCTCCTTCCCATATCTATATTTTCCATCAGCTTTAACCACTGCTGTCGTTCTGTATCTGATATAGAAGAGAGAACTTGTTGCCCGGTGGCAATAGTTTCTTCACTGATAGGATTTTAATCGAATAACTTGCAATAATTTGTCAACAGTGTTGATGTCTGAGGACTGAGGCCTTGTGAGTAACCTACATCCTCTTTGAATGGCTGCTCTAGAACACACTCTAACGATATCGATGAATTGATCATAAGATTCAGGAGCGGGACTGACTGTGATGATCTTTCATCAAGTAATGAGATGAACTGCTCCAAATTTATAATGGTGTTGGATTGGGGAAACGTAGGCCTACATTATAGGAAGCGGTCGTGGTGGGACGAGGTAATCGTATGTCCTTACCAAGTTTCATTGAAATCGCTCCGGCCATTAGGTTATATTGGAGGGACACAAACACACACACACGGACAAAATGTGATCTCATAAACCTATATTTTTTCTTAAATTAAAATAGGTTAAATTTAGTATTGATAAGTTGAAACATTAAAATATATGTTTAAGTTTAAAAGCGTCAGTACGGACCAAAAATGACAACTGTCATAGCAATGTTCACAGTAGAGTTGTTGTTTGAGTCTTCAGTCTTTTGACTGCTTTGATGCAGCCCTCCATGACTCCCTCACCAGAGCTAATCGTTTCATCTCTACATAGCTACCACACCTTCCATCCGAGGCAATCTGTTTAACGTATTCTAACCTTGGTCTATCCCTAACGTTTTTGTTCTTGACCCTTCCTTATAACAACAAAAGTTAGTCAGTGACTCCACTCTTTGGCTGCATGTCATAGCACGATACCTTTCACAGCCACTTCCACAAAATTAGCAAACGCACTCTATGCTGGGCTCATGATACTCTTTCATTTTACAGAGCTTGAAATGGAATCCATGTATTGTGAAACGAGTGATTGTATGTCTCAGGTCGTAACATGGACCTTTCCACTCATCGGACGTCACTGCGGCTGTTAAATAAAAGTCACTCCATATTTGCATCCTCTTCGTATTGAGCTCTTTTAAAAGGTTCTCGTACGGGACGGTAGATGGTAGCAATAGTTGACACCTTAAATCTTCAATTTAGAAGGTCTCTCGGGATATTTCATAGCACAGCCGCGATGGGGTTTATTTTGAGATACACAGCGGTTTTTTCATGAAAATTGCCTTGATTCTTTCTATGCACTTCATGTTGTTTTTCGTGAGATTCTCCCATATAATGCTCAGACCGTCGCATATTTTTGGGCTGATTTTTACTGTAAATGATGTCATAGCTATCTAATGATAATTTATTAAGATGTTGTACTTCACGTACCGATTTGGTGGCATGTGGCCTATTGTTCTGTCCTGGATATGTTTGGTGAAGGTATCCTCATGTGTCTGAAAATGTATTCCTAAGTATTTAAATTGATTTACAATACGTAACGCCTTGTGTTCTAGATATAGGGAGTCTGCTGCTGCTGTACTACCTCATTTGCGAAAAGATCATGGATACAGTTTTGTTTTACTAGTACTTGACCGAGTTTAATTGAAATCGCTCCAGCCGTTTAGAAGTTATTAGGGGCGGGGGACCACATACACAAATACACACACACGGAGAAAATAAATACTTGTTTCCCGCCTAATATAATTAGTTACAATGTGTTGACTGACTGGAAAGCTATCTTTAATAAAACTATGCAGCACAAAATAATGGCTTCTATCACTTCAACAACTACATACAGATACGCTAACAATGCGTTGCCACTACTGTATATCCCGTCAAAAATATCTTCACATTAGTAAAGAAGTAATTTCGTGAAGAACTATATAGCCTATTTTCATATATCCTACTACCCTACCAGCGAATTATTACCGGTGGCGGAAATCCGAACTAATGCGCTCCACCCGGCCACACGCCTGCGATAGATGTGCAGTTGTCGCCAGCGAAACCTGATCGCGTGTCACTTGTGTGCATGATTCGTGCTGGGTCGTGCGCTGTGCGGCGTGTTCTCATTGTATGCCTGTACATGCTTTCCCCTCATGCCCCGGAACTGCTCGCTGCAGCCATAACGAGGGGAGATGACGTAATGTATACACTACAGCTGCGCTCCACAGCTAGCGGTAACAATTCCCTGGTCGGGTAGTACTTAAGTTCATTGCCTCTATCAACACAAAAATTTAAAGTTTGATTGCTGCAATAGATTCCTAGATATTGAGAACTGTCTAAATATTTCGGATGGTCACCATGTTGGACTATTACCCTATAATCATTTTAAGAAAAAATAGGCTTATGAGATCACCTTTTGCCCGTGTGTGTGTATGTGTGTGCGTATGTGGGTCTGTGTATCTGTGTATGTGTGTGGATGTGTTTACCCCCCTAATAAATTCTAAACGGCTGTAGCGATTTCAATGAAACTCGGTAAAGTCATGGACTATTTTGGCCGACCCCGACCATACCCTTCAAATTTTCTTACGTCTGACCAATCCAACATGGCGGCTGTGCGAAATATTTCACCGGCATTCTATAACTCCGAAACTATTACTAATATCACCCTGTAATTTTGTACGGTGATAAAGGGCACTACTAGAAGTTCACCTATGATACTTTCAAAAACCTGTCCACTACAAAACGAGTATGGCGATCACGTGAACTTGAAACTTTTAAATAGAGTTTTCTCGCGATTTAACCTTCCAAACGCAATGAAACTTAGTACAGCAAATGTTTAAACACATTGTAATGCACTGGCATATAATTTAGATCAATTGTCTATATAACCTCAAGATGGCGGCTGTGCGAAATATTTCACCGGCATTCTATACCTCCGAAACAATTACTGATATCACCCTGAAATTTTTTACGGTGATAAAAGACACTACCAGAAGTTCAGCTATGAGATTTCTAAAAACCTGCAAAATATAAAACGAATATGGTGGCCAAGGTAATACATTTTAATAGACTTTTATCGCGATTTAACCATCTGAGCGCAGTGAAATATGGTACAGTAAATTTATATACACATTGTAATGCACTGGCATCAAATTTAGTTCAATTGTTCACATAAACTCAAGATGGCGGATGTGCGCAATTTTAAAATTAAGTTTTTATTTCTTGTGTATTAATCATGCGACCGAAGTGAAAGTTTGAATAATGAACCTATGCAAAAATCGTCATCTAATAGTAATGCCTGGCGTTTGATAAAGAACTTGTGTTAATATGTCAATTCCTACTGGTTTTCCATAAGTTAACTCATTTAACATTCCCGTCTGAAGTTCACTTTTAGTTGTTGCAGTAGGGATGACATGACAACTGTATTCTTCTCGGAGCCCGAGCTTGCTCATTACCGTCCCTGTCCACATATACTCTACACATACAGTATGTAGGAGACCGTGCGATATTGTTCGCCTGATCTAAGTGACAATATTGTGTCAGTTTAACTTGAACTCTAGTCTCTATATTAAACACCTGTCATAAGGACAGTTTATGCTTTCAAAGATGGGTAGATAGGGTTACAAATGAAGAAATACTTAGACTAGTGGGAGAGGAGAGATGTTTCTGGTGACTGCCAGTTAAGAGAAGAGATAGGTTGGTAGTACACTTACTATGACACCCAGGAACTGATGTCCGGGTTCGATTTCCGGCGCTGCTAAGAAATTTAATGCTGATTTGAGCGCTGAAATAGGGTGCACTCAGCCTCGTGAGCACAACTGAGGAGCTGTCTGACAGTGAGGCAGTGCCCCGGTCACGGAGACCACGAATAACGGCTACGCAGCAGGCCAAATGACTGCGCAGCGGTCGCTTTGCAGGCCTAGGCCCTTTCATGAGCAGTAGTTCTGTAGGGTTTGGTTGTTGTTGTTGTTGATATATTAAGAGCTTAGTTATGGAAGGAACGGTTGATTCATGCTCCTTCCTCCCAATCTCCGCTTCTCCCCGCACGCCCAAACGACTGAACTCTCAAAAGTACATCTTCCTCAGCAGACGGCTGAGTATCGGTTGTGAACTGCAAGTCAACCCAGATTCAGAACAGCGAAATAAATATTTAGACCTGCAATTTTTGACATATTTAAAATGTATAATATGCTTCTGCATGCATATTTAGTAGCTTCTAAAGGCATTAACTCACGGCCAGCTAATAAGTCAAGGAAGGAAGACGTGTGATTAAGCCGAAGCGAAGGCTCAAGATGCTGCATCTTGTAAAGCAGACATTCCCAGCTCAATCGTGACCATTTGCATAAATTTCATAACTTTGAATTTGTTATACTTGGACAGAGTGAGAGGGTTGTGATCTCTTTTTGAGGTCCTCAGAAGACGACTAATGGAAATGTAATTGCCGACAGAGGCATGGTGTGAAATGGTTCATTCCTTTCTTAGTTAATAGTGATTGTGTGAATCACATGTGGATACTTCAATAGACTACCTCGTGGTGTAATGGCTAAAGTTATAGGCTGTCGCTGTCGCCCCGAAGGTCCAAGTTTGATTCCCGGTCTGAACATATACTGCAAAATTAAGAGAACGACCCAACGTCAATTTATTATTAAAGGTTATTTAACTTTCCACGAGCATTAAATCAAACAGAAATGTTAACCAATAACAAGCAATGGCCAAATCTAACCACTCATCTCTCTAGTCTAAAGCATCGTTTAAATGGAGGGGTACAGCTGAATTCTACTTCACGAATCATACAATGTCGGAAGAATTGGTTTGTTTCCGAGTTTCACACGAACGTTCATCCATATGAAAATAAAATATGTTTATGACAGTGAAATTATAAAATATGGTACAATTTACTAACACGTAAATTTTGTATAATGAACTCGGAATCTATAACGCAACTACTTACGCTACGATGGCAACGGGGAGAGCGTGTCCTATTAAGCTGAGTAAACAATGTATACACTTAACTATCAGTTCTCCCAAATACTTTGTTTGTATGATTTTAAATTTTGCCGTAAATGAGACCTTCTGCATTTCCCTTATTTCCTTTATAATTATGTTCCATAAAACCTCAAAGAAGCATCACAAACAACGATCAGTGCTACACAATTCTTGATCTGTCCGCCATGTTTCTCCAGGATGAAGCCAAGTCCACGCATGCGCGAGAGGCGTAAAGCGTATTTAAGTACTTATAATTATGAACCCGAATGGGCTCATGAAATGCATCGACGAGAACAATGCATTAACTCTCCTATTTTAGTTAAATAGGAATTAACTAACTAATCGTTAATAATGAATTGGTGTAAACGGCCCTAAGGTACTTTAAGGGTTTACCATACAAGACAGAAACCTAGAAGAATTGCTGAGTTTTAATTCACTGGCCGTGGAAGCTAATATACCATCTTTTTGGAAGCCTTCATAGGGAGGTTATGGCTGATTGAGCTTTTATTTCTCTCAGTAAAGAGGCGCAGGGGCGCTTCATAAAAAGGGAGGGAGCGCGCAGTTCGCTACTCCTGTGGGGGTCCGGGCGTGGACACCAAGGGCCCGCTGATGAGCCAGCTTGGTGTCCTAGGCGAAACCCCATGCAAGACACGGCACAAACCTAGAGGAATTGCTGAGTTTTAATTCACTGGCCGTGAAAGCCAATATACCATCTTTTATCATTTTAAATGGTCTTGTCGACTTCGTCGTTACGCTGAGGTCTGGCGTTACGTTACGGTGACGGGACGAAATGTACCGAGAATGCACTGAAGTGTGTGACGTCATAGTACGATGTATCAGCCGGGTACCAAGAAGGCAGTGCGAGAACAGAGTTTGAAGAAGGCAGTGTGAGAACAATCAAGTGGGCAGTGAAGAAACAAAATAAAATGTTGAAACTCTGTTCTCGCACTGCCTTCTTGGTACTCGGCTGGTAGCATTTAAAATGATATAAAGTACAGTCTTTCAGACTGACTATCCGTGTCTTTTTGGTTTAACATACTGTTTAGCTTGGAACGAACAAGCAGTGACGACAAATTATTGCTATTATTGCTATTTCAACTCGTCAATTTGGAAATGAAAATATCGATCACACTAGAATCAAGCTGTAAAAGATTTAAAAGGCTGTGAACCACAGCAAATGTGCCGTTATCCACTCATCACACAGTTTGCACTCATTCAGCTACTGTGTGTAAAGCTTATCTCTATGTTTCCATGGGAGATTACAAATACTGGACTCTTTTTTTGTTTCATCCCAGCTGTCATCAGAGTATTGGTTTGTGGCGCATGGCTTGCTCCATAATGCAATAATTGCGTATTAAATTGCGCCTCGTACAGGGGAGAGAGACAACAGTGTATGACACGGCTGTCAACATTTGTCCGGCTCACAAACAGAGGGCCAGGTTTTACAAACTTCATAGGCTGTGAGCTTAACATCTACATAACACTGTGTACCGCTGCAAGAATACAACTTAACACCACAATTTATTTAATTTTTGTGGCGGAAACATACAAATGTACAGTTGCTATACCTTTTTTTCCCCGCTATCGTTTTACCCTCCAGGGTTGGCTTTTCCTACGGACTAAGCGAGGGATCCCACCTCTACCGCCACTGAGGGTAGTGTCCTGGAGCTTGAGACTCTGAGTAGGGATACAACTGGGGTGTGTGACCAGCACTACGCCCAGGCGGCCTCACCTGCAAAGTGAACAGGGGCCTCATGAGGGATGGGAAGGGAGGGGAAGATTGGGGCGGAGAGGCAAGGAAGAGGGAAGGAGGCTGCCGTGGCCTCTACAGGAGTTATCATCCCGGCATTTGCCCGAAGACGAAGTGGGAAACCACGGAAAACCACTTCGAAGATGGCTGAGGTGGGAATCGAACTCCCTCTACTCATTTGGGCCACCCGAGGCTGAGTAGACCCCGTCCCAGTCCTCATACCACTTTTCAAATTTCGTGGCAAAGGCGGGATCGAACCCAGGACCTCCAGGGCGGCAGATAACCATGCTGACCGCTACGCTACGGAGGCGACGTTGCTATACATATAAGGGTAAAATTGTCTACTTAGCGCGTGCCCAATACTGAGCAACATCTAAGGCGCTCGGAGTGGCTATCAGGAGATCTTCCTCTGCACAAGATGATGGGCAGAGAGGGCAATGAAGCATGTCTTTTGTGGTTTGTTCTTGTCCGCATTAACAAGACGTCTCACTTACTTAGGCCCCACCTCCTCAGATTGTCTCGAGATCTTCTAACTCCTGATCGCAACCGCTTTCGTTGTGTCCGGGTGGTAGTTCTTCAGCTACTGGCATTCAACCGCAAGGGTGAGGGGTCGTCTTCTTCCATAAATCCAGCCTTGCCTTCTCCGGTGGGACGGTAAGCATCTGAGATGTCCTCAGGAAGCTCTTTCGGGACATCAGCCGTTGCTGAGGATTATATCCATGCAGTGGGTGGGCGTTGTTCTCTTCCACTCTCAGCCTCTCCCTGTTGGCTACAAATTTAACCATTATCACTAGCGAGACTACCAACCCCAAGCTTGCAAGTTCGCTCCTGGCCGTGTTGAGTGACTTTTGAAAGGCGACAAAAATCACGGCACGCATGTCATACGTTGTTGGCATGTTAAAGAACCCATTTGAATTCAGTAGGCCGTGTTCATAGTGGCAAAATTAATCTCGAGATATTCCACCAACACAAAGTTCCTCCTTTTTCTATTAGAAAGCGCTATGGTGTCAAGGAGATTAGATATCTAACCTCCTTGACTTTCATAACGTTCCAATGAACGACAAAATTTGGCATGAAAGCACCAAATAACAAAGCTTTCACCCGGCACCCGAGGCCATACGATATTATTATTATTATTATTATTATTATTAATAATAATAATAATAATATAATGACAGATTTCTTATTATAATTACCTGATATAGCAGACTGAAACTCCTGTACACTTCAAACCCAATTAGTTTCTGAAACGGTCCCTAATTATCCTTGGTTGGCTGGTTGGTTCCTCAGTTCGGGGCTACGACAACGCGGTCATGTAGCCCCGTGTACTCTGGGTGTGTATAGAATCTGTCTGATAACCGGTGTTAATTGTGATGGCTGTATTAGTGTGTGTATCTGTATTTCAGGTAAGGACTCCAGACGATCAATTTCAAGTAGTTCCTACTTTTGCTACCAAATGCTACCGAAAACGTCACCTAGCTGTGAACTTGGCTACTAGATGCCAATGCAACCAGCACCTGGCGACGAACGTCGGTACTTAATAGAGCTCTAATCAAATCTAACCTATGAATTTACACCATTGCAGTTAATGGAAGGTTCTTTTACATGCCATAAATCTATGACATGAGCCCACTGGCTTTACTCCCTACCCGAAGGAAGGGATACTGAGGGATTTTTAACGCTCTTTTAAAAATCTGACGACTTCGGCCGGGTTTGAAGCTTAGCTTAGTTCCGAGACGAACTAAAGAGCCTCCTTTTCATGCCAATGATTATTCTACAGTATAGGAACCTATCTATAATAATGACGAAATTAAGTTGGTAATATCGAAATGTCTAATTAGTTCGAAATATTCATGGTATAGTGTAGCCTAATAGAGCACTACAGTTGGCAGCCCTGGTGACTGAATAGATTCTTAGTTCCATCTCTTAAGGTACAGAATACAAAATTTGGTTGAAGTCCAATGGACGTTACATGCAGTCAGACATTGGAACTATCAGCACGCGTGAAAGCATGTTGGCAACAATGTCATTCGTGTGCTGGTTAGAAATAATCGGAAATATTATGATATTTTGTTGTGCCGATTTTGGATGAAATCCATTTATTAGTGTAGAAGTTACATGTATTTTAAAATTGGACATATCAGCAAGCATAGAATCATGTTGGCAGCACTGACCTATATTAATTCCTCCAAATTAATCTAGAGTGTCAGGTGCTATACGTGTGCAAAGTATAGAGCTGTTGGCTTGCATAATTTCTGACATATTGACATTAGGATAACACAAATATAGACGGCATTTATTAACAGTTGGCAGCCCTGATTGCTCTTTAGAATGCGTATAGAGCTCAGGAACTTGAAGTGTGACCCTGCGTGATTGCTAGCTCCGTCAGCCCGAGTGGCCGAGAGTACAGCGGGCTTGTAGTTCGCATTTTTTCCGGGGTTTCAGTTGGAGTTGCTGCGCTTCTAGTCATATCAGTTATGTCAGCGGTTCCCAAACTTTTTCTTTCCGTGACCCATTTTAGCCCATACGTTTTAGCCGCGACCCCCGTTTTAGCGCAGGTGTCTGTGAGGGGGGGACAAAGTGGAGGGATAAAATTACTTCGGAATTTAACTTAAGTGACCGGTAGGTTATTCGTTTAAATGTTTATTTATTTACTTTGTTCAGATTTTAAAATTTTAATCTTATTCTGATGTTACTGACCTGTTTGATGTTTACTGAGAAACTTAAATGTAAAATAATATGACACAAAAAATAATATTTGGTGGTTCAATAGTATAATGATATTTAAATAAATGGTGGTAATTCTTTTTAGACTACCAGGGTATTATTTTAAAAACGAAAAGTGGTAGTGTCTATAACCTGCTATTAACTTTTATAAATGCTTTTAAATCGTCACAAAGGAACCTAGTAGCTCGACTGTCTTGACTTGGCTGTAGTTGTGACGTTAGTGACGTGTGGAGGAAGAAGGGCTCGTATGCGCATGCGTCAGCCGCACTTCAAGCTGCCTGGCTTGTACTGTACGTCTCTTGTGTTTTGTTCGCTCGCGTATTGTTTGATTTTGTTCTAACTATGGATAAGTTAGTTAAGCGTGCAGGGCCTTCGACTTCTCATGATGATCATGAACAGAAGAGGGTAAAGGTGAGAAAGTATAGTGACAGTTATATTAAGTATGGATTTACGGTGCTCGGAAATCGGCCACAGTGTGTTATTTGCAGCGAGTTGTTATCGGCCGAGAGTATGAAACCTTCCAAGATGATTCGCCATTTAGAAAGTAAACATCCCAGTTTTAAAGATAAGCCGGCAGATTTTTTTGAACGTAAGTTAACTGCTTTAGATTACCAGAAAAATGCAGTAGTTCAGTTAAATGGAAATAATATGAGCAAAAGTGCTTTGCTAGCATCGTATCAAGTGGCTTTGCGAATAGTAAAGAAAGGTAAACCACACACGATTGCTGAAGAGCTCATTCTACCTGCTGCTCAGGATATGGTTTCAACTATGATCAGCCCAGATGCAGCTAAGAAGCTTTCCGCCATTCCTCTGTCGAACAACTCGGTGGGGAGGCGCATTACCGAGATGGCTCAAGACATAAAGGATCAGTTGAAAACAAAGTTGCAGAAAAGTGAGTACTTTTCCATTCAAGTTGACGAGTCTACGGACGTGTCGAGTTTGGCGCAGTTTATGTGCTTTGTTCGTTTTGAGGTTGACGGTAGTGTGGAAGAAGACATTTTATTTTGCAAACCTTTGCCTGACCACGCAACAGGTGAGGAAATGTTTAAAATGTTCATGTCTGCAACCGATTCGCTTCAAATTGACTTTTAAAAGTGTATTTCAAACTGCAGTGATAGTGCCAAAGCAATGACTGGGAAAGACAGCGGTTTCGTGAGACGGATGAAAAATGTCATGCCTAATGCCACTTGGGTTCATTGTTTTCTGCTTCGCCAGGCATTAGCTACCAAGGTCATGCCAACTGAGCTAAAAACAGTGTTGAACGAAACTGTTAAGTTGGTTAATTTTGTAAAAAGCCGGCCATTACAGTGTCGACTGTTATCACAGTTATGCGAAGAAATGGAGGCACAGTACAAATGCCTCTTGCTTCACACAGAGGAAAGGTGGCTGTCACGAGGGAAGGTGTTTTCTCGAGTGTTCTCTTTGCGCTCTGAGCTTAAGACATTTTTTCAAGTTGCAAATAAAGACCTTGCCGGTTTTTTGAGTGACAATGAATGGCTGTTAAAACTTGCTTATTTAGCGGACATATTTCATCATCTGAACGATCTCAACGTTTCCTTGCAGGGAAGAGACAAAACCATACTTTTTGCACAAGACAAAGTCAATTCGTTTTTAAAGAAATTAGCCACTTGGTCAACCAGGGTTGAGAAGAATACATTTGAAAACTTTGAACTGACAAATGAGCTTATCACATCTCTTGATCGAAGCGATGAATATTATCCCGACATTGACAACCTGTCCAAACTGGTTACTGCTCATTTGCAAGGTCTACAAGAGCAGATCCATAGCTACATTCCCGAGGATCAACACACCGGTTGGAACTGGGTGCTTAACCGCTTCAACGAGCGGGCTGTGAACGAGGCAGACTTAAACCCACTGATTCATGACAAACTCATCGAGCTATCCAGTGACATGACTTTGCAACTGTCCTTCAGCACCCAAAATGTTGACAAGTTCTGGCTACAAAGAAGAGCTGAGTATCCAAGCTTAACATCAGTGGCTCTGAGAATCATCATGCCCTTTGCAACATCCTACCTCTGCGAACTCGGATTTTCTACATTGGTCCACATTAAAACCAAGGCAAGAAATCGACTGGACGTAGAAGACGACCTTATTGTATGTGTATCTAAAACTAAGCCGAATTTTAAGAAACTTGTTGATAAAAAACAGGCCCACGTTTCTCACTAAAGAAGTCTTTTTTACTTAGAAATGTATTAACAATTACATATCAAAATTATTAAATGTTTCTGTTTTGTTTTGACAAAATCTGTAAAATATATTGATATTTTGTAAATGTACAAAGTTTTTTAATTTAAAACGCCCGATGGCCATCTAAGTTTAAGTACATAGTTCACCATTATTTGTATACATCTCGCGACCCCTTTCCGAACGGCCCGCGACCCCCCTGGGGGTCGCGACCCCCAGTTCGGGAACCGCTGAGTTATGTTAAACATAGCCCATACGAAATTTGGTTGAAATCCAACTGATAGTACAGAAGTTACATGTATTTAAAAATTGGTCTAATCAGCAGGCTTAGAATCATGTTGGTAGAACTGAAGTATATAAGTTACTCCAAATTAATCTAAAATGTCAGGTACTATACGTGTGCATAGTTTAAAGCTGTCGGCTTGCATACTTTCAGATATATTGGTAGTTGGATGAAGAAAATAGAGAGAGCAATTATTAACAGTTGCAGCCCTGGTGGCTCTTAAGAATACAATCAGTCATATCTGATTATGCACACATATTACATACAAAATGTGGTTGAAATCCAATTAATAGTGTAGAAGTTATATGCATTTAAATATTGGACCTATCAGAAGGCTTAAATTATTTTTGGCAACACTGTCATGTATGGCCTTTTGGAAATTGAACTGAAATAGTATTATCTATATGTGTGCCAATTTTGGAATAACTCCCATGCATACCTTCCATGATATCCAAATGGAGCTCAAATTTCTAGTGCGTTTTTTCAGCAGTTGGTAGCACTGACATCATTTTCAAATATGGACTTGAGTTATTCCCGTATACATCTTTACTCATACTAAATTTGGTTTTGATTGCTGCAGCCGTTTAGAGGTTGATAGGGACACACACACGCACACACACACACACACACAGCCAGACAGACAGAAGGACAGACATAGAGACGGACAGACAGACAGACAGACGGACAGACAGACACAAATTCTTCCGGATTGATCTCATAAGTCTACATTTTCCTCATTTTTGCAAAATGTGAAAAGTAGGCTAACGAGTTTTTCCTCAAATGTCTAAATATGTTGCCTTAGTAATGTATGCTTTATCTAAAAATATTATTGTAATGCCAGTAGATACGGATAACAAACGTGTGAATGAGGAAAAAAGACGTGCGGATGCGGATAACAGTTGTGCGTATGCGGGGCGGATGCGGATGACAGTAGTGCAGATGTGGGCCAGATGCGGATAACAGTCGTGCGGATGTGTGGTGAATGCGGATAACAGTCGTGAGGATGTGGGGCGAATGCGGATAACAGTAGTGCAGATGTGGGGTGAATGCGGATACCAGTCGTGAGGATGTGGGGCGAATGCGGATAACAGTAGCTCAGATGTGGGCCGGATGCGGATAACAGTCGTGCGGATGGGGGGTGGATACGGATACAAGTCGTGCGGTTGCGGGGCGGACGCGGATAACAGTCGTGCGGATGTGGGCCGGATGTGGATAACAGTCATGCGGATGTGGGGCGGATACGGATACAAGTCGTGCGGTTGCGGGGCGGATGCGGACAACAGTCGTGCGGATGTGGGTCGAATGCGGATGACAGTCGTGCAGATGTGGGCCAGATGCAGATAACAGTCGTGCGGATGAGGGGCGAATGCGGGTAACAGTCGTGCAGATGTGGGGTGGATGTGGATAACAGTCGTTCGGATGTGGGGCGGATGCGGATCTCAGACGTGCGGATGAGGGGCGAATGCGGATAACAGTCGTGCGGATGTGAGGCGGATACGGATACAAGTCGTGAGGATGCGGGCGGATGCGGATAACAGTCGTGCGGATGTGGGGTGGATGCGGATAACAGTCATGCGGATGTGAGGCGGATACGGATACAAGTCGTGCGGATGCGGGCGGATGCGGATAACAGTCGTGCGGATGTGGGGTGGATGCGGATAACAGTCGTGCGGATGTGGGACTGATGCGGATAACAGTCGTGCGGATATGGGGCGGATGCTGATCACAGTTGTGGGGATGTGGGGCGAATGCGGATAACAGTCGTGCGGATGTGGGGCGGATATGGATAGTGTTTTGTTTATCCGCGCAGGGCTCTAAACATAGCAAACTCGTTCGGCTGTTAATCGTGGACCTAGAATTAGTCGAACGAGTGTTCGATACTGGTATTCGTTCTTAGTTGGCATGGATTGTAATACCTCCAGAGCTCGCGGGATCTCAAGTCGCCTAAATCCCATTGTGTAATGAGATGCTCCCTCTCAGTCTTCCCATTTGGAAAAGAGCTTTGTGTATTTAAGCTGTTCTCGAGAAACGGGAGTAATGACTTTTCTATTTCTCCACACTAATTTCGTTCATCAAAATGAAGCAACAGACTATTTCACGAGATTCGTAATTACACGTTTTAATACCTTATTTAGTTCGTTTCCAAAATAATAATAGTAATAATAATATAATATGAGAAATAAGAAATAAGAGAAAGGCAGATCTTGAGAAAAATCCTAGGTCCAATCAAAGAAAATGGTGAGTTCAAAAGACGACACAACATGAACTCTACTCTCATGTCGAAAAGATCCCGGACACCATACGTAGGAGGATAGTTTTCTATGGCCACATTGCTCGTATGAGTTCTACAAGTTCGAGTAATAGAATCTTCAGTTTTCTTCTTAACAAGAAAACCAAGGCGGCGTGGTTCACCGATGTAGAAACAGACCTGCGTGAAGTGGGAATAACCCTGGAGGATATCCAGAAACGTGTTCCACTAAAGTCGAAACTCCAAGAACATCATGATTCCAAGAAAAGCTAAAACTAAAAAACTGGTAAGACATGGACTGAAGCGATGAAGGAACAGCATAGGAAAGGAATACGGAAATACTGGACGAACGTTAAGGCCCAGGCGCAAAGACATGGAAAAGGGCAGTTGAAATAGCGTGGTCCGTAGATGGCTGAAACGACAGCAATAATAATAATAATAATAATAATAATAATAATAATAGGCAACCTGCCTAGGAGATGGAAAACTCCAAAATTAAACAAACAATGGTAGCGTCTGACCCGTAACGGCGTCTGTATCCCATGTTAGGGACGGCTGATAACAAAACCTGGCTGTAGGTATAAAAGGCAAACCCATCTAATGCATGATGGAGAAATTAACGAGTAATGCCTCGGATTAAATGCCGCTGCCTGGGGTGCACCAGGGCACGTCTGGAGCCATTGCTGGACGTGACAGTATGCGAGTCGCCGCTGGTAGAGGGCTGAACAGGCGGGCCCCTGCCGGGCAAGATCCCGAAATTACTACAGCCGACAAGCGTTCGCAAGATGAGCTTGAGCAGCGAAGTGAATCATTATCTAGGTAACTCAACCTGTGCTCACCCAGGCAGGACTGCCATGACAGCGTATTAAATGGACAAATGTCTTGAATGAAACCATAATACGCACTTATTTGAGGGTTACTGACTTCGGGCAGAATTCAGTTGGTTATAGGCAATGCTTACATTCTGAATTTCGGTTGCATTACCCTGAACTAACTGTGACTGAACAGAGAGTATCTGATCAATACAGGGCTATTCTCCGGAATAATCTTATCCCTGAAGCTAGAATGAACACCCTTAAAGAAGATGTACGGCGTGAGAAGGAAGGTGTGAATGGAGACGCTCAAAACAGTTTTCCTGAAGAACTGGAGTCGACACAAGCTGATAGCCAGAACCTTCAAGAAGTAGATCCAGTTTCCATGCAAATTATCGATCATCACCAAATTGGAAAGTTGAAGAATGAAATGATGACTACAGTCATAGAGTATTATGGAACTGATACAAATTGCAGGCCGAAAATACCGAAAGTCAATGGTTCAAGAAAGCTGACAAAAATACTGAGTATCATGAATCGGGATGTTTTGCCGGAACATGTTGAAGCATCTGCCAATCGGGAATCCCTTCATACTATTATTTACTGTGGTGCAGTAACTGTTGTGAGAGCTATGGGTATTGGACAACATGAACGGAAAAAGCAAATACCATCGATGCCAAACTGCGAAAGAAGACTTGTTGGAAGGATTGAACAGCTCAGGGCAGATATTCCTAGAATGACACATAATGTTCGTGGTACAAGAACAAGAAAAGTACTGAGGAAAGCTGAGCATATAATGAGATAAAACACAGACCACACACAGCGAGATTTACCGAATTCAACACCTGAAGAGTGCTTGGATGCCTTGAAACAAAGGCTGTTTGTTTTATCCGCCAGACTTGCAAAGTATAGGGAGAGTATGAAGAGGAAGAAAGATAACTTCCTTTTCGCCAACTGACCAAAGAAGAAGTTCAAGAATTTCACCATCTCATCATGACACTATATCCAGTTGGGTAAGAGAAGAACAGCAAGCTTCCCAAAGATTTGAGCAAATGCAGCACGAGAAATTCACCACAAACGATATTAAGGAAGACGTTATCAACAACTTAGCGAATTGGAAAGCCCCTGGCCCTGATCAGATTCAAAATTTTTGGTATAAGAATTTCTGGAGCATCCACGATCGAGTAGGTGAGTTCATTAATGATGTCATCCTTCATCCTGATAGCTTGCCCGAATTCATCACACGTGGTATCACATATTTGCTTCCAAAAGATCTTCAGAATACATGGGATCCTACAAAATATCGTCCCATCACATGTCTGCCCACGTTCTATGGGGTCATTACATCATGCCTGGCTAACAGGATATATGCACACTGTGAAAGAAACAATATAATTGCCGTGCAACAGAAAGGTTGTAAAAAGGGTTCAAAAGGGTGCAAAGAACAACTAATAATTGACTTAGTTGTGTGTCGCCAGGCACACTTAAATCACCGAAACCTTTATATGGCGTACATCGATTATAAAAAGGCCTTTGATTCTGTGCCCCATGACAGGCCAGCAGCAGTGCTGCGATTGTATAGGATCAATGAGGTATTTGTCAGTTTTATGGAAAGGGTTATGTCAGCATGGCAAACTAGACTGTGTCTCAGTACGTCACGCGGAGATATACGAACAGATGAGATATCGATTCGGAGAGGCATCTTTCAAGGAGACTCCCTTAGCCCCTTATGGTTTGTCCTGGCAATGAATCCCTCATCTACCCAGCTTAACTCTACTCACTACGGCTTTTCTATCAAGATTGGAAAGAGAGTTGGTACTCGGCTAAATCATCTGCTAAACATGGACGAACTTAAACTCTATGCCGAAACAGAGTCGCATCTGGAAAACGTGTAGAGAATAGTTGAAGCATTCTCACGAGACATACAAATGGATTTGGTTTGGACAAGTATCGGACACTAAAGGTGGTGAGAGGAAAAGTACAGAAGCCCGGGTATGAGCTGGAAGATGGACAGTATATTAAGGCTATGTTGGCAGAAGATACCTACAAATACTTAGGAGTAAACCAAGCTAAGCATATTAGTTCGGGGTATTGAGGGAAGTATTGTGCAAATCAAGGTAAAAACGATGTTATTTTTAGTTACGTTAAGGGGTTCATAAGGAACGTTTTCAGCCTCGGAGGCATTCAGTACACCCCCAAGTTAATTTTTTACAGCCCCCGAAACATGTGATGGGGCGCGTACCCTTATGTTATGGGTTAAAAATTCGTAATTATATTTTGTATGTGCAAAATTAATACAATTAGTATCATTTCCGATGTTTTTGAGGGCAAGGAATTCGTTTTTGGAGTAATTTTTCTTGTCGGGGGCAGGAAGGCGGCGCTACAGGGGGCGGGGGTTTAGCCGTATAACTTGGTTGATGCATATCATTTTCAAGGTATTTTGGGGCGTCGAAATCATTTCTGGGTTAGTTTTTGTTTTAAGGGGGGTAAGGGGTGAGGGCAGTGAATCGTGGGGGACGGAACTACTGGGGCGGTGCACACAATGATAGCAAACTGGTGCTTATAACGATTCATTTCCAAGGTTTTCAGGGGTGTGAAATTCATTTCTGGAGTAGTTTTTGTTCTACGGGGTAGGGTTGGGGGCTGTCAATATTGGAGGCGGTGCTACAGGGGGCGGGGGGGCAAAAACCGTAAAACCTGGTTGATGCATATCATTTTCACGGTATATTGGGGCGCAGAATTTATTTCTGGGTTTGGTTTTGATATAGGAGGTATGGGGTGGGGCCAGTGAATCTCCCGGGACGGAACTATGGAGGCGGTGAAGACAATGACTGCCAAAATCTGCTTATAACGACTCATTTCCAAAGTTTTATGGGTGTAGAATTCATACCCGAGGTCATTTTGTATTTAGGTGATCGAGAGCGGTGGTTTAAAGTATGCTGTTGCAAAAATATTATGCTTGACAGTAGTGTTGTTAAGTATTATTTATTCCTTGGATAATTTGTTTAATCAAAATACCATACAGTAAAATCAAAATTTCTGACGATAACTTCTTCTTCGAAAATACTATGTACACAAATCGAAATTACTGGTGCCCTGAAAAGAAAAGAAGTTCATAAAATTTCGTATTTCTTGAAAAACAGAGAAGGTTTCAGTAATATTTAAGAAACATACCGATACGTCACGTCTCGCAACCACCACATTTGCAAAGGGAAGTGCAAGGAAGACCTCTTTTGCACCCCCGCACCTTTAAATCACCGCTCTCGATCACCTAAATACAAAATGACCTCGGGTATGAATTCTACACTCCTAAAACTTTGGAAATGAGTAGTTATAAGCAGATGTTGGCTGTCGTTGTCTGCACCGCTCCCGTAGTTCCATCCCCCACGATTCACTGCCCCCTCCCCTTATCCCCTTAAAACAAAAACTAAACTAGAAATAATTTCTACGCCCCAAAATACCTTGAAAATGATATGCATCAACCAAGTTATACGGCTTTTGATCCCCCGCCCGCTGAAGCGCCGCCCCCTGCCCTCGACAAGAAAAATAACCCCAAAAATGAATTCGTTGCCCTCAAAAACATCGGAAATGATACTAATTTTATTAATTTTGTCCATAAAGGAATCATTACGAATTTTTAACCCACAACATAAGGGTACGCGCCCCATCTCATGTTTGGGGGCTGTAAAACATTAACCAGGGGTGTACAGAATGCCTCCGTGGCTGAAAACTTTCCTTATGGACCCCTTAACGTAACTAAAAATAAAAACGTTTTTACCTCGATTTGCACAATTGGTTGAGTATATGGCGATAGGCCACCGGACTATATTGACCATGTGTCAATAAATAAAGATCTGTCCTGTGAATTTGTCAAAAGATTAAAACAAATCATAAAAACGCACTTGAACATTAAAACCCTAGTGGAGGCTATTAACACGTATGCTGTACCTGTGCTGAGCTTCTCCTTTGGCATAATCAAATGGTGTAAAACGGACATCGAAGGACTTGAGCGAAAAATGAGAACGATGCTCACAAAAGGAAGGAAACACCACCCACGATCTTCAAGAGAGCGATTTGCTCTACCCAGAAGCCTAGGTGGACGTGGGTTCGTTGACATTGATAACCAAATGAATCGACAGATAGCCTTAGGGAGTACTTCTACGCAGAAGCGAGGTCATCTGTGCCTCACAGAGCCATCAGTGAGGCGGACAGATCAACGCCACTGGTCTTGTGTCAGCAAGAGATTCAACACCTCCTACATACTCACCTTCAGAAGATGGAAACATGGAAAGCAAAACCTTTGCACGGAAGACATCCAAATGAAGTGAGTCAAGCAAATGTTGATATAATCACGTCAAACTACTGACTCACTTCAAGACAGATCTTTCCAGAAACTGAAGGTTTTATGCTAGCAATTCAAGACCAAGTCATCCCTACAAGGAACTACCTCAAGTTCATTGTAAAAGATCTCACTGTACCAGATGATAAGTGCCTCTACGGATGTCAACAGTCAGAAACAATACAGCATATTATATCTGCATGTAGATATTTCCTGGCAACGGAGCACAAAGAAAGGCATGATGCAGTTGCTAAAATCTTGCATCAGGAGTTGTCTGAAAAGTTTCAGCTTCTGAAAGGAAAGAAAGTTCCGTACCACCAATATCAACCAGAGTGTGTTCTTGAAAGCAATGAATACAGGCTGTATTGGGACCGAACTACTTTAACTGATCAATCGGTATCACACAACAGGCCGGATATGGTGGTTGTAAACAAGAAAACCAAGCAAACTACATTGCTTGATGTTGCGATTCCTAACAACAAGAATCTCCAGTCAAAACACATTGAAAAGATCAGCAAATACAGCGAGTTGGTCGACCCTGTCAAAACACAATGGCATGTAGAGCGAGTAAAGACCATACCTATCATTGTCTCGAGTACGGGCGTGATCCCAAGTACCTTGCTCCAAGGCCTTAAAGAACTGGATCTGGATACTCGGCTGTACAAACTAATGCAGAAGGCAGTAGTTCTATCAACAACCAGAATCGTTCGGAAGTTCATGGGTAGCGAAATTCCAGCTTACAAGTTGCTGTTTACGTAACTATACTTTGGTTCACTGAAGCCCGTATAGTTATGTTGTAATGTACCAGAAATATGTTATATGTACTGTATAAACCGAAAATAATAATATTAATAATAATAATAATAATAATAATAACAATAAATAAAGAAAGGATGCAAGCAGGTTCAGTCCCAAAGGATGAGGGAATTCTGGATACAAAAGAAAGCCAAATGTAACAAGGCTTAACGTGGTCCTACTAAAAATTTGGCATTAATTTGATGCTTTGTGGAATTTTGTCAACTTCTGCTAAACTTTAAACATAAAAACATATTTAACGAGTAGTTGCGTGAAGAAATACACAGCCTATTTATGTTAATTGTCACTATCAACATACAAAATTTCAGTTTGATTGCTGTAATAGATTCGTAGATATTAAGAACAGTCTAAATATTTCGGATGGTCGCCATATATGTAGGACTTAGAGTTATGTACTATTACATGAATATTATTGTGTAGGTGTAGTATTCATGATTAGGACACATGATATGAAAAACAGATTTAAAAATTTCGCGCAGCTGCCACCTTGTAGTTATGAAAGCAACAGAAATAAATTAGATGCCAGTGGATTGCAATTTGTATAAGCATTTGCTGTACCAAGTTTACTGCGCTCGGAGGGTTAAATCGCAAGAAACGTCCATTTCAATATTTAAATTTCGCGTCGCCGAAATGTTGGATTTGTGCTCACCAGGATATTGAAAGTCCCATAGGTGAAACTGTATGTCCATAGCCTTTATCAACATACACAATTTCAGTTTGATTGCTGTCATAGATTCGTAGATATTGAGGAGTGTCTAAATATTTCGGTTGGCCACCATGTTGGATTTTTATATTATGTAAGCCATAGACTTATGCAATATTTGATGACGATCGTTGCGTAGGTTCATTATTCAAACGTTGACTTTGATCGCATGATTAGGACACAAGAAATTAAAACGTAATTTAAAAAATTTCGCACAGCCGCCATCTTGAGTTTATGTAAACAATTGAACTAAATTATATGTCAGTGCATAGCAATGTGTTTCACTGCGTTCGGTTGGATAAATCGCTAGAAAAGTCTATTTAAATGTTTCAACTTTGCTTGGCCACCATGTTCGTTTTGTAAATAGATTTTTGAAAGTCACATGGGTAAACTTGTAGTGGTGCCCTTTATCACCGTACAAAATTTCAGGGTGATATCAGTAATAGTTTCGGAGATATACACACATCAAAAAAAGTTTTGCATCACCTCGGTTCCAAGAGTTCCGGAACCGTTAAATACAAAGGGAATAGAGATCAACACAAACAACATTTCAGCTCGTTTTATTGCTCATGAGACCCACACATTGCATGTTGTACCATCATACAGCTAGACTTTCAGCATTTGCGGTCCAGATTGCAGTACACACCACTACCTCTAATACCCAGTAGCACGTCCTCTTGCATTGATGCATGCCTGTATTCGCCGTGGCATACTATCCACAAGTTCATCAAGACACTGTTGGTCCAAATTGTCCCACTCCTCAACGACAATTCGGCGTAAATCTCTCAGAGTGGTTGGTGGGTCAAGACGTCCATAAACAGCCCTTTTCAACATATCCCAGGCATGTTCGATAGGGTTCATGTCTGGCGAACATGCTGGCCACTGTAGTCGAGCGATGTCGTTATCTTGAAGGAACGCATTCACAAGATGTGCACGATGAGGTCGAGAATTGTCGTCCATGAAGACAAATGCCTCTCCAATATTCTGCCGATATGGTTGCACTATGGGTCGGAGGATGTCATTCAGGTATCGTAAAGCCGTTTCGGAGCCTTCCATGACCACCAGTGGCGTACGTCGGCCCCACATAATGCCACCCCAAAACATCAGGGAACCACCACTTTGCTGCACTCGCTGGACAGTGTGTCTAAGACGTTCAGCCTGACCAGGGTGCCTCCAAACACGTCTCCGACGATTGTCTGGTTGAAGGCATATGCGACACTCATCGGTGAAGAGAACGTGATGCCAATTCCGTGGGGTCCATTCAGCATGTTGTTGGTCCCATCTGTACCGCGCTGCATGGTGTCGGGGTTGCAAAGCTGGACCTCGCCATGGACGTCGGGAGTGAAGTTGCGCATCATGCAGCCTATTGCGCACAGTTTGAGTTGAAACACGACGTCCTGTGGCTGAACGAAACGCATTATTCAACATGGTGGCATTGCTGTCAGGGTTCCTCCGAGCGGCAATCCGTAAGTAGCGGTCATCCACTACAGTAGTAGCCCTTGGGCGGCCTGAGCGAGGCCTGTCATCGACAGTTCCTGTATCTCTGTACCTCCTCCATGTCCGAACAACATCGCTTTGGTTCACTCTGAGACGCCTGGAAACTTCCCTTGTTGAGAGCCCTTCTTGACACAAAGTAACAATGCGGACGCGATCGAACTGCGGTATTGACCTTCTAGGCATGGTAGAACTACAGACAACATGAGCAGCGTACCTTCGTCCTGGTGGAATGACTGGAACTGATCGGCTGTCGTACCCCCTCCGTCTAAAAGGCCCTGCTCATGCATGGTTGTTTACATCTTTGAGCAGTTTTAGTGACATCTATGAACAGTCAAAGGGACTGTATCTTGGATACAATATACACAGTCAACGTCTATATGCCGGAGATCTGGGAACCGAGGTGATGCAAAACTTTTTTTGATGTGTGTAGAATGCCGGTGAAATATTTTGCACAGCCGCCATGTTGGAATGGTGGGACGTAATAAAATTCGAAGGGCACGGTCGGAGTTGGCCAGAATAGATTAACTGATATTTATTGAAATCGCTCCAGCTGTTTAGATTTTAATAGGGGATGTGTGACACACACACGGACGCACACGGACAAAAGGTGATCTCGTATGACTATTGTTCCATTAATGAAAATGGGCTAAAATTGGTTTAAGAGCTATCTATACGCACACCTACTTCCGAGGCAGGACTCAAGCTAGAAGTAAACGGCGCATTGCACAGTTCCCAAGTCTCCACGCTGGCCCAGGGGCGTATATACAATTTCTTTTCGGGGTGGGGCTGACTATCCTGGAAAATTCTGAGTATTCCATGGCGATTGTCACTGCAAAATACCCAGAAATATCAACCAATCTCTTAGAGCATATAACTTTGTGTAATTACAGTATTTTAGATAATAGTTAGTTGTAAAATTCTAAGTTTATGTAGCCTTCAATTACTGGCAATACTAACAAGTTGTAAAATACAAAACAACATACAAATAAAAAATAATAATTAATGAATTTTCTATTATAGCCAATTGAGTGTGAATGGCAAACATACCTCCCAATATTTGTCAATTTATTAAGAAGATAGGTATACAGCTCTTTTTTCTTTCTTTACAAATTGATGATTTATTTTACAAAAGTAGCGTACTGTGGAATTCTCAGTTTTGCCTCACAAGGCTGAGTGTACCCCGTTCCTGCCCTCAGACCAGACTTAAAATTTCTTGGCAGATCCAGGAATCGAATTCGGATCTCCGGGGTTGCAGACAAGAATGCTAGCCACAACACCACAAAAAAGTCTAATTTTAATCTTAATATTGTTTCTAACTAGCCAATAAGTTAATATTAGGGTACCGTACAACCAAATTTACAATTATTTTATGCTTTTGCAAAAGCACTTAATCTTTATTGTTTGTTTTTTTTCGGGGGGGGGGGTGCAGGAGCCTCCACAGCTCACCCCCTTATATACGCCCCTGCGCTGGCCGTGAACTGTGCTCACAAGGATATGTAACATGAACATGGGCCGAACGCACATGAACACAGAAACAAGCACCGGGTAGGATGTTGTTACTCATTACTTGTTCTGAGCTGTACACAGCCGAAGTTGAATCATGTGATGAGAGAGAAGAATGTGACAAAGCGATGTAAATCCGTCAGATGTGGAGAACAAAAGAGTTATATCCTCAACGAATTACTCGTATCTTTCATGCTGACACATTTCTAGAAATTCATTCTTTGTACTGTCAAAAAAATATTCTGCTCATTGTTCCATACAAGTAGGCACGACAAGCAAATCAGACCACATCCCCATCAAGTTTATACTGAACGGGCATCTCCACGGGCATCTCCTTCAAACGATATCAATCTTCAACAGAGTTAGCCGTGGTCGTTACGGCGTAGCTGGAGGCAGAGGCTCACAACTAGGAAGCGCAGAGGTTTGTATCCCCCCTCCGGCAACCTTGAAGATGGTCTTATGTGGTTTCCCATCTTCCTTCCAGGCAAATGCCGGGGTTGGTACCTAAATATGGGCCACAGCCGCTACCTTCCAATTCCTCGCCCTTACATTCACTCGTTTCCTCCCCAGAGAACACTCCAAACGCGACGCCACTTGTAGCTCACCTCATGGGTGTCCACTTGAAGCAGGTACAGCCTCTGGAGAGCCAAACATGTCCTCGGACACTCCCGGCACCTAAAGCCTTACGCAAAAAAAAAAAAAAAAAAAACTTCAATGTGAATTCAATAGGTTCGTCGGTTGGTTCCTTAGTGCAGAGGCTGCGACAACGCGGTCATGTAGCCCCGTGTACTTCGGGTGTGTGCAGAATCTGTCTGATAACCAGTGTTAATTGTGATGACAGTATTCGTGTGTGTTATCTGTGATTCAGTTAGAGGGGACTGCACACGATTTTTTTCTTCATGTAGTTCCTACTTTTGCTACCAAATGTTACCGTCCACAACACCTAGCTGCGGACGTGGCTACTAAACGGCATCGCAGTCAAAACCTTGGCGGCAAACGTTGGAACTAATAGAGCGTTAACAATTCTAACCTACAAGTTTTGGCTTAACACAATTGTAGGTAGTGGAAGGTTCTTTTACATGCCATAAATCTACCTATGACATGGGACCACCGGCTTTACTTCCCCTCCGAAGAAATGCACACTGAGGGATTTTTAACGCTCTGAAAAGAATCCGACGATTTCGGCCAGCTTTGAGCCCGCAATATTGGGAATAGAAGTTCAGCATGCTACCAACTACGCCACCGAAGCCGATATTTTTGAGAATTAAATAGATGCAAAGTCAATAACGAAATGGACGGAAGGATGCTTCTAGTTTTACGTGACCACAATCATCGCGGTTATAAGCCACGGGCATGTAGAAAACCGGAAAAATATTCGACTCCAATTTCTTGATAAAATGTTTTTCAACATAAAAAACGTTTAGATGTAATTCTTTCTTACGTGTGGTACATTTTAACACGTGCCCTTTTAAAGATTTATTTAGTTGAATTTTTCCAGATTATTAATATTTCTTTCTTTCTCCGTTACGGTCTTCTAAGGACCACAAGCCAATTTCAATATTTAGTCCTTTGGTGTTCTTTCTTCTTCCCCCAGGTCTCCTTCTTCTTCCTCCAGGACTCCTCCATCTTCACACTATGCATCTTTTTTCTCTCTTCGGACCATTTTGAGCCTCTTTTATTTTCATTCCTTCCTTGGAACCCTTCCATTCTCAACACTTTTTTCCTAAACATTTCTCTCTCTATTGCATCTTCTTCTCTTATATTGTTTCTTTCTAAATCCTTTTTAACTTCTTGAATCCAAGTTGTTGTTAATTTCTTGTTCCAAAGATATTTGAATATCTGTTTGGTTAACCTGTTGTCATCCATTCTATATAAATGTCCAAAAAATAGCAATCGCCTCTTTTTTATTGTGTCTGTTATGTTTTCAATGTTGCGGTATATTTCATGATTACTTCTTAATTTCCAGAATTCTGTAATTCTTAATGGACCTAATATTTTCCGTACAATTCGTATTTCTAATACTTCCAATTTATCTAACTTATAATTCAGTGCTAGACATTCGCTTGCGTATAGGCATTCTGGTTTGATTACTGTTCTGTAGTGCTGTATTTTCAAGTTTCTAGATAAACATTTTTTGTTGTAGGTGTTCCTAGTTATACCATATGCTCTTTGCATCTTGTGTACTCTTCCTTCTACATCAGATTTTTCTAAACAATTTTCCTGAATGATTTCTCCCAAATATTTGAATTATTATTATTATTATTATTATGATTATGATTATTATTATAATTTATTTACCAAAAATTGTGCCTACGATTTATGGACGGCAGATAGAGAAAGGGCAAGGTCCACATACACAGCAGTGTTTCCATCTCCGTTCATTAAATCTATACAAATCTGATATGTTACATACAATTTACAACTTTACATTGCTATAAACACACTGCTGTACATAATGTCTATATCATGTAATTCTTAAGGAACGATACAGGCACGCACATATGAATGCACACACACGTACACGTGCATACATACACGCACGCATACACTGCCACTCACACACAAAGTTACATTATATATGAATTCAATTTACATTTTCAATTTAGTCCCTTTAGAGCCTGCACTTTGCGGCAAAATTGTCGTGGAAGACGGTCTTTTATTGCATGCGGCAGGTCATTCCTGAGTCGAGCAGAGTGATTGTAGAACCCAGATTGTTAATCTGTTGTCCTAGCGAATGGAGGAACGAGGTTGACACCCTGTGCTCTACGGACTTATTGAGAGCGATATGATAGCTAAAGGCGGTGAAATGGGGACAGTTTAATGGTGCCAGCTAGAGTATTTCGCGGAAAGGTGAGATCTACTTGGCAACATGTGTCATTGGATGTTAACCGGGAGGGCTAGCCGTGGTCGTTACGGCATGACCGCTGGCAGTCGCTCACATCCGGGAGGTGAGGAGGTTCGAATCCCCCCGCCCGCAACCTTGAAGATGGTCTCCTGTGGTTACCCATCTTCCTTCCAGGCAAATGCCGGGGTTGGTCCCTTACTATAGGCTACAGCCGCTACCTTCCAACTTCTCGTCCTTACATTCCAACTTTCCTCCCCAACGGTACTTGTAGCTCACCCATTGGGTGTCCGTTTCGAAGCAGCTACAAAACTGGCGAGCCGAACATGTCCTCGGACACTCCCGGCACTAAAAAGCCACACGCTAAAAATAAAAGGTTTGTTAAAGGTACACGGGAAATTCTTTTAGAATTATGGAATTTTAAAAAGATTCATGAAACATTGGTCGGTTCCTCACTTTAGGGGCTGCGAGAACGCAGCCATGTAGCCCCGTGTACTTTGGGTGTGTGTAGAATCTGTCTGATAACCGGTATTAATTGTGATCGCTGTATTAGTGTGCGTAATCTGTAATTCAGGTCAATTTCATGTAGTTCCTACTTTTCCTACCAAATGATACCGTCAACGACACCTAGCTGTGAACTTGGCTATTAGATGCCACCACACCCGCCTTTGGCAGTGAACGTTGGAACTTAATAGAGCGTTAATCAAATATAACCTACAATTTTAGATTCACACAATTGTAATTTGTGGAAGGATCTTTTACATGCCATCTTAGCTTCTATGCCCAAGATCGCGGGTTCAAATCCGGCCGAAATCGTCAAATTTTTTAAGAGCGTTAAAATCCTTCAGTATGCCTTCCTTCGGAGGGGAAGTAAAGACGGCGGGCCCATGTCATAGATTTATGGCATGTAAAAGAACCTTCCATTAATTAAACTTGTGTAAAGCTGAATTGTAGGTTAAATTTCGTTGAAACCCTCTATCAATAGTTTCAACGTTCACCACTAGATGTCAGTGACATCTGGTAGTAAAAGTTGGAACTACTTGAAATTGAACGAAACTTGTAGCTCACCCCATGTGTGTCCGCATTGAGCAGATACAGCCTCTGACGAGCCGAACATGTCCTCGGACTCTCCCGGCACTAAAAGCCATACGCTAAATAAACAAATAAATATATAAATAAATAAATAAATAATACATGCCATAAATCTATGACATTGGAACGCCGGTTTTCTTTCCACTCCGAATAAAGGCACACTGAGGGTTTTTAACGCTCTTAAAAATGCGACGTATTCAGCCGGGTTTGAACCCGCGATCTTGGGCATAAAATGTCAGCATGCTACCAACTACATCACCGAACCCGCTTTCATGAAACTTTAAAATTTGATTTATTTTCAAAATATATATAATAGGTCATTTCATTCCCACCCATGAAGTATGGGCGAGCCCCTAATAGATGGCCGCACCGTATCTTGGGCCAGGAAAGGAGAAGGAGTTCGAGAAGGGAACTGTATTGAAGGTGGAGGTGTTGAAGTGTGGAATTGGGAGTAGAGAGATCAAAATTTTAGACAATTTTGACATTTGGATTTTTGTATATTTTTTTGGTGTAATTTGTGAAATATTGGGATTATTGAAAATTTTTGAAATTTTATGATTTTGAAATTTTGAAAATGTGGCAAATTTTTAATTTTCTTTAAACATTTTTGAAATTTTGAAATGTTTGTATTTTTTTTTTTTTTTTTTTTTGTGTGTAATGAATGTGAGGTTCAAAATGTCTGTGTCAAGGTAAGGAGAGAGTCTTGAAGAACATCTATGATTAGTTCCTGTTAATAGTTGCGGAAAAAAAAAAGTTGAAAATTAGCCTGGGCTTTACCGGATATTCTGGAGTACCTTAACCCGTTGAGTGCTTCGCCCATATATAAACGTTGCAAAATAACTTTCTTTCTCTTTTTTTTTTTCTTTTTTTCATATTACCCATTTGCTTTCGAGTGTAGAGTCAATCGATCACTGGCATGTTCTGCCACCTGTTGAGCATTATGTAGCCTAGTACTACTTGAGTTTGGATTTTTGCTTCCGGAGGTAACTTTGTAGTCGTCTGTGCTCTATAGCTGGAGTTTATCTCAGATGTAAACAAGCATGGCGAAGAAACAAGCAAATTCCTCACAACAAGTTGTGATTTGGATCAAAGAATGTCAAAATTTGTCCTAGTAAGGAGCAACAAGTTTTACTTGCCTACTGATTTTAGGAAATAATTTCATTTTGGACCCTTAACCTGGTGTGAAAATGATGCAAGAATTTGTGCAAAAATTTTAATTTTGATTCATTTAACCCTTTATATGGCAAAACTATTTTTTCTATTTGTATGTGTTTCTACATTTTAATTTATTTTAATTATTACTATTATTTTTTATTTTCTGTTTCTCTAATTTTAATGTTTATATATTTATTTTTAATTTATGTTCTTCGAGATTTGGTTTTGATATTTTCCTATATAATTAATTAATTAGTTTCGAATTGATTTTAGAATTATTTTCATAATTAGTTATAGTTATGTTAATTATTTTAATTCTTGAATTTCTCTCATTATTATTGTAATTTTATATTTATGATTTTTATTTCTATATTTATATTTTATTTTAGCCTACTTTCGATTTTTGCAAAAAATGAAAGTAGACTTATGAGATCAACACAGGGCGAAAAAAGTGTGTCTGTGTGTGTGTATGTGTGTGTGTGAGTCTGTGTGTGTGTGTGTATGTGTGTGTGTGAGTCTGTGTGTGTGTGTGTGTCTGTGTGTGTGTGAGTGTGTGTACTCTGAATGTCTGTCCCCCCCTATCAATTCGAACACGGTGAAACCGAATTGAACGAAATTTGGTACAGAGGTAGCACTAGTAAAGGACACCTCAGTGTCATACTTTATATCGCCGCCATCTTTACCAAAACAGCATGGCGGCCACTCAAATGTTCAAAACGTAAAATCAAATTACGGCTACACTAATCATCCGATCTCTACCAAATTCGGTGACAACATACCTTTATATAGGACGCGTCTTTCACCCAAACGTCAAGGTCATCGGCCATGCCATTTCAGGATGGCGGCCGTGTGAATTATGCAACCATTTTAATAAATAGCTTAAGACCCACCAATTCCGATTATCGAGCCTAGGGGGGTTTAAGCTATCCTGAAGGTCGTGATCCGTTATTTATTATAATTTAATATTATAATATTATACAGTATGTGTGGCTTAAAAGAGCTGAGCCGTTTGTGTCACACGACAAGATGGCAGCTGTCCTCATGTGCCTGTCTTATATTTCAGTAGTTTTAGTATGTTGTATGTGATATACCGTACTGATACAATAATATAAATGATCTTTAATGAAGATGTACTGCAGTGAAGAAATAGTTTATTTCAAGTCATTATTTGCCAACAGGTTGAATCTAATATATCAGTTAAGATCGCCATGATGTTACGGATACGGTTAGCTCTGGGCTAGCATGTTAGTCTGACACGCAGTTGACTGGGGATCGAGTACTGCTACAGTTAGGTTTTTTTTTTCTTGAATTCTTTTACAAATGATGTGCACGAGCTTTTTCCACAGATACTGAATAAAATGTAATTTAGCTCAAAGGAGAGGATAAAGTATACACTCGTATATTAATAAAATCACAGTCCCAGCATCGCACATAAACAGAAGCCATTAGGAAAAGGAGAATAGAAGAACTAGATACACGTTGTCATTAACCACAGCCTTCTTAATGCCTCTGTACGGTGCTGTCCTCTTGTGGGTTATGTGGGTAATATTGTTCCAAACATAACGCTGTGTAAATGCCTGAGCTGGCCTCCTGAAGTATGGCAATTTTGTAATACTGGTAGTTCAACTATTAGCCACGATCGCGCTCCGAATACCTTTAAACACTGCCAGCTGGATCGCCTCCCTCTTGGCTACTTTAAACTGCCTACTCATTCAACACCCATAGAACACTGGCATCGTAGTACATTACGATGGCAGTGCATAGGCGTACAAGATAAAGATTAATTCACTGATAGGTCGCAGCACCACCTACTGTGATTGGGGCGGAAGATTCTTAATTTTGCAGGCTGGCTTAATATAGAGATTAACGGACGTGAATGCATTACAATAAGTTAGTAGTTTTGTTATTCAATCATCATAAAGTATATAATATTGATTTTGACACTTACTGGCTTATTATCAATATAAAAGAAAACAAACAATACATTGTGGTAGGGGTGATTGTGTTAGGGATGAGGACAAAGAGTCATAAAGATACCCATACATTTAGGAGAAAGTAGGCTATATGTTCTTTGCTGAACATCTTGTTTACACTTATTGTCAATGTTTTTAGTCCTATTTTTTTTTAATTTACTCACCACATCACGTCAGGTAGGCTAGATAGGCCTACGTATATAAAATTTGATTTTTAGCTTATTTTCATTTTATGAAAAAAAGAAATGGGCTTATGAGATCACCTTTTGTCCGTGTGTCTGTCTGTGTGTGTGTGTATGTGATGGTGTGTCTGTGTGTACCCCCTAATAAATTCTAAAAGGCTGGAGCGATTTCAATGAAATTCGGTAAGATCATAGCACCATTCTGGCCGACCCCGAACCATGCCCTTCAAATTTTTTGTGTCTCACCAATCCAACATGGAGGCTGTGCAAAATATTTCACCAGCATTCAGTATCTCCGAAACTATTTCCAATATCACCCTGAAATTTTGTACGGTGATAAAGGAAACTACTAGAAGTTCACCTATGAGACTTTTAAAAACCTGTTAACTATACAACCAACATGGCGGCCAAGCGAATTTGAGACTTTTAAATAGACTTTTCTCGCGATTTAACCATCCAAACGTAATGAAACAAGGTACAGCAAATGTTTATAACATTGTAATGCACTGGAGTCCAATTTAGTTCAATTGTTTACATTACCTCAAAATGGCGGCTGTGCGAAATATTTCACTGGCATTCAATATCTCCGAAACTATTTATGATATCACCCTGAAATTTTGTACGATTATAAAGGGCACTGCTACAAGTTTATCTATGTAACTTTCAAAAACCTGCAAATCAGGGGCGTATATAAGGGGGAGGGGGCAGGGGGCCCGGCCCCTCCCCCAAAATTTTTGTCACATATATTATTTGTTTATGAAAAACATTAAAAACCAATATAATCATGTACTATTGTTACTAAGTGGCGTATGGCAACGTTGCAAAGCAAGACGAAGGTAGAGCGATGTAAACAGTGTGACAATCAGTTTGCTCTGATCTTATGAGTAACAACATATCCTCTTATTATTCTCCAGTGCCTTTGCTCTTATTAACGAACCAAAAACAGCAACACGTGCCCTTGAAGCGTGTAACAAAAGTTTTTTCCCTAACTTTTATACCCTTATCAAACTTTTAGCAAATTTGCCTCTCTCTCTAGCTACTGGTACTGCCGAACGGAGTTTGAGTTGGTTGGAAAGATACTTAAGAAATTCTACTTCTGAAAACAGACTCAACGGTCTAGTATTGGGTAATCTATTCACAGAGACATACATCTCACTGACGATGAAGTTATGAACCAGGCAATGCTTCAAGAAATCTTGACTTCATATTATAGTGTGACTTGTAAATCAAAACAGTATCATTAATTCTTTCCATGTAAATACTATCAAGTGAGCAAGATGGTTGTATTAATAAAAAGTATCATAAAATGGTCTTAGTTGTGTTTGACATTAACCAAACATAAAACATCACAACAAATTGGTTGAAAAAGTGATGCCAGATAGCCTTAAAACTCATCATTTTGCCCCGAATTATACAAAAGTTTCTCGGGGAGAACCCCGGACCCCCTATTCATTGGGTCTATACCATTCCCCCTAACCCCCGGTTGGGCACCCCACGAAATAAAATTCTATATACGCCCCTGCTACAAAGTACAAAACGAACATGGCGGATAAGCGAAGTTGAAACATTTTAATAGACTTTTCTCGCGATTTAACCATCTGAGCGCAGTGAAATGTGGTACAGAATGATTATACTTATTGCAATGTATTGGCATCTAATTTAGTTCAATTGTTTACATAACCTCAAGATCGCGGCTGTGCCAAATTTTAAAATTAAGATTTTATTTCTTGTGTCGTAATCATATGATGGAAGTGAAAGTTTGAATAATGAAGCTACGCAATCATTTTCCTTTAATGGTACCGGTACATAATTCTATGGCCTATACATATAACAATCCAAAATGGCGAGCATCCGAAATATTTTGACGGTTGTCAATATCTACGAATCTTTTACAGCAATCAAACTGAAATTTCTTATGTCCATAGAGGCTATAAACATAAGTTCACCTATATGACTTTCAGTAACCTGGTGAGCACAAATCTAACATGGCAGCGACACGAATTATAAATATTTAAATGGACGTTTCTTGTGATTTAACCATCCGAGTGCATTGAAACTTTGCACGTTAAATGCTTATACAAATGTTAATCCTCTGGCATCTAATTTATTTCAATTGTTTTCTTAACCACAAAATGGCAGCCATGCGAAATTTTAAAATCTCGTTTTTACTTCTTGTATCCTAATCATGCGATTGAAGTCTGAATACCACACTTACACATTAATTTTCATGTAATAGTACATAAATAAAAATCTAACCTGGCGACCATCTGAAATATTTAGACAGTTCTCAATATCTACGAATCTATTACAGAATTCAAACTGACAATTTGTATGTTGATAGATGCAATTAACATGACTAGGATATTGGAAAATAGGCTGTATAGATCTTCACGGAACTATTTGTTTCTATTTGTATGTGTTTCTAAATTTTAATTTATTTTAATTATTACTATTATTTTAGCCTACTTTTCACATTTTGCAAAATTGAGGAAAAAGTAGACATGAGATCGGGCAAATGTGTGTCTGTCTGTCTGTCCTTCTGTCTGTCTGTCTCCTAAACGGCTGCAGCAATCGAAACAAAATTTGGTAGCAGTAAAGATCTACAGTATACCCGAATATCTCACGGCCATATTTGAAAATTATGTCAGTGCTAATAAATGCTGAAAAATCGCAATTGAAATTTGAGCTCCTTGTTGGATATCTTGGAAGGTATGAATGGGAGCTATTTCAAAATTGGCACACGTATAGATAATAATACTGCAGATTAATTCCCAGGAGACCATACATGGCAGTATTGCCAAAATGATTATAAGCCTGCTGATAGGTCCAAATTTTCAATGCATGTAACTTCTACAATATCAATTGGATTTCAACCAAATTTCGTATGTGCTATGTGTACATAAACAGATATGACTGAGCGTATTCTTAAAAGCCACCAGGTCTGCCAACTGTTAATAAATGCTCTCAATTATTTTTATCCAAATACCCGTATATCAGAAAGTATGCAAGCTGACAGCTTTAAACTATGCACACGTATAGTACCTGACATTCTATATTAATTTGGAGTAACTTATATACGTCAGTGCTACCAACATGATTCTAATCCTGCTGAGAGGTCCAACTTTAAATTCATGTTACTTCTATACCATCATTTGGATTTCAACCAAATTTCGTGGGTACTATGTGTACCATAACAGATATGACTATGCCGATTCTTAAGAGTAACCAGGGCTGCCAACTGTTAATAAATACTGTCTCTATTTTTGTTACCCTAATCTCTTATATAAAAACAAGTGTCCTGACTGACTGACTTAATGACTCACTGACTCATCATCGCCCAGCCAAAACTATTAAAGTTAGAAACACGAAATTTTGGGGATATGTTCGTTGTAAGTCTAAAACGCCCACTAAGGAAGGATTTTTGGATATTCAGGTTCTAAAGGGGTGTTAAGGGGGTACACCTGAATTTCATTGGATAACAATATCTCCGGCTTGGTTTCATTGAGGGATGTGATACTCGGCATATATACGCATCATCAAAAATAAGAAGACACGTGTCTGAGGGTTTTTCGATGTGGTGTATATTATGAGGTGAAAGGGGTGAAAAGTGGGGGTTGATGGATTCCTAACGGAGCGTATATCTCTTAAACAACATAGGCGAGGAGTTTGAAACTCAGCGGCAAAAAGCAGCTTAAAAAATAAGTAAATAAGTGTTTGACCGTTTTTTCATAAATCCAATTTAAGGGGTCCATGGGGAGGGGTGAAATTCTGGGGGGAAAATCAGGAAAAAAAGTGTCCTAACTGATTGACTGATAGACTCACTCATCAAACTCAGGGGGGAAAAACTGCTTAAAAATAAGTAAATAGGTGTTCGACAGTTTTTTTTTTTCATAAACCCAATTTAAGGGGTTCATGGGGAGGGGTTAAATTCTGAAAAAAGGAAATTGAAAGAAGAAGTCCTGGCTCACTCACCATCGCCCAGTCTAAATTATTGTAGTTAGAAACATGATATTTTGGGGGATATGATCATTGTATGTCAAAATCTTCCACTAAGGGAGGATTTTCTGATATTCAGGTTCTAAAGGGGTCTTAAGGGGGTTAAACCTGCATTTCATTGAATAACAATAACTCCCGATTGGTTTCATTTGGGGATGTCATACTCGGCATATAAACTCATCATTAAAAATAAGAAGACACGTGTCTGAGGTTTTTTCGATGTGGTGTATTTTATGACGTGAAAGGGGTAAAAAGTTACCTGTTGCAACAGTGGACATGTATCTCTTTCTCTCTCTGCGCAAATCCCAGAGAGCCGGCCGCCTTCCGAGCTGACGCGAGCTCTAACGGAGCATGTATCTCTTAAACGCCATAGGCGATGAGTTTGAAACTCAGCGGAAAACAATCAACTTAAAATTAAGTAAATAGGTGTTCGACCATTTATTTTTCATAACTCCAATTTAAGGGGCCCATGGAGAGGGGTGAATTTCTTGGGGGGGGGGGGGAGGGAAACAGGAATGAACGTGTCCTGATTGACTGACTCACTCACTCTTCAAACTCAGGGAGAGAAAACTGCTTAAAAATAAGTAAATAAGTGTTCGACAGTTTTTCTTCATGAATCAAATTTAAGGGATTCATGGGGAGGGGGTGAAATTCTGAATGAAAAAAAAAATGAAAGAAAATGTCCTGACTCACTCGCTCACTCACACACTCATCATCGCCCAGCCAAAATTATTGAAGTTAGAAACATGACATTTTGGGGATATTGTCGTTGTATGTCAAAACCGTACACTAAGGGAGGATTCTCGGATATTCAGGTTCTAAAGGGGTCTTATGAGGGTTGAACCTGCATTTCATTGAATAGCAATATTTCACGAGTGGTTTCATTTGTGGATGAGATACTCGGCCTATAAACTAATCATTAAAAATAAGCAGAGATGTGTCTAAGGGTTTTTCGATGTGGTGTATATTATAAGGTGAAAGGGGTGAAAAGTGGGGGTTGAAGGATTCCTAACGGAGCATGTATCTCTTAAACGACATAGGCGAGAAGTTTGAAACTCAGCGGAAAAAATCAGTTTAAAAGTAAGTAAATCGGTATTCGACCGTTTTTTCATAAATTTAATTTAAGGGGCCAATGGGGTGGGGTGAAATTCTGAAAAATAAAAGCAGAGAAAGTGTCCTAACTGACTAACTCACTCACTCATCAAACTCAGGGGAAAACGTCAGCTTAAAAATAAGTTAATAGGTGTTCGAGCGTATCTTCATAAATCCAATTTAAGGGGCCCATGGGGAGAGGTAAAATTCTGGTAAAAATATTTGAATGAAAATGACCTGACTGACTGACTCACTCATAACGCCCAGCGAAAACTATTGAAGTTGGAAACATTAAATTTTGCGAATATGTTCGTTGAATGTCGAAAACGTCAACTAAGGAAGGATTTTTGTTTATTCGGGTTCTGAAGAGGTGTTAAGGGGGTAAACGTGCATTTCATTGAATAACGATATCTCATGAGTTGTTTCTTTGGGGATGTGATATTCGGCATATAAACTAATCATTAACAAGAAGTTCCGTGACGAACTAAAGAGCCTACTTTTCTTAAAATGTAAGATTAATGCCAATGATTAATCTATTTGAATCTATCTAGAATACTGACGAAATTAAGTTGTTAATATCGACATTTCTACTTAGTTCGAAATACTGTAAACCTGGCATAATGTAGATTAATAGAGCACTACAGTTGGCAGCCCTGGTGACTGAATATATTCTTATTTCCATCTCTTAAGGTCCAGAATACAAAATTTGGTTGGAGTCCAATGAATAGCATGGACGTTACATGCAGTTAAACATTGGATCTAACAGCGCGCGTAAAATCATGTTGGCAACAGTGTCATGCATGTATTGGTCAGAAATAATCTGAAATAATATGATCTATTGTTGTGCCAATTTTGAATGAAATTCATTAGTTAGTATAGAAGTTACAAGCATTTAAAACTTGGACCTATCAGCAGGCTTACAATCATGTTGGCAGCACTGACGTATATTAGTTACTCAAAATTTATCTAGAATGCCAGGTACTATACGTGTGCAAAGTTTAGAGCTATTGGCTTGCATACTTTCTGATATATTGATATTAGGGTAACAAAAATAGACACAGCACATATTAACAGTTGGCAGCCCTGGTTGCTCTTAAGAATAAGCATAGTCATATCTGTTATGGTACAAATAGCACATACGAAATTTGGTTGAAATCGAAATGATAGTATGGAAGTTACATGTATTTAAAGTTGGACATCTCAGCAGGCTTAGAATCATGTTGGTAGCACTGGCGTATATATGTTACTCCAAATAAACACAGAATGTCAGGTACTATACGTGTGCATAGTTTAAAGCTCTCGGCTTGCATACTTTCTGATGTATTGGTATTTGGATAAAAGAAATTAAGTGCATTTATTAACAGTTGGCAGCACTTGTGGTTCTTAAGAATACGCTCAGTCATATCTGGTTATGTACACATAGTACATACGAAATTTGGTTGAATTCCAATTGATAGTGTAGAAGTTATATGCATTTAAAAATGTTACCAATCAGTAGGCTTATAATCATTTTGGCAACACTTCCATGTATGGCTTCCTGGAAATTAAACTGCAATATTTTTATCTATATGTGTGCCAATTTTGAAATAGTTCCCATTCATACCTTCCAAGATATCCAACATGGAGCTGAAATTTCAATTGCGATTTTTCAGCAGTTGGTAGCACTGACATCATTTTCAAATATGGCCGTGAGATATTCAGGTATAGATCTTTACTCCTACCAAATTTTGTTTCGATTGCTCCAGCCGTTTAGGAGTTGATAGGGACACACACACACACAGCCAGACAGACAGACAGACAGACAGAAGGACAGACAGACAGACAGACACACATTTGCCCGATCTCATAAGTCTACTTTTTCCTCATTTTTGCAAAATGTGAAAAGTTGGCTAAAAATCAAAAAATAATATTTATGCCAATATTTTGTTGATTTTTTGCATAAATATGCAAGAAAAAATTCTTATTCGCAAAACTTATTCATTTTAGGCATAAAACAGTGTGTATGTGTATATCGTTCTCAAAAATTATATTACTCTACAAGGAATACTTTGGGAGATAAATGTACCTAAGTTTGCAAAATATCAATTTTACAGGAAATCATATTGAAAATTAATGACAGAATTAACTGACCTTAAGGTGGCTTAGCATAAACCTGGCTGGTATTCGTCCTGCCCCTGACCTTCCTTGTCCTCCTTTTTATGAGCTCTTTTATTTGATATGGCCTCCTTAGTCATTGATTGAGCTGATATCTCTGCCTCATTTATCCTCTGACGGTCGATCATGAGTAGCGCACTAGCCATAATAAGATACCTAATTTCTCAAGAACATTTCTCCTACTGCTAACATCATCATTAAAATATATAATAGCATCCATTACTGAGTCCTAGGGAACTCATATGTTGCTTAAAATTACCACAGGTTTTACAAGATAAATTTAACTTACATGCCAAGCCTCTCCTTGAGTTAGCTTCCTCAGATAATGCAAGAGAGTTATCACTGTCACAGTACCGACATTTTGCCACGCTGTTTATAATGTTAATCAGGGATTTAAAATCTACGATAATATAATTATTCGCATTGCTACTGTTCTCACTGTTAAGACTAGTATCTAATCTGTCACAGTTGTAAGACAGCTTACATTTCGATGCACTTGGGGGCGAACTAACCTCATTCACACGTTGCACATTGTCACTGTCATTTTTTATTATTAAATCTTCTTGCGGCGTTTCTAGGCGTATGCGATGTTGATTACCATGATATTTTCGTTTTGAATTGAATTTCTTTAAGTGCGGCATTTTACAGGAACAACAGCATTCACTATCCAGATGTAAATTCACTTGGTAATAGGAAAGCCCGTGTAAGCATAAACTGTTTGTAAGCATTATAGAACGCGGGAAACAATTGAGGCTCAACAACCAAGCCTGGGTGAAAGTGTCCACACGGCTAGTGTGGATAAAGGCGTAAATAGAGTTGAAAAAGTTACTGCCTTTCAACATAAGCCATAAGGAACTGTTCAGTCTACAGTTTGACACATTGGAAACGTGGGCGTGGCAAGATCCCGCCATTTTTAAAAACCTATTTAAATGGACGTAGAATGAAGATAACCTCAATAAACTATATATATTCTGATTCAGAAAAGTTCCCTCTACACATTTATACTGATATCAAAATTTGGCTAATTTAGTCATTTTGCGACGTCCGGGTCCCCTTAAAGAACCTTCCAGTAATTTCACCTGTGTGAAGCTAAATTCGATAGGTTCAGAATGTAAACAACGCTCTTAGGTTTCTACGTTCGTTGCCAAGAGCCGACTGCGGTGGCGTCTAGTAGCTTTGTTCTGAACTAGGCCTAGTAGTCGTTCACTGTGGCGTTTGGTGTCAAAAGTAGGAACTATTTGAAAAATTCAAAGTTGCAGTTCTTACTTGTATAAAACAAGAAGTTCCGTGAAGAACTATACAGCCTACTTTTCATGCCAATGATTATTCTACAATATATGAACCTATCAAGAATAATGACGAAATTAAGTTGGTAATATCGAAATATCTAATTAGTTCAAAATATACCTGGTATAATGTAGCCTCATAGAGCACTACAGTTGGCAGCCCTGGTGACTGAATATATTCTTAGTTCCATCTCTTAAGGTACAGAATACAAAATTTGGTTGAAGCCCAATGGACGTTACATGCAGTTAGACACTGGATCTATCAGCACGCGTAAAAGCATGTTGCTAACAATACCATGCGTGTGCTGGTCAGAAATAATCTGAAATATTATGATATCTTGTTGTGCCAATTTTGGATGAAATCCATTTGTTAGTATAGAAGTTACATGTATTTTAAAATTGGACATATCAGCAGGCATAGAATCATGTTGGCAGTGCCTTGTATTAATTTCTCCAAATTAATCTAGAATGTCAGGTGCTATACGTGTGCAAAGTATAGAGCTCTTGGCTTGCATACTTTCTGATATATCGATATTAGGGTAAAAAAATATAGACAGCATTTAATAACAGTTGGCAGCCCTGATTGCTCTTAACAATACGTATAGTCATATCTGTTATGGTACGCATAGCACGTACGAAATTTGGTAGATAGGCTCATATACTGTAGAATAATCATTGGCATGAAAAGTAGGCTGTATAGTTCTTCACGGAACTTCTTGTTATTTCTATATTTATATTTTATTTTTACACTTATTGTCAATGTTTTGGTTTACACTTTGTAGATAGCAGACTATATTCAAAACAAGATGTTCAGTAAAGAACATATAGCCTACTTTCTCCTAAATGCATGGGTATTGTTATAACTCTTTGTCCTTTTCAAGGAGTATAATTGAATGTTGGTTGTAGTAGCTTGTTGAAATACAACGTGCTATAGCGATATTAAACATGAATATGAGGTGCCCTTTGCTAGTGCTACCTCTGTAAAAAAATTCATTCAATTTGGTTTCACCGTGTTTGAATTGATCTGGGGAATGGATTTGCACACATACATGGCCGCTATTTGCAAACTATTGGGCTGATGACCTTGTAGTCAGTCATAAGATGCTTTCCACAAAAAGGCAAAATCCGGTAGAGATCAAATTATTAGGATGGTCGAAATTTCATTTAAGCTTTTAACATTTGGGTGGCCATCATTCCGTTTCCGTCAAGATGGCGGCGATATAAAACATGACACTGAGGTGCCTTTTGCTAGTGCTACCTCTGTACCAAATTTCGTTCAATTCGGTTTCACTGTGTTTGAATTGATAGGGGGAATCGATTTGCACACATACATGGCCACCATCTGCAAACTATTGGGCTGATGATCTAGCAGTTTGGTCAGAATATGCTTCCCACGTAAAGATTTGTTGTTGCAAAATTTGGTAGAGACTAGATTATTAGGTTGGTCGTAATTACATTATAGCCTTTAACATTTGGGTGGCCGCGATTACGTTTCCGTCAAGATGGCGGTGATATAAAACATGACACTGAGGTGGCCTTTTCTAGTGCTACCTCTGTACCAAATTTCGTTCCATTCGGTTTCACCGTGTTTGAATTGATAGGGGGAATCGATTTGCACACATACTTGGCCACCATCTGCAAACTATTGGGCTGATGATCTTGCAGTTTGGTCAGAATATGCTTCCCACATAAAGATATGTTGTTGCAAAATTTGGTAGAGACTAGATTATTAGGTTGGTCGTAATTACATTTTAGCTTTTAACATTTGGGTGGCGCGATGACATTTCCGTCAAGATGGTGGTGATATAAAACATGACACTGGGGTGCCCTTTGCTAGTGCTACCTCTGTACCAAATTTCGTTCCATTCGGTTTCACCATGATCGAATTAATAGGGGGAATCGATTTTCACACAAAGATGGCCGCCATCCGCAAAATATTATGCTAATGACCTATTAGTTTGGTCAAAGGATGCTGCCCCCATAAAGGTATGTTGTTGCAAAATTTGGTAGAGATCGGATGATTAGGTTAGTCGTAATTTGATTAAAGCTATGAACATTTGTGTGGCCGCCATTACGTTTCCGTCAAGATGGCGGCGATATAAAACATGACACTGAGGTGTCCTTTGCTAGTGCTACCTTTGTACCAAATTTCGTTCAATTTGCGCTCACCGTGTTCGAATTGATAGGGGGGGGACAGACATTCAGAGTACACACACTCACTCTCACACACACACACACACACACACACAGACACACTTTTTTTCGCCCTGTAGTGATCTCATAAGTCTACTTTCATTTTTTGCAAAAATCGAAAGTAGGCTAAAAATTACTCACCACATTACGTAAATTAGGCTAGATAGGCCTACGTATATAATATTTGATTTTTAGAAATACTAGCACTTCGGCATGACAAGTCTCTGGAATTTTGCTAAAAGAATCAGCATAAACTGTCCTTATGACAGGTGGTTTATATAGAGACCACTATCCCATTAAGGGTTGAAAATGAAAATTTATATAACCGTAGGATTTTGAATTTATATGTAGATACGTAGGCCTAAATACACAACTTAGAGACATTTTAAGGCCCGCTGCACTGATAAGTTATTATTTCTTATACAATTATAGAGGGGACGTATGCAAAATTGCACTCCACTAAAAGAAGTATTTTAACTCCCAGAGTTTTAAAGATAATTTTAATCACATGATTATCAGTGTGCTAGGCATGCCTGTGTTGATTTTCGTGCTGATAATTCAATTGGTTTATCAGCTAGGAATATTTGAATATTCTGAAACTTGTTCCCTTAATATGAACCTTTTCTACGAACCATCACATTTTAAGTTACAAAATTTGAAATGTAATATCTACAGATTAGGTTAAAGATATCTGCGGACCAAATTTTTGATATCTTATTTACTTTATTTTTAACAGCTCTTCAAATTCTGATGGACTTAATTTAAAAAAGAATGATGACATGTTGCCCCTTAAAATCCAAAATATGTTCTTTAAAAAATAATTGTTCCAGAAAATTATTTAGAATAATGGTTTACAGCAGCATACCAAGTTTCATCACTGTATATTTAATGATGTAGGAGAAAAGGTACAATAAACTTACACAAATGTAAGTTATGGAATACTTGAATCAAAGATTTAAGTTTGTTTATATTGTATTGCCGCTCATCTAATGAATTAGTATAGACCATATCCATTTTACTCTGTTTCCTCTTATTTCTCCAGCTGTTTCCACATTGAATGTCCCCTTTGATGAGTCTTTGTTTCCAATTTCATCATCTGATGATGTCAGATTATCCTCACATTCTTCCTACAAAAGTGGGTGTGGCAGTACACAAGCAGTTGCATATACTATTTTTAGCCTACTTTTCACATTTTGCAAAAATGAGGAAAAAGTAGACTTATGATATCTATCCGGGAAAATGTGTGTCTGTCTGTCTGTCCTTCTGTCTATCTGTCTGTCTGGCTGTGTGTGTGTCCCCCCCTATCAACTCCTAAACGGCTGCAGCAATCCAAACCAAATTTAGTATGAGTAAAGATGTGCACCGGAATATCTCACGTCCATATTTGAAAATGATGTCAGTGCTACCAACTGCTGAAAAAAACGCACTAGAAATTTGAGCTCCATGTTGGATATCATGGAAGGTATGCATGGGAGCTAATTCAAAATTGGCACACATGTAGATAAGACTATTTCAGTTTAATTTCCAGGAGGCCAATCATGACCGTGTTGCCAAAATAATTTTAAGCCTTCTGATAAGTCCAATGTTTAAATGAATATAACTTCTACACTATCAATTGGATTTCAACCAAATTTTGTATGTAATATCTATACATAAACAGATATGACGGAGCGTATTTCTAAGAGTCACCAGGGCAGCCAACTGTTAATAATTGCTCTCTCTATTTATTTATTTTTATCCAAATACCAATATATCAGAAAGTATGCAAGCCAACAGCTTTGAACTATGCACACGTATATTCTGACATTTTAGATTAATTTGGAGTAACTTATATTCGTCAGTTCTACCAACATGATTGATGATAGCAAACACTCGTCTCGAGTAGGTTGGCCTTCCAATACTGAATGACTCTTCATCGATGAGTCCGGAGGTGACTAAAAAGCCCAATGCGGGAGAGACACAGTTTCCCGCAGTGATGACAGGTAGTATCAGGGTCAGGTGAGACATCCGCATTCATTCCCTGTCTTCTAATGAACACTCTGTTCTTTCTGCGTTGCCTCCGATCTTCTATCATACGTCGGCGGTTTTCTTCAAAAAGTATCGCACCACGATGAACAATTGATCTCCAGGATGAGCGATCAAGAGCTAAGGTCTCCCAGTTGTTGATATTAATATGGCACATTTGCATATTAGCCTTTAGTACGTCTTTGAATCGCTTCCTCGGACCTCCCACACAGCGCTTGCCCTCAGTTAGTTCAGAGCAAAACACTTGCTTGGGAATGCGATTATTGGGCATGCGGATTACGTGTCCTGTCCATCGCAGCTGACGTTTTAAAAGCATGGCTTTAACACTGGTAGTCTGTGCTTCTTCGAGAATGCTGGTGTTTGTGCGTTTGTCTTGCCATGTGACACGAAGAATTCTCCTCAAACAACGCTGGTGATATTGCTCCAGCTTTTTAAAATGACGTCTGTAGCATGTCCAGGATTCAGATCCGTAAAGTAAGGTGGGAACTACAACCGAGTTGTACACAAGGATCTTCGTTGCAGCATTGATATCATGGTTGTCAAAAACTCTAGACCTCAATCTTGCAAAGGATGCCCCAGCACGGTTAATCCTGTGTTGGATTTCGGAATCTATATTTGCACTTGATGACAGGGTGCTGCCAAGATAAGAAAAGGCGTTAACTTCTTGAAGCTTCGCTCCGTCGATGGTGACATTGATGTTTCTTTGTCCTTGTCCAGGGGCTGGTTGGTAGAGGACTTGGGTTTTACTGGTGTTAAGTTTCAGCCCAATCTTTTTGTAGGCTGAAGAAAAAGCATTCAGGATTTTCCTAAGTTCGTCCTCTGATTGAGCTACTACTGCATTATCATCAGCGTACTGTAACTCAACCAATGCAGCAGGAGATGTTCGAGTCCTTGCCTTTAGACGGCTCAAATTAAAGATCTTCCCATCCATCCTGTAAGTTATCTGTATGCCTGTAGGAAGATCATCTTTGACTAACTGCATGACAGTGGCAACGTACAGAGAAAACAATGTAGGGGCAATCACACAGCCTTGTTTAACGCCGGTATTAATATGAAATGGTTCTCCAATCGAGTCGTTACCAATGACATTTGCCTTCATATCATTGTGGAGTAGTCTTAAGATGGTAATAAATTTCAGTGGAAAACCATACAATGATAAAATCTTCCACAAGGCTTCACGGTTTACCGAGTCAAATGCCTTACTGAGGTCTATAAAGGCAATATAAAGAGGTCTATTTTGCTCTCTACATTTCTCCTGAAGCTGACGAACAGTGAATATCATATCTGCAGTTCCTCTAGAAGGCCTGAAACCACATTGGCTCTCTGGGAGTATTTTCTCCACCAGGGATAGAATACGATTCGCCAAAATACGAGCAATAAGCTTTCCAAGGCATGATAACAAAGATATACCACGATAGTTGTTGCAGTCTGCACGATCACCTTTCTTAAATATGGGAACTATCAGACTATCTCTGAAATCAGCAGGCATTTTTTCAGTTCTCCAAATTTTAATGATAAGATCATGTATGTGGCTTATGAGTTCCTCACCTCCTTCTTTGAGAGCTTCCGCTGGTATTCCATCACATCCAGTAGCTTTGTGTCGCTTTGCTTGATTAATAGCACACTGAACCTCATCTAGTGTTGGCAGGGTACCGAGTTCTTCTTTGATGGGTGCTTGTTCTAATATATCATACACCTGCTCATCAATAACTGAGTCCTGGTTCAAGAGGTCTTCAAAATGCTCCTTCCACCTATTCATGATGGAGTATTGATCTTTTAGAAGTGTACTTTTGTCACTGGACCAAAGTGGATTTCTACCAAACGTGGAGGGGCCATAAATCGCTTTTGTGGCTTGGAAGAACTGTCGCGAATCTTTGTCTGCTAGATATTGCAGCTCTTTAGCTTTGGATGTCCACCATGCATTTTTGAGAGCACGAGTTCCTCTTTGGACATTTGCCTTCGCAAGACAAAATGCTTCTTTCTTAGTACGGGAGTTCATATCTTTTCTCCAAGTTTGCAAGGCTTTTCTCTTTTCTGAGATTAATGCTTCTATTTCTTCATCATTTTCATCAAACCAGTCTTGATGTTTCCTGGTCTTATATCCCAGCGTTTCCTTGCAAGCATTCTGAATAGCGGTCTTCAGACTCTCCCAGTGCAGTGTTACATCTGGATGGTATTCCTGTGGCAGTGTCTGGCTAAGCAACTCTTTATATTGGGAGATATGCTCTGACTTACCAAACTTCTCGGTATCAAAAACATGCCTACAGCTCTTCTGTTGCTTCCTCCTCTGTGTGGACAATGGTATACGCATAACTGATCTGATAAGCCGGTGATCTGTCCAACAGTCATCGGCTCCTGTCATTGCTTTGGTGATAAGAACATCTCGTAAATCTTTCTTGCGTACAATCACATAGTCAATAAGATGCCAGTGCTTCGATCTAGGGTGCTGCCATGATGTTTTAAAGCGATTCTTTTGGCGAAAGATAGTATTGGTGATTACCAATTCATGTTCAGTGCATTTGGAGAGCAGTCTGACACCATTGGAGTTTTCGCTACCAACTCCCTCCTTACCAATGACACCATTCCAAACATTGTAGTCCCTGCCCACTCTAGCGTTAAAATCTCCGAGTAAGATGATCCTATCTTCACGGTTGATGTTTGATAGGACGGTATCCAGATCTGAATAGAACCTTTCCTTAATGTCATCATCAGCATCTAGTGTGGGGGCGTATGCGCTGATCACCGTGGCATGCTGGTTGTTATATAACCGAAGTCTTAGTGTCATGAGGCGTTCATTATACCCAGTTGGAAGCTCTGACAGATCCTTGAGAAGCTTGCTCTTAATGGCAAAGCCAACTCCATGTATTCTGTGTTCGTCCTCACGTTTACCCTTCCAAAAGAAGCTGTACCCTGCACCTTGCTCATTCAACTGACCTTCCTCAGCAAGACGGGTCTCCTGAAGTGCTGCTATGTCAATGTCATATCTCCGTAGCTCTCTACCCACAATAGCTGTTCTCCTTTCAGGTCTCTCATTTGCGGGGTCATCAGTGAGTGTTCTTACATTCCAGGTTGCAAAATAAAATTTGTTACTTATACATTTTCGACCGCATGGAGGTGACACCTTTGGACGCGGCTATCCAATCGGTAGTATAAGTGGCTGACTATGTTTAGGGCACCTTTTCTAGCCCCTTCCCCATGTGGGGTGAGCAGAGTGGACCCTAAATAGGACTGCTCAGTCGTAGTTGCAGCGGCCGAATTGCTCTACAGCCACAACCCTAAGCAAGACGACCGATCACACATCTACCGCCTACGTGCCAAGTTATCACTAGAGGCTCCCAGACATCACAATCCTGCCCCCGTCGCAACTTCTTGATCGCCGCAGGACTTTGAAGAAAGTCAATGTTGTTGGAAGACTGCTGTGCGTGAAATCTTTTTACGTGAGAATGTTGCTGCACATCAACAAACGCACATTACTTGATGACTTAGGAAAGATGTTCAATGGCAAGCAAATGCAAGACGATTGAATAAATCCTAGTCACTGCAGCCTTCATCCGCCATTCCAGCCAAGGAGGGACTCATTGCCCTTATGCCTGGTCCGCCGTTGAGGACTTTCTATGCCGTTGACCACAGGTGGTTCATCCGCCTTTAGGGAAAGTTTCCTGTCCCAAGGGCAAGAGAGTGCCCTAACCACTACCAGCTCATTCGCCTCCCTGGGGAGCCGGTGGCATGGTAGTGGGGGACTCCTTATCCCGGGAGTCACTCGGTCGTCAGAGCCTCGTTAGTCTAAAGCAGGGTGCACCACGTGCAGGTGAGGTTGACATTTGAGTAGAAAGCCTACCCCTTACACCCCATGATTATAAGCCTGCTGATAGTACCAATTTTTAAATACATGTAACTTCTATACTATCAGTTGGATTTCAACCAAATTTCGTATGTGCTATGTGTACCATAACAGATATGACTATAAGTATTGTTAAGAGCAATCAGGGCTGCCAACTGTTAATAAATGCTGTCTATATTGTTTTTAACCTAATATCAATATATCAGAAAGTATGCAAGCCAACAACCCTATACTTTGCATACGTGTAGCACCTGACATTCTAGATTAATTTGGAGTAATTAATACAAGGCAGTGCTGCCAACATGATTCTATGCCTGCTGATATGTCCAATTTTAAAATACATGTAACTTCTATACTAACAAATGGATTTCATCCAAAATTGGCACAACAAGATATCATAATATTTCAGATTATTAGCCCACTTTTCACATTTTGCAAAAATGAGGAAAAAGTAGACTTATGAGATCGATCCGGGAAAATGTGTGTCTGTCTGTCTGTCTGTCTGTCCTTCTGTCTGTCTGTCTGGCTGTGTGTGTGTCCCCCCCTATCAACTCCTAAACGGCTGCAGCAATCAAAACCAAATTTAGTATGAGTAAAGATGTGCACCGGAATATCTCACGTCCATATTTGAAAATGATGTCAGTGCTACCAACTGCTGAAAAAACGCACTAGAAATTTGAGCTCCATGTTGGATATCTTGCAAGGTATGCATGGGAGCTATTTCAAACTTGGCACACGTATAGATAATAATATTGCAGTTTAATTTCCAGGAGTCCATACATGGCAGTGTTGCCAAAATGATTATAAGTCTGCTGATAAGTCCAATGTTTAAATGCATATAACTTCTACACTATCAATTGGATTTCAACCAAATTTTGTATGTAATATCTGCACATAAACAGATATGATTGAGCATATTCTTAAGGCCACCAGGGCTGCCAACTGTTAATAATTGCTCTCTCTATTTTTTTCATCCAAATACCTATATATCAGAAAGTATGCAAGCCAACAGCTTTAAACTACGCACACGTATATTCTGACATTTTAGATTAATTTGGGGTAACTTATATACGTCAGTTCTACCAACATGATTATAAACCTGCTGATAGTACCAATTTTTAAATACACACAACGACTATACTATCAGTTGGATTTCAACCAAATTTCGTATGTGCTATGTGTACCATAACAGATATTACTATTAGTATTGTTAAGAGCAATCAGGGCTGCCAACTGTTAATAAATGCTGTCTATATTTTTTTACCCTAATATCAATATATCAGAAAGTATGCAAGCCAACAGCTCTATACTTTGTACACGTATAGCACCTGACATTCTAGATTAATTTGGAGTAATTAATACAAGGCAGTGCTGCCAACATGATTCTATGCCTGCTGATATGTCCAATTTTAAAATACATGTAACTTCTATACTAACAAATGTATTTCATCCAAAATTGGCACAACAAGATATCATAATATTTCAAATTATTTCTGACCAGCACACGCATGACATTTTTGGCAGCATGCTTTTACGCGTGCTGATAGATCCAATGTCCAACTGCATGTAACGTCCATTGGACTTCAACCAAATTTTGTATTCTGTACCTTAAGACTAAGAAAATGAATATGGAACTAAGAATATATTCAGTCACCAGGGCTGCCAACTGTAGTGCTCTATTAGGCTACATTATACCAGGTATATTTTGAACTAATTAGATATTTCGATATTACCAACTTAATTTCGTCATTATTCTAGATAGGTTCATATTCTGGAGAATAATCATTGGCATGAAAAGTAGGCTGTATAGTTCTTCACGGAACTTCTTGTTTCTGACCAGCACACGCATGACATTGTTGGCAACATGCTTTTACGCGTGCTGATAGATCCAGTGTCTAACTGCATGTAACGTCCATTGGACTTCAAACAAATTTTGTATTCTGTACCTTAAGAGATGGAACTAAAAGTATATTCAGTCACCAGGGCTGCCAACTGTAGTGCTCTATTAGGCTGCATTATACCAGGTATATTTTGAACTAATTAGATATTTCGATATTACCAACTTAATTTCGTCATTATTCTAGATAGGTTCATATTCTGTAGAATAATCATTGGCATGAAAAGTAGGCTGTATAGTTCTTCACGGAACTTCTTGTTTTTTCACTTTTACAGATGGTATTAACTGTAATATTTTGGAATTAAAATCTTGATACCGTAAGGTAAATTAAGGCGAATAAAAAAAATTACTACTTTTACTCATTTTTACAAACGCCCCCCATAAAAACTGCGAATGAAAAATACTCACCACTTAAAAGGTTAAGTTAGGTATCATCCCGGCATTTGCCTGGTTTAGAAGTGGGAAACCACGGAAAACCACTCCCAGGTTGGCTGAGGTAATAAATGAACCCGCCTCGACTCGGGTTTTCCTCACGAGGTTGAATGTACCTTGTTCCAGCCCTCAAACCAGAATTAAATTTCTTAGCAGGGTCGGGAATCAAACCCAGGCCATCGGGGTGACTGCCAAGAATCCTAATCACAACGCAATGAGGCAGACCTCGTGGAGTAGAGGAAGGCAGTTTATTCAATGTCGTATCACGCCACCAAGCAAAGGATAGGAAAGTCCTACAAGAAAGAGAGCATCACTATTTATTATATTTGAATTGCAGCCAATGGTCATAGCGGGGTATTTTAATGGAACGCCCGTAGGCGTAGTTCCAACTTTGGCTACCAGAGATGCCATTGACACTGATACCTAGTAGCGAACGTTGGAACTTGATAGAATGTTTCTAAACAAATAACCTACAAATTTAGTTATACACTACCAACTCTAGTGGTAGGTTCTTTTACATGCCATGAATCTATGACATGATCCCGCCGGCTTTACTTCCCCTCCGAAGGAAGGCATACGCATATTGAAGGATTTTAACGATCTAAAAAATCTAACGACTTCGACCGGGTTTGAACCCGTGAACTGGGGTAAATGACACTAACTTGTTCCGTGAGGAATAGCATGCTCCTTTGATAACAACGACTTCATGTCAGTTCTTCTTCTGCGCGAATGGGTCTCCTAGGACCACGCGGAATCAACACATCTTGGCCTTGATGTTTGCCCAATATCCCTTCATGCGCAACGATTGACCGAGTCTTCGATGCTGAGACCAGACGTGACTGGTAGGTCTTCTCTCTTCTGCCTCAAAACCCCGTGTATGAGTAATTTTCCTAATTTCCTCTCGATCCTTGAGATTGGGAAATCCTAATTCAGCCAAGTCCTTTCCCGCCCGTTTGTACCAATTGGACCTTGTTGCCTTTTTCTGCAAAAACGTATAGATTTTATTTGTTAACCTAGTTGGGTCCATTATGTCCAAATGTCCTATGAATTGGATTTTTCTCATACGGATTGTGTCTGTGATTTTAGTAATTTTTAAATAGATTGCAGCATTAGGTTTCGGACGGTGAATTCGATTTTTAATTCTTGGTCCCAAAATTTTTCGCATCATTTTGCGTTCCTTAATCTCCAATTGATTTCTCAGTGTTTTATGTTGTTGATTAAGGGTCTCGGCTGCATAAAGGGCTGCAGGCAAGACTACTGTTTTATAATCTTGAATTTTACAATTCCAAGAGAGGCATTTTTGTTATAAACTTGTTTTGTCAAATGGAAAGCAGTTTCCATTTTCTGTAGTCTTGCTCCAATAGATTGTCTTTCGTTGCCAGTTCCATTGATCCATTCACATAAATACTTGGAGTCTTTCACTCGGGAGACCTGACAATTACCGATGCGGAGTGTATTCGGAACAGTTTTAATATCCATCATAAATTTTGTTTTGTGAAAAGAAATCCGTAAGCCGATTTTTGCTGCTTGTTCTAGGAGTAATTCAAGTTGTTTCAGGGCATCAGAAATGCTTGGAGCAATTAACGCCATGTCATCCGCAAATGCCAAACAGTCTAGTGTTATAACTTTGAGTTTTGGTCCTAGTATATGGGATGGTGCACCACCTCGTCTCCATTCTCGGACGACTTTTTCGAGCGCACAATTAAACAACAATGGAGATAATCCATCTCCTTGACGCACTCCTGTATCAATTGAAAATTCTGCGCTCAGTCCTCCCATAAATTTGACCTTTGAACTTGTATTCAAGAGGGTATCTTTGATGATTGATGTTGTCTTGCGATCTAATCCAAATTCTGAGAGTACAGCAACAAGGGATTCACGGTCAATGCTGTCATAAGCCTTTGCAAAGTCAACAAAAGTAATTACATAATTTTTGTTTGACACGGAATTTTACATTGAGTTTTTTAAATTGATAATTTGCTCTGTACACGATCGGCCTTTCCGGAACCCACCTTAGTGTATTCACCAATCTGCGGATCCAGTTGAAGATGGGCGCGGTTCAATAGGGCTTTGGACAAAATTTTGTAAGTTACCGAGAGTAATGAGATCCCTCGGTAATTGTTTGGATTCGTTTTGCTACCTTTCTTGTATACTGGATGGATGATCGCCATCTTCCAATCTGGAGGATTTTTTTTTCAGTTTGCCAGATTTCATCAATAATTTCTTTGAGTTTGATGATGAGGTTTTCACCTACATGTTTCCATAGTTCTGCAACGATCTGGTCCTCTCCCGACGCTTTGTTGTTTTTCTTGGATTGGATTATTTCCCGAATTTCCTGTAGGTCCGGTGGTCAATGTCAGTATTTATATCGAAGGAAATATTTTATTTTACCTCACCGCTCTCTAGTAATTAATTATGTTCTCAGGGCGAAACATTTTATACGAGTGCTAAGCTTTAATTCATTCCAGTATTCATCTTTCTTACTAAATGTGTGTGGCTTACGGGTACGTTAAAATGAAAAGAACATTTTGCACCAAATAATTTATTTGAAATTTAATTAAATACATTTCCGGGCGCATTAGCTCAATTCGTAAACGAAAAACAATTTTTTGCAAGGTGACATACTCTAATGCCTTTTGAACCATTAAAACAGCTATGTTGGGTCCTTAGTTTGGGGCTGCGACAACGCGGTCATGTAGCCCAGTGTACTTTGGGTGTGTGTAGAATTTGTCTGATAACCGGTGTTAATTGTGATGACTGTATTAGTGTGTGTTATCTGTTTTTAATTCAAGTAAGGAGTGCAGAAAATAATTTCAAGTAGTTCCTTCTGTTGCTACCAAATGCTACCGTCCACAACACCTAGCTTGCGGACTTGGCTACTAGATGGCATCGCAATCAGCACCTGGCGGTGAACGTTGGAACTAATAGGGCGTTATCAATTCCAACCTACAAATTTGGGCTTCACACAAGCGTAGTTAGTGGAAGGTTCTTTAACATGCCATAAATCTATGACAAGGGACCGCCGGCTCCTCTTCCCCTCCAAAAGAAGGCATACTGAAGGATTGTTAACGCTCTAAAATAATCCGACGATTTCGGCTGGCTTTGAACCCGCAACCATGGGCATAGAAGCTTAGCACGCTACCAACTACGCCACCGAAGCCGCCAGTAACACTGGTTGTCAGACAGTTTACACACACACTTGTTTTGCCTGATAGGCCCTAATATGTATAATTGTGATGGCTCTATTATTAGTGTGTGTGATTGTATAAGGTGCGTTCAAAAAGTAACGACCTGGAGGCTGGAATGCGCAAACCGGTGACGACATCGGCTAATCGTGGCGTGTATAACGAAGTGTGGTTCTGACCAGAGCGTGGATGGTCACAGCCCGTCGCTAGAGGGCACGCGTGCACGTCACGTGACGATACAAAGCGAGCAGCAGCATGCATCAATCGTTCAACGCTGCCAGTAATGCTGACGTTCTTCTTTGACCAAGATGGCCCCCTTCTGATACACTTCATGCCGCTCGGGACAACAGTGAATGCCCAGCGTTACCCGCAAACCTTGACCACCCTTCGCCAAGCGATCAAAATAAAACGACCATGCAATCTCACCCGTGGGATCATTCTGCTCCACGACAATGCACGACCTCATACGGCCTACACAGTCGCGGCACTCCTGCAGAAATTCAAATGGGTGGTTCTCGGCCACCCTCTATAGTGTCCAGACCTCTCTACCTGTGATTACGCCATGTTTGGTCCCCTAAAAAGGGCTCTGCGTGGCCAACGATTCATCTCGGATGCCGATGTCCAGCTGTACGTGCGGAACTGGTTCACATCGCAGCCCAGGGAATTTTATGAGACAGCAATTCACCGCCTCGTGTCACAGTGGGACAAGTGCCTCAACAGCCAGGGCCAATACTTTTAACATACAGGTAGGCCTACTGGTTTCTGTAATTATGCCTCCAGCTCGTTACTTTTTGAACGCACCTTATAATTCATATGAGGATTGGGAAGGAGACGGCCGTGGATGTAAGTTAGGAACCATCCCGGGATTTGCCTTGAGTAGAAGTGGGAAACCACGGAAAAATACTACTAGGAAGGCTGTGTTGGTAATCGAACCCTCCTCTTCTCAGTTCTCCCTCACGAGGTTGAGTGTACCCCGTTCCAGCTCTCAGACTAGAATTATATTTGTTGGCCGAACCCGGACCTCCGGAGTGACTGCTATTCGTTGCAGCACGAGGCTAATAGTAGCAGGAGATATTAATGCTGGATGGCAATAATCTCAGAGTCAACATTTTTCCAGAGCCCTAAAAATTGGGATTGATCGACGAACAGCCATACAAGGGATTTCTGCGAATCAGAGCGAGAACCTAACAATAGATGCCAGATGTACCAAGTTTGAAAAGGCTTATCATTCCTGTCGTAGCATCTATTCATCTAAGTGCCTCTCAAAGAACCTCAAACTCAGACACTATAACTCGGTCGTCAAGCCATCTGATCTGTATGCTTAAGAGTGCCTTGTAATGACCAGAAAGGGTCCACTCAAAAAACTGGAGTTAAAAGAGAGGAAGATCCTTAGGAGGATATTAGGTCCGATAAGAGAGGAAGGAGGCATTTACAGAATCCCTCATAATGATGAATTGTATGAACACCAGGAGGATATCATCACGTCTATAAGGAAAAGACGCCTCACCTTTTATGGACACTTGGTACGTCTGGATTCTGAAAGACTCACCAACAGTAACAGGGAGAGGCAAGGCATCTAAGAACAAATGGATTGCGTCAGTTAAGTCAGATATGGAACAACTAGGTATCCCACTGGAACAATCTTGTGAACGTCTGATGTTCCATGAGGTAATCCGACAGGGCGTATCCCCAACGTCCCTTACAAGTAAGAAGACTACAGGAGCTAAGTGGACAGAAGAAAGACGACTGACTCATAGTCAGAAAATGAGGGACTATTGGAAGAAGAAGACGAAGAAGAAGAAGACGAAGTGGAAGAAGAAGAAGGAGAGGAAGAAGAAAACAACAGCTTTACCGAAGAGTAGATACGACCCCCGTGGTCCTAGCAGCCTAAACGATAAAGAAAGAAAGCTATACAAGGGGGGTGACCATATGGGACTTGGTGACTATCGCCTTGTGTGTATATTATCCATCATTGATGAAATTGCAGAAATAAGTATTGATATACGAGTTTCCAACTATCTCGATAAATACAACAGTATGGAAGCCAGTATGATTTCTGCAAAGGTAAAAGTGCTCAACTGCTGTTAACGGAATTTTCAAACTTTGTAAATGGTGCTCTGAATTATGACAAACATATTGTAGAACTATTTTTCGACTTCTGAAGGGCATTTTTGATATTCTGCAATTTAATCGTATGCTATATAAACTAGGATTCATTGGTATCAGAGGAAAATAATTGAGAGTTTTTGAAAGTTACCCGAAGAACAGGAAGATGGTCGTTAGGGCACATAACTCGGAAAGTAATTAATTTGAAGTTAACAGCGGTGTCCTACAGAGAATCAATACGTGGACTTACTATGTATAATATTTTTTTCAATGGCATGGTGAAGGTTGTAACAAAAAACGAACTATTAAAGTACAATATAGATACAAAGAGGTCTATATCTTACCGGGCGAAGATACGACACTATACCACGGTTGACCAGCCGGAAGGCCTTTACAGTTCCGAATACTTGATATTGGATTAAAAAAAAGGGCGAAATTGAGGAATTAGGGAGGAAAGAGGGAAAGATCTTGCGAAAGATACTAGGGCCTGAAATACGAAACGATGGTACATGGAGAAAGAGGACAAATGAGAATATACCGTATATAGACTGACGGAGAAGATCGCGGACACCATGCGTAAGATGAGACTAAAGTTTTATGGGCACCTCATGAGAATGGATGAGAATCGAATAACGAAAAGAATCTTTAATTACATCACCAAGCTAAAGGCGACTACAATGTGGGTGGAAGAAACGAGATAAGACATGGATGAATTTGGCGTGCATCCAAAAGACATCTAGAATAGGGCTGTGTTTCGAGCTAAAATTGATAACTTCAAGGGGTTCAAGGAAAGACCCAGTAGAATGACCAAGAACACCTGGTCAGAGGAAAGGAGGAGGAACCACAGCGAAAGGATGAAGAAATTCTGGGAGAAGAAAAGGGAACTAATCAGCAAATCAATTGTTTCCCGCGGCCCACAGTTGGCCAATTTCGAAGAAAGAAGAAGGAGAGAATGTACGCTGATGATACAATATTGGTTGCAATTCAAGAAGACCCATGGAAGATACTAAAGGTAGGCTACTTCAAGCAGATTTTGATAACAGGCTAAGATGGAGTCAAGATAATGGGTTAATAATAATTCTAATACGTCCAAAGTAATGAACATTCGTATGAAACATAAAATCAAAGAAAATATTAACTCTTATAGTGCTAGGGGACCGATATATCTGTGGAGGGACCTTTTCTTAAAAATGCCACGAGCCCCATTATTTTAAGTAAAATGTTAAATATGATTTCCAGCCACGTAGTTTTATCAGTGTTGTAACTGAATCAACGCGGGAATATATATATATATATATTGTACCCGTTAGACAAGGATTTTGGGGAGTGGCCAATTTCAAATGGCCCTTCCAAGACCCTTCTCCAATCAGCACACTCACCTAGGGAAACGACACACTGTTGGACTGGTTAAGCACGAAAAACTGCACTCGGGGGTTGTCGGGAATAGGTGAGGTTCTATTTTAGCCAGCCCATAGGAATGCATCGACACAATAAAACAAGCCTAATCAAGAAAGAGGCCAGACTTAAGTTAAAATCCAATAAATGTATTCACAAAAGAACAGATCCCTAAGTAGTATAATTCGCTAGACTTTGGATATTGCATCATCATGACCAGAAATTGCGTAATCCTGATGACGTCATGGGATGACGTCATGGGTCCTTAGAGCGAGCACGTGGTCCAGGAGCGAGCATGTGCAGTGCACGTGTTAGCGTGGGAAGAGGTTGACCCTTTGGCTTGTTTGTGCGATGGTGATAAAAAGTTAATGGGTGTTGACGTCATGGAGGATGTTTATTAGGATGCTAACTGTCATCTGACACCCATGCGAGTGTGAGCACCAAAACAAAAGGTTATTCGCGGGTAGTGGGGTAGTGTATGTTCTCTTGCAAGTCGCGTGTGTGCTTGAATACGTATGGCTATGTTGGGAAATGTTTGGTGGCGGGCGAGGACTAGGGTTGAGTGAGGGTTCGTTTAAATGCTATTTTTCCCGCTCTATTTGATGGTGAGGTAATTTTTTAAAATGGGTGGAATTTGGAAACGCAATTTGAGGTAAACGTGCTTTTTTGACAATTTGGCGAATTTAATGAGCTTGTAAGGCTAGAACGATGCATATAGGGTGTCGTAGGACTTGTGGTGAACCACCCCTTGCTATGGACGGGAGTATATCCACCCCAAAATAAATCTACCCTTACCCGGAGGTTAAGTAGTGGTTATTTTTGTATGCATGCGCACTTGAGGGCTTTTGTAAGAGAGCGGAATTTTTAAAAGATTCTTTATAGATGAGGCTTTTTAAAAAATTTATTAAAAAAACAAAAAACTAATAGGTCATTCGATTTTTAGTATCTCGCTAACCAATAATGCGATGTAAACATATGGGGTGTCATAGGACTCGTAGTGAATTCTCCTTTTGTATGAATGAGGTATGTCAACCCCCAAAATAAAAACTACCCTTACCTGGGGTGAAAGAGCAATTTTTGTATGTATGCACACCGGTGGCTTTTGTCAAAAGGGTCTAACTACACATTTGTTAATATTTTCTGAACCCAGGATGGGATTTTCCCATAGGCAGTATCCTAGCACTTGGGGTGACACCTCGTTTTTGAAAGTATCATTCATTTATTTTCTTGTCAAAAGGGCCTAACTACACTTTTGTTAATATCTCGTGAACCAATCATGCTAGGGACTTGTATGAGGGGTCCTAGCACTTGGGGCGACGTCCCCCTTTATGGGGTGAAACTACCCCCCCAAAATTGAAAACTCAATATCTTGGAAACTATGAACCCTAAAATTAGGCGTTATAGCTTTAAAAATAGGTGATGACATAGGCTTTTACCTGGATTGGTCATTTCACCCCTAAAACAGTAAATAGTCATGTTATGGGGAAAAAACGTGTTAAACACCTAAAAATGATAAATGAACCTAAGATCTTTTGTTTTTGATGAAAAATAGCAGGGGGGTGAAAACTACCCCCAAATTGAAAAATCGATACCTTGGAAACTAAGAACCGTAAAATTATGTGTAATAGCTTAAAAAATTCGTTGTGACATAGGCTTTTACCCGGATAGATGATGTCACCCCTAAAACAGTAAATAGTGATTTTACAGTGGGGAAAAAGGTTTTAAACGGGTAAAAATGATAATTGAACCTAAGATCTTTTGTTTTTGATGAAAAATAGCAGGGGGGTGAAAACTACCCCAAAATTGAAAAATCGATACCTTGGAAACTAAGAACCGTAAAATTATGTGTAGTAGATTAAAAAATTCGTTGTGACATAGGCTTTTACCCGGATAGATGATGTCACCCCTAAAACAGTAAATAGTGATTTTACAGTGGGGAAAAAGGTTTTAAACGGGTAAAAATGATAATTGAACCTAAGATCTTTTGTTTTTGATGAAAAATAGCAGGGGGGTGAAAACTACCCCAAAATTGAAAAATCGATACCTTGGAAACTAAGAACCGTAAAATTATGTGTAATAGCTTAAAAAATTCGTTGTGACATAGGCTTTTACCCGGATAGATGATGTCACCCCTAAAACAGTAAATAGTGATTTTACAGTGGGGAAAAAGGTTTTAAACGGGTAAAAATGATAATTGAACCTAAGATCTTTTGTTTTTGATGAAAAATAGCAGGGGGGTGAAAACTACCCCAAAATTGAAAAATCGATACCTTGGAAACTAAGAACCGTAAAATTATGTGTAATAGCTTAAAAAATTCGTTGTGACATAGGCTTTTACCCGGATAGATGATGTCACCCCTAAAACAGTAAATAGTGATTTTACAGTGGGGAAAAAGGTCTTAAACGGGTAAAAATGATAATTGAACCTAAGATCTTTTGTTTTTGATGAAAAATAGCAGGGGGGTGAAAACTACCCCAAAATTGAAAAATCGATACCTTGGAAACTAAGAACCGTAAAATTATGTGTAATAGCTTAAAAAATTCGTTGTGACATAGGCTTTTACCCGGATAGATGATGTCACCCCTAAAACAGTAAATAGTGATTTTACAGTGGGGAAAAAGGTCTTAAACGGGTAAAAATGATAATTGAACCTAAGATCTTTTGTTTTTGATGAAAAATAGCAGGGGGGTGAAAACTACCCCAAAATTGAAAAATCGATACCTTGGAAACTAAGAACCGTAAAATTATGTGTAATAGCTTAAAAAATTCGTTGTGACATAGGCTTTTACCCGGATAGATGATGTCACCCCTAAAACAGTAAATAGTGATTTTACAGTGGGGAAAAAGGTCTTAAACGGGTAAAAATGATAATTGAACCTAAGATCTTTTGTTTTTGATGAAAAATAGCAGGGGGGTGAAAACTACCCCAAAATTGAAAAATCGATACCTTGGAAACTAAGAACCGTAAAATTATGTGTAATAGCTTAAAAAATTCGTTGTGACATAGGCTTTTACCCGGATAGATGATGTCACCCCTAAAACAGTAAATAGTGATTTTACAGTGGGGAAAAAGGTCTTAAACGGGTAAAAATGATAATTGAACCTAAGATCTTTTGTTTTTGATGAAAAATAGCAGGGGGGGTGAAAACTACCCCGTATATGAAAGGAGTGTAGACTTATTGATGTTGCAGATTGGAAACAGTGAAAGTTATCACTTTTGTTTAATTAGAAATCTTGCTCGCCTTGTGCGTTCAAGCATCACTAGCACTCAGAGAAGGATTTATATATGTAGACGTTGTTTGTCATATTATCTTCTTGAGGATGAGTTAAATGTTCACTTTGCAGACTGTAAACAGTTTCCTGTTGCAAAAAGCATAATGCCGACTGATGAACAAAGATTTGTTAATTTTACAGAATTCCGAGTTAAAGATACAGTTCCATTTATAATATATGCAGACACTGAATGCGTTTTGTCTCCAATTTCCTCCTGTTTTCCAAATAGTGACATTCATAACTCTACTTTAACACATAAACATATTCCTTACAGCATTTCTTTATACCTTCATTGTAATTTCGATAGTGAATTGTGCAGTTTCAAGCTCTTTAGGGGAAATAATTGCATTGAATTGTTTGTAAAGGAACTTTATAGTATTGTGGATAAACTTCAAACATATTACTTATCGGTTAAGCCAATGTTAAAGATGACCGAAAATGAAGAAAGATTATTTTTGTCAAGTAAAATGTGTCACATTTGCGAGAAACCGATTGCAGTTAATGAACTCAAAGTACGCGATCATTGTCACTTAACTGGAAAATATAGAGGAAGCGCACACAATAGTTGTAATTTAAATTACAAAGTAACAAAGGTTTTGCCTATAGCATTTCATAATCTAACCGCCTATGATGGACATTTTATAATTAAAGAAATTTGCGAGAAACGTGATGGAGAGGTGTTACATAATCCTGGTCATATAAAATTGTTAGCGATGAATATGGAACGTTACAAAGGGTTTACAAAGTATGTACGGGCTAAGAATGGATTCATTCAGTTAAGATTTTTCGATACATATAATTTCTTGTCCTGTTCACTAGATCAATGTTCATCTTCGTTAAGCGAAGATTCAAAGCAAATAACACAACGTTATTTTAATGATGATGCACAGTTTCGACTTACTGCGAGAAAAGGTGTGTTTCCCTATGAATACGTCACGAGTATGGATGTTCTTAACGAAACTAAATTACCTGAAATATCCAAGTTTTATAGCAGCCTTAATGATCAAACAATATCGAATGAAGAGTATGAGTTTGCTCAATCGGTGTGGGAAACGTTTTCCTGTCAAACATTAGGAGAATACGCAGATTTGTATTTAAAAGTTGACACACTTCTTTTGGCGGATGTCTTTGAAAATTTTAGATCGAATGGCATGGAAACTTATGGCATTGATGCAGCTCATTTTTACACTGCTCCATCTATGTCTTGGTGTGCTATGAAAAAGATAACCAACGTTCAACTTGAATTGCTTCAAGATATTGATATGTTACACTTTTTTGAACGATCTATTCGAGGAGGAAATGTTCAGTGTATAACACGACATGCGATTGCTAATAATAAGTATATGAAAACTTATGATGAGAAAAAGCAAGAGTCCTACATAATGTACTTTGACGTTAATAATTTGTATGGATATGCGATGATGGAATATCTTCCAACGGGTGGCTTTAAATGGATTGCAAATGTTGAAGGCTTTGATGTTTTAACTATTGATGATACTTCAGAAATTGGATATATTTTGGAAGTAGATTTGACTTATCCTCAAGAGTTACATGACAAACATTCAGATTACCCTCTATGTCCAGAAAAGTTGACAAAGCTAATGGCTACCCTAGATAATAAAGAACGTTATGTTTTGCATTATAGATTGGAAGGCTTTGATGTTTTAACTATTGATGATACTTCAGAAATTGGATATATTTTGGAAGTAGATTTGACTTATCCTCAAGAGTTACATGACAAACATTCAGATTACCCTCTATGTCCAGAAAAGTTGACAAAGCTAATGGCTACCCTAGATAATAAAGAACGTTATGTTTTGCATTATAGATTGTTAAAGCAATGTATTCAACTAGGAATGAAATTAGATCGTATTCACAGAATAATTGAATTCAATCAGAGCCAATGGCTAAAACCATATATTGATGTGAACACAGAGAAACGAAAACAAGCCAAAAATGATTTTGAAAAGAATTTTTATAAATTGATGAATAATGCAATTTTTGGTCGTTCACTGATGAATGTGAGGAAGTTAAGGGACATCAAATGGGTCACCAAATGGCATGGAGCTCGTGGTGGTAGGTCTTTAATAGCTAAGGCTAATTTTAAACATAGAATTATATTCGATGAACAATGTATGGTCATCGAGATGAGTAGACTAAAGATTTTTCACAATCAACCAGTATATGTTGGTGCATCTATATTAGATTTGTCTAAATGTAAAATGAATGACTTTCATTACAATGTTATTTTAGCAAATCCTGAATCAAATGTGAGGTTGTTATACACAGACACCGATAGTTTTATGTATATATTCTATTATGATATTTATGAGTTCATGAAACAACATTCAAATTTGTTTGATACTGGAAACTATGAAACAAACAATCCTTTTGGCATTGTGAGACAAAATAAAGGTGAAATTGGTTTAATGAAAGATGAAAATGCTGGAAGGATTGTTGAAGAATTTGTGGGGTTACGACCCAAAATGTATGCAATAAAATTGTGTGATGAAATGAATAGCTTGTGTAAGGCTAAAGGCATTAAGAAGAGTGTGAGTAAAAGTAAGAATATTGATGAGTATCGAAAGTGTCTTTATAACAGAGAAAAAGTCAACAAAGTTCAAGTTTGTATAATTTCAAAATCTCATTCTGTATTTACTGTTCGGCAAAATAAGTTGGCAATTTCATCAAACGAAGATAAAAGACACATAACTGAAAACGGAATTGATACTTTACCGTTTGGTCATTTTTCTCTGAAAAATGATTAGAAACAAATTGAGATTAAAGCAGTTCATCTCACTTACTTTATTTCTTTCACACACACACTTTTATGCTGGTAATAATACTAATTTTTGTGTGTTCCTTTGCTTATGAAATCCTAGACTAGGAGTTCCACATTCGACATGATAGCGGAGTTTCATCTCCCATAAACTCGTCTCTGAGGTGGGTGCCAGAAAAGGCATCCAGCTGTAAAAACCACACCCTCACATAGACTTTCATAACTTCTTACGTTGAGGTTCATAACACTACGTTGATTGATTTATCGGTTTCCTTTTCACAATTCCTGTCTATACATTCCTCTTGAAGGTTGCAAGATGCTTGCAAGGTTCCTAAAATGCAATTAAATTTAATAAATACCTTAAGATGGTTTGATTTGTTTAATGATATGGTGTTAATAGTATTTTTAGGTTTTGACTGGCTTTGCATTAAGAATTGACTAACCAAACATGAGTTACCTATCAGGGAAACATTTTGGCCACTATGTTGGCTATTGACCAGTGAGTTTAGCTGTTTATCATTTTTTTAAATCATAAACAACAGAGGGTTAAACGTATAGATAAACCGTGTGACCATGTTTGTTAAACAAGACATTATACCAGAGACAATTAGAATACTTATGTAGAGTTTACCAAAAATAATGTTGTGTAACAGTAAATGCTAGTCAACAGTTATACACTTCTAAAAAAAATCATCATACAATACCTGAGAGCTCTTCTAAAATTATTGATGTGTAACATGATTCCACTAACTTGCTATGTATTTTTTGGCTTGGGGGTGATTTTCAAGAAATGCAAATGGAACTGAAATGCAATACAAACAATGAGCGTGCCTGGTGGCTGAGATTGATACCACGACGTACTGTCGGTTATGTAGCTATGTGGAATGTATATCAAATATGGTTTACTTCAAGGTCTGGAGATCCCTACAATTCCTACAATAAATGATCTTGAAATGGTCATCCTATGGTGTGAAAATATTTATTAGGTATATATATTTACTGAAAACAATTATGATTTATTAAATGTTTATATGTTTACAGTATTGTTATTTAATGTAAGCACTTGAGGCACTACCGACCAATGGGAAGCAAAAAGTGGGAGCATATATGGGATGAAATGTGGGAGCAAAGCAAATATAAAAAGTGGGAGCAAATATGCTAACAAATATGTCAACAAATATGCCGGCAAAAGTATATACACAATTCAAGATAGTTGAAAGTAAAGTATATACACAATTCAAGTTAGCATATTTGCTCCCACTTTTTATATTTGCTTTGCTCCCACATTTCATCCCATATATGCTCCCACTTTTTGCTTCCCATTGGTCGGTAGTGCCTCAAGTGCTTACATTAAATAACAATACTGTAAACATATAAACATTTAATAAATCATAATTGTTTTCAGTAAATATATATACCTAATAAATATTTTCACACCATAGGATGACCATTTCAAGATCATTTATTGTAGGAATTGTAGGGATCTCCAGACCTTGAAGTAAACCATATTTGATATACATTCCACATAGCTACATAACCGACAGTACGTCGTGGTATCAATCTCAGCCACCAGGCACGCTCATTGTTTGTATTGCATTTCAGTTCCATTTGCATTTCTTGAAAATCACCCCCAAGCCAAAAAATACATAGCAAGTTAGTGGAATCATGTTACACATCAATAATTTTAGAAGAGCTCTCAGGTATTGTATGATGATTTTTTTTAGAAGTGTATAACTGTTGACTAGCATTTACTGTTACACAACATTATTTTTGGTAAACTCTACATAAGTATTCTAATTGTCTCTGGTATAATGTCTTGTTTAACAAACATGGTCACACGGTTTATCTATACGTTTAACCCTCTGTTGTTTATGATTTAAAAAAATGATAAACAGCTAAACTCACTGGTCAATAGCCAACATAGTGGCCAAAATGTTTCCCTGATAGGTAACTCATGTTTGGTTAGTCAATTCTTAATGCAAAGCCAGTCAAAACCTAAAAATACTATTAACACCATATCATTAAACAAATCAAACCATCTTAAGGTATTTATTAAATTTAATTGCATTTTAGGAACCTTGCAAGCATCTTGCAACCTTCAAGAGGAATGTATAGACAGGAATTGTGAAAAGGAAACCGATAAATCAATCAACGTAGTGTTATGAACCTCAACGTAAGAAGTTATGAAAGTCTATGTGAGGGTGTGGTTTTTACAGCTGGATGCCTTTTCTGGCACCCACCTCAGAGACGAGTTTATGGGAGATGAAACTCCGCTATCATGTCGAATGTGGAACTCCTAGTCTAGGATTTCATAAGCAAAGGAACACACAAAAATTAGTATTATTACCAGCATAAAAGTGTGTGTGTGAAAGAAATAAAGTAAGTGAGATGAACTGCTTTAATCTCAATTTGTTTCTAATCATTTTTCAGAGAAAAATGACCAAACGGTAAAGTATCAATTCCGTTTTCAGTTATGTGTCTTTTATCTTCGTTTGATGAAATTGCCAACTTATTTTGCCGAACAGTAAATACAGAATGAGATTTTGAAATTATACAAACTTGAACTTTGTTGACTTTTTCTCTGTTATAAAGACACTTTCGATACTCATCAATATTCTTACTTTTACTCACACTCTTCTTAATGCCTTTAGCCTTACACAAGCTATTCATTTCATCACACAATTTTATTGCATACATTTTGGGTCGTAACCCCACAAATTCTTCAACAATCCTTCCAGCATTTTCATCTTTCATTAAACCAATTTCACCTTTATTTTGTCTCACAATGCCAAAAGGATTGTTTGTTTCATAGTTTCCAGTATCAAACAAATTTGAATGTTGTTTCATGAACTCATAAATATCATAATAGAATATATACATAAAACTATCGGTGTCTGTGTATAACAACCTCACATTTGATTCAGGATTTGCTAAAATAACATTGTAATGAAAGTCATTCATTTTACATTTAGACAAATCTAATATAGATGCACCAACATATACTGGTTGATTGTGAAAAATCTTTAGTCTACTCATCTCGATGACCATACATTGTTCATCGAATATAATTCTATGTTTAAAATTAGCCTTAGCTATTAAAGACCTACCACCACGAGCTCCATGCCATTTGGTGACCCATTTGATGTCCCTTAACTTCCTCACATTCATCAGTGAACGACCAAAAATTGCATTATTCATCAATTTATAAAAATTCTTTTCAAAATCATTTTTGGCTTGTTTTCGTTTCTCTGTGTTCACATCAATATATGGTTTTAGCCATTGGCTCTGATTGAATTCAATTATTCTGTGAATACGATCTAATTTCATTCCTAGTTGAATACATTGCTTTAACAATCTATAATGCAAAACATAACGTTCTTTATTATCTAGGGTAGCCATTAGCTTTGTCAACTTTTCTGGACATAGAGGGTAATCTGAATGTTTGTCATGTAACTCTTGAGGATAAGTCAAATCTACTTCCAAAATATATCCAATTTCTGAAGTATCATCAATAGTTAAAACATCAAAGCCTTCCAATCTATAATGCAAAACATAACGTTCTTTATTATCTAGGGTAGCCATTAGCTTTGTCAACTTTTCTGGACATAGAGGGTAATCTGAATGTTTGTCATGTAACTCTTGAGGATAAGTCAAATCTACTTCCAAAATATATCCAATTTCTGAAGTATCATCAATAGTTAAAACATCAAAGCCTTCAACATTTGCAATCCATTTAAAGCCACCCGTTGGAAGATATTCCATCATCGCATATCCATACAAATTATTAACGTCAAAGTACATTATGTAGGACTCTTGCTTTTTCTCATCATAAGTTTTCATATACTTATTATTAGCAATCGCATGTCGTGTTATACACTGAACATTTCCTCCTCGAATAGATCGTTCAAAAAAGTGTAACATATCAATATCTTGAAGCAATTCAAGTTGAACGTTGGTTATCTTTTTCATAGCACACCAAGACATAGATGGAGCAGTGTAAAAATGAGCTGCATCAATGCCATAAGTTTCCATGCCATTCGATCTAAAATTTTCAAAGACATCCGCCAAAAGAAGTGTGTCAACTTTTAAATACAAATCTGCGTATTCTCCTAATGTTTGACAGGAAAACGTTTCCCACACCGATTGAGCAAACTCATACTCTTCATTCGATATTGTTTGATCATTAAGGCTGCTATAAAACTTGGATATTTCAGGTAATTTAGTTTCGTTAAGAACATCCATACTCGTGACGTATTCATAGGGAAACACACCTTTTCTCGCAGTAAGTCGAAACTGTGCATCATCATTAAAATAACGTTGTGTTATTTGCTTTGAATCTTCGCTTAACGAAGATGAACATTGATCTAGTGAACAGGACAAGAAATTATATGTATCGAAAAATCTTAACTGAATGAATCCATTCTTAGCCCGTACATACTTTGTAAACCCTTTGTAACGTTCCATATTCATCGCTAACAATTTTATATGACCAGGATTATGTAACACCTCTCCATCACGTTTCTCGCAAATTTCTTTAATTATAAAATGTCCATCATAGGCGGTTAGATTATGAAATGCTATAGGCAAAACCTTTGTTACTTTGTAATTTAAATTACAACTATTGTGTGCGCTTCCTCTATATTTTCCAGTTAAGTGACAATGATCGCGTACTTTGAGTTCATTAACTGCAATCGGTTTCTCGCAAATGTGACACATTTTACTTGACAAAAATAATCTTTCTTCATTTTCGGTCATCTTTAACATTGGCTTAACCGATAAGTAATATGTTTGAAGTTTATCCACAATACTATAAAGTTCCTTTACAAACAATTCAATGCAATTATTTCCCCTAAAGAGCTTGAAACTGCACAATTCACTATCGAAATTACAATGAAGGTATAAAGAAATGCTGTAAGGAATATGTTTATGTGTTAAAGTAGAGTTATGAATGTCACTATTTGGAAAACAGGAGGAAATTGGAGACAAAACGCATTCAGTGTCTGCATATATTATAAATGGAACTGTATCTTTAACTCGGAATTCTGTAAAATTAACAAATCTTTGTTCATCAGTCGGCATTATGCTTTTTGCAACAGGAAACTGTTTACAGTCTGCAAAGTGAACATTTAACTCATCCTCAAGAAGATAATATGACAAACAACGTCTACATATATAAATCCTTCTCTGAGTGCTAGTGATGCCTGAACGCACAAGGCGAGCAAGATTTCTAATTAAACAAAAGTGATAACTTTCACTGTTTCCAATCTGCAACATCAATAAGTCTACACTCCTTTCATATACGGGGTAGTTTTCACCCCCCCTGCTATTTTTCATCAAAAACAAAAGATCTTAGGTTCAATTATCATTTTTACCCGTTTAAGACCTTTTTCCCCACTGTAAAATCACTATTTACTGTTTTAGGGGTGACATCATCTATCCGGGTAAAAGCCTATGTCACAACGAATTTTTTAAGCTATTACACATAATTTTACGGTTCTTAGTTTCCAAGGTATCGATTTTTCAATTTTGGGGTAGTTTTCACCCCCCTGCTATTTTTCATCAAAAACAAAAGATCTTAGGTTCAATTATCATTTTTACCCGTTTAAGACCTTTTTCCCCACTGTAAAATCACTATTTACTGTTTTAGGGGTGACATCATCTATCCGGGTAAAAGCCTATGTCACAACGAATTTTTTAAGCTATTACACATAATTTTACGGTTCTTAGTTTCCAAGGTATCGATTTTTCAATTTTGGGGTAGTTTTCACCCCCCTGCTATTTTTCATCAAAAACAAAAGATCTTAGGTTCAATTATCATTTTTACCCGTTTAAGACCTTTTTCCCCACTGTAAAATCACTATTTACTGTTTTAGGGGTGACATCATCTATCCGGGTAAAAGCCTATGTCACAACGAATTTTTTAAGCTATTACACATAATTTTACGGTTCTTAGTTTCCAAGGTATCGATTTTTCAATTTTGGGGTAGTTTTCACCCCCCTGCTATTTTTCATCAAAAACAAAAGATCTTAGGTTCAATTATCATTTTTACCCGTTTAAGACCTTTTTCCCCACTGTAAAATCACTATTTACTGTTTTAGGGGTGACATCATCTATCCGGGTAAAAGCCTATGTCACAACGAATTTTTTAAGCTATTACACATAATTTTACGGTTCTTAGTTTCCAAGGTATCGATTTTTCAATTTTGGGGTAGTTTTCACCCCCCTGCTATTTTTCATCAAAAACAAAAGATCTTAGGTTCAATTATCATTTTTACCCGTTTAAAACCTTTTTCCCCACTGTAAAATCACTATTTACTGTTTTAGGGGTGACATCATCTATCCGGGTAAAAGCCTATGTCACAACGAATTTTTTAAGCTATTACACATAATTTTACGGTTCTTAGTTTCCAAGGTATCGATTTTTCAATTTTGGGGTAGTTTTCACCCCCCTGCTATTTTTCATCAAAAACAAAAGATCTTAGGTTCAATTATCATTTTTACCCGTTTAAAACCTTTTTCCCCACTGTAAAATCACTATTTACTGTTTTAGGGGTGACATCATCTATCCGGGTAAAAGCCTATGTCACAACGAATTTTTTAATCTATTACACATAATTTTACGGTTCTTAGTTTCCAAGGTATCGATTTTTCAATTTTGGGGTAGTTTTCACCCCCCTGCTATTTTTCATCAAAAACAAAAGATCTTAGGTTCAATTATCATTTTTACCCGTTTAAAACCTTTTTCCCCACTGTAAAATCACTATTTACTGTTTTAGGGGTGACATCATCTATCCGGGTAAAAGCCTATGTCACAACGAATTTTTTAAGCTATTACACATAATTTTACGGTTCTTAGTTTCCAAGGTATCGATTTTTCAATTTGGGGGTAGTTTTCACCCCCCTGCTATTTTTCATCAAAAACAAAAGATCTTAGGTTCATTTATCATTTTTAGGTGTTTAACACGTTTTTTCCCCATAACATGACTATTTACTGTTTTAGGGGTGAAATGACCAATCCAGGTAAAAGCCTATGTCATCACCTATTTTTAAAGCTATAACGCCTAATTTTAGGGTTCATAGTTTCCAAGATATTGAGTTTTCAATTTTGGGGGGGTAGTTTCACCCCATAAAGGGGGACGTCGCCCCAAGTGCTAGGACCCCTCATACAAGTCCCTAGCATGATTGGTTCACGAGATATTAACAAAAGTGTAGTTAGGCCCTTTTGACAAGCAAATAAATGAATGATACTTTCAAAAACGAGGTGTCACCCCAAGTGCTAGGATACTGCCTATGGGAAAATCCCATCCTGGGTTCAGAAAATATTAACAAATGTGTAGTTAGACCCTTTTGACAAAAGCCACCGGTGTGCATACATACAAAAATTGCTCTTTCACCCCAGGTAAGGGTAGTTTTTATTTTGGGGGTTGACATACCTCATTCATACAAAAGGAGAATTCACTACGAGTCCTATGACACCCCATATGTTTACATCGCATTATTGGTTAGCGAGATACTAAAAATCGAATGACCTATTAGTTTTTTGTTTTTTTAATAAATTTTTTAAAAAGCCTCATCTATAAAGAATCTTTTAAAAATTCCGCTCTCTTACAAAAGCCCTCAAGTGCGCATGCATACAAAAATAACCACTACTTAACCTCCGGGTAAGGGTAGATTTATTTTGGGGTGGATATACTCCCGTCCATAGCAAGGGGTGGTTCACCACAAGTCCTACGACACCCTATATGCATCGTTCTAGCCTTACAAGCTCATTAAATTCGCCAAATTGTCAAAAAAGCACGTTTACCTCAAATTGCGTTTCCAAATTCCACCCATTTTAAAAAATTACCTCACCATCAAATAGAGCGGGAAAAATAGCATTTAAACGAACCCTCACTCAACCCTAGTCCTCGCCCGCCACCAAACATTTCCCAACATAGCCATACGTATTCAAGCACACACGCGACTTGCAAGAGAACATACACTACCCCACTACCCGCGAATAACCTTTTGTTTTGGTGCTCACACTCGCATGGGTGTCAGATGACAGTTAGCATCCTAATAAACATCCTCCATGACGTCAACACCCATTAACTTTTTATCACCATCGCACAAACAAGCCAAAGGGTCAACCTCTTCCCACGCTAACACGTGCACTGCACATGCTCGCTCCTGGACCACGTGCTCGCTCTAAGGACCCATGACGTCATCCCATGACGTCATCAGGATTACGCAATTTCTGGTCATGATGATGCAATATCCAAAGTCTAGCGAATTATACTACTTCCCTAGCCCAGTTATGGAAGGTAAGAAAACGGCTAGTCCGTGTTAATCTGCCCTAAAAAAGAAATGGAAAAATGTCCTGATTGATAAATCTAACTTAAGCCTCTCACAATCCCAAATACAAAACGATAGCTAGCACACTAAGAGTATGAAACTTAAATCGTCCCTACGCAATACATCAGAGTTGACTAATAAATAAATAATAACTACTGAGAATTTACAGGAAAGCAAGACATTTACTTGTTTACATGTCTATCGTTCATTTACATTTCCGAGCAAAATAAAGATACCTACGTTATGACGGTGTCATCTCCAACATTTAAATTTAACGTTATTCATCTTAACGAATCCTACTTGAAGCTAAATGAAAATACAGGATAAGCGTTTATTGCATGAAAAATCAAACCTATGCACAATCTAGTCCTGACAAACAAAAATATTAATCTAATACAACACAAATATTTACAAATCAAAACACTCCTAGCATGGGTGCAAATGGCACTCCTATCTCGACTATTTATCGCTCTTTGCGACAAATGGTCATAAGTGTAATGAAAGGAAGAAGAAATACAGTCAGCAACTGCTATGGCAAGCTGTCACGACTCACGTTGCTTTCAATGTAATGCGTGTATTTCCATTATCACGACATTAATTGAACGTTGTCTCAATCTCAGGATAACATTCAAGATGTATCAAAACAAACGAAGAGCGACAGGTTCTAGTGTCGGTCAAGCAAAACTAAATTTTAGTTTAGCATTAAAATCATATTTAAAGTCCAAGAATTATTTAAGCACTGATTATAATTTCAAAATCCTATCAAGTGATTATTAATTTCCGATTTTATTCAGTTTTATACCTCAAACTGTATTTGTAAATTTTATTGACCATGAATCTCGTTCCGTATAGCTATGTGTAGGGAATGAAACCATAAAAATACCTCGTAGATTATCAGTGACGAAGAGAGTCACTGTACACCAACTTTATGGACATCCTGTGTCTCATACAATAACACGGACTCGTCAGTCCTTTCATCATCGGTCAACACGACAAAAAGTTCATTGTTGCCGGCAAAAACGACAGCTCCAAAATCTGAGCAATAATTGTCTGCTACAAGACAACACATAGAATGGGCTCCGTAACGTATACATGACTCCTTTCATTTATGGGCAACATGATCCATCGTATCAGCAACCAGCTCTTCTCCACTAAGTATTACATTACAATGAATATTCTAACCAGTGCCTTCACAACAGCGTGTCTACTTCATGACCAAAATACTTTTATCTTAAATCATTTGCTCTCCAAGTCCTGGATAAATAACCTGCATCGAACTAGCGATACTTCGCTTACAAGCACATTCCTTTACGTTCGTCTTAGTCGTCATTTCAATTTCTCGCATAAACAAAAGAATATCTATACTCCTGCATGTGTTTCTCCATGTGTTTCTCCCTGTCTGCTGCGATGAGACAAAAATGTCACTGCCTTCTAAACTCATTTCATGGTTACATAAGCAAAAAATTCATATTGCAGTGCGGCCTACAAATATCCACATGAGGCCACTGCCCCTGACCTTGACAAACATCTGTCAATCAGTTTATAGCTTTAACATATGGAACGCAAGACAGCATTTTGCCTGCCTGTGGAACTGATACGTTTTGTTGAAAACTTCGCCTGCCCTGGCGTTTAACAAAATCTATAACACAACCAAACCTACTATTACTAAATAAATTCCTACCTACGATTGTGCAGTCAGTGAAACCATTAAAAAAAATCCTCTCGGCACGCCGGAAGGCGGAGGTAGATTTCACCGGGCAAACTAGGAGATAGGCTACAATAGGCAAAATATGCAGGTTTTCGTAGGAGGATCAGACCTCATTTATTGCAAGAAAGTATTTTACAATTGGTGGTTAATGAACTTTTGTTTTGTTTTTGTATGCATATTTTTATCACTTTATTGTCTTATGGGGATGGTAACCTTCTTGTCATTTGGGGTTCATTTTTATACTTGTGATCACAATCTCCTTATGCAAGGTTTGGAACTGATGTGTAACTATCTAACAGTCTGTTACTTCTTCACGAAAAATTTTATCTCCCGCAGAGATGTTGGTTGGTTCCTCAGTTTAGGGGCTGTGACAACGTGGTCATGTAACCCCGTGTACATTGGGTGTGTGTAGAATCTGTCTGATAAACGGTGTTAATTGTGATGACTGTATTAGTCTGTGATTCAGGTAAGGTCTGCAGACGGTCAATTTTAAGTAGTAGTTCTTAATTTTGTACCATATACTTACGTCAACGACACCTAGCTGTGAACTTGGCTACTAGATGCCACCGCATCCAGCAACTTGCAACGAACGTGGGAACTTCCCCTCCAAAGCGCTCTTAGAAAATCCGACGACTTTGGCCGGCTTTGAACCCGCGACCTTGGGCATAGAAGTTCAGCATGCTATCAGTTAGCCGCTTCCCACAGTTCCGATACCGAAGTCGCTTCTCACAGACAGATGGAAAAACTGAATGTGATCTCCTGCAGTGGCGTTGTCATAGCAACTGCTGATGGCTCATCCCTTATCAATTTAGTAAACGTCCTCTCGGCACGCCGAAAGGAGGAGGTATATTTCACCGGGCAAACTTGGGGATAGGCGAAAATAGGCAGAATATGCAGGTTTTCGTAGAAGGATCAGACCTCATTCATTGCGAGAATTTTTTTATAATTGGAGCTTAATTAACTTTGTTTTTCGTCATTTTATGCATATTTTAAACATTTTATTGTCTTACGGGGACGGTAACCTTCTTGTCATATGGGGTCCATTTTTATACTTGTGTTCACACTGTCCTTATGCAAGGTTTCGACACTGATGTGTAACTATCTAACGGTCTGTTACGTCTTCACGCAAAATTTTATCTCCCGCAGAGATTTTGGTTGGTTCCTCAGTATAGGGGCTGCGACAACGCGGTCATGTAACCCCGTGTACTTTGGGTGAGTGTAGAATCTGTCTGATGTGTGAATTGTGATGGCTGTATTAGTCTGTAATTCAGGTAAGGACTGCAGACGGTCAATTCCAAGCAGTAGTTCCTAATATTGCTACCGGATTATACCGTCAACGACACCTAGCTGTGAACTTGGCTACTAAATGCCACCGCAACCAGCAACTCGCAACGAACGTTGGAACTTAACCTCCAAAGGAAAGCATACTGAGGGATTTTTAGCGCTCTTAGAAAATCCGACGACTTCGGCCGGCTTTGAACCCGCGACCTTGGGCATAGAAGTTCAGCATGCTACCAGTTACGTCACCGAAGCCGCTTCCCACTTAGTCAGATGGAAATCTGAATCTGATCTCGTGCAAGTGCGTTGTCATGGCAACGTCTGATGGCTCATCCCTCATCAATTTAGTAGTGTTTCCATGGCAACCTCTGAGAGCTCTTGGCATTTTCTTATAATTCCGAAATCATTTTTCTCATCCCTTGGCGTAATGGTGGGTCATATCAAAAATTCTTTCAGACAAAAGTTTTAGGTAATTATTAGGGGAATATTGTCCATTTTGTACGGTTTTGATATTGTGCCTATTAAGAGAGATATGATTAATGTTTCCCGAAAAACCCACTTTTTCCCAGCCCTTTGGTCAATGGTTGGTGCTATAAGAAGACTCTTCAAACATAAATTTTGTGGCTTTATCCGACACATAGTATGAACTTTGAACGTATTCGATATTTCACATATTAAGAGAGTTATTGCAATATTTCACTTTTCGAAAAAATAAACCATTTTCACCCCCTTAGACCGATTTAGCCCCGTAACGTACTCGGCCTGGATTGTATAGGTATACATATTCGGTAAAAAATTCAAAGTGATTGGTGCAATATTACGGCAGTTATCGTGTCCACAAGAAACTGATATACATATATATATATATATATATATAAACTTTTGAACTGACGGTGGTTTTGGGGTATGGGGGATGTGAAACGCGAAGATATGTCGAAATTTTCCGGAAGTAGATATAGGGTACGCATTGCAATAGTTAGCTTTGTAATGAAATCTACCTAACTAACCTATAGTTCCAACCCTTAACATAAATGTGTATTTGAGGCATGCCGTCACTTACTGATCCATGCGTTGCATGGTTTGAGCCTCGCTTTAGGGTGGCATAGCGAGCTCTGGCTTAGATTCCAGCCATCTCCTCATTGGTTTATGCATCGATTAGCATCGTAAGTTCCCCCAGTTCGTGGCGTCTATTCCATCATGATTCCTTCCTCAATATAATAGTAATAATTCATGACGGTTCCAATTTCAATAAGGGTAGTTTCCATGTTGTAGAATATAGTAAGATGATTTGAGCACTGATTTAAATACTTCACTCGTTCAGAAACTCACTGAATCTACAGTGCGGATTATCAAATTGCCTTTATTCACTCCGCCACTGCTGCTATTATATCGCTTGTGTGATATGCTCACTAAAAACTTATACTTTGAAATCTGCAGAACACTTGGTCCATTTTATTATGCAAATCACTGTCTCCATTCTACTTGAATTACTCAATTCTAATATAGCACATGTTGTAACATAAAAGTACATTAACGTTCACCAGCGTTCATTCCAATTAACATTACAAATAAATGTGCATTTAGCGTGCTAGAACTGCGGCCATGTGTTCAGCCATCAATCTCAACCACGTTGTCGTAACACAAAATTACAAAAATATGCCAATTATGGCATCAAAAACACTCGTCGTCACTGCAGGCAATGCTTGCCATAAATCGTACAAGGAAGCGTTTTTACTCATCGGCTATTGTCGGATTTCTTCATAGTTAAATTAGCAATAGCTTGAACTAACAAGTTCAGTCTCCACGAGACATACGTACTAGAAAATACTTGTGGGTAACTAATGGAACTGGTGTCTTCACAACATGCATCAAGCATTTGATTAAATCCATGTTTCGCCTTTCTACGATGTTATAAATACATTAAATGGTTCCAAAAGTTCCAAAATATTTCTGTGTTATCTCTAAAATACTCCAAACATATACAAATCTTCCGTAAGTCAAATTCAACATAAAGATTAATTTCCAGCGAGGTTCAAAGAGTTTACATCATTGTCAAGTAAGTTCTGCGTTGTTCCAGTGCATTTCTCATCATATCGATCATCCTGGTGATTAATTGTCTCATCGAAGATGCACTACCGGGTGCAATATCTAATATATAAAAGTGAAAGTCTGTATGTATGTATATATGTTGGTTCCGTATACAAATCTACACCGTTCCACCAATCTCAACCATATTTTGCATACACATCGTTTAGGACCCAGAAGGAACCGCTGGCTACATGAATTTTCGATAGTCTTTCTCATTCTTCTGATTTCGGCCCTTTTTCACAAAAAAACAGGCTAATCAAATCATAAAATATACTCATGAAGGAATGGCAAGGCAGATAGTTTCCATGGCAACATAGCTCAAGTCCAGACACGGCCGACTTGATGCCAATTGCGCTCAGCACTACCGGTATAGAAAATGAGGATCTTTACTTGAAATCCCGTTAGTTACTCAATTGCTCACACAGCACTGTCAACCGAGTTTAGCATAACAAAGACTTGACACTTTCTTCTTTCTACTATATATTTGCCAAATACCACTCACTCACTCACTCATTCATTTATTCATCACGAAATCTCAGAAAGCACCGAACGGATTGGAATGAAATCTGTATGCAGCTTCCTCAAGGGCCGCAAATGCCCCCTAAGAGAGAAATTTTGGCTATTCAGGTTCTAAAGGGGTGTTAAGGGGGTAGACCTGCATTTAATTGAATAGCAATATCTCCCGATTGGTTTCATGGGGGGATGTGATACTCGGCATATAAACTCATCATTAAAAATAAGAAGACATGTGTTTGAGGGTTTTTCGATGTGGTGTATATTATGAGGTGAAAGGGGTGAAAAGTGGGGATTAAAAGATTCTTAACGGAGCGTGTGTCTCTTAAACGACATAGGCGAGGAGTTTGAAACACAGCGAAAAAAAATCAACATAAAAAGAAGTAAATATGTGTTTGACAGTTTTTTCATAAATCCAATTTAAGGGGCCCATGGGGAGAGATGAAATTCTGGGGGGGGGGAACAGGAAAGAAAGTGTCCTAACTGATTGACTGACTGGAAAAAACTGCTTTAAATTAAGTAAATAGCTGTTCGACAGTTTTTTTTCATAAATCAAATTTAAGGAGGTCACGGGGAGGGGTGAAATTCTGAAAAAAGAAAATTGAAAGAAAATGTCCAGACTCACTCACTTACTCACTCACTCATCATCGCCTAGCCAAAATTATTGAAGTTAGAAACATGGCAGTTTGGGGATATGTTCATTGTATGTCAAAACCGTCTACTAAGGGAGGATTTTTGGATATTCAGGTTCTAAAGGGGTCTTAAGGGGGTTAAACCTGCATTTCATTGAATAACAATATCTCCCGATTGGTTTCATTGGGGGATGTGATACTCGGCATATAAACTTATCATTAAAAAGTGAGACACGTGTCTGAGGGTTTTTCGATGTGTTTATGAGGTTATAGGGGTGAAAAGTGGGGATTGAAAGATTCCTAACGGAGCGTGTATCTCTTAAACGACATAGGCGAGGAGTTTGAAACTCAGCGGAAAAAAAATCAGCATAAAAATAAGTAAATATGTGTTTGACCGCTTTTCCATAAATCCAATTTAAGGGGCCCATGGGGAGGGGTAAAATTCTGGGAGGGGGGGGGCAGAAAAGAGAGTGTCCTAACTGATTGACTGACTGACTCTCTCATCAAACTCAGGGGAAAAACTGCTTTAAAGTAAGTAAATAGCTTTTCGACAGTTTGTTTTTCAATCAAATTGAAGGGGTTCATCGGGAGGGGTGAAATTCTGAAGAAAAAAAAATTGAAAGGAAATGTCCTGACTCATTCACTCACTCATCATCGCCCAGCCAAAAATATTGAAGTTGGAAATTTGACATTTCGGGGATATGTTCGTTGTATGTCAAAACCGTACACTAAGGGAGGTTTTTTGGATATTCGGGTTCTAAAGGGGTCTTAAGGGGGTTAAACCTGCATTACATTGAATATCAATATCTCACGAGTGGTTTCATTTATGGATGTGATACTCGGCATATAAACTAATCATTAAAAATACGCAGACATGTGTCTAAGCGTTTTTCGATGTGGTGTATTATTATGAGGTGAAAGGGCTGAAAAGTGGGGGTTGAAGGATTCCTAATGGAGCGTGTAGGCCTACCTCTTAAACGACATAGGCGAGAAATTTGAAACTCAGCGAAAAAAAATCAGCTTAAAAAGTAAGTAAATCGGTTTTCGACTGTTTTTTCATAAATTAATTTAAGGGGCCAATGGGGTGGGGTGAAATTCTGGGGATAAAGAGGAGAAAAAGTGTCCTAACCGACTGACTCAGGGGAAAAAGTCAGCTTAAGAAATAAGTTAATAGGTGTTCAAGCGATTTTTAATCAATCCAATTTAAGGGGCCCATGGGGAGGGGTGAAATTCTGGTAAAATAAATGAAAGAAAATGTCCTGTCTGACTCACTCACTCATCACGCCCAGCGAAAACTATTAAAGTTGGAAACATGAAATTTTGGGAATATGTTCGCTGTATGTCGAAAACGTTAACTAAGGAATGAATTTTGTTTATTCGGGTTTTAGAGACGTGTCAAGGGGGTAAACGTGCATTTAATTGAATAACGATATCTCATGAGTTGTTTGTTTGGGGATGTGATATTCGGTATATAAACTAATCATTAAAAATAATCAGACATATGTCTAAGGGTTTATCGATGTGGTGTGTATTATGAGGTGAAAGGGGTGAAAATTGGGGGTTGAGGGATTCTTGACGGAGCGTGTATCTCTGAAACGACTTAGTAGTGAAGTTTGAAATTCGGTGGGAAAAAACAGCTTAAAATACAAGTAAATAGGTGTTCGAACGTTTTTTCATAAATCCAATTTAAGGGGCCCTTGGAGAGGGGTGAAATTATGGGGGAAAAAAACAGGAAAGAAAGTGTCCTAACTGATTGACTCACTTACTCACTCATCAAACTCAGGGGGAAAACAGATTTAAATAAGTAAATAGGTGTTTGACCGTTTGTTTCATAAATCCAATTTAAGGGGTTCATGGGGACGGGTGAAATTATCAAAAATAAATGAAAGAAAATGTCCAGACTGACTCACTCACTCATCATCGCCCAGCCAAAATTATTGAAGTTAGAAACATGAAATTTTGGGGATATGTTTGTTGTATGTCGAAAACGTCCACTAAGGAAAGAGTTTTGGATATTCAGGTTCTAAAGAGGTGTTAAGGGGGTAAACGTGCTTTCCATTGAATAACAATATCTCACGAGTGGTTTCATTTGGGGATGTGATACTTGGCACATATACTAATCATTAAAAATAAGCTGACACATGTCTAATGGTTTTTCGATGTAGTGTATATTATGAGGTGAAAGGGATGAAAAGTGGGGGTTGAAAGATTCCTAACTGAGCGTGTATCTCTTAAACGACATAGGGAGGAGTCTGAAATTCGGAGGAAATCTATCAGCTTAAAAATAAATAAATAAATAAATAAATAAATGAATAAATAAATAAAATAAATAGGTGTTCGACTGTGTTTTCATAAATGCAATTTAAGGGGCATATGGGTAGGGGTGAACTTCTGGAAGACAAACGTCCACTAAGGAAAGATTTTTGGATGTTTGCTCTCATCGACCAACCAAAACTATTAAAGTTAGAAGAATGATATTTTGGGGATATGTTTGTCGTGTGTCGAAAACGTCTACTAAGGAGGGATTTTTGGATATTCAGGTTCTAAAGGGGTGTTAACGGGGTTAAACCTGCATTTCATTGAATAACAATATGACACGACTATGATGTGAGCGAAGCGAGGCTAAAATTGAGATGGTGTGTGTCTGTGTATTACTCAATCTCGCAAGTACCACTGGTCCGATTTACGTGAATTTTACATGGAAGTAGCTGATTTTCCTGGTTAACATATAGGTTACTTTTGATTTCAATACTTTGCACTATTTAAAATGGCGACCATTTTAGTGACGTCACTACACCCTTTGGTATCAAACTTTCATATTTCCATTTCAAATAAAAAGAGAACGCTAAGAAATAGCAAACTTTTGATGACATATGCGAGGTTTAAAACTACATTTCCTATCCGAAAGGTATCTGCAACTGTTAGCGAGTAAAACCTAAATTTGTGCTATAAAACACGGTCAACGCCGAGCGGTGTAGTTGGACAAAATGTTCCATCCTTAATCTCCCTCTGCGCAGCACCTCGCCTATCCCCTGTTTTAACTGTCACCTTCACATTTTAATTTATTTATGACGCGTAGCGAAGCACGGGTACTTCAGCTAGTAGCCTATATATCTCGATATATCGATGTGTTTATGTTCCTTGAATAACTGAAATCGTAATAAGTATGCTTTGATCAAGCTGCAGTCAGCTGACTTCCCGCACGTGTTATCTTTTAAAATGGTGTATTTTTTCGTTCTTGCTCAGAGTGTGTAGGCATTCAAAATGTTAATAAAATTCATAATTCAAAAAGGAAAAATTTCATTTATTAATTGGAACAAATGAAACAAAGTATTAATTATTTAGCATCTAATGCACTTCAAATATTAAAATCCCGCTACGGAAAAATATCAATATCCTATGTTAATTTTTATCAAAAACTTTTAATTCGGCTAAACGTAGCTTGGCATCAAACGGGCTAAAGTAAAATATCATAATTACAACTTTTTGCATGTAAACAAGTGAAATTATTCAATCATAGACTGCCATTGTAATAATTTTATTGAATGTGCATAGATGATCATTTCAAGTTGGACAAGCAAGTATTACTGTACAATTAGAAAATCAGTTGAGAAATACACTATTCGGTTTGCACACTTTTGTCCACTGTGTTGCCCCACAGATTCATTTAATGGCTTATGCAGCTTTAGTAGAATCAGCTATGTGATATTGTACTGAAACGTGGGGAGATACAAGTAGGAGTAGATTAAAAATAATAGGTGATATTGAGAGGACATTTATGAAATTAATTGGATATCGAGAATAAGGTGTTCTTCTCTGTGGAAGGTTTGTACAAAGTTAATTCAATAGCCATGTAATATTACAGTAGCAGTTATAAAAACCTAATACAACATGGAAAACAAACTACACACGTATAATGTATAATGTTCCCAGAAGGAACTAAGAGTAGTAATACCCACATTTATTGTGATTAATTTGGAAAACACCACACTAATAAGCAAAGATAAAAATCAAATTAGGAAATTTTATAATAACTTAAGAATTTCAGTACCTTGTAATGATTGATCTACTGTATATCGGAGCAACCTTTATAGCATATGATCCCTACATAATCATACTGAAGTATTTTATAATTATTTTGTAAATAATGTAGTTTTTACCTCAGATTATTAAAATTGTGTGTACTTAAAGAATATTCCATAGATAAGTTGTGAGAAGCATGTAACTAAAGTTTTACATTTGTTAATATTTTAAAGTGTATTTTTTATGTGTGCATGTGAAATTTAAAAAGTAAGTCAATATCCCACCCTCCAAGTTCATTCATTGATTGGTTCATTATTATTATTATTATTATTGTTATATTGTTGGCTTTACGAAAAGCATGTAACTAAAGTTTTTGATTTTTCATTGTTTAAAGAAACGTAATTTTATACATGCATGTAAAATTTAAACAATAAATCAATATCCATCCCCCCCCCCTACAAATTTTTTGAATATCCAGGGCTGGAGATAAGATACATTATTATTATTATTATTATTATTATTATTATTATTATTATTATTATTATTATTATTCTTTCGTCGTCATGCGCGACTAGGGAGAGCGATTGAACTTATTTAGCAGATGGCATTGCCTTTCACTTCTCCCAAAATATCTTCATCTTCCTGCTGTGGCTTCTCTTGCGATCTTCTGACCCAGGATTTGTTGGTGACATTGCTTGGATGGTCTGCAAAGCGGTGATTATCGACTAATTTTCTGAGCTCGGTCTAGTACAATGTCATCTGTGATGCCGATTTCCTGAAGATCTTTTCCAACTTCAAGCAGCCAGGTGTTTTTAAATTTCATTGACAGGACATGGCTAAGAATCCTTTTGGACAGTCTCTGATTGCCCATCCTGAGGATATGCCCGTAAAATTTCAATCGTCATTATTATTATTATTATTATTATTATTACTAAAAGCTGAAGTCCGTGCCCCGCAGCTTCGATCACATTCTAGCGGTGCTACTTTAAGGCAGGTTCGCGAGGTGACGAGGGTTGACAAGTGAAGTGCGTGTTCTAGGGACAATGAAGCTACTTTCAGTGAGATGTGAGCTGCAAGAGAAAAGTGCTTAACTGTCCAATTGAATAAACATCACCTTCTCGTCCTATGCTGTTGTTTATCTCGCAAGTAGCGAAATTAAATTCTACAATTCTTTAGGTTGGAGCAAAGTGGAATAGACTCTCTCATTCTCAGACTAAAGGGTGTGTATGTATTTCTCCTCCTCCTCGATCTTTGTACCTTTGTGGGGGTGTGGTAGCTTGAAATGTATAGTTGCAGTTTCCATCATGCTCTTCGGTTTTGAGCCAGCTGCGAGGGCTCGTGGAAAGACTTCCCTAACAGTATTTTCAACTCTTCAACACACCAGCTCTGAGCTAGTTGTGTGGTCTCAGGGAGAGACTTCTCTACCAGTATCTCCAGCTTCTCAGTCCATCTTGTTTGGGACGTTTTTATCGGGCTTTTATTTGCTTCACCAGTTCCTCTATGGCTCGAGTACGTCTTAAGATGGGGTGGACGCATCTCAAGAATGCTTGTCTATTCATATGTATGAGCCTATCCTTGACCCTGGGTTCCACGAGAATCGCACCGTTGGTTCACGGTTTAGTCGAAGATATTCGCAGGACACTCCCACTTTCAGCGCTTCTAAGTGGTTTAAGCTGTCTTGACGATTCGTTTCTCTGTGGCAGATATTTCTATCTTTATAAATGCCGTTTCTATCGGATTGGAATGAAGTGGATGTGTTATCTCTTTGGCGGGAGATTTTTAATTCCGGATGTCCTTCCTGGCCCCAACATCAACAAAGGTTTGGTTGGTTGGTTAGTTCCTTAGTTTATGGACTGTGAGAACGCGGTCATGTAGCCCCGTGTACTTTGGGTGTGTGTAGAATTTGTCTGATAACCGGTGTTAATTGTGATGGCTGTATTAGTGTGTGTTACCTGTGATTCAAGTAAGACTGCCGACGATTAATGTTTTCAAGTAGTTCCTAATTTTGCTACCAAATGCTACCGTCCACGACACCTAGTGGTGGACGTGGCTACTAAATGCCATCGCAGTCAGCCCCTGGTGGTGAACGTTGGAACTAATATAGCGTTATCAAACTAACCTACAAATTTTAGCTTCCACAAGTGTAGTTAGTGGAAGGTTTTTCATGCCATAAATCTATGACATGGGACCACCGGCTTTACTTCCTCTCCGAAGGAAGGCATACTGAGGGATTTTTAATGCTCTTTAAAAATCTGACGACTTCAGTTGCGTTTGAATCCGCCATCGTTGGCATCGAAGCTCAGCATGCTATCAACTACGCCACTGAAGTCGTCATCAGAAATTAAATGAAGGAAGAAGAAAGTAAGACTCCAGCCTTGCTTTGTTTAAGATGACAGCGATATAAAACACCATCCTGAGGTGTCCTCTGCTAGTGCTACCTCTCTGGTTCAATTCTGTTTCATCGTGCTTGAATTGATAGGAGAGAACAGACATACACACACAAACACACGAATATTTGGCGCGAGTAAAACTGATAAGTCTACTTTCATTTGTTTGTAAAACGAAAGTAGGCTAATATTTATGTTCTATAAAGGTTTAAATACCCTCCTCGTCACTGACTTTGTCGATTACAACAGGTGGTCGCTAGTTGAGTATTAAAATGAAATTTCCTCAGAGAATGCGTTGTGGAGAATCACTCTGGTTATTTATTTCTGTTTTTACGTTGTAGCGGAGCCCGGTAATGAGAGAATATGAGAGCCAGTCTCAAGAGACGAAAAAACACAGTCTGCCCTCATATTCATTCATTCACTTTATTTGCAAATGGGAGTAATTCCCCGGTGGCAAATTGTACACTTGAATCGGCCGGAGCTGCAAAGTATTAAGTTAATTTTCACCACTTTTCAGGAGACTGATAACACGTCATTGACAAAACAGAATTTAACAAACACAATATATTAGTCATCTATGTCGCGAAGCAACTCTTCAGGTCATATTTGTGTTAGCGGAATATCAATTTTAATTTAATAAACATATTTTTAAAATCAATTTTATAAACGTGACTTAATGCCTTTCAGCTTCGTGGTCAGTTTTCGTGAGGCACAAAGCCAACCAGAATGAATATTTCACATGATATTTTATTTTAAAATGGATTTGTTACATAAAATCAAACTAAACCCTGTACAAATGTAATTAACAATAGCACTGTAACACGCGGGAATCTTGCAGTGCGGCCAACATTAAGTACGGAATACGGCGCTGAAAGGCATCAAGTCATTGACTTAATGCTTTTCTCCTCTGATCGCACTTCATGTAGCAGTGGTTTCTGGCCTAAACAGAAGGCTGACTTAATTCTTTCCTATGCCGTTCCAAGGCCCTTGGGTCAATACTTCAGAATACTAATTGTTCAAACATGACCTTTTAGGACTTTTCAGCACCAACCGATTCAATTACAGAAAATTACCAACATCTATATCAAACACAATATACACAAGTCGTAATTAGAGAACTATAGTAATTGAATCGTAGTATTTACACAACATTTCAGTCGTTAAAACATCAGTATGTTTGGGGAAAGGCTCTAAGACTGAGGCAGGTAATGAGTTCCAATTATCAATGCCAGGATTAATGAAATAATATTTGCCTTAATTTGTACGCTGCGGTTGGCCCTTTTTTAGCCTACTTCCATTTTTTGCAAAAAATGAAAGTAGACTTACGAGATCTACGCAGGGCCAAACATTGTGTGTCAGTCTGTGTGTCCGTGTGTCAGTGCGTCTGTGTGTGTGAGAGTGTGTGTGTGAGTGTGTGTACTCTGAATGTCTGTTCCCCCCCCCCCCTATCAATTCGAACACGGTGAAACCGAATTGAACGAAATTTTGTACAGAGGTAGAACTCTCAAAGGGCACCTCAGTGTCATGTTTTATATCACCGCCATCTTGACGAAATCGTAATGGCGGCCACGCAAATGTAAAAAAAATTAAATCAAATTACCATCAACCTAATCATCTGATCTCTAACTAATTTTTGCAGCATAATACCTTTATGTATGACGAATATTGTGGCCAAATTACAAGGTCATCAGCCCAATACTTTGCGGATGGCGGCCTTGTATGTGTGCAAATAGATTCCCCATATCAATTCAAACACGGTAAAACCGAATTGAACGAAATTCGGTACAGAGGTAGCATCAGCAAAGGGCACCTCAGTGTCATGTTTTATATCGCCGCCATCTGGACGGAAACGGAATGGCGGCCACCCAAATGTTAAAAGCTTAAATCAAATTACGACCAACCTAATCATTCGATCTCTACTAAATTTTGCAACAACATACCTTTATGTAAGAAGCGTTCTTTGACCAAACTACAAGGTCATCAGTCTAATAGTTTGCAGATAGCGGCCATGTATGTGTGGAAATCAATTTTCCATATCAATTCAATCACGGTGAAACCGAATTGAATGGCATTATTCACAGAGGTAGCACTAGCGAAGGGCACCCCATATTCGTGTTTAATATCCGTATAGCACGTGGTATTTCAACAAGATACTACCACCAACATTCAATTATACTCCTTAAAAAGGACAAAGAGTTATAACAATACCCATGCATTTACGAGAAAGTATGCTATATGTTCTTTACTGATCATCTTGTTAAGTGCTGAGTTTCTTCATTCGCATTTTAAAATAAATCGTAGAAGTTATAATAATTAACTTATCATAATTAACTTTTGTCCATAGGTTGTGGGTCAGAATTATTCTAGATGTAAGTTCAAAATCCTAAGGTTATATAATTTGTCAACATTAAGGGGTTTGAAGACATTTTTTCAGTGTTGCCTTAGTAAACAAAAGTTTGGTGCTTTTCAGTCGGTCAACACGAATGTACCCAAAGGAGTTGGGCTTTACCCTAATCCTAAAAAAAAAAAGAAATAAAAGTGAAATTGACACTGCTAGCAGCTACAGCGCGGAAGGCACCCAACCAGATAAGTAGTAGCCTGTACCATAGTTGACGTTTTACAACCATATAGTCACTCCAAACAGACAAATTGCGGTTTACTATCACCCTTTTAGCATTTCACCTAACATCATATATACTACAACTAGCATACACTGACAAGTTGCATGACCAATACTGCAACTAAATAATTGTACATATTGTAAATATTTTCACCTGTATTTTATAGCCGAAGTGTAATGGAACTGATGATCGCTTGACTATTGAAACTGGTCATCCTAGTGTATTTATTAATCTCATGTAATTTTTCAGGATTAGGGCATAACCCAACTCTTTTGGGTACATTCGTGTTGACCGACTGAAAAGCACCAAACTTTTGATAATTTTTCAATTTGAGACGAATCAAAATTTAAACTTTTGTGCGGGCATTATCTCCAAACCTGGTAATGGGCCCAACATAAAATTATGTACAAAAATTGATGTTCAATAATCCGAAATCATAACGCGGCGTGAAGAATTTGCTAATTGCTCCACTATGCTTGTTTACAACTCAGACGAACCTCAGCTGTAGACGACACACGCCTACAAAATGGTCTAGTACAGGGTGATTATGTATGTGCGCGCCCAGTAAACACAGCAAGCTATTCTGGCTGTGACTAGCGCAGATCGCGGCCGTGCGCACCCGGTCTAGTCGGCGCCCACTATCACACTCTTACCAAACATGTTCAATAATGTGTACTTACAGAGCTCATAAGCGATGTTGAAAATGTCCTCCCTCTCTTGTAACACACACCTGACATCTTTGGAGAAAGAATGTCTGTCAACTTTTTTATTATTTACGGAGCCTGATTCCTTGAATCGTTTAGCGAGCCTCCTAATTGTACTGGCATTAGGCACAGATCTTCCTGGAAACTTGATTCAAAATTTTCGTCATGTTTCAGAACAAGATTTTCTGCTTTTCATATACGAATTATGGATATACACTCGTTCGCGCAATGTCAATTGGTGTCTAGGCATGGCCAACAATCACAGTAATCACAATATTCACTAAACGTGCAACACTAACGTCTAAGCTTTGCAAATGCACGCCCATATGAATGACAAAGCACGTGTGAACTAACGATATGAGTCAGCGGAGCACAAAAACCGCCGGCTGGACCGGGTGCGCGCGGCCGCAATCTGCTCTAGTCACAGCCGACTTAGCTTGCCGTGTTTACAGGCGCGCACATATACTATGACCCTGTAGTACTTCCGGAAGAAAATTTCAAACTCAAGTACAGAGGTGTGCAAATTATTAGACCCACCAGGGGCTCACATGTAGTGGGACGTGTGTTGGCGACCACGGGGCCCCAGCTGAGTCCGGCATTGCTTCCACTTACTTGTGCCGGGTTCCTCTCCGTCCTCTTTCCTGTCGACCTCACTTGGTCAACTCTTGTTCTCTTCCGACCCCGACGGTAATAGGGTATCCGAGGCCTAGGGAGTCTCTTCCTTTCCCGCCTTAATTGGCCCTTGTCTCATCTTTCATGATACCCTCCTTCTGTGAGGGGTCAAACTTCTGTTTCTTTTCTGTTATCTCCTGCCTTCTGCTTAAGGCCCTCAAGGAGGCCGGGTGTATGTAGCCCCACCATTTCAGGTGCACCCTAGATATTGCTACACCCTCAGGGGCTCACGGCTGGTGAGTTCGGGCGTTGGCGACCCCGAGGGATTCCTGAGCTGGTTCCGGTCCCCCCCCCCCTATTATCCATTACCTGTGGGGCGGACCCTCTCCTCTTTCATTTTCCTATCTACCTTTTATGGCTCTCCTTCCTTCCAAGTCCCTCAATCCACATTCTTCGAGGGTTGAGGGCATTTCTTTTCCTCCTGTCTTTTATTTGCCTTATTCTCGTTTTGTTTTCCATTTCTTCTCCTAGTATATAAGTTAGTAGTTAGTTTTAGTTATAGTTTACATTTCATTATCATCTTCACAATCACCCAAACCATTAGAGGACGTTAACCTAGCTGTTAGGCCCCTTAAAACAATTTTCATCATCATCATCTTTATCATAATCATCATTATCTTCAAATTATTAGAATCAAATAAAGAATATAATCAGTCACAATCTTTTATTCAAAATCATGTTATTGACCACTTGCTGGCATCTTTTATTACCCTACTTAGTAATGTTTCCTCCCTTGTTGACTTACACCTTTTCCCACAAGGAAAAGTCTGGAAACCTTTAGAATTGGGGATTCCGAGGGATACCTGAGCATTGCCGGTTTTCTATTTATTCATTGACTTTGGAATATACCCTCAAAGTCAGGTGATTTCAATTCATAGTTCATGAATCCTTGAGTAATTTAGGCGGCTTCGGTGACGTAGTTGGTAGCATGCTGAGCTTCTATGCCCAAGATCGCGGGTTCAAACCCGGCCGAGTTCCTCGGATTTTTAAGAGCGTTAAAAACCCCTCAGTATGCCTTCCTTCGGAGGGTAAGTAAAGCCGGCGGCCCCAAGTCGTAGATTTATGGCATGTTAAAGAACCTTCCACTAATTACATCAGTGTGAAGCTAAATTAGGTTAGGTTAAACATTTGACAAACGCTCTTAGGTTCCGACGTTCGTTGCCGGGAGCCGACTGCAGTGGCGTCTGGTAACCAGGTTCTGAACTAGTACTCGCTGACGGTGGCGTTTGGCGGCAAAAGTAGGAACTATTTGAAATTCAAAGTCTGCAGTCCTTACTTGAATTGAAAACTGATACACACACTAATACAGTCATCACAATTAACATCGGTTATCAGACAATTCAACACACACCCAAAGTACACGGGGCGACATGACCGCGTTGTCGCAGCCCCCAAACTGAGCAACCAATCAACCAACCTTGAATAGTTTAAGAGCAGATCATCAGTAAAATTACTCAAAAACCTTTGGCTTTAAAAATTCACACGAAAAGTCGAGTGAAGTAATCAAAACAATACGTGCGGAATTTGGCAGCGACAAAGCTCCTCTGTTAGTTGAAATTCTGAAAAATCATTTTACTTTGAGTTTCTTAAAAGAAATTATAAATAAGACCCTTGTTTAAACATTTCAAGTAATTTCACCGCCTTGCAAACATATTCAGTGCATTAAGCCGTTCCCCCAGGGGCTCACCTCTACTGGGACGTGGGTTGGCGACCACGGGACCCCAGCTGAATCAGACATTGCTTCCACTTACTTGTGCCAGGCTCCTCTCCGTCTTCTTTCCTGTCGACCTCTCTTGGTCAACTCTTGTTCTCTTCCGACCCCGACGGTATTAGGGTATCCGAGGCCTAGGGAGTCTTTCACATTCCCGCCTTAATTGGCCCTTAGCATCATCTTTCTTGATACCCTCATTCTTTGAGTGTCCAGCCTTCATTTTCTTTTCATGTTATCTCTTGTCTTCTGCACAAGGCCCTCAAGGAGGCAGAGTGTATGTGGCCCCACCACTTCTGGTGCACCCTGGATAATGCTACTCCCCCAAGGGCTCACGGCTGGTGAGTTTGGGAGTTGGCAACCCTGAGGGATTCTTGAGCTGGGTCCTTTCTGTCCCCTTTTTCCTCTAACCTTGGGACGGTCCCTCTCCTCTTTTCCATTCCTATCTGCCTGTCCTTCCTTCCAAGTCCCTCAATCCTCATTCTTCGAGGTTTGAGGGCATTTCTTTTCTTCCTGTCCTTTATTTGTAGTTAGTATTAGTTATAGTTTTCATTCTCATCTCATTTCTCACTATCACCCAAACCATTAAAGGACAATAACCCAGATGTTAGGCCCCTTAAAACAACAATTATCATCATCAACAGAAGCACTAAGCCGTGAAAAGTATCTTAGCTTAGAGTCTAATAATTTGAACACCTCTGTAGTACTACATAATGTCCAATAGATGGCATAACATACTAGGGATTGACTCGACACTCGAAAGAGAATGGGGAATTAAACAAGATAAAAATATAAATAATTCATGCTTTTGGGCTAATGCCCTGTGTATTTTTAATTTAAACTATACGTTTCGGAGAAACCTTGCCCCCTTTTTCAATGGAAATAAACAATGTGGCCAAAGAAAGTATATCAATGAGATTACAAAAAATATAGATAAATTCCTCTGTTCGTCACCAGAGAGCAGCTGCCAGAAATTACTGTATGGACCATGGTGGAACGGCGGGCAGAGTAGTAAGTAACGAGAAGGTAAAGGGGGCGGTGTGAAAATATAGAAACTCCTCGAAGATTGAGGAGGGGGGGGGGGGGGAGGCTGGAGGGTTAGATGGATATAAGGAAACATAAACAAAAGGGAAGTGTAGCTGAACGATGCCTAACGTCATACAGTCAACGGCGAAAAAACAGATGGAAACTCCTCCAGTGACGAACAAAGGAGATCAAATCCAGGCTCTGATCCCTAGAGGGAAAATGTACAATTTTAAATATGTGAAGAACAGAGAGACTGAGAGGAACTATCTCCCTAGATCCTTAATAACTGGTAGCCAAGTGTCACTTAGCTGATATCCAGTGTCTCTGTTAAAATTATAGGGATTTTTACGAATTTCAACTACCTCCCTTATTATTCTAGACCAGTTGTGCTTAACAAGGGCAAGCGCATGAGCATCCTTGAAACATACATCGTGCCCTGAAGACAGGGCATGTTGAGGTCAGTGGTGTTGTGAATATAAGGGAGGTAAGCAGTTCCTCTCACGTCGGAGCTCTAAGAAGGTTGTCTATCCCTCCTTCTGGGATGTAGGGACCTATATATAGTGGATTCATTATAGCCATTACCCTTAAACATGGTTTGTAAGGCATGTAACTCTTCCTGAAGAGTTGATGTCTCACAAATACGTTCCGCTCTTTTGGCTAGAGTTGTTATAATTCCTTGTTTTTGTGCTGGGTGGTGGTGGGAGTCCGCATGTAAATAACGGTTAGTGTGAGTTGGCTTACGGTAGACGCTGTGCCCCATGGAGCCATTCGCTTTCCTCCTCACAAGAACATCCAAAAAAGGTAAGCATCCTCCTGACTCTAGCTCCATTGTGAAGTTGATTGAAGGATGCAGCTGATTTAGGTGGTTCAGAAAGTGGTTCAGTTTCTCAGAACCCTCCTCCCACACCACGAACGTATCATCCACATACCTCCACCAAATCACAGGTTTGAAAGACGCCGAAGATATAGCCTCCCCCTCAAAATGTTCCATGAAGAAATTTGCCACGACAGGCGAGAGTGGACTTCCCATGGCCACACCATCAGCCTGCTCGTAATATTTACCATCCCACAAGAAATAACTGGAACACAAGCAGTGGTGGAATAATCGGGCAATGTCCTCAGAAACAAATCCTTGATGAGTGACATGACCGAGTCCACCGGCACTCTGGTAAACAAGGACTCCACATCAAAACTTACCAAAATAGCATTTGGTTGACCGGCGATGGTTGACAATTTTTCGACGAAATGGGTTGAATCCCTAATGTAGGACTGTGTGTGCCCCAAGTGCGGCTGAAGCAACTTGATGAGATATTGCGCAAGAGCATAAGTTGGATAACCTATTGTGCTAACAATTGGTCGAAGAGGAACGTCTTGCTTATGGATTTTTGGAAGACCATACAATCTCGGAGGAACAGCATCTCTCGGAATAAGACATCTTCCCTCTTCTTTTGGAATAGATGACAGTTTAACAAGCTTAGCAGTGGCATTGGATACACGAGTGGTTGGATCACGAGTGCACAGTCTGTAAACAGGATCAGATAACAGAATCGAGAATTTACTTTTATATTCAACGGTATCCATCCCCACTGTCGCATTTCCCTTGTCAGCATGAAGAATAGAAATGGTGTCATTATTTCTTAGTTCCTTCAATGCCTTTCTTTCACCCCGAGTTGATTTGGGTGCGGGTACTTTAGAGGATCTTAATATCCTCACACTTTCTTGTCTAACTTCTTCAGCTTCATCTGCAGGTAAATTGTAGATGGCAGCCTCAACGGATGTGATTAACTCCTCTGTAGGAATTTTGGAGGGTGCGAGAGCAAAGTTGAGACCTATGCTTAGTAAAGTTGTTTGATAGTCATCTAAAGGGGTATTAGAAAGATTGACTACAACTTTACTAGTATCAAGAACCATACGAGGAGCTGTGTGTCTCGAGGACAATCGAAGGAACTTAGCATTTTGTCTATCTACAGCCCGACAAAATTTATTCTCGGCCTGAATAGCCGAGATACGTTCAAAGAACAGCCACAATTCCTCTGAGAGAATGCTACTAAGAAGCAGATGTAAGTGTAATAACTCACGGGAAACTGCGTCCAATTCAGTACGAGAGTTCTGGATCCTCTCGATAACGAGTGCCTTGCTAGCGCGCTGATAAATTCTCATAGCTTTATGAGTGTGTATAGTTTGCTTCAATTTTATACAGTTGGGAATGATGTTATGATCCCTGCATCTAAGAAAGAAGGACGACGATGAAAGGAGAGAACTCCTTCTTCGCCTCAACTTACTAAATTTAGATGATTGTCGAACAACTTCCTCCCCATAGAGGTTTCTAATTTGCATATTAAGGCTTTCACGGCCCGGATTATTACATAAATAATACATGCTTTTGGGTTAATGCCGTGTGTATTTTTAATTTAAACTATACGTTTCGGAGAAACCTTGCCTCCTTTTTCAATGGAAATAAACAATGTGGCCAAAGAAAGTATATCAATGAGATTACAAAAAATATAGATAAATTCCTCTGTTCGTCACCGGAGAGCAGCAGCCAGAAATTACTGTATGGACCATGGTGGAACGGCGGGCAGAGTAGTAAGTAACGAGAAGGTAAAGGGGGCGGTGTGAAAATATAGAAACTCCTCGAAGAATGAGGAGGGGGGGGGGGAGGCTGGAGGGTTAGATGGATATAAGGAAACATAAACAAAAGGGAAGTGTAGCTGAATGATGCCTAACGGCATACAGTCAACGGCGAAAAAACAGATGGAAACTCCTCCAGTGACGAACAAAGGAGATCAAATCCAGGCTCTGAGCCATAGAGGGAAAATGTACAATTTTAAATATGTGAAGAACAGAGAGACTGAGAGGAACTATCCCCCCAGATCCTTAATAACTGGTAGCCAAGTGTCACTTAGCTGATATCCAGTGTCTCTGATAAAATTATAGGGATTTTTACGAATTTCAACTGCCTCCCTTATAATTCTAGACCAGTTGTGCTTAACAAGGGCAAGCACATGAGCATCCTTGAAACATACATCGTGCCCTGAAGACAGGGCATGTTCAGCTATAGCTGATTTGTCAGGTTGGTTTAGACGGATGTTCCTTTGATGCTCTTTGATGCGAGTTGCAATGGACCGTTTTGTTTGTCCAATGTAGACTTTTCCGCAAGTACATGGGACTTCATACACCCCAGGTTGTAGTATTGGGGACAATTTATCTTTGTTTAATGCTAAACGTTGACCAATTTTCGTCATAGTGCCGAAAACTGTTTTTATCTTGTGCTTGCGGAGAATCTTAGCAACGCGGTCAGTGGTGTTGTGAATATAAGGGAGGTAAGCAGTTCCTCTCACGTCGGAGCTCTGAGAAGGTTGTCTATCCCTCCTTCTGGGATGTAGGGACCTATATATAGTGGATGCATTATAGCCATTACCCTTAAACATGGTTTGTAAGGCATGTAACTCTTCCTGAAGAGTTGATGTCTCACAAATACGTTCCGCTCTTTTGGCTAGAGTTGTTATAATTCCTTGTTTTTGTGCTGGGTGTTGGTGGGAGTCCGCATGTAAATAACGGTTAGTGTGAGTTGGCTTACGGTAGACGCTGTGCCCCATGGAGCCATCCGCTTTCCTCCTCACAAGAACATCCAAAAAAGGTAAGCATCCACCTGACTCTAGCTCCATTGTGAAGTGGATTGAAGGATGCAGCTGATTTAGGTGGTTCAGAAAGTGGTTCAGTTTCTCAGAACCCTCCTCCCACACCACGAACGTATCATCCACATACCTCCACCAAATCATAGGTTTGAAAGACGCCGAAGATATAGCCTCCCCCTCAAAATGTTCCATGAAAAAATTTGCCACGACAGGCGAGAGTGGACTTCCCAAGGCCACACCATCAATCTGCTCGTAATATTTACCATCCCACAAGAAATAACTGGAACACAAGCAGTGGTGGAATAATCGGGCAATGTCCTCAGGAAACAAATCCTTGATGAGTGACATGACCGAGTCCACCGGCACTCTGGTAAACAAGGACTCCACATCAAAACTTACCAAAATAGCATTTGGTTGAACGGCGATGGTTGACAATTTTTCGACGAAATGGGTTGAATCCCTAATGTAGGACTGTGTGCGCCCCATGTGCGGCTGAAGCAACTTGCTGAGATATTGCGCAAGAGCATAAGTTGGAGAACCTATTGTGCTAACAATTGGTCGAAGAGGGACGTCTTGCTTACGGATTTTTGGAAGACCATACAATCTCGGAGGAACAGCATCTCTCGGAATAAGACATCTTCCCTCTTCTTTTGGAATAGATGACAGTTTAACAAGCATAGCAGTGGCATTGGATACACGAGTGGTTGGATCACGAGTGCACAGTCTGTAGACAGGACCAGATAACAGAATCGAGATTTTACTTTTATATTCAACGAGAGGATCCAGAACTCTCGTACTGAATTGGACGCAGTTTCCCGTGAGTTATTACACTTACATCTGCTTCTTAGTAGCATTCTCTCAGAGGAATTGTGGCTGTTCTTTGAACTTATCTCCGCTATTCAGGCCGAGAACAATTTTGGTCGGGCTGTAGATAGACAAAGAGCTAAGTTCCTTCGATTGTCCTCGAGACAAACAGCTCCTCGTACGGTTCTTGATACTAGTAAAGTTGTAGTCAATCTTTCTAATACCCCTTTAGATGACTATCAAACAACTTTACTAAGCAGAGGTCTCAACTTTGCTCTCGCACCCTCCAAAATTCCCACAGAGGAGTTAATCACATCCGTTGAGGCTGCCATCTACAATTTACCTCCAGATGAAGCTGAAGAAGTTAGACAAGAAAGTGTGAGGATATTAAGATCCTCTAAAGTACCCACACCCAATTTACCTCGGGGTGAAAGAAAGGCATTGAAGGAACTAAAAAATAATGACACCATTTCTATTCTTCATGCTGACAAGGGAAATGCGACAGTGGTGATGGATACCGTTGAATATAAAAGCAAAATCTCGATTCTGTTATCTGATCCTGTCTACAGACTGTGCACTCGTGATCCAACCACTCGTGTATCCAATTCCACTGCTATGCTTGTTAAACTGACATCTATTCCAAAAGAAGAGGGAAGATGTCTTATTCCGATAGATGCTGTTCTTCTGAGATTGTATGGTCTTCCAAAAATCCATAAGCAAGACGTCCCTCTTCGACCAATTGTTAGCACAATAGGTTCTCCAACTTATGCTCTTGCGCAATATCTCAGCAAGTTGCTTCAGCCGCGCTTGGGGCGCACACAGTCCTACATTAGGGATTCAACCCATTTCGTCGAAAAATTGTCAACCATCGCCGTTCAACCAAATGCTATTTTGGTAAGTTTTGATGTGGAGTCCTTGTTTACCAGAGTGCCGGTGGACTCGGTCATGTCACTCATCAAGGATTTGTTTCCTGAGGACATTACCCGATTATTCCACCACTGCTTGTGTTCCAGTTATTTCTTGTGGGATGGTAAATATTACGAGCAGACTGATGTTGTGGCCATGGGAAGTCCACTCTCGCCTGTCGTGGCAAATTTTTTCATGGAACATTTTGAGGGAGAGGCTATATCTTCGGCGTCTTTCAAACCTGGGATTTGGTGGAGGTATGTGGATGATACGTTCGTGGTGTGGGAGGAGGGTTCAGAGAAACTGAACCATTTTCTGAACCACTTAAATCAGCTGCATCCTTCAATCCACTTCACAATGGAGCAGGAGTCAGGAGGATGCTTACCTTTTTTGGATGTTCTTGTGAGGAGGAAAGCGGATGGCTCCATGGGGCACAGCGTCTACCGTAAGCCAACTCACACTAACCGTTATTTACATGCGGACTCTCACCAACACCCAGCACAAAAACAAGGAATTATAAAAACTCTAGCCAAAAGAGCGGAACGTATTTGTGAGACATCAACTCTTCAGGAAGAGTTACATGCCTTACAAACCATGTTTAAGGGTAATGGCTATAATGAATCCACTATATATAGGCCCCTACATCCCAGAAGGAGGGATAGACAACCTTCTCAGAGCTCCGACGTGAGAGGAACTGCTTACCTCCCTTATATTCACAACACCACTGACCGCGTTGCTAAGATTCTCCGCAAGCACAAGATAAAAACAGTTTTCGGCACTATGACGAAAATTGGTCAACGTTTAGCATTAAACAAAGATAAATTGTCCCCAATACTACAACCTGGGGTGTATGAAGTCCCATGTACTTGCGGAAAAGTCGACATTGGACAAACAAAACGGTCCATTGCAACTCGCATCAAAGAGCATCAAAGGAACATCAGTCTAAACCAACCTGACAAATCAGCTATAGCTGAACATGCCCTGTCTTCAGGGCACGATGTATGTTTCAAGGATGCTCATGCGCTTGCCCTTGTTAAGCACAACTGGTCTAGAATTATAAGGGAGGCAGTTGACATTCGTAAAAATCCCTATAATTTTAACAGAGACACTGGATATCAGCTAAGTGACACTTGGCTACCAGTTATTAAGGATCTAGGGAGGTAGTTCCTCTCAGTCTCTCTGTTCTTCACATATTTAAAATTGTACATTTTCCCTCTAGGTCTCAGAGCCTGGATTTGATCTCCTTTGTTCGTCACTGGAGGAGTTTCCATCTGTTTTTTCGCCGTTGACTGTAGGACGTTAGGCATCGTTCAGCTACACTTCCCTTTTGTTGATGTTTCCTTATATCCATCTAACCCTCCAGCCTCCCCCCCCCCCCCCTCCTCATTCTTCGAGGAGTTTCTATATTTTCACACCGCTCCCTTTACCTTCTCGTTACTTACTACTCTGTCCGCCGTTCCACCATGGTCCATACAGTAATTTCTGGCAGCTGCTCTCTGGTGACGAACAGAGGAATTTATCTATGTTTTTTGTAATCTCATTGATAAACTTTCTTTGGCCACATTGTTTATTTCCATTGAAAAAGGAGGCAAGGTTTCTCCGAAACGTATGGTTTAAATTAAAATTACACACGGCATTAGCCCAAAAGCATGAATTATTTATGTAATAATCCGGGCCGTGAAAGCCTTAATATGCAAGATAAAAATGTTATACGAGCCTTACAGTAGTCGCATATGATGTGTAACATGTGATATGTTATCCTGCTATGTGCGTCCCGGGAGCGCAGTGAACTCTGTTGGTCATTGAAATAATTACTTGTAAAACTCCAGTGTCAAAACCTGACCGTCATGAATCATAATTGTTATTTTACCGTGGTGAAGCAATCCATTGCCTACTTGATGCGAGCAGCGCTCTATACCGACCAGTTAGTGAACCCATGCCAGCGATGTAATTGAAAATGTCCTCGTTTTGCCGATCAGCGCACTACCAAGTATAGGCGCGATTAAAAATTAGGTGTGCGGAAGGTATATTAATTGTGTTTCTCCCAGTGATATGTTTAGACCAAAGAAGTTTCAATTAGTGTTAGTAGTCGGCGTTAATATACTGAATTCCTACGTTGTTTGGTGTGTTTGTTGATGCGATATAGATTCAACATAGCCACATGGCCGATAGTACATCGAGTGCTTACATTAAATAAGAATAAATCAAAAGTATGAAGATTTAATAAATCGTAATTGTTTTCAGCAAATATGATAAAATGAATATTTTCACACCAAAGAACGATAACTTGTAGATGATTTATTGTAGGAATATCTTAAATGGGGTCTCCAAACCTTGAACTAAACTGTATGCGATATACATTCGCCATAGCCACATGGCCTACAGTACGTCGTTGTACCAATCTCCGCCATCATGCGCGCTCATTGTTTCCGTCCCATGCACTTCCGTCCAATCCACATCCGCCCCTTTTCCAAAATCACTCCCACAAAAATGTCCAGCTACTGAGTGAAAGTTGTTACACATCAAAAATCTTGAGCAAAGTTTATAGACGGGAGAAGCACTCAACGGTTTAACATTATGCGGACCGTTTAACCTGCTCAGGTAGGTGGGATTTCCCAGACGTTTGCTTAGTTCTCCCCATGCTGGCCGATTAGTGTAAGTGTTAAACATAGCGCATAGTCTCAATTATGTCCTTCTATCTTCCAGAGATTCTCAAACAAGCTTTTCTATGATTCGATTTACACTACTTCTAGGTAGTATGCAGAGCTTCTATGCCTAAGGTCATGGGTTCAAACCCGGCCGAAATCATCGGATTTTTTAAGAGCGTTAAAAATATCCCTCAGTGTACCTTCCTTCGGAGGGGGAAGTAAAGCCGGCAGTCCTATGTCATAGAGTTATGGCATGCTAAGGAACCTCATACTAATTACACTTGTGTGAAGCTAAATTATAGGTTAGATTGAATAACGCTCTTAGGTTCCAACGTTCGTCGCCAGGAGCCTACTGCGGTGGCATCTAGTAACCAAGTTCAGAAATAGTTGGTCATTGACGGTGGCGTTTGGTAGCGAAAGTAGGAATTAATTGAAAATTAAATGTTTGCAGTCCATATTTCAATTAAAAACAGATAACACACACTAATACAGCCTTCACAATTAACACTGGTTATCAGACAGTTTCTAAACACACACAAAGTACACGGGGCTACATGACCGCGTTGTCACAGCCCCTAAACTGAGAAATCAGCCAACCAACATTACTTCTAGGATTAAAATCGCTGAGCACAAACCTAGCAGCCTTCCTTTGTACCGTGTCCAGGTCATTGATGAGCCCTACCTGATAAGGGTTCCAAACCACTGAGCAGTATTCTAAGATTGGCCTCACCAGGGCCAAATATCCTATTTCTTTTGCTGTGGAACTATTGCCTTTTAATACCCTCATTACAACATTACAAAATGAAGTGATTTGTACGCTGACAGATGTTGCCAAATTATTGTCTATATTTATAATACACTAAGGTGTATATTTCACAAAACTCAAGCTCCTAAATCAGAGGGAGTTGAAGGTGTCGTTTGTGCCAATATCTTCCAAATCGTCTCAATAGTACAGGAAAAAAACTTGCATTTCTTGAAAAGTCAACGGAAATATATTTATTTGTTTACAAAGTGCTTTTAAACAAATAAACAAGACGACAGCCCCTGGCAGAATTGTGTCGCGTACAGCCGCATAGCACTAGAGCCAGGCGGGTAGTATATACGCATGGGGCGCACACAACCCGTTGTGCAACCAGCAGCAGTGAATTGCTCTCTGATTTCATAAATATCAACAATTTGTTTAAAAAACGTGTTTAAACAAATAAACACATTTAAAGAAGCCCGCATAACAGTAAAGCCAGAGTAAAGCGAGAGTTCTCGCATGGGTCCGGTAGTGTTGAATAAATGACACTTCATGTGTAAACAAGATGTTCAGTAAAGAACATATAGCCTACTTTCTCCTAAATGTATGATTGTAGTTATAACTCTTTGTTTTTATCAAAGAGTATAATAGAATCATTTCTTGGTTGAAGAGCTTCGAAACTATTTACCTCTACCAAACACCAGAACCTCGGAAAAACTACTTCCATCATTGAAGAAAGAAAGAAAGAAAGAAAGAGAAGACATATCTCAAGAATTTTATGGAACTGGAGACATAATCGACCGGACGTGGGCAACATCTAACTTTAAGTTGAGGCATGTATTTACACGTCTGGCAGTCCGTGGTTTTCACCACCTATAATAATAATATCGTATGGCCTCGGGTGCCTGGTGCAAGCTTTGTTAATTGACACCCAGAGGGTAGCTTGCATGTCGAATTTCGTCGTTCCTTTGAACGCTATGAAAGTCGAGGAGGTTAGATATCTAAACTCCTTGACACTACAGCGCTTTCAAGTAGAGAATGGAGGAACTTTGTGTTGACAGAAAATCCCGAGATTAATTTTGCCATTGAACTCGGCCTACTGAATTCAAATGGGTTCTTTAACATGCCAACAACGTATGACATGAGTGTCGTGATTTTTGTTGCCTTTCAAAAATCACTTACCACGGTCAGGAGCGAACCTGCAATCTTGGGGTTGGTAGTCCGACACTTTAACCACTCACCCACCTTAATCTTAACAAGTAGTTCCGTGAAGAACTATACAGCCTATTTTCATATATCCTACTTATGTTAACTGCCACTATCAACATACTACATTTCAGTTTGATTGCTGTAATAGATTCGTAGATATTGAAAACCGACTAAATATTTCGGATTGTCACTATGTTGGATTTTATATATGTAGGTCCTAGAGTTATGTACTGATACATGAAGTTTATTGTGTACGTGTAGCATTTAAACTTCAATCGCATGATTAGGACACAAGAAGTAACAAGGAGATTTTAAAATTTCGCACAGCTACCATATTGTGGTTATGAAAACAATTGAAATAAATTAGATGCCATTGGATTAACATTCGTATAAGGATTTACTGTACCTAGTTTCACTGCACTCGGAAGGTAAAATTGCGAGAAACGTCCATGTGAATATTTATACTTCGCGTCACCGCCATGATGGATCTGTGATCACCAGGTTATTTAAAATCCTATAGGTGAACGTTAGTTCATAGCCCCTATAAACATAAAAAAATCAGTTTGATTGCTATAATAGATTCGTAGATATCCAAAGCCGTCTAAATATTTCAGATTGTCGCCATGTTGGATTGTTATATGTAGAGGCCATAGAGTCATGTACCATTAAAGGAAAATTATTGCGTAGGTTCAATATTCAAACTTTCACTTCGATCGCATGATTACGACACAAGAAATAAAAACTTAATTTTAAAATTCGCACAGCCGCCATCTTGAAGTTATGTAAACAATTGAACTAAATTAGATACCAGTGCATTACAATGTGTATAAACATTTCCTGTACCAGATTTAATTGCGTTTGGAACATTAAATCGCGAGAAAGGTGTATTTACAATTTTCAGATTCGCTTGGCCGCCATGTTCGTTTTGTAGTTAACCGGTTTTTGAAAGTCTCATAGATAAACTTCCAGTAGTGCCCTTTATCTCCGTACAAAATTTCAGGATGATACTGCTAATAGTTTCAGAGATAAAGAATGCCAGTGAAATATTTCGCACAGCCGTCATCTTGTGGTTATGTAAACAATTGAACCAAGTTAGATGTCGGTGCATTACAATATGTATAAACATATACTGTACCCAGTTTTATTGCGTTTGGTTGCTTAAATCGCGAGAAACGTCTATTTAAAAGTCGCAAATTCGCGTGGCCGCCATGTTTGTTTTGTAGTTACCAGTTTTTCAAAAGTCATATAGGTGAACTTCTAGTAGTTTCCTTTATCGCCGTAATAAATTCCACGGTGATATCGGCAATAGTTTCGGAGATATTGAATGCTGGTGATATATTTCGCACAGCCGCCATGTTGGATTGGTGAAACGTAACAAAATTTGAAGGGCACGGTCGGGGTCACTCGGAATAGTGCTATGAACTTACCGAGTTTCATTGAAATCAGTCCTGCCGTTTAAAAGTTATTAGGGACACACACACACACTCCTCACACACACACACACGCACACGCACACACGCACACACACATGGACAAAAGGTGATCTCATAAGCCTATTTTTTTAATTGAAAATAGGCTAAAAATTATTTCCATGAACCTACGGTGACGCGTGTATGCTGAGTATGTGGACAAGCATGTGAACGCTACCACTTACAGCTCTGTAGTAAATAAAACAATCTATCTAATCTAGGCAATTTTAGTGTACATGTTCATTCTTTATTTTCGATTGCTATTTGGCTGCAATAAAATTATTAATTAATATCCTGACCTAGCACTAACAGTTAGAGCACAGGTACTATGTGAGATCGTTTTGTCTTTACTTCAAATAACACACAATGGGCTGTTACAAGCGCTTTAAAATAAAAATGTATCGTATTACCACCTTTTCATTCTTCAAATTCGATGCGTATATAATACATACCAGTGGAGTCCCACGTAGAGCAGTCATGCCATCTGGCGGATAAGATATTCCTAATAGGGAAAGTGCATTCTAGCGGCCATCAAAAAAACTTTTCAGCTAAAGCTGAAAGGTAATCTGTGGGCCGTTGCGCAATAAGTTGGCCGTGATAGTTTCCTGGTTGCTATTATATGTCTCTTGCAGATCCGCTGGCGAATTTTGTTTTAATTAAATATATATTTTCCATTGTAATATGCACAATAAATACATAAAATAACCCCTGGTATTACAACCCATGAAGGGCCTCGGCCTACCAAGCTATCGCTGCCCAGCCATTTGGCCTGCAGATATTGGGGTGATACGAGGTCAGCGCATCGGGTCCCCTCGGCGTTAATCGTGGTTTTCGTGACCGGGAATATGCACAATATAATGCTTAATTTTAAAACGTCTGAGTAATTGCAATAAAAATATAAAAATATAAAAAACAAGCAAAGAAACCTAACTCTGGTAGGATTAGAACCCCAATCATACGAGTGAAAGGCTAACGCTTTACCACGCAGCAAAACAAGTCAACCAAAATTCACCGATATCAGTTTAATTACATACAATGTCTTAGCAAATATTGATTTGGACTAAACGGTTTCTTTAGTGGATTATACTTTTTATATTTAAAGCATTTCATACAAAGATTATGTTATTTCTATCGGTAGGCTATATTGCATGCGATAATCAAACTAGTGAAATATAGCTCTGGCACAAGATATCAGCTGCCATCTTGTCTTCTAACTGAGACGGCTCAACTTTTTAAAGTCACTTCTGCACTATAATATTACACGATGAACTTTTAATAACGAACGGGCCACGCCCTTTAGAACAGTTTAAACGATTCTCGGTTCGATAAACGAAACTGGTGAGTCCCATGTCATGGATTATAAAGTTTGCATAATCCACACGCCAGCCATCCTTAAATGGGCACAAGACGCGCCCCATATGAAGGTATGATGTTACCAAAATTGGTAGAGATCTGATGATTAGTTTAGTCGTTATTTGATTTTGCGTTTTGAACGTTCGAGTGGCCACCATTGAGTTTTGGTAATGGTGGCGGCGATATAAAACATGACACTGAGGAGCCCTGTGTTGGTGCTACCTCTGTACCAAATTTCGTTCAATTCGGATTCACCGTGGTTGAATTGATAGGGGAGTGGGGAAGACTTACTGATTACACACACACACACAGACACACACATAGGCAGACATACAATTTTAGGCCCTGTGTAGATCTCATAAGTCTACTTTCATTTTTTTTTTTTGCAAAAATCGTAAGTAGGGTAAAAATATGTATTACTGTATGTAGCCTAATTCGCCTTGCCAATACTATGAATTGATGTTTATTAATATTTTAAAACGTACTGGTTTCGACATAACAATGATGTCTTCTTCAGCGTTAATAGAGTTTATGTTCGACCCTGACTGTTATATGTCTGAAAACTGTACCATAATGATGGTCATTATAACACTATTTTTCATTATGAAACAGTTTCTCCCACCAATTACAGCTCAAGAAACAGTTGTTTGACCAATTAGATAAGGATACCTTCGCGCATGCGCTCAAAATCCAACATGTCTGTATAAATTACCGAAAGTGCACCGTCCATATATTCGCGTAAATAAACTGTTGTGTTGACTATGAGACAAGAAATAGCACTGTACCTTAATATATCCAAATCCAATTTCTACACAGCGCGTTGTTTTCAAACGCATACGGTGACATTTTTACTGAATACTGGCGCTCAATCTGCACATTTGGCATTGAAGCACACAGAGCGCATGCGTCGGTCGATCAGAGAGCTTGGAAATCAGAGATATCCTATACTCAGCGCAGCACCCGATCACAAAATTCTAGTGACAATCTCAACAGCTATTTATGAATATTTATGTTAAAACATATAATAAAGTTATAATTATCGTCGAACATAAACAGTCGTATGCAACTCGCCTATAATGGTAATTAAGACACTCGTATGGAAATTATAAAACTCGCATACGCTCGTTTTATAAAGATACTCGTGTCTTAATTATTGCCATTATAGGCTCGTTGCATAATGTACTATTAACATTAATAATATAACATGAAATGGATATCCTTACAAATTTGAAATAAAATAAAATATAAAAAAAAACACTTTGTTACTAAAATGTAGTTGCGATTGATTCTGGTGAAATGTAAAAATAATTATGTAGGAAAATTTAGAATTCTACCTTATGAAATTGCCTGGCTTATTACAGTACAGTAATTATTATTACTACGGGACCCGTGTGAGAACTCTCGCATAATGGGTTGTGTGCGCCCATGTGTACAGACTAACCACCCGGCACTAGTGCTATGAGGGCTGTACGCGATACAGTTCTGGCAGGGGCTATCGTCTTGTTTATTTGTTTAAAAGCACTTTATAAACAAATAAATATATTTCCGTTGACTTTTCAAGAAATGCAAGATTTTTTTCTGTAATATTAAGACAATTTGGAAGATTTTGGTACAAACTACGCCTTCTATAACTCCCCCTGATTTAGGAGCTTGAGTTTTGTGTAACATACACCTTAGCGTATTATATATTAAAAAGAAGAGACGAGCCTTAAAGTACTCGCATATGATGTGTAACATCTGACATGTTATTCGAATAATTCCATTCTACTTACTCGCATTTGTTAAAGAATGAACTCATAGTGCTACCTTGTGCCAGCAAACATGAAAGGATTCTCCAATGCATCTGCAGTAGTGACATATACCTGCAACTGTATGCTGGAGCAATCCTCTGCCTACTTGATGCGAGCTGCACTTTATACCGGCCAGTTAGTGAACCCATGCCAGCGGTGTTATTGAAAATGGCCTCTTATTGCCGATATAGCGCACTGCCAAGTATAGGAGCGATTAAAAATTAGGTGTGCAGTAGGTATATTAAATGCGTTTCTCCCAGTGATACGTTTAGACCAACGAAGTTTCAATTATTGTTAGTAGTCGGTGTTAATATACTGAATTCCTAGGTTGTTTGGAGTGTTGGTTGATGCGATATAGCACTTGAGGTATCGAGTGGTTACATTAAATAAGAATACAGCAAAAGTATGAACATTTAATAAATCGTAATTGTTTTCATCAAATATGATATAGGCTAATGAATATTTTCTCACCAAAGAACGACAACTTGAAGATGAGTTATTGTAGGAATTTCTTTAATGGGGCCTCCAAACCTTGAAGTGAACCGTATGCGATTTACATTCCACATAGTCACATGGCTTACAGTACGTCGTTGTACCGATCTCCGCCACCGCACGCGGTCATTGTTTCCGTCCCATGCACTTCCGCCCCGTCCACTTCCGTCTCTTTCCCAAAATCACGCCCACAGAAATGTCCAGCTACCGAGTGCCACAAAAATATCCTGATACCGAGTGGAAAGATGTTACACATCAATAAGATTCTTACGGTAATAAGCTAGCTAATAAGTAGGTGGTGAGGTAGCTCCACGCATTTGGGTGTGTGTATGAAATCTGTCGACCTGTACCATCCCGATATTTACCTGAAGTTGAAAATCGCTTCTAGGATGGCGAGATTGGAAGCAAGCACACCTCTTCTTAGTTGTGCCTCACGAAACATGTCAGCCCTCAGACTAAAATTATATCTCCCAGCAGAGCCGGGAATCAAGTCCAGTCCTCCACTGTGACAGCCAACAAGACTAGTTGTCACTATCACACCAGGTGGACTCAGATTTCTTCAGGTAATGGCTCTCATGTACGGCGTCACACAAAACATTGGCATAGTTTACTAGCGACTTCGGTGGTGTAGTTGGTAACATGAGGAGCTTCTATGCTCAAGGTAACGGGTTCAAACCCGGCCAAAGTCGTCGGATATTTGATGTGTAACATCTTTCCACTCGGTAGCTGGACATTTTTTGTGGGAGTGATTTTGGAAAAGGGACGGAAGTAGATGGGACGGAAATGGAGAGGACGGAAGTGCAAGGGACGGAAACAATGAGCGCGCGTGATGGCGGAGATCGGTACAACGACGTACTGTAGGCCACGTGGCTATGGGGAATGTATTTCGCATACAGTTTAGTTCAAGGTTTGGAGACCTCATTTGAGATATTCCTACAGTGAATCATCTTCAAGTTGTCGTTCTTTGGTGTGAAAATATTCATTTTATCATATTTGCTGAAAACAATTACGATTTATTAAATCTTCATACTTTTGCTGTATTCTTATTTAATGTAAGCACTCGATGTACTGTTGGCCATGTGTTAAGTGGAATACATATCTCATCAACAAACACTCCAAACAACGTAGGAATTCAGTATATTAACGCCGACTACTAACAATAATTGAAACTTCGTTGGTCTAAATATAACACTGGAAGAAACACATTTAATATACCTTCCTCACACCTAATTTTTAACCGCGCCTATACTTGGCAGTGCACTGATCGGCAAAACGAGGCCATTTTCAATAACATCGCTGGCAGGGGTTCACTAACTGGCCGGTATAGAGCGCAGCTCGCATCAAGTAGGCAGTGGATTGCTTCCGCCACGGCAATTAACAATTATGATTCATTACGGTCAGGATTTGGCACTAGAGTTTTACAAGTAGTTATTTCAATGACCAACAGAGTTCACTGTCAACAAGGGATTTGCGCACCCGGGACACACATAGGTTAATAACATGTCACATGTTACACATCATATGCGACTACTGTAAGGCTCGTATAATTTTTTTAAGAGCGTTAAAAATCCCTCAGTATGCCTTCCTTCGGAGGGGAAGGAAAGCCAACGGTCCCATGCCATAGATTTATGGCATGTAAAAAACCTCCCACTAATTACACTTGTGTGGAGGTAAATTATAGGTTAGACTTGACTAACGCTCTTAAGTTTCAACGATCGTCGCCAGGAGACGACTGCGGTGACATATAGTAACCAAGTTCAGAACTAGTTGTCTTTGACGGGGGCGTTTGGTAACAAAAGTAGGAACTACTTGAAAATTGAATGTCTGCAGTCCTTACTTGAATTAAAAACAGATAACACACACTAATACCACCGGTTATCATACAGATTCTACACACACACAAAGTACGTGTGGCTACATGACCACGTTGTCGCAGCCCCTAAACTGAGTAACCTACCAAATGACATAGTTTACTGTCAGTTGTAGCTCTTCGGTTGGTCAACAGGAATATACCCAAAGACTGGGCGGAATAAATGTATATAATATAGTATTATTATTATTTTCGTATATACATATTTTCTACAGTTATAATATTTTTGCCCGAAACTTGGGTAATTCCAATGCTTTTTTTTTGTTCCTTGTCTTCTGTACAGGAGGCTGGACATAGTCGACATTGAAGCATATGTTGAACAGTCTGGTCTTCTCCACAGTCACATTATCTTGGTCAGTGTAGCCCCATCTTGCCAAATTAACCTTTGATCTGCCAACTCCAGATCTCAGTCTACTCAATGACTCCCAAGTCGACCATTCCTCGTCATAGCCAGGAGGATTCAGAGACTCTTTCTCCAACCAGGGGGGAAGTAGGTCATAGCCCTAGCTTTTTCAGCAGTGGTTCTAAGTTCTTTCGATGTTCTAAGGAAACTCTTCCTTGACTTCAGTCGTTGTGGGAGCGGTTCATGCTCATACAGAGGATAGTGTTAGGGTCCCAACCTATATTCAAGGGTTGTGCCTATTCCTACATACAAGTAATTAAAAGCTAATAGAAGAAACTACAGGAGTACCGGCATGGCAACACAACTGCAACATGAGCAGCATGGCATAGACCCAAGGGTGCCATCTAGCATGCTAAAGAGGTCACCGTAGTCATTACACTCTACGATTCCGCTGAGTAGACTGACACCGCATAATTACCTTATAAATACGAGGTACAACCACGCGACCACCTCCTTTTGAAACTTGTGTCAGTGCTTTGCACGGGCCCGAGGGGCGGTGGACCCCAACGCCATCAGCACCATGGACATCCGTCATCGGTAGGGTGAGTGAGTGTGTCTGTTAGATTCCTTTTTCCATTGTTAATCATTCCCCCCTTTAATCTAAACCCAATCGCTACCCCCACTAGTAATAATAAAACCCTTTTGCAGTCAAATATTTTATCAGCCCATTTAGGTTAGAACTTAGATTAGGATCTACACTGCATGCTGTTGAGCAGTAGCCGCTGTACAGCAAGCGCTTGATTTGCTAAGGCTTCCCCAGGTAAGCACGGTGAGTATGTCTCCCACCCGCCTTCCTGGAATTCCTCTTTCTCATTAGTTGCTCCCTAGACGTCTCCGCAGCTCTTCTCAAAACACCATGATCATACATCCTAGTAAATCTCCGAAAATGCTAAGGACGCCGTCTAATCAACACGCCTTTCAAATGGTGGTTGGGCACCATTCACATCCCCAACGAATGGTGGAAGCGCCGGATACGGTTATTACCTAACCCTGGTGAGCCACCTACCAAACACTTTCAACTCTTGTTTTATCAAATTAAAACAATGGTAGAGGCCCGGGTACCACGTTTTTTGGAGGAAACTCATACAACGAGCTTTCGTGGCAAGATGGCCAGTACAAACCTCTTAAGCCAAGCGAGTAAAGAAAAAAAACGAGCAGCAAAAATGTTTTTGAGTAGGAGAATTTAGAGGCGAATTTGTTTTCCCTCCACAGTAATCATAATCCCCCCACCCCTATAAGTAATTCACAAGAGAAACCTCTCAATTCCAAGCACGTTAAATATTAACACCTACAATTAAATAAGTAAGTAGGAATATTAAAGAAAACTTAGTATGAAGAGGTATGGATAACTACCCTACTCTGTTAAGAAAATCGCTCAATATTTCAGATTAACCCCCCAAATAAAAGCTCTATTAAGATACCTATGATAAGATTGTGATATCCCATAGGATAAGTTGGATTAAGAAACTAATCATGTATTTTATTACAGCAGTGCAATTATATCTTGAATATTGTTGTAGGCCATACAATTTTCTTTTGAATAACTATTTGTATAGCAAGTGAAAGGTAGTATTGACAGAGTGCATACATAGAATTAGGAGACCTTGCATTTACACATACACATCCGTAAGGTGCCACAGTGATTAGTTTGTACACACACAAAGTCATGACACGCTACAGTTTCTTTCGTTATGCAATCAGACCTCACAGGGAATGCTTGTTTGAAACTTCAAACACAATCAGCTGAGACACATGGACAACGCGTGCGGACACTCCGACCGCCTAGCGAGGAGGTTGAACCCGACAACATGTGCCAACTCTGCGGGAACACGCACGCGAGCGGAAGCGACATAGCATAGGTTCAAAGCCTGGCACTAATAGCTTACACGCCAGATTACGTTATACAGCCTTGCCATTTATTATTTTTGCTATACATACATCCCTTAATGAATAGCGAAGCGAGCGATAGCAAAGAACGCACTAATAATTTAAAAGATGTGACTATAGCGTACAAACATAATGTAGAGTTGATTTTCTAGCAGTGCATTTGAAGAAGGAGATTCAGTTAGCAATTGAGAAACCGTTCCCTCACGAAGCAGAAAGGATAGGAAAGTAATCAAGTAGGAATTCATGAAGTAGCCGACATATGAACGGCAATAATAATATAGCATTCAAGCCTCATCACGGCATTAGCAGGGCAACATGGCAATATAAAACAGTTATGAAGAGTACCAGCGTTATTTTGGCATACACGAAGAAATATAATAGAAGGAATAAATATAATACGAGTTAAGATATTACGACGAAAGAGAATATTTTAATAAGTTGAAGAAGCATATTATTGATAAGTATCAAGTGTCTTGCGGCAGGGATAAGAGATCACCTAGCCTTGAGATAAGGAATAAAGAGACTATTTTTAAGGAAGTTGAAGAAGCATATTGATGATAAGTATCAGACAACTCACGGCAGGCACAAGGGTTCACCAGGCCTTGAGATAAGGAAGAAAGGGAGAGATATATGAGATATTTTTAGCATTACTATGTTGATAACAATTGCCATTTATAGATAAGATTATTGCTAACACCGTGCTCAGAGCCTACGTCACACGCAACTCAGCTGATAAAAAAGGAGGTTACGCCAAGAGGGAATAAATTAGTTACTGTATATTAGTCAGGAGGACTACGATTTCAGATTCCGGGAAATAGCCACACCACGGAACACGTAAGAAATAGTCTAGATATTAGGACGAAGCCGAACACATGATAGGAAATAGCCACCCCTTTCACGTAGAAGTCGTTAGCCCTAATACTTTCGGGGATTAATCCCACCGCGTTATACAAGCTAGCGGCGGTCACTTCTACCTAATACATAGTGGATTTAACGTCCGTTGGGATGCGTTTTGTAACGGAGTACAATCAGTCTGCCAACAGGCGAAATTTTTACGGTATTCTGATAAAATGATAGGAAAATCAAGTAATAGGATATATCATACTAATATGTATAAAAATGAGATGGTGTGTGTCTGTCTGTCTGTTACTCAATAACGCAAGACCCAATGGTCCGATTTAAAAGAAATTTTGCATGGATGTAGCTGATTTACCAGGTTTACATATCGGATACTTTTGATTTCGAAATTTTGCACTATTAAAAATGGCGACCATTATAGTGACGTCACTAGACCCTTTGGTTTCAAAATTTCATATTTCCATATCAAATAAAAAGAGAACGGTAGGAAATAGCAAACTTTTGATGGTATACATGAGCTTTGAAATTTAATTTCCTATCCGAAAGGTCCTTATCACTTTTCGTGTATCTCCAACAGTTAGCGAGTAAAACCGACATTTGTGACGTCACTACACCCTTTGGTTTCAAAATTTCACATTTCCTTTTCAAATAAAACGAGAACGCTAAGAAATAGCAAACTTTTGATGGTATACATGAGCTTTAACATTTAATTTTCTATCCGAAAGGTCCTTATCACTTTTCGTATATCTACAACGGTTAGCGAGTAAAACAAAAATCTGTGCAATAAAACCAGGTCAACACCGAGCGGTGCAGTAGATCTCTCTATATAGAAAAATGAAAATGTGTGTGTTTTTCTCTGAATTTCTACGGAAATTTGAGTTGTTTACGCGTTTCAGACTGTTTTATGATAGATGCGCGCGAAAATAATTTTTTTTGTCTGTCTGTCTGTTTGTTTGTCTGTGGACAAATTTGTTCCCTTATAACTCGAGAACGGCTGGGTGTATCAACGTAAAATTAGGTACAGATATCCATCAGAGGCACGACACTAATCATTGATGTAACTCTTCTCCGTACCTCTCATAAAAGGGGGCCTACCCCCTTAAAATACATGCTGAAATAGGCGTAGAAGGACGAGACAAAACTCATTTTCAGCCCCTCAATGTGAGAGACAAAACTCGGGTCCCCGAAAACCACATTTTAAGGACCGAAGACCAACCGTTTTTGAGATATTCCCAGAAAACGAATTTAATTTAATAAACTAATGAATGAATGCAAGCCAGTAACCATGCCAACGGATTCTCATTGCTGTAAGACGCAATGCAATTTCATTAATTACATTAGTTTGAAAGTTTGCAAACGGCTAGAAGGTTATCACGGAACCAAATTAAGCCGTAAAATTCATCGATACGTATAATGCGCTTAAGGGGATCAAGGGGTACTCTAGAATTTTTTCACGCGATTTACACCTGCGGGTGTGGTACGGCAGGTCTATTATATTCCTATCCCCATATTATTCATTCATTCATTCATTCATTTCGTATAGGCCATCTATGGACCGCGTCATTCCAACCGTCTCCTACTGGCTTTGATGTTTGCCCTGTACGCCCGCATTCGTTCTCGGTGGATTTCCTTCCGTTCCTGGGTCCAAATCTTTCCCGTTTTCAGCTTCGGTTTTTCTTGTAAACCTTTACAAGCTTGAAGTTTCCTATTGAGTGGGGCGCGCTCCTGAATGTCTGTTGGTGTAATCCCCACTTCTTTCAGATCTTTATCCAGTTCAATGAACCAGGCCCATTTTGTTTTCCTCACCTGAAAGGAAGTTATGTTGCGGTTGGTCAGTCTCGCTGGGCTCATTCGTTTCACATGCCCAAAAAATGGTAACCTTCTCTTCCGGATGACGTTGCTTATCTTCTCCACGTGAGTATATTGGTCATGGTTATACCGTCTTCTGTATTCCCCATTGTCTTCGATGGAACACAATAACTTTCTCAAAATTTTCCTTTCTTTGGCCTCCAGTTTCTCGACCAAGCCTTTTTTGTTCATCGTGAGGCATTCAGAAGCATGCAAGACCTCCGGACGGATGACACTGCAGTAATGTTTTAGTTTTGCGTTGAAGGATATTGACCTTTTCTTATAGATGTCCTTACTTAAATGGTAGACCATTTCCATTTTGCTCATGCGTGATGTGAATGCTTCTTTCACTGATAATATCCCTTTCCTGACCGGGTGAGTTAGCCGTGGTGGTTACGGCATGACTGATGGCAGTCGCTCACATCCGGGAGGCGAGGAGGTTCGAATCCCCCCGCCGGCAACCTTGAAGATGGTCTTCTGTGGTTTCCCATCTTCCTTCCAGGCAAATGCTGGGGTTGGTCCCTAACTATAGGCCACAGCCGCTACCTTCCAAATCCTCGTCCTTACATTCATCCCCAGTGGTACTTGTAGCTCACCCATTGGGTGTCCGTCTCGAAGCAGCTACAAAAACTGGCGAGCCGAACATGTCCTCGGACACTCCCGGCACTAAAAGCCATACGCTAAAAAAAATAAAAAAAAATAAATAAATAAAAAAAACCCTTCCCTGACCCGTCCTGAAAAGAAAAGTACATGGCCATTGGCTGAATTAAAAATATAAAAAATAGGTGTTATAATTTCTCCCTATATTACAACGACGAGATAAATCCCCTCGGTGCCAGCAACAAAACTCGGGGGCCCTAAAGGGTCCTCGAAAACTACATTATAAGGCTCTAAATCCAACAGTTTCTCAAATATTCCCAGAAAATTAATTTAATTTAATTTAACAAACTAATGAAGGAATGCAAATCGGTAACCATGAGAACATTTTCTCAACGGGTGGCATACAACTTTCCTTCTATTTCTGTAAGAAGCAATGTCACTCCATTTATTACATTTCTGTGAAAGTTTGCAAATGGCTATAAGGTTATCACGGAACTAACATAGACCGTATAATTCATCAATGCAATTAAGGGGGTGAAGGGGTAACCTAGAATTTTTTCATGCAATTTTCACGTTCGACATATAGTACAGAAGGTCTATTATATCTCCAAACAGCAACATTATTTTCAAAAATTCCTGATTGAACCAGCATTTTTGCGGCTTTTAGTAATTTGGGCAATTTGAGGCTAAAGAACCTGAATTTTCATGCACCACAAGCCTTTATAATTTATGAAAGGGGTCTTCCTGTGTATGGGCACCTAGCACAACGTAGAGGGTCAGTTTTTATGTGACGTGTATTGCGTTTCGTCTACAAGGCTTTCAAATGTATTTCACGTCAGGAAGTACACGTTAGGTGAATTTAGTCAGAGCACATTTTAACTTTTTTTTGTCGACATACGCGTTCATCGTAAGGATGATTTTATTTGATACTGTGTGGTAGATATACTCATATTTGGATATCTGGGTAATATGTTGTAGACAATAGAATTGTCTGTCTGTCTTTCTGTGTATCTTTATGTACGCCTATACCTCGTGTTCGCATGCTTGGTGCATCGTAAAATTAGGTATCAGAGTCAATACACCAATCATTTATAAAACTCTTCACCGTACTTTTCATACATTAGAAGGGTGGATATAGAGAAAAACTTCTCAATATATGCTAAAATAGGCGAAATATAAAAATTATCCTAGAAGGACGACCAAAGCATATGTTGCGCTTCTCAATGTGAGACCCAAAATTCGGGAATCTATAAAGGGTCTCCGAAAACTACATTTTAAGGGCCTTAAATAAACAGTGTGTGTGATATTCCCAGTAAACTAACTTCGTTCTGATAAACTTGAAGGAATGACAAACTGCTAACTATTGCAACAATAGCTCAATTGATAATGTCTGGTGTTAACAACGAACACCGTTCGAAGAACGGGTACTTCTGCTAGTAATATATATTTGGAACTAAATCCGTCAGAACTCATCTATATCGGCGTATAGTCGGACTACTGTCATACGATAGTCTCATGATATTATATGATAGAAGGATAGAACAACAGAGGTTCAGCCGACCGTAACGTAACGTGAGAGAACAAATTAGATCTCTTTGGGAGTAGCTGCCCATAGTGTCGGAGGTAGTTTAAGCCCACACACGCACAGTCGACGAAACCAGACGAGTTCGATGAACAGAAAATGATAGGAGATGCATTTTACAGTATTATATATGAAGAGATACAAATATTAAGAGAAAGAGTGCACATACGCTAAGATTAACAGCCGAATTTACCAATTAATAATTTTTCAAGGGATTACAAAGTCAAGAGATTACATTAAATAAATAAAACCATGCAAACATATTATGAGCAATTTACAGTAATACAGAGCAACTGAGTAATTATATTACAGAGTAAGGGCAATAATTCCATTAGAGGTATATACAGGGTGTAATTGATATAATGGAAGTCCGTTACACTGGTGATAGAAGAGACTATTCTAAGCTTCCTAGGTAAAAAAAATATCACCTATCTTTAAATTGATAATTAATTAAAAAAGTAAATCTCAAACAGAAGGTGAGGCAAGCAGTCTGGGGAAAACGAGGCGGGGCAATGTGGGACAATGTGCGGAGGGGAAGTTGTTACGTAATCGGAGCATTGACCTTTCCGGTTGAGGGGTGGTATCTGCTCCTATGAGGATAAGCTGTACCCGTCTCGTAAGAAAATGTGTATTGCTGTTGTTGTTGTTGTTGTTGTTGAAATCACACGCAATGGCTTGGGATGTTAGGACCGGTAGTAGCCTATTGCGTAGGCTACTTTGTAAGTGTGGGACTCATTGATTGATGTTCATGTATAAAATAATTTCGATAATCAGCCCACGTATGTCATGAAATAGGCTACAGTGGGACAAAATTCCGACATCCCGTAATCTGTTCAGAACTAGCATTTAAGACGGAAGTAAAATACCTGCCTCTCACCCGCTAACCCTGGATTCGATTCCCGGCTCCATCAGCTATATTAGAAACTGATGTGAGGCCTGGAACGGGGTGCACTAAGCCTCGTGCGGGCAATTGAGTAGCTGTCTGACAGTGAGGCTGAGCCCCGGTCACGAAAACCAACATTAATGGCCGAGGGGACCCGATGCACTGACCACGCGTCATCCCAATATCTGCAGTCCAAATGGCTGGACAGCGGTCGCTTGGTAGGCCTAGGCCCTTCATGGGCTGTGGGGCAGATGACCTCATAGTTCCACCCCTTAAAACAACAATAACTAACTTCATGGGCTGTACTGCCAGGGGTTATGGTTATTGGGAAGAAGGCAGCCTTGGCCTTAAGTTTGGAACCATCCCGGCATTTGCCTGGGGTAGAAATGGAAACCCATGGAAAACTACTTCCAAGATTTAATACTAGTTCGGTACCACATGTACATAATAATAATAATAGTAATAATAATAATAATAACAATAATAATAATAATAATAATAACAATAAAGCAAGTAAGGGCCCCTGCCTAGGGTTACTAGGTAAAAATTGATCAACGGTCCTGATGGCGGAAGAAGAATCTAAGATTCCCAACGATGGATGGAGCGGAAGAGCCAGGTGGTTTCGCCACCAATAAAGAACTCTAAATCCGAAAGCGTTTGATCCCAGATTGGGCGGGTTATGGTCAGCGTCTGTTCACCAAGTGGTGCGGCTGTAAACATGCTCCAGGAACTAACAATCCCTGGTTCTAAGAAACCTAGTGGATAACCACTAGACCCCATTTCTTACAAGTAACCATGGCGCGTGCAAATAATAACAGCAATACCCCAGGTGGTAACCAATCCACCCGTCAACTGACGGCACCCGGGCATTTGGACTCTGGGGGACCCGGGCAACCACAGCCACAGAGAAAATCGGAGTTCTCCGGCAAACTTCCACATAAGACACCAACATACGTAGACACTCTAAACATCAACACTCTCATACAGCCTGGAAAGTTGCACAATCTAGTGACAGAACACGATAGACAGAAGCTTCTAATCCTCGCGCTGCAGGAGACACGTATCACAGATGAAGACACAATGGACTACGGCAATTACCGCTTGTTCAAGAGCAAGACTGACAGGCGCGTTGCCAAAGGCGCTCCACTTCTGGGGATGGCCTTCATGGTCCACAAGACCATAGTCGAATCCTTAGAAGAAGTTACTCCAGAAAACAACAGATTGATGAGCATGCGCTTCCGGTACGCCAACAAAAAATACACATTGATCAATGCACACGCCCCCACTAACCAAAGTAACAAGAGCGATCCACAGTCCGCAGAAAAATTCTGGTCGACCCTTGACACAGTGATGTCCAAAGTCCCCAGGGATGGCGTCAAACTCCTCATGGGCGACTTCAGTGCTCAGATCGGCAGAGAAAAGATGTACAGGAAAACAGTCGGAAACTATCCTGCACATAAATTCACAAATAACAAGTAGTTCCGGGAAGTACTATACAGCCTATTTTCATATATCCTACTTATGTTAATTGCCTCTATCTACATACAAAATTTCAGTTTGATTGCTGTAATAGATTCGTAGATCTTGAGAACCGACTAAATATTTCGGATGGTCGCCATGTTGGATTTTATATATGTAGGTCCTAGAGTTATGTACTGTTACATTAAGATTATTGTGTACGTGTAGCATTAAACTTCAATCGCATGATTAAGACACAAGAAGAAACAAGGAGATTTCAAAATTTCGCACTGGTGCCATCTTGTGGTTATGGAAACAATTGAAATAAATTAGATGCCAGTGGATTAACATTCGTATAAGGATTTACTGTACCAAGTTTCACTGCACTCGGATGGTTAAATTGCGAGAAACGTCCATGTGAATATTTATACTTCGCGTCGCCGCCATGTTGGATTTGTGATCACCAGGTTATTTAAAGTCCTATAGGTGAACTTAAGTTCATAACCCATATGAAATTAAAAAATTCATTTTGGTTGCTATAATTGATTCGAAGATATTCAGAGCCGTCTAAATATTTCGGATGGTCACCATGTTGGATTGTTAAATGTATAGGACATAGAGTCATGTACCATTAAAGGAAAATTATTGCGTAGGTCCATTATTCAAACTTTCACATCGATCGCATGATTACGACACAAGAAATACAACTTAATTTTAAAATTCGCAAAGCCGCCATCTTGAGGTTATGTAAAGAATTGAACTAAATTAGATACCAGTGTATTACAATGTGTGTAAACATTTCCTGTACCAGATTTCATTGCGTTTGGAACATTAAATCGCGAGAAAGGTCTATTTAACATTTTCAAATTCGCTTGGCCGCCATGTTCGTTTTGTAGTTAACCGGTTTTTGAAAGTCTTATAGATGAACTTCCAGTAGTGCCTTTTATCTCCGTACAAAATTTCAGGGTGATACCGCTAATAGTTTCAGAGATATAGAATGCCGGTGAAATATTTCACACAAACCCCATCTTGTGGTTATGTAAACAATTGAACCAAATTAACAAAAGTTTGGTGCTTTTCAGTCGGTCAACACGAATGTACCCAAATAGAGCTGGGTTATGCCCTAATCTTGAAATAAATTACATAAGATTAATAAATACACTAGGAATTCGTGTCGACCGACTGAAAAGCACCAAACTTTTGTTTACTTAGGCAACACTGAAAAATGGCTTCAAACCTGACAATGAACCAAGTTAGATGTGGGTGCATTAAAATTTGTGTAAACATATACTGCACCAAGTTTTATTGCGTTTGGTTGGTTAAATCGCGAGAAACGTCTATTTAAAAGTTACAAATTCGCGTCGCCGCCATGTTGGTTATGTTGTTAGCAGTTTTTCAAAAGTCACATAGATGAACTTCTAGTAGTTCCCTTTATCACCTTAAAAAATTTCAGGATGATATCGGGAATAGTTTCGGAGATATTGAATGCTGGTGAAATATTTCGCACAGCCACCATGTTGGATTGGCGAGACGTAACAGAATTTCAAGGGCACGGTCGGGGTCGTCCGGAATAGTGCTATGAACTTACCGAGTTTCATTGAAATCACTCCAGCTGTTTAGACGTTATTAGTGGGACACACACACACACTCCTCACACACACACACGCACACACACACGCACACACACACGGACCAAAGGTGATCTCATCAGCCTATTTTTTCAAAATTGAAAATAGGCTAAAAATGGCACACGACTCATACAACTCTGCCTGCAGAATAACCTCAAGCTCATGTCAACATCTCTTAGAAAACACCCTAGAAAACAGAAAACGAGGCGTTCTCCAGTCCAGCAGTTAGGTGAGTTCCAAATCGACCATATGGCAATCTCACATCCAGTACAGAAGGAGATTCATGATGTACAGGTACGTAGAGGATCCAACATTGAATCTGACCATTACCTAACCCGCGTCAATGTCAAGTTCACCCCAAAGAGAACTTTCTGTATGAAAACCCTCCTACCAAAATTTGACACAAAAAAGATCGCAGACTCTGGAGTGAAGGAATCCTATGAAAAAGAACATGCCAATCACTGGCAACATTTCCACCGAAAAATCATAGATACAGCACAAGCTCTCATTCCTTTGAAGAAGAATTCCCAACATCCTTGGTGGGATGTTGATTGTGAGAATGCACTCATTACCAGGAAATTGGCATATCAGAAATACACCAGTAAAAAAAACAGAAAATTTACCGACTTTCCATGAAACACGAAAAACAACCGCAAAAATTATCAGACAATCCAAGAGGAGATACCTGAAGGAACAGTTGGACTCTGGAGAAGATAATTCTGCCCTAAAACTTCCCCATACGGGAGAACGAAACGCATCAGGCGAAAGCCTGGACAAAATAACTACTGTGGTCAAGAAAATTAGACTGAAGCGGAGCGGGGTAGTGGGCATGAAATACGTGACTAGAAAACCAATATAAGAAGCAATACATTAACAATTTTTATTCCTAATAATAAATTTATAATGAATAAACCAATTGCACTTAAGTGCTTATAACAGAAATGAACAATTTTTCCCGGGGTTGAGGCAACAGAAAAATGTGCACTTTATAAAAAGAGAGAACCATAAAAAATGATTAAGAGTGTAAAATAACTGGTATGATATTTCTTCATAAAAGTAAACTTATCTTTGAAGAGGGTTGAAGAGCCAGCTCCTTAAAAAGTTCCAGATAGCATAAATGTTGATTTAAAAGAGTCCTCACGGTTTTCTCGGAAGGAGGCGTACATGGCCTAGAGATAGGTGCACCATCGATAAAATGTCAACTCTCTCTTCTTTTCTTGCGCAGGAATGACATTTATAGTTTCCAAGAGATGATCCAGCAATATTTCGAAAGACGATTCCAAGTATCCTCTCTAAGGTGAAGGTGAAGAGTACAGCGGCTGGCAATTATTCTTGCCATCTTGAGCAATACGTCATGGTGCAGATCTTGTGACGTAACTGCTCGGTAGCGTAGATATCAGCGATGGTGTCTTGAGATGCAGTAGCGGTGACCAGCAGGTTGAAGTGATCCAAAGTGATGATTGATCAGAAGTGGTGGATCAGAAGTGGTGGAGAACGCCAGCAAGCGGCGTCTTAAATAGGGACCATGGAACTCTCTCGAAGTTTGGAGATCGCCCGACCAGACAAAGACCTGCCATTGGTCGAACGAAAGTCAGGGTGACGTCAGTCGACACTACTCAGCGGACAGTGGATCAACCAGTAGATGTCCTGTATGTCGGGAGTGAGGACGCCTGAGGTAGCGAGCGACTGTAACACTCGAGGTGAGAACTATAATATCTATGAATAAGTGATTGATAACAAGATTATGCATATGGTTTAAGCAATTAACATTTGTAAAGAAATAATTACCATTCGGGGATCTCGGTAACAATAAATAAAATTTGACCGACAAATGGGCCAAGCTAAACATTGAAAGTATCACAAAAGTGATCATGCTCCGAGAACTCCGAATGAAAACAAACAAAAGAATCAGTCAAAGCAAAACATGGATAACAGACGAGGAGAAACTAAGACTCGAAAAGCAAAACAGAAATAGCAGAGATGGGTCTAGTATAACGACCTTTACTAGTTAAAACATCAACAACTCTGACGCGTTTATCACGGCCAAAGTGGCAGTGAATAACTCTACCTAGGTTCCACACGAGAGGCGGAGATGGGTCCCGAAGAAGAACCATGTCCCCCACTCGTACATCTGGTTGAGGAAGCCGCCATTTCTCACGCCTATTTAGCAAGCTGAGATATTCTAACTTCCATCGGCGCCAAAAAGAACAGCGCAAAGATTCTACTTTTCTCCAAAAGATAGGCAAGTTAGGATCACAGCGTCGAACCAGCAAAGGCGGAGTAGCAGCAAGCGAACAGCCAATCAGGAAGTGACTGGGTGTTAAAGGTAAAAGATCCTTAGGATCGTTTGAAAGAGGGGTCAGAGGTCTGGAATTTACAATACCTTCAATTTGAATAATTAAAGAGTTGAATTCCTCATAAGAAAGTATGGTAGGACCAAGAGTTTTCTTAAGCTGTCTTTTAGTAAGTTTGATGCAGGACTCCCAACGGCCCCCATGATGGGGAGCATAAGGCGGGGTGAAATGCTATTTGAAACCTTTAGAATAGGAAAAGTTGGAAATTTTTTCTATAGCAGAAGGGGAGCTTAACACTTTTTTCCAGAGATCAGAAGCGCTTACAATAATTTTTGCATTATCTGAAAAAACTTCAGATGGAACACCCCTTCTAGCAGCAAATCTAGAAAAGGCGGCCAAAAAGTAGGATACAGAAGCGTTCGTAACCAACTCAAGGTGGATAGCTCCCGTCACCATACATACAAATAACGAGATGTAAAGTTTACCTAAGATTTTGCGCTTAGATGAAGAGGGATTGGTCTGATATACGTAAGGACCTGCGTAATCGATCCCAGTAAGAGCGAAGGGCTTACTAGGTTCTGAACGAAATGGAGGCAAATTACCCATAATCTGCGTGGCGGGCCTTGGTTTAACCTTGAAGCAAGGTATACACTTTTTGACAACAGAAGAAACCTCATGAACGCCATTGATGATCCAGTAAAGTTCACGAATTAGACAGAGCAAGGTGCGAGTGCCAGCATGCAGGTGTTTATAATGAAACTTTTCTATTATAAGGGTAGTGATAGGATGCTTTGAAGGAAGGATGATGGGATGCTTTTTCCCATCCTCACAACTAGACATAGCTAATCTTCCACCCACACGTATTATGCCGTCCTGGTCTAGAAAAGGAGTGAGTGGTGAAAGCCTGCTAGACTTGGGTAAATCTTTACCACTTATAAGAGCTTGCTTTTCAGGAGCAAATACTTCCTGCTGAACAAGTAACAAAATCTTGCAAGTAGCAAATTCTAACTCTACTCTGGAGAGAAAGGGTTGAGGCTTCAATGGTTGATCAATTACTAAATATTTCCATCGGAAGATATAAGACACTACACGAATCAATTTATCAAATGAAGAGTATCTATGAAAAAGGCTAGTAGAAGTAGAAGTAAGATGCGACGTGACAGGGTCATTAAGGGCATCAGGTATTTCTTCTGCAAATTGATTAGCTAAGCGAGGCCAGCAAGATGATTCCTGACTTAGCCAAGGAGAACCATTCCAGTACAGGTCTGGAGAAATCAATTTTTTAGGCGTGCAACCACGTGATATTATATCCGCGGGGTTTTCACGGCTAGGAACATGTCTCCATTATTCAGAATGAGAGACTTCATGAATCTTAGAAACGCGATTTGCCACAAAGGTATTCCAATGAGAAGAAGGCTTGGAAATCCAAGCTAATACAATAGAAGAATCGCTCCAAAAAATGTGCGGGAAAATTTTAACTTTAAACTGACATTTAGTTTAGTAGCTAATTCTGTTGCCATTAAAGCAGAGCATAATTCTAATCTTGGCAATGATACTGTTTTAAGTGGAGCAACCTTAGATTTAGCGCACACTAAATTAGAAAATCCAGGGAAAGTAGCTGAGGAACGTCCTACTATGTATGCACAACAGCCATAAGCCCGTTCTGAACTATCAGAAAATACATGCAGGTCATACTGCTGGTATAAGGGATTAGAAATTAAAGGGCGGGGTATAGAAACCTTGGAGAGATCCAGCAAACTGCTGCGATACTCTAACCATTCTTTTACAAGAGGAAGGGGGAGATTTTCATCCCAGTCTGATTTTAATGACCAAAGCTTTTGCAAGAACATTTTTGCAACAATAACTATAGGAGCAATATATTGCAAAGGATCAAAGATCTTTGCGATTTCTGACAGAACATGTCTCTTAGTTACAGGGGGAGATTCTGACAGATGTACCTGATAAGAGAAGGTATCAGAAGAAGGACACCAAAAAACACCCAATGCTTTTACGGCTGCTTCATCAGTAGGAATGGCAACAAATTCATCAACTGGGACCTCTGATGAAAATTTTGATATAAATTCAGTGGAATTTGAAGTCCATTTATGGAGCGGAAAACCACCTCCTAGGAGTAGGGATTTCAAATCTTCGCACACAAGGAGCGCTTCAGAAATATTAGGGAAAGAGCACAAGAAATCGTCGACATAAAATGCCGTTTTTAATGACTCAGAGGCCAAAGGATGATACAGATGACCATCTTGCTCGGCTAACATGTGGAGAGACCGAATCGCAAGAAAGGCTGAAGGCTTCAGGCCATATGTCACAGTCGTCAATCTAAATATCTTTATGGGTTTGGAACTCTCATCGCGCCACAATATTCTTTGCAGATCTTGCTGCTCAGAATTTACGAGAATCTGCCGGTACATCTGCTTAATATCTGAGATTACAGCAATAGGAAACCTTCGAAAATTAAGCAAAACAGAGGTGAGATCTGTTTGAATCGCGGGACCACATTGCAAGGTATCATTTAAAGAGATTCCAATGGAATCTGGTGATGAGCCATTGAAAACTACTCTTATATTGTCTTGTGTTATGGAATTTTTCCATACCGGGTGATGATTTAGATAAACTATTTCATTTAAAGGATGGTCAATTTCTTCTGATTTAGAAATTACCTCCATGTGATTGGATGATTCGTATTCCTCCATAAAGGAAGCATACTGAGTTTTGACAGAAGCATCTTGTTTGAACCGATTTTCAATAGCAAATAGTGCCCTAAGTGCTCTGGAATGCGAGCCCGTAATGGCGGCAGGATTGGGAATACGTGGAAGAGTTACTATAAATCTGTCTTCAGCATTACGGACAGTGGTTTCCTTATATAACTTTTCACAAATTTCGTTAGAAGAAGAAGAAGAAGTAGCCTGAACATTCTCAAGATCCCAGAACTTGGTTAGCTCTTGGCTCAAATCGGTACCAACAAAATAACAATTCGATACAGTTTGAATAGGTTTACGGTATATTTGGCCAGTAGCAATCCAACCAAAATCAGTTTCGCGGAAGAAAACATTAGGAGCAATTTTTACTTTATTGGAATGAAGACATTGCCAAAATACGCTTGAGCTGAAAAGAAGCTCTACGGGCGAAGCTCTGTTGAAATGAGGGTCAGCTAGCTGGACAAAATTCGGGATATTCCAACTTTGAATAGGATAAGAAGTGCCAGGAATATTGTTGCCTATAGACTTGATAATCAAACAATCTAATTGCAACTGCGTACCAAGATTATTAGAGTCCTTCAGATCCACTTTAGCAAAGCTTAAGCATTGCGATTTAGAGCAGTTTATTCCTGTAACCTCTATTGAGGTAGGATGTTTTGGGAGGCCTAACTTTTGTACCAACGATTCATTAATAAAATTGTTGGTAGCGGCATTGTCCAATAATCCCCTGACAGATACCCATTTTCCGTGAGAATTTTTCAATAGAACCTGCACGGTAGATAATAAAATCTGGACTTTGCCAAGCGAGGTAGAACTTTGAGCATACGACTGCGCACTATTTTGAGAAGTCTCAGAATTAGACTTGGTATTGGAACTGCTTGGTCCTGATAACCGTGATCTTTCATGTCTGTGCAAAAGGGAATGGTGTCTAGCCTTACAATGAAAGCATAAACATTGTGAACGGCAATTGTTTAACATATGCGTTCCTGACAAACAGTTGAAACAATGTTTTTTGTTCGTAATGAACTTTCGTCTTTCATCTACTGATAAAGATTTAAATTCATCACAATTGTATAAAGTATGCGATTGCTGACACAGACCGCACGTTTGCATTTGGTTTGGTGATCGAGCATCAACAGGAAGAGCCTGTGATCTCAAAATTCTTTGATTAGAACTGCTATCTTTATCTTTTGAGAAGGCTTTTGAATCTGAACTACTAGTTTTTTGATTAGCTATGGCGGAAAAGACTTGGCTTCTGGCCTTCAAAAAGTTAATAATCGCCTCATAAGTGCATTGCAAATTCTGGGAAAGTTCTGTTTCCCACGCTTTTAATGTATTTGCATCCAATCTTGCAGAAATGAGGTGAACTAGAAATAAATCCCAGTGATTTACAGGTTGGTTTAAATTGGACAATGCTCTGACGAGTAGCTCTGCAGTGTCAATCAACTTACGAAGTGATAAACTGTTATCTTGTTGCACGTTAGGTAACTCGAATAAGCTTTGTATATGGCGTTGAATAGATAAACGAATGTTCCCATATCTATCCTTAAGAAGATTCAGAGCAACTTCATAATTATCACTGGTCAAAGAAAGTGCTTGAATCAGGTTAAGTGCGTTGCCTTGAACTGCCAGACGCAAGTAGTGAAATTTTTGTATTACTGGTATAGAAGTATTCTCATGTACTAAAGAATTGAATAATTCAAAAAATGGTTCCCATTCTATGTCTTTACCAGTAAATTTGGGTATTTCTAATTTGGGTAATATAATGCGTGAAGAAGATGTAGAAGATGCTGCAGAAGTTTGATCTTCTTGTTTTTCTTTTAAAGTTAAAGCCCTAATAAGCTGTTTAGCTTCAGCAAATCCCTGATAGTATAATTTTTCAACTTCCAACCTATCACTTTGCTGGTCCGGATGCTGAGTTTCTATACTGCATTGTATCTCATCATATTTCTCAAAGGCTTGTTCATAATTCTTAAGCCTCTGCGAAATTATGTCGAGATTACGCTCTTGGGGTTCAAGCTCCGTTAAGAAAGTACGAAACCGTGTGAGCTTGCCCTTACAAGAGGCTCTGGCGTTGCTAAGTTTTTCATCAAGGTTAGGCATATTAAAAGTTGTTTGTTACTCACGTCAATATTGTGACTTCGAGTACTGGAAGTCAGAGGATGACAGCTTGCTAGGTAGTAAGGTTTAGTCAGATGCGGAAGAAACCGGCTTAGCTTACGTTTCTCTCCTCCTCTGCTGAACATGCGCCTTAAGCTGAAACGTACAATGTGAATTAGTGTTGAAACACAATGAACAAAAATTGTTAATGTAAAATCCACAATATTAAACTTGTATAGGGATCCAGGGTGCAACAGATATGTTTCCCGGGGGTGAGGCACCAACACTATGGAGAAGATAATTCTGCCCTAAAACTTCCCCATACGGGAGAACGAAACGCATCAGGCGAAAGCCTGGACAAAATAACTACTGTGGTCAAGAAAATTAGACTGAAGCGGAGCGGGGTAGTGGGCATGAAATACGTGACTAGAAAACCAATATAAGAAGCAATACATTAACAATTTTTATTCCTAATAATAAATTTATAATGAATAAACCAATTGAACTTAAGTGCTTATAACAGAAATGAACAATTTTTCCCGGGGTTGAGGCAACAGAAAAATGTGCACTTTATAAAAAGAGAGAACCATAAAAATGATTAAGAGTGTAAAATAACTGGTATGATATAAGTTCTTCATAAAAGTAAACTTATCTTTGAAGAGGGTTGAAGAGCCAGCTCCTTAAAAAGTTCCAGATAGCATAAATGTTGATTTAAAAGAGTCCTCACGGTTTTCTCGGAAGGAGGCGTACATGGCCTAGAGATAGGTGCACCATCGATAAAATGTCAACTCTCTCTTCTTTTCTTGCGCAGGAATGACATTTATAGTTTCCAAGAGATGATCCAGCAATATTTCGAAAGACGATTCCAAGTATCCTCTCTAAGGTGTAGGTGAAGAGTACAGCGGCTGGCAATTATTCTTGCCATCTTGAGCAATACGTCATGGTGCAGATCTTGTGACGTAACTGCTCGGTAGCGTAGATATCAGCGATGGTGTCATGAGATGCAGTAGCGGTGACCAGCAGGTTGAAGTGATCCAAAGTGATGATTGATCAGAAGTGGTGGATCAGAAGTGGTGGAGAACGCCAGCAAGCGGCGTCTTAAATAGGGACCATGGAACTCTCTCGAAGTTTGGAGATCGCCCGACCAGACAAAGACCTGCCATTGGTCGAACGAAAGTCAGGGTGACGTCAGTCGACACTACTCAGCGGACAGTGGATCAACCAGTAGATGTCCTGTATGTCGGGAGTGAGGACGCCTGAGGTAGCGAGCGACTGTAACACTCGAGGTGAGAACTATAATATCTATGAATAAGTGATTGATAACAAGATTATGCATATGGTTTAAGCAATTAACATTTGTAAAGAAATAATTACCATTCGGGGATCTCGGTAACAATAAATAAAATTTGACCGACAAATGGGCCAAGCTAAACATTGAAAGTATCACAAAAGTGATCAGACTCCATTGAGGACAACTTCTGTAACTACAACGTAAGGGACTTATAAAGAACGTTTGCAGGACACATCAGAGGGTACACACCACCAAACCTTTGCTTCAGAAAATGTGATGGAAAATTAGCACTAACGAATAAGGAGAATTGCATGGTGATGGCACAATACTTCTCTGAACTTCTCAACTGTCCAGAACCAATAGAGAGATTCCCAGAGGAAGAACCTACAATCAAGAACGCAGACTCATTACCTCCGACACAAGAGGAATTTCACAGGCACATCCTCAATCTCAAGAACAACAGGACATCTGGTGAAGATGGTATAGTGACCGAACTACTGAAAAACCTAGGGCCACACTCACTTAGGGAACTCATACAGATTATCACTGACATCTGGACATCAGAAAAGCTACCAGATGAGTGCAAATGTGCATTGATCCACCCATTACACAAAAAAAGGCGACCGCTCTGACGTAAACAATTACAGGGGCATTTCACTATTACTAGTTACGTACAAGATACTCTCAGCGTGCCTACTCCAAAGGACTCAGGACCAGCTGGAACACAAAATTGGCGAGTACCAGGCGGGATTTCGTCCTGGTCTCTCCTGCGCGGAACAAATCTTCAACATAAAACGTATATTGAAAATCAATGCCCTCAGGAATACTCCAGTTATATGTACCTTCGTTGACTTCAAGAAGGCATATGACTCCATTGACCGTCAGTCATTGTTCAACATCTTACACGAGCAAGGTTTGGATATCAAGACCTTGCGATTGATCAAACAGACACTGACAGACGCGACATCAAAAGTGAAATTCATGGGGGAAATCTCAGAACCATTTCAGATCAATACAGGTGTTCGCCAAGGTGACGGGCTCTCTCCGCTCCTCTTCAACCTAGTGCTGAACAAAGTTATCAAGGAATGGGAGAAAGAGCTGAGACTTCAAGGTTACTGGAGGCCAGTGCGACTAGGACGACCAAAGGACGAACTGGAGGTTGGCTGTCTAGCCTTCGCGGATGATCTGGCACTACTCTCAGATAACGAAACCACATCAATCAGACAGATAGAAGTACTCCAAGAGTGCGCCGAAGAAGTAGGACTACAGATCTCTTTCCAAAGACAGAGTTTTTCTGTACGAAATTCGACATACAGAATTTAAACACGAAATATGGCAAGATCAATAGAGTCACCCACTTTAAATACCTAGGTGAAGTGCTTGAACCGACGGGAAAAGAGAAAATCGCGCAGAACACTAGGTTAATGAAAATGAAGAGAGCCTTATACAAGACACAGGGTGTCTACAACAAAAAATGTCTGTCCACATTCACAAAACTTCGTCATTACAACACGGTTATTAAACCTGAGGAGCTTTATGCTGGTGAGACGATGACATTACACACCAAGGGCGACTTGGAAAAAATCCTCACAGAGGAAAGAAAAATAATAAGGAAAATAATTGGACCAAAGCACACAGATGAAGGATACAGGCTTCACTCCAGAGACACCACAGAGAAATTGTCCAACCTCGCAGCAGACATCAGAAAGAGGTGACTAAAATTTTACGGCCACATCAGCAGACTCCCACAAAACAGACTCACCAACAAAATTCTTAGATACATACAGCGGCTCAAGATTACTACACCCTGGATGATGCAAGTCAAAATTGATCTAGTAAAAGCACAGGTCGACCCAGAAGACGTCATAGACAAAAGCGTATTTAGACACAAAGTATACAAGTGGGAAGTGTTGTCAGAGAGAGCTGCACATACAGCCCGAAGACCAAAGTGGACCGAGGAAAGGAAGAGGGCCTTTAGTGCACGAATGAAAGAGTACTGGAAAGACAGGAAGAACAAAAAGTCATGATTGCCTCACGTGGTCTAATAGGCCTGTAACGTGTAAAATAAATCTTCTCTCTATATATAAGAATGAAAGTTTGTCTGTTTTTTCTGAATTTCTATGGAAATTTGCGTTATTTACGCGTTTTAGACTGTTTTATGACGGATGCGCGCGAAAATAAAATTTTTGTCTGTCTGTCTGTATGTCTGTCTGTCTGTGGACAAGTATGTTCCCTTATAACTCGGGAACGGCTGGGTGGATCAACGTAAAATTTGGTACAGATATCCTTCAGAGGCACGACACTAATCATTGATGTAACTCTTCTCTGTAGCTCCAATAAAAGGGGGCCTACCCCCTTTAAACACTTGCTGAAATAGGCGTAGAAGGGCGGGACAAAGCTCATTTTCAGCCCCTCAATGTGAGAAATGAAACTCGGGAGCCTTAAACCACCTTTTTAGGCCCTAAAACCAACCGTTTTTGAGATATTCCCAGAAAACTAATTTAATTTAATACAATAACTAGATGAAACCCGTCAAAACATGACGGACAATGGAAAACAAATTTACTGAAGAAGCTTCTTATATAAGTTACATTCTTTGTTCGGTTACTTTTTAGCACTATTGCAACTTTAAGGGCGTCAAAAGATAGCACTCTCAGCATTGAAACATATTGCTGGTCATGACTGAAAACGTGATGAGGTCATCATCATCTTGCACAGTTTCCAGCCACTGGCCGGGTCTGTTTGGAACACAAGCCTCTCCAACGTCTTCTGTCTTCCCACCATCTCTCAGCCTCCACCCTTGTCCAGTCTTCTCCTCTCTTCTTCACGCTTTCTTCCACCCCCTTCAGCCACCTGTCTGTCGGTCTCCCTCTTGGTCTCTTTCCTTCCCACTTCGTCTCGTGTATCCTCCTGGGTTTCCTCTTCTCCTCCATTCGTTTTACATGTCCATACCATCTAAGTCTAGATTTCTCTATACCATCCTGTAATGGTTCCTCCTTGATTAATTCTCTGGTCCTCTCGTTTCTTATTTTGTCCCTCTTTGTAGCTCCAATACTGCTTCTCAAGAACCTCATCTCACTGGCCTGTATTTTGCTCTTCTCCCTTCCTTTCATAACCCAGGTCTCCGAGGCATACGTAAGGATAGGGACATAGTACGATATATGATCTACTTGCTGTTCTGAGGGACATCCCTGCTCCATAACATGCTTCTCACACTCCTCCGGAATGCTTCTGCCTGTCTCCCCCGCTCATTTATTTCTCTACCGTTTCTTCCATTCTCTTGTATCAGGCTTCCCAGATACTTGAAACTCTCCACTTTCTTCAGCTGTTCCCCACCAATTGTTATTCCCGTTGTGGTCCTTTCCTTCTTCCTTGTTGTGATCACCATCTCACTCTTATTTATGCTAAATTTCATCCCATATCCTTGTATTATTCCTTCCCACACGTCCAACTGTTCCTGTACCTCCTCCTCCTTGTTTCCACAAATCATCAAATCGTCCGCAAACACCATTGCTTTCATCTTTCCTTCCCCAATTACTTGTGCCGCTTGGGTCATTATGTCATCCATCACCACAATGAAAAGTAACGGTGACAGTGCACTTCTTTGTTTCAGGCCGTTTCTCTGTTCCACCCAGTCCGATCTCTCTCCTCCCACTTTCACACAGCTCACGCTTCCCTTGTACATCTCCTTTATCCTCCTTATATTCCATTTTCTACTCCTCTATCCTCCAGGGCGTTCCATACTTTGTTTCTGCATACACTGTCATATGCTTTCTCAATGTCCAGGAAGGCCATCAATAGATCTGTTCCATACTCATAGTGCTGTTCTTGTAACTGACTTACAGCAAAAATCAAATCCACTGTGGACCTTCCTGCTCTGAAGCCATGTTGTTCTTCCCTCATCCCTCCTTCTATCCTTGTCCTAATTCTCCTTTCCAAAACTCTCTCAAACATCTTTGCACAATGACTCATCAGTTTTATTCCCCGATAGTTTCTGCATTCTGTTCTACTACCTTTCTTGAAGATCGGGACAATTATTCCCTTTTTCCAGTCCTCTGGGGTCTTCCTTTCCTTCCACGCTGCCTTCATCACTCGGTACAACCATTGTATCCCCACCTCTCCTGCTGCGCTCACCATCTCCACACTCAACTCATCCACACCCGGTGCCTTCCCTCCTTACATCTTCCTCACTGCATCTTCCACTTCTTTCCATGTTAAGTCCTTTTCTGTTTGCAGTTCATCTACTGTACCTCTTCCCCGATTTCTTCTTCCTCGCCATGGTTTCTATTTGGGTTCAGGAGTTCTTCAAAATATTCTTTCCACATTTTCTTCAGTTCTTCCCTATTTTCTATCCTTTGTCCCCTTTTGTTCACCATTCTAACATAATCCGTAGGATCCTTCCGCCTCTTATTCTTTACCATCCCATACAGGACCTTTTTTGTACCTTCACTATCCTGCTGGTCATGACTTAAAACGTGATGAGGTAAATAGCCCAATACGTTCAAGAGTTTCTCCTTGAGCTTGATTGATTTTGATAAAGTAGGCCGAGCGAATAGGACATTGTTGCCTATTAAAAGAAAATGTACTGTACCTGCAAGTGTTTTATCTGAATGTGTTAAATCAAATCGTAGGATTTGAGCTCTCTGCCTAATATTACTGCACCTATTATATCCGAATCCAAGCAATTTCTTACATATTTCTTACAATTAATATATTACCATATATGAGTCCTTGGGAAACGTTCAGATTTCTACGGAGCATAACTATGGCTCAAACGTTCGGAGTATGTGGAGGCGAATCACTTAATTCCAAGGAATTGCAATATTCAATAATAGGGAAATGAAGTAGCTGGCTTTCATCTTCAGTATCCAATCTGTTAACGCTGATGTATGTGTTTGAACTACTGGATATAAGTTCAATGACTTTTAAATTAATATCATTACATTGTTGCAGTTTGGCAAATATGTTATATTCCAGCAGATCAATTTTACCCTCACAACAGTAAAGACCAAAGTAACCACGCATAGATTTTACGCAAGAGAAATACAATGTAGAACAATGTTTACATTTGATCGTCAAAGACCTTATAGTACACTGTACTGCATAATATCTGGAATTGTTTCTGAAATGGCCTATTTATATTGGATTTTAAATGTGGCTTCGTATTATTCGATAACACTATAGTGTCCTGCAATAACGGAGCCGCTAAATATTAAATGGCAAATAATACTTCCATTGCCGAAATCAACTGCGTAGTTAGACTCAGTACTCTAAACAAATAATCATTAAACAGTTGTCTTATACAATGAAGTTCAACATGACCGTCCAGAGACTTTCATACTCAAGTTGGTTGGTGAGGAGAATGCGATGAGACTGATCGCTTAAAATAAATTCCTTATAATTGTTCCTGCCAGCGAAATTTTTTGCGATAGCTTGAAAACGCAGCTCAGAATGACGTTCTTCATTTTGTTATAAACGTACGAAACTGCTCTAAATAAGCAATTTCCATCATCTGTTATAGGTTATGACAGTACATTTTGCAGGGGAACATAGAATCACTTCGCCGACTACTGGAACGACCATAGGCCTATACTCAATACTCACTTCGGCAGTCACCCTAATGGAGGCAGTTTTTGAATTATATGTCCCGTGCATGTCAAAAATCGTATTAACACATGGAGGTCCACCTATTCTTGTCTATCGCCCCGAAGACCCGGGTTACATTTCCTGCTCTGCCAAGAAATTGAATTCTGGTCTGAGGGCAAAAATGGGGCACATTCAGTCTTTTGAGGTATAACTAAGAAGAGGAAGGTTTAATTCCCACCTCGACAATCTTGGATGTGGTTTTCCGTGGTTTTCCACTTCCAATTAAGGCAAATACCGGGATGGTTCCTAACTTAAGGCCTTGGCCGTCTCCTTGCCATTTACCACCTTAATTACAAATACACACAGTAATGCAGCCATGACAATAACACAGGTTATGAGAGAAAATTTCACACATACACACCCAAGTACACGGGGCTGAGTGACCACGATGTCGGAGCCCTTCAAACGAATTATGTTTGCCAAGTGTCTCTTATGGCGAAAGCAATTGTGGACACGCGCGAGTGCCTGGAAAACTACTTTTTTCTTTAATAATTTAAGAGTATATCGACGATGCATAATTATAACTTTTAGTCTAGGACGCTAATAACTTGACCACCGAAGCATTGGGAAGAAATTGCAATATTAAGGTACATAAAGCCTACACATTCAACTGTCGGTTAATGTTCCTCAAAATTTCCCTTCTTAAATATTCCCCTCCTTTATAATTCTCCATCACGTGAAAACCTGCCATGTCTTGGGTTTTAAATATATCAATGCAATGGAGCTGCCATCTGCTGTCAGTTACTGGAACTATATGGGCGATGTACTGCCATCTGTTGTCAGTTATATGAACTGATTGTAGATATTTAAACGGCGTACTGAGGACAACAGTTTGCTCTTTTGATCACATGCTGTAATGCAATGGTAAAACGGAAATAAAACGTATTGAGAGGGAATGTAGAAATATGTATCTTTTACAGACATAAAACCTTACTAATACTCCTTGATTAAACAATATTTCAGTGGTAAAAAAAATATACATTTTGGCGATGGCTGGGATCGAACCGGTGAACCTAGGAACCACAGTCAGTCGCCTTAACCACATGGCTACTCGCGCACTCTTGTTCAGCAGCAGACGCAGCCATTCATTATCTTCAAAAGCTGCTGTCTGAAGGAAATAATCCATTTCATTATCCAAATAAATCAATGTTGCACATTCGTATACGTTCATTCTGTTATTATATTATATTGTCAGAACTTGGTTAATGTATGTTTTCAATTATATGGAAGCTTATTAAATAACTTACATTTTAATGGACTTCTCACCGCCATTTTGTCATGACCTCAGGCGGATTGTGCGCATGCGTGAGGGCGAGAATTCTGCTATTTTCTATATTAATTCAAAAATATACCGAGAGGAAATGTAGAAATATGTATCTTTAACAGACATAAAACCTTACTAATACTCCTTGATTAAACAATATTTCAGTAGTAAAAAAAAAAAAAAAAAAAAAACGGCTAAGGCTGGGGTCGAACCGGTGAACCTTGGAACCACAGTCTGTCGCCTTAACCACATAGCTACTCGCGCACTCTTGTTCAACAGCAGACGCAGCCGTTCATTACCATCAAAAGCCGCTGTCTGAAGGACATAATACATTTCATTATCCAAATAAATCAATGTTGCGCATTCGTATATGTTCATACTGTTATTATATTTTATTGTCAAAACTTGGTTAATGTATGTTTTCAATTACATGCAAGCTTATTAAATAACTTACATTTTAATGGACTTCTCACCGCCATTTTGTCATGACCCCAGGCGGATTGTGCGCATGCGTGAGGGACAAGAATTCTGCTATTTTCTATATTAATTCAAAAATATACCGTAATATATTTGTTTATTTTATAGACACTCTGAAAATCTAGAGGCCAAGAGCTTTCGTTAGAGTGCTCTACGAAGTAAATCGGTTCTGTCGTTCTCTCAATCTCGTGGTAACAAAAATCACCTTACTGTTTTAAATATATAGACTAGTTGAAACCCGTCAAAACATGACGGTCAATAGAAAAATATTTACTGAAGAATTTTCTCATATAGGCCTACTGTACATTCTTTGTACGATTATTTTTTGACTCTATTGAAACTTTAAGGGCGTCAAAAGATTGCACTCTCAACATTGCAAAATACTGCTGGCCATGACTGAAAAATTGTTGGGGCAAATTGAGGCCTATACGTTCCAGAGTTTCCCCTTGACCTTTATTGATTGTGATAAGGTATGCCAAATGAATTGGAAAATATTGCCTCTTAAAAGAAAATGATAGTGTTTTATCGGATGGTGTTAAATCAAGTCGAAGGATTAGACCTCTCTGCCTAATTTTAACTGCACCTATTATTTCCAAATCCAAGCAATATGGTTGCATTTAGGAGTCCTTGGGAAACGTTCAGATTTCTAAGCAGCATAACGGGTCAAGCGTTTGGAGTATGTGGCGGTCAGTCATTTAGTTCCAAGGAATTCAAGAACTCTGAGGAGTCTAATACAACTGGCCTCAAACCGTCGCTTATAATTTTGGAATATACCAAAGAAATGCGATGATGTGCAATTCCATACATTTTAAAACAATGTGGACCGTGTGCGTGTGGCACAGTAATATTGGCACCAAATGAAACGAAGGACATAGCATTGTACTGCCGATTAGTCTCTCTGAAATTCCTTGAGATATCATCTCCAGTGAAAAATAATTGTTGCAGCCTGTCAAATATTTTATATTTATTCAGATTAATTTTACCATTACAACAGCAAAGGTCAAAGTAACCAGGTGTAGATTTCTCGCAAGAGAAATACAGTGCAGAACAATGTTTACATTTGTTCGTCAAGGACCCTAAACTGTAACAGCATAACAGTATCTGGAATTGTTTCTGAAATGCCATATTTATATTGGATTTTAAAAGTGGCTTCGTATTTTTCTCCGATTTCCCTCTTATTTGCGGCTAATGTTCTATTTCGTCAAGTGGGTTTATTTATAGCAGCATTTCTCCCCAAATTAACGTCATTTTAAATAACACTATAGTGGCCTGCATCAACGCAGCCGCCAAATATTAAATGGCAAATAATAACTTACTTCCATTGCCAAAATCAACTGCGTGGTTAGACCCATTGTTATGTACTCCAAACGAATATTCAATAAACAATAATATTCACACATACAATGAAGTTCAGAGACTTCCATTCTCAAGTTGGTTGCTGATGAGAATGCGATGAGACTGATCGCCAATAATAAAATCCTTGCAATTTTTGCAATTTGCTTGCAAACGCAACTCAGGATGACGATCTTCATTTTGAAATAAACAGAATGAAATTGCTGTAAATAATCAATTTCCATCACCTGTTGAAGGTACAATACTTTGAATTTCCATGACAGTAAAATATGCAAGGGAGCATAGAATCACTTCGCCACTACTGGAATGAGCATAGACTCACTTCGCCAGCCACCGTAATGGAGGGAGTTTTAGAATTATATGTTCAGTGCTTGTCAAAGATCGTATTAACACAGGGAAGCCCACTCTTAAGGCTACATTCCCCATCTCAACAATCTTGGATTTGGTTTTCCGTGGTTTCCCACTTCCACTCCAGGCAAATACCGGGATAGTTCCTAACGTAAAGCCTCGGTCGTTAACTCCCCATTCCCCACATTAATTACAAATGCACACATCAACACAGCCATCACATTAACACAGGTTATCAGAGAAAAGTTTACACTCGCACACCAAAATAGACGGGGCTGAGTGACCACGATGTCTGAGTCCATCAAATGAATTATGATCGCCAATTTGTTAACGCTGATGTGTGTGTTTGAACTACTGGATATAAGTTCAATGACTTTTAAATTAATATCATTACATTGTTTCAGCTTGGCAAATATTTTATATTCCAGCATATCAATTTTACCATCACATCAGTAAAGTCCAAAGTAACTGCGCGTAGATTTTACGCAAGAGAAATACAATGTAGAACAATGTTTACATTTGAGCGTCAAAGACCTTACACTGTACTGCATAACATCTGGAATTGTTTCTGAAATGGCCTATTTATATTGGATTTTAAATGTGGCTTCGTATTATTCGATAACACTCGTGTCCTGCAATATCGGAGCCGCTAAATATTAAATGGCAAAAAGTACTTCCATTGCCGAAATCAACTGCGTAGTTCGACTCAGTACTCTAAACAAATAATCATTATACAATTGTCTTATACAATTAAGTTCAACATGACCGTCCAGAGTCGTTCATACTCAAATTGGTTGGTGAGGAGAATGCGATGAGACTGATCGCTTAAAATAAATTCCTTATAATTGTTCCTGCCAGCAAAATTTCCTGCAATAGCTTGAAAACGCAGCTCAGTATGACGTTCTTCATTTTGATATAAACAGTACAAAACTGCTCTAAATAATCTATTTCCATCACCTGTTATAGTTTATGGCGGTACATTTTGCAGGGGAACATAGAATAACTTCGCCACCTACTGGAATGAGCATAGGCCTATACTCAATACTCACTTCGGCAGTCACCCTAATGGAGGCAGTTTTAGAATTCTATGTCCCGTGCATGTCATAAATCGTATTAACACATGGAAGCCCACCCATTCTTGGCTATCGCCTCGGAGACCCGGGTTACATTTCCTGCTCTGCCAAGAAATTTAATTCTGGTCTGAGGGCAAAAACGGGGCACATTCAGTCTCCTGAGGTATAACTAAGAAGAGGAAGGTTTGATTCCCACCTCGACAATCTTGGATGTGGTTTTCCGTGGTTTCCCACTTCCACTCAAGGCAAATACCGGGATGGTTCCTAACTTAAGGCCTCGGCCGTCACCTTGCCGTTTCCCACCTTAATTACAAATACACACAGTAATGCAGCCATCACAATAACATGGGTTATCAAAGGAAATTTTACACTTACACACCAAAGTACACGGGGCTGAGTGACCACGATGTCAGCGCCCTTCAAACGAATTATGTTTGCCAAGTGTCTAGGATGCAACCAACTTGACCACCGAAGCATTGGGAAGAAATTGCAATATTAAGGAACACAAACAACATAGCCTACACACTCAACTGTCAGTTAATGTTCTTCAACGTTTCCCTTCTTAAAAATTCCCCTCTTTTATAATTCTCCATCACGTGAAAAAGTGCCGTGTCTTGTGTTTTAAATATATCGATGCAATGGTGCTACCATCTGTGGTCAGTTACTGGAACTATATGGGCGAGTTACTGCCATCTGTTGTCAGTTACTGGAACTGATGGCAGATATTAGCTCTTTTGACCACATGCTGTAATGCAATGGTAAAACGGAAATAAAACGTATTGAGAGGGAATGTAGAAATATGTATCTTTAACTGACATAAAACCTTACTAATACTCCTTGATAAAACAATATTTCAGAGGTAAAAAAAATACTGGCGACAGCTGGGTTCGAACCTGTGATCCTTGGATCTACAGTCAATCGCCTTAACCATGCAGCTAATATTTCACTCTCGTTAAGAAGCAGACGCGACCATTCAGTATCTTCAAAAGCCGCTATCTGAAGAAAATAATCCAATTGATTATCAATAAAATCAATATTGCACATTCGTATATGTTCATACTGTTATTATATTTTATTGTCAGAACTTGGTTAATGTATGTTTTCAATTACATGGAAGCTTATTATATAACTTACATTTTAATGGACTTCTCACCGCCATTTTGTCATGAGCCCAGGCAGATTGTGCGCATGCGTGAGGAGCAAGAATTCTGCTATTTTCTATGAAAAATGAAAATCCACAGCCTGCTTCCAGTCTCCGACCGGGTCAGGAATGGAATGAATGGAGCCCCTATCTAGCGGCGAGGATATGAACTGTGCCGGCTGCCGAGGCCTGACGCACTCCTCTGGGGCAATGATTAAATGAATGACAGATGAAATGAAATGATAGTGGAGAGTGTTGCTGGAATGAAATTTTGACAGGGAAAACCGGAGTACCCGGAGAAAAACCTGTCTGCCTCCGTTTTGTCCAGCACAGATCTCACATGGAGTGACCGGGATTTGAACCACGGAACCAGCGGTGAGAGGCCGGCGTGCTGCCGCCTAAGCCACGGAGGCTTCGGCTATTTTCTATATTTATTTAAAAATATACCGTAATATATTTGTTTATTTTAGAGACACTCTGCATATCTACATGCCAAGAGCTTTCGTTAGAGTGCTCTACGAAGTAAATCGGTTCTGTCGTTCTCTCAATCTCGTGGTAACAAAAATCGCCTTAGTGTTTTAAATATATAGATGGAAACAGAGAATTCGTTACTTTACGGGAATGATAAAAGTGAAATACATTTCTACAATGTAATACCAATCGTAGGAAGGAAGAAAAAAAAACTTATCCGAGGTGGGAATCGAACCCTCTCGACCATGCAAAGGATGGCAACAGAGAATTCGTTACTTTACGGGAATGAAAAACGTGAAATATGTCTCTACAATATAATACCAATCGTAGGAAGGAAGAAAATGAAAATAAAAGAACGTATCCGAGGTGGGAATCGAACCCTCTCGACCATGCAAAGGATGGCAACAGAGAATTCGTTACTTTACGGGAATGAAAAAAGTGAAATATGTCTCTACAATGTAATACCGATCGTAGGAAGGAAGAAAATGAAAATAAAAGAACGTATCCGAGGTGGGAATCGAACCCTCTCGACCATGCAAAGGATGGCAACAGAGAATTTGTTACTTGACGGGAATGATAAAAGTGAAATATGTTTCTACAATGTAATACCAATCGTAGGAAGGCAGAAAACGAAAATAAAAAAACATATCCGAGGTGGGAATCGAACCCTCTCGATCATGCATAAGACATATTTCTAGGCAGTAACCTTATCCCCTTGGCCATCCAGACAATTATGGGGCACTTCAGTATTAAGCTATCTAACCAGTATACATGGTCAACCTGCAGTTTAAGTCCTTCAATTCGTGGTTTATTTAATATAATTCTAATTCAATGCATATTGTAAAAACATAATTAACATTATTGGAGACCCTTTTTAATTCTCATAAACAAAGATCTCAGTTAGACGCGACCGGAATCGCCATTTTCCTTGTTGAGAAAGGCCATTGTGCGCATGCGCGGGAGTGTCAAATATTACATATTTCTTTAATCATTTAAAAATATACCGTAACATATATTTTCCTTTTAAAGAAACTCTGCAAATCTGCATGCCAAGAGCTTTCGTTAGAATGTCTTACGAAGCCAATCGGTTAAGTCGTTTTCACAATCTCGTGTGTACAAAAAACAGCTTAGTGTTTTAAATATATAGATGAAAGAATGCAATCCGGTAACCATGGCAACAGAAACTCACAGGTCCATCTATTGCTGTAAGACGCAATACAATTCCATTTATTACATTACTGACATAGTTTGCAAACGGTTATAAGGTTATAACGGAACAAAATCAAGCTTTAAAATTCAGCAATACATAGGGTATAATGCGCTTAAGGGGGTCAAGGGGTACTCTAGAATTTTTTCACGCGATTTACACGTACGGGTGTGGTTCGGAAGGTCTATTACGTCCCTATCTATATATTGTTATATTATTATTATTATTATTATTATACTACGGCCTACAACGACGAGACAAAGCTTATTTTCAGCCCTTTGGTGTCGGAAACAAAACTCGGGGACCCTAAATAGCCGTAAAGGGTTCCCGAAAACTACATTTTAAGCCTCTAATACCAACAGTTTCTGATATTCCAAGAAAACTAATTTTATTTAATAAACTAATGAAGGAATGCACGCCAATAGCCATGACAAGAGCATCTCAAAAGGTGACATCCAAGTTTCCATCTATTTCTGCAAAAAGTAATGCCACTCCATTTATTAAATTTCTGTAAACGTTTGCCAATGGCAATAAGGTTATCTCGGAACCAACTAAAACTGTAAAATTCATCAATGCACTTAAGGGGGTAAAGGGTTACCATATATTTTTTCGCACGACTTAAACGTGCGATATGTCGTACAGAAGGTATATTATATCTCCAAACAGCAACATGACGTGTATTGCGTTTCGTCTACGAGGTTTTCAATTTTATTTTCACGTCAGGAAGTACACGTTAGGTAGGCTAAATTTATTTTCTGACGTGAGCATATTTTAACTAATCATTTATCTTTGTCGACAAACAGGTTCCAAGCCTCTAACCATTGCAACAGTAGCTCAGTTGATTACGTCTGGCTATTAATACCAAAGACCGATCGAAGAATGGGTACTTCTGCTAGTAAATAATAAAGCAAATATAGCGAGTTGGTCAGCCCTATCAAAAGGCAATGGCATGTATAACGGTAAAGACCATATCTATCATTGTCTCGAGTACGGGCGTGATCCCAAGTACCTTGCTCCAAGGCCTTAAAGAACTGGATCTAGATACTCAACTGTACAAACTAATGCAGAAGACAGTAGTTCTCTCAACAACCCGTTATCGACTTTCAGTAACAATACTTTGGTTCCCTGAAACTCGTATAGTTATGTTGTGATGTATCAGCAATGTGCTATATGTACTGTATAAAATAATACTAATAATTACATGATAGTGAGGCTGTTAGCTCAGATAGTAGAGTGCTATCCTTCTCGAGGGTTCGATCTAGGCTCAGTCATATAATAAATGAAGGTGAACAAGTGCGACAGCCTTGTGCCGATGGATGAAATGGCACGTACATGAAATTCCGTCAACACAACATTCCGGAATCTCGACATTCCTGAGAAACATAAAAATAGTGAGTCTAACAACATGAATGAAAATCCACAGCCTGTTTCCAGTCTCCGACCGGGTCAGGAATGGAATGAATGAAGCCCCCATCTAGCGGCGAGGATATGAATTGTGCCGGCTGCCGAGGCCTGACGCACTCCTCTGGGGCAATGATTAAATGCATGACAGATGAAATGAAATGATAGTGGAGAGTGTTGCTGGAATGAAATTTTGACAGGGAAAACCGGAGTACCCGGAGAAAAACCTGTCTGCCTCCGTTTTGTCCAGCACAGATCTCACATGGAGTGACCGGGATTTGAACCACGGACCCAGCGGTGAGAGGCCAGCGTGCTGCCGCCTAAGCCACGGAGGCTCTGAGTCTAACAACATATTATTAGTCTATTATTATTATTATTAAACAAATTGAAATGAAAATCCACAGCCTGCTTCCAGTCTCCGACCGGGTCAGGAATGGAATGAATGAAGCCCCCATCTAGCGGCGAGAATATGGACTGTGCCGGCTGCCGAGGCCTGACGCACTCCTCTGGGGCAATGATTAAATGAATGACAGATGAAATGAAATGATAGTGGAGAGAGTTGCTGGAATGAAATTTTGACAGGGAAACCCGGAGAACCCGGAGAAAAACCTGTCTGCCTCCGTTTTGTCCAGCACAGATCTCACATGGAGTGACCGGGATTTGAACCACGGACCCAGTGGTGAGAGGCCGGCGTGCTGCCGCCTAAGCCACGGAGGCTTCTGTTAAACTAATTATAAAAGATAATATCTTTACTGAAAATTATTTATTTTTATGTAGGGTTCCAATTGTTTAGGACGTTCAGTAAATAAATATTTTTGGTAACAATGATGATGGAAGAGACTTGGAAGCTTGTTGTGATGGCTGTTGTTAATTCATTTTAGGGGCTTGGGACATTTGTTTATCAGCCCCGTGTAGTTGGGTGAGTGTTGACTTTATCTGATGAACTGTGTTTCTGTGGTGACTGTAATAGTATGTGTAGTTGTAGTTATTAGGGTCACCAAGTACCATACTATCCAGGCATGTGCTTGGAAAGCTCGTGGAAGAATCCGTGGAAATCCAAAATCAGGATAGCCACTGTCGGTGCTGACTTCGGACCTCCAATCACCGGACTTTCTATTACGATTAAACGCGCATGCCTACACTGTGGGGGTAGGAAAGAAAGCAGCCGTGGGACATCCCAACTTTAGCCTCGAGAGATGCCACGCAAGTCACGTTCGCGCCCTTCTCGAAAGGCTGCATGCAACCCATCTTGCTACCGTTCTGTAAGGTAACGCAGCTGCACCACACGTCTTGTGTAGTCCTTGGTGACACTGGCGAGCCATACGACCTCTAGCACACCGAATTTATATCCACGTTCTCTGTTCCTGCTTGGAAAACAATGCGACCGTCTTTCGCGTGCGCTTGTTCACAACTACTCAACTGCGACTAGGATTAGGCAGGAGGTAGCTCTGGCATTAAGTTAGCTATCATCTGCCTGGAGTTAAGGGAGGAAAAACCACTTCCAGTTATCCTGGTATATTATAACAATATCCACTTTACAATACACAAATGTTTTATACGATGTCCTTACACTCTTTGATACATGTTTCGGCTCTGTGAGCCTTCATCAGTCAAACACATTAATGATTCTCATATGACAGTCTATGTGTTGATCTTGTTAAGAAACTTAAATAAAAAATTATGAGCCTTACAGTAGTCGCATATGATGTGTAACATCTGACATAGAAGAAACCTCGCGTAAAATTGTTGATACACCGGTATTTTATAGTATTATTGGCACAAATATTAATCTATTGTAAAAGGGAGTGTTTAACAGATATTGTAGTTTATAATTCGGAACTCATTTTATTAGCTTCCACCAGCACTAGCCTAAATAGAGAATACGATATGGATCAACTAGATTAATAGACGCGACACCGCTCATAACCTTAAATTCCTTTTAAACAGGTCCTCTTGATTCACAGACCAACACGTAATTTCATATGGATTCTGTAAAAATGAGTCATATTGGTATGATAAATATCGTTTAAAATGATAATCTGGTAGCAAAATTATCTACCCCGCCCAGGATTCGAACCCAAGATCTCTAGATTCACAGTCATACGCAATAACCCCACGGCTACTTCGAGTACGCGAAGGTTGTGCACAAGATGGTGACTTATTTGCACGTTCCAATAATACTGCATTACGGAATTAAGTTTCATTTATATTTTGCTTGTTTCGATAATGTTCCAGAGTGATATTGAGTTTAAAATGCCTTATGCCAATGCAATGCCGACTACTTAAAATGTTTGGTATTAAGGCATTTTACAATTTAAATACTGATACGAAGACTTCGAACATGTACCATGTCATTTGTTTAAATCACTTGACACCAGAGTTCGCATAAGCGTTTTCCGTTCAGTATGTCATATACATTCCACATGGCCGAGGGTGCGTCATGGTATCAATTTTCGACACCGCGCGCTGATTGTTTCTCTTACCAGTGCCAGCTGGATCGATCGATCGAGTTGGCAGTGCGTCTTATACTTCCGTTCGATCCACCACTGCCAGCTAGAGCACACTTCCATTCGATCGATCGAGCGGGCAGTGCATACTTCCGTTGTCCACCACTGCCAGCTAGTACACTTCCGTTTGGTCGATCGAGCGGGAGTGCATACCTCCGTTTGATCCACCACTCCAGCTCGATCGTTCCGATCCACTTCCGTCCCCAATTATAAAATCACTCCCACAAAACTATCCAGCAACCGAGCGGAAAGATGTTACACATCAAAAATCTTTTTACAATCGTAAAAGTTATTTAAAAATGTACATAAAATGCTTAAAGAATTCGACTATGTGCAGAAGTTCAGGACATAGGCCCTTCGTCGTTGAAATTCCAATTCAAACACAGGACATGTAACAGTAAATAAAGCAGCACCTACAGCCCAAAGACCAAAGTGGACCGAAGAAAGGAAGAGGGCCTTTAGTGCACGAATGAGAGAGTACTGGTGAAATAGGAAGAACGAGTAGTCATGATTGCTTCGCGTGCTCTAATAGGCCTGTAACGTGTGATATAAATAGTAAATAATAATAATAATAATAATGGAGACATTATATACAAAAGAGTGCATACAGACACAAGAAAAGATATTAACGTAGGTAGGTTGTCAGCTATTGTACTGATGTTATAATTGAATTAAAAATAGTATTTTAACATAATGCAGTAATCAGATGCGAGAGGTATAACTTACTGCTCCAAGAGGCAGGATGAAAGCCGTCTTTTGAGAGCTTCAGTGCTTGCAATGTTGACAAACTTTTATAAATCGAAGGCGTTGAAGAGGTGAGAGGTGGTGCAAACAAAATATTTATTGAACTTCATGGTTCGCTGAATGGGAATCTGGAGTGTTAATGTTGTGCATCTATTTTCTCGATTATGAACAGAATGCATAGGTGTAAAGGCATTGTAGAGATATAACGGGGTCTTGGTATGTAATATTTTATGTGTCAGAATGGTAACTGATAGCTGCCTGCGTTCGTGGAGTTTCAGCCATTTCAGCTGCACGTAATAAGGCGTGATATGTAAGGTGATAGCAAGAGGAATGGGAGAGGTGTGCACGCACAACAGCTAACTGCTCATAGGGGATCGCCTGGTGCGATAACAAAGACTTGTATACTAGTTGTTTCAAAAGACAGAACATGGTTTCCTGTAGATTAGGGCGGACGCTTCAATGAATGTAAGCTACCAAGTATTATTTATTTTTCGTATGGTACAAATGATCTACATATACTGTATAATATATACAAATAGGTACATAATAATCAGAAATGAACATCAAGGCTCTTCAACCAGGAAAGCGCTGGAGCTGATGCTTTCATGAACTCTTCCCATTCGCCTGCAGAGCTACGCTGTGGGCACTCCCGAGTGATGTTCTTGAGCTCCGTAGTCGCAAGCTGGTGATTCTAGCCGTCCCCATTTGTGTAACATTGCTTTGCACCTTCCATGACCAGTTCGAGCGTGATTTAGTTGGCACTACGTAGCTGTTGGTAGATCAGTTCCTGGGATATGCTGGGAAGGATCATCTAAGTGGATTTGGTGAGGTGAAGAATAATCTCTCTCCTTTCCTGCCAGATTTTGTTGATGTTGTAGGCTCTGGCTGCTTAATAATGTCATCACAACAAATAAGATTCCTGGATTTCAGGCACTTGCGAGGAGGATTACTCAGTACTGAGTGAACCGGAAAGTGCTTGAAGTCAGAACAGATGTAAGTTTTTCAAGCGTGGGCAGCTTATTCTTTTCGTCTCAATTGTGGAGGAGGAATGCCTGCCAGGACGTGCAACCATGGCGCAGGGGTTGATCTTAGTGTGCCCGTTATGATCCTTAAGGACTCATTGAGCTGAGTATCCACTCTGTGGTCATGAGCTAACAAGTGATGGTAGTTAACTCAACTTAACCATTCCTTATTGACGATGTAATTATAATAAATGTATATAACTATTAGTCAATATATATTGTACTTGTACCGGTTTGTGACCTTCCACAGCGTAATTTAGGATATGTAAATGTGCAAGAACATACACTTAATATAAATTTTACCATAACAGAGGATTATAAAAATATTCTTGTTCCAAAAGCTCAGAAATTAAATTAAAAAAACAGATCTGTTTCAAAATGTGTTAAGAAAAACATGAAAAAGTGTTGATAAAAACCGCGTGGAACAGAAGAGATGTGAATGTGAAACTAGATAAGTTGAAATACTGTAGTTAGGTTATAACTGATAGTTTGGTATGTATTTGTGAGGTAGAGAAGTTGTTGGTTGGTTGGTTCGGTTGGTTCCTCAGTTTCGGGGCTGCGACAACGCGGTCATGTAGCCCCGAGTACTTTGGGTGTGTGTAGAATTTGTCTGATTACCGGTGTTAATTGCGACGGCTGTATTAGTGTGTATATCTGTTTTATTTCAAGTAGGTACTGCAGACATTGCATTTTTCAAGTAGTTCCAACTTTTGCCGCCAAACGCCACCATCAAGGATCAACTAGTTCAGAACTTAGTTACGAGATGCCAACGCAGTCGGTTCTTGACGACGAACGTAGGAACCTAAGAACGTTAGTCAAATGTTTAACCTATATATAATTTAGCTTTACACAGGTGTAATAAGTGGTAGGTTCTTTAACATGCCATACATCTATGACATGGGACCGCCGGCTTTACTTCCCCTCCGAAAGAAGGCATACTGAGGAATTTTTAACGTTCTTAAAAAATCCGACGACTTCGGCCGGGTTTGAATCCGTGATCTTGGGCATAGAAACTCAGCATGCTACCCACTACGTCACCGAAGCCGCTGAGGTAGAGAAGTAACGGGTTGGAAATAAGTGTTACGAGGTGATGTTATGAATGGGCAAGAAATGTATACATTTACCTGTCCTGAATTACGCTGAGGAAGGTCACAAACCGGAACAAGTACAATATATATTGACATATGGTTATATACATTTAATTATATTTAACATACAATGGACAAATGCTAATACATTAGAGTATACACTCGAAAACATTACTGGTTCTAAATATCCATTGCCTGACTGATGACCTCATTGTCCTCCCCTTAAGCTCCACAATCCCTACCGCCACTGTTCCCCGTACGGTCCGCACTGCATGCAGATAACGAGGAACGATCCTCAATAATGTATGGCTGTCATGGGGTACGCTGCAGGATCCCTACAATGAGTGAGTAACCATGGCAACGATACAGGTATGGACTTATTATTAACAAGAAAAGTGCGCTCGAGTTGGGCAATAATTTACACATATTGAAGCACATCTAAAATAACAGATTATTCTTTGCTATATTCTGTAAGCGATTTTGTTCTCTTGACGCATGTCAGTATGTGATATTTGTCACAGGTCTGCCCGCACAGCACACATTGACAGTTTATGGTATGTTTTGATTTTGCATATCTTGTGATGGAATCCGTGTATTGCCGTTCTTGTGATAACATGTCTCTGGGACTGGCATTCCTTCTTCCATCCGTCCTCTATCATTGCTGAGGTGGTGTAGAACTCCATTTCTATCTCCATTTTCTTTTTTTTTCTCTAATGTTAACCAGATCCTGGTAGGGTCCTATAGATGGCAGCCAGTGGTGTAGTCTAACATCCTCTATAAAGTAGGTCTCCCTCATTAGTTCATAAACTAGCCGTGATGGCGCTGTTTTTGCAACTCCTAATACTCGTTTCATGAACAATGTCTTGACTTTTTCAAGTCTTTTCAAGTCGCTCATCTTGAGTTTTTCCCAAATTAATGCAATTCCATATGTAACGACTGGCGCCACCACCGTTTTAAACAACTGCATCGTTGTGTTCGTCGATACATTTGTTATGTTCGGAATATTGTAAGAGGCTCTGCTGCTCTCTCCTGGATGTGCATACTGAAAGAAGTTATAGTTGTCTGTATCGTAACTTCTAGGTATTTAGGCCTATAGTGTCCTACGACCCGAAGAGTTTCATTGAATAGAGTAAGAGCGTTTTTAGCTGTTTTTCCACCATTCCGAAATGTAATTTGTACTGTCTTCTCTTTATTTATGTCCATGTCATTTATCCTCACTTCCGGGCACCAGTCAACTCTTGGATGTTCACTGAACCTGTCCGTAAACAGTCAGCACCTTTGTAAGTGTAGCATTGAATAAAGTGAAGGTCAAATGACATCTAATACGGGAATATCTTATATTCACTGCAAGTGATGTCGGTAAGGGACAATCACAAGCCGGGTAGGATGAGATAAATTACAGCAGTTGGAGTGGTACATGGCCTGAATATTATCTCAGGTAATAGTATGAGAGAGTATTGTGTAGTGATGAGACAATATCAATATTTATTATTATTATTACATTAGAGGACCCTGCTCCAAAGCGGGACAAACGCTAGGAAGATTATTATTATCACTTATTTATTTACAGCGTATTTTCCCAATTTTGGAAAGCATTAAGTACCTTGACTCTATTTTTGACGTTCTTCTTATTTTGCCAGTATTGTTTCATTCTGTTGGAGAATGGCAATTTTCTTTCGTCACACCATTGAGGTCTGTAAGGTGTAGGTTTTGGTTGCTCTGGTTGGACTTCCCAGTTGTTCGCTTTGTTACGGAAGGAGGCTCTGTCTGATGTGCCTTATGATAGCAGTTCGCATGCCTTTTGTACTTCTATCATCCATGGTGTTGTACCTTTGAGTGATGATATGTAATCTAGTAGGCCTATTCTTTTGGTTAGTCGGATATTCGGCAGTCTACTGATGTGCTCGAAGAATTTTTGCCTATAATAATTTATTTTAACCTAAAGTCAATATTTACTACATTGGAACCGTACCGGTTTCGGTAACATTGTGTCCATCTTGAGATGGTATATGATGAGTAACTGAGCAGTAGCATACCAACAGTTCACAGAGAAAACTTGTCAAATAACCAGATCTGTTCCATAAAATTCTTGAGGGATGTCTTCTGTTTTTTTCTTCAATGATGTTAGTAGCCTTTCCCGAGGCTCTGGTGTTTGGAAGAGGTAAATAGTTCATAAGGTCTCCTATAATAATGATTCTCGTGCCACTAGGTAGACGAATTGTGACCTGGTAGTTCTTGACACTCCGATTGCTTTCTTTATGAATAATGCCTTCACTCTTTCTAGTGAGGAAAGGTTCTTTTCTGTAAGGTGTTGACAAATGATTTCAATGTCATATATTAGAATAGTCATGATTTTTTTTTTCTGAAAAGAGCCATTGCTTTCTCTAAGCTGAGGGTTCTCAAGTATCTAATCTCATGCATTGCCCGTACCGCATGCGTTGATCTCTCTATCACATGATATGTGAAACATGTAGCACTTGTTTGGATCGTCATACCCAAATATTTGAATTCCTTTACGATGTTTATTTTTCTCCTCTTGATGAAAATTTCTGTCGCTGCTGGAACCTTCCTTCGTTATCTAAACACCAACATTACCGTTTTTGAAACCTTGATTTCCAACTTGTGATCGGAGAATAATTTTTCCATTCCTGTTAATGAGTTTAGGAGTTTTGTGACGTCTTTAGTTCCAATCACTATGTCCTTAATATACTCGCTGTATGTTGTCTGGTCCATCAGCTATCTTCATCTTTGTCCTGTCAATGATGTTTTGAACCTCGTTTGTGGTCAGTGGGGTCCAATCTTTTGTTGAATGTAGGCCGGTTTCTTGGGTGTTTTCCTGAACCGGTACATCCTTCATTTAATCTTTGTTTAGCATACTGCTACAGTTTGAGTAGGGAATATAAGCCGGTTATGGGCCAGGGGCTAATGCGCAAGATGGTGGACGCGCGCAACTTCCCCATGCTGTTCTTATGGAGGGAGAGTCATAGCTGGGCCAGGGGCTAATGCGCAAGATGGCCGCCATACCCTGAGGCAGTAGGATGACGTCATAAATAATGTTTACGAGGAGACTGATGACCTAGTATATTTGAATATTTTAAAGCAATGACTAACAAGTGATGTAACCGTGTCTTACAGAGCTATAACCTACCGTAACTACAACCCTCTGACAGAGGACTGACATACAACTAGTCAGAGCTTGTACAATCAGACAGTTAATTTTCTGTTTGTATAACAATTACACTTTCGCTAGACGGTGTTGATAACAGATTCTGTATACTACGTCAATGTTACATTCATTGTAATGGCGAGCGAACACTGCAAGTCTCAGACCTTGAGAAGAGCGAGTGTGCTTTGGTATGCGTGCGACATACTTGTTAGAAGGGAGGAGGAAGAATTTAAACGTTGTTGTTGTTGTTTCAATTGAAAGGTTTGGACAACGTGATGATTTAGCCCCGTGTGCTTGAGTGTGGAATTATGTCAGATAGGTACCATTCCAGTATTTACCTTGAAAACCATGTCCTGGATGGCTGAGGTAGGTATTGAACCCACCTCTCTTCAGTTTACCACTACGACTTTGAGTGTTTCCCTGTTCCAACCCAAATTTAATTTCTTGGAATCGAACCCGGACCTCTGTGTGATAGCCAAGAACGCAATCCACTACACCACCTGAGCCGTTTATTGTCTAACCACTTAGTAGATGAGGCCATAGTGATTGTTGTGACGTGTTAACCCCTGTGCCATAATAAATCAACTAATTTCCCTTTCTCTCACACATGGTGGGGTATGTTTTACACACATACTGCAAGCCAACCAGGACGTTAAAAAGGTAGAAACCACCGTTGACATCATTGCAAGGGTTGTAGCCTTGTCTTATAGAGATGTAGCCAGTACTCTACAACCCTCTGTGAGGGGTTTAACACCAACCAGTCAAAGCTCGAGTATGCCATGATGATGTAACTCCTGTAAGTTAACTATAAATGCTATACGTAAACTCTTATCACAGGTGTATCAACAAGCTTTGCAAACTTGGATGACGAATACACCTCAAAGGTCTACTCTCCCTTCGTAAAGGGCACCACGCATTATAGTTAAGTATACAGAAGCTAAAGCTTTACCAAAACCGAAAACTCCAGTAAGTTAACTATAAATGCTATACGTAAACTCTTATCACAGGTGTATCAACAAGCTTTGCAAACTTGGATGACGAATACACCTCAAAGGTCTACTCTCCCTTCGTAAAGGGCACCACGCATTATAGTTAAGTATACATCATCATGGCACACTCCAGCGTTGACTGGTTGGTGTTAAACCCCTCACAGAGGGTTGTAGAGTACTGGCTACATCTCTATAAGACAAGGCTACAACCCTTGCAATGATGTTAACGGCGGTTTCTACCTTTTTAACGTCCTGGTTGGCTTGCAGTATGTGTGTAAAACATATCCAACCATGTGTGAGAGAAAGGGAAATTAGTTGATTTATTATGGCACAGGGGTTTGCACGTCACAACAATCACTATGGCCTCATCTACTAAGTGGGTTCTTGGCTATCACACAGAGGTCCGGGTTCGATTCCAAGAAATTAAATTTGGGTTGGAACAGAGAAACACACAAAGTCGTAATGGTAAACTGAAGAGAGGTGGGTTCAATTCCTACCTCAGCCATCCAGGACATGGTTTTCAAGGTAAATACTGGAATGGTACCTATCTGACAAAATTCCACACTCAAGCACACGGGGCTAAATGTTCACGTTGTCCAAACCTTTCAATTGAAACAACAACAACAACGTTTAAATTCTTCCTCCTCCCTTCTAACAAGTATGTCGCACGCATACCAAAGCACACTCGCTCTTCTCAAGGTCTGAGACTTGCAGTGTTCGCTCGCCATTACAATGAATGTAACATTGACATAGTATACAGAATCTGTTATCAACACCGTCTAGCGAAAGTGTAATTGTTATACAAACAGAAAATTAACTGTCTGATTGTACAAGCTCTGACTAGTTGTATGTCAGTCCTCTGTCAGAGGGTTGTAGTTACGGTAGGTTATAGCTCTGTAAGACACGGTTACATCACTTGTTAGTCATTGCTTTAAAATATTCAAATATACTAGGTCATCAGTCTCCTCGTAAACATTTATGAAGTCATCCTACTGCCTCAGGGTATGGCGGCCATCTTGCGCATTAGCCCCTGGCCCAGCTATGACTCTCCCTCCATAAAAACAGCATGGGGGAGTTGCGCGCGGCCGCCATCTTGCGCATTAGCCCCTGGCCCAGAACCGGCTTATATACCCTACTAGTTTTACGTCCATGCTTCCATATTTATATAGTGTTTGCTTCCTGGGATGAAGAGCAATGTACGAGTCCTTCTTAGCTTCTTCTACTATTCCTTCGGCTTCAGTATCTCAAGGAACGAGAGGAAATTAGGAAAATTACCCATACACGGGGTTTTGAGAGATAGGAGATAAGACCCACCAGACACGTCTGGTCGCAGCATTGAAGACTCACTCAATCGTTGCGTATAAGTGTTGATTCGGCGTGGTCCTAGAAGACCCATTCGCGCAGAAGAAGGGAAGTAGTTCATCGACGAATGTCAGGTAACCTATAAGAAGATGATCGACAATGGTTAAGCAGTCTCTATGCACAGCCATGTCAGTGAGGTGGTTACTTTCCAATAACCAATCCTCCTTTTGCACGGAGACTGCTTAATTCTTCCCACCTCCTCCCACCCCTCCAATTATGTTCGCCGTAAGAGCGAAGAGGATAGTGTACTATTTCTCAACCAGCATTACTCTAGAAAGTACCCAACTAAGGTGTCCCTGCAGGCTACTTGTGGGACTATTGGTAATGTTGTTGTATTTATTCTATGATGGTATATTTTTCAGTATCTAGTTGTATTTGAATTTGTAGCTCTATCGTTAATGAATCCTGCGAAGTTATTGTTGTTTTAAGGGGCGGAACTACGAGGTCATCTGTCCCTAATCTGCGAAGTCAGAGTGGTATAATTCCACATTTCTGTGGCAATGGCGTGATCAATTCGTGTGTTATTGTTGTGTTAGAGGTGAAGGTAATATTGTGTAACTTTATCGGCAATTACCTAACCGTCCAGTGCCCACATTCCACCACCGATGCGATGCTACCGGAATTACAAGTTCGGGCTCATTTCTTCACTCTTGCTGATTATTCCATCGGAATTGTTGACTATTTCACTTCCTCGATGACGATTGTCGAGGTGTGCCGGTGTGTGTTACGACATGTGGCGGTGGCTACTTGATATTGGTCTTACGGGGGCGCGGTCCACATGCGACAGTTGACGAGTTCACTCCCTGCACGATAATTATAAGTCTACTCTGTCATGGTGTCAGCGAAAACAGACGTACGGTATATTGGGCTTGTATTTCAGGTGGGAAATGATGTCGCTGATTTTCGTATTTGGAGAGGGGCAGGTTGTCAAAATATATAGGAGTTAATGACACACACTTCCCACATGTTGAATCAGCCATTCGTCGAGATTGATCCCTCTGTGGATATTATTTTTGAATGTCCAACCTTGACAATGCGGTGGGGAAGCTAGCTTTCACCGTCATTTTAAAACACTCCGAAACGTGCGATCAGCTGTTGTTTGCTTTGTTTTTTTTTTAAGTTAGGCACTTGCCCAGTAAATTTGGAGATCCGGAGGCTATATTGGTCCTCACTTTATGTTGGGTTTGAAATTATTTCGTCGTGAGGGTTACACGAGTTGGAGCCTTAATGCATAGGCCTATCATTTTTGTGTGGTTATATTGGTGTTCGTTAGCTTTTTGTTTTTTGGCAAGTTTTTGTTTACCTCGGGAGTTGCAACTACCGATTGATATTAGTGGTTTGGTAATACGTTAAGCTATTAGATTTGTTGTGAACCCATGTTCTTAGGTTTGTCACTTTGGTAACTATTTTTGTGAAGTAAACGCATTGCTCATTGCGATTTTCTCGTATCAGAATGTTTTTTAATATTGACTGATATGACATGGCATATTTCATTATGCCGATATTGGTAATGCTTTCATGATAGAGGCACGTGAGTTGCAGTGTTTCTAGCACTGGGCCAAAGGCATGGTTAAGGTTCCTGACATCTGTGCTGGCTGGAAATGGACCTGGCAAATGGTTATCATCACAGTTTCACAGAAGAAGATCCTTACATCAACGACGAAACAACTGACGTATCGCTGTTAGAACAATTTACGTCAACGCAGAAAGATTAAGAAGGAAAAGAAGATAAAGAAGATGATAGAAGAGAAGAACAAGAACAAGAACGAAAAGAGGAAGAAGAGTTTGAATGAGAAGACCTTACACTCTAGTAAAATTAAGTAAAACAGACCGTGGAATAGGCCTACTGGGGAAACCACGTTAAAAAAAACGCGTCAAGTACACTACCTCATGGGTGGCGTGGAAAGGTGTGCATATTATGGGGAATACAACTTAAGTTAATTTTAGAATCGCTTTTACTCAGAAATAGTGAATCTTAAGGGAAAACGTGTAAGGACAATTTTTGTAGATAATTGCATGATCTGCAATGTTTGTCTGATCTATTAGCCTACTTTCGATTTTTGCAAAAAAAAAAAATGAAAGCAGACTTATGAGATCACTACAGGGCCAAATATAGTGTGAGTGTCTGTTAGAACTAGCAAAGGGCACCTCATGTCATGATTTATATCGCCGCCATCTTGATGGAAACGTAATGGCGGCCACTCAAATGTTCAAAGCTTAAATCAAATTACGACTCACCTAATCATCCGATCTCTACCAAATTTTGCAACAACATACCTTTGTATGGCGGGCGTCTTTTGACTAAACTATAAGCTCATCAACCCAATAGTTTACAGATGGCGGCCATGTATGTGTGAAAATAGATTTCCCCTATCAATTCAAACACGATGAAACCGAATTGAACGAAATGTGGTACAGAGGTAGCACTAGCAAAGGACACTTTGGTGTCATGATTTATATTGCTGCCATCTTGACGAAAACGTAATGGTGGCCACCCAAATGTTAAAAGCTTAAATCAAATTACGACCAACCTAATCATCCGATCTCTACCAAATTTAGCAGTTTTATACCCTTCATTATGAAGAATCGTTTGACCAAACTGCAAGGTCATCAGCCCAATATTTTTTGGATGGCGGCAATGTATGTGTGCAAATCTATTCAAACACGATGAAATCGAATTGAACAAAATTTGGTACAGAGGTAGCACTAGCAAAGGGCACCTCAGTGTTATGTTTCATATCGCCACCATCTTGACGGAAAGGTAATGGAGGCCACCCAAATGTTAAACGTTTAAATCAAATTACGACCAACCTAACAATCTGATCTCTACCAAATTTTGCAACAACATACCCTTATGTGGGAAGCATATTGTGACCAAACTACAAGATCATCAGCCCAACATTGTGCAGATGGCGGCCATGTATGTGTGTAAATAGATTCCCTCTATCAGTTCAAACACGGTGAGAGCGAATTGAACGAAATTTGGTACAGAGGTAGCACTAGCAAAGAGCACAACAGTATTATATTTTATATCGCCGCCATCTTGACCGAAACATATTGGCGGTCACCCAAATGTTCAAAGCTTAAATCACATTACGACTAACCTATTCATCCGATCTCTTCCAAATTTTGCAACAACATATATTCAAATAGTATGTATGCAAATCGATTCCCCATGTCAATTCAAACATAGTGAAACCGAATTGAATGTTTTTTTTACAGAGGTAGCAGTAGCAAAGGGCACCTCATATTCCAGTTTAATATCCGTATAGCATGTTGTATTTCAACAAGCTACTGCAACCAACATTCAATTATACTCCTTGAAAAGGACAAAGAATAACAACAATACCCATGCATTTAGGAGAAAGTAGGCTATAATTATGTTCTTTACTGAACACCTTGTTTTTATCATAAAACTAACCGTTTCGTTAAAAATCCAACAAACCCATGTTTACGATCTTTGACCTTGCATACATTTTTTTACACACATGTGATCGATAGGGACTTTTCACAATTTCATTATAATGGTATCCCTAACGTTCATGTAAAAATTCAGCTTGTTGGGAATTTATGCAGTGGTGAATGTCTATTTTGAACGGACCCCATGACTTGTTCCATCTACGACCTCACCAGGACGCCAGGATGCCGCCGCCATTGGGCGTCACTCTACATCCAAATCCACTCCTTGGACTATTCCGCACCAAGGCCAGGCGTCATTCTTCGTGACCACGGCCCACTCCATCGTCATCTGACCAAGGCTTGGTTCTATGGCTGGAGAAGTGTTCGCCGGACAACTGAACCATGGTTGTTGGTCTCATCGCAGTATGATATCCCAGTGTGGTGGTTATATCAACTATCCTACAAGATAGCGCGACGTTGCCAGACCGTCTTAAATTGCAATGTTGTGTATCATTATTATTATGGAATTAGGAGCCATTTTGCAGTGTTGCCTTAGAAAACAAAAGTTTGATGCTTTTCAGATGGTCAACACGAATGTACCCAAATGAGATGGGTTATTCCCTAAACCTTAAACAAAATTTCGTGAGATTAATAATACACTGGGATGACCAGTTTCGATCGTCAAGCGATCATCATCAGATCCATTACACTTAGGCTATAAAATCTATGAACAGGGTTATTATGTGTGTGCGCGCCAGTAAACACGTCAAGCTGGGCCGGCTATGACTAGCGCAGATCACGGCAGCGCGCACCCGGTGCAGCCGGTGCGATAACCTGCTCCACTGACACATATCGTTAGTTCACACGTGTTTTGTCATTCATATGGACGTGTATCTGCAAAGTTTAGACGTTAGTGTTGTACGTTTAGTGATTACTGTGATTGTTGGTCATGCCTAGACACCAATTCACATTGCGCGAATGTGTGTATATCCATAATTAATTCATTCATGGCCATCTATGGACCGCGTCATTCCAACTGTCTCCTACTGGCTTTGATGTTTGCCCAGTACGCCCACATTCGTTCTCGGTGGACTTCCTTCCGTTCCTGGGTCCAAATCTTTCCCGTTTTCAGCTTCGTTTTTTCCTGGAAACCTTTGCAACCTTGAAGTTTCCTTTTGAGTGGGTCGCGCTCCTGAATGTTGGTGTAATCCCCACTTCTTTCAGATCTTTATCCAGTTCAATGAACCAGGCCCATTTTGTTTTCCTCTCCTGAAAGGAAGTTATGTTGCGGTTGGTCAGTCTCGCTGGGCTCATTCGTTTCACATGTCCAAAAAAAAATTATCCTTCTCTTCCGGATGACGTCACTTATCTTCTCCACGTGAGTATATAGTTCATTGTTATGCTGTCTTCTGTATTCCTCATTGTTTTTGATGGGACCCAATAACTTTCTAAAAATTGTCCTTTCTCTGGACTCCAGTTTTTCGACCAAGCCTTTTTTTTTGTTCATAGTCAGGCATTCAGATGCATACAAGACCTCCGGACGGATGACACTGCAGTAATGTTTTAGTTTTGCTTTGAAGGATATTGACCTTTTCTTATAGATGTCCTTAGTTAAATGGTAAGCCATTTCCATTTTGCCCATGCGTGATGTGAATGCGTTTTTCTCTGATACATTAGGTGTTATAATTTCTCCCAGGTACTTAAACTTTGCAACTCGCTTAATTTTCCTTGTTCCACAGCAAGGTGTTTGGGCGCCGGTTCGATATTAGTTATGAACACAGTCTTCTCAAAGGAGATCTGGAGTCCTGCCTTCACTGCTTGTGCACTAAGCTGATTAATCTGTTCCGTGGCTGTCTCTAATGAATCAGAAATGATTGCAAGATCTTCGGCAAAGGCTAGACAGTTAATTGTGATGTTCCGGCTTCTGTATCCCAGTCTGACTCCGCTTGCAACTCCTTGTTTATTGATTTCTTTACGCCACTCACGGATAACCTTCTCGAGGACACAGTTGAAGAGTATTGGTGAGAGACCATCTCCTTGCCTTACTCCTGTCTTGATTTCAAAGGTGTCGGATAATTCGCCCCTAAAATTCACCTTCGAGGTGGTATTGGTCAGCGATTGTTGGATGATCGCTCTGGGTTTGTTGCCCAGGCCAAATTATTTTAGGTTTCGGATCAGGGTGTTGCGATCAATAGTTCGCGAATAGTCTACGAAGGTCACCACAAATTTCTTATTCCTGATCTTCAAATAGGAGAGGGTAGATTTGAGGTTTATAATCTGTTCGACGCATGATCACCCTTTCCGGAAACCGGCTTGATATTCTCCCAGTTGTGGATCTAGTTGTTTCTCTGCTCTGGTAGGAAGGGATTTCGAGAGAATCTTATAGGTTATCAAAAGGAGGGAAATGCCACGATAGTCATTTACGTCTGTTTTATCCCCTTTCTTATGAAGGGGGTGAATCAAGGCAGAATTCCAGCCGTTGGAGAGTCTCTCTGTTTCCCAAATTTCGCAGATAATTTCCAATAGTTTATCTAGCGTCTTGTCACTAGCATATTTCCGAAGTTCGATGATTATCGAGTCTTCGCCTGGAGCCTTGTAGTCCTTCAGCGATTGAATAATTTGTTTGATTCCTTCCTTCGTAGGTGGTAATGAATCTGGATGAACTTTCACGATGTCTTCAAAAGTAAAAGTGGACTTTGGAACTTCGCAGTTGAGAAGTGCCCCAAAATAATTCGCTAGAATGTGACAGTTGTCATTATCCATAATTCGTATATGAAAAGCAGAAAATCTTGTTCTGAAAGGAGACGAAAATTCTGAATCAAGTTTCATGGAAGACCTGTGCCTAATGCCAGTACAATTCGGACGCTCGCTCAACGATTTATGGAAACAGGCTCCGTAAATAATAAAAGAGTTGAGAGACATTCTTTCATCAGTAGATGTCTGGTGTGTGTTACAAGAGAGGGAATACATTTTCAGCATCGTCTATGAGCACTGTAAGTACACATTATTGAACATGTTTGGTAAAAGTGTGAAAGTGCGCGTCAAACCACCGGCTGAACCAGGTACGCGCGGCCGCTATCTGCGCTAGTCAAGGCCGGCTTAGCGCACACACATAATAAACCTGTAGGTGAAAATATTCACAATATGTACACTCATTTATTTGCAGTATTAGTTGAGATAATGCAACTCGTTAGTATTTGTCAGTTGTGGTCAATGTGATGTCTTGTTAAGATACTGGAAGTGGTGAAGGACCTCCGGAATTTGCCTGTTTGGAGTGAATATGTGGTTGTTGTAAATGGTCAATTCAGATTGTATTGTACAGGCTACTGATCTGGTTAGGGTCTTGCATGGTCCTGTTGAGAGCAATTCACTTGGACACTTATAGCACTCGACTGACAGGACATTCCTGTGTGTGAGGGTCTGTAATTTCGCTGGGCTGCTCCCCCTCCCCGATGTGTACTCCTGGTGAAAGTGTAGGCTACCTTTCACCTAAAAACCGTATCTACCTTAAAATACAGTATGGAATTAAATGTAGTATTTGCCTCTCACTCGCACTCCTATATCCTGCAATTAGCTTCGTCATCTTCCACCCCGGCGATGTTGCCATTTCCCAATAATTGAAAGTGACAAATCTAAGAAACTGTTCGCGTGGTCTTATAGAGAATTCTCCGCTCTTTATGATGATGTAAAGATATAAAGCCATAAATAATTAACACATGGCCCAATTTTCACAATTACGATATTTTTACGTGAATCTAATTTTTTTTTTCAGATATAAAACTTATCACGCCATAGATAATGAACTAATGATCGCAACAGATCAAGAATTTATTTTTAGATTGCCTGATGTTGGTAGGAGATACTCTATTTCTCAGGGCAGTAATTATTTTCATAGTAACAAAGTTATGATTTTTTTCTTAAATGTTACTTGAAAAATCTGAGATGGTATCACAGGAAAGGTACGTAGCGACAAGCCTTTTTTAGGTAGATTTCATTAGAAAGCTAACTATTGCAATGGGTACCATATTTCGTCTTCCGGAAAATTTTGACATATCTTCGCGTTTCACATCCCCCAGACCCCAAAACCACCGTCAGTTCAAAAGTTTATATATAATTTATGTATATATACAGGGTGTAATTGATATGATAGAAGTCCGTTACACTGGTGATAGAAGAGACTATTGTAAGCTTCCTAGGTAAAAGATTTGTCACCTATCTTTAAATTGAAAATGTATCATTAAAAAGTCAATGTTTTTAGTTTTTTCCAAAATTCTTCAAACAAGGTGAGGCGGCAGGCTGGGGGAAACGAGGCGGAGCGAGGCGGAGCGAGGCGGGACGATGCGCGGAGGAGAAGTTGTTACGTAATCGGAGCGTTGACCTTACTAGTTGAGGGGAGGTATCAGCTTTTACGAGGAAAGCGAGCGATACCCATCTCGTAAGAAAATTTGTATTGCTGTTGTTGCTGTTGTTGTTTCAGAAATTGCACGCAATGTCTTGGGACGTTATGACCGGTAGTATTGTGTAGCCTACTTTGTAAGTGTCATTGCCGTCCGGCACTTTAATGAAATGCAATGTGAAAAAAATCCGACATTCCGTATTCTGTTCAGAACTAGCATTTAAGACGGAACGAATATACTTGATGTTTTGTTTGAGAGGCTTGGCAATTTTGGTCATTTAGCCCCATGTGTTTGAGAGTGGGAAGAATTTGTCTGATAACCAATGTTTTTGAGTCTTTTTTAGTAGTGTGGGTATTTGTAATTCAGGTGAGGATTGGGAAGGAGGCGGCCGTGGCTTTAAGTTAGGAACCATCCCAGCAATTGCCTGGGGTAGAAGTGGGAAATCATGGAAAACTACTTCCAAGATTTAATACTAATATGGTACCACATGTATCCTACATAATAATAATAATAATAATAATAATAATAATAATAATAGCCGGCCTTGTGGTGTTAGGGTAGCGCGCCTGCCTCTCACCCAGAGGCCACGGGTTCGAATCCTGGCTCCATCAGGGAATTTAGAAACTGACGTAAGGGCTGGAACGGGGTGCACTCGGCCTCGTGAGGACAATTGCGTAGTGGTCTGACAGTGAGACAGCACCCCGATCACGAAAACCAAAATTAACGGCCGAAGGGACCCGATGCGCTGATCACGCGTCATCCCAATATCTGCAGGCCAAATGGCTGGGCAGCGGTCACTTGGTAGGCCTAGGCCCTTCACGGGCTGTAGTGCCAGGGGTTGTTTATTATTTTAATAATAATAATAATAATAATAATAATAATAATAACATTAAAGCAAATATAGGGAGTTGGTTGGCCCTATCAAAAGGCAATGGCATTTACAACGGGTAAAGACCGTACCTATTATTGTCTCAAAAACGGGCGTGGTCCCAAGTACCTTGCTCCATACCTTGAGGAACTGGTTCTGGATACTCAAATGGACAAACTATTGCAGAGGGCAGTAGTTCTCTCAACAACCTGAATCGTCTGGAAATTCATGGGTAGCGATTTCGACTTTCCAGCTTAGAAGTGGCTGTTTCAGTAGCAATACTTTGGTTCCCTGAAGCCCGTTTAGTTATGTTGTGATTTACCAGCAATGTGTTATATGTACTGAATAAAACAACAATAACAATTAAATGATGGTGAGGCTGTGAGCTCAGGTATTAGAGTGCTAACCTTCTCGAGGGTTCGATCTAGTCTGAGTCATGTAATACATGAAGGTGAACAAATACGACAGCCTTATGCCGATGGATGTAATGGTACGTACATGAAATTCTGTGAACACAACACACCGCAATCTCGACAACCCCGCCAAAAATAAAAATAGTGTGCCTAACAACATATTATTATTATTATTATTATTATTATTATTATTATTATTATTACCGTATTATTATTATACACATTATAAGAGTATATATTTACTGAATGTTATTTATTTTATCATTTTAAATGATCTTGTCGACTACATCGTTACGCTGGGGTCTGGCGTTACGTTACGGTGACGGATGAAATGTACACAGATGCACTGAGGTGTGTGACGTCATAGTACCGCTCGGTGCCATGTGTACCCCGATAATCTCTACTTGGTTAGTATGACAAAAATCCCCGATTCTTGGATGTAACGGGTAATCTCGAGAACCACTGGATGGATTTTGATGCGGTTTTCACCATTCTGTGAAGGATATCTCGAGGAAAGATTCTGTAGAAAATAATTTATGTATGATCAAAGGAATCCAAGCAGTAATGATTTCAGTGATAAAGTCGAAAACAAACTTGGCGTCCGTGCGCTTCTTAAGCTTACGCTGGGCAAACCGTTAAAAATATCAATATACTATGAGCGTAAGAATTGGTCAGCATGAAAAGTTCTACAAAAAAGTCCGCGAGAGCATATCACTATCTTCAATACATCGCCCACTATAAGTGTTTTTAGACTGGATGGAAGGGACAAGTCCCCGCGCGCTCCGGTAAGCGTGCGGCATCCCCCGCGCTGGACCTTGCTTTGCCCTTGGTTTGCACTTCCCCTTCGCGAGTAATTTGAAATAAGATAAGCAAGATAAGTATTATGCAGATCATTTTCTAACATGTCAAGAGTCCAGCCTTTGTAGCATTTTTCAGCATTTGTAGCATTTAAAATGATACAAAGTCTAGTCTTTCAGACTGACTATTACTTTTTTAAGTAGGGTTCCAATTGTTTAGGACGTTCAGTAGGCCTAAATAAATATTTTTGGTAACTTGAAAGCTTGTTGTGATGGTTGTTAATTCATTTTAGGGGCTTGGGACATTTGTTTATCAGCCCCGTGTAGTTTGTTGAGTGTTGGATTTGTCTGATAAACTGTGTTTCTGTGGTGACTGTAGTAGTGTGTGTAGCTGTAGTTATTAGGGTCGTGAATGAGGTTGGTGCTCCGGGACTCCAAGTACCATACTATCCCGGCATGTGCTTGGAAAGCGTGTGGAAGAATCCAGGGAAATCCAAACTCAGGATAGCCACTGTCGGTGCTGAGTGGACCTCCAATCACTGGACTTGCTGCGATCATGGTGTACGATTAAATGTGCATGCCTACACCCCGGGGGTTGGAAAGAAAGCAGCCGTGGTCTTATGAAGGGGCATTCCAACTAGGGGCTCGTGGGATGCCACGGGAAATCAGCTTGTGGCTGCAGATGGTGGGAAGTAAGGAAGCTTGTGGTTTTACATGACCGTAAATTTCGTGATCATGAGCTACTGGACCTCCTTTTTATGTGGAATCCCAACCACAGGACATGGCATTTCACTTCGAAAATCTCACATTTATTGACCGGGAATCAAACTCTGTCCGCCGTGGTGAGAGGCCAACAGCTGGACCGCTGCGCAATCAAGCCCCGACTTGCATATCGGCCGGTGATGGTAAGCTGCCTCAATACTAGCACCCCATGTAGATAATGATGATGATAATAATAATAATAATAATAATAATAATAATAAAAATAATAATAAGAGTCAGGATGTGTAACTCTGATGGTAGAGTGCTCAAAATAAAAGTCTGGCAACTCGACATACCAAAAAAAAAAAAAAACATAAAGGAACTTAGGTAGGTTCCATAGTTTAGGGGCTACGACAACGTAGTCCGGTAGCCCCGCATTAAAGAAGTTAGTGTGTCTAAAATTCTATTATTACTATTATTAGTACAGTAGTAGTAGCCTAGTATAATAATAATAATAATAGTATTATTAATATTTTTATTACAGTTGTTGCACTGTCTTCACACGAAGATTGACGAACAGTTTCTTAAATTAATTTACCAAATCTTTAGGATTTCCATTTTCTATGCATAGGCCATGAGGATGGCAAAATCCTAAACAGATCCACCATCACTAGTCATGTAGCCACTCCCCATGAAGGTGTGAAACAGCTGTTCATAGGCTTGGTTTGTATATTTCAATGTCATTGGCAGACAAGACGAGGAGGTCACTCAACTTCAGACTCTTGTCAACATTCCTTAGCGTTGGAGGGGAGGGTGACGGGGAGTAGTCAGCTGTGCTGCTGAGGGGAACGAAGTGTAAGCCCGTTTCCAAGACATTGGCCGACGATTTTTGTGATTTAATCCCACCTACACTAATTAAGATCCGACTGAATTTCATGAAGATATTTGTTTAGAACACCATGTTCTATCACCAGTGTAACGGACTTCCATCATATCAATTACACCCTGTATAGGAAGTACCATTATAACGGACACACGCTAGGGAGAGCTGAAGTATCTAGGACTCAACTTTAATGTATATACGCCCCCAGACACACGAATCACCCCCCCCCCCCCCTTGTATATAATATACCTAGCAAGGGAAATGCTATAATATTAGACTTAGCAATAAGAACTAGATTAGATACTTAGAAAACCCCATTCCCCCCTCCTAAATAACGTTGTAAGTTTAAAAAGGCTACTTAATAACATGTCATAAATAAATGCTAATTTTTCACAGGAAATATTAACATGTCATTAATAATTTTTTTTTCAGGAAGTTTTAACATTTTCATCGATATTAATTTTCATGAAGGTCTATACAGTTCATAAAGAAAGATCGGAAGCATGGCTAAGAGAACCATTTCAGTTTCGTAAGAATTATCAAGTTAGCCCGTAGAGGCAATAAAAATATAAAGTTTCCATAATTTAACAGCACCTCAATCATTAAGATAAAGGACAGATTATTCTTAATAAATAAGCATAACACGTAGTGCGAATGTCATTTACATAATGTCTGCATATAAATAGGTTAAGAAGCAAACACGTCGCTTCAGTGATGCTGAGTAAGTATAATACGAGGCACGTCCAGAAAGTAAGTTCCGTTTGGTAATAAAATTAAATTGTGTTCAGATACAGAAAAATTATTTATTGCACAACATTCTAAACCTCTTAAACTACTTTTCCACATAACTGCCGAACTTGTGCAGGCATTTGTCATAGCGTGGCACAAGTTTTTGGATACCTTCTTCATAGAAGTTTGCCGCCTGTGTCTTCAACCAGTTGGAAACATCTTCTTTCAGCTCGTCGTCATTGTTGAAGTGTTAACCGCCAAGGAAAGACTTGAGATGTGTGAACAGATGAAAGTCGCTAGGATCGAGGTCAGGGCTGTACGGAGGGTGGTCATACACGTCCCAGCCAAATCCCTGTAGGAGGTTTTTCGTCACATTTGCAGTGTGTGGTCGTGCGATGTCGTGAAGAAAAACAACACCTTTTGACAGCAACCCTCAGCGCTTATTCTGTATTGCGTGGCGCAATTTCCTAAGTGTTTCGCAGTAAGCATCTGCGTTAATTGTTTGACCACGCGGTAAGAAATCAATGAGTAAGATGCCTTTCCAGTCCCAGAACACTGTGCACATCATTTTTCTAAGTGTCAAGATTTGTTTCGGCTTAACCTTCGCTGGGGATGAAGTGTGCCTCCATTCCATTGATTGCCGCTTACTTTCAGGGGTGTCGTAAAAAAACAAAGTTTCATCTCCTGTGAACCGGGTGAGTTAGCCGTGGTGGTTACGGCATGACTGATGGCAGTCGCTCACATCCGGGAGGCGAGGAGGTTCGAATCCCCCCGCCGGCAACCTTGAAGATGGTCTTCTGTGGTTTCCCATCTTCCTTCCAGGCAAATGCCGGGGTTGGTCCCTAACTATAGGCCACAGCCGCTACCTTCCAACTCCTCGTCCTTACATTCCAACTTCCCTCCTTCCCTCCCCAACGGTACTTGTAGCTCACCCATTGGGTGTCCGTCTCGAAGCAGCTACAAAACTGGCGAGCCGAACATGTCCTCGGACACTCCCGGCACTAAAAGCCATACGCTAAAAAAAAAAAAAAAAAAAAAAAAAATCTCCTGTGACTATCTGTGTCAGAAATTCTTCGCCGCCTTCATTGTAACGGGTCAAAAACTGAAGTGCACTACCCATCCGTTTTGTTTTGTGTTGCTCCGTAAGAATCTTTGCTACCCAACGTCGGCAAAGTTTACGAAAGTTCAGTTTTTCGGTAACAATTTCATGAATTAGTGATCGTGAGATTTGGGGAAATTCCATAGCGAGAGCACTAATTGTAAACCTGCGGTTTTCCCGGATCTTGTCATCAATCGCGTGAACCAGTTCTTCTGTAACCAAAGATGGACGCCCACTATGTTTTCATCGTGCACTTCACTACGTCCTTCATTGAACTGTCGGACCCAGCGTCTCACCATTGAATCACTCATCGCATTTTGTTCATACACTTCGCAAATTTGCCGATAAATTTCAATTGGTTTCACTTTCCTAGCATTCAGAAAACGAATCACAGATCTGATTTCACAAGCGGCGGGATTTTCAATCAACACCGACATTGTACGAGTAAACATACACAACAACGCGTACGTGACTGACAGCGCTCTCCAAATGGCGCACGTTTCTTCTCCTTGATACAGAGCGTCTATCGCGCATATGCGGAACTGCGCTGCAGCGGAACGTACAACAAGTTGAAGACACAGGCGGCTCACGTCTATGAAGAAGGTATACAAAAACTCGTGCCACGCTACCACAAATGCCTGCAACATTTAGTCAGTTATGTGGAAAAGTAGTTTAAGGGTTGTAGAATTTTGTGCAATAAATACATTTTCTGTATCTGTACACAATTTAATGTTATTACCAAACGGAACTTACTTTCTGGACGTACTTCGTAGTAATGATTAATGCTCAATTTTGAACTATAGTGAAGTTCTACGACGATGTATGAGAGAATATATTAAAGGTCTACGAAGATAAAGGAAATAGGGAATATAGTAAGGTTCTACGACGATGTATGAGAGAATATATTAAAGGTCTACGAAGATAAAGGAAACAGGGAATATAGTAAGGTTCTACGACGATGTATGAGAGAATATATTAAAGGTCTACGAAGATAAAGGAAACAGGGAATATAGTAAGGTTCTACGACGATGTAAGAGAAAATATATTCAAGTTCTACGAAGATAAAGGAGATTCTACGCATACATATGCATATTAAAGTTTTACGACGACGAATATAGGAAACGGTATAATGAAATACCACGATAATAGATATGTGAAGGAGCACATGTCAAACGCTAGGTTATAAGCATATTAGTACATGAGTCAAAATGCAGACATTCAGTAAAAAGACTACCTCGCAACACGTAACACGCTTCCGAGAAAGATTCAAATAACCAGGATAAGAATAGTACCGATATGAACGGAAGTTAAGAGTTATTTCTGATTTCAGATTAATAATAAGCAGACCATTCCTGTAATCCCCACACTAGGACATAACTGCAAGGTTCAAGCAAGATGAACGTGGCACAAGAGCGAAGACCCAACACTCGTGGAAACAGCAATTAAAACAAAAAACATAGTAGTCTGTAAGCCGAATTCAGGCAGGAGCCTTCAGCTATCTTTTCCAAGCACTCGAATGTCAATTTTTTAATATAACTGAGCATAACAGCATTTCTTTGTCACTCAAATGCTAAATAATTTTTAAAGGAATTTCCAATTTTATAGGATACTTAATACGGTAAGGCACCCTCACGACCGTACACGAAATGATGCTACTTTACACAATTCGTGGACGTGTTCCACAGGGGTAGCACGCCATAGAGTCGCTATATTTTCTTTTTCTATCCCCACGTTTTAGGGAAATTTGTGCTGTCAGCGGACCCTCGCGACGGTACTTGACCTCAGGTAGCAAAAACAATACACTATTTTCCATTTCCTTACACACAATGCAGAGATCACGTGCTGGCCGAGAGGGTTAGCTATAACTTAAACTCCCTACATCACCCATACACCATAGGAAAATTATAGATGTCCATACACCCTAAAGGCAGTACCTGGCCTGACGCATTTTTACGCAGGTCACGAACTAGACCAAAAGGGTTGTCGCACCTTAAATTTCCTATGCGCTCTCATTCACGCTATATATATTTTAACTTCATTTAATTCACTTCAGATATACACTTAAATTCCATTTTTAGTCTATTTTCAATTTTGAAAAAATAGGCTTATGAGATCACCTTTTGCCCGTGTGTGTGTGCGTGTGTGTGTGTGTGATTCGTGTGTGTGTGTGTCCCCCATAGCACTATTCCGGGCGACCTCGACCGTGCCCTTCAAATTTTGTTACGACTCACCAATCCAACATGGCGGCTGTGCGAATTATTTCACCAGCATTCAATATCTCCGAAACTATTACCGATATTACCCTGACATTTTCTATGGTGATAGAGGAAACTACTATAAGTTCACTTATGTAACTTTTAAAAACCTGGTAACTATAAAACCAACATGGCGGCCAAGCGAATTTGCGACTTTAAAATAGACGTTCCTCGTGATTTGACCAACCAAACGCAATGAAACATGGTACAGTATATGTTTATATACATTGCAATGTACCGACATCTAACTTGGTTCAATTGTTTACATAATCACAAGATGGCGGATGTGCGAAATATTTCACCGGCATTCTATATCTCTAAAACTATTAGCGGTATCTCCCTAAAATTTTGTACGGAGATAAAAGGCACTACTGGAAGTCCATCTATAAGACTTTCGAAAACCGGTTAACTACAAAACGAACATGGTGGCCAAGCGAATTTGAAAATTTTAAATAGACCATTCTCGCGATTTAATGTTCCAAGCGCACTGAAACCTGGTACAGGAAATATTTATACACATTGTAATCCACTGGTATCTAATTTAGTTCAATTGTTTACATAACCTCAAGATGGCGGCAGTGCGAATTTTAAAATTAAGTTTTTATTTCTTGTGATGTAGTCATGCGATCGAAGTGAAAGTTTGATAATGAACCTACGCAATAATTTTCCTTTAATGGTACATGACTCTATGGCCTATACATTTAACAATCCAACATGGCGACCATCCGAAATATTTAGACGATACTCAATATCTACGAATCTATTTTAGCAATCAAACTGCATTTTTTAATGTTCATAAGGGCTATGAATTTAAGTTCACCTATAGGACTTTAAATAACCTGGTGATCACAAATCCAACATGGCGGCGATGCGAATTTTAAATATTCACATGGACGTTTCTCGCAATTTACTCATCCGTGTGCAGTGAAATTTGGTACAGTAAATCCTGATACGAATGTTAATCCACTGGCATCTAATTTAATTCAATTGTTTCCATAACCTCAAGATGGCAGCTGTGAGAAATTTTAAAATCTCCTTGTTACTTCTTGTGTCCTAATTATGCAATTGAAGTTTGAATACTACACGTTCACAATAATCTGCATGTAACAGTACGTAACTCTAGGACCTACATATATAAAATCCAACATGGCGACCATCCGAAATATTTAGTCGGTTCTCAATATCTACGAATCTATTACAGCAATCAAACTGAAATTGTGTATGTTGATAGTGGCAATTAACATAAGTAGGATATATGAAAATAGGCTGTATAGTTCTTCACGGAACTACTTGTTTTAATGTGAAATAATATCAGCATTGTGAGAAGCATTTAAATATGCAACAAACAAAAACAAGAAGGCATTTAAGAAATGCCATTAATGCACAGAAGCCATATACAGAGACATATCTGCTACAGACAGACTGTATAGCCAAACATCCCACCCCTTGCCACTTGCCACGCCCACCAACCCCTAGCACGGGACACTCACACTCACCCTCTACGTAGAAGACAGAAGAAACAAGGGAAGAAAAGAAGAATGGAAACCAAAAATAAAACTACGAGAAGGATAAAAAGAAGAAAAATCGAAATTTACACCCCCACGTCTAAGACAATAATCGAGGACGATTATTAAAACAGGAAGGAGTCTTGCTAGGGTCCCAACCCTTTTACAAGGGTTGTGCCTATTCCTACGTACAAGTAATTAAAAGTTAATAGAAGAAACTACAGGAGTACCGACATGGCAACACAACTGCAACATGAGCAGCAGGGCATAGACCCAAGGGTGCCATCTAGCATGCTAAAGAGGTCACCGCGGGCATTACACTCTACGATTCCGTTGAGTAGACTTATTTTATTATTTATTTTACGTGTCCAAATCAAATTAGATTTTGCCAGTAAGTAGCAACAGTTATAGCATTAGCATTTGCAGCCAAAAGATCGTCTTTTGAACATATGTCCTCCATCAAGGGGCAGATCAGCAGGTGTTCTGGGTCTTGTAAAATTCTGCAGTCACAGAACTCATCATTGTTGACGAGCATGTTCCATTTCTTGAGATTGTTCTTGCAGCGTGAAACCCCCGTCCTCAGCCTGTTCAATGATTTCCAAATTCCATATGACAAGTTGTGACCGGGTGCCATTTTTTGTGATAGAGGAATAGTTGGGTCTGTGATCTCTGTCTTCCATATCTTCACACGGGTAGCTTCTTGTGAGCCTTCGAGGGCTGTTACTCCCCTCAAAAAGCTGTTTCTGGACTTAAGTCTCTGTCGGGCTGGTTGTTGGCCGAAAAATGGGGTGCACGAAAGGAGCCTCCCCGAAGATTGTGACACAAGAGCAATCGGGCGTACCCTGGGCAACGTCAGAAAATGATTAAAAATAAACTGACGGCTGATCCTTTCACTACCAAATCAATTAAAACCAGTGGGCCTTTATCAAGGCCAGCACTCGTAGTTGAGTAGACTGACACAGCATAATTACCTTATAAATACGAGGTACAACCACGCGACCAGCTCCTTTTGAAACTTGTGTCAGTGCTTCGCACGGGCCCGAAGGGCGCTGCCCTTCGCTGAACCCCAACGCCATCAGCACCATGGACATCCATCATCGGTAGGGTGAGTGAGTGTGTCTGTTAGATTCCTTTTTCCATTGTTAATCATTCCCCCCTGTAATCTAAACATAATCGCTACCCCGCTAGTAATAATAAAACCCTTTTGCAGTCAAATATTTTATCTTTCATTTCACGTAGCTATAAGAAGCCTGCCCATTTAGGTTAGAACTTAGATTGGGATCTACACTGCATGATGTTGAGCAGTAGCCTACAGCATGCGCTTGGCTTGCTAATGGAGCTGGTAATAATCGATTTACAATTAATCGATTAATAATCGATTAATCGATTAATTTGAAATTAATCGGAAACGATTAATCGAACATTCTTATAACCGATTAATCGATTAACCGAATAATCAATTAATCGATTAACCGAATAATCGATTAATCGATTAACCGAAAAATCTATTAACTGATTAGTAGACACGATATAAGAAAATAAGATGTGAAAATGGTTTAAATGAGAAGTCATCGCTTAAGTTGAGTTAGGCTTATTTTCGGAATGTGGTATAGAAATCTATAAAAGTTAAATTTTGCGTAAAGATACGTGTCCTTCCTTGTTTATGTTAACAATAACCAAATAAAAGTCAGTGACAGTGGAAGGACAAACATCAATCACATTGGGAAGGGTTTCAGGAAAAGAAAACGAGGAGTTTTCAGTAAAGCTTTTGAATCTTGTTCAATTTTCGTTGGGAAGGCTGTTATCAATTTAGGACAAGAACATTTTTGTTTTATTCGGGTTTAGCCTAATTTCCACAAAGACCTGTAGGTTGTAACTCTTCAGGAGGTCAACTTGAATTTGCCCAAAGACTGGGCGGAGTCCAATGTATAAAATATATTAATTATAAGTAAATAACACACCTGGGAACATTACATGTGCTAGTTATGATAACTATTACAATCACTATCACTATTACGTCGCCACACTCGAATGCTCCGAGTGGGTGAGAGATTCCACGAGCCCTTCGTCCAGGAAAGCCACCAACAGCAAGGAGGTTCAGTCATGTTTTGGGGTGGAACCATGTTCGGTCGATGTACGCCTCTAATTCCTATTCACGGTAACATGACTGGTCTGGTGTATAGAAACAACATCCTTGAACCTGTCGTTACAGGATTTGCTGCCTAAATGGGTGAGGGCTTTACACTAGTGGACTATAATGCTCGTGCCCATCGAGCTAGGGTGGTCAATCAGTTCCTTCAGATGCATGAAATACAGAGAATGGAGTGGCCTGCCTATTCTGCGGACATGAACTGTAATGAACATGCATGGAAAGAGCCCAAGAGGACAATTTCGTACCGTCCCAATCCTCCAACTAACAAAGAGTGGGGTAATCTGCCCCAAACCACGTTGGGTTCGTTGGTGGTCAGCATGCCTCGTCGTCTGCAAGCATGGATTAGAGCTCGTGGTGGCCATACACGGTATTGATATTTCCCTATATGAAAAGGACGGTTGTGTGCTTAGTCCCACATTATCACTTTTGTTATTCGTTGTGTATTTCTGTCTCTTTTGCAAAGCAGATTGTGTGTTGATTTTCTTTGTATGTACCCTATATTGTGTATATAATGATAACATACACATAGCCAAATAAACAAGTTACTAATTCACAATATGCGGAACCTTTTTTGAGCATTGCATAGGTTTAGTTTGTTTAATAAGGGTTTGTGAATTAATTATGAGTATTATGTTCGTGTATACAAATAAGAATAACACAATATAATAAATAAAATAGAGTTAGAGCATGCATTTGAATTCTGTTATGCATAAGGCTACATATCTCAGCGGAGCCTTGGTCGTACAGTTGTTACGCTTTAGCCTGCCTACTCCCGCCGGGGTCATTGTGACCATTACTAATACGTGTAATTTTTCAAGGAGTTTATTTACTTATTACTCATATTATTTATACATTGCACCTGGGCAGTACCATTTCTGTGAGCCGTACCTGTGAGCAGGATGTGGATAAGAGAATTGGCGCAGCCCATGCAGCATATGGACGATTAGCGCACCGGGTCTTCATGAATAAAGATCTGTCCATGAGTACAAAGCTTATGGTGTACAAAGCAGTAGTCATTTCTGCATTGTTGTATGGCTGTGATCCGTGGACCCTTTACCGACGTGATCTTAGGAAGCTTGGGCGCTTCCACCTACACAAACTTCGATCAATCCTGAGGATTAAATGGGAAGACCACAATACCAATATTGCTGTTCTGGAAATGGCTCAAATCAACAGCATAGAATCATCCTTAATAGGTCAAAAATTTAGATGGATTGGTCATGCCCATTGGATGGATGATGTGAGATTACCTCGTCATAAGCTATATGGTGAGTTATGCTGTGGCACCAAGAGGCGCTACAAGGACCAATTTAAGCAGACCCTGAAATTGACAGGTCTTGATTCACAAACCTGGGACATGCTGGCTGAAGTCCACTCAACTTGGCGCCGTACCATCTCGGATACTGTAAAAACGTTTGAAAGGGATCGACGCACACATGAAGAGGCCAAGCGTCAAGCTAGGAAACTTCGAGCAGCCCAACCACGTCCTCCTCCAGCAATACTATGAGACTTGTGTGGTCGCTTGTTCCATGCCAGGATTGGACTCATTAGTCACCGTAAACACATCCACAAACTGGACTCGGATTCGAGTTAAAGCCGACGATGATGACATTGCACCCCGCACAGTCATTGGACAAATTCATGTCGACCGACTGATGAGTTACAACTGACAGTTTTTTTTAGACAACACTGAAAGAATGGCTTCAACCGTTCACAAACAAGATGCATTATTTAAAAATATATGTGACAATATATTTCAATAGACGGTCTGTTTTGGTGCAAAAATACTAGCAAGTACTCATTTGCTGGGGCGGTTTTACGGACGGTCAATACCCAATTGTCTAATGGGTGATTCACTAATTCCGAAAAGACTTTATGAGTCACAATGTTTCCAGCAATTGAAAATACTCCTTCAGCGCTGTAGGTGGTCGCGGGGAAAATCAAGTATTTTGTCGCTAGTTTAGCGGACCTTGGATATATTGTTTATTCATTTTTCACCTGTGAAAAAGGGTGAGTATGCAAGTCAGGCGGTGAATTCTCAAGATAAACGTCCAGCTCGTCTTTTGCAATGATTGCAATATTTACGCTACATCTACAAGATTTCCTATTTTTTACCGCGCTTTTTATAACTGCCCTACCATGAGATCATTGAGTTTTTATCGAACATGCCTAAGTGTTGACTTTAGACATACCTTCGTTCGTAAATGCGAAATACATTTATTAATCGACAAAACAAATAAAAAACCGATTACTCGATTATTCCATTATTCGAATAACCGATTAATCGATTTTTCTGACAACCGATTAATCGATTAATCGACTGATTGATTAATCGATTAATTGTTATTTACGATAATTAATCGATTATTCGGTTTCGATTAATCGATTAATCGAAATCTGAAATTAATCGATTAAAAGTAACAGCCCTACTTGCTAAGGCTTCCCCAGGTAAGCACGGTGAGTATGTCTCCCGCCCGCCTTCCTGGAGTCCCTCTTCCTCATTAATTGCTACCTAGACGTCTCCGCAGCTCTTCTCAAAACACCATGATCATACATCCTAGTAAATCTCCGAAAATGCTAAGGATGCCGTCTAATCAACACCCCTTTCAAATGGTGGTTGGGCACCATTCACATCCCCAACAATAGGTTATTTCCTGCTGCACTGTCTTTCTTTCCTTGTTCGCAGCTATTTCTCTATGAACACTAGGTGTTGCTATTCCTGCGAGGCGGTAAAGCCATTCAACTGGAGTGCATTTCAAGCAACCTGCTATATCGTTGAGAGTTACATCCACCTGTTTGACATGTGTTGAATTATACCTCACAGGGCAGGCACACTCTGCCGTAGAAAACCTTAGAGCCATTGCAGATATATATTATATGAATAATAAGTAAATAACACTCCTGTAAATAACGCCTCGCCCAGTCTTTGGGCAAATTCGTGTTGACCACCTGAAGGAACATTACATTTCAAGTACTACAACAACACTGAAAGATGTCTTTAAACACAATAATATCCTGTAGAAAGTTTAAGTTTACTACAAAAGAGCTACACAGGAATTAAGAAAGTGTCAACGGACACATTGATCCCACCCCACGCTGGGGAATTTGTTAAACTCTGGATACAGGATTGTTCCTTTTCGAAAAAATTGAGAATTGAGTTGTTCCAAGCTCCAGGAGCTTCATTAAGATATGTCTTTAGTCTGAGTGTCTTTGTGACTGAGCCATGAGGTAGAGAGGCAAGTTATGGGTATTTCTTTCTCGGTGAGTGGCAATGGTGGTGTGTTTATTCCCGAGCGGATGGCATCAGAGAGTGACAGCCAGAATAGCTCCAGGGACAACAGTCGACACCACAGGTGTGCACGTTGACACTTCAAAGCGACTGCGACAAACACATCCATTTTATATCTGCAGCGCACGTTGACCGGGCGTTTGTTTACAGATGTGGTTAAATAGTAATTAGAATAAACATCTATTTATTTTCACTCTTCATTATCCATTTGCAAATTACTTGGGGATAGGCGAAAATAGGCAGAATATGCAGGTTTTCGTAGAAGGATCAGACCTCATTTATTGCGAGAAAGAATTTTATAATTGGAGATTAATTAACTTTGTTTTTCGTCATTTTATGTATATTTTAAACATTTTATTGTCTTATGGAGACGGTAACCTTCTTGTCATTTGGGGTCCATTTTTATACTTGTGGTGACACTGTCCTTATGCAAGGTTTCGACACTGATGTGTAACTATGTAACGGTCTGTTACTTCTTCACGCAAAATTATATCTCCCGCAGAGATTTTGGTTGGTTCCTCAGTTTAGGAGCTGCGACAACGCGGTTGGAACTTCCCCTCCAAAGGAAAGCATACTGAGGGATTTTTAGCGCTCTTAGAAAATCCGACGACTTTGGCCGGCTTTCAACCCGCGACCTTGGGCATAGATGTGCAGCATGCTACCAGTTACGTCACCGAAGCCGCTTCACACTTCGTCAGATGGAATCTGAATCTGATCTCGTGCAAGTGCGTTGTCATGGCAACGTCTGATGGCTCATCCCTCATCAATTTAGTAGTGTTGCCATGGCAACCTCTGATAGCTCTTGGTATTTTCTTATAATTCCGAAATCATTTTTCTCATCCCTTGGCGTAATGGTGGGTCATATCAAAAATTCTTTCAGACAAAAGTTTTAGGTAATTATTAGGGCAACATTTCCCATTTTGTACGGTTTTGATATTGTGCCTATTAAGAGAGATATGATTAATGTTTCCCGAAAATCCCACTTTTTCCCATCCCTTTGGTCAATGGTCGGTGCTATAAAAAAAACTCTTCAAACAAAAATTTTTGGGCTTTATCCAACACCAACTTATCCAACTTTGAACGAATTCGATATTTCACATATTAAGAGAGTTATAGCAATATTTCACTTTTTCGAAAAAAAAAGCCCCCTCCCCCATTTTCACCCCCTTCGACCTATTAAGCCCAGTAACGAACTCGACCGAGATTTTATACATATACATATTCGGTAAAAAATTCAAAGTGATTGGTGCAAAATTACGGCAGTTATCGTGTCCTCAAGAAACTGATAGACATATATATATATATATATATATATATATATATATATATATATACATATGTATATATACATATATATTGTGCCCGCTGGCTGAAGGTTTCGGGGAGCCACTGGTTTCAAATGACCCTTCCGAGACCCTCTTCCAGTTAACACACAAGTATACATTCATAGGCTGGTGTAGCACAAAGTCTGCACTCGGGGATGTCGGGAAATTAGTGAGGTTTGATCTTTAACCAGCTCAGAGGAATGCATCGATAACAAAACTAAACAAGAAAGAGAGGTCAGTCTTAGGTTAAAATCACAAATACAATTTATTCAGAATAGATCCCTAGCCTAGCATGAGAGTTGCAAACGGCTAGTCCGATACTCTTCTGCCCTGAAATTTTATTTAAAAAAAGTACTAAACAAGATCTAAATTGCTCTCATAGTCCTAATACAAAATTCGACAAAATGAACAAGCTAAGAGAATGGTACGTAAAATCGGCCCTAAGCAATTACATCGAAATAACTTACTGGTGGATCAAACATCAAAAGAATTTACAGCAAAGCAAGACATTTACTTGTTTACAAATACTAGACCATTTACATTTAGTAGCAAGGGGATAGTTTGTCCTATGCTATGATGGTGCCATCTCTAACATTTATCTTTAGAGTTAAGTGTTTAGCTAGTCCTAACTATCATTAATTAATAAACGAGATGCGTTTATTACTAAGAAAATCAAGCTATGTGCACAATGTTGCTGAAAAAAAACTATGCTAATACAACACAAATGCATACAATAATTCAGCACTCCTATGGATGAGCAATTGGCACTGCCTACGTACTCGATTTGTTACTGTTTGTAACAAACGGTCATAGTGTCAAAGTGTTAAGAAAATAGAAAATATAGGAAAGCCTGCAAATGCGATAGTAATTAAACAATTACATCGACTCATATTGCTACTAATCTGATGTGTGTGCTTCAGTTATCACATCACCAATTAGTGGTCGACTAATCATGTGAAAATGTATCAAAATGTATCTACAATAGCTTAACAATATCTAAGTGTTAACGTTTGGTCCAGAAAATAGTTTATTTTTAATGTTTATAAATTTTATTTAGGTTCAGGGGGAGATTATAAGATTTGTTACTTTTCAAAACCCTATTTTTGATTATTATTAGAGTTTCACACAATTATTTATTCCTAACAGTATTGTTGTTCAGTTTATGGACCTTTAAAAGCGTTCAGTGTATTCAGGTAACGTTTGTATCCAACTTAAGCAAATAACTCAATAGTTCAATAGTTACGAGACACCCTGTGTCTTCACCAATATTTCATCACACTTATTAGACATCCTATGTCTTCACCAATTACTTTACTCTTATTTCGGATCCATTGATCCAGGCGCCTTCGGTTTTTGGTACGACTTTAGTTAGTTCATTAACACCGATATAATCACAATAACAATGTCGGAGGTATTCATCCACCGTCACGACTCATATAATACTCTTAATTTACAAAAGTGTGGAATCCTAATTGATACACGTTTGAATTGCTGGTAATAAAGATTATGTGTACAAAAACACATCCTGTGTCTTCACCAATATTTCATCACACTTATTAGACATCCTATGTCTTCACCAATTACTTTACTCTTATTTCGGATCCATTGATCCAGGCGCCTTCGGTTTTTGGTACGACTTTAGTTAGTTCATTACCACCGTTATAATCACAATAACAATGTCGGAGGTATTCATCCACCGTCACGACTCATATAATGCTCTTAATTTACAAAAGTGTGGAATCCTAATTGATACACGTTTGAATTTCTGGTAATAAAGATTATGTGTACAAAAACACATCCTGACAACGCTTTAAATAAACATAAAGGTTTCTGATACAAGCTAACTGTGTTTGAGCATTTATAAAATTGCCTCTTCCCTGAATAATTCGAGCCTGCGTTCATTTGGTTACAAAATACAATTTCATTCATTCCTGTGTGGCTTCTCTTAAATAAATAAACCTGTTTTCAAGTATTGTTCTGGCCAATAAATGTGAGTAACGGAACTCTGCATTCCACTCGTAATAATGTCAAGAATCTCACAGCCTTCTAAAACAAAATATTGATCCACTGCCTAGAATCGAGTGTGCTGTGTAGTGAACTTGGCTCGTAACCTTGGCCTCGATTTAACATTGTCAAAGTAGTTTATTTGTCATCAGCCTGACAAAATAAAAGTTGATAATACCTGGTTTTAAATGATACGAATGAGCATTGAAAATCCAGCCTTCCTGGCTTCTATAAATGTTTAATAAACTATTAATTTCCACACGCGTCTTATAATTAGCTACCTGCATTGTGCACTAAATAAATGAAACCAAATAAACTAAGTCTACTGTTTTCCCATTCTTACAATACGCTATAAATATTTGATCTGACTTACAGATTCAGCGTCACTTGGTTCGAGTTCCGCCATGAGATGTTGTATGCGGTCTCGTGTATGGCTTTAGGTTACCATTTCATTGTGTCTGGACATCCTCCGTCGCCAATTCCGCACGCATGATTTAGCAATCACATGCCATCGCGCGGTTGGAGTTGTTTCTGAAGATCTGCTGGTTTATCATTATTGCGATGTTAGCGTTGGTAAAAATGTAGCACATAATTAAATCAAACTGTCGCGCACTGCAGCTAATATTGCGGTAAAAAAATGCCCATTTTCACTCCGCCACTGGCTCTAGTTTCTGTCGCTTAACGACACTCATACGTGACTTGCACTGCTATTTACACAAGAAAATGTTAACAAAAATTAAATCAAAATCACTGCCCATCCGGCAAATAAAGATTATACTTGTAGTTTTGTGCAGTTACACAGTTAATTAAATCCACAGTTTATAGAACACTGAAACATGTGCTTGTGCGTGAGAATGAGACCATGCGGTCGCAAAATTTTCTTCACACAAGTCCTTCATATCACCTGGGATAATAATAAAAATATTTTACAGTTCTCATAGTGTGAATGTCTTCAATCGTTCAATTATTACACAATGCCATGATGGCTATCCATAAGAAAGTTATTCGTAGATTTTTCCTGCCACATGGTTTCCTTTCACTTGTGCTCCGTCATGCACATGTTATCTCTTCCACAGACGAATAGGAACTGGTGTTACCAAATATGGCGTGCTCTCAGTACATTAGCTGGCCGCATAAATTGATAGTTTCTTCGATTTACGAAGTATGCTGTACTTCAAATATGCAGAATTACTTAGTTATAATTATAATAGATTTTTGGAATATGAAAAATGAGTAAAAATATAATCATAAGCGATATTGCTTCAGCTTCTTCCCGCCACTCGCAGGGTATGTTCAGTTACATTTCAGCATAAGTTTTCGTCTCTGTTGTCTGAGCAAACATGCGTCAACGGGCGCATACATCTCCACGTCACGTAAATAAAAATTGTGGAAGTCAATTTATATTTCAGCCAATTACCAATCCTTGGTTTGACTTCGTGCACGATCCATTCTGTCAGTGATCCTGTGATATTCTTCATCACTCATGCGATTGTCTTCACCTGCTGGTTCCATCTCAATGTTGTGAACATCAGCTGTCGTAACTTTCCTGTTATTCTCACGACATTTGTTATTTCCATCTCTTCTTTTGTCGGATTTCTGGTCTTCTGCATTTCTTCTTCTCCGTTCCTGAACGTATTGTCGACTTTCATTAGCCTTACCTTTCCAATCATTATCGTATTGGAAATGAGAATCATCTTCTCTTCGGTAACCGCCACTGTGTCTGTAATCTCTTCTGGGATTATCAGTGTATCGGTTATTTCGATCCTCACGATCACGTGGCTGTCCTCTATAACCACGGTTGAAATTAGCGTTCTTATTGTTATTTTTATTATTACGACGATTGTTGTTGTAATTGTTGGCTCTGTTTTGATATATGTTCTGGTAATTCTTGTCAATTGTGTCAAATCGACGATTCCTTGCATAAGGTGTATTGTCTTTACGGTAATCTCGGAAATCTCTCCTTCTATCTGGTCCCTCGTGATTTTGACGATTATTTGTTCGACGATTTTCTGTAATTTGTACAGTCTGACTGGTTCTGTCCACTGAATTTACATTTACCTCATGTGTGCTCCTGTGTTTAGGTGTAGGTGCAAATTGTTCGTGACTGCTATCCAGTTTTCTAAGAACTTCGTCACATTTCATAAATGTATTTGCATCTGACGCTATGAGTAACCTTTGTACTTCCATAGGGTATTTATTGTCTTCTGACGGTTTGGACAAGTTCTAATTTGGACAAAGGGGGTTCCAAACATTGCAATTTCGAAAGCTGACTTGCGAAGTAGGTAGCGTACTTAGTTGTTTGAGTACTAGCGTACCTCTTATTGTACATTTCCGCCTTTATATTTTGCTGACGTTCCAGAGACCAATAAGTCTTAAGGAATGCTTCTTTAAATTCCGGATAATTGTGGAATGAGTATCTGAATGCCTTGAACCAGGTTAACGGGCTGTTCTCTAGGTATTTTTCGACAGTCCGTAACTCCCTGTCTGGTGTTACCATAGTTTCTCTCATGTATGACTCCAGGTTCCGCAGAAAATCTACCGGTGTAACGGAATTGGAATTATTGAATTTTGCCGGTCGATCTTCATGGCTTCTCAAATACACAATATTTGAGTACTGAGTTTGACCATATTTCGGCGTGACATTAAAGTTAGGTGTCAGCCCATAATTCGGCGTTATATTAGCATTCGGTGTCACAAATTGTGATGTTGTCCTAAATGGATCTGAACGGAATTTAAAATAGATAAATTGTCAATTTACTATCAGAATGTACGTGGTATGAAATCTAAATTGTATGTGTTTAACGAGAACCTATTGTGTAATGATATAGATATATGTATTTTAACAGAAACTTGGTTAGACTCCAGTGTTTATGACACTGAGGTCATTAACACTGGATACAGAGTATACAGGCAAGAGAGAGGTTCAAGCAGGACTGGTGGTGGGGTGCTAATAGCGGTAAAAGAGGGGATTACCGTACTCAAGGCTGAAGGACGGTCTCAGAACTCAGAAGTCTTGCTGTTAAAGCTGGAAACAAAAGGAAGAGTCTGGTATGTCTGTTCCCTGTACATTCCTCCTAGCTCGGACCTTGAGTCTTACCGTGAAATGTTAGGGTGGATAGAGAGCCATTATGAAATGTACAATAATAACATCATTATAGCGGGAGATTTTAACATTCCTACAATAACGTGTACAGAAATTAATGATGTAGATAAAAATAGCCATTCACAGTTACTGTATAACTTCATGAACCTACTTCAACTTAAGACTTACAACAACATTCAGAATTCGAATGGAAGAACTCTTGACCTAATACTCACTAACTACACAAACCTAAATCTTGTAAGACATAATACTCCTCTTTTAGCCGAAGATGCCCACCATCCCGCACTGGATTTAACTGTACCTCTCAATGGAGCCAAAAACACCTTCAGAATTAAAGAGCAAACTAAATTTAATTTTAAAAAAGCTAAATTTGATGAACTGTACCTCGGTTTAAGAGACACAAATTGGGACGATCTCTACAAAATTATGGAAATAAATTCAGCAGTTAATTTTTTTATGATAAAGTTTACGAAGTTTTCCAAAATACCGTCCCGGTATTAATGCCTTTTAAAACCAGTAAATACCCTGTTTGGTTTACAAAACAAATAATTAATGATTTGAAAGATAAAGACTTCCACAGAAAAAGAAAAGACTACTCTGAATATAGCAAATTGAGATACAAACAATTAAGATACAAGACCAAAACAGACATCAAACTAGCTCATAAAGAATATATAACAACAGTTGAAAATAACATTAATAGTGATTGTAAACATTTTTGGACGTACGTGAAAAGCAGGAGAAGGGCCAATGGTACATGTACTATAATGCAATACAATGAAGAAGAGCTAAAAAGCGGGGAAGCGGTGGTTCAGGGTTTTGCAAAATACTTCCAGTCGGTGTACTCACAACACCCTTCTTCCTACAGAATATCGCAAGATGAGGCAAATACGCCAGTAACCCTGCACATAAGAGAAGTAACAATGGCGGAAATTGATAGAGCGTTAAAAAAACTGAGACCAAAAACATCAGCGGGCCCGGACCAAGTACCCCCTTACGTAATTAAGGGTTGCTCACAGATTTTAAAACATCCCCTTCATTTCCTTTATAACCTAGCAATTAGTACAAATACATTCCCAGATATTTGGAAAAAACTCACGTCTGTCCTATTTTAAAATCAGGTAACCAAACATTAATAAAGAACTATCGACCCGTGAGTATAGTATCAGCTGTTGCAAAGATATTTGAATTTATCTTACATGACAGAATTGTTACTCATGTAGCGCCAGCCATATCAGAACAACAACATGGATTCATGCAACGGAGATCCACAGTCACAAATCTGATGAATTTCTCCCACGATGTTTCATCTGAGTTGGATATCGGAGGACAGATGGATGCTATTTTCACGGATTTTGAAAAGGCATTCGATAGTATAGATCATGATATTCTTTTGACAAAATTAAACAATTTCGGTTTTTCACAAGCAAATTTACGATTTTTTAGCTCGTATCTGTCTGGTAGACAGCAATATGTATACTTTCTCGGAAATTCATCAATGGAATATACCGTAAATTCCGGAATTCCCCAGGGATCGAACCTTGGACCAATTATGTTTCTGATAGCAATCAATGACATTTCTGAATGTATTAAGCACTCTAAATGTCTTCTATACGCTGATGATTTTAAGATATTCCGTCCTGTATCCTCTGCTCATGACTGCTATCTTCTACAAAATGACTTGGACAACATCTTTGAATGGAGTAGGAAAAATAAACTTAATTTTAATCTAACGAAATGTGTCACAATGTCATTTACCCGAAGGAAGAATAAAGTTTGTTTCCAGTATAAGCTGGGGTTGAATACGCTGCGGGAGGTTAATGGTGTAAGTGACCTTGGTGTGGAACTGGATAAAGGTTTGACTTTCGCTTCTCACATCAACAAGGTAACAAGTGAGGCGTACCGAGCACTAGGCTTCGTCATTAGAAATGTAAGACCTTTTCGGCAGGTGAAAACGGCCATTACACTCTTTAATGCTTACGTAAGGGCGAAATTAGAATATGCAAGCGTAGTGTGGAATCCGTGGCGTAAAAATACATAAGATTACTAGAAGGAGTACAGAAGCGATTCGCCAGATTTATACATTATAAAATGAGCGGAAATTACCCATATATGGTCCCATATAAAATTTTATCGAGTAATCTAAAAATTATTGCTTTGGAAGATCGTAGGAAAATAAATGATTCCAAGATCTTACACAAGATTGTAAATTCTGCGGTAGATAACTCTTATTTTTTATCGTTGCTGAATTTCAATGTTCCACGTCTATCTTCAAGAACGTGGACAACTTTTAGGAATAAGAAAACATGCACCATGTCACACAAACATTCACCGCTTTATAGACTCTGCAGTAATTACAATAAAGCTGTAGTGTGTAATAAAAGTCTAGACTTCGATCTTAGTCTCCAAAAATTTGTAAAGGTATTTATGACCACATTGCCATGAGTAAATTAACAAAAAGGTAGAATATGTAACAGCATTAAGGTTAAGCTATAAATAATATTATTATGTAATTAATTTAGATGCTAATATTAGATTTAAGATTAGATTTAAGTTATGAAAAAAATTAGAATTACTGTTAAAATTTTGTAGGTTTACTGTTATTGGGGTTAACGACCCTGTTGTAAACCAGCATAAATAAATAAATAAATAAATAAATAAATAAATAACATTGGTTTTCCATCGGAATATTCGGTTTTGGTATGTTAGTCGCAGTGTTTGTAGATGTTACACCCTCTCTATTAGGTTTTAATAGACGATTGATGCGTTCATCCATTTCGGCGTACTCTAACACTTTCTCAGGTTGCTTATTAGCCTACTTTCGATTTTTGCAAAAAATGAAAGTAGACTTATGAGATCACTACAGGGCGAAAAAAGTGTGTCTGTCTGTGTGTGTGTGTATGTGTGTGAGTCTGTGTGTGTGTGTGTGTGTGTGTGAGTGTGTGTACTCTGAATGTCTGTCCCCCCCCCCTATCGATTCGAACACGGTGAGCGCAAATTGAACGAAATTTGGTACAAAGGTAGCACTAGAAAAGGACACCTCAGTGTCATGTTTTATATCGCCGCCATCTTGACGGAAACGTAATGGCGGCCACACAAATGTTCAAAGCTTAAATCAAATTACGACTAACCTAATCATCCGATCTCTACCAAATTTTGCAACAACATACCTTATGGGGGGCAGCATCCTTTGACCAAACTAATAGGTCATCAGCCTAATAGTTTGCGTATGGCGGCCATCTTTGGGTGAAAATCGATTGCCCCTATTAATTCGAACAGGGTAAAACCGAATGGAACAAAATTTGGTACAGAGGTAGTACTAGCAAAGGGCACCCCAGTGTCATGTTTTATATCGCCGCCATCTTGACGGAAACGTAATGGCGGCCACACAAATGTTCAAAGCTTAAATCAAATTACGACTAACCTAATCATCCGATCTCTACCAAATTTTTCAACAACATACCTTTATGGAGGGAGCATCCTTTGACAAATCTAATAGGTCATTAGCCTAATAGTTTGCGGATGGCGGCCATCTTTGTGTCAAAATCGATTACCCCTATTAATTCGAACACGGTGAAACCGAATGGAATGAAATTTGGTACAGAGGTAGCACTAGCAAAGGGCACCTCAGTGTCATGTTTTATATCACCGCCATCTTGACGGAAACGTAATGGCGGCCACACAAATGTTCAAAGCTTAAATCAAATTACGATTAACCTAATCATCCGATCTCTACCAAATTTTACATCAACATACCATTATGGAGGGAGCATCCTTTGACCAAACTAATAGGTCATTAGCCTAATATATTGCGGATGGCGGCAATCTTTGTGTGAAAATCGATTCCCCTATTAATTCGAACACGGTGAAACCGAATGGAACGAAATTTGGTACAGAGGTAGCACTAGAAAAGGCCACCTCAGTGTCATGTTTTATATCACCGCCATCTTGACGGAAACGTAATCGCGGCCACCCAAATGTTAAAGGCTAAAATATAGTTACGGCCAACCTAATAATCTAGTCTCTACCAAATTTTGCAACAACAAATCTTTATGTGGGAAGCATATTCTGACCAAACTGCTAGATCATCAGCCCAATAGTTTGCTGATGGTGGCCAAGTATGTGTGCAAATCGATTCCCCCTATCAATCCAAACACGGTGAAACCGAATTGAACGAAATTTGGTACAGAGGTAGCACTAGCAAAATGCACCTCAGTGTCATGTTTTTTATCGCCGCCATCTTGACGGAAACGGAATGACGGCCACCCAAATGTTAAAAGCTTAAATCAAATTTCGACCATCCTAATAATTTGATCTCTACCGGATTTTGCAACAACATGCCTTTTTGTGGAAAGCATCTTATGACTGACTACAAGGTCATCAGCCCAATAGTTTGCAAATAGCGGCCATGTATGTGTGCAAATCCATTCCCCATATCAATTCAAACACGGTGAAACCGAATTGAATGAATTTTTTTTACAGAGGTAGCACTAGCAAAGGGCACCTCATATTCATGTTTAATATCCCTATAGCACGTTGTATTTCAAAAAGCTACTACAACCAACATTCAATTATACTCCTTGAAAAGGACAAAGAGTTATAACAATACCCATGCATTTAGGAGAAAGTAGGCTACATGTTCTTTACTGAACATCTTGTTAATTATAGCATTCACCTGTGATTCTATCTGCTCAAATCTTCCTTCAATGCGATTATCGAGTTATTTCTGTTTCTCATCCTGTTCCTCAAGGTAAGCATCTAATGTTTTTGCTACGTATTGGTTGGATCTGTGATTGTTCTCACGAGTTTCCTCTCAAATCGCTTCAATGTCTGTAGCTAAGTCCTGTTTTATTTTGCTGACTTCAGCCTCCACCTTCTCTACTTTGTTTGCTACACGTTTGGTATTCATGTGTACGGCAAATGCTATGCCTCTAGTTAATTTTAATCCAGAGTTAACTATAGCCACATCAGCTTTTAACACACCCACGTATGTGTTAAATTCTTCCATACGCTGTTCCACGGAGTTAATCTTAGTACTAACGATTTCTTTTGCAATAGCGACTTCACTCCTGACTGATTCTATGTTATCGTTCATCTCCGTCTGAACGTCTTTGAGTTTTTGATTTATCTCAGATCTATTTGTGCGTATCTCCTGTTTTATTCCCTCTAAGTGTGCGTGATATTCCGTGCGATAAGTTTCCATTTCTGCACGCAAATCATCACTAACCTTATTGATTGTGACAGTAATTTCGGCTTTAACATTGGCAATGTCCTCTCGCACTTCAACTACATTCTGTGCCATATCTGCCCTAATGTTATTATTTAACAGTGTCATATCAGCTCTAATATTTATAGTAATGTTGTTACTAGTTTGTAACAGAGTAGCTATAGCATTGTTACTGTTCTCATTCATGTCTGCCCTCAAAGTTTCGTTATTTAGAGCCATATCCGCCCTAACAGTGTTTACATCAGCCCTCAAAATGTCAATGTTTTGTGTCACATCGGCCCTGACATTGTTTATATCAGCCCTCAAGTTTTCATTATTTTGAGCCATATCTGTCCTAACATTGTTTATATCAGCTCTGAGATCATTATTGTTACGTGTCAAATTGTCCACCGACACCTGCAGATTGTGCAGTAGGGCAGGCAAGTTTGCCAAAAACTCGGCTGTCTCTTGCGCAGACATAATATCTTCAATTGGAGAAATACGGGGAACTAACAACTTCATATGCCTTAACAATGATTTGAGTTGGAAAACAGTAGAAAATCCATTCCTTCATAAATTTATTCGATGATAACAGCTGACCCTCTGGTAAAATTTAAATGACATCAAGACAACAACAGACTTACATTTACTCAAGACTAGGATAACTGCAAACCAAATCCTCAACTTATTATCATTAATAAATGTTATCTAGCCTCATGGTCTTAATTCTGGAATAAGATTGCCATGTAGCCTTCCAAAACACTAGTACGAAATCTCGTTTCGTTACTAATCTATTGGATTTGCTAACAAAATAAAATCCTCACAAACAAACGAATCATGGAGATAGAACACAAGTTTCGATGCAACCACGTTCGGCGCCAACGTACTATATGTGCCCCTGGCCGAAGGTTTCGGCGAGCCACTGGTTTCAAATGACCCTTCCGAGACCCTCTTCAAGTTAACACACAAGTATACGTTCATAGGCTGGTGTAGCACAAAGTCTGCACTCGGGGATGTCGGGAAATTAGTGGGGTTTGATCTTTAACCAGCTCAGAGGAATGCATCGATAACAAAACTAAACAAGAAAGAGAGGTCAGTCTTAGGTTAAAATCACAAATACAATTTATTCAGAATAGATCCCTAGCCTAGCATGAGAGTTGCAAACGGCTAGTCCGATACTCTTCTGCCCTGAAATTTTATAAAAAAAAAAGTACTAAACAAGATCTAAATTGCTCTCATAGTCCGAATACAAAATTCGACAAAATGAACAAGCTAAGAGAATGGCACGTAAAATCGGCCCTAAGCAATTACATCGAAATAACTTACTGGTGGATCAAACATCAAAAGAATTTACAGCAAAGCAAGACATTTACTTGTTTACAAATACAAGAACATTTACATTTAGTAACAAGGGGAAAATTTGTCCTATGCTATGATGGTGCCATCTCTAACATTTATCTTTAGAGTTAAGTGTTTAGCTAGTCCTAACTATCATTAATTAATAAACGAGATGCGTTTATTATTAAGAAAATCAAGCTATGTGCACAATGTTGCTGAGTAAAAAATACTATGCTAATACAACACAAATGCATACAATAATTCAGCACTCCTATGGTTGTGCAATTGGCACTGCCTACGTACTCGATTTGTTACTGTTTGTAACAAACGGTCATAGTGTCAAAGTGTTGAGAAAATAGAAAATATAGGAAAGCCTGCAAATGCGATAGTAATTAAACAATTACATCGACTCATATTGCTACTAATCTGATGTGTGTGCTTCAGTTATCACATCACCAATATTAGTGGTCGACTAATCATGTGAAAATGTATCAAAATGTATCTACAATAGCTTAACAATATCTAAGTGTTAACGTTTGGTCCAGAAAATAGTTAATTTTGAATGTTTATAAATTTTATTTAGGTTCAGGGGGAGATTATAAGATTTGTTACTTTTCAAAACCCTATTTTTGATTATTATTAGAGTTTCACACAATTATTTATTCCTGACAGTATTGTTGTTCAGTTTATGGACCTTTAAAAGCGTTCAGTGTATTCAGGTAACATTTGTATCCAACTTAAGCAAATAACTCAATGGTTCAATAGTTTACGAGACACCCCGTGTCTTCACCAATATTTCATCACACTTATTAGACATCCTATGTCTTCACCAGTTACTTTACTCTTATTTCGGATCCATTGATCCAGGCGCCTTCGGTTTTTGGTACGACTTTAGTTAGTTCATTACCACCGTTATAATCACAATAAAAATGTCGGAGGTATTCATCCACCGTCACGACTCATATAATACTCTTAATTTACAAAAGTGTGGAATCCTAATTGATACACGTTTGAATTGCTGGTAATAAAGATTATGTGTACAAAAACACATCCTGACAACGCTTTAAATAAACATAAAGGTTTCTGATACAAGCTAACTGTGTGTGAGCATTTATAAAATTGCCTCTTCCCTGAATAAATCTAACCTGCGTTCATTTGGTTAAATAATACAATTTCATTCATTGCCTGTGTGGCTTCTCTTAAATAAATAAATCTCTTTTCAAGTATTGTTCTGGCCAATAAATGTGAGTAAAGGAACTCTGCATTCCACTCGTAATAATGTCAAGAATCTCACAGCCTTCTAAAACAAAATATTGATCCACTGCCTAGAATCGAGTGTGCTGTGTAGGGAACTTGGCTCGTAACCTTGGCCTCGATTTAACATTGTCAAACTAGTTTATTTGTCATCAGCCTGACAAAGTAAAAGTTGATAATACCTGGTTTTAAATGATACGAATGAGCAATGAAAATCCAGCCTTCCTGGCTTCGATAAATGTTTAATAAACTATTAATTTCCACACGCGTCTTATAATTAGCTACCTGCATTGTGCACTAAATAAATGAAACCAAATAAACTAAGTCTACTGTTTTCCAATTCTTACAATACGCTATAAATATTTGATCTGACTTACAGATTCAGCGTCACTTGGTTCGAGTTCCGCCATGAGATGTTGTATGCAGTCTCGTGTATGGCTTTAGGTTACCATTTCATTGTGTCCGGACATCCTCCGTCGCCAATTCCGCTCGCATGATTTAGCAATCACATGCCATCGCGCGGTTGGAGTTGTTTCTGAAGATCTGCTGGTTTATCATTATTGCGATGTTAGCGTTGGTAAAAATGTAGCACATAATTAAATCAAACTGTCGCGCACTGCAGCTGATATTGCGGTAAAAAATTGTCCATTTTCACTCCGCCACTGGCTCTAGTTTCTGTCGCTTGTGCGACACTAACTCGTGACTTGCACTGATATTTACACAAGAAAATGTTAACAAAAATTAAATCGAAATCACTGCCCATCCGGCAAATAAAGATTATACTTGTAGTTTTGTACAGTTACACAGTTAATTAAATCCACAGTTTATAGAACACTGAAACATGTGTGTGTGCGTGAGAATGAGACCATGCGGTCGCAAAGTTTTCTTCATACAAGTCCTTCATTTCACCTCGGTTAATAATAAAAATATTTTACAGTACTCGTAGTGGTGAATGTCTTCAATCGTTCAATTATTACACAATGCCATGATGGCTATCCATAAGAAAGTTATTCGTAGATTTTTCCTGCCACATGGTTTCTTTTCACTTGTGCTCCGTCATGCACATGTTATCTCTTCCTCAGACGAATAGGAACTGGTGTTACCAAATATGGCGTGCTCTCAGTACATGAGCTGGCTGCTTAAATTGATAGTTTCTTCGATTTACGAAGTATGCTGTACTTCAAATATGCAGAATTACTTAGTTATAATTATAGTAGATTTTTGGAATATGAAAAATAAGTAAAAATATAATCATAAGCGATATTGCTTCAGCTTCTTCCCGCCGCTCGCAGGGTATGTTCAGTTACATTTCAGCATAAGTTTTAGTCTCTGTTGTCTGAGCAAACATGCGTCAACGGGCGCAATATATATATATATATATATAACTTTTGAACTGACAGTGGTTTTGGGGTCTGTGGGATGTGCAACGCGAAGATATGTCGAAATTTTCCGGAAGTCGAAACATGGTACCCATTGCAATAGTTAGCTTTCTAATGAAATCTACCTAAAAGTGCTGAACGACTCCGACACTGTGCTACTCACTTCTGCAATGACATCATTTTTGAAGAATCCACTATCATCCACATACCTCAGGAAAAAGTATTGGCCAATGAGAACAACAAGAGGCGCCTCATCCCACTTCTTTGTGATTCATTCGTGCAGCATGGCATACAAGTAGCCGAAGAAGATGCTGATCGAGACATCATTGCCATGGCACTATCCAAAAGTCCTACATTCGACCGTGCGATCGTAGTATAAGATGTTGACCTCCTCGTTTTCCTCAATGGTTTAGGCTCAGGTGCAACTAACATCTACCTTTAGAAGAGTAGCAAAGGTGAAACCGACTGTGTCCGTTACTCAAGATCCTCTTTCACCTGCTCAACACTCACCAGGCACAGTGGTTTTTATCCATGCGGTCAGGGGTGCGACACCACTTCAGCCCCTTATGGGCATGGTAAAACCAAGTTAGCTAATATGCAGTATACAAAAATTCCCAACTTATAGAACTGGCAAAACTTTTCCTGCTGCCAGAATCCAGCAACGAAACCATAGCAAAAGCTCAGGAGATGTGCTTTATGTATTTGTACGGGGGTGATTTCCTAACAGACTCCCTGAATAGCCTTCGCTACCAACTGTTTGTTACATCTGCAGTCAACATCAAAGTCAATCTTGCTTGCTTGCTCCCTACAAAGGATGCTTACAGAACTTACCACCAAGTTCAAAAGTGGTTGGGGGTCAACAAAAATCCTACAGATTGGGTATGGAAGCTTGATGATCAAGAGTTTACCCCTATCACTACCTCTATGGAACCTGTACCTCAGCTCCTACTGCGCATGATTTCCTGCAATTCCAGCGGCGGTTGCAGTTGTCGAAAAGCTGGGCTGAAATGCTCAGCCCTTTGTCGATTTGTGATGGCAAAATGTGTCGAAACGTGCAATCGCTTCAGCTAGAGGATTCTAACGACGAGGAAGACATCCATCCCAACCCCTACATTGCTAGAACTGCAAAACGAGCCTGCACCTGCTGTTGTTGTTTGAGTCTTCAGTCTTTTGACTGGTTTGATGCAGCTATCCGTGCCTCCCTGTCCTGAGCTAATCGTTTCATCTCTACATAGCTACCACACCCTACATCCGAGGCAATCTGTTTAACATATTCTAACCTTGGTCTACCCCTACAGTTCTTGTCCTCGAGCCTTCCTTCCATAACTAAGCTTGCTATTCCTGGGTGTCTTAGTATGTGTCCTACCAACCTATCTCTTCTCTTCATTAGCAGTCGCCAGAAACATCTCTCCTCTCCCACTCGCCTTAATACCCCTTCGTTTATAACCCTATCTACCCATCTGATCTTCATCATTCTCCTGTAACACCACATTTCAAATGCTTCAATTCTCCTCTTTTCTGCTGCACCAATAGTCCAAGTTTCACTTCCATAGAGCGCCACGCTCCAGACAAAGGCTTTCAAAAATGACTTCCTAATACCTAAATCTATATTCGATGTCAACAGATTCCTTTTTTGTAGGAAGGCTTTCCTTGCCTGAGCCAACCTACTTTTTATATCCTCTTTGCTTCGTCCATCACTGGTTATTCTGCTTCCTAAATAACAGAAGTCTCCAACTTCCTTCAGATTTTCACCTGCCAATTTGATCTCCATAGAAGTTTCTGATTTATTTCGGCTGCATTCCAGTATTTTTGTTTTACATTTATTAATTTTCATCATGTATTCATTCTGTAAGACGGAGTCCATACCATTCAAAAACTGATTCAAATCCTCAGGCGTGTCGGCCAAGATGACGATGTCATCAGCAAATCTCAGAGTTGAAATTATTTCTCCTTGAATCTTCACTCCCACTTTAAATTTTTCTCCAATTTCCTTCATTGCTTGTTCAATGTAAAGATTGAAAAGTATGGGTGATAAGTTGCAGCCTTGCCTTACACCTTTCTGAATACAAGCTTCTCTCTCATGTCCTTCAGCTCGAATGACTGCTGTCTGGTTTCTGTGTAGATTGTATATCACCCTCCTATCCCTGTACTTTATTCCAATAGATTTCAAAATGTCAAACAATTTAGTCCAATCAACGTTATCAAAAGCCTTTTCTAAGTCTACAAAAGCCATGAACGTTCTCTTATCTTATTCTACCTTCCAAAATCAGCCTAAGACTTAGTACAGCTTCCCTTGTTCCTACATTTCTCCTGAAACCAAACTGGTCTTCACCCAACTCCGTTTCTATCTGGCTTTCAATCCTCTTGTAAATTATTCTAGACAGGATCTTTGAAGCATGAGTAATCAAGCTGATTGTACGGTAATCTTCACATCTGTTAGCTCCCACTTTCTTTGGTATAGGGATGATAACATTCTTCTTGAAATCAGGGGGTACCTCACCTGTCTCATAAATCCTACACACCAAGTGAAATAACCTGATCAGACCTTCATCTCCTATGCAGCGTAGCAACTCAATCGGTATATCATCTATGCCTGGTGCTTTGTTCCTGCCTAAGTCCTCTAATGCTCTGTCAAATTCAGATCTCAATATTAAATCTCCTTTTGCATCCTCATCAATTTCCTCCTCCCTTTCCATTACATGATTCTCAATCTCCTTTCACTTATACAAGCACTCTATGTAAGCTTTCCATCTCTCAACCTTTTCTTCCCTATCTGTTAGAGGCTATCCATTTGTGTCCTTAATATTACAGCACTTAGTCTTCTTTTCCCCAAAAGTATTCTTAATCCTTCGATAAGCTGTGTCTACTTTTCCTAATTTCAGACAATTTTCTATACCTGCACATTTCTCTTTCAACCATTCTTCTTTCGCTTCCTTGCACTTCTTATTAACCTCATTTCTCAGACGGCACCTGCTGATCAGTTCAAAAATCCCTCCAATGAACCTGCACCATCGTCAGAGGAGGATTTTTCGAGACCTGGGCCATCAAAACAAATTAAATTACGATGAGACCTGTTGCTTCATAATTGTAAAATAATTTTATATATACTGTTTTTTAGCCTACTTTCGATTTTTGCAAAACATGAAAGTAGACTTATGAGATCAACACAGGGCGAAAAAAGTGTGTCTGTCTGTGTGTGTGTATGTGTGTGTGTGAGTCTGTGTGTCTGTGTGTCTGTGTGTGTGTGTGTGTGAGTGTGTGTACTCTGAATGTCTGTCCCCCCCTATCAATTCGAACACGGTGAATGCGAATTGAACGAAATTTGGTACAAAGGTAGCACTAGCAAAGGACACCTCAGTGTCATGTTGTATATCGCCGCCATCTTTACTAAAACTGAATGGCGGCCACTCAAACGTTCAAAACGTAAAATCAAATAACGACTAACCAAATCATCCGATCTCTACCAAATTTGGTAACAACATACCTTCGTATAGGATGCGTCTTGTGACCAAACTACAAGGTCGTCCGCCATACCATTTCAGGATGGCGGCCGTGCGAATTATGCAAACTTTATAATCCATATCATGGGACCCACCAGTTCCGATTATCGAGCCGAGAATCGTTTTAACTGTTCTAAAGGAAGAGGCACGTTCGAAATTAAAAGTTTATTTTGTAATACTATAGTGCAGACGTGATTTTAAAAAGCTGAGCGATTTAGTAATAAGACAAGATGGCAGCGGATATCTTGTGCCTGACTTATATTTCACTAATTTGAGTATTGCATGCAATATAGCGTACTGATATAAAATAAATAAACTTTGTGTGAAATGCTTTATATATAAATAATATACTCCAGTGATGAAATCGTTTAGTATAAATCACTATTTGCTAACAAGTTCTATGTAAGTCATTTTATATAGAACGATATTCGTTGACACAATTAGCTCAGTGGTAGAGCGTTAGCCTATCGCTCAAATGCCTATGGTTCAAACCCGATCAAAGCTAGTTTTTTTTTGCTTGAAATTTTATATGTTTATTGTTTTGTAATGACTCAGATGTTTTAAAATTAAGCGTTATATTGTGCATATTATGGTGTAAAATATATATTTAATTAAAACATAATTCGCCAGCAGATTTACTCGAGACATCTAGCTGCCAAAAAGGTAACTGCACGCCGACCAGATTTTATTGAAAAGTTTCTTCTTCTGGCCGCTAGAATGCACTCGCTCTGTTAGGATTATATTGTTAGATATTTCACCACTAGATATCACGACTAGTCTACGTGGGGCTCCATTGATTACTATACCATTTGCATTCTATGCGCATCGAATTTGAAGAATGACAAGATGATACTACGATACATTTTTACTTTCTATTTTAAAGGGTTTGTAACAGCCTATTGTGCGTTATTTGAAAATGTTAATTGAAGTAAAGAACAAAACGATTTCACATAGTATCTGAACTCTATCGTTGGTGCTAGTTCAGGATATTAATTAATACTTCTATTTCAGCCAAATAGCAATCGAAAATATCCACATAGTTGGTATACACACGTCTCTGTAGGGTCATGGAAAGATTTGTTAATTCAATTAGGGTTGTGAAAGTCATACGCAGCCAGACGTGTAAAGACATGCCTCAACTCAAAGTTGGATGTTGCCCGCGTCAGGCCGATTATGTAATAATAATAATAATAATAATAATAATAATAATAATGTTATTGGTTTTACGTCCCTTTTAACTACTGTTGCTTTTAGAGACGCCGGGGTGCCAGAATTTTGTCCCGAAGGGGATCTTTAACGTGCCAGTAAATCTACTAACACGGCTCCCTCGCATTTGTGCACCCTCAAATGCCAGCTGACTGCGCCAGGATACGAACCTGAAACATACGGTCCAGCAAGCGAGAACGTTACCGCTGAGCCACGCCGCCAGTCCGGTCGATTATGTCTCCAGATCCATAACATTCTTTAGATACTTCTTATCTTTCTTTCTTTCTTTCTTTCTTTCTTTCTTTCTTTCTTCAATGATGGTAGCAGTTTTTATCTAGGTTGTGGCGTTTGGTAGAGGTAAATCGTTTCTAAGGTCTTCAACAAAGAATAGTTCTATTATACTCTTTGATAATAACAACGAGTTATAACTATACTCATACATTTAGGAGAAAGTAGGCTATATGTTCTTTACTGAACATCTTGTTTTCTTATGTAATACAACAAATTAGTAGGCTACCTATGTGAAGTCACTTCTTTCATTTTTCTCAAATTCAATTTTTCAAGGATTTCAGTTACATGCCACATTTGAAAGAAGCACTGGGCCTACAGGTACCCGTCAAAGCTCAAATTAAAGATAAATAAATAAACTTCAAGTTCAGTATCAATGACATTTCTCATAGGATGAGTATTTTGAACAATATTTGTCAAATTAGGAGACCAAAACCAACAATGTTTACTGTTTTGAAAAAAATATCCAATCTTTGAACAACTGTATCTCTGGAACTGCTAAACGTACAGAGCTCGCTTGGGACTCACACTGTAGACAATTTAATATAATTGTAAATATGTATTCACAATGTTTTCTCTCAGACGCATTGTTTAGATGATATTGAAGAAAGTGCAAATATCTGGCCTTTTTTGGCTATTACACAGCTAGCACAGGACTTTCGAAGTTGCAAATTTGGTTTTTTACTATTGACAGAGGTCCAAACAACATATTAAATAAAAAATTAGAACTACATGACCTTTCGCAAGGTCGGATATATATTTTGACTGGACTATAGGCTTACTGGCAAAAAAATACAAGCCATACGTATATTAAAATAAAATAAAAATAAGGTTAGGCTGGGAATGACTAAGAATAAAGAACAAAAAAATATGGTAATTGGTATTCAACATTTTATTAACTCAATGGTAGCATTCATACGTGTGTGAATATGCATAAGCCTACAACTAAACAATTTAATAGATACTTAGTGAACAAAAATACACACTTTATTTGTACAAAACAACCACATGTTCAATATTCTTCAAAGCAATGGGGCGTGATGGCGCAGCGGTCAAGCTATTCGCCTCTCACCAAGGTGGACCGGGCTCAATTCCCGGTCATTGCGTGTGATATTTTCGAAGTGAAATGCCATGTCCTGTGGTTGGGATTCCACGTAAAATGGAGGTCCCGTGGATCAAAATCACAAGATGAACGGTCACGTAAAACTCCAAGCTTCTTTTTCTTCTAAGCAGGTCGTAACTTAGACCTCACATAAGTCATACAGCAAACGAACAGGGTCCTGCAGGGAAGACCCCAAGCCTTATTCCTTTTCTCGTCTCCAAGACTGACATCATAAAAGTATACTGGAAAATGTGAATTTTTATGCCCATGCTGATGAAAAAAGTAACTCTAAATATTAGGTCTACATACTTCAACTTGTACTTGTCGTTCAATAACTCTCGGACTTTTCTTGGGTGGCTGCAGCAGATGCTGTGAGAAATTGAAAATAACTCTTTAAGCAGTGGTTTGTTTCTATTTGAATGAAACAAGTAGCCTGATTTATAAAAAGTGTTCACTACAGATATAACTGTATTTTGTTGGGGTCCAGACCTTCCTCCTCACAGCTATAACCCATTTATTTAATACATCAGGACGTTTCCATAAGCTAGGCCTACTGTCGACCAAAGTATTATGTGCACTCAAGTTTGAAGGTTGTTTGTGAAGTAACCAATAGACCTACATAAAATCCTATAACATCACCATTTTCGTCGTTCTATTTTACGTTATTTCATGTAGGTTTGGAATTTTTAATTTATATTTTAATATTTTTTATCGCAGTTGGAACACAAAACGTGCACGTTTTTAAGCGTGTTTCAACCATGCGTCACATTTAAGAATTATTATCTCAAAAACCCGTCATCAGATCGAATCCAAATTTTAACACAATATACATTGGAATGTTGTATAACTGGTTTATTTATTTCAAAATTGTGTGTGTCCAAGAAACAAAGTTGTTATCATTTTTGTAAGGTAACTTTTTCTCGGCTCGGGGTGGTTGGAAAATGTAGTTCTTGGTTGCGTTGTAATCGTTATATATCAAAAAAGTTATGCTGTATGACTGTGAAATACGTAAATTAATCACTTATTTTATATCGGTTTGTATTTGTACGAGGAAATAACACATGGTTCACCTGCTAGCCGCTCCGGAAAAAAATGTACAGCGTTGCCGCAATGGTGCCCACACACATCATGGCGCGTCTCGCTCGGAAGTGATGGGCTCCATATCAGCAACGCTGTACAGCAATTCCTGGAGCGGCTAGCAGGTGAACCATGTGTTATTTCCTGGTACAAATACAAGCCGATATACAATAAGTGAATTAATTTACGTATTTCACAGTCATGAGCCTCCGTGGCTTAGGCGGCAGCACGCCGGCCTCTCACCGCTGGGTCCGTGGTTCAAATCCCGGTCACTCCATGTGAGATTTGTGCTGGACAAAGCGGAGGCGGACAGGTTTTTCTCCGGGTACTCCGGTTTTCCCTGTCACAATTTCATTCCAGCAACACTCTCCACTATCATTTCATTTCATCTCTCATTCATTTCATCATTGCCCCAGAGGAGTGCGTCAGGCCTCGGCAGCCGGCACAGTTCTTATCCTCGCCGCTAGATGGGGGCTTCATTCATTCCATTCCTGACCCGGTCGGAGACTGGAAGCAGGATGTGGATTTTCATTTCATTTCACAGTCATACAGCATAACATTTTGATGTATAACGATCACAACGCAACCAAGAACTGCATTTTCCAACCACCCCGAGCCGAGAAAAAGTTACCTTACAACAATGATAACAACTTTGTTTCTTGGACACACAAAATTGTGAAATTAATAAACCAGTTATACAACATTCCAATGTATATTGTGTTAAAATTTGGATTCGATCTGATGACGGTCTTTTGAGATAATAATTCTTAAATGTGACGCATGGTTGAAACATGCTTAAAAACGTGCACTTTTTGTGTTCCAACTGCGATAAAAAATATTAAAATATAAATTAAAAAATCTAAACCTACATGAACTAATGTAAAATAGAACGACGAAAATTTTGATAGTATTGGATTTTATGTAGGTCTATTGGTTACTTAACAAACAACCTTCAAACTCGAGTACACATAATACTTTGGTTGACAGTAGGTTATAATTCTGTGACTAATAACTTATAACCTATAATTTGTATTTGTCATATGCTATTTAGGTCAAAATTTGATGTAAGACATATCCAGAAAAGCAGAATAGGCTACTTCATTACAAATCTCAATTCGAAAATAAACTAGACCGTAAATCTACCGTATTATTGGAAAATACCATACATATAACGTTGCACGGAGGTACTCACGATCAAATATATGAAAAGAATCACGACATATCAGCTGACTTGCAACCTAGAGGTCAAGGGTATGACAGTTTTTGGTGCGATAAATTACGCCTGGTAGTGCACGTCATGGGGGCGATGACCAGGAAGCAGTTTTCAGCGGGGTTTACAATGGGAGTTGTTCCAGTAGTACCTACAGTTCAATGGAAGACACTCAAGTAGATCACTGCCAAACACCTAAATATTTAGGTGTAACATTGGATCGTGCTCTCACCTATAAACAGCATTGCATAAACGTCGAGCAGAAAGTGTCAGCCAGAAACAACATAACTCGCAAACTGTCTGGAACTAATTGGGGTGCACAGCCAAAAACGATGATAACTACAGCCTTTGCTCTGCGTTATTCCACTGCAGAGTACTCTTGTCCTGCTTGGTACAGTTCCAGACATGATACACAAGTTGAAACTTCTCTAATTGAAACATGCCGACTTATCAGTCACTGGCTGTTTGAGACCAACACCACCAGATAGAATCTACTGTTTGGCTGAAATCGCCCCACCAGAAATATTAGAAGAGAAGTTGCAGCCATGACTGAGAAAACCAAAGCAATTACCTCTTGCGCACACCCATTGTACGGATATGAACCAGCCCATCGACGACTGAGGTATAGGAGGAGTTTCCTGAATACAACAGAAGATCTACATGAATTTGCTAAGTCCAGAAGGTTAAGATTATGGAGATCTAGAAATACTCAACTTGATGGCTGGATACTACCAATTGAACATCTCCCTCCAGGATATGAGGAACACTGGTCTACGTGGAAGTCATTAAACAGGCTTGGCACTGGTGTTGGTAGATCAAGAACCAATATGTTAAAGTGGGGTTTTCCTGGTACATCCGGGCTATGTGATTGTGGTGAACTCCAAACCACAGTCCATTTCCTGAATTGCATTAAGTGTCCTTTGAAGTTGCACAATGGATGACTTGATAGCTGCGACACCTAATGCCCGTGACTTGGCAAAATTTTGGACAGACAGTATTTGATATGTGCATTATTAAGTACCATATTAACCTGCTTTCGATTTTTGCAAAAAATGAAAGTAGACTTATGAGATCAACACAGGGCGAAAAAAAGTGTGTCTGTCTGTGTGTGTGTGTGTGTATGTGTGTGTGTGAGTGTGTGTACTCTGAATGTCTGTCCCCCCTATCAATTCGAACACGGTGAACGCGAATTGAACGAAATTTGGTACAAAGATAGCACTAGCAAAGGACACCTCAGTGTCATGTTTTATATCGCCGCCATCTTGACGGAAACGTAATGGCGGCCACACAAATGTTCAAAGCTTAAATCAAATTACGACTAACCTAATCATCCGATCTCTACCAAATTTTTCAACAACATACCTTTATGGGGGGAGTATCCTTTGATCAAACTGATAGGTCATCAGCCTAATAGTTTACGGATGGCAGCCATCTTTGTATCAAAATCGATTCCCCCTATTAATTCAAACACGGTGAAACCGAATGGAACGAAATTTGGTACAGAGGTAGTACTAGCAAAGGGCACCTCACTGTCATGTTTTATATCGCCGCCATCTTGACGAAAACGTAATGGCGGCCACACAAATGTTCAAGGCTTAAATCAAATTACGACTAACCTAATCATCCGATCTCTACCAAATTTTGCAACAACATACCTTTATGGAGGAAGCATCCTTTGACCAAATAAATAGGTCATTAGCCTAATAGTTTGCGGATGGCAGCCATCTTTGTGTCAAAATCGATTCCCCCTATTAATTCAAACACGGTGAAACCGAATGGAACGAAATTTGGTACAGAGGTAGCACTAGCAAAGGGCACCTCAGTGTCATGTTTTACATCGCCGCCATCTTAACAGAAACGTAATGGCGGCCACACAACTGTTCAAAGCTTAAATCAAATTACGAGTAACATAATCATCCGATCTCTACCAAATTTTGCAACAACATACCTTTATGGAGAGAGCATCCTTTGACCAATCTAATAGGTCATTAGCCTAATAGTTTGCGGATGGCGGCCATCTTTGTGTGAAAATCGATTCCCCTATTAATTCGATCACGGTGGAACCGAATGGAACGAAATTTGGTACAGAGGTAGCACTAGCAAAGGGCACCTCAGTGTCATGTTTTATATCACCGCCATCTTGACGGAAACGTAATCGCGGCCACCCAAATGTTAAAAGCTAAAATGTAATTACGACCAACCTAATAATCTAGTCTCTACCAAATTTTGCAACAACATATCTTTATGTGGGAAGCATATTCTGACCAAACTTCAAGATCATCAGCCCAATTGTTTGCAGATGGTGGCCAGTATATGTGCAAATCTATTCCCCCTATGAATTCAAACACGGTGAAACCGAATTGAACGAAATTTGGTTCAGAGGTAGCACTAGCAAAGGGCACATCAGTGTCATGTTTTATATCGCCGCCATCTTGACGGAAACGGAATGACGGCCACCCAAATGTTAAAAGCTTAAATCAAATTACGACCTTCCTAATAAATTGATCTCTACCGGATTTTGCAACAACATGCCTTTTTGTGGAAAACAGCTTATGACTGACTACAAGGTCATCAGCCCAATAGTTTGCAAATAGTGGCCATGTATGTGTGCAAATCAAATCCCCATATCAATTCAAACACGGTGAAACCGAATTGAATGATTTTTTTTACAGAGGTAGCACTAGCAAAGGGCACCTAATATTCATGTTTAATATCCCTATAGCACGTTGTATTTCAACAAGCTACTACAACCAACATTCAATTATACTCCTTGAAAAGGAAAAAGTGTTATAACAATACCCATTATTTTAGGAGAAAGTAGGCTATATGTTCTTAACTGAATATCTTGTTTTTAAATGTAAAATGTATACTTCTGATACGAATAAATAAAATGTAATAGGCTATGTTTTCAGGATTAGGGAATAACATCCGTTACAATATTGGGTACAATCCTGTTGACCGACTGAAAAACATTACTTTATGATTACTAAGGCAACACTGAAAATTGACTTCCAACACGATAATGTTGGTAGCCGTGAAATTCCTGTAACTTTCATGTTTTGTGTAATTTTTTGAGCCAGTAAATCTTAGCCACTGCTTCTGAATAATCTCAAATTTGTTAATCAAATGTTGTTGCTTCTTATTTTAGGGGCTGCGACATCGTGGTCATAGCCCCGTGTGTTTTGTGTGTGTGTGTAATTTGTGTGATAACCTGTGTTCTTGTGATGGATATACTAGTGTGTGTATTTGTAGATTGGGGATAGGAGTGGTAAGGAAGCGGCCATGGCCTTAAGTGTGAACTATCCCAGCATTTGCCTAAAGTAGAAGTGGGGGGGGGGGGACCACGCAAAACCACGTGGAGGATGGCTGAGTTGGGAATCGAACCTTCCTCTTCTCAGGTTTCCCCACAAGCCCTTACACCGGAATTAAAACTTCTTGGCAGAACCGATCTTGTAATGTGTTCAGTTGTTTACATTACAATTATCAGTTTGAATCGTGTTATAAATGGTTAATTTGTTTTATAAGTGTTTGTGAAGTACGAATGAGTATTATGCACGTGTATACAGATTAATTTTATTTATTATTTATTTATCGTATGGCTTTTAGTGCCGGGAGTGTCCGAGGACATGTTCGGCTGGCCAGAGGCTGTAGCTGCTTCAAGCGGACACCTATAGGTTGAGCTACAAGTCCCGTTCAATTTCAAGTAGTTCCATCATTTGCTACCAGATGTCACTGATACCTAGTGGTGAAAGTTCGAACTTTCATAGAGCGTTCCAACGAAATCGAACCTAGAAATTTAGCTTCACACAAGTTTAGACTGTGGAAAGATCTTTTACATGTCATAAATCTATGACATGGGCACGCCGGCTTTACTACCCTTCGAATGAATGCATCCTGAAGGATTTTAACGCTCTTAAAATATCCGATGACTTCGGCTATGTTTGAACCCGCTATCTTGGGCATACCAGTTCAGCATGCTATCAACAACGTCACCGAAGCCGCTTGTATACAGATAATATTCATATATAAATAAGAATAATATCGTACGGCCTCGGGGGCCAGGTGCAAGCTTTATTATTTGACACCCAGAGGGCAGCTTGCATGTCGAATTTTTGTCGTTCCTTGAAGCACTATGAAAGTCAAGGGGGTTAGATATCTAAGCTCCTTAACACTATAGTTATTTCTAGTAGAGAAATGAGGAACTTTTTGTGTTGGCGGAAAATCCCGAGATTAATTTTGCCACTATGAACACGGCCTACTGAATTCAAATGGATTCTTTAATATTCCAACATCGTAATTTTTGACGCCTTTCAAAAATTACGACACGCATGACACACGATGTTGGCATGTTAAAGAACCCATTTTAATTCAGTAGACCGTGTTCATAATGGCAAAATTAATTTCTGGATTTTCCGCCAACATAAAAAGTTCCTCATTTCTCTACTAGAAAGCACTACAGTGTTAAGGAGCTTAGATATCTAACCTCCTTGACTTTCATAGTGCTTCAAGGAACGACAAAAATTTGACATGCAAGCTGCCCTCTGGGTGTTAAATAACAAAGGTGCGAACCTGCTAGCTTGAGGTTGGCAGTCCGACACGATAACCACTCGCCCACCGTGGCAAGCTTTCATATATAAATTAAGATCTGATGTTGACCACTTGAAGGTCGAAACTTGTAATCCTAAAATTGACCCATAATAATAGTGACCATAAATAATACAAGTATTTTTCATATATTATTATATATACATTGTTCGTGTTGACTGACTGAAGAGTTACAACTGACAGTTTGTATAGAAAACGCTGAATGATTGGCTTAATAACTTTAAATCTATTAATTAAGCTAAATTATTTCATCTTCCATCTTGGCAAACTCAAAAGACGTTTTAAAGTTTTATACAAATACTAATTAAAGCAACACAGGTTTGATTGTGGATTATTTTGTAGCTGCAGGATTAAAACGTACTTTAAAAAAGGAAAAAAATAAATTGGTGTGTGCATCTACGACGCACGACGATATTTGAGCGTGACAAAGTATTCTCGGACTGATTTGTTTGAACTGTCGCTCTTGCGAAATTTTAGCTTCGTATATTTTTTAATTATGTATTTTTTCGGATCGGAAAGTTCACAGGCGAAACGAAGAAAAGCCGAGTTGTACTTCCAGGGAAACTCCAAACACAACCACTCTTCTCTGACGTTTTAACTCAACACGACTCGACAGTTTGCTGCTGGCTGTATCTGGGGTGATAGGCTCGCCCGCGAGCTAGGCTGTACCTGGGGTGATAGACTCGCGCCTAGTCATCTCGTAAACTGTCACCTCAGTATTTGAATGGAGATTGTTGGAAGAAAAGAAATCATAAAAACACTTACATAGAGGGCGTATTGAAGATAGAGATATGCTCTCGCGGATATTTTGTAGAACTTTTCATGCTAAACAATTCTTACACTCATAGTATATAGATATTCTTAACAGTTTTCCCAGCGTAAGCTTAAAAAGCGCACGGTCGCCAAGTGTTTCTTTCTACTTTTTCACTGAAATCGTTACTGCTTGGCTTCCTTTGATCCCAAATAAATAATTTTCTACAGAAATCTTCCTCGAGATAACCTTCACAGAATGGTGAAAACCGCGTCAACATCCATTCAGAGGTTCACCTGTGACATCCAAAAACGACAGTAGCGACACTCGAGCGCAGCAACAGAAAAGAGAGAGAGAGAGAGCGTTGCAGCATAAGAGAGATGAAACGATATCATCAACTTTCACTGTAACACTTTTCATGAACGTCACTGTATTCCAACAATTTATTTGACGTTGTCACGTCAAAAGATGTACTAACACGAGAAATATGTGGGAAACAGCGAGGGGAAGCTCAAAACCAGGTCAAATTTTGAAAATTGGATAAAAACAAATAGCTAACATTCCTCTATTGGGGTCAGTACAGATTAACACTTTCAAGAGTCAAGAATTTTAAACATGATTTATCTCTGATTTTACCATAAATAAACCTTTTACATGTTAACCACCTCATGTGAAGAGTAAATGTGCAAGTCTGCACCACAGTTAAACCATTCAAAATGGCGACTGTTAAGTTAAGTTGTCGGGTTTCCTTGGTAAGTGAAACATTTATTAACCAATCTTTGATCGGTTTGCTGGAGGTTGATTTGTAAATTAACAACTTCAACACTGACAACTTTCAGAACTCTGTTATTAAATTTAGATATTTTTAGCCTACTTTCGATTTTTGCAAAATATGAATGTAGACTTATGAGATCAACACAGGGCGAAAAAAGTGTGTCTGTCTGTGTGTGTGTATGTGTGTGTGTGGGTCAGTGTGTGTGTGTGTATGTGTGTGTGTGAGTCTCTGTGTGTGTGTGTGTGTGTGTGTCTGTGTGTGTATGAGTGTGTGTACTCTGAATGTCTGTCCCCCCCTATCAATTCGAACACGGTGAATGCGAATTAAACGAAATTTGGTACAAAGGTAGCACTAGCAAAGGGCACCTCAGTGTCATGTTTTATATCGCCGCCATCTTTGCTAAAACTGAATGGCGGCCACTCAAACGTTCAAAACGTAAAATCAAATAACGACTAACCAAATCATCCGATCTCTATCAAATTTGGTAACAACATACCTTCGTATAGGGTGCGTCTTGTGACCAAACTACAAGGTCGTCCGCCATACCATTTCAGGATGGCTGCCGTGCGAATTATGCAAACTTTATAATCCATATCATGGGACCCACCAGTTCCGATTATCGAGCCGAGAATCGTTTTAACTGTTCTAAAGGAAGAGGCACGTTCGAAATTAAAAGTTTATTTTGTAATACTATAGTGCAGACGTGATTTTGAAAAGCTGAGCCGATTCAGTAATAAGACAAGATGGCAGCGGATATCTTGTGCCTGACTTATATTTCACTAATTTGAGTATTGCATGCAATATAGCGTACTGATACAAACTAAATAAACTTTGTATGAAATGCTTTATATATAAATAATATACTCCAGTGATGAAATCGTTTAGTATAAATCATTATTTGCTAACAAGTTCTATGTAAGTCATTTTATATAGAACGATATTCGTTGACACAATTAGCTCAATGGTAGAGCGTTAGCCTATAGCTCAAATGCCTATGGTTCAAACCCGATCAAAGCTATTTTTTTTGCTTGAAATGTTATATGTTTATTGTTTTGTAATGACTCAGATGTTTTAAAATTAAGCGTTATATTGTGCATATTAAGGTGTAAAATATATATCTAATTAAAACATAATTCGCCAGCAGATTTACTCGAGACATCTAGCTGCCAAAAAGGAAACTGCACGCCGCTACTTATTAACTTCCAGATTTTATTGAAAAGTTTCTTCTTCTGGCCGCTAGAATGCGCACTCGCTCTGTTAGGATTATATTGTTCGATATTTCACCACTAGATGTCACGACTAGTCTACGTGGGGCTCCATTGATTACTATACCATTGGAATTCTATGCGCATCGAATTTGAAGAATGACAAGATGATACTACGATACATTTTTACTTTTTATTTTAAAGGGTTTGTAACAGCCTATTGTGCGTTATTTGAAAATGTTAATTGAAGTAAAGAACAAAACGATTTCACATAGTATCTGAACTCTACCGTTGGTGCTAGTTCAGGATATTAATTAATACTTTTATTTCAGCCAAATAGCAATCGAAAATATCCACATAGTTGGTATACACATGTCTCTGTAGGGTCATGGAAAGATTTGTTAATTCAATTAGGGTTGTGAAAGTCATACGCAGCCAGACGTGTAAAGACATGCCTCAACTCAAAGTTGGATGTTTCCCACGGCAGGTCGTATATGTAATAATAATAATAATAATAATAATAATAATAATAATAATAATGTTATTGGTTTTACGTCCTTTTTAACTACTGTTGCTTTTAGAGACGCCGGGGTGCCAGAATTTTGTCCCGAAGGGGATCTTTAACGTGCCAGTAAATCTACTAACACGGCTCCCTCGCATTTGTGCACCCTCAAATGCCAGCTGACTGCGCCAGGATACGAACCTGAAACATACGGTCCAGCAAGCGAGAACGTTACCGCCGAGCTACGCCGCCAGTCCGGTCAATTATGTCTGCAGATCCATAACATTCTTTAGATACTTCTTATCTTTCTTTCTTTCTTTAATGATGGTAGCAGTTTTTATCTAGGTTGTGGCGTTTGGTAGAGGTAAATCGTTTCTAAGGTCTTCAACAAAGAATAGTTCTATTATACTCTTTGATAATAACAACGAGTTATAACTATACTCATACATTTAGGAGAAAGTAGGCTATATGTTCTTTACTGAACATCTTGTTGATAATGTGATAACTAGGGCCCGGATTTTTAGCCTACTTTCGATTTTTGCAAAAAATGAAAGTAGACTTATGAGATCAACACAGGGCGAAAAATGTGTGTCTGTCTGTGTGTGTGTATGTGTGTGTGTGAGTCTGTGCGTGTGTGTGTGTATGTATGTGTGTGAGTCTGTGTGTGTGTGTGTGTCTCTTTGTGTGTGAGTGTGTGTACTCTGAATGTCTGTCCCCCCCCCCTATCAATTCGAACACGGTGAATGCGAATTGAACGAAATTTGGTACAAAGGTAGCACTAGCAAAGGACACCTCAGTGTCATGTTTTATATCGCCGCCATCTTTACTAAAACTGAATGGTGGCCACTCAAACGTTCAAAACGTAAAATCGAATAACGACTAACCAAATCATCCGATCTCTACCAAATTTGGTAACAACATACCTTCGTATAGGATGCGTCTTGTGACCAAACTACATGGTCGTCCGCCTTACCATTTCAGGATGGTGGCCGTGCGAATTATGCAAACTTTATAATCCATATCATGGGACCCACCAGTTCCGATTATCGAGCCGAGAATCGTTTTAACTGTTCTAAAGGAAGAGGCACGTTCGAAATTAAAAGTTTATTTTGTAATACTATAGTGCAGACGTGATTTTGAAAAGCTGAGCCGATTCAGTTATAAGACAAGATGGCAGCGGATATCTTGTGCCTGACTTATATTTCACTAATTTGAGTATTGCATGCAATATAGCGTACTGATACAAAATAAATTTATTGTATGAAATGCTTTATATATAAATAATATACTCCAGTGATGAAATCGTTTAGTATAAATCATTATTTGCTAACAAGTTCTATGTAAGTCATTTTATATAGAAAGATATTCGTTGACACAATTAGCTCAGTGGAGGCAGTTGGTCACTAGTCGTGGCCGAGTGAGGTACGTGTGTGCGCGCTGTGTGACCGCATTGGAAGAGTTTACGGTTCCTAATACCGGTGCTTCCTTAGTTCCACGTGTGTACTGACCTTCCGTGTGTCATTCGGACAATACATTTTCAAGTAGTGTTCCAGATAGGACAACAAAACCAGAAACCCAGAAAACCCCGCTGAAAATCATGTCCGGCTACCAGAGGAAAAACACCGTACGCTGCCAATGGGACAGGCAGAGTTCTCGCCCCTCACCAGGAGAAATTCACCGCTGGATTGGCGATACCCTCCGGTTGACGGTCGACCAAGTAGAAGCCATCCAGTTAAATGCGCACGAAAAAACCATGTACATCAAGGTAATCAGCATATCTACTTATCAGAAATTGTAAAATACTTTTGCAGATCCTATTAAATTTCAGGATGACTCAGGCGAAATGACTAATGTTAAGCTCTCCACAGCGGACTCCAATTTTACCACAGTGCGTATATTTCATGTCCCACTCGAAGTGCCCCCTGAAATTTTCAAATCCGTCCTGTCGAAATATGGCACTGTGAGTGACGTCAGGAAAGAACAATGGTCTTCTGCTTATCAGTTCCCGGTGTATAATGGAATACGTGCCGTCACTATGGAAATCAAGCAAGATATCCCCTCCACTGAGACTTTTGGTGGCCATTCTGGCTATATAACGTATAATGGACAGAAACAGACCTGTTTAATTTGCAATGCTACCACACATCTACGTATCAACTGCCCAAAGAAAATGATTCCCCTCGGTATAACTCCTACACAACAACGACGTGTCCAATACTCGGAAGTTGTGACGCAGCAACCGTCATATGAAAACATGCTTATTGATCAGTCAGCTGGGACAACACCAGAAGTGGCCTCGGATACTTATGACGCAGAACTGGTACCTTGCCCTGACCAGAGCAGCGAGCCACAGAGTGCCCCTGTGCTATCGGCAACCTGTATCGCAGCCTTAGAACCAACTATGCCGTCACTACAGGCTGCCACAGAAATTTTGTCTTCCCTGCCCCCACCTTCGCTGGTCCCTACCGACCCACTTAAGCAGGCTGATCGGGGATCCGAGAACGTCTCTAAGAAGATTAAAACAAATGCCTCGATTGCCGTACCAGCCCCGAAGAATCAAACTGGCTCTACAAACGTTCCCGCAGCTGTGAAAAAGAAACAAAATCTTCATTCTACGTCATCTAGGGACCCACGAACGCTCTCAACCGCTGACAGCCGGCCTATGAATGGCAGTCATAAGGAACTATCTCAACCTAATTTGACATAGTGCACCAGTATATTTCTCACCTGTGTCTTTTTTTCTTTTTTCTTTTTTCTCGAGTCCACCTTCCAATATGTCTAGCACAACTTTTATACTTCTCTTAATGGCGCAATTTCTCACTGTGGCCACTGTGAATATCAATGTAATAGAATGCCCTCTGAAATTTCAACTGATGGAGAGATTCCTTCGAGATGCAGACATTGACATTGCCTTCATTCAAGAAGTTGCTCTACCCTGTTTGCCCATATCTGCCTTCTACAAACAATACATCAATACCGGTAATACGAATAGAGGGACCGGATTCCTCATAAGGCATGATATCCCACTCGAAGGTGTGCTATGTCATCCATCAGGACGCATAATATCTGGACACATAAACAATACCACCCTGATAAATGTATATGCCCCATCCGGGTCCAATAAACGTATGGAACGGAAAATGTTCTTTCAACAGAGTATCCTGCCTCATCTGCACGACGTTAAGGAAAAACTTATTCTTGCAGGGGATTTCAATTGTATTCAACGCCCAGAAGATTCCACTAGCTCATACCAAGGTGTCAACCCGGCTCTCAGGACCCTTCTTACCTCCCTACACCTCATTGATGCTGTGGATAGTTTAAGGGTGCCCCTGCCCCATTACACCTGTATAAGTCACAACTCCTCATCACGACTTGACCGCATCTACTTTTCACAGGAACTTATCCAGCCTAGACGATATGAAGTGATACCTGCCAGTTTCACTAACCATCATGCTGTCGTATGTACAATCGCTTACCCCCATCCTATATTTCACATAGGAAGAGGTTATTGGAAGCTGAATTGCTCGCTGTTACTGGAGGAGGAATGCCAAGATATTTTCAGACAACACTGGACTCGATGGGTCCAACAAAAATGCAAATTTCGTGACTGCGCAGACTGGTGGGATATTTTAGTTAAACCAGGGATCCGCCGCGTCTTTAAGAACATATCTTACCAACGAGGTCGGGAAAGACGGGATACAGTTGAATTTTACTATCGAGTTCTTCGCCAGCTCCAGCAAAGATCTGATGCTGGGGAGCGTATATATGACCAGATCCGGGAAGTTAAAACCAAGCTCCTGTCTCTACAGCAACGAACGCTCGCTCATATAAACGTGGCTTTAAAAGATCGTACAGTGCTCCCGGACGAAAGTGCAAGTGTATACCACATCGCCAAAGGACAACGTGAGCGGCAACGTAAATATATCCACCGCCTCCGCACCAGTACTGGAAGTGTCGTCACCTCCCCTGACGCTATACGTCGTGAAATATCATTATTTTATCAACGGTTCTACGCTAAGGCTCCCATTGATCCACAGCAGGTGACCCTATTGCTGTTATCTTGCAGTACCCAACTATCTCCGGACAACAAAACTCTGCTCAGCACGGATATTACGGATGAAGAGATTCACTCTGTGGTTAAGCAACTCCCAAACAACCGCTCACCTGGCATTGATGGACTGCCATATGAAATGTATAAACACTTCTGTCCTCTCATTGGCAAATAATTTTGTCATGTCCTGCGTACCATTCTCCAACGTCGTGCTCTTTGTCAATCACATCACGAGGGTACCATAGTCCTCATGCCAAAAACATCCTCTCCTATGGCAGTTGGTGACTTCCGACCAGTTACTCTGCTCTGCAGTGACTATAAAGTCCTTACCAAAGTACTTGCATGCCGATTGAAGACTGTTCTACCTGATATCATTGGTGATGAACAATGTTGCAGTATTCCTGGAAGAACTCTGTTAACAAACTTAGCGATACTACGGGACCTGCACCTAAAATCCGAAATGCTCCCCACTGAGCCAATGAGTTTTCTCACCTTAGATCTTGATAAAGCTTTCGACCGCATCAGTCATGAATACTTGTACATGGACTTGCAACACTTCGAATTTCCTGAAATCCTTATTGACTACATTCGTATGATAAATTGTAACGCTACGTCTCGAGTGCTCGTCAACGGTTTTCTTTCCCCTCTGCTTCCAATACAACGATCAGTTAGGCAAGGATGTCCCCTGTCTATGCTACTTTTTGTCATTGGCCTTGAACCGTTCATTCGGACTACCCAGGTGAAGCTACAGGGTTACAAACTGTCCACACATGTTTTTGGAATGTGCGCCTATGCTGATGACGTATCAATATTGATCCGCAATAATGAAGACATCTCCAACATCGATAGCGTCCTTCAGCTCGACCATATCGCCTCTGGAGCACAATCGAACCCCCAGAAAACTGCTTTGCTTCCGCTCAATACTAACTCAGTGATTACCCAACAGCCCTGGTTCCGGATAGTAAATGAGGTGAAAATTCTTGGCATTACCTGGAAACAATCACTTCTGGACACAGTGCAAGCAAACTGGACTAAGATCATTGCCAAAGTTAGGGGAGTGCTGATCCAATTTGGTCAAAGAAACCTCAATATAGTGCAACGGGTCATGGTCCTCAACGTGTTTGCGCTCTCTAAAATATGGTATGTCGCACAACTTTTCCCACTTCCCAAAATGTTTGAGAGCAAATTGGCAAAATATACAGGTTGGTTTATATGGCAAGGATTTTTGTTCCGAGTACAACAGGAACAGTTGTATCTCCCATCCCGGCAAGGCGGGCGAGGGCTAACAGCTCATGGCATGAAATGCCGTGCACTCCTCTGCAAGAACGATATCACCATTCTTTCACAACATGACACTTTTACGAAAGCGCTATACAAAGATATTCGAAACACAGCCCGTGGTTGTGATAGAGCTTTGCCGAAGATATTTAGGGACCATCAACAGCACCTTCTGGAAACTGTTCGCCAAATGCCTTCAGGGACTGTTCCAACGACGAAAAGTATTTATAACATGTTGCGGCAAGTGGTACACTCCAAACCGCGAATAGAGGCCACCACCCTCTACGTCCATTGGCCCACTGTTTGGTAACATTTTGGGGCTATGACCATTTCTTCTGCTGTACACTCCCAGGTTTTTATCTTCCTCAACGATCTCATCCCAACCGCTCTACGGCGATATACCATCCGTCCTGAAGCTTACCCATGGTGTACTATATGTGGTCAAACTGATACGGCGATACACCGCTTCACATGATGCACGCGAGTTGCCTCCACGTGGCTGTGGTGTAAGGGAAAAGTATGTCGACTATTAAATGTGCCCACGGATGACCTTGATGACAGGAAGTTGGTTCGTTTGTCGGTGACCGCCTTCCCCCAAATTAAACAGACTGCCATTGTGTGGATAATGGGCCAATATGTACACTTCGTGACGGACAATGATCAACATTTCTCGTTCCTGGATCTCAGGTGTCACCTGCAAAAAGAGCGTTGGAAGCTTAGTGAAAGTGGACAATTGTACGATAAATATGGACACTATCTGGATTTCTTGTGATGTATTAGTATGGTATTTATCATATCTGAAAATTCTGTAATTCTATAAAAAAAAAAAATGTGGTAGAGCGTTAGCCTATCGCTCAAATGCCTATGGTTCAAACCCGATCAGAGCTAGGTTTTTTGCTTGAAATGTTATGTTTATTGTTTTGTAATGACTCAGATGTTTTATAATTAAGCGTTATATTGTGCATATTATGGTGTAAAATATATATTTAATTAAAACATAATTCGCCAGCAGATTTACTCGAGACATCTAGCTGCCAAAAAGGTAACTGCACGCTGACCTACTTATTAACTTCCAGATTTTATTGAAAAGTTTCTTCTTCTGGCCTCTAGAATGCACTCGCTCTGTTAGGATTATATTGTTCGATATTTCACCACTAGATGTCACGACTAGTCTACGTGGGGCTCCATTGATTACTATACCATTGGCATTCTATGCGCATCGAATTTGAAGAATGACAAGATGATACTACGATACATTTTTACTTTTTATTTTAAAGGGTTTGTAACAGCCTATTTTGCGTTACTTGAAAATGTTATTTGAAGTAAAGAACAAAACGATTTCACATAGTAACTGAATTCAAGCCGTTGGTGTTAGTTCAGGTTATTAATTACTACTTTTATTTCAGGTAAATAGCAATCGAAAATATCCACATAGTTTGTATACACACGTCTCTGTAGGGTCATGGAAAGATTTGTTAATTCAATTAGGGTTGTGAAAGCCATGCACAACCAGACGTGTAAAGACATGCCTCAACTCAAAGTTGGATGTTGCCCACGGCAGGTCGTATATGTAATAATAATAATAATGTTATTGGTTTTACATCCCTTTTAACTACTGCTGCTTTTAGAGACACCGGGGTGCCGGAATTTTGGCCCGAAGGGGATCTTTAACGTGCCAGTAAATGTACTGAAACGGCTCCCTCGCATTTGTGCACCCTCAAATGCCAGCTGACTGCGCCAGGATACGAACCTGCAACCTAGGGCCCAGCAAGCGAGAACGTTACCGCTGAGCCACGCAGCCAGTCCGGTCGATTATGTCTCCATATCCATAACATTCTTGATATACTTCTTATCTTTCTTTCTTTCTTCAATGATGGTAGCAGTTTTTATCTAGGTTGTGGCGTTTGGTAGAGGTAAATCGTTTCTATGGTCTTCAACAAAGAATAGTTCTATTATACTCTTTGATAATAACAACGAGTTATAACTATACTCATACATTTAGGAGAAAGTAGGCTATATGTTCTTTACTGAACATCTTGTTTTTAAATGCATATGCGCATATGCATATGCATATTTTGACATATTTTGAGGTTTAGTGCATATTCTAGACGTAACAGCATATTCCGGTATATATGTCTGAATTTAAGGACAATTACAAGAACTACAAAAAAAAACTGTTTTGTGCATCCCTAGCTAGTTGCCTATAATATGTGCATCCCTCACTAATTGGTGTTTTCGACTTTCTGTGTAACGGCACTTTACTTTCACAACTGACAATGGCAACAGATAGCTTAGGTATGGGTAGGCAGGCTGGCTGGACTTCCCGGAATTCCTTTCTCTACCACAGTAGATAATAATCTCAGGGGGTTGGGCAATTGGTCAGGACAGAAGTATCTTCAGTTCACTAGTTACGTTCCAGTTTAATGCCCTGCATCTCAAGTGTTAGTTTCTAAAAATGCCTAAGGAAAAGAGCAGGAGAAGAGATTTACTAAATCAGTGGATGTCGGGTAATAGGGACTATTCAACAGATGGTGTCATCCTGTACTGTCAAGTGTGCTCAAAGGAAGTAAAATGTGAAAAGAAATTTCAGCTTAAACAGCATTCAAAAACAACTGCACATATTAAAGCAATGGAGGAGAAGAACAGCACACCACAACAACTACTTCTTACGCAGGTAAATCCTAAGTCCGGTATTCTTGATACATTTTCAAATGATCTTTGTAGGGATTTCGTATGCAGTAACATTCCATGGAATAAATTAAACAATCCAGTTCTGCGATCATTTCTTGAGAAATATTGTGTAAATCAAAAAAATACCAGATGAATCAACTCTTAGGAAAAATTACCTACCTCCACTATATGAATCTACCCTGGAATTGATCCGTTCTGATATCGGAAGGAACTATGTCTGGATATCGGTGGATGAGACAACGGATTCATGTGGCCGTTACATAGCAAAATTCGTGGTTGGTAAATTACATCCAGACGAACCCGGTAAGCCGCATCTTCTTGCTTGTAAAGTACTAGAGAAAACCAACCATAGCACAATAGCAAGATTTGTAAATGATTCTCTGCGACTATTGTGGCCATCTGAAATTGAGGATAATTGTTGTCAAGTGCTTTTACTGCTCACAGATGCAGCTTCGTATATGTTGAAAGCAGCAAAGGCCCTCCAAGTATTTTATCCGAAACTCATACACGTAACCTGTTTAGCGCACGGATTACAGCGCATTGCAGAAGAAATACGCAGACAGTTTCCAGCTGTTAACAATTTAATTGGATGTGGGAAGAAGCTGTTTCTGAAAGCACCAGCTCGTGTCCAGTTCTACAAAGATTGTCTACCTGAAGTTCCTTTGCCACCTGAACCTGTCCTGACTAGGTGGGGGACATGGTTATCTGCAGTATCATTTTATCAGGAGAATTTTAATGAAGTGAAAGAAGTGGTTACAAAACTTGAAGATGAGCATATTGCGTGTGTCCGTGATGCAAAAGATGTGTTTGAAACCGCTACTGTTTATCAAGATGTGAATTTCATTCATGCACATTTTTCTAAACTTCTAAAAGCCATTGAGAGCTTAGAATCTTCTGGTACTCCCCTCCATGAATCACTTGATCTTGTTGAGAAAGCAGCATCTTCATTGAATTCCGTTCCAGGCGAAATTGGAGAGAAGATTAAATGCAAGTTAGAAGAGGTGTTGAATTCGAACCCAGGACTGAAGAAGATTTAGTTAATTAGTCAATACTTGAGTGGAACTAGGGTATCCTTGCCAGATGTATGCTCCGAAACTTTGGTGCCCGTGTATAAGTACTGTCCAATCACGTCAGTTGATGTAGAACGATCATTCTCAGCCTATAAACTCATTTTGACGGACAATAGACATAGTTTGTCTCCAGAAAACATTGAAAGACTAGTAGTTACCTATTGTGATGGTTTTTTTTTTGCAACAAATGATACCTGTAAATAGGTAAGTGAATAAAATTGCATGTTTTAAGTTCATATTTCATTATTTTCCGTGCATATATTCCAACTTTTTAGTGCATATTTGCATGCATATTTTGAGTTTTTTTAGTGCATATAAATCCGGGCCCTAGTGATAACATAAATTTGCATATTTGTTCCGTGGAAATATTTCTTTTACAAACAACTATCCAAGCTAGGCTCACGATTTGGTCCACTTTGTAGACCCTATCATTAAGAACACCTGGGAAATAATTATTGCAATACACCTTATACTTTAGGAGTTACAAGGGAAATGCATTTGAAAAACACAGTTTTGAGAAAAAGAACGATTCAATTATCCCATTCCTTAAATAGCCTCGGCAATGCCTAGCTTTTTAAAAATAACTCCTAAACTAAAGCAGATATTTATAAAAATCTTTCACCACAATGAACTAGATGAGTAGGGGAATATTATACAAAATAATTTGAAAGATGAGATGTGTCGAGTGTTTACTGATCCCTTAAAATTAAAAGTTTGTTTCTAATTGTACAATGTGAGTGTGTGTGTCCTTGGAAACGTGTATAATCGTTATACCAGATTTATGACAGATACAATCATACAATTAAAATCGTTATTGATTTCGATCTTTAAGCTAGAGAGAAATTGCAAGACAAGAGGATATGGAACATTACAATTCGATAACCATGTGTTTGAAGAAGTAGACGAGTTCAAATACCTGGGGACTCTAATAAACAATAGAAATGAAGAAGAACAGGAGATAGAAGCGAGGATTAAAGCTGCATCCAGATCATCATATTCAGTTAACTAACTACTCGCATCCAAATTGTTATCAAGAGGTACCAAATAAGAATATATAAAACTATAATTAGGCAAGTATTACTATACGGTGCAGAGACATGGCGATTAAGCAAATGCACAGAGAGATAGATAAAGATTTTTGAAAATAAAATCCTCAGGAAGTTTTTCGGATCAATTTGTGGAGCAGGTGAGTTGCGAAGGAGACATAATAAGGAACTAAAACAGTTGTATAAAGAACCCGATGTTGTTTCGGAAGCAAATACAAGAAGGCTCAGACGGGCTGGCCACGTGTATAGAACAAAAGAGTGATCTAGACTGCGAGAAGTGGGTGAGAGAAAGCCAGACGGACGAAGACCTATAGGCAAACCAGGTAGCCAAGCACATCCAGCTACTGGGAGCACGAGAGGAAGGTTCTTTTTTCGGGTGGCCTCCTGAGAGGCCGAGTGCAGGTCTTTCTATTCGACGCCCGTGGGCGACCTGCGCGTCGGGATGAGAGATGGAATGGATGAAGATGAATGAAACTGGGCAAGGATGTGGAAGGAAGCGGCCGTGGCCTCTCAGAAGGTACTTTCCCAGCATTTGCCTGGTGTTGAAAATGGGGAAACCACGGAAAACCATTTCAAGGACAGCCGACGGTGGGACTCGAACCCACGCGTCTACCGAGTCAGCGGAGAGCTTGGCCCCATGGCCTAACGAAGCGCTTTAGCCAGCGTAGCCACTACTGTCGGTGAGAGGAAGATGCCAAAGACAGAACGAGGTGGAGGAGGCTACTTGACGGGGCCAAGAACCAACTGCGGTTTGTGGAGCCAGGAGAATAAGTAAGTAAGTAAGTAAGTAAGCTGTATCTTGTAAGATTCGAAACACTTTAAGTTGCAAAATGCTTTTCACTTCATTTATCTTGTGTGTAGTTTTAATTACGAAAATATAGCACAGTTGTGAGAGTGAATCACATTTCGCTCTTAAGTCAGTTTCTTAAGTTTCTATATAAAAGAAGCAATGATATCCAACATCAATTACCTTGAAGATGCTCCAACTATTGCTCCGCTATAAAACTGTCAAGGAGACAAACTTTATAAAGTCTCAAAAGCCAGAAGAGGTGCAATGCAAATGGAATTTCTAGACCATATCGATGCACAGTGAAGTAACAGACACCGTAGATTGAGAAAACAAGATTAGAATTATCAAACCGTTATCAACCCAAAGATTGGTTTGCGACATTAGCAGCAAAGAGGCGTGGTTTGGGTGGGTCATTCATGACTAGGGCACGCATTTTTAGTTAAATAAATATTTTTTATGTGAATACATATTTTGAACATTTTGTCAATAAATACATAAATTCCTGCTTTTCACTTATTAGTACAGTCAAAGACATAAAATTTACATTAAAAAAAATCAGCATGCTAGATCTTTCAGTTTATTGCATTTTTGTTCTGTGTTACTTCAACTGGGAAGAACCTGTGAGCTATCTGATCTTCATGCAGAGCATATGTCAGTTTGCAGCTATGTTTATCTTGTCGCCCCGTCCCACTCACTGTGGAAGTCGGGGATGCCTAAAGTAAAAGCAACTACAAGTTATCGTCTGCAGCAGTATGTTGCAGAATGCAAGGACATTTTACTTCTGATGGGAGCGTTCTGTTCTGCCAACCATTTGGGAAAACAATCAAGGCTGTCCAGCGATCTCAAGTTACATCACATCTCGAGGGCAAGAAACATATTGCCGCAGTTTCGCGCCTTCAGAAGAAGTGTTCCACAATAATCGTTGGTCATTTGTGATGGACAACCTGAAGATGTATCTCGTTGTGTATAATAATTCTTCAGCAGTCAGTGAGGCATAGCATAAATTGCATTCGTGGATGCTGCATATTGTTTGTATTGCAATTAATAAATTAAATTATAATTAAATATATCTACTATTTTGTCACAGATTTCACAAATATTTGATACATAAAATTAAATATTCTCCCGATTTTTAGCACCTAAAAATCCGAGCCCTATTCATGACATCACAATAAAGCCATTTCGATCCTCTTCTGCTACAAGTCCTGTGCATATTTCCTTCTGATATGGTCACTATTAATAAGTAGTGACCTACTACGGGAAGTACAGTGCCGAGTGCCGAGGAGTAGGAGCACAGGGAAACAGAGACAGCGAGCTCAGTGCCCGCAATGGCGAAGGAACGTAATTGGATTATATTAGCTGCATAATTATGTCTCGATTGAGATAAAATGAAAACAATACTCACCAGCTATGTATGTGTTCAGCATAAATACGAGTAAATAAATAAATAAACAATAAATAAATGTATATCTTCCCCTAATTATTCCTGTTTTCAACGGGGTCAGGGATGAGTTGCGATTTAAGTCTGTGCGGCGTGTGTTTTTACGTCCAGTTGCTCTTCCTGATGCCAACCTCATGAGAGGTGTTAATGAGATATGAAATGAATGAAACTGGGCAAGGACATGGAAGTAAGCGGCCGAGCTTTGTCAGAAGATAACATCCCAGCATTTTCCTGGATTTGAAAATAAGGAAACCACGGAAAACCGTTTCAAGGACGGCCGATGGTGGGGCTCAAACCCACGTCTACCGAGGCCGCAGAGAGTTTGACTCCCATGGCCTAGCGCTGTGTGTCAGCCAGCGTAGCTACCGATGCCTGTACATAAATAAATAAATTATTTAATACGTTTATTGACTTTAAAATGGCTTACGACTCTGTTGATAGAGCAGTTTTGTTCAATATCCTGCCTGTACTCGGACTTGATCGTAAAACACTGAACATCGTCAAATGAACACTAACAAACACCATATCTATAGTGACGTTTAGAAGGAAAATCTCTGACCCTTTTGAGATTGAAACAGGAGTAAGGCAGGGAGATAGGATCTCGCCCATATTATTTAACTGTCTATTCGAGAAAATAATCCGATAACAGAGAAAAACACTCCCTGAAACAGGTCTAAAAGTAATAAACAGGAAACTCAAAAGCAATACCCGAGTGGACTGTATCGCTTTCGCAGATGATGTAGCTATGCTAGCAGATTCGGTTGAAACAGCAATAGACCAGATCAATATTCTCCAATCTATAGACTCCAAGACTTGCCTTCAGTTGTCTTACGAGAAAACAGTGTTCTTGACAAATGACAAATCTGCACCAGAATACCTTCTTCCCAACAACAGGATCCGTAAAGTCGGAGATTTAAAATATTTGGGGGAATGGATCAGTGAAGACCTCAAGAACAACAATGCATTTGAAGAAAGGATTCTAAAACTGAATATTGCATACTTCACAACATCTGAGGTGATTCAGAGCCTGAAGAAGATTCGACCACATGCTTCGACCGGCCCAGATGATGTTCCCGGGCGGATTCTGCTGCAGTGTGCGGAAGCATTAGCGCCCTCCCTGTGTGCGTTAGTCAACCTGTCAATCAACCATGGTCCTGTGCCATGTGGGTGGAAATGTGCTATTGTGAAGCAAGGTGACAGAGAAAATGTTGCAAATTACAGACCGGTGTGTCTAACATCTATAATCTGTAAATGTATGGAGCGGCTAGTAGCAAATAGTGTGCTGCAATTCTTGCGGGAGAATAATCTGCTCGACCCAAATCAGCACGGTTTTCTTCAGGGTCCCTTTTGCACTACGTTATTGGCAAAAGTCACTGATGAGTTTAAGTTCTACTTGAATCAGCCAGAAGTGAAACAAGTAGACTGTATCTCACTGGACTGGGTCTTCGATCTATTGTCTCATGAAAGACTTATGTTAAAGATACTGCAGCTTAACATTGGAGGTAGCTTACTGGCATGGGTGAGGTCATTTCTAGAGGGTCGAACGCAGTGTGTGGTGTATGGATGTGCTCGATCACAGGCTGTTCATGTTACTTCTGGAGTGATTCAGGGTTCTGTGATCGGACCTCTTCTCTTCACTATATATGTGCTTGATCTTCCTGGCTGTGTCACCTCATCAATGTCACTATATGCAGATGACACCGAGCTATACAGGTGCATTAAAAGTGAAGAAGATTTCCTCTCTCTAAAATCAGATCTGCACAACTTATCGCTGTGGTGTTCTGTGAATAATTTAAATATAAATGTAAAAAAAATGTTAACACATAAGAATAACAAGGTCAAAAAACCCATTGAGGATGAATACAAAATTATGAACAGTGTTATCCCACAGTGCATAAACTTAAAGCTATTAGGGGTAGCAATCTCCGACACCCTGAATTGGAACATTCAAAGTGAAGAGGCAAGATGTAAGGCCACCAAAGTTCTGGGTTTCTTGTACAGAAACATGAGAGGTTGTAAACCTAGAGCCTTCAGGACGGCTTACATATGCATGGTCCGTCCGATATTAACGTACGGCTTACCTGCTTGACATCCCACTACAGCGGAAAACATGAACAAGCTGCAGCGTGTACAGCGCCGCGCAGAGAAGCTAATAGCTCGTCATTCCCCTTCCCCTTTGTCAAAATTTCCATCTATAGAGGCAACAGCCAAACAAACTGATCTGATTTTTCTCAAAAAATCCCTCACAGGTTCCAGTAATATAGTCCCTTTTTTTCAGACTGCCATTGGCATATCGCTCAGTTCGGAGAGGACGAGGTGTAAATATCGTTCCGCCCTTCGATCGTAGCAATGCCTATCTGACAGGTTTCTACGGTCGCTCTGCGCGGTTATGGAACACGCTGCCAGGGGATGCCAAGATCTTGCCTCTTCGGAAATTCAGGCCATTCATAAAAAGGTACATTGTATAAACTTCTGTATGAGTGATTGATTGTCTCGCCGAATGAATTAATGCATGGAGTGATTGAGGTGATGAAAGTGCGTGCGTGAGAGAGTTAGTGAAATATGTTAATATTCTATCTAAATAATGTAAATATCTTTGTAAAGTATTTAAATATTCCAAACCAAATGTAGATGTAAATTGTGCAAGTGCAACATGTAATATGTATGTGGGGCTTGCCCTTTTTCACCAGGCCTTCTGTTTGATTTATGGTAAATACATAATAATAATAATAATAATAATAATAATAATAATAATAATAATAGTAATAATAATAATAATAATTGATGCAGAAATGTTTACCAGAAATTATCCATATCCATCAATGCAAAATTAAGGCACTACAACGCTGTATTCAGGCCCGAGGTCTTCTATGCAGCCGAAACCCTAAACATCAAAGGGGAGAAACTGATACAGAAACTAGAGGTCAAGGAAAGAATTATCCTGAGGAAGATCTTAGGCTCAAGGATCATAAATGGAGAAAGGTATCACAGGCCCAACGATGATCTACACCTAAAGCAAGAACCTCTAATGGACACAATCATCAAGAGACGCCTCCAATTATCCGGACATCTTGAGAGAATGAACGAGTCAAGATTGACCAGTGTAATCCACAGAGCCAGCTCCTGCAAGAAAGTTATGTTAGTTATTGTTGTTTTAAGCGGCAGAACTACGAGGTCATCTGCCCTTCCTGGAAGAAAACAACAACACTGTGGTACCAGCAATTGAACATGATCTGCAAATCATTAACATCTCTGAATCCGGTATACAAGACAGACGAGCTTTCCGGAAAACGTTAAAAGAAGACCCACAGATTAAACTTAAGAAAGGACAAAGAGGTCAGATGCAGCTAAGCAACTACAAAGTTAGAAAATGAAGGAGATATGGGCTAGGAAGAAGACTCTTAGGAATGTGAAGCCAATCCCAACTCATCAAGCTGAAAACCATTTTGGTTAACCCACGTAGTCCATAGTTGACACATTCGAAGAAAGAAGAAGAAGAAATACATAGGCCTACATAAATTGATAAATAAAAGAATAAAATGCAAACGTTTATATTTCCCTTCAGTTCTAGAAATCCGGTAAACTTTCCCTTTAAAATTTTCACACAGATTAAACCCCCAGATATTTAAGTCAGGCGAAGGAAGAGGTCATAGGCTTTTACTGATGATTTGACCATCATGGGAAAACTTCCTGTAACCGTCGTATAGAACTACTGTTAAGTTATGGTAATGCAGCGTGATATTCCGACTGTTATAAAAGTGAGTAGCGTAATGTCGACTGGCAAATGTTCTTCAAAAATAAAATAACAGGGCTAGATAACTTAACCGTAACCATAACGTAACGTAATTAGGGAATGTACCGGAAAACTCCATGAGTGCATTTAGGTAAATGCGTTACAGAACGAATTACTTCGTTTCGACAAGAATACCGTATTTATCATATACTATCACAATAACGTTATATTCAGTAACCGAATTGAAGAACGCTATTATTCCGGTCCCTACCAATAACGTTATTGGGAGGGTGAGTAGTAAGTGTTTGTTAGACTCTAAATATTGCATCATCATGACCAGAAATTGCGTAATCCTGACCACGTGGTCCAGGAGCGGGGCATGTGCACTGCACGTGTTAGCGTGGGAAGGGGTTGACCTTTTGGCTTGTTTATGTGATGGTGATAAAAAGTTAATGGGTGTTGACGGCATGGGGGTTGTTTATTAGGATGGTAACTCGAAATTCAGACTCCTCTTCCACTCCTACAGGGGGGTTTCTTGGTTCGATTCCGTGTTTTGTTATTTAATTCCCGGGGGGGGGGGCAGCCTGTGTATCATGGTTATTAAGTATTGATTGATTATTGAATTATATTTTGGTAATTTCCCAAGGAAGTGTAGAGAGTCTTGGGTGTCATAACTTTTGAATGAGAGTGTACGGTGAGGCACTCGACATAGCCGGATCGCTACCAGACATGTGTGTGCAGCTGTTCCGTTTTTGCTCGCGCCGTGCGGCAAGCCATGAGAGCACTCAGCTCATGTAGTGCATGGTTGTCGTTAAAGTTTTTGCTCGCGCAAGCTAAATAAGCAATCATATGTTGTAATGCTACACTCCGTTTAAGTATGACATATATTACCACGGCGTGGGAGTGGAGTTGTGTTACTCCTTCTCGCTATGTTATGTCTGTTTAATTTAAATGATGTTAACATTTTTGTGTTCTGGCTTGCTTCATGATCTCAATCTGGTTAAAGTGTTTTATATGACATGTATAACTTTGAGTGTGTGAAATGAATTTCGATCTGTTTGTTTTTAGATTCCCAGACGTCATTAGTCAAGTCTGTAATTTTTAATGCGAGAACGAGATTGGATGTCGGTTCCCAGAGCTTCATGCGAAATGTTTTAAAGAGGTTTTTTGGCGCTCTAACTTCTTAATATATATATAAGAGGAGATTGCTATGGAGCAGTAGTTAGCTATCTTTATCTGCAATATCATGAGTCTGTGCGAGGGGTTGATAGAAAAGTTAGTAAAATTGCAACACATTATGATGTTTGCGGAAAGTGCCCTGAATCAAGGGTTGCATTTCATCGTCAGTGCGACGAAAATAGAGGAGGAGGTGTGGTATAACACCTTAACACCGGGAGAAAAGGAGCTTTTAAGCGCCGAAATATTCGAGCTGATGAGGGATCAACACCACTGCCGTGAAATTATTTTCAACGGCATGACATTTCACATTGTCAATATTATTATTGACAAGTTGAGATCCATCGGCTCGATGAATTTCAACGTGTTTGAACCTACATTGGCGGAAGAGCTAATGGCCGTGTTTGAACGGCCATTAGAGGAACAGCATATGGAAGAGCATATGGAAGAAGTGCAAGAAGAAGCAGAAGAAGAAGAAGAAGACCATCGAATGGAAGAAGAAGAAGAACATCGAGCGGAAGGAGAAGAAGAAGACCGACAAGAAGAAGAAGAAGAAGAAGAAGAAGAAGAAGAAGATGATGATGATGATGATGATGATGATGATGATGATGATGATGATGATGATGATGATGTTCAAATCTTAAATTAAATTCAATGGACAGTGGACAGTGGATTAATATTGTGCAGTGTAAATTTTATTTTTTAAATATATTTATTTGATCATTTGTGGTTTACATTAATTATATAATATGAAATAGTGAAAAATGATATGATCTTCGTTCTTAAAGTGGTAAGTAGTTCCTTTTCCAACAAGCTGCAGAGAGAATTGAAGATGCTGTGTTGTTTGCAGAGTGGAATATGCTGGTCTTGTGCACGGGGTAAGTACAATCATTCTTTTCTTTCTTGCGTGTGTTGGTTTTAGTGAGCTGAAAAATATATATATAGAGACACATTAATAATAATAATAATAATAATAATAATAATAATAATAATAATAATAATAATAATAATAATAATAATAATAATAATAATAATAATAATAATAATAATAATAATAATAATAATAATAATAATAATAATAATAATAATAATAATAATAATAATAATAATAATATCTTTGTGAGGAATAAAAAATAAAAATAAAAAAACTTACACTGTTCTAATTATAAGATATTTTTGTTGGGGATCCAAGAGTTGTGAGTTGAATCGAATCCAAGCCAAGATACGAAGGCTCGGGTTCCTTTTCTACGTAGTACTTTGTTGACTAAGTAAATATTAGGATGTTTTGTTCGTTGTAACTCTGCTTCGTAGAACGCACCAAATATTGGGGTATTTTTATTATCTTTTAAAAGATATGTTCGTGGATTAGTATTTTGAACTTTATAAATTGTAAATAATTCTGTTGTCCAATTACCTTCGTACCCTTTACTGAAGTGTTTCTTGATTTTTGATATCCTTACAATGTCGCCGATTTTATATTTTGGTTTTCTTAAAGTTTCATTATATTGTGTTGGCAAGCGGGGTGGATTGTTTCTTTTCACATCATTAGGTTTCATGCCAATGCTGCGATGTATTTTGTGATTATACTTTACTAGTAACTCAGGCAAAATATGTACCCATCGGTAAGAACCTCGTGTTGTGAATTCTTTCCACATCGATTCCTTAAGAGTTCGATTTAATCTTTCTATCACACTCGCTTTAATGGAGCTGCCAGTGGAATAATGCTTTAGATTTTGTTTCTGAGACCATGTTTTGAATTCACTGTTATAAAATTCCGTTCCTCGATCGGTGTGAAAATAATTGGGCAATCTTTTACTTTGAGAATAAACAAATTTTAAGCTGTTCACAATCTCACTTCCTTTTTTGGTTTTAAGAGGAATTGCCCATGCATATTTCGAGTAAACGTCAATAATGGTTAATAAATATTTAAATCCATTATTCCATTTTGCAAGTTTGGACATGTCCACAATGTCAGCTTCATGGAGGTCATCGATTCCTTTGCTAATAACACGTCGTCTTTTAAACTTTTTTCTAAGCGGTGCGTGAAGTTCTTTTGCAATTTCTCGTCTGATTTCGTTCATAGTTATTTTCCAAACAATGTTTTATAACATACTGTGCATTGTTTTACAAACGTTGGAATTTTTATTCAATATATCCAGCATTTCTTAGTTCTTCTTCTATTGCAAAGATTTCGCTGTCTACTCCTGTGTGACCTGCAGCTTTCGATGCAATTAATGTTTTAAGTCTTGATACCAATTTGTTTGGTTCATTCCAGTGAACGAATTCAATATTGTTTCCGCCTTCAAATTTCCAAATGGCTTGTGGCGCGATGTGTTTTTTTTGACCATATCCAGTATGCATTGTAGTATTTGCTTCTTCATTTTCATCTGCTGTTTTTATAATTCTATCTATGTCTTCAGTGAGAAGGGGTTCAATTATATTTTTATACTTATAAGATTGCGTTCCTCTCGGAGCTGCATTGCTTGTATAATTTCTTTTGTGCACGTTTGAAACATTTAATAATTTCAAATATGAACTTAAATCACTCCTATCTATTAGAGTGGGGTCTGGTACTTTCCTTTGAATCAATTCAAGTAGACCTTCTGTAATAGGAAATTTTTCACCGCCAACTTTTATCCACTTTTTATCGAAGAAAACTCGTTCGCGTCCCAAGTATTGTTTATCATTTCTTATCGTTATACCAAATGTTCTATCCACGTTTTGTTTAATGAACGGATCAAAGTAGCGGTTAAGTAGTGAAATTATTTTGATGCTATCTCCATCTTCTTCGTCTGAAGTAGCAGTGGATTCAGAATCGATATATTTTCCTTTTCTTTTTCGATTTTCTTTATTTTGAGTCGACGTATTAGCAATAGCTACAAGTTGATTTAATGAACTTGTTACTGGTTTAAAGTTAGTCTCTATATCTAATTCTTTTCGTCTAACATCATCTTGAAGTGAAAGATACTTGTCTTTAACATCTTTTTTTAAGCGAGAAAGTTTATCCTTTACTCGACTTTCAGCTTTAATCTTTGACCTCTTCTCCATGACTAAACGGAAATTGTGGTTGTTTTACTTATTTATAGTATATTCAAAATCGATTTGAAGAGGAAGATCATCAGTTTTATGTTTTTTCGGGTCTCTAAGTCGAAACTGAATTTCATCTTGCTCTTCAACGACAATATCACTGCCATCCAGTTCAATCTCTTGACGTATATTTAAAATTGCATACACAATTGGAGATCTTGGTGAAACAAAAATTGGTTTTAATACACCTTTGTAGGGAAGTTGGTACTGTATGTTATGATTATGAAGCGTGTATACTGGTGAATGGATTGATGGTGTGTTGGAGAATTTCAGAATAAATTTCGATAAGTTCTTTTTCTTTACTTCATCTTTTAATATACCATATTCTTCTTTGGATGCAGTAAAACTTTCGAGTGGTTCTTTGTTAACCATTTGCTCAATTTTTCCCAATTCACTTTTTAACTTGTTATATTCTTCTTTGGATTCAGCAGCATAACTTTCAAGATCTTCTTTTTTAACAATATTGAGATTGTTAGCAACACCCTCAATACGAGTTTGTAAATTGCTTAAAATTTCTTTTAGTTGATTAACTTCAGTTCGTGACGCAGCATAGTGTTCTACAAACCGTTTATTTGTCACGTCTTGGTCGTTAACAGGGAACTCAACATTTGTTTGTTTTTGATGTTGTAGATTGTTTACAGTTTGTTTCAATTGATCAAATTCACGTTGGGAAGCGGCATATTGCTCAACAAACGTCTTATTTGCAACATCGTTATCGTATATGGGGTTGTTTACGTGAGTAATTCGTCCACTCATCATATTTAAAGTTCCACCATCGTCTACGTTTAAAACGTTTTGTTTATTAAATTTAGCGATTAAGTCTTCTAGATCTTTTCGAGAGGCAGCAAAGTTTTCTAAGTAATATTTGTTTATTGCATCTAACGAATCGATTGGTTGAGATATGTTTGTTATTCTTCTATTTAACATATCTACAGTTTCATCATCTCTGTTTATATTCAAAAGAGATTTTTTAATTTCATCGAGTTCATTTGTTACATGAGTTTTAAGAAAAGAATACGTTACCGCATCTTGATTTTGAATTGGATCTTTAACATTTCTTATTCTTTTGTTACCCAAGTCGAGAGTATCTTGATCATACGGAAAGTGATCTTCTGAAAATTCTCGCACTAAACCATGAATGAATTCTACTCGTTGTAACACTTCTGTTATTCGGGTCTCAAGATATTTTTTTATATTCGATGTATGTTGCTGCATTGCAATAAGGTTTACTGCATCATTTGCAGATGATGGTAAAGCTAAGCCCGCGAGACGTTTGTTTTGAAAGTCAAGTTCTTTTTTCTCTATTTTACAAATTGAAAAAATTAAACCTTTAAGCTCGTTAAAGTTTCGTTGTATGTCTTCTTTAGACTCGATTTTATTTAGCTCATTTAATAACTTCACTACATAACCTTTGTTGCATGCATCTTCAACATGTATTGGCATTCCGACATTTTTTAACCGTTTGCCGTTAATACTTAGATGTCCGTCGCTTGTTGTTGTTGTTAGTTGATTTTCATATTGCACTAGCTTATCATCAACATATGATTTAGTTGCAATATCATGTCGTGAAGTCGGTCGTCCGATAGACACATTATTGGTTTTGTTAAACGATGTCATAGTTAAGTTGTTAACCACGCAAAAGCTATAACACGAATGGCCATTTACCTCTTTTTGAAGTCATATTTATAACTGAAAATAAACATCAAATCCATTGCGATATCGACCATTTTGTAAATCGCTATCTTTATCGATAACCAAAAAACCAAACTTAGAGTTTTGCCAACAATACGAACAAATATCAAAGAACTGTTCATAGCTCATATCTGTATTTACATGATCGTTATATACGTGACGCAAGTTTGTTCCGTCTTGTTTAAAAAGAATTAAAAAATTAGCGTTATCTCTAATTAGATGTTTAGGTATACAAGAATATGTTTGACAAAGATAAAATACGTCAACGTCGTGATGACGACCTCTACTGAAATAATCTTTCATGTGTTGTTGTTTATTGCTGGCTACATCATCAAAAACAAATATAGAGTTTTTTCTAGCCATTTCTGGAGGCATTACTTCATCATTATCGGAAAAAAAATCACTTTTTATTTCTTTTATGGAGTCCAAAAACTTTTTTAATTCAACATATTTACTTTGAGCAAGTGATTTAGAATAAATATAAACGTTTTCAAAACGAACTCCATTTTTGTGGCATAATAAATTTAGCATTACGTTTGTTTTACCGCAGTTCGATGGACCGCAAATGATACATCGAATTGTGTTCGGTAGTAAAACACCATGCTTTCTTTTTTCACTTTTACTCTGGTTTTCAGCATTAGTAAATGAAATTACTGGTAGAGTGTTTGACTGCTTAACAAACTTCAACATGTCTACGTTTACGTCTGAGAATGCACACTGCACAAAAAATCACATCACATCAACATATATTGCTTCCACACGTATCATAACTTGTATTATGTGGAATAATAGTAGGATTTTCAGGATTTAAATCAACGTTGCCGACGTAAAACCCTCTTATATATGGACAATATGGCGCCCATTTTTCATGATCATTTAAAGGATTATCGTTTTCCCTCCAATTTTCAATTTCAATCTTACAGAATATACATTTCACCTTATCACCATGTCCAGTATAATAAAACCCTGCTGGTGCTAAACAAAATTCGTTTGGACAGGGAAGAGGCCAATTTTGAAAAGTTTTAAGTCTTTCATATTCGCATTTCAATTCTATGCTAGGAGAAATATTGTTTACGTAGGGGCAAGAAAAAGCCCATTTCTTATGTTCTTCAAACGGATCATCATCTTCTTCCCAATAACTAAGTTGCAGATTACAGAAAGCACACCTAACCATATCCTTATATCCAAAATAGAAAAATCCTGCAGCTGCTAACCATGCAGTGTTCGTAAAACTGTCTGAAGACCAGGTCTTAAATGTTTTTAGCCGATCTCTTTCAGATTTTAAATTCATTTCTTTTTGACTCAATATCATTTGCATTAACTGTTTTTTGGAATACTTTACACAATTAAAATACTTCATGATGCTGGTTTACTTCACAAAGAAAAGATGTTCACCACACAAAGCTAAATGCGAACTGACATGAATCAACAAAACACGTTGGCTAATATGCACGTGTTGGGTTGGCCGAGCGGTCTAAGGCGTTAGACTTAAGATCTAATTTTCAGAAATTGAAAGCGAGGGTTCGAATCCCTCACCTGACAATATTATTATTATTATTATTATTATTATTATTATTATTATTATTATTGTCAGTAAGAAGCTCGGCGGCATTATGGTGTCTACTGCTGCTATGACGGCATCCCAGAAGGAAGCTATTATAGATGAGCTATTTCCTAATCACCCAGAGAGATTTCCCGATCACATGCCGGTGATGCTAGATGATATTCCGCTATTCACTAGGGAGGAATTACAAACTACAGCACGATCTTTTCAGAATAAGAAGGCACCAGGGCCGGATGGAATTCCTGCTGAAGTGTTAAAGATGATATCCGAAGAGGAACCAGATGTTTTGCTGAATATGTATAATTGTTGTTTACTACAGGGAGTCTTTGCGACCCCGTGGAAAGTGGCCAGGCTTGTGCTCATGCCTAAAGGCAAAGGAGATCCCACTACTGCTTCAGGTCAGAGACCTCTATGCATGTTGGACATGGCTGGCAAACTGTTTGAGAAGATGATTAAAGGAAGGCTTCAGGCAGCGATTGTTGCTGCAGGAGGTCTGTCCCCCAAACAATACGGTTTTGTGAAGGGTAAGTCCACCATCAGCGCCATTGAAGAAGTGGTGATGGCTGTCAGATCCATTGAGCATGGCAACCATTTCTCTAGAAAAATGTGCTTACTGGTTACTCTGGATGTGAAAAATGCCTTCAATTCTGCCCGGTGGATTGACATAATAGCTGCACTTGAAACAACATTTAACATTCCTCGCTACTTGGCGTCTGTTCTGAGGAATTATCTTTGTGATCGTTGGATTCAGTATGACACAGATGAAGGAGTCAAGTGTCGCAAGGTAACAGCGGGGGCGGCTCAAGGCTCGGTGTTAGGTCCTGATTTATGGAACGTAAATTATGACAGTATTTTACGGATGGAGATGCCAGAGGACACTTCTTTGGTGGGATATGCTGATGATCTCGTTGTACTCATTATGGAGCGCTCCATGGAGGGTCTGCAACTTAAACTGAATCAGGTAATGCGGAGAGTTTCCACCTGGATGAATGAACATGGTCTCCAACTAGCAGTTCATAAAACAGAACTAGTCCTTGCTACTAAGAAGAGAGTTCCACGAGTTGTACCCATGCTAGTAGATAATCAAGTGATAGAAACAGCTCCTGCTGTTCGTTACTTGGGTGTTATGATTGACAGCAAGTTAACATTCTGGAATCATATCAGCAAGATTGCTGATAGGGCTGCAAGGATTGTTAACAACTTGTCGCGGCTCATGGCTAATATTGGCGGCCCTTCACCATTGAAGAGGAAACTGCTGATGAGAGTGGCGGAATCAGTTATTGTTTATGGTGCAGAGATTTGGTCAGTAGCTCTTGGCACTGAGATGTATAGGAAGCGGATAAACTCTGTTCACAGAAGAGCTGCCCTCAGAATAACTTCTGCCTATCGTACAGTGTCTGGACCGGCAGTGCTAGTAATAGCTGGGGCGATACCCATTTACATCCTGGCCAAGGAAAGGCGCCGTATATACTTGCGCAAAGACGAGCATTCTAAGATACGCGTGAAGAGGGAGGAAAGAGACAGATCTCTTCTGGAATGGCAGGAAGAATGGGAACGTGAAAATCGTGGCAGGTGGACCGTTAGGCTCATCAAGCAACTGAAGCCATGGTTGTCGAGGGAACATGGTGAGGTTAATTATTACATTACCATGTTTCTCTCTGGCCATGGTTATTATGAAGCATACCTCCATCGAATGGGAATTTCACCGAGTTCACGTTGTCGTTATTGTGATGATCAATGGGACGATGTTCAGCACACATTCTTTGCATGCTTGAGGTGGAGAAATCTTCGAAGGCTTCTGGAGACAAAAGTAGGTGTCATTACACCAGACAATGTGGTGGATAAAATGCTCAGCAGCAGAGAAAGTTGGGCACAGATTGCAGTCTACATCTCTGAGCTGCTGAAAACAAAAAAAGAAGAGGAACCGAGAAGATTGGTTGCTGAAGACAGTGAAGATGATGATGAGTAATTTCATTATCATCACATTTAATGAAATTGACTGAGACTTCTGGTCGTAACAGAGGCTCCACCCTGAAGTAAGGCTGAACAGGCAGTTCCGGGGTGGCCTTAAGCCAAGTATAGGGTTTGTGGGTTTTTAGTAGGTAAGAATCCTGCACAGTTGTAAGTCCGGAAGCTTGCAATCTGTCTTTTGAAGATTTCCCCACGTTTCCCTCGAAAAACAAAAAAAAAAAAAAAAAAAAAAAAAAAATTATTATTATTATTATTATTATTTTATTTACATGTAGAGTGAGGAGGTAATTGATCATTAATAAGAACTTTCATATGAAATGGTACAAAAGACATTTTTTTTTTCTTCTTTATTCATTTAGAATTACAATTAATACAATTTTATTTCTCTTGAAGTAATCTCATTCTTTTTTTAGTTGTCCAGATGAGTGTGGCTGTGTTGAGATGATCTTCTTCTTTTTAGTTGTCCAGATGATTATTTTCTGTAGACAAAAAAAAGATACACTGTGTTAAAAAGCAAACTAAAAACAAAATATGTATAGCTGTCAACTACAGTAGTAGATCTAAATTATTCACCTTTTATAGATAGCGATTACAGTTGTCACATTTGCAGCGAAGATGAAACAGTTGAAATTTCCTCTTTAGATGATCTGGTAGATGTTCCCACTCTAGACGAATTCGTTGTGGTTCATATATAGTCAGCACGTTTATAGGAAAGTAGTTCCAATCAAACTTATTAAAACCTCGAAGTCCACTGTTTCGAAACTTGTTTATTATCGAACACACGATTTTCATGATGCCATCAGAAGAATTTAACCAATGTTGAACAGCATTGACGTTGAATTTAGCACAACTATTGCTTCCCATTGCTAGAGATGGTAAATGTTTTGGACAATCTGTAGGTAAACGTTGGCTATGCCTCAACATTAGGTCTGACATTCCATCAATCGTATTAAGATCGAATAATGAGTCTGGGGAAAGTGCTTTTAGTGCAAACAAAGAAAATTCCTGTGGCAAATTATATACAACTAAATAATCATATTTATTCTTAATAGACTCAAAAAAAGAAGAAAGAGTTTTTTCACAATATGCTGCAACCCATGTGATCACGGGGCTGAATGAAGGTATATTGCCGTTATTTAACATACAGTAAGCAAGTTCCAAACTGCCGTTTGGTAGCTTGCGAATGTCTGCAACTATTGGTTGCTTCTTATTCCACGTGCCAGCATCAGTAGAAGGAGAGTTTGTTGTTGTCAATTCCATGATTGCAACTAAAGTGAGAATACTTGTTTACTTGCTTGCTTATAACTTAGCAAATATTGGTTTAGATAATTACTTCATTCGTTAATGGTCTGTAAGATATTTGACGATCATGAATAAGAACACAATAAAGAGTTGTATCTTCAGGTATATTCTCACTTGTCTCGATTTCAATTCGCACATCGACTGAAGATGTCTTCACTGCTTCCACTTGTTCGAGACAATTAATTACAATAATAGGACAAAGAGACTTAAATTCATCTCGTGAAACCAGAGTCTCTGAACGAACATCATCGATCTGATAATATACATTACGAAATTTAACAAACATGTCATACAACTCGCTGTAGTCATTTATGGCAATTTCAGAAGTTGGCATTTCATAGGGATAAAAAATTGAATTTAAAAAAACTCTTATAGATTTAATGTTACAATGGTCGAAATAGGAAGAGCATGTGTTTAGTAAATTTCTTCTAGTTTGAAAACCTAATAAAAATTGACGCGGTTTTTGAGTTTCAGAAGTTGTCATTACAGTCCAACTATATTTAGTTGTTCTAGGAAGAGAAGGCAAGACGTGAACATCCCACGATCGATAACCAACCTGAATGGGAATATTTTTCTGCATTAGTTTTAATCTTTTAATTTGTTCTTCGTCTGATAATAATAAAACGGGGATTTTTAGATAAACTTTAAATAACTTGACCTTAGAAAGATCGTTTTCGGTTGTCGATTGCAACGCACGTGCGTCACTTGACGATCGGAGAAGTATTACCTCATGCTTGCAGTTTAAAATCGGCTTTCTGTAATCCTCTGCTATTCCTAACAGGTTGCTTAAAGGAAGTATTATATGAAAACGTTTTGTGTTACTATCAACAATATTTGCTTCACTTGCTGGCGTTGTTAAAGAGGGAAAATAACCGGCATTTTGTAAAGCTGTATATTCGTTTTTTGAATATGATGCAAAGGTTTTTATAGAACTTGTTATACCTAGATGGCGTGTACGATCAATTTCTTTACCATTTAACGTGATGCGAATTTCGCTAAAAAGATTAGCCCCAAAATTTTGGTCAGGATGCGCTGTAGTAGAAGCAGCTGGATTTATGTTAGAAGTAATAATTTGACCTTCTAAGTGAAGAACACCTTCTGATAATAAAACTATGTTTTCTTCATTTTGAATCGGTATTCGAATTTCATCATTATTTTCGAATTTATTAGCTGAATAAGGTTGATAAACTCTTTCTTCTCGTCGCACAACTCTGTTGTCAACCTCTCTTTTATCTGTTATGTTAAACATGTTAACAGCTTCAACTATAGATAGAAACTAAATAAGATTAACAATTGCATATATATTTATATTGAAATTAAAGTATGCGATAGCCTAAAGACTGTAAGAATTGTTTGTTGTTACTCGATAACTGTTTCTTAGATTTCAAGGTGCGATGTCGTTGTTTGTTTTTTTTACAAATTTTAGCTGATTGATTTATATTATTTTTTCGAATCAGAGTCGACTTCTTTTTTTTCAAACTTTGAGTATTATATAGTATAACCATATTTGTGATTGTTTTCTAGTATGCTTACTCAAGTAGAATGAAAACATAACAGTATTTCATTACTTTATATAGCAAGATATCGTGCTGGACGAATAATTAATTCTACAGTTAAATCTTCATCTTGCAAATCAATGAGCTGTTGAAGATGATCTTCAAGTTGCACAGATACATGTTGAATAAGCTTGGTGTTCATGGGCAAAAAATTAATCGTTGTTGGTTGTACAACAATCGGGTAACCAGCAGGAACATGAGCTTTAAAATTATATAAAGAGTGTGTTGGTTTATGGTTCAAATAAGAACTCGTACCAAGCACAAGGTTGCAACATACTCGAATACTATTAACAGTGTTAATTTTAATCATATATTCAGAATGATGAGTTGTGTTTGCCTTGAACTTTCTATGAGAAAAGCCTAACAAATCTGCAATAGAATCTGCAACACCAAAATCTATAGCAAACACTTTCGAATGTAGTTTACAATGATAAAAGACTTTATCATAATTAATATAAAATGATGGGAATTTGTCTTTGTCGCCTAATAAATGTTCAACTAATAAATCATCAATCTTTTCACTTAATTGTTTTAACGTATAGCTAGCATTGGGTATTATTAAAATCGCTCTATCCGCTTCGTTCAACTTTATAGCCAAAATGTTATTATTCTCGTTAATTGCAAACTTCATTATCGATTCTATTTTTCGATGAATTTCAATTTCTCTTTTATTCTCTTTAGGGTAAACTTTCTTTTCAATACCTAAAGGCCCTGCTACACTGTTGGCTACAGTGAAATCAATATTAAACGGGGAAGACAAAACGAGACGGTTGTCTCTTTTTCCATCTATATCCTCTTCCACATACAATTTTGTTTTTTCTAAATGTTCTGGTATAAGTTTCGACAATGAGTGATAACTAAGTAAATCATCAAAAGCTGAGGCTAGATCTTCAAATTCATAAATACCCGGTGGTACCACTAAATTAATTGATAAAAAATTAGTAAAATGAATGCGAAATTTATTATTTCTGTTGGTAACATTTCGAATAGAATTAGATGTATACAATCCTGCAAGTCCTATTTCAAAAAACTCTGCTCCTACAAGATGAATCGGGTTCTCCAATGTAACATCAATCTTCGAGCCTTTACCTTCAAGAGTTATCCGTCTTTCGAAAGCCATCTTTGAAATGTTTAAAGACGGTCTGTGTTTCCCTTATTTATACAATACAAGAAGACTAAACATAAATGTCCACAAATCGAAGAAGTAATCGATTGATATGAATGAAAATTATATTGTAGATAGCAATTTTTAAGATATGTTAAAATTTCAAATGGTGGTCTTAAATTACCAATACTATCAAAATAATGCACATATTTACCATGTTTACTGAAAGCTACCCAATGTGAACCGGATTTATCCATCGGTTCAAGGTTAACAATACAGTTTTCATTTTTTCGAGGATATCTTGGTAACGTATCTCGCATAAAGACTCCTCTAAAATTTGGAATCTTTAATTGATGTGCGTATTTAGCTAAATCGAAATTACTTAATGCTTTATTTGGTATTTGGTTAATTATCTTTTGTATGCAGGAGGATTTAAATAAATGCCTTGACCTCCTTTTCCTCGCATTGCTTCTATCATTCGATTGTGTCTTTTCATTTCTTTTAGTTCTTCTTGAGCAGCTTTCGCCTTGTTTATAGCAGACGCCACCCCTGCTGCTCCGCCTGCTAGACCCCCCAAGCCCGACAAGGCTGCAAATATCGGAAGTAGGGGTAAAATACCACCTTGCTTTTTCGATGTTCTTCTTTTTTTTTTAATCTTTTCTTGTTTTTTTTATTATTATTTAAGTTTCGCTTACCTCCTCCAATCTTAGACTTAGCTTTCATGATGCCACCCACTGTTAGTGCAGCCGCTCTCTCTCCAAATGATGCGTCACGGGATTTTACACGAGACCAAGCTTTTGAAGCTAAAATTTCATCAGCCTCTCTTCTTTTGTTTGAATCTTTATGCTTTGCGTAAGCAATGTCGTGCTCTTTGCACGCTTTATCTAATATATTTATTCCTGGATCACCACGGCTCAATCGCTTTTCTAATTTTGTTCCTGGTCCACAATATTCATATCCCGGGATGTGTAATTCCACGGGTAAATTATCAATAGTTTTATTAAGTACACGACTGATTAATGATCCACTTCCTGTTCGTTTATATTGAGTGGTAGAGTTGCTCCTCTTACAACGCACCATTACTAAATGATATGTAATATAAAGTAATTATACATATATATTTCTGGAAAATGGGAAATGGTGGGGGGAGGTGTTTTTTTTTTTTTTTAAATAATACACACAAAATTTGGGTTATTATTTATTCTTTTTTCATAAGCAAAGGAACACACAAAAATTAGTATTATTACCAGCATAAAAGTGTGTGTGTGAAAGAAATAAAGTAAGTGAGATGAACTGCTTTAATCTCAATTTGTTTCTAATCATTTTTCAGAGAAAAATGACCAAACGGTAAAGTATCAATTCCGTTTTCAGTTATGTGTCTTTTATCTTCGTTTGATGAAATTGCCAACTTATTTTGCCGAACAGTAAATACAGAATGAGATTTTGAAATTATACAAACTTGAACTTTGTTGACTTTTTCTCTGTTATAAAGACACTTTCGATACTCATCAATATTCATACTTTTACTCACACTCTTCTTAATGCCTTTAGCCTTACACAAGCTATTCATTTCATCACACAATTTTATTGCATACATTTTGGGTCGTAACCCCACAAATTCTTCAACAATCCTTCCAGCATTTTCATCTTTCATTAAACCAATTTCACCTTTATTTTGTCTCACAATGCCAAAAGGATTGTTTGTTTCATAGTTTCCAGTATCAAACAAATTTGAATGTTGTTTCATGAACTCATAAATATCATAATAGAATATATACATAAAACTATCGGTGTCTGTGTATAACAACCTCACATTTGATTCAGGATTTGCTAAAATAACATTGTAATGAAAGTCATTCATTTTACATTTAGACAAATCTAATATAGATGCACCAACATATACTGGTTGATTGTGAAAAATCTTTAGTCTACTCATCTCGATGACCATACATTGTTCATCGAATATAATTCTATGTTTAAAATTAGCCTTAGCTATTAAAGACCTACCACCACGAGCTCCATGCCATTTGGTGACCCATTTGATGTCCCTTAACTTCCTCACATTCATCAGTGAACGACCAAAAATTGCATTATTCATCAATTTATAAAAATTCTTTTCAAAATCATTTTTGGCTTGTTTTCGTTTCTCTGTGTTCACATCAATATATGGTTTTAGCCATTGGCTCTGATTGAATTCAATTATTCTGTGAATACGATCTAATTTCATTCCTAGTTGAATACATTGCTTTAACAATCTATAATGCAAAACATAACGTTCTTTATTATCTAGGGTAGCCATTAGCTTTGTCAACTTTTCTGGACATAGAGGGTAATCTGAATGTTTGTCATGTAACTCTTGAGGATAAGTCAAATCTACTTCCAAAATATATCCAATTTCTGAAGTATCATCAATAGTTAAAACATCAAAGCCTTCAACATTTGCAATCCATTTAAAGCCACCCGTTGGAAGATATTCCATCATCGCATATCCATACAAATTATTAACGTCAAAGTACATTATGTAGGACTCTTGCTTTTTCTCATCATAAGTTTTCATATACTTATTATTAGCAATCGCATGTCGTGTTATACACTGAACATTTCCTCCTCGAATAGATCGTTCAAAAAAGTGTAACATATCAATATCTTGAAGCAATTCAAGTTGAACGTTGGTTATCTTTTTCATAGCACACCAAGACATAGATGGAGCAGTGTAAAAATGAGCTGCATCAATGCCATAAGTTTCCATGCCATTCGATCTAAAATTTTCAAAGACATCCGCCAAAAGAAGTGTGTCAACTTTTAAATACAAATCTGCGTATTCTCCTAATGTTTGACAGGAAAACGTTTCCCACACCGATTGAGCAAACTCATACTCTTCATTCGATATTGTTTGATCATTAAGGCTGCTATAAAACTTGGATATTTCAGGTAATTTAGTTTCGTTAAGAACATCCATACTCGTGACGTATTCATAGGGAAACACACCTTTTCTCGCAGTAAGTCGAAACTGTGCATCATCATTAAAATAACGTCGTGTTATTTGCTTTGAATCTTCGCTTAACGAAGATGAACATTGATCTAGTGAACAGGACAAGAAATTATATGTATCGAAAAATCTTAACTGAATGAATCCATTCTTAGCCCGTACATACTTTGTAAACCCTTTGTAACGTTCCATATTCATCGCTAACAATTTTATATGACCAGGATAATGTAACACCTCTCCATCACGTTTCTCGCAAATTTCTTTAATTATAAAATGTCCATCATAGGCGGTTAGATTATGAAATGCTATAGGCAAAACCTTTGTTACTTTGTAATTTAAATTACAACTATTGTGTGCGCTTCCTCTATATTTTCCAGTTAAGTGACAATGATCGCGTACTTTGAGTTCATTAACTGCAATCGGTTTCTCGCAAATGTGACACATTTTACTTGACAAAAATAATCTTTCTTCATTTTCGGTCATCTTTAACATTGGCTTAACCGATAAGTAATATGTTTGAAGTTTATCCACAATACTATAAAGTTCCTTTACAAACAATTCAATGCAATTATTTCCCCTAAAGAGCTTGAAACTGCACAATTCACTATCGAAATTACAATGAAGGTATAAAGAAATGCTGTAAGGAATATGTTTATGTGTTAAAGTAGAGTTATGAATGTCACTATTTGGAAAACAGGAGGAAATTGGAGACAAAACGCATTCAGTGTCTGCATATATTATAAATGGAACTGTATCTTTAACTCGGAATTCTGTAAAATTAACAAATCTTTGTTCATCAGTCGGCATTATGCTTTTTGCAACAGGAAACTGTTTACAGTCTGCAAAGTGAACATTTAACTCATCCTCAAGAAGATAATATGACAAACAACGTCTACATATATAACTCCTTCTCTGAGTGCTAGTGATGCTTGAACGCACAAGGCGAGCAAGATTTCTAATTAAACAAAAGTGATAACTTTCACTGTTTCCAATCTGCAACATCAATAAGTCTACACTCCTTTCATATACGGGGTAGTTTTCACCCCCCCTGCTATTTTTCATCAAAAACAAAAGATCTTAGGTTCAATTATCATTTTTACCCGTTTAAAACCTTTTTCCCCACTGTAAAATCACTATTTACTGTTTTAGGGGTGACATCATCTATCCGGGTAAAAGCCTATGTCACAACGAATTTTTTAAGCTATTACACATAATTTTACGGTTCTTAGTTTCCAAGGTATCGATTTTTCAATTTTGGGGTGGTTTTCACCCCCCTGCTATTTTTCATCAAAAACAAAAGATCTTAGGTTCAATTATCATTTTTACCCGTTTAAAACCTTTTTCCCCACTGTAAAATCACTATTTACTGTTTTAGGGGTGACATCATCTATCCGGGTAAAAGCCTATGTCACAACGAATTTTTTAAGCTATTACACATAATTTTACGGTTCTTAGTTTCCAAGGTATCGATTTTTCAATTTGGGGGTAGTTTTCACCCCCCTGCTATTTTTCATCAAAAACAAAAGATCTTAGGTTCAATTATCATTTTTACCCGTTTAAGACCTTTTTCCCCACTGTAAAATCACTATTTACTGTTTTAGGGGTGACATCATCTATCCGGGTAAAAGCCTATGTCACAACGAATTTTTTAAGCTATTACACATAATTTTACGGTTCTTAGTTTCCAAGGTATCGATTTTTCAATTTTGGGGTAGTTTTCACCCCCCTGCTATTTTTCATCAAAAACAAAAGATCTTAGGTTCAATTATCATTTTTACCCGTTTAAAACCTTTTTCCCCACTGTAAAATCACTATTTACTGTTTTAGGGGTGACATCATCTATCCGGGTAAAAGCCTATGTCACAACGAATTTTTTAAGCTATTACACATAATTTTACGGTTCTTAGTTTCCAAGGTATCGATTTTTCAATTTTGGGGTAGTTTTCACCCCCCTGCTATTTTTCATCAAAAACAAAAGATCTTAGGTTCAATTATCATTTTTACCCGTTTAAAACCTTTTTCCCCACTGTAAAATCACTATTTACTGTTTTAGGGGTGACATCATCTATCCGGGTAAAAGCCTATGTCACAACGAATTTTTTAAGCTATTACACATAATTTTACGGTTCTTAGTTTCCAAGGTATCGATTTTTCAATTTGGGGGTAGTTTTCACCCCCCTGCTATTTTTCATCAAAAACAAAAGATCTTAGTTTCATTTATCATTTTTAGGTGTTTAACACGTTTTTTCCCCATAACATGACTATTTACTGTTTTAGGGGTGAAATGACCAATCCAGGTAAAAGCCTATGTCATCACCTATTTTTAAAGCTATAACGCCTAATTTTAGGGTTCATAGTTTCCAAGATATTGAGTTTTCAATTTTGGGGGGGTAGTTTCACCCCATAAAGGGGGACGTCGCCCCAAGTGCTAGGACCCCTCATACAAGTCCCTAGCATGATTGGTTCACGAGATATTAACAAAAGTGTAGTTAGGCCCTTTTGACAAGAAAATAAATGAATGATACTTTCAAAAACGAGGTGTCACCCCAAGTGCTAGGATACTGCCTATGGGAAAATCCCATCCTGGGTTCAGAAAATATTAACAAATGTGTAGTTAGACCCTTTTGACAAAAGCCACCGGTGTGCATACATACAAAAATTGCTCTTTCACCCCAGGTAAGGGTAGTTTTTATTTTGGGGGTTGACATACCTCATTCATACAAAAGGAGAATTCACTACGAGTCCTATGACACCCCATATGTTTACATCGCATTATTGGTTAGCGAGATACTAAAAATCGAATGACCTATTAGTTTTTTGTTTTTTTAATAAATTTTTTAAAAAGCCTCATCTATAAAGAATCTTTTAAAAATTCCGCTCTCTTACAAAAGCCCTCAAGTGCGCATGCATACAAAAATAACCACTACTTAACCTCCGGGTAAGGGTAGATTTATTTTGGGGTGGATATACTCCCGTCCATAGCAAGGGGTGGTTCACCACAAGTCCTACGACACCCTATATGCATCGTTCTAGCCTTACAAGCTCATTAAATTCGCCAAAATGTCAAAAAAGCACGTTTACCTCAAATTGCGTTTCCAAATTCCACCCATTTTAAAAAATTACCTCACCATCAAATAGAGCGGGAAAAATAGCATTTAAACGAACCCTCACTCAACCCTAGTCCTCGCCCGCCACCAAACATTTCCCAACATAGCCATACGTATTCAAGCACACACGCGACTTGCAAGAGAACATACACTACCCCACTACCCGCGAATAACCTTTTGTTTTGGTGCTCACACTCGCATGGGTGTCAGATGACAGTTAGCATCCTAATAAACATCCTCCATGACGTCAACACCCATTAACTTTTTATCACCATCGCACAAACAAGCCAAAGGGTCAACCTCTTCCCACGCTAACACGTGCACTGCACATGCTCGCTCCTGGACCACGTGCTCGCTCTAAGGACCCATGACGTCATCCCATGACGTCATCAGGATTACGCAATTTCTGGTCATGATGATGCAATATTTAGAGTCTAACAAACACTTACTACACTTACTTCACATAGTGAATAACTGAATAACGTTATTGACATCATTTCGTTATTAGTTCAACCTGATGTCGAAGAACGAAATTGAACGAACTGCTGACAATAACGTTATTCGAAAGGCGGGTAAAGGAAGTTCCTCATAAAAACGTTATTCGCCGGTTTTCGTTATTTGTCTTACCCAATCTTTAAGGAACAAAATTGTGAGTGCTACCGACGATAACGTTGTTAAAAAGACAGCTAAAATTGCGTTCTACAAATTAATGTTATTCCCATTTCTTGTTTATTATTAATCAAATCCAATCTTTATGACAAGAAATTGTGTATATTCCGTCAAGAACGTTATTAAGGAAACAGCTCGAACAGAGGGCCATAACGTTATTGTTACTAAATGTGATGAAGAAAGAGCGACGTTGTGTGGGATTAGTCACATTATACAAAGAAGGGTTATATAAAATATTTTAGCACATTGCAATAATAAAGTAGGTGCCTTTTCCCATTACGAAATTTAGTAGGTAATAGGCCTACTAACATTTCTAATTAGATTGGAATATACCTGAAATATTCTAATACGGCACTACAGTTGGTAGCCTAGGGGACTCTGAATATATCCTTAGTTCCTTCTCTTAAGGTACATAATGCATATATAACATTCGGTTGAAGTCCAATGGGGAGGGAGGGGCGTGGTGGCTCAGCGGTCTAGCTGTATGCCACTCACCAAGGCGGTCCGGGTTCGATTCCCGGTCAATGCATGTGAGATTTTCGAAGTGAAATGCCATGTCCTGTGGTTCAGATTCCACGTAAAAAGGAGGTCCCGTGGCTCATGATCTACAGATTAACGGTCACGTTAAACTACAAGCTTCCTTCCTTCCTTCCTTCCTTCCTTGAAGTCCAATGGATAGTATGGACGTTGCATGTTGTGAAATATTGGATCTATCAGTGTATGTAAAATCATATTGGCAACAAGGTCATGCACGTGTGCTCAGAATTAATCTGAAATAATACTATATTTTATAGTGCCAATTTTGGATAACATCCATTTGCTGGTATAGAAGTTACATGCATTTTCAGCAGGCTTAGAATTATGTTGGCAGCACTGACGCACATTAGTTACTCGAAATTAATCTGAAATTTTAGGTAGCATACGTGTGTAACATTCAGATACATTCTGATATGTTGCTATTAGGATAAAGAAAGAGAATGACCATTCATTAGCAGTTGGCGGCCCTGCTGGCTCTCAAATAAGCATACTCATATCTGTTATAGTACACAAAAGCACATACGAAATTTAGTTAAAATCCAATTGATAGTATAGAAGTTAGATACACTTAAACATTGGAATTATCCACAGGCTTAAAATCATGTTGGCAACACTGTCATATATGCGCTTCTTAAAATATATATATATGGAATGTAATTATCTCTATGTGTACTAATTTTGGAAGAGTTCGCATGCATAACGTCTGATAAATCCAACATAGATCTCAAAAGTGAATTGTGAATTTTCAGCAGTTACTAGCACTGAAATAATTTTCAATAATGCCCGTGAGATATTCAAATACAGGTCTTTACTTATACCAAATTTGGTTTCAATAACTGCAGCCGTCTAGGAGGGACAGACAGACATTTGACTGGATCGATGTCATTCGTCTATTTTTTCCACATTTTTACAAAATGTGAAAAGGAGGCTAAAATAGTACGTAGAATATACGATAGCTACTGTAAAACATCCAACCTTAGGTGCTTCGATACTGTGCTGATCAGTACCCTCTGCTTATGGACATATCACATGTGTTGTACCGCAATCATTGGCCATCAGAGTACAAATGGTACAGATTGTAACGTTAAAGCTTGTATACAGGCACAATTCCGGTATAGGCTCGAATAACGTTATTCGCAGCAGCATTCCGTGACCCGATTGGCTCAGCTGCAAGAAATCAAACATGGAGGAAAGTTGTGGATTTAGAGTAATATTTGCAGTTTATTGGCATTATTAATCCAAATCAGTCATTAAGAGGCGTTGCGTTGAATACATAAAGAAGCACTGACTTATTGAAAGCATTCCTGTCAGTATTTACGATTTAACTGAAATAATTCGACATTTAGTTATACGCATGAAGTTACGTAACTATGAGCTAGGGTATTAAGTGAAAAGTGTACGAGTCCTATAGCTGTAACTTAGTGTCCAATGGATCTCGGGTTCGAGACGCTCTAGGGCCAAATTTTTTATTCTTTTTGAATTATTTTGTTGCATTCACACTACTTTTCTTGTGAGTTTCCAACTACGATTTATTCGCATGATCTACGGAGATAATCTTAATAATGGATATTGGTAAGGAAAATTATTATATTCTATCATTCAAATTTGTACTTCCCCATACAAAAGCATGAATATTTGTACTATTCGTTAAAGTATAATAATATTTTCATACCACAATAATAGTCTATGTTTACTCCACAATAAATAATAATATTAACAATAAGGAGAAATAGTTTTGTGACGATCTAAAGAGCATACTTTTCTTTATATTTAAGATTCATGCCAAAGATTAAACTATATAGACCTATCTAGAATAATGACGAAATTTATTTGTTAATACTAGCATTTCTAATTATATTGGAATATACCTGAAGTATTCTAATACAGCACTACAGTTGGCAGCCTATGTGACTGTGAATATATCCTTAGTTCCATCTCCTAAGGTACATAATGCACATACAACATTTGGTTGAAATCCAATGGATAGTATGGACGTTGCATGTTGTGAAATATTGGATCTATCAGTGCGTATAAAATCATATTGGCAACAAGGTCATGCACGTGTGATCAGAATTAATCTGAAATAATATCTTCTCTTCTCTTCCCTTCTCTTAGTCGTTTACCCTCCAGGTTGGTGGAACCCACGGACTCAGCGAGGGAACTCACCACTACCGCCTCTGCGGGCAGTGTCCTAGAGCTGGGAACATCTAATGGGAGTGGATACAACTGCTGAGGTGTGATTGGCACCTCGCCCAGGCGGCCTCACCTGCAAAGCGAACAGGGGCCTCAGGAGGGAAGGTAATGGATGGTCAGGATGGATAGGCAAGGAAGAGGGAAGGAGGCGGCCGTGGCCTTGAAGAAGGTAACTTCCCGGCATTAGCCTGAAGACGAAGTGGGAAACCGCGGAAAACCACTTCGAGGATGACTGAGGTGGGAATCGAACCCCCTCTACTCATTTGGAACACCCGAGGCTGAGTAGACCCCGTTCCATTCCTCATACCACTTTTCAAATTTCGTGGAAGAGCCGGGAATCGAACCCAGGACCTCCGGGGTGGCAGCTAACCGTGCTGACCGCTACGCTACGGAGGCGACTTAATCTGAAATAATACTATATTTTAAAGTGCCAATTTAGGATTACATCCATTTGTTGGTATAGACTTTACATGCATTTTCAGCAGGCTTAGAATTATGTTGGCAGCACTGACGTACATTAGTTACTCGAAATTAATCTGAAATTTTAGGTACCATTCGTGTGTAACATTCAGAGATGTTGGCTAGCATACATTCTGATATATTGCTATTAGGATAAAGAAAGAGAATGACCATTCATTAGCAGTTGGCGGCCCTCCTGGCTCTCAAGTATAGGCATACCCATATCTGTTATAGTACTCAAAAGCATATACGAAATTTGGTTAAAATCCAATTGATAGTATAGAAGTTAGATACACTTAAACATTGGACTTATCCGCAGGCTTAAAATCATGTTGGCAACAGTGTCATATATGCGCTTCTTAAAATATATATATATGGAATGTTATTATCTCTATGTGTACTAATTTTGGAAGAGTTCGCATGCATAACGTCTGATAAATCCAACATAGATCTCAAAAGTGAATTGTGAATTTTTAGCAGTTACTAGCACTGAAATAATTTTCAATAATGCCCGTGAGATATTCAAATACAGGTCTTTACTTATACCAAATTTGGTTTCAATAACTGCAGCCGTCTAGGAGGGACAGACATACATTTGACTGGATCGATGTCATACGTCTATTTTTTCCACATTTTTACAAAATGTGAAAATGAGGCTAAAATAGTACGTAGAATATACGATAGCTACTGTAAAACATCCAACCTTAGGTGCTTCGATACTGTGCTGATCAGTACCCTCTGCTTATGGACATATCACATGTGTTGTACCGCAATCATTGGCCATCAGAGTACAAATGGTACAGATTGTAACGTTAAAGCTTGTATATAGGCACAATTCCGGTATAGGCTCGAATAACGTTATTCGGAGCAGCATTCCGTGTCCCGATTGGCTCAGCTGCAAGAAATCAAACATGGAGGAAAGTTGTGGATTTAGAGTAATATTTGCAGTTTATTGGCATTATTAATCCAAATCAGTCATTGAGAGGCGTTGCGTTGAATACATAAAGGGGCACTGACTGATTGAACGCATTCCTGTCAGTATTTACGATTTACTGAAATAATTCGACATTTAGCTATACGCATGAAGTTACGTAACTATGAGCCAGGCTACTAAGTGAAAAGTGTACGAGTCCTATAGCTGTAACTTAGTGTCCAATGGATCTCGGGTTCGAGACGCTCTAGTGCCAAATTTTTTATTCTTTTTGAATTATTTTGTTGTGTTAACACTACTTTTCTTGTGAGTTTCCAACTACGATTTATTCGCAAGATCTACGGAGATGATGTTAATAATGGATATAGGTAGGGAACATTATTCTATTCTATCATTCAAATTTGTACTTCCCCATACAAAACCATGAATATTTGTACTCTTCGTGAAAGTATAATAATATTTTCATACCACAATAATAGTCTTTGTTTACTCCACAATAAATAATAATATTAACAATAAGGAGATATAGTTTCGTGACGATCTAAAGAGCATACTTTTCTTTATATTTAAGATTCATGCCAATGATTAAACTATATAGACCTATCTAGAATAATGACGAAATTTATTTGTATATACTAGCATTTCTAATTATATTGGAATATACCTGAAATATTCTAATACAGCACTACAGTTGGCAGCCTATGTGACTGTGAATATATCCTTAGTTCCATCTCCTAAGGTACAGCATGCACATACAACATTTGGTTGAAATCCAATGGATAGTATGGACGTTGCATGTTGAGAAATATTGAATCTATCAGTGCGTATAAAATCATATTGGCAACAAGGTCATGCACGTGTGATCAGAATTAATCTGAAATAATATCTTCTCTTCTCTTCCCTTCTCTTAGTCGTTTACCCTCCAGGTTGGTGGAACCCACGGACTCAGCGAGGGAACTCACCACTACCGCCTCTACGGGCAGTGTCCTAGAGCTGGGAACATCTAATCGGATTGGATACAACTGGTGAGGTGTGATTGGCACCTCGCCCTGGCGGCCTCACCTGCAAAGCGAACAGAGGCCTCAGGAGGGAAGGTAATGGATGGTCAGGACGGATAGGCAAGGAAGAGGGAAGGAGGCGGCCGTGGCCTTGAAGAAGGTAACATCCCGGCATTAGCCTGAAGACGAAGTGGGAAACCGCGGAAAACCACTTCGAGGATGGCATAGGTGGGAATCGAACCCCCTCTACTCATTTGGAACACCCGAGGCTGAGTAGACCCCGTTCCATTCCTCATACAACTTTTCAAATTTCGTGGCAGAGCCGGGAATCCAACCCAGGACCTCCAGGGTGGCAGCTAACCGTGCTGACCGCTACGCTACGGAGGCGACTTAATCTGAAATAATACTATATTTTAAAGTGCCATTTTAGGATAACATCCATTTGTTGGTATAGACTTTACATGCATTTTCAGCAGGCTTAGAATTATGTTGGCAGCACTGACGTACATTAGTTACTCGAAGTTAATCTGAAATTTTAGGTACCATACGTGTGTAATATTCAGAGCTGTTGGCTAGCATACTTTCTGATATAATGGTATTAGGATAAAAAAAAAAGAGAATGAGCATTCGTTAGCAGTTGGCAGCCCTGCTGGCTCAGAAGTATAAGCATAGTCATATCTGTTATAGTACACAAAAACACATACGAAATTTGGTTAAAATCCAATTGATAGTATAGAAGTTAGATACACTTAAACATTGGACTTATCCGTAGACATAAAATCGTGTTAGCAACACTGTCATATATGCGCTTCCTAAAATATATATTTGGAATGTTATTATCTCTATGTTCACTAATTTTGGAAGAGTTCGCATGCATAACGTCTGATAAATCCAACATAGAGCTCAAAAGTGAATTGTGATTTTTCTGCGCAATTACTAGCACTGAAGTAATTTTCAAATATGCCCGTGAGATATTCAGATATAGATCTTTACTTGTACCAAATTTAGTTTCAATAACTGCAGCCGTCTAGGAGGGACATACAGACATTTGCCTGGATCGATGTCATAATTCTACTTTTTCCTCATTTTTACAAAATGTGAAAAGCAGGCTAGAATAGTACGTAGAATATACGATGGCTACTGTATAACATCCAACCTTAGGAACTTCGATACTATGCTGATCAGTACCCTCTGCTTATGGACATATCACATGTGTTGTACCGCAATCATTGGCCATCAGAGTACAAATGGTACAGATTGTAACGTTAAAGCTTGTATACAGGCACAATTCCGGTATAGGCTTGAATAACGTTATTCGCAGCAGCATTCCGTGTTCCGATTCGCTCAGGTGCAAGAAATCAAGGAAAGGAAGCTGGTAGTTTAACGTGACCGTTAATCTTGTGATCATGAGCCACGGGACCTCCTTTTTACGTGGAATCCGAACCACAGGACTTGGCATTTCACTTCGAAAATCTCACATGCATTGACCGGGAATCGAACCCGGACCGCCTTGGTGAGAGGCATACAGCTAGACCGCTGAGGCACCACGCCCCTGCAAGAAATCAGGCATGGAGGAAAGATGTGGATTGAGAGTAATATTTGCAGTTTATTGGCATTATTAATCCAAATCAGTCATTAAGATGCGTTACGTTGAATACATGAAGGGGGCACTGACTGATTGAACGCATTCCTGTCAGTATTTACGATTTAACTGAAATAATTCGACATTTAGCTATACGCATGAAGTTACGTAACTATGAGCTAGGCTACTAAGTGAAAGGTGTACGAGTGCTATAGCTGTAACTTGATATCTAATGGATCTCGGGTTCGAGACGCTCTAGGTCCAACATTGTTGTTCGTTTTAAATTATTTTGTTGTGTTAACACTACTTTTCTTGTGAGTTTCCAACTACGATTTATTCGCATGATCTACGGAGATGATGTTGGATATTGGTAGGGAAAATTATTCTATTCTATCCTTCAAACTTGTACTTCCCCATTCAAAACCATGAATATTTGTACTATTCGTGAAAGTATAATAATATTTTCATACCACAATAATAGTCTATGTTTACTCCACAACATAAACAAATAGGCTACATTTGTTATGTCGGTAGGCCGGGTACTGCTGCGTGTCCCCCCGCACTGCATTCCGAGCCCATGGACTTTAGAAGCTCAGCCCGTTCAGTGCCGTTCTCATCTAATGCGGCCGCGTTCTGGCCCATAGCACTGGACTCACAAAGCACTGTACGGGGTGGGCCGATTAGGCAGACTAACCTTCACCCCGCGTGCACAACCAAAAGCTCTCTTTACACTTCTATTCAGAATTTTTAGCAATACTGGTGTCACTGAGTTAATGGTTGGCTATAGTTCAAACTTGCTAATCTCTATCTGAAATACATCGATAGTTGTTGTTGATTGGTTTAGGGGCTTTGCGACATCATGGTCATGTAGCCCCGTGTATTTGTGTGTGTGTTCGTGTGTGTAATTTGTCTGATAACCTGTGTTATCGTGATGGCTCTATTAGTGTGCGCTTTGTAATTCAGATGAGGATTGGAAGGAAGCGGCCGTGGCCTTATGTTAGGTACCATCCCGGCATTTGCCTGGAGTAGAAGTTAAATAACAAATCGGAAATTAAGTACTGTATCGAGTTTAACCGAGTTTTTACGAATATTACTGTCGTCAAACGAATTTAGATAACTATTTGAAGTTATTAGACATTGCACAAAACGAAGTTTTAACTTATACATTACGTCGTTCTAAATATTGGTTTTATCTTAAAGGTGTGTCACTATTAGTAAATTGTGCCAATGGTAAGAACAATAATACTACTATTAATAACAAGTAGTTCCGTGACGAACTAAAGAGCCTACTTTTCTTTAAATTTAAGATTCATGCCAATCTATAGAGACCTATCTAAAATAATGACGACATCAAGTTTGTAATACCGTACTTACATTTCTAAGTATTGCATTTTGAAATACGGCTGAAACAGTGTATCCTAATAAAGTAACTTACTACAGTTCGCAGCCCTGGTGACTCTGAAAATATTCATAGTTCCATCTCTTAAGGTATAGAATGCACATACAAAATTTGGTTGAAGTCTAATGGATAATGGAAGTTACATGCTGTTTGATATTGGTTGATTAACGGCCACGTAAAACTAAAAGCTTAACTAAACACGTTAAACACCGAGTCCTTGCATTATATGAGAAATGTGGCTAAAATTCGTCCATACATTTTTAGCCTACTTTTCACATTTTGCAATAATGAGGAAAAAGTAGACTTATGAGATAGATCCGGGCAAATGTGTGTCTGTCTGTCCTTCTGTCTGTCGGTCTGGTTGTCCTTCTGTCTGTCTGTCTGTGTGTGTGTCTCCCCCCCCCCCCCCCCCCTATCAAGTCCTAAAAGGCTGCAGCAATCGAAACGAAATTTCATAGGAGTAAAGATCTGTAATTGAGTAACTCAGTGCCGTATTAGAAAATGATGTCAGTGCTACATACTGCTGGAAAATCGCAATTGAAATTTGAGCTCCATGTTGGATATCATGGAAGGTATGAACAGTAGCTATTTAAAAATTGGTACACGTATAGATAATACTATATTAGTTTAATTTCCAGGAGGTCATACATGCCAGTGTTGCCAAAATGATTATAAGCCTGCTGATATATCCAATTTTTAATGCATATAACTTCCACACTGTCAATTGGAATTCAACCAAATTTAGTAGGTGCTATGTGTACATAAACAGATATGACTGAGCGTATTCTTAAGAGGGCTGTTTTTATCTTTTCAAATGATCTTGTCGATTTCGTCGTTATGCTTGGGTCTAACGTTATGCGTTACAGTTACGGTTACGGCGTGTAAGAAGTCATCATGTTGTTCAGTGCATATGCACCGAGTCTGAGTTTACTCCTGGGAGACGGCGAGTACGTGACGTCAGACAGGAAAACAGGGTGACTCCTAAAGAGGTGTGCAAGATGTCAGACAGGAATACAGGGTGACTCCTAAAGAGTTATACACGATATCGCATAAGAATACAGAGTGACCCTTAACGAGGTGTACAAGATGTCAGACAAGAATACAGGGTGGCTCCTAAAGAGATATACAAGATGCCAGATAAGAATACAGGGTGACTCCTAAGGAGGTGTACAAGATGCCAGATACGAATACTCAGTGACTCCTAAAGAGGTGTACACGGTGTCAGACAGGAATACAGGGTGACTCCTAAAGAGGTGTACAAGATCCCAGATAAGAATAAAGAGTGACTCCTAAAGAGGTGTACATGGTGTCAGACAGGAATACAGGGTGACTCCTAAAGAGGTGTACAAGACGCCAGATAAGAATACAGGGTGACTCCTAAAGAGATATAGAAGACGTCATATAAGAATACGGGGTGACTCCTAAAGAGGTGTACAAGATGCCAGATAAGAATAGAGGGTGACTCCTAAAGAGATATACAAGACGTCAGATAAGAATACAGGGTGACTCCTAAAGAGATATACAAGACGTCATATAAGAATACATGGTGACTCCTAAAGAGGTGTAAAAGATGCCAGATAAGAATAGAGGATGACCCCTAAAGAGGTGTACACGACGCAGATAAGAATACAGGGTGACTCCTAAAGAAGGTGTACAAGATGCCAGATAAGAATAGAGGGTGACTCCTAAAGAGATATACAAGACGTCAGATAAGAATACAGGCTGACTCCTAAAGAGGTGTACAAGATGCCAGATAAGAATACAGGGTGACTCCTAAAGAAGGTGTAAAAGATGCCAGATAAGAATAGAGGATGACTCCTAAAGAGATGTATACGATGCCAGATAAGAATACAGGGTGACTCCTAAAGAGATATACAAGACGTCATATAAGAATACAGGGTGACTCCTAAAGAGATATACAAGACGTCAGATAAGAATACAGGCTGACTCCTAAAGAAGTGCACATGGTGTCAGACAGGAATACAGGGTGACTCCTAAAGAGGTGTACAAAATGTCAGACGAGAATACAGGGTGACTCCTAAAAAGGAGTACAAGATGTCACACAACAATACAGGGTGACTTCTAAATAGATATACAAGATGCCAGATAAGAATACAGGGTGTCTCCTAAAGAGGTGTGCAGGATGTCAGAGCAAAATACAGCGTGACACTTAACGAGGTGTACAGTATGTTAGATTCAATTCAAATACAGGGTAACCCTTAAAGAGGTGCCCGCGCGGGAAGCCTACGTTAATGGGCAATGGAGACTGTTGAGAGAGTCCTGGGGCTTCGAGCTAAGCCAGAAGCCCTCATTAGCCTTTCTAACCTTGTGTAGCATTTGTAGCATGCGTCATTTGAAATGATATAAAGTCTAGTCTTTCAGCCTGACTGTATTTTTTTAAGTAAGGGCCGTTTCTTTAGTAAAATTAACCGAACATTTTACTTTGAAACGAGGTTTACTTTTAGCCTACTTTCGATTTTTGCAAAAAATGAAAGTAGACTTATGAGATCTACACAGGGCCAAAAATTATATGTCTGTGTGGGTGTGTGTGTGTGAGTGTGTGTGAGTGTGTGTGTGTGTGTACTCTGAATGTCTGTCCCCCTCCCCCTATCAATTCGAAAACGGTGAAACCGATTTCAACGAAATTTGACACAGAGGTAGAACTAGCAAAGGGCACCTCAGTGTCATGTTTTATATCGCCGCCATCTTGACGGATACATAATAGCGGCCACCCAAATTTACAAAGCTTAAATCAAATTACGACTAACCTAATCATCCGATCTCTACCAAATTTTGCAACAACATACCTTTATGTAGGACGCTTATTTTGACCAAACTACATGATCATTAACACAATATTTTACGGATGGCAGCCATGTATGTGTGCAAATAGATTCCCTCTATCATTTCAAATACGGTGAAACCGAATTGAACAAAATTTGGTACAGAGGTAGCACTAGTAAAGGACATCTCAGTGTCATGTTTTATATCGCCGCCTGTGGCCCCTGTTTCCAGCAGTAGGTCTCTGGGTTCTCCATCCACATGGCCACTGACTAAAATTGAGTTGGCTTGACGACCCAGAGACGCGATGATAGCAGAAGTGGGGGCATTCCTGGTGTTGGCGCGGGTAGACAGTCGCCCCTTTCCATCAACCCTCTTTAGTTTCCCTAATCTTGACGAAAACGTAATGGCGGCCACCCATATGTCTAAAGCTTAAATAATTACGCCCAACCTAATCATCCGATCCCTACGGAACTTTTCAACATTATATCGTTATGTATGAAGAATCTTTTGAGCAAACTACATGGCCATCAGCCCAATAATTTGCGGATGGCGGCCATGTATGTGTGCAATTCGATTCCCCCTAAATTTTCAAATACGGTGAAACCGAATTAAACGAAATTTGGTACAGAGGTAGCACAATCAAAGAGCACCTTTGTATCATATTTTAAATCGCCGCCATCTTGACGGAAACGTAATGGTGGCCACCCAAAAGTAAAAACTTAAATCAAATTACGACCAACCTAATCATTTGATCTCTACCAAATTCTGCAACAATATACCTTTATGTGAGAAGCGTTCTTTGACCAAGCTACAAGGTCATCAGTCCAATAGTTGGCATATGGCGGCCATGTATGTGTGCAAATCGATTCCCCCTATCAATTCAAACACGGTAAAACCGAATTGAACGAAATTTGGTACAGAGGTAGTATTAGTAAAGGGCACCTCACTGTCATGTGCTATATCGCCGCCATATTGACGGACACGGAATGGCAGCGAGCCAAATGTTAAAAGCTTAAATCAAATTACGACCAACCTAATCATTTGATCTCTACCAAATTTTGCAACAACATACCTTTTTGTGGGAAGCATCTTTTGACTGAATTATAAGGTTATCAGCCTTATAGTTTGCAGATAGTGGCCATGTAAGTGTGCAAATCGATTCCCCATATCAATTCAAACACGGTGAAACCGAATTGAATGTGTTTTTTTTTACAGAGTTAGCACTAGCGAAGGGCACCACATATTCATGTTTAATATCCGTATTGTACGTTGTATTTCTACAAGCTCCTACAACCAACATTCAATTATACTCCTTGAAAAGGACAAAGAGTTATAACAATACCCATGCATTTAGGAGAAAGTAGGCTGTATGTTTTTTACTGAACATCTTGTTAGGTTTTACATACCTACCTCTATTTTCCTACATAGTTGCCTTGTTTATTTAGGCACTTGTCATACCTTAAAACTACGTTTTCAAATCCCTCTGCATAAAAGTTTGCCGCCTGCTCTGACAACCACGAATTCACACTTAAGGAAAATCCATTGATAGAGGGGTTATCATGAATATTCGGTCCTCGTGAAGTTTCGTGACAATTGCAATCACCATGTCATCTATGATCACAGACCTGAGCGTCCATCGTCATATACATTTTCACGGCCACTTTTGAACTCGCGCACCCATTTTCGCACTTTACCATCCGTCATTGCATTATCACCATTCACCTCACAAAACTGACGATGAATATCTGCACCCGACATGTTTCTTGCACTCAAAAGACGTATCTCAGATCGTACCTCACACGCGGCGGGCGAATCAATATTCTTGAACATTGTAAAGATGCACAGTTCAGCGTACAGGTTAGCTACACAGCTGCAACTGACGCCTGCTTGTTCGCAAAGGATGCCAGTTGTTGCGGCGAGCACACTAACTACGGCTTAAAAAAACAGCCCTTACTTAAAAAACAGTCCACGTAAATGCTCTCAATTTATTTTATTCAAATACCAATATATCAGGAAGTATGCAAGCCGACAGCTTTAAACTATGCACATGTGTAGTACCTGACATTCTATATGTATTTGCAGTGCTACCAACATTACTCTAAGCCTGCTGAGAGGTCCAAATTTAAATACATGTAACTTCTATACTATCATTTGGATTTCAACCAAATTTCGTATGTGCTATGTGTACTATAATAGATATGACTATGCGTATTCTTAAGAGCAACGAGGACTGGCAACTGTTAATAAATGCTGTCTCTATTTTTGTTACCCTAATATCAATATATCGGAAAGTATGCAAGCCAATAGCTCTAAGCATTGCACACGTATAGTACCTGGCATTCTAGATTAACTTGGAGTAACTAATTTACGTCAGTGCTGCCAACATGATTCTAAGCCTGCCGATAGGTATAATTTTAAAATGCATGTAACTTATATACTAACTAATGGATTTCATTCAAACTTGGCAGAACAATAGATCGTATTATTTCAGATTATTTCTGACCAATACATGCATGAAATTGTTGCCAACATGATTTTACGCGCGCTGTTAGATCCAATATTTAACTGCATGTACGTCTGTGCTATCCATTTGACTTCAACCAAATTTTATACTCTGTACCTTAAGAGATGGAACTAAGAATATATTCAGTCACCAGGGCTGCTAATTGTAGTGCTCTCTTAGGCTACATTATGCCAGGAATAAAGTATTTCGAACTAATTTCAAATTTCTATATTACCAACTTAATTTCGTCATTATTCTAGATAGATCCATATAGATTAATCATTGGCATGAATTTTAAGTTTTAAGAAAAAGTTCGTCTCGGAACTAGCTTGACACGGTGGGTGAGTGGATCTACTAACCCCAAGATTGCAGGTTCGCTCCTGGCCGTGGTAAGTGATGTTTGAAAGGTGGCAAAAATACGACACGCATGTCATACGATGTTGGCATGTCAAAGAACCCATTTGAATTCAGTAGGCCGTGTTCATAATGGCAAAATTAATCTCGGGAGTTTCCGCCAACACAAAGTTCCTCATTTCTCTACTAGAAAGCGCTATAGTGTTCAAGGAGCTTAGATGTCTAACCTCCTAGAATTTCATAGTGATTCAAGGAACAACGAAATTCGACATGCAAGCTACCCTCTGAGTGTCAAATTACAAAGCTTGCACCCGGCACCGAGGCCATACGATATTATTATTATAGTCACGGAACTCCTTGTTAACCTACTTTTCACGTTTTGCAAAAATGAGCTAAAATTAGACGTATGAGATCGATCGGGCAAATGTCTGTCGGTCTGTCTGTCTGTCCATCTGTCTGTCTGTCTGTCTGTCTATACGTGTCTCCTAAACGGCTGCAGCAATCGAATCCCAATTTGGTATGAGTAACGATCTATACCTGAATATATCAAGCCCATATTTGAAAATCATGTCAGTACTACCAACTGCTGAAAAACCGCAACTGAATTTGAGCTCAAATGTTTGGAAGGTAAGCATGGGAGCTATTCCAAAATTGGCACACATATAGATAATAATATTTGAGTTTAATTTCCAGGAGGCCATGCATGGCAGTGTTGCCAAAATGAATCTACGCTGGCTAATAGGTCCAATTTTTAAATGCATATAACTTCTACACTATCAATTGGAATTCAACCCAAATTTCAATTCCGATTTTTCAGCAGTTGGTAGCACTGACATCATTTTCAAATACAGCATTGAGTTATTCAGGTATATATCTTTGCTCCTACCAAAATTTGTTTCGATTGCTGCAGCCGTTTAGGAGTTGATAGGGGAGGACACACACACAGCCAGACAGACAGACAGATGGACAGACAGACCGACAGACAGAAGGACAGACAGACACACATTTGCCCGGATCTATCTCATAAGTCTACTTTTTCCTCATTATTGCAAAATGTGAAAAGTAGGCTAAAAATATATGGACGAATTTTTGCCACATTTCTCATATAAAGCAAGGACTCGGTGTTTAACGTGTTTAGTTAAGCTTTTAGTTTTACGTGGCCGTTAATCAACCAATATCAAACAGCATGTAACTTCCATTATCCATTAGACTTCAACCAAATTTTGTATGTGCATTCTATACCTTAAGAGATGGAACTATGAATATTTTCAGAGTCACCAGGGCTGCGAACTGTAGTAAGTTACTTTATTAGGATACACTGTTTCAGCCGTATTTCAAAATGCAATACTCAGAAATGTTAGTACGGTATTACAAACTTGATGTCGTCATTATTTTAGATAGGTCTCTATAGATTGGCATGAATCTTAAATTTAAAGAAAAGTAGGCTCTTTAGTTCGTCATGGAACTACTTGTTATTAATAGTAGTATTATTGTTCTTACCAATGGCACAATTTACTAATAGTGACACACCTTTAAGATAAAACCAGTATTTAGAACGACGTAATGTATAAGTTAAAACTTCGTTTTGTGCAATGTCTAATAACTTCAAATAGTTATCTAAATTCGTTTGACGACAGTAATATTCGTAAAAACTCGGTTAAACTCGATACAGTACTTAATTTCCGATTTGTTATTTAACTTCTACTCCAGGCAAATGCCGGGATGGTACCTAACATAAGGCCACGGCCGCTTCCTTCCAATCCTCATCTGAATTACAAAGCGCACACTAATAGAGCCATCACGATAACACAGGTTATCAGACAAATTACACACACGAACACACACACAAATACACGGGGCTACATGACCATGATGTCGTAAAGCCCCTGAACCCATCAACAACAACTATCGATATATTTCAGATAGAGATTAGCCAGTTTGAACTATAGGCCTACCATTAACTCAGTGACACCAGTATTGCTAAAAATTCTGAATAGAAGTGTAAAGAGAGCATTCGGTTGTGCACGCGTAGTGAAGGTTAGTCTACCTGATCGGCCCACCCCGTCCAGTGCTTTGCGAGTCCAGTGCTATGGGCCAGAACGCGGCCGCATTAGATGAGAACGGCACTGAACGGGCTGAGCTTTTAAAGTCCATGGGCTCGGAGTGCAGTGCGGGGGGACACGCAGCAGTACCCGGCCTACCGACATAACAAATGTAGCCTATTTGTTTATGTTGTGGAGTAAACATAGACTATTATTGTGGTATGAAAATATTATTATACTTTCACGAATAGTACAAACTAGAAGTAGTACCCGGCTTCGCCCGGAGGAATGATGATAATATTTCTGTCTCCTTAACACTCAACGTCATAAATTATATTTATTTATGTATTCATTTCTTACATTATCAAACCCAGTGACAATGTTTATACTTAAGTCACTATGGGAAGGCCCTGTAAAATAATAATCATTCTCTTGATATTTGTCTTCAGTCCGAGTCAAGACATGTCGTTAGCGGTCCCAGAATTCGTGACATCTCAGTCGTAGAAGACTTTATGTGGAGGGGATTAGAAATATAATGGACTTAAAATCTAGGTCATTTTCCCCCAATGACGTTGAGGGCGTAACATCTAGGTAATTTGCCCTACTAATCAGGATGATATTGAAAATTACTTCATAACTGACACATAAAACTTAGAAAATAATAGAAAAAGTTAATTTTAGGACTCACATTTCGGGAAAGACTTGATTATTTTTTGCCAAAGAGCTCCCACTTAGATCGCTATCTATTAAAAGTTTCGTCTTGTTAAGGTTTAAACTGTACGATAAATGTCTGAAGCAATTCCTCCAAGAGAAGCTTCCAGATTTCGCAGTCGATATATCGTTAACGTTCCTGAGCATCCAGTTGTCTTTTCATCTGATGCAAAACATCTTCTACATAGTGCTGATGAACATAGAAGCGACTACTGGCACATGTAACTTATCAACGAATAGGAAAAATTGATACTTTAAAGGAATGAGAGGAATAAAATAGAAAAGAGATGTACGATATACCATAACACTCGCAGTGAATTTTCTACGTGACCGGCTTACATGTTTCGGTACAGGTTTTCAAGAAGAGGAACCAGATCATTGGCATAAATGAATACAGTGACAGTAGATTAAATAGTATCCTAGACAGATGACACGCAAAGTAACACGGCCTAATATACGATGTAATGGTTGAACTTCAGAGAAATGTTTCATCTCACTTCGCAGTTGTTATTTAATAAATACTAACATGTTTGTAGCTAACATTGAAATTAATGGAGTGCGTTAGGATAAACGATATTCCTTGTTTTTCCCTCTGGTGTATAAATAAATAAATGTTTAGGTGTGCCCACTCTTGAGCAAGCTACGTATAACTGACCATGAGAGAAGCATGGACTTTCCAGATTAAGGCCTGCTACCTTGAGCGACTGTCCTTGGGCCTTGTTTATGGTCATTGCAAATGCAAGACGTACAGGGAATTGCAGTCGCTTGAAATCAAAAGGCATATCAGTAGGGATCATAGGAATTCGGGGAATGAAGATATCTACTCCTTTGGCATGGCCTGTCAATACTGTCGCTTCTATTACATTTGGCATGAGTTTTTTCACACAGAGTCTCGTTCCATTACACAATTTTGGTGGATCGATATTACGCAATAGCAGTATTGATGATCCAGCTTTTAGTATTAATTTATGTGGTGGAAATCCAGGTGGTTCCAAAGAATTCAAGAACTCAGTAGGGTAAAATACAGCCTGTTCGGTCTCCAGAACAGTATCGATAGATTCGTACGTCGTACTGGGACCAGGAACATGATCTTGGATCTGAATATTCATTTTGTGTACACTTTCGTTTTTAAGCGCTAGAATTGCTCGCTCGCTAAGCCACTGATGGTCTTTATAATTTCCAGGAATATTTGGGAATACTTCGTTCATCATTTCCTGAACTGAAGGCATCAGTTCGCAAAAGTCTAACGGGAAAGAAATGAGATTGGTTGTCGCATCAGGCGTGAAATCACCATCACCGAGATGCAGGAGTTGTTGCGCAAAATTCTGTGCAGTCACATCTCCTAGTAAATGGACTCTCATATTGGTCGTCAGTGTCATTTTGTAAACATGTCTCCAAAGATACGATGCTTTGAGGCAAGCATTGAGTTCATCAGCGGGAGTTGATCGTGGTATAACTGGTAATGTTTGGCGAAAGTCACCCGCCAGAACTAAAACAGCTCCTCCCATTAGTTGACTGTTTCCTCGTATGTCTTTCAGTGTTCGATCAAGCGCTTCAAGAGCTTTCTTATGGGCTATAGTGCACTCATCCCAAACAATAACTTTGCATGTTTTAAGTATTTCAGCTTTTCCGGAGCCCTTCTTGATGTTACATACTGGAGTTTCTGACTGCGCAAGATTCAATGGCAGATTCAGAGCTGAGTGTGCTGTTCGACCTCCAGTGAGTAGTGTGGATGCAATTCCTGATGATGCCATTGCAAATGCAATTTCGTTCTGTGCCCGAATTTCTGCAAGTAGCAAATTAATGAGAAACGTTTTTCCTGTTCCTCCTGGTGCATCAAGAAAAACAATTCCACCATTTCCGTTATTGATTAAGTCCATTATGGCACTATATGCAAATCTTTGGTCATCAACTAAGAGAGGCTTTTTGTCTTCAACGAACCTTTTTAACTCATCAGTGTTGAAGCTTCTTTCTCTCAATATGTCCCTATCAAGTACGTCAGTATTAGTGCGTAATGGGGCTGGCAAACCAAGCTGTATGAGAGTTTTGCCGTTGCATTTATCCTCAATCATTATGAGGACTTTATTAAATACACGAGGAGAAAAATTCAAAACCAAAGCTGGATTAGCTCTTCGTTGTTCTCTAAGTACATCCTCACTAAGGCTTTCTTTATATTTGTCCCAAAGAGCCTGAGGGTTCGATGGGGAGCAAGTTGTTATTATAATTGCAAAGAGACTTCTTAGTTGAGATGGAAAAGATGTGAGGGATGCTTCGGACAATGTTATGTCCCAATGTTGGTCATTTTCAAGTAAGCCACGCTGTTGGCATGCTTCTCTGAATGTTTGGCATTCTACCCCGTTCACAGTTTTCAGATATTTGAATGATGTTGGCCCTCGAATTGTGTGAAGTAGTAATCGAAGGTAATAGCATTCGGCGTTGTTGGGATGAACTGTATATACCCGGCCTAAGGCATCACTTGCTCGCACATCATGTCCTGGAACTAAAGCACCTTGTTTTCTCTTGCAGAAAACTTTGGTAGATTTATTCCATGTATAATATCTTGGAACTTCTGCATACATCAGTGTTCTAGCAAATGGAACTTGTTGACATAAAAGAAAGAAGGCTGTTAGAGTCGTGTTAGGAGGTTGTACAGCTCTCTCTTGGGCGTTATCAGCTGTGAAATAAACTCGTTGTCCGTTTTCTAGGTGAACACTGAGATGAACAACTGCTGGATAACGTTCATGAATTGGGAAATTAAGGATACGCCAAACTGCTTCGTTGCTGCTGATATATCTTCCCAACTGAAATTGTGTAGGCTCATCGATAGTCCTGGTTTGTCCTTCGAGTTGAAATACTGCCATATCGCTACCCTTGTTGACATATTTACAGATGCATTTAATGGATTTCACTGAATTGCAGTATTCAACGTTGATGTGTGCTTGGAACATTTTAGAAAGTAGAGGAGAATATGGAATCACCCATCTGTTGTCTACCTCAGTTTGTCTGTACTGGTTGTTTATTTTAAGATTAATATTCGAAGTATAGCCTCCGTTTCCTGGTTTTCGTCTTCTGTACAGAGGGTAGCCATCATCTCCCGTTTGGGTTTCCTGGGCAAATTCTCGGGGGTACTTTTTGCTACACTTTCCTTCCTTCATGCAGGGTGACTTAGGGTTGATAGCTCCACATGGTCCATGAATCATATTCTTTGTAATTATCTCAAAGAGCATGGGGTCTTGTTCTTTACTGGGTATCTCCGCGGAAATAACACTGTCCACTTGAGTTGGACGTATCTTGCTTTTGAGCCATAATAATATGTGAGCATGTGGAAGGCCTCTTTTTTGCCACTCAATTGAGTACATCCAACAGCGAGTTTCTCCATAAATATGACTCTTGGTTATTATATCCACGAGCTTTGCTAATTTTTGTTTAAAAATTCTCGCTGTCAAATCATGGTGATCAGTACTTGCCTGGCCACAGAAAAGTTCTTCCTTAATGTCAGTCCAGGCAGGATTACATGTAACTGTAATAAATAAATCTGGACATCCGTATATCCGAACATAGCACATGGCATCCTGGGCATATTCGTGCATATGTCTTGGACTTCCCGTAAATGTTGCCGGTAAAATAACCATTTTTCCAATGTCCACAACATTGCCATCATTGGCTACAGCATCACGCAAATGAATGTAATCATCTACTCGAAGTTTATTTTGGTTTAATCGGATGTAGAGCAGGCATTCACTTTCTATCTTGGCGTACATATCAACAATGAATTGATGGAAGAGTTGTCCGCTTTTCAGTATATGGTTTGATGATCCTGGTCTAATCATTATTCTGTAGGCATAAAAATCCATAGCTGATATCTTTTTATTCGTGGCTGTACCACTGATTGGATCAGTTTGCCTCAGATTAAAGTGGTAACCATCCTCACCCTCCCAAAATATTAATGGGTACTGAAGGGCATCGTACGATCTGTGTGTTTCTGAAATTCGTTGCAAAACATCACTCCGTCTATGAATGATTATGTCACGTTTCTCGAATTCTTGTCCTGTCATTACAATGGCCACTTCGTCAATGGTCGGAGCATTAAAACGACGTTCATGTTCGCCTACTGGTCTCTTGTCTGCTGATATGACAACCTTATATTCATCCGTTGGCATTCGATCCAGGGCGGTCTTAAACATATTTACTAAGTTATTACGCTCTTGCAACAACCTCTGTAGAGCTATAACAATCTCCCTTCTGGTGCTGCAAAAATTTTTACAACGTTGATCGGCTTGTTGTCGTTCGTCTCCCATAAAATAGATTTGTAAGAATTTTGGATTCTCATTAGTGAAGGGAAGAATTGATCCAAGTTGATGATAAATTTGTCCTTGCACTTTGAAAGTTGGCATGAAACCAGTTTCTTTTACTATTGCTGTTGTACCGAAAGAAGTCATTTGGAAGCATGAATTGTACTTCCTGATGTTTTTCAGGAAGTGTTTAGATTCTTGAGTCGTTCCTGACGTGTACGAAAGAAGTGGTTCTGGAGGAGTATTTAAAGCGGCTAGCTTAATTTTCCCGTTAGAGCAACATATTCCAGGCGACTCCGATCTGAATTTTTTGGCTAGACAGTGATGGCATACACCATCCATTTTTCCAATTGTTACTTTGGGGTGTATTCCATAATTGTAAGTGTGATCGTACTGAAATGCCTCTAATTTCAAATCAGACTGCCTAAATGTTTGCCTAGATTGAAAAAGTCGCGTACGTTCGATTTCAAGCCGGTCTTGACGCTGCTGAGGTGTTTCAGCAGCCCTGAGCTCAGCGTGCCTTCTTTCGTCCTGTTCAAGTCGGTCTTGACGCTGCTGAGGAGTTTCAGCAGCCCTGAGCTCAGCGTGCCTTCTTTCGTCCTGTTCAAGCCGGTCTTGACGCTGATGAGGAGTTTCAGCAGCCCTGAGCTCAGCGTGCCTTCTTTCGTCCTGTTCAAGTCGGTCTTGACGCTGCTGAGGAGTTTCAGCAGCCCTAAGCTCAGCGTGCCTTCTTTCGTCCTGTTCAAGCCGGTCTTGACGCTGATGAGGAGTTTCAGCAGCCCTGAGCTCAGCGTGCCTTCTTTCGTCCTGTTCAAGTCGGTCTTGACGCTGCTGAGGAGTTTCAGCAGCCCTGAGCTCAGCGTGCCTTCTTTCGTCCTGTTCAAGCTGGTCTTGACGCTGATGAGGAGTTTCAGCAGCCCTGAGCTCAGCGTGCCTTCTTTCGTCCTGTTCAAGTCGGTCTTGACGCTGCTGAGGTGTTTCAGCAGCCCTGAACTCAGCATGCCTTTTTTCGTCCTGTTCAAGCCGATATTGACGCTGGTCAGGTGTTTCAGCAGCCCTTAATAATCTAACTTTCTTGGTTTGTTGGCTGATTTTCCCAATAGTTTGTCGCTTTTTAGGAGGCATTTTGAAATAGTTAAAAGAAAAATTCGCAGTGGAAAGCCGTTGGTGATTGTTACTATAACAAAGGGCGTACCATGTACCTGTAAATCGCAGCCAAGAAAGATTTTATGTCGTATTATTTAAAAGTAATATGAACGGAGCATATTATGGGTCATTGGCCCCTAATGGCTATTATTGCATTGAACAC